>JAJQKT010000020.1:5000000-7500000 GCA_030512225.1 Rauvolfia tetraphylla | reverse complement strand
ATAAAGAAGATTCAAACTTCTTTTTAATTAATAAATTAAATTATCAAATTACTAAATTATTACAACCGATCTAATAATTAATTAATTAATTAAATTTTGATATCCAGTATAAAAATTTTAATAAATGCTATTGGTAATTTTATCAATTGAACAAAAATAAAAAAATAAATACCATGATAAGTAATACACAGTAGAGAGGCATAAACGTATTATTTCAAGATAATTTCACAAATAAATATGTTATATTGTGATTCTCTTTTTGCAGATGAGAACATTCTTCACACTAATTGACACGTAAAATAAATATTATATGTGATGAATTTTTACAATTTTGACATCATGTAGTGCTCGAACCATTAATCTAAACGTACGATCTTTGATAAATTGATATGTTTATGAAAATTTTCTAATCCATTCTCCTGATACACAAATATTATAGTTTAGAGTTGAATCTATAAAATTAAAAATATTTGAGCAATCACATAACTTTTTGATATGCTCAAAAAAAATTTCTTAGAAGTATGAATATACCAATACCTGTCTTTGTATTTCATTTAGGTGATCAGCTGAACATCTTAGTACAAATTATGCATGCCTATCTTTGAGAGTAATATTCATTTCTGTATTATAATATTTTATGATCATATTAACAATCTAAATAATGTTTAGTCTCATCAACAATTCGATACCGTTGTTTGACATTTACTTCAAGAAGAACATGCGCTATATCAAATCCTTTGGTCATGTATTTATACAAATATTTGACGATACTCTTAAATTTATGTAAGCATCCATCAATACCAACAAATCTCTCAGATGAGGAATAACCCACATATTATCGAAAGTAAAATCATTTATTGTAAATCTTTTACTTGAATCATTTTGGTATCTGTATTCTACATACCCATCATTTTCTATAGTTGTAGCATCACAAAATTTTTTTGGGTAGTGTTTTGAACATTTACCATTTACCATACATGGAGTATTTTGGAATGTATCATCACAGGGTCTATGGAACATGCATCTTATGATGATCTTATAAGCACGGATATTAAAATTTTTATTTCTAATTATAATTATTGAAATATATTTAATAAAAAATTAACAACTAATTGTATTATAAATTTAATAAAATTTTTATCTTTAATTACATAGTCAATAAACTATGAAACAAATTTATGTGTTTAATGAGAAAAAATCCACTTAGGAGTGATCGTAGGTAATAATAGGAATAAGTAATAAATGTCCTCCAAAAATGTCATCACTTATTTATAAAGTGCATTGTCAATATCGAGACTTTTTTGGTAGAATATTAGTAGATCGTACTTGTGTTGATTTTAGAGTGAAGTGAATTTTGGTTAGAATATTTGCTTTCCTACCCAACTATTATAGTCCACATATTCAACCCATAAATATGCATGGCTTATAATTTAATCACAAAAGGGGATTATTGATTCTTATTGAAAAGAAAAAGAAAAAAGAATGGGTGATTATTGAATGCGAAAATTTAGATGTAGAGCACCATGGAGATAGTTGAAAAAAGAAACTGATAGTTATATGGTAAAACAAAAATAGAAAGAAGATGATTATATATACTATATTTTACTAAAATATCATCTATATTTCATAATTTACAATTTTTAATATCTTATCAAGTTATGATTCGAAGTATTTCAAAATAAAATAGACTAAGAATAAATGTTGAGTTTTACAAAGAAAACAAATCAGAAGCACATTCAAAGGCTCAGATCCAATTGAATTCAAATTAAGAATTTTTTTTCTTTTTTTTTTAAAAAGAAGCACTAACTAATGGTATCTCTTGAAACCAATGAAGAGGTTAAACAATAGTGAAGTTCAAAGGCTTGGAACCAATTGAATTCATATTAAGGATTTTTTTCAGAAAAAAAATAAGAGGTTAAATAATAATGAAATATGTTTGAGGACAAAAAAACATTAATAGAAAATGGATAAATCGTCTCTTAAATCTCTTAAATATTTTTTTATTTTTCTTCACAGATAATTTGATAAGTATATCATACAATAAAAATGAAAACTTGCCATACTATAATTTGATGAACATGTAAGAACACCCCATAATTGAGATTATTTAACTCAAAAGTTAAAAAACTTTTGCCTTGTGTGCCCTTGTATAAAACACATAAATTAAAACCATGAAATATAGTAATTCTTCTTTCTAACCTTACGTTCTCCTAGCTAGCTTGCTCTTGTATTTTCTCATGGTTCTCATGTGTTTGCACTTGATATAAAAACCCAAGCACAAATGTATTCGAAGTAGTATAAGTTTACTTATAAAAAATTAAACAATACATTAGAATCAAACTTGGTGGAAATAAATGGAGTATTATATTTGTCAAATTCTTGGAGTTTCCTTATAGACTACGTAGATTAATAAACAACTATAGGATTGATATCATAGAATGGGAAGAATTTTTTCATTTTAAATATTGGCTTATTCTGTAAAGCCATAATCTAATTTCTTTGACTTGAAAATCCTGCAGAGTAATGATTTAGCAATTTGATCGGTTGTAATGATTTAGCAATTTGATAATTTAATTTATTAATTAAAAAAAGTTTAAAGTTTCTTTAAAATTAAAATTTTATTTTACTAGATACATTACTACAAGAGTTGTATTTAAAAATATATATATATATTACCGTGCATAGCACGGGTTTTTAGCCAATAGCATATGTTGCCAATAAATATGTTGACATTTGATATATTTATGTAACACATATTAATAAATATAATAATATTAAACATATATTATTTTAATGGGACATCTGTTGCCAATAAATATTTATTTTAAAAACACATAATATAATTGAATTCCGTATATTGGCACATTGGTTTTAATAAATATGTTGCCAATAGCATTTACTAGACACATTGGCTAGAAATAAGAGATCATGGAGTCTCTGCTAGAGATTGGGTTAATTCTACTAGCAGTATGATTGAGTTTGAGAGAACAGCCCAAAATATTGGACCCTATTGAAAACAGAACCCGGCCTCCCGAAGTGATACTATTGTTCTGGGATGACCGAGACAAAATCATCTACAGGGGCCTGACTAATGGGCTATAGTAGAGAAGTGAAAAATAATGAGCCGTTTCTGGAATTTTTTTGGCTGGGTAGCCGTCTCCTGTATTCAGATTGAAAAAGGAATTTTTTTGGTTTTGATTATTTTCTAACTTTTTATTAATATTAAGTATTAAACGTAAAAAAGTTTTATTAATATAAAATAATTTTTAAATAATTTTAATATTTTTATCTTTTAAATATTTTATAAACTCTCTAAATTAATATTTATTTTATTTATTTTTTAATAATCACTACATAGTAAAGTTTAATGAACGATTAAAATTCAACATTCTATTTAAATAGTATTGATATTAAATTTTATATTTCATTTAAATTTTTAAAAATGAAAAAAATAAAATCTTAAGAATTGTAATTAATTATAATTAAATTTTAAAATAAATTTAAAATCATTGTATAAAATTTTAAAAACTTAAAAATAAAAAATTAATAAAATAATACTTATTAAAAATTTATTATTCTTAAAAATTAAAAATAAAAAGAAGAAACAAAAAAATTGGGGGCCGCCCATGCACGGGCCCCATCTCGTGGCTTGCGCGCCCAATTTGGGTGTTTCTATTTTTGGGATGCGTTTAATTATTTTTAAAAATTATAAAAATTAAAATTGTCAAAAATTATCTCATACTAATAAAATTTTCATGTATAAGATCATATTTATGTACAAAATCATATGTATAAGATCATCCTTTTTATTAATCATATTTATGTATAAGATCAAGTTAGATATATTTATATACAAGATCGCGTTACGTATAATAATCTAACCCTTATCATTGGTCAACAAATATTTTTTGACTAACTAATTAAGAAATAAAATATACTTAGAATCCTAAATTGCCCTCTAATATATATAAAACCTATCTTACCCTTAAAATTCATATTAGAGTTCCACAAACATCCTTATTCGGGTTAAAGTTTCAATATCCTTATTCAAATCATCATCTCATTTCATGCCAATTCCCCACTCCCCCTCCTTCAAAATGGTTACGCCCTTTTGCAATGGGCTCTTGCTATCCCCATTAATACCCAATTGTTCAAACTCCAAATCCCCCCACACCGACCACTACCAGCCCATCCTTTATTGGTAGCCTCCAAAGACACTCCCTACTCTAACCATTTCCGGATCCCAAAAGCAACGAGCTTTGACATTGTTATAATCTCCTCCAACAGAGAATAGCTAGTTATAAATCACCTTGAGTTATAACCTCTTATTGCCATATGAGCTATAACCTCCTAAAATTGTATCCATGCTTGCTAAGGCCTATTGGGTGCATGGGTAGGGGCATTTAGATTCTGGAGTACCTACCAAGGCACCAATGGTAATAAGCCATCATCAGCATATCTACAGATGTAAGAACTACGTATGAGTTTAATAAAATCTATGAAATGAACATTTGTCTTATCCTGCTGATTGCACGACATTTATAGATCTATTAGACCGAAATAACAGAATGATCCAAGCAGAAAGACAATATTCTATTGCCATGGATTATTTACTAAAGTTTGAAAACTCCCAAGCATGTTGGATTTACAGAGCATCATGTTGCCCAGCAGAATTAGAAGTAACCACATCCAGTTAGCCATAAACTCATTTGAATTAGCTACCTACTTGCATAGATATTAACTGGGAACATAAATCCACTTAACCAAGTCATTTGAACAAAAGATCTTTCCAAGTGATGTATGCACCTAATAATGGCTCCAAAGCAGCAATAGTGATAAAGAATAACAAGATGATTCAATAATTTGATTTCCTATAAATAAAATTGCAAATACTAGTGTTTGTTTGAGCAGTATAAATCGTCTATTTTTTGACACAGAGAAGTCACTCTCAAACTTGAGGCAACTATATCATCTGTTACTAATAAGCCATCACAGACAAGGCAAAGATTCATATATTTAATTTCTTCATGCATTAAATAAGTTAAACAAGGAATATAAAGATGAGGATGCCACCATCCATCAAGCGAGTCTACTATGCAGGATAAGAAAGTTTTAAAAATACATTTTCCCTTTTCTTTCTTCTTTCCCAAAACTGATGAGATTACACCATCTACTATGCAGGAAAAGAGGCAGGAAAAGAGAAAGGGGGAAGATGGTGTAATCTCATCAGTTTTGGGAAAGAAGAAAGAAAAGGGAAAATGTATTTTTAAAACTTTCTTATCCTGCATAGTAGACTCGCTTGATGGATGGTGGCATCCTCATCTTTATATTCCTTGTTTAACTTATTTAATGCATGAAGAAATTAAATATATGAATCTTTGCCTTGTCTGTGATGGCTTATTAGTAACAGATGATATAGTTGCCTCAAGTTTGAGAGTGACTTCTCTGTGTCAAAAAATAGACGATTTATACTGCTCAAACAAACACTAGTATTTGCAATTTTATTTATAGGAAATCAAATTATTGAATCATCTTGTTATTCTTTATCACTATTGCTGCTTTGGAGCCATTATTAGGTGCATACATCACTTGGAAAGATCTTTTGTTCAAATGACTTGGTTAAGTGGATTTATGTTCCCAGTTAATATCTATGCAAGTAGGTAGCTAATTCAAATGAGTTTATGGCTAACTGGATGTGGTTACTTCTAATTCTGCTGGGCAACATGATGCTCTGTAAATCCAACATGCTTGGGAGTTTTCAAACTTTAGTAAATAATCCATGGCAATAGAATATTGTCTTTCTGCTTGGATCATTCTGTTATTTCGGTCTAATAGATCTATAAATGTCGTGCAATCAGCAGGATAAGACAAATGTTCATTTCATAGATTTTATTAAACTCATACGTAGTTCTTACATCTGTAGATATGCTGATGATGGCTTATTACCATTGGTGCCTTGGTAGGTACTCCAGAATCTAAATGCCCCTACCCATGCACCCAATAGGCCTTAGCAAGCATGGATACAATTTTAGGAGGTTATAGCTCATATGGCAATAAGAGGTTATAACTCAAGGTGATTTATAACTAGCTATTCTCTGTTGGAGGAGATTATAACAATGTCAAAGCTCGTTGCTTTTGGGATCCGGAAATGGTTAGAGTAGGGAGTGTCTTTGGAGGCTACCAATAAAGGATGGGCTGGTAGTGGTCGGTGTGGGGGGATTTGGAGTTTGAACAATTGGGTATTAATGGGGATAGCAAGAGCCCATTGCAAAAGGGCGTAACCATTTTGAAGGAGGGGGAGTGGGGAATTGGCATGAAACGAGATGATGATTTGAATAAGGATATTGAAACTTTAACCCGAATAAGGATGTTTGTGGAACTCTAATATGAATTTTAAGGGTAAGATAGGTTTTATATATATTAGAGGGCAATTTAGGATTCTAAGTATATTTTATTTCTTAATTAGTTAGTCAAAAAATATTTGTTGACCAATGATAAGGGTTAGATTATTATACGTAACGCGATCTTGTATATAAATATATCTAACTTGATCTTATACATAAATATGATTAATAAAAAGGATGATCTTATACATATGATTTTGTACATAAATATGATCTTATACATGAAAATTTTATTAGTATAAGACAATTTTTGACAATTTTAATTTTTATAATTTTTAAAAATAATTAGACGCATCCCAAAAATAGAAACACCCAAATTGGGCGCGCAAGCCACGAGATAGGGCCCGTGCATGGGCGGCCCCCAATTTTTTTGTTTCTTCTTTTTATTTTTAATTTTTAAGAATAATAAATTTTTAATAAGTATTATTTTATTAATTTTTTATTTTTAAGTTTTTAAAATTTTATACAATGATTTTAAATTTATTTTAAAATTTAATTATAATTAATTACAATTCTTAAGATTTTATTTTTTTCATTTTTAAAAATTTAAATGAAATATAAAATTTAATATCAATACTATTTAAATAAAATGTTGAATTTTAATCGTTCATTAAACTTTACTATGTAGTGATTATTAAAAAATAAATAAAATAAATATTAATTTAGAGAGTTTATAAAATATTTAAAAGATAAAAATATTAAAATTATTTAAAAATTATTTTATATTAATAAAACTTTTTTACGTTTAATACTTAATATTAATAAAAAGTTAGAAAATAATCAAAACCAAAAAAATTCCTTTTTCAATCTGAATACAGGAGACGGCTACCCAGCCAAAAAAATTCCAGAAACGGCTCATTATTTTTCACTTCTCTACTATAGCCCATTAGTCAGGCCCCTGTAGATGATTTTGTCTCGGTCATCCCAGAACAATAGTATCACTTCGGGAGGCCGGGTTCTGTTTTCAATAGGGTCCAATATTTTGGGCTGTTCTCTCAAACTCAATCATACTGCTAGTAGAATTAACCCAATCTCTAGCAGAGACTCCATGATCTCTTATTTCTAGCCAATGTGTCTAGTAAATGCTATTGGCAACATATTTATTAAAACCAATGTGCCAATATACGGAATTCAATTATATTATGTGTTTTTAAAAATAAATATTTATTGGCAACAGATGTCCCATTAAAATAATATATGTTTAATATTATTATATTTATTAATATGTGTTACATAAATATATCAAATGTCAACATATTTATTGGCAACATATGCTATTGGCTAAAAACCCGTGCTATGCACGGTAATATATATATATATTTTTAAATACAACTCTTGTAGTAATGTATCTAGTAAAATAAAATTTTAATTTTAAAGAAACTTTAAACTTTTTTTAATTAATAAATTAAATTATCAAATTGCTAAATCATTACAACCGATCAAATTGCTAAATCATTACTCTGCAGGATTTTCAAGTCAAAGAAATTAGATTATGGCTTTACAGAATAAGCCAATATTTAAAATGAAAAAATTCTTCCCATTCTATGATATCAATCCTATAGTTGTTTATTAATCTACGTAGTCTATAAGGAAACTCCAAGAATTTGACAAATATAATACTCCATTTATTTCCACCAAGTTTGATTCTAATGTATTGTTTAATTTTTTATAAGTAAACTTATACTACTTCGAATACATTTGTGCTTGGGTTTTTATATCAAGTGCAAACACATGAGAACCATGAGAAAATACAAGAGCAAGCTAGCTAGGAGAACGTAAGGTTAGAAAGAAGAATTACTATATTTCATGGTTTTAATTTATGTCGTGAAGAAATTAAATATATGAATCTTTGCCTTGTCTGTGATGGCTTATTAGTAACAGATGATATAGTTGCCTCAAGTTTGAGAGTGACTTCTCTGTGTCAAAAAATAGACGATTTATACTGCTCAAAAAACACTAGTATTTGCAATTTTATTTATAGGAAATCAAATTATTGAATCATCTTGTTATTCTTTATCACTATTGCTGCTTTGGAGCCATTATTAGGTGCATACATCACTTGGAAAGATCTTTCGCTCAAATGACTTGGTTTAGTGGATTTACGCTCCCAGTTAATATCTATGCAAGTAGGTAGCTGATTCAAATGAGTTTATGGCAAACTGGATGTGATTACTTCTAATTCTATTGGGCAACATGATGCTCTATAAATCCAACGTGCTTGGGAGTTTTCAAACTTTAGTAAATAATCCATGGCAATAGAATATTGTCTTTCTTCATGGATCATTCTACTATTTCGGTCTAATAGATCTATAAATGTCGTGCAATCAGAACGATAAGACAAATGTTCATTTCACAGGTTTTATTAAACTCATACGTAGCTCTTACATCTGTAGATATGCTGATGATGGCTTATTACCATTGGTGCCTTGGTAGGTACTCCAGAATCTAAATGCCCCTACCCATGCACCCAATAGGCCTTAGCAGGCATGGATACAATTTTAGGAGGTTATAGCTCATATGGCAATAAAGAGGTTATAACTCAAGGTGATTTATGACTTGCTATTCTCTGTTGGAGGAGATTATAACAATGTCAACGCTTGTCGCTTTTGGGGTTTGGAATTGGTTGGAGTAGGGAGTCCTTTGGAGGCTGCCAATAAAGGATGGACTGGTAGTGGTCGGTGTCGGTGTCGGTGTGGGAGGGGGGTTTGGAGTTTGAACAATTGGGTATTAATGGGGATAGCAATAGCCCATTGCAAAAAGGCGTAACCATTTTGAAGGGGAATTGGCATGAAACGAGATGATGATTTGAATAAGGATATTGAAACTTTAACCCGAATAAGGATGTTTGTTGAACTCTAATATGAATTTTAAGGGTAAGATAGGTTTTATATATATTAGAGGGCAATTTAGGATTCTAAGTATATTTTATTTCTTAATTAGTTAGTCAAAAAATATTTGTTGACCAATGATAAGGGTTAGATTATTATACGTAACGCGATCTTGTATATAAATATATCTAACTTGATCTTATACATAAATATGATTAATAAAAAGGATGATCTTATACATATGATTTTGTACATAAATATGATCTTATACATGAAAATTTTATTAGTATAAGATAATTTTTGACAATTTTAATTTTTATAATTTTTAAAAATAATTAGACGCATCCCAAAAATAGAAACACCCAAATTGGGCGCGCAAGCCACGAGATAGGGCCCGTGCATGGGCGGCCCCCAATTTTTTTGTTTCTTCTTTTTATTTTTAATTTTTAAGAATAATAAATTTTTAATAAGTATTATTTTATTAATTTTTTATTTTTAAGTTTTTAAAATTTTATACAATGATTTTAAATTTATTTTAAAATTTAATTATAATTAATTACAATTCTTAAGATTTTATTTTTTTCATTTTTAAAAATTTAAATGAAATATAAAATTTAATATCAATACTATTTAAATAAAATGTTGAATTTTAATCGTTCATTAAACTTTACTATGTAGTGATTATTAAAAATAAATAAAATAAATATTAATTTAGAGAGTTTATAAAATATTTAAAAGATAAAAATATTAAAATTATTTAAAAATTATTTTATATTAATAAAACTTTTTTACGTTTAATACTTAATATTAATAAAAAGTTAGAAAATAATCAAAACCAAAAAAAATCCTTTTTCAATCTGAATACAGGAGACGGCTACCCAGCCAAAAAAATTCCAGAAACGGCTCATTATTTTTCACTTCTCTACTATAGCCCATTAGTCAGGCCCCTGTAGATGATTTTGTCTCGGTCATCCCAGAACAATAGTATCACTTCGGGAGGCCGGGTTCTGTTTTCAATAGGGTCCAATATTTTGGGCTGTTCTCTCAAACTCAATCATACTGCTAGTAGAATTAACCCAATCTCTAGCAGAGACTCCATGATCTCTTATTTCTAGCCAATGTGTCTAGTAAATGCTATTGGCAACATATTTATTAAAACCAATGTGCCAATATACGGAATTCAATTATATTATGTGTTTTTAAAAATAAATATTTATTGGCAACAGATGTCCCATTAAAATAATATATGTTTAATATTATTATATTTATTAATATGTGTTACATAAATATATCAAATGTCAACATATTTATTGGCAACATATGCTATTGGCTAAAAACCCGTGCTATGCACGGTAATATATATATATATTTTTAAATACAACTCTTGTAGTAATGTATCTAGTAAAATAAAATTTTAATTTTAAAGAAACTTTAAACTTTTTTTAATTAATAAATTAAATTATCAAATTGCTAAATCATTACAACCGATCAAATTGCTAAATCATTACTCTGCAGGATTTTTCAAGTCAAAAGAAATTAGATTATGGGCTTTCTGAGAATAAGCCAATATTTAAAATGAAAAAATTCTTCCCATTCTATGATATCAATCCTATAGTTGTTTATTAATCTACGTAGTCTATAAGGAAACTCCAAGAATTTGACAAATATAATACTCCATTTATTTCCACCAAGTTTGATTCTAATGTATTGTTTAATTTTTTATAAGTAAACTTATACTACTTCGAATACATTTGTGCTTGGGTTTTTATATCAAGTGCAAACACATGAGAACCATGAGAAAATACAAGAGCAAGCTAGCTAGGAGAACGTAAGGTTAGAAAGAAGAATTACTATATTTCATGGTTTTAATTTATGTCGTGAAGAAATTAAATATATGAATCTTTGCCTTGTCTGTGATGGCTTATTAGTAACAGATGATATAGTTGCCTCAAGTTTGAGAGTGACTTCTCTGTGTCAAAAAATAGACGATTTATACTGCTCAAAAAAACACTAGTATTTGCAATTTTATTTATAGGAAATCAAATTATTGAATCATCTTGTTATTCTTTATCACTATTGCTGCTTTGGAGCCATTATTAGGTGCATACATCACTTGGAAAGATCTTTCGCTCAAATGACTTGGTTTAGTGGATTTACGCTCCCAGTTAATATCTATGCAAGTAGGTAGCTGATTCAAATGAGTTTATGGCAAACTGGATGTGATTACTTCTAATTCTATTGGGCAACATGATGCTCTATAAATCCAACGTGCTTGGGAGTTTTCAAACTTTAGTAAATAATCCATGGCAATAGAATATTGTCTTTCTTCATGGATCATTCTACTATTTCGGTCTAATAGATCTATAAATGTCGTGCAATCAGAACGATAAGACAAATGTTCATTTCACAGGTTTTATTAAACTCATACGTAGCTCTTACATCTGTAGATATGCTGATGATGGCTTATTACCATTGGTGCCTTGGTAGGTACTCCAGAATCTAAATGCCCCTACCCATGCACCCAATAGGCCTTAGCAGGCATGGATACAATTTTAGGAGGTTATAGCTCATATGGCAATAAAGAGGTTATAACTCAAGGTGATTTATGACTTGCTATTCTCTGTTGGAGGAGATTATAACAATGTCAACGCTTGTCGCTTTTGGGGTTTGGAATTGGTTGGAGTAGGGAGTCCTTTGGAGGCTGCCAATAAAGGATGGACTGGTAGTGGTCGGTGTCGGTGTCGGTGTGGGAGGGGGGGGGGGGGGGGGGGTTTGGAGTTTGAACAATTGGGTATTAATGGGGATAGCAATAGCCCATTGCAAAAAGGCGTAACCATTTTGAAGGGGAATTGGCATGAAACGAGATGATGATTTGAATAAGGATATTGAAACTTTAACCCGAATAAGGATGTTTGTTGAACTCTAATATGAATTTTAAGGGTAAGATAGGTTTTATATATATTAGAGGGCAATTTAGGATTCTAAGTATATTTTATTTCTTAATTAGTTAGTCAAAAAATATTTGTTGACCAATGATAAGGGTTAGATTATTATACGTAACGCGATCTTGTACATAAATATATCTAACTTGATCTTATACATAAATATGATTAATAAAAGGATGATTTAATACATGAAAATTTTATTAGTATAAGATAATTTTTGACAATTTCAATTTTTATAATTTTTTAAAATAATTAGACGCATCCCAAATTTTTTTGTTTTTTCTTTTTATTTTTAATTTTTAAGAATAAATAAATTTTTAATAAGTATTATTTTATTAATTTTTTATTTTTAAGCTTTTAAAATTTTAAACAATGATTTTAAATTTATTTTAAAGTTTAATTATAATTAATTACAATTTTTAAGATTTTATTTTTTAATTTTTAAAAATGTAAATAAGATATAAAATTCAATATCAACATAATTTGAATAGAATGTTGAATTGTAATCGTTCATTAAACTTTACTATGTAGTGATTATTAAAAAATAAATATTAATTTAGAGAGTTTATAAAATATTAAAATTATTTAAAAATTATCTTATATTAATAAAAAAATTTACGTTTAATACTTAATATTAATAAAAAGTTAGAAAATAATCAAAACCAAAAAAAATCAATTTTCTATCTGAATACAGGAGACGGCTACCCAACCAAAAAAATTCCAAAAACGGCTCATTATTGTTTACTTCTCTACTATAGCCCATTAGTCAAGCCTTGTAGATGATTTTGTCTCGGTCGTACCAGAACAATAGTATCATTTAGGGAGGCCGGGTTCTGTTTTCAATAGGGTCCAGTATTTTGGGCTGTTCTCTCAAACTCAATCGTACTGCTAGTAGAATTAACCCCAACTCTCTAACAGAGACTCCATGATCTTTTATTTCCCTGCTAAAGCCCACATTTCAGGTCCAAGGCGTCCAAGACTAGTCAACCTATCGGATCTTGGACACGATAGCTTCGCGGGAGCAAAATACCTCGAAAAGAAGAAAAATCTATAAATCCACGTCAACAAAGAAGATTATGGAATCTCGTGCCAATCTATATATATATTATAGAAATATAACTCTTTCTTTCTTATGACTTCAAACCTCTCATTCTAATTTTTTAGAATTTTTATTTTTTAATTAATCTTCAAAATTTTGATTGGTTAAGATTATTTTCAATATATTAGGATAACTTTAAACTACTTATCTTTATCATTTTTGTTTATCCAATCTCTTAATTTAAACTAAATTCATTAAAGCTAAATTCTTAACTAATACATTAATTTTAATTTTTAAATTTTGTATATAATATATATATATATATATATATATATATATATATATATATATATATATATATATATATATATTATAGAAATGTAACCCTTTCTTTCTAATGACTTCAAACCTTTCATTCTAATTTTTTAGAGTTTTTATTTTTTTAGTTAGTCTTCAAAAATTTGATTGGTTAAGATTATTTTCAATCTATTAGGATAATTTTAAACTACTTATCTTTATCATTTTTGTTTATCCAATCTCTTAATTTAAACTAAATTCATTAAAGTAAATTCTTAACTAATACATTCATTTTAATTTTTGAATTTTGTATATATATATATATATATATATATATATATATATATATATATATATATATATATATATATATATATGTATGTATGTATGTATATATAATTTATTTAATAAAAATATAACACTTTCATTCTTATGGTTACAAATCTCTCATCCTAAATTCTTAGCATTTTTAATTTTTTAATTATTCTTAAAAAATTTAATTAGTTGTGATTATTTTCAATCTATTAAGATAACTTTAAACTAACTTATGTATTTAATTTTAATTTTAAAGTATATGTATTAAAACATTTTTATTAGTTTGAATCATTTTTAATTTATTAAAATAATTTTAAACTAACTTATAAATTAATTTAATTTTAAATTATTAAAAGTAGGAGACCTTAATTATTAATTTAAAATTTTTTGATTGGTAGAATTAATCTATTAAAATAATTTTAAACTATTTATATATTAACTTGAATTTTAAATTATCTTAATTTCTTAGAGTTTTTACTATTTTAGTTAGTATTCAAAATTTTGATTGGTTATGATCAAATTTTAATATATTAAAATAATTTAAAACTAACTTATACATTAATTTTAATTTAGAATTCTTTGTAAAAGTATGAGACTTTAATTATTACTTCAAAAATTTTTAATTGGTTAGAACCATTTTCAATCTATTAAAATTATTTTAAACTACTTATATATTAAATTGAATTTTAAATTATTCTAATTTTTTTTAATTTTTTTCTTTTTTAATTAATCTTCAAAATTTGATTGGTTAGGATCATTTTCAATCTATTAAAGTAACTTTAAACTAATAAATTAATTTTAAATTTCATATATTAAGTTACGTTGTAAAAGTATGAAACTTCAATTATTACTTTAAAATTTTTAATTGGTTAGAACTATTTTTAATCTATTAAAATAATTTTAAATTACTTATATATTAACTTGAATTTCAAATTCCATATTTTTTTGATGAAATTGAATTCCGTATATTGAGTTACTTTGTAAAAGTAGGAAACTTTAATTATTCAATTTGCTTAAAATTTTTTAACTGGTTGGGATCATTTTAAACTACTTATATATTAACTCGAATTTTAAATTTTTTATTTTTTAAAAAATTAAATTATGCATATTCGATTATTTTATAAAAGTAAAATTTTATCTATTCAAAGTAGTTGTCAACAAACATGATCTTTATATTTATAATTTTTGTTTAACCCAATTTCTTAATTTAAACTAATTTTATTAAATCTAAACATCTAATATCTGTCTATTTCTTCTACACATAGTACACATCATCATCATTCTCTTCTGCATATTATTTTCTTCTTCTCTTCATATGTTTGCTTTTTTGATGTTTTATTTGTTTGAGATAATTTTTATTTGATTTTTTTTCCTTTGATGATATGTGAGAACGATTTTATGATGATATAACATAATCTCACAGTTATCTCTGTTTGTAAATTTAATGCCTTTGGAGAATCTTATACGTAATATAGATTAGCTTCTTTGATAGACAAAAATGCACGATAATAAGAGTTACAATTTTGAACCATATTATGAAAAATAATGGATTTATCTTTTTCATTTTTATCTTTTTTTTTTGTGAGAATTTAAGCTTCATATACGTAGATAGTCAAAGAAATTAGATTATGGCTTTACAGGATAAGCCATTATGTAAAATGAAAAACTCTTCCTATTTTACGATATCAATCCCATAGTTATTTCCTAATCTATGTAGTCTATAAGGAAACTCTAAGAATCTATGTATATATAATTTATTTAATAAAAATATAACACTTTCATTCTTATGGTTACAAATCTCTCATCCTAAATTCTTAGCATTTTTAATTTTTTAATTATTCTTAAAAAATTTAATTAGTTGTGATTATTTTCAATCTATTAAGATAACTTTAAACTAACTTATGTATTTAATTTTAATTTTAAAGTATATGTATTAAAACATTTTTATTAGTTTGAATCATTTTTAATTTATTAAAATAATTTTAAACTAACTTATAAATTAATTTAATTTTAAATTATTAAAAGTAGGAGACCTTAATTATTAATTTAAAATTTTTTGATTGGTAGAATTAATCTATTAAAATAATTTTAAACTATTTATATATTAACTTGAATTTTAAATTATCTTAATTTCTTAGAGTTTTTACTATTTTAGTTAGTATTCAAAATTTTGATTGGTTATGATCAAATTTTAATATATTAAAATAATTTAAAACTAACTTATACATTAATTTTAATTTAGAATTCTTTGTAAAAGTATGAGACTTTAATTATTACTTCAAAAATTTTTAATTGGTTAGAACCATTTTCAATCTATTAAAATTATTTTAAACTACTTATATATTAAATTGAATTTTAAATTATTCTAATTTTTTTAATTTTTTCTTTTTAATTAATCTTCAAAATTTGATTGGTTAGGATCATTTTCAATCTATTAAAGTAACTTTAAACTAATAAATTAATTTTAAATTTCATATATTAAGTTACGTTGTAAAAGTATGAAACTTCAATTATTACTTTAAAATTTTTAATTGGTTAGAACTATTTTTAATCTATTAAAATAATTTTAAATTACTTATATATTAACTTGAATTTCAAATTCCATATTTTTTTGATGAAATTGAATTCCGTATATTGAGTTACTTTGTAAAAGTAGGAAACTTTAATTATTCAATTTGCTTAAAATTTTTTAACTGGTTGGGATCATTTTAAACTACTTATATATTAACTCGAATTTTAAATTTTTTATTTTTTAAAAAATTAAATTATGCATATTCAGTTATTTTATAAAAGTAAAATTTTATCTATTCAGTAGTTGTCAACAAACATGATCTTTATATTTATAATTTTTGTTTAACCCAATTTCTTAATTTAAACTAATTTTATTAAATCTAAACATCTAATATCTGTCTATTTCTTCTACACATAGTACACATCATCATCATTCTCTTCTGCATATTATTTTCTTCTTCTCTTCATATGTTTGCTTTTTTTGATGTTTTATTTGTTTGAGATAATTTTTTATTTGATTTTTTTTCCCTTTGATGATATGTGAGAACGATTTTATGATGATATAACATAATCTCACAGTTATCTCTGTTTGTAAATTTAATGCCTTTGGAGAATCTTATACGTAATATAGATTAGCTTCTTTGATAGACAAAAATGCACGATAATAAGAGTTACAATTTTGAACCATATTATGAAAAATAATGGATTTATCTTTTTCATTTTTATCTTTTTTTTTTGTGAGAATTTAAGCTTCATATACGTAGATAGTCAAAGAAATTAGATTATGGCTTTACAGGATAAGCCATTATGTAAAATGAAAAACTCTTCCTATTTTACGATATCAATCCCATAGTTATTTCCTAATCTATGTAGTCTATAAGGAAACTCTAAGAATTTAACAAATATAGTACTCAATTTATTTCTACCAAGTTTGATTCTAATGTAATGTTTAATTTTTTATGAGTAAGCATATATTACTTCATATACATTTGTGCTTGAGTTTTTATATCTAATGCAAACATGTGAGAACCATAAGAGAACACAAGGGCAAGTTAGCTAGGAGAACATAAGCGTAGAAGAAAGAATTATTGGATTTGATGGTTTTAATTTGTATGTTTTCTACAAGGGCACACAAGGCAAAAGTTTTTTAAAGTACTACAGGAAAAAATTCAAAGTACTACACGAAAAAATTTTGTGATGCTACAACAATAGAAAATGATGGGTATATAGACTACAGACGCCAAAATAATTCAAGTAAAAAGTTACAATAAATAGTTTTATTTTTGATAATAGATGGGTTATTCCTCAGAGAAATTTGTTGGTATTGATGGATGCTCACATAAATTTAAGAGTATTGTAAAATATTTGTACAAGTACATGACCAAAAGATTTGATAAAGCACATATTCTTTTTGAAGTAAATGTCAATACATTAAACATTATTTAGATTGTTAATATGATCATAATAGATTATAGTGCAGAAATGAATATTACTCTCAAAGATAGGAATGCAGACTTTGTACTAATGTGTTCAGTTGATTATTTAAATGAAATACAAAAACAGGTATTGGTATATACTTATGACAAATTTTTTTGAGCACATCAAAAAGTTATGTGATTGCTCAGATATTTTTAATTTTATAGATTCAATTCTAAAATATAATATTTATGTTTCAAGAAAATGGATTAAAAATTTTTCATAAACATATCAATTCATGCAAAGATCGTACGTTTACATTCATAGTTCAAGCACTACATGATGTCAAAATTACAAAAATTCATCACATATAATATTTGTTTTATGTGTCGATTAGTATAAAAAAAGTTCTCATCTGCAAAAGAGAATCACAATATAACACATTCATTTGTGAAATTATCTTTGAATAATATGTTTATACCTCTCTACTATGTATTACTTATCATAATATTTATTTTTTTATTTTTGTTCGATTGACAAAATTGTCAATAGCATTTACTAAAACTTTCATACTAGATATCAAATTTTAATTAATTAATTAATTTTTAGATCGATTGTAATGATTTAGTAATTTGATAATTTAATGTATTAATTAAAAAGAAGTTTGAAGATTCTTTAGAATTGATTTTTTATTTTACTAGGTACATTACTACAAGATTTGTATTTAAAAAAATATATATTACCGTGCATAGCACGGGTTTTTTAGCTAGTTCTTTAAAAAGGAAATGTTGTTATAAATACACTATTTTTTCTCCTTAATACTTTAATCTTTATTTACACATTAAAGAATTTTATTTTGTTGATGACATAAAAATAATATTTTATATGTATTTAATATTACTTGTTTGTATCTCATAAACAATTTTCAAAATTTTATTTTTTATATTCTCTTTACAATTATTCATACCTTTTTTGTAAAAGTTCTATTTTTATATTTTCTTGTCTAATTAGGACAAAAAAATCCTTATATTTTTCTTTTCTCACGAATTTCAAGTTCAACTCACTTAAAAAATGTGTATTTTTTCTCATTCTAAAGTTAAGAAAATAATTAATAGTTTAAATTTTCATTTGGTTTGATTTATCCCCTAAAAAATTTAAAAAATATGAAATCACTCAGATACATCAATTTTCAATTCTTTTGTTAACGTAATCTATTAATATCATTTTAAAAATCATCAATTAGCTAACTTAATGGATTAATTGAAAAAGGTTATTGTAAATTATGATCTAAAGTAATTAACAATTATATAATATCTCCATTATTAATGAAGGGAATAGATTTGTTATTAAGAATTTTTTTTCCTAAGAAGAAAAAAGAAATCTTTATTAATTAAGCAAATAAGGAAGTTTCTACAAACTAATAAGGATTTAGATATATTCAACCCTCTTTAAGTTAATAAATATACAAGTTATTTATATTTTATAAAAGACATCAATAATATTTGTATGTGAAATAAAAATTTTTAAAATATTAAAAAAAGTAAATTTAACGTAACTAATATTATTTTTGATTTTGTATTAAGAGATACAAAAAAAGTAAAAATTATATGTTAAGAGCATAATATGTAAAAGAAAGTATTGAATATTTTTAAACTAATAAAATTTTAATATTTAATATTATTTAATTTTTTAAAAAATATATTCATGTTGCATGAATTTAGACTAATGATAATATATATAATAAATTTAAATGTAGTGTACGGCAACTTCGAACCGAAATAACACTTGTTCTTGTTCTTGATATCACTTTGTCACGACATTTTTGTAGGTCACCTTGTGATACCGAAAAATCAGTGATCAAATAGGCAGTTTCCCCGCAGATAAAATCAAGCAACCGACTATTATCCGTACCAAAAATCCTGCATCGATCCACTGTAAACAGCAAAGAAATACTAGGCTGTGGCGGACGTGGATTGGCCGTATGATTATATCGAGGCCGTACACAGCCAAGTCCAACAACGTTCTTCCAAAAATGGTACTACGGGACCTAGATCTTGTAGCCACCATTCTCTCGTCAGTTTAGTTTGGGTATAAAATGTATAAAATTAAATTTTAACCGTTAAATAAAATTATTATTAAATTAAATTTGATATATTTAATTTAATAATTAAAAATTTTATAAATTTTTAATTTTTAAAAATATATTTAAATGTTAAAAAATATAATTCGTTTCATTAAATTTTAACTGATCAAATTTTGACTGACGTGCAGGAACGGATCCTTGGCCTTCTCTCGCAACCAAACCAATGGCAGTCAGGTACTTGCAAACCAAGGAAACCCGGATTCTTTTTCTGTGTTAAAGAAAAAAATTACTATTATTATTTACGGAGTATCATTAATCTACGCGTAAAAAGAGTTGTCATTCTGACATCACTTCATGAATCCTGTTGAATTTACCATATTCCAAGACTTACCAGAAAATCTGGTATGAATAATCAGACTCAAATCTGTCAAAGGTGAAAAATGAACCCCAGAAAGGGTAAAGCAAGAGATATCCGTGAAAGGGAAAGATGCTCATGCTCGTTCTGCAACTCTCTCAGTTGTTCAATTGATTACTAGAAGGTTGTCAAAAGGAGTGGAGTGGCGAACAAATCAATCACTCTCCTTGAAAGAAGGAATCAAAGAATTAACAAATACTGCTATCACCACAATGGTTAGAAAAGGAAAATTACTGTCACATCTTCTCCTGTTGGTTAACAATCGTCATCTGAGTTCTAATCAGAATCCAACTAAACTATTTGCTTCTTTTCCTTTCTCTGGAAAGGAAAACAAAATTTTTTTACTGTAGTAAATGTTAGGAGATCAAATCAGCGCCTCTATGCTACCTTTCTTTGCCATTTTACAGACGGGGCAAGAATGGATATCGGCTTCACAAACTTTGCACGAACAGAGGTGCCTGCACGGTAGAAAAATAACGCACGAATTCCGAGAGTTGCAGCTTTTGCAGATCATCTTTCTCGTTCTGTATTCTTCGCTTTCTTGGTCTGGTTCGAGCTCCCGATTTCCTGCCCTTGTTTGGACTGCTCTTCTCTCCGCCAAAATGTCGCAGCAAGATTCTGCATCGTCGACCCTTTTGCCTGATTGACAAGCATTTTCTCTGAGTTGATCGATGGTGTTGTTCAGGGTCATGATGATTGCTTCATTTTCTCTGGCCACCCTTTGCCATGCTTGGTTCTCGGTCTCTATTTTCAACAGGAAGTCCTGGAGTTCCATTGTCCTATTCACTGCCTTTGCTATTTCTTCATCTTTTTGCCTGAGTAAAATTTGGGTCTCTGGTTCGTACTTTTTCAACAGCAGTGCCAATTGTTGCTTTCTCTGCTCTTGTAAAGCCAATCTCAGTCTCTCACTCTGTTGTTGCATAAGAACGCAGGGATCAGACAAAAATTGAGAAGAAACAAACTTTGAACCGATAAGAATCAATGAAAAAAATAGCCTTGAATCCTGACCTGAAGACTGATTAACCGATCGATATCCAGCCTCTGTTTCTTCATCTGAGGGGCCAGACCCTGATCAAACACCATTAATGGATTGCTTTCCGGACGCAAAACATTTTTGTCAAAGCAGAATCTCTGACTGCTGTTCTGTTGCAAATTCTGGAACTGCTGAAATTGCATCTGGTGATCTTGTTGCTGCTGTTTTTGTTGTTGTTGTTGCAGATTAAAGCTGAACTCGTTGAACCCACAAGCATTGTCCGTCAACCAATCTTGAGAACCGCCCAAAGGAAAGCCAAGATTCTCAGGATACAAATGCGCTTGAACGGCCATATTTGAGGGTTGTAACCAACAAACAAGACCTATACGAGTCTCAGAAACCAGTTCTAATATAAAAAATCAACAGCCCTCTCTCGCTTTCTCTCTCTCTCTCTCTCTCTCCCCGCCAGAGCACCAAGAAACAACCAACCAAGAAAGTGGGCTGTGTTAAAATCAAGAACTTGATCTGTTCTCCAACGATCGAGAGCTGAGAAGAGTTCGCAGACCTCTCTCCCCTATGCGTGTTGGCGTTCGTGATATGTTGTGGCGTAAGGCTTAAATTTTGGGGAACATATGAAAAACAAAGGCTGGTGGGTGCGGCATCATGCGTTTATATAGTACATCGAGAGTTTGAAGGGGCGACGTGATTTATATTGCTAATAGATAAATTGTTATTCAATGTATTAAAAGTAACTGAAAACTGAAAAAGGGCATGGAGAGGTGGGACCCGCTAGCACTCACTTTCCTTTTCTTTTTCTTTTTCACTTTTCAATTCATCCCTCTGTGAGGGCCTCATTAAATCACTGCCAAAACGGGGTAATCCTTAGGCGTCGTACCACGTTTACATGCATTTTTTCTGACCAATTCATATGTATTTTCTTTATTGTTAACATTGTCTGCCAAGATATCACTTGAACGGTCATGACTAGCGCAAAATAATTGCATAATAGAAGTGGTTTTAGTTTGAATGGGTCAGTTTGTTTGCATTTTTTTTTTTTCCTTTCTGAATTGGCCATAGAGAGAGTCAGTTTTCTCAGTTTGTTCATTTTCCTTTTCTTTGCTAAGAATTTCCATATTTTTACATGCCATTTACAGAGGCTGTATTAAATTTTTACCATTCAAGAAGAATAATGAGAAAAGGGAAAGAAATCCAATGGTCCACCAATTTCTGGAAGCTAAGAACAGCTGGTCCGGTAATGAATGCAATTTACCTTTGCTTAGCCAATTAAGATTGACCAAAAAGATTGCCCTTATAAATATTTCAGTAACTTATTTAGTAATTCCCTTTTATTCTTTATCCTTTACTGAGGCAAGTAAAAGAATATCCGACGCGAAATCAACATTTAATGATGAAAGTAATTTAAGAAATTAATTACTATAATCTATTTTGGAATTTGAAAGTCAATAATGTTAGCAGGTTAATCCACGAGGATATGTATTTAGGAACTGATAAAATAAAAATTTTCTGAAAAAACGCGCTCTAACTTATCGTAATTAAAGTTGCATTTGACTCTAATTAATGCCTTCGTTGCCAGATAGAACCTGCTACCTCCTACCTATTAGCGCTAGTTTTCATCATTATTTTTTTAAAAAAATTGTGATGATGAATCCCGGCCAATAAGAATTAAGTATATTACCATACAATTAAACAAGATCTGAACTATCGAAACGAAAATTTTGAAATCATGCGGCGAAACGGAAGAGATAGATTAAGCACGTGCTTATTATCATGAATGAAAAGAAAGAAAGGAAAAGAACATGCAATCCTACTACTTGTAGTTGTAGGTCACGTTCATTCAGCACTAAGAAGTTATCTTGAAGAATTGTGTAAGATGCATTTTATATTAAATGTGACACCTTTTTTGGAATATTTTTTTTAAAAAAAATTCTTTAATAAAGTTGGGTCCAACAAGTATTGTTTCCAATATGATGATTCACATACAAAAACCTATTAAGTCGGATTGATTTAGAACTTGTGTCTCCCTATCTCATCTTACTATTATGCTGAGATAGGCGAAAAAAAAAAGAAAGAAATCTAAAAAAGGAAATATATATATATATTTTTTTAGGCTTAAGTAGCATACATGGCAATTTTTTAGAGATAAAATTAGAGATCATAGAAAGCGAGAAGAAGATTTTGAAATATTAATTAAAAATATATATTATGTGCTTAAATTGTCGAATTCTTTTCAAGATGAACAAAAAAAGATTGATATATATTTTTCTTTTTTGCTTATCTTTCATGGCTTGAATTGATCTCAAAAGCTGATAGAAACTAATCTTTTGTGGTGTTTACGAGTGAAAATTAGACAGGCTAGTATCAAAATTATTGGGGGGCAAATAAAGGAAACGCGAAGAAAAAGCAAGAACCTTGGAAGATCTGCTTTTATATATTTTTGGACTTTTTCAATATTGTAGTGCACGCCTTTTCAGTCCCCATATATAAATAATGTGGCATGTTTGGATTATTTAACGAAAGCTACTACTTCCTACCATCTGCTAGTTCCGTACTTTGGGTGCAATAAACCTCGCCGTAACAGCGTTTCTTTTGCCTTTTGCTTTATGCGAGCCCACGAAAAAAATGTTTAAAGTTGTCTACATATTGTATGGTAGGTAATCTATGCCTCATCTCAATACAGGTAAGCCATTTATATGATTAGAGGCGGACGAAAGATTGAACCTTTTGGGGCCAAATAAGAAGGGAGAAAAATAGGTGAAAATATATATTTATCACTCTAATTAATAATATCACGAATTGTAAAAATAATTACAGATAATATTTTCTATATCCGAATGAGTAGAAAGAGATGTTAAAACGTAATTGAATAACAAAAGTATTAATCTATTATCAAATTACTTAACAAAGTGAAAAATATCTTGAAGTTGGCTTGGAATATAGTGCATAAGTTGAGTAATAACGCCTAATAACATTTAATATATATTACTAATAATTTTACATCATTTTATGTAATATAAATGTGTTTTTGAAGAAAAAAATAAAGGAGAAACGTGGCAAATGTGCTTACTACGTTGGATGGGCAATGATATATATATTACTCTATCTATTTGTAATTAAAAATTTATATTTTTTTGAGATATTTAAAATTAAATATTTTATTTTTAAAAAATAATTATATATTTTATTTGAATTTTTATAGCTAATCTCATTAATTTAAGTAAATTGAGTTTTATTAATACAATAAATTTATCACTAATCTCTTTTACTTTCTTAACTTAAAGAGTACATGAGTCTCACCACTAATATTTTTAATTAATAAAAATATTATAATAATTTAATCAAACTCGTACCAGTCTCTTTAATTATTTACAAAATTAAAATAAAATATTCAATTTAGAATTTAGGATAGAAAGAATACTATACTTCCTTATAACTTCTTTTTTTTCCCCCAAAACAGGTGAAGGCTCCCTCCCTACATACACGTACCATCCGAAAAAGGAAAAACCTTGTGTCTTGTGACGTGAGTGCAAATGAAACTCTTTCAACTCCTCTTAAACAAATGACCTTTTGTACGTGCGGAAAAAATATATTGATCAATGTCAGGTTTTACATAAAGATTATATCACAATAAATTGACTTAATACGATATCATATTGCATAATCTTAGAAGAGATTATTTTGTAGTAGTATATCATATAATGCAACTAGATAAAGAGTATATCATATAGATTCACTTAATACAATAACATATCATATGATTTTAGAAGAGATGATTTCGCAGTATATGCTACACGCCATATTACACGGTAGGCCTAAGAAAAAAAATCTTATAGTTAGCTGGAGGAACGAGTTGGTTATTTTGCTCTGATTTATCTACATATGATGCGGATAATATATTTTTTAATATATACTTAATAAATTTTTAATTGTTAAATTTTAATTTTATAATTAAAAAGTCATATGTAGTGAATGAATAATTATTCAAGAATTATTACATAAATTCTTAATTATTTTAAATTAAAATTAGAGGATTAAAATCTATTTAATACATATTAAAAATATATATAGTTTGCACGGTAGTCGAACCAAGTGTGCTCCTACTGCCAACTCGATTAAACACTATTTATAGTTCACTGGACTTGCAATTATTCAAAGAACACGGTAAAACTTAAAAATGTGAAATTAGTCATTTTCTTTTGTGGAAAATGTTAAATGTATTAGCTATGGAGAGATGGTTTGGTGTCCACCAGAGTGGAAGTCTTGGGAAATCTCCATTACATTACCCTGTGGCCTAAATACTAATACATGAGTGCCACGGCAACACAGAAGTTTTCTTTGATAATCAAAGGCGTAGATCACCTTTTTCAGAAGACACATAGGGCCGGCCATGGGCAGGGGGAAACTGGAGAAAAGCAACTGAATAAATGAGAAAACTACACAAGAAGATGAAATTCAAGGGCGGGTCCATGTGCTGCCCACCTACCAATACCATTAGTTCCCAGGAAGCCTCCCTCCCTCTCTCCTTCCGGGCTTGGGTTGGGCGTCTTTATCTTCAATCCATGTGAACCCACCAAATTGGCGCACTCTTTTCTACATGCACAAGTTTAAAGCCACAGGATTTACTTCTTAGCATTCTATTGGGTTCTCCCTATAAAATAATCATTATGATGAGGACACTGATTTACTTGCAGTGACAAGTCCATGTATGTACTAGTACTGTGAGCTGATGCTGAGATCCCCTGTGAGTGGTACGCTCAGTGGTCATTGTCTCGGCCCTCCTCGGTGCTGCTGGGGTTGTGTATTTACATGAGGATCAGGATGAGCTTTGAAGTTTGATGAGAAAGGGTAAGCCAAATGCCATTTACCGTGTTCGACTAAATGTCCCAAAAGAGTGCAACTTCCCAACCACTTGTCTCCTTTCTTTTGTTTAAACCTTTCTGCTAACTGGCACGGACTGTGTTTCTTGCTTCGCTAGGTATAGCGCCTCCCACTGTTACACGATAGTTATCGAATTTGACTACTTTGTCGAGTATTTTACACGGAACGCATGTATCACGCTCAACCCCACTTCCCCCCAGTCCTACTCACAAAACTAGGCGTCATTCCCAGCAACAGTACTCAGCATCCTAAGCACCAATGAGTCGTTGGGTTCTTCCTGGTGAATAGTTTTATTATGATAGCAATTTATAGTAGGAAAATATTATTCAAACATTAATAGAAATAGTCATAAATTCAAAATTTACATTTTAACGGGAATATTTTATACAGATTAAACTGTTGGATGTGTTTTGACAATATCACCTTTATATATTAAAATACTGAGACATGAAGTGCAAAAACGAAAGAGTACAATTATAAGGTTAACTGTTTAATGGTGATTGCCTGACAACCGGTTGAACAGTCATATTTATATGTATCCTTCATGGTGCAAATCGATCGTGAAATATCATCTGGTGCATCAAGAATCGTTTCTTTTCTTTGAACGTTGCGGTAAAAAGCATACTTCCCATTTTAAAAAGGAAGGTAGAAAGGTGCTGGCAAAGTATAATAATGACAAGAAACGCATATGAATTGGTTCTGCGCTTTGACATATAACATGAGAATGGGCAGTAGGAAAGGAGAAAGGATGCTTTTCGAGGCATGCCGATCGTCTTTGGTGAGGCAAAATCAGAACAGAGGAGTCAGGAGGACCACCTGAACCCTGTTAGAGATCATGTGACTGATTTACCTGTTCCTCTGCTGCTCTTTTTTCTTTCCACTTCAACTCCGTCTTTATTTTTATTTTTATTTTTAAAAAAAGACCCAATAAAATATGAGAGTCTCTACTTCTCCAGCAACAGTTTATTATTTCTGCCAATAATTTACTCAAATACATTCAAAATTCAATAATACCAACTGTTCTACGTGGAAGACCATATGCAACGCACCCATTATAAAGCAATTTTTCATTTTTTTTTCCCTCGAAAGAATTTGATTCATTTTGTCGTGAATCCGAAATCTGCGTCTCTGGAATTGTAACATGAAATACGAATGGTGCTACATCATCATTTGTCCTCTATCTTTGGTTTTTTTTTGAGGAAAATCATGGTTGTATAGATCGATATAAACAAATCCAAGGTTATATAGTATTAGTAGTATTTGTAAATACTGCCGTCGGCAACTTCAAGGTTCTTCTACTCAAAAAAAAAAATGGAACAATGAAAAAAATGGGACAACTTGTAGGTTCGTGTACCCAACTCAATTCTTAACTTTTCTTCTCTTGCTTCCTAGAATAGAACAATCAAGGATCATAATTTCACTCGCAACGTAATCTTTACCGCCTCTACCCCATCCCATTCCAGCTCTTCAATCTTATCTCATAAGAATATTTTTTATTAGTTGAATAAATTATGAATTCGTTTCACGCCTTATTATAAATATTTTAAAAAAATATTTATTTTTAATTACAAAGTATAATAAAATTTTAAGTATGAATTTTAGACCAAACTCTGTCAAAATCTATAAAGCTGCTCTAGATATACGACAAAGGGACAATAGATTATTGGAGAAATTGGCATGGGAATGAACTGATCGAGTTATTCGGAGCTTTGTCGTCTTTGTTCATGTTATGTGTACGCTCCTCGAAATCAAAGACGGATCTCCCGCAATTACTCCCCCTAACAAAGGGAGCCATGGTTTGATCATTGAGACAGTGTCAGGTCCATTTCACATTCCATGTTCTCACTTCTCAACATACATGGGAAAGGGATCGTGTCTGGTCTTTAAGGTCTTTCTTTACCGAGTTGAATCCTCGTCTTCCTTCTCTTCTTCTGATTACAGTCATGATTCGTGATGTTGAAACAAGAAAACAATTAATTTTTTTGAATTCCACTCCCACCACCCCATCCATGTTTGACTGAATTCGATCGATGATTTTGATATTATTTGGTTCCATGACATGATGATGATACTACTACTATCAACGGAGCAAGCACTGAACCTCACAAGCCCCCACCAGCTTTTCTCCACCCATTTATTGGTATATTCATATTCATGCACTCCCTTTTCTTCTCTCCAAAGTAAGTAAGAAGCTGTTTCAATCTTTTTGTTTCATCAAATTTGACCTTTTCCTGCTTTCCAAGAACCTCAGTCCCAATGTCATTATCACACAAGGTTCTTTTCGATCATTCCAGGGCCTAACAAAGGAATTTTCTCTTTTCATTGTCAATTTACTTCCAAGACATTATTCCAATAATTTTAGAATCACTCCATCTTTTGCTTGAAATATTCAACACCAACCAATCCCACGGACAATATTTGTCATCCCCCCCCACCCCACCAAGCTAATCACCGGCTTTTGCGCGGAATCAAGTCGCAAAGTGTAATTTTGTAATCCATTTGAAATAAAAGAAACGCTAAAGAGTAAAGAAACAGATCCACAGAGTGCAGAAACAATCGACTCAAATCAGAGTCTTCTTTTCGCTCCCGTTATGATGGTAAATTTGACCTTAGACAATTAGGATTCCCCTTTCCCATTGAACCAAGACAGACAGAATTCCCGTCCTAATCAAAGAAACCATACCGAGTAATTTTCACAAACAATTGGAGTGCAAACAAACAAGTATGCAACAACACTCTTTTTCCTTTGAGGCGCAAAATCTGACTTTCTTTGCCCATCAATTTTAGTGATGATATTGCATTTGATAGATAATTGAGATGGATGATGGGTTTAACATTTCTTCTGCCGACCAGGAGGACCAGTCCTCTTGTTATACATCAGAGCAAAGGAACAAAATTAAGGTTAGCTGACAGAGGAGGTTGAAGGTATTTAATCGTACGCAACCTTGAAAAGGACTCCCCCGTTCCAACATTTACGTGGGAAAAGGGTAAGAAGATATTCGTGACTCAGTCACTGCAATATTGTGGACCAGTTACTTTGTTGCGATCCTCATATGTGCACTTTATTTCTGAAAATTTATTTAAACAATTAAAAAATTATACTTAAAATTTAAAATAAAATTTTTATTTTAAATAATTTTTAATAAGTAAGAACTGTTTTGAAAAACATCTCGCGATATTACTTTATTTAAGCAGTTAAAAATTTTTATTTAAATATTTCAATTAATAGTTTATTTTAAATAATTGAGAATAGGCCTTAAATTATGTCTTAAATGATATAGTTTGTGAGCAAACCTTAATTTTATAATGGAATTTGGTAGAGAATTCTTTCTTTGATGTTCTTGAAAATTAAACAAACCAAACCAAATTGGCCAAGTAATATCAACTCTTTTGGAATTCATTTTATTCCATACAAAGTGAGAAGAAAAAGAAATATGAATAAAGAAGATGGTGCTAATTCTTAACGCGGATTAATTTGTCATGCTTGAAGATGATAATTTAGCTAGAAAGGGATAAAGCTATTTCAATGAGTTAAAGATGCTTTTCACTAAGTTTTAAATTTATAGATTTGGATCGTATCTCCGAGCTTTTACTATTATTATTATTATTATTTATAACTTTTATGATCAAAATGAGAGCCAAAATATTGTCCTGTTTTCCCTTTTCTTTATTATTATTAATAAAGTCGCAATATATGTAAAGATTAGATAATAAATCAATTATATTAAGTATAAAGACACTTACATAATAGTAGGGATATTCCTTATTGTGCAATTCGAAAAATCAAACTGAACAGAATCGAATTTTACATTTTGCTTCTGTTCGGTTCAGTTTATAAAAATTTTGTATAACTTGATTTGGTTTTTAATTTCTGTGTTCAAATTGAAAACAAAACTGAAAAATTAAAATTTTTTAAAAATTATATATGAATGCATTGCGTGAATGCGTTGTTATGTTTTTTTATACAAAATTAAAATTTTAAAATAAAAATACTAATTAATGCATTTGAATAATACCTAAAAACGCATGTCGGACATGCATTCTTATTATTTTTTTTCAAATTTGATTTGCAACCTAATCAAATTAAATTATTTTATTTTGATTCAATTTTATAAATTTTTAAAAAAAAACAAATCAAAAATCAAAATTTCAAATCAAATGAACACCTCCTACATAGTAGAAGGAGTACTGCCACTATTATGGAGGAGAAAGAATGAATGTCGTACTTGGCAGAAATTGAATTCTTGAATTTCATTTTTAATTTGAAAACAAATGTGAGTTTTTACGTATGGTAAGAGAGAGATAATCGTAATTCTTATCATCTTAGCAGTAAAACATAAATTATGGTATACTAAGTATGTTTCTCAGGGATTGTAACTCCGGCCCACACACCATCCTCCCCCCCCCCCCCCGCCCCCCCCTGCCCCTCAAAATAAAAAAAACTACTTTTCACACTATTTTCCTTTTAAGGGAAGAAAATGGTTCTAAGGAGATCAGTTAACGAAAACGTGATCGGGCTTCAGCCCACCGGTCCATGAGTTGGAATGTCCATTTGGTTCCTTGGGCCTTCAAGGAGCTTCAGTCTAAGAGCCAGCCAGGGAAGAAATATCTTATTCCATCTTTCATCTCCCCTTTTCTGTTTGGTGGTTCCATTTTGATGTAATCATATGCAGTTATTGAAATTTAAGTTTAAAATATGTTTATTTTACGAAAATAAATATTGAATGTCTTATTTTCTATTTTTTTTAACAAAGACATTCAAATATAGAGATGGAAATATCTATTTTGAAACTATTTAATACTTTAAAACATAATCATGAATGTAGAATACAAGAAAAAGAGAAGGGAAAAGAAAGTGAGGAGACTTGTCTTTTTGACTTGTACATGAGCCGTTTGCCGGGGAATCACAGCAATGTGCCGATAATCGTTATTATATATATTGGTCCTTAGCATCGTAGTTCTTTTTTTTCTTTTTTGATTTGAAGGCGGTGGAAATTTTTTGCCTCTTTGGCCGTATCGATCTGAGGAACAAGCTCCAGTGGGGTAGGTACTGGCAACCAGGCATTGGCATTGCTTTGCAGTTGTCATACTTGTTCATGTGCTCTTGAATGATCTTCTGCCCTCTCAACAGCCAAATTTGACTTGGAATAGCAGAGTTCAGAGCTTCTGAATCTGCTCCCGTTTTCAGATGCAATTAATGTTTTTATTCAAATTATTAGTTTGTCCCACTATGGGTGTATTTGAATAGTTTTTGTTTTTGAAGTCAATGCAATTGGAACTAATATATTATTTTATAAATAATTAAAATAGTATTAAATAAAGTTTAAATTTTAAATTTTTTATTTTAAATTTTATAAAAGTAAATTATTTATAAAAAAATAGTAAATTTTTTTTAAAAAAATTTTATGTTGAATTCTGCTATAAAACTTAATTCAAATACACTTTAATAATCAAACTCTATATAATTTCAACCCAATCATCCTAATCACGGTGTACCAAGACCAGGTCTTTTATTTTAATATTTTTCATTTAAAATTTACTTTTTTAATAAATAATTTGTTTACAAAATTTAAAATAAAAACTTCTATCCTATTCCGTTTTTAATGCACATTCTCGTTTCCTTATCATAGCAAGAATTTCTGAGTATATTTCTTAATAAATTAATGAATATCTGTTCAAATCACTTGGATTCCATCGCATTTACTCGTTTTCTTAGACATCAAATAGAGAATCAGGTTATTGCCAATTTTAGAAAATGCGATTTTATGTGATGTTCGTGGTACCAGTAGTGCAATATTTTTTAGAAATGTCAAAAGGTTTTGCCACTGTTATATGTGATAAGAAGTTTAAAACTTTTAAAATTTAAAAGTTATAATATGAATTTAGATAAATTTAAAAGTCTAAAATCTTTTGACCAATCTAAACTTTTCTAACTAATTAAAAATTTTTAAAATTTTAGAAAATAAGAATGGAAGCACAAAGCTTTTATAAAAGGAGAGAGAGTAAAAGTGTTTTGGAAATATATATATGTATAGATAATTGCACTAAAATTTCAATAAATGAAGTAAATGAGTTTTTAGTTTATTTGTACCTTGAAATTTTCTCCGCTAAATAAATTATTGGGAGACAAACATGTATAAATAAACAAACTCTTAGGTGTAAGCCCCCCCCCAAAAAAAAAGACTTAGGTTTATCTCCTTATCTTGAATCTTGAAGAGATAAATTAAAATCGTCCTTTTTCCTTTTTAAATTTTTTTTAAAAAAGGAGGAGTGTTAAAGTTTCATATACATGAGATCAGTGAATGACAAGGAGTTAAACTTGATCCGAGCTTGAGTAATATAGCAAATGAAGCTGAAACTTTCTAAAGCTTAGCTCAAACCTTGGGAAAAAGGCTCAACATATAGGTATGAGAATAAACTCGAAATTACAAAGTACAAAATTCGAGAAAAGCTTGCAAAAAGATAGATGTTGAAGCTAAGTTTGAGACGAAGCATGACAAAATTGAGTTTGGTAATACTTGGTAGGAGTTTCGATCTCAAGAAATATTCAATAAAATTCACCTTGAATAAGTCAAAATTTAGGATACTCTCGAGATGGACCACGTTGTTTGTCTCTTTTTTCCTTTTGTCCATATTTTGGAAACAATGAGTTGTGCAATATTCCATTCTTTTTAGAAAATAATTTTATAAACATTATATGTTTGATTTCTTTAAAGATCAACGTTATATACTTGCCACTCCTATAAGTTAATTATTCCATCTTTAAAATTCCTCTTCTCGTGTACAAAATTTTACTTGCGGTTGGACTTTGTAAATAATTACAAAAGATATTATTCATGTTTGTTCATTTGTGCCGAAGACAAGGGGAGAAAATAAATTAGTCGGGTCGTGGTGGCCGGTGCAGAGATATCCATGTAAAATGTGAAATCCTCCAATAACTGCTCGCCGCGCGTCCGCAGCAAAACAGTAACTGTAGCAGCCAAAACGTGAAGACAAAAGGAGGAGCCAATGTATGTTAGTATGTATATAAGGAGCTGCAGTTTGGCACGCACCTTCCGTCTTTATCTACCGCACCGAGAAACTGAGATATTTTGGGCCATCTAATCATCATTCCCGTTGATTCTAATCTCTTAGAGAGAACTGAAAACTGTCCCGGGGAGTTCACCTTGTTATTGCAGTGAGTGAGATTCAACTTGCAAGAAGACATGGGTGCTCTGGACCATCTCTCCGATTTCTTCGATTGCTCAAGCGGCAGCTCCAAGCACAAGAAACGCAAGCAGTTACAGGCAAGCACTTATAAAGCATCCTTCCGTTTGTCTTTTTCCCTTCCTTCTGTTCGTTTCTTTCTAATATTCTCGCCGAGTTTTATCGAAGCAATCTGGTGGTGTCTGATAATATTCCTGATTTTATTTGTCCTCCTTGAATTGTTTTTGGGTAGTAGTTGTGTGAGGATCTGGATCAGATCTGGCAGAAGACACTGCGTAGTAAATTTGCTCTACCTCTAGAAGAATCTTATGCTTTTGCCGTAGTGAAACTTTGGGAGGAAAGAGTAGCAAATTTATGAGTAAATTGTAACTGCTGGCTTGGAATGGGTATCTTAAACTCACTCTTTGTCACTATTTCCGGGACCCCCTACCGAAGACAGGCGCTACCTCTGCGCTCTGCCTTCACGATGTTTTATTTTTAAATTTCGGCCCACAATTCTCGTTCATGTGTCCTCTACATTTCTTATTCGTAAATTTCAGTAGAAGGTGGTTTGGGTACTACTACTATTAATCTCGATTTTATACTTCCATTAAGCGAAGGGAACTATGGGGAATTGTTCTTATTTGATTCAAGGGAGCAAGAAAGGTAGAATTGACTTGCTATTTAGAAAACAGAGCCCCTGTACTGTAGTGCAGTACTATTTAAGATTCCCTTATACTATAAGACATGTATAAGGACTCGAGTCTAAACTGACAGGATCTTCACTTCCTCAATTTACTTTTACACTTCCTAACATCGTGATTCTCCTCAGATATTGATGACCTTTCCATAGTTGGTTGTGTGCAACACCCTTTCCGGTTCATATTCACCTCTTAAAAAGGCTCAGAGGCCTGAACCATATCCTGCAATGGCCCAATCTTCGGGCATCTCCCGGCACCCGTGCAACTCCCTTGAACCAATTATTTACTCCATGTTTATAACCCCCAAGAAAGCAATGATTATCATTGCCGCTGCTCTTTTCCATATGAGTGGCATAGATATCATTTCAAAGCATTGGGCAACCCCTTTTGGGGACATATACTTTATCCGTTTGTCTTTTGCTGCACAAAGTAACCCTCTTCTTGCTTACTTTACTGGTTGTCCATTACTGAATTTGGGTCATCTTTGATCAGACTGTGGAGATAAAAGTGAAGATGGATTGCGAAGGATGCGAGAGGAAAGTGAGGAGATCCGTGGAGGGGATGAAGGGGGTAAGTTCCGTCCAGATTGAGCCGAAACAGAGCAAGCTCACCGTCGTCGGATATGTGGAGCCGCACAAGGTGGTGGCACGCGTAGCTCATCGCACGGGGAAGAAGGCCGAGCTGTGGCCCTACGTGCCTTACGACGTCGTGGCCCATCCCTACGCTCCGGGCGTCTACGACAGGAAGGCCCCAGCGGGCTACGTGCGCAACACTGAGGACCCGGGAGTGTCGCAACTCGCACGTGCCAGCTCCACTGAAGTTCGCTACACCACTGCCTTCAGCGACGAAAACCCTGCCGCATGTGTGGTCATGTGATGAGTCAGCATTGCCATGATGCCATGCTCCCTTGGTCTGCTCGTATATTCATAATAGTATTCCTTTGTACTATACTCATTTGAGTAATTTTGGTTTCGGGGAGTGTGTAGGCTTTTATTTTATTTTATTCCCCTTTATTTTTATATTTTGCATGCCATGTAAATTATTTGATCAAAATGTATGGGATTCTTTTCTCTAGCCGGCTAAATTGATCAAGAGAGAACCAAGGTTTACTTGAATTTATGGATTTTTCTTTATCGAGCTAAGAAATTAGGTTCATTGGTATAAATTATTTTAGTGATTTATATTATTTTAGATGAGATTGGATATAGTTTGATTTAATATTTGTTATTTTAAATTTTATAAAATTAAATTTTTTATAAAAAAATAAGATTTAAATTAAAAATTTATATTTAATTTTAGAATAAAATTTAATTCAAATATATCTTTACGGTTTGTTGACCATTAAAAAACATGAGTAGAATTGCCAGATTGGATTGGTTTTGTATAATTTATTGATATAATAGTAGTAGTTTATATATAATATTATCTATTATAATTTTATAAATTTTTTTATATAAATAAATTTATTTATGTATTATTTTTTAAGAATTTGATATATCAAAATTTTGTTACACACTTTATAATTTATAAAATTGATATAATATTATATATATATATATATATATATATATATATATATATATATATATAATATTATATCAATTTTAGAAAAGATTTTTCTTAAATTTTTTAAAGGAAGAGAGTGAGAAATTTGAAAGATTTATAATTTTAAGTAGTTGCACGTTTTTTTTAGAAAAATAATGTTGATTTTATATATTTGTGTATATTATAAATATTATAGTTACGATAAATTAATTTCTTCTCGTTATATTATTTCTATATATTTGTTAATATCAAAAATATTATAGTCATAATATACTAATTTCTTCTTTTTATAAGTATTTATTGATATTTATGTATATATTTATTGATATAAACAATTCTTTTTATTTGTACTAGATATAAATTAATCTTATTACTTATAATAACTATTAAAGTATATATTAATTATTATATTTATTATAGTGTATTTATATTTTAATGTGTTATTATATTAGTTCATACTATTAACTTTGTTTCTTTAATTATTTTAATTAATATGTCAAAACAATGTTAATAGTTTTATTTTTTGACCACATAAAAATACTTAGTATCTTGCATGCATGTAATTTATTTATAATTATAATTATTGTTGATAAAATTTTCTTTGCAGAAGAAATGTTATGGTAATTAATGATTTGATTATTTATAAAAATATATACTTTATATATTACACATACACATAAATATATTTTCTTTCATTGCTCAACTTAAATTTAAAATGACAAAAAAACTTAATACTTATATTTTTATTATTATTTAATAGTTAATATATGTATCTAATTATTTAATATTTATAACTTATAAAATATATTATTTTTAATACTAACATCTAATATTTATATTTTTTATTATTTAATAGTAATTAAGATATTTTTATTATTTAAAAAAATAAAACAAAAAAAAATGATCTGTAGAGAGCCTGTTCGGACTGAGGTGGAGATAGTGCTAAATATGTTTTGCTCGGGCCGAGCTCAAGCTTAGCTGCTCGCAGAGCCGGATTGACAGGCCATGTGAGTCAAGGTGAAAGTTGAAAGTTGCTACATATGCTAGCTGGCCATGAATCACCGAAAATGCAAAAGAATGTTGCTTTTGAGAAAGAAGCTGTGCATTAACGCGCGGGCGCATTGGGGCTGACGAGATGACCGAACTCTAATATTTGTTCAGTGGAGACGGTGGTTGGAAAGCACAAGCCCGATGCGGCCCTCGTCGTACCTGTAGGGTCTACTAACATGTCTTTTTGGGTGGAATTGCGACCCGGCTTGATGTTATGCGACTAATCAGTCGAGGTGTTTGTTTAAGGTTCTTCCTTTCCCTTTGTGTTTATTTTGGTAACGAGTTCATAGTTTCATTTTTTTTCTATTTCCACTTGTTGGCAGCGAAACCAAAAAACATTCAGTGATGTGTCTGTTTGGTGAATCTTGGCATGATATCAGCGAGGTCGCTGGTAGCTCTTGAGAAATTATTTCACCTTTTATGGCGGGGAGGGTCCCAACATATGTAGAGACTAGACAGAAGAAAGGGTGGGGGCAGGTAGACGAAAGTTGAAATTGCAGAGACAAATTATACCTCGTTGGGTTCAATGTTAGGGATTCGGGTATTATCATATACGCACAATCTATACTGCAGAAAAGTAAAGAACACAAGACATAAGGATTTACGTGGTTCGGTCGATGTGATCTACGTCCACGAGCTGCAACCAGAATTTTTCTATTACTTTCTGCCTCTCATCCTCGTCTCGAATTTCAAGCACAAAGTGTTATATTTATAGAAACTAACTAGGGTTTCTAACTTAGGCAACAATAAACATAAAACAGGCCCAATTAAACTGAGCCCATCAAGACTCCACAACCCAACAATCTCCCATTTGGAGGCTTGATACTCTTCAAACTGCCATCTGTTGTGAACACCTGTACTTCTTGCAATCTTACTCAACTCTCCTGGTTGCAGCGGCCTTCTCATCAGTCAATCTGAAGGCCCGTTGAAACTCCTCCGAGCTCCAACACATCAGTCATGGCTAGAACTGCCCCTGACCCGTTCTCTGTCTCTACCGGCTCCCACTGAAATAAACTGCCGGATCGTGAGATATCCTGAGAATAAACAACTCTCCATATTCAGCAAGTAATCCCCTGGAGAGACTTTATCAGCTGGAATATTAGTTCTTTTAACCCACTGTTGTCTGAGAATTGAAACTGAAGCACTACCCGTGCTCCCAATGTCACGAAATCCTCTAATTGGTTTAACTAAACTCTTCCATGCACATTCACTCTGAATCTTTACTTTGGCTTTGGGTTTCTCACTTGCAAAGCAAACCTTTTTCTGCCCATGAGACTATGTGAACTGCTCCTCGGTCATGGAATCCAGTTTCAACCCTGACAAGGGTTTGTGAAGATCTTTCTGGTACAGATAATCTTCAATCTGCATCTTCCAGAAACTAAAATCGGAACAATCAAACTTCTCGATTCTAATCTTCGTACTTTCCATCTGCATAGAGCGTGGTGAATTTACGTGGTTCGGTCGATGTGACCTACGTCCACAGGCTGCAACCAGAATTTTTCTATTGCTTTCTGCCTCTCATCCTCGTCTCGAATTTCAAGTACAAAGTGTTATATTTATAGAGACTAACTAGGGTTTCTAACTTAGGCAACAATAAACATAAAACATGCCCAATTAAACTGAGCCCATCAAAACTCCACAACCCAACATTCAATTCCCAGGTGGCCATGTCCTCTTGAATCTCCATTTCTTCTGAGAAAAGGATACACTATACAACCAAGCTGGCAATTTCGTTCTTCGGGCACCGGAATGTAGGCCTGTTACGCGATAGCATAGCAATAGATAAATAAATTAAAGAATAGAGGATTTATAGAATAGAGGAGTTATGTGGTTTAATCGATGTAATCCACATTTCAATACGGAGAGAGTTTTAATTTTTCTTATTTTTTTCAAAGAATCGTTACTCTTGGATACAATAATAAACTCCGACAATATAAATTTAATAGTTTCAGAAAAAACTTAAGCCCTTCGCTATCATTACAGATCCCTAAAAAATTCCCTTTTCAGAGAAGCTCTCTCATGATTGAGTCGAGTTACAATTCTATTTGTGTTACATAATTCGAGACAGCTTAACAAGGCCATCATAAGATTCGGGTTCTATTATCTCAGTTTTAGAGCAGAACTTCGATGGTAAGCTGGAACAGTCACAGGGAAAAACATCTGTCTAATTCCTTCGGCCTTCATAATTGGAAGAATGATTCTTGACGCTCCCTGCCAAAACAAAATCGTAAACAAACTTCTCCGCTGGAAACAAGTCTTGTAAATTTCTGCATAAAGAAATGCTAGAAACTCACCCAAAGCAATCTGGCGCCGAGCCATAAGCTCTTGGGTGAGGGAAATGGAAGGAGTGGACGGCTGAAGCCAAAAACAGCCACGGCAAAGAAATGAAGAACTAAACTCAGGGGACGAGGATTCAGACCAGAAAGCAAAGCTATCGGTCCTTGACAGAAATTGCCTCCAAGACTCAGATACTCAAAGCATGCGCGTCGCATTTCCATGCCCGCTTCGTCTGGCGATGGGCAGAATACCATGTAGAGGGCTCCTGCTAATGTATTGATGGTAGAAGCCACTGGCTGCAAAACCAATGATGCCCCTTTTGGTTTATAAATCAAGATAGCTCAATGGTAATCTTTAAAACGAGGCTCACCTTGCGCAGGGTGTAGAAGGATTCAAGATACTTGGATAGTTCTGGTGCATTTTGTAGGCTGTGTACAGGTCTAAGTAGATTTCGGAGCAGAACAACGTCAGAGAGAGCAACAGTCATGCCTCCTCCCGTTAAAGGGTGCCGCATATTGAAGGCATCTCCCAGAAGAATTGCCCCCGGAGTAGGAATTGGAGCGGCCGGCATGCTTCTATTGGGCATTGATCTTATGTCTCCTTTGTCGACTGCTGATATGAATGCGTTATAAAGCTCAGGTGGTATCTGACATAAGCAAGGAACTTGATTACTCAAACAAGCTTATAGGATGTAATATAATGGAATTTTAGACGATGAATGGGGAGAAAAAAGAAAAGTTTGACAAATCATTTTCTGTTTCACGTTGTAAACAGTTTTTTTATTTGGGTTTATATTGAGAGCAAGGACTAGATACCTGAGGAGCAACCACGGTTTTTAGATACTTGGCCATGTCTCCGTTGGAAATGGAAGGTAATTTTTGACCAGGAACATCAACCAAACAACGAATTTCTGTGCTACTAACAGGATAAAATAGAATAGGGGAAGGGTTGGCTAAAATGACATGTCCATGATTGGAATTTGGAAGCTGACAGTTCTCCAGGATCAATCCAACAAAACAAGATGGTATATCCACCTGATGAATTGAAAAACAACACATCTGGTGAGCCGTCGGCCATCACGCAGAGAAAAACTCGAGGAGTATATTAAGTACCCACGGATCGCCTTTACCTGAGGCTTGCAGAGAGTCCCTCGTAAGTTAGAGAAACATCCATCACATACAATTGTAAGAGGAGCATACGCACTCATTTCTTCACCATTCTTAGTCCTGTATAGCACTCCTATCACAGTTCCTTCTTTCTCAATCAAAGATCTCACGGTTCCTTGTTCCAATTTCACACTATTATCAAACAAAAGATCGTCATTTCTTGTCTTTGAAACGCATAATAATGAGTGGCAGTTAAGTTAATTGTAAGACAATGTACTAAAATATATAGCCATATAGAAAGTGCAAAATGAATACTTGGATAGACAGTTGGCCTTTTCGCGCAGGCTTTGTATGAATCTACCATAGCGAAAGCCTCTTCCAGACACATCTGGGGGGAAGTTTTCCAGAGGATAGGCTATTCTAGTGTTCTTTCCCTCCTCGTAAAGAGCATACCCGAAAATCTTTTGGGCTTCAATCCCATTCACACAATCTGTCATATCAAACATTTACAATATGTTAACAAAAATATCCAGTTTTTTTACACAGCGTTTACTGAATTGTCATCATATATTTGAGTTGGTTAGTAGAAATAGAGGGTATGGTAGAGGCACATCCTATTTCCATAATTTTCCTGGTTTTCATGTTTACTCGTATTACTCCAACTTAGTGAGATTAAGGCGAAGAACTCACCTTCGAGCCCCAACTCGACTAATTTTAGGTACCCTCCTGGTTGTAGCAGCTCACCAACTATCCTATCCGGTTCACTCAAGTCCCTTTCTATCACATGCAAGCTACGTCCATCCTGTGTTCAGATGACATAAATTGCTGAACAATCTTAAGATTGCAAATAAAGAACAAGTCAGACAGTGCTTATATAAGAGAGGATACATGAAAAGCAAGCAAATTTGCTTATACCGCATCCTCTATTCTATATGTCCAATTCTCCTCAATATTTTTATGCTTCATTCAGGTTGAGGAAGAAAATAGATCCAGAGGGTGAAACCGGGAACCAAATACTCCAGCTAAAATATACGCACATTCTGGTCAAATTTTGCTCCCATTGTCAGAAGTTTCAAGAGACTTTGCAGCTAAGTTTGCCATGATGTAAACAGACACAGACATAGTTGCATATATATGTCAAAATGTACATACAACAGATACAAATACCTTGGCAAGTGAGTAGGCCAATGCAGAACCGGCAACGCCTGCTCCAACAACAATGATGTCCGTGCTTCCTGTTCGGCAAAAACCATTTTCCGAGCTTTGGAGAAATGCGTCTCTTATTGAAGTTAACTTCTGCTTCTTGTTTTTTCTTTGCAGAGTATGCAACAGAACAAATCCCAGCATACAAGCAACAAGGCTTCCAAGAATAAAATTATCAACCATCTTTGACTAGTTATAGCGAAGAACCAATGCTTGATAACTTTTATAGGCGGATCAATCTAGTTACAGGTCAGATGGAGGAAGTGAAATGAAGCCCGGGATTTTCCTCATAAGAATGCTTTAGTCCGTACAAAACAAGTATAGATGAAAGCATAGTTCAAGGTTTTGGATTCCGGGGGACTTAAAACAGGGGGTGCAAACTGCAAAACTATAAAGAAATACTAGCAAGTGATATAAATTTTTCAGCATGTGAGTACTGACTTTGGTGACACTTGTGGATCAAAACATGAGAATATTGGAATTATGAGTTGTGTGAAGTGGGATACAATTATAAAGGCTTCGTCAAACTATTTTTTGGTTGGTTAGGTGGAGTTTACCAGGGAAGGTTGACGGGCCAAGATCTTATGAACTCTACTCAGATTTCTCCCAAAAAAGATGTCAACCATAATTAAGTTCGAATTCCTTGGCTTGAATAGAAAATGGGGAAAAAAGAGTATCCACTATGGTCAAGAAAAGTTAGGCAAGTAAAAATTTTGCGATTTCATTCTTTTTTTTTTTTTTTAAAAGTTGTGTTTGTAAAATAAATACCAATTACAGAGTAAAAGTTCAGAATTTTGATTTACCTTCTTGTTTCTTAGATACATGAAACCAATGAAAAACAAAATTGTGCCTTATAAAATTTGAAAAATGTCAACTATTCAGAATAGTTTGAAAAAATTAGGATAGAATTTGTCAATGACTCTTAAGATAATCAATTTTGCTTTGGATGAGTACATTCAGGACTACTATACTGAAAGCTTTTTCTTTCTTAAAAAAAATTAAAATTAACTTGAATAGCCAAAAACAAAGTAGAACATCACAAATTCTTTCTCATAGCCTCAAAAGCTAAGTCATATCTCTAGAAGCATAGCTTGCTTAAGAGTTATTATGATTATATATATATATATATATATATATATATATTTGGAGAAGTATTATGATTGTACTTGTACCCATCAAACAGGCAAAAAGTTTTCTTTTTTTTTTTTTTGAGGAAGGAAAAATACCAGGGTTAGAAAGGGAAGATGGCATAGATTGGGATGGAATAATATGTTTTACTTTGGAGTATGAGATTGGGCCTTTGTATTAATGCCCATCCTTTAATCCAGACCCACAATTTATCCCTGGGAGAAGCCCATTGGACTATATCAAGTTCTCTAAATGGAAATAAATCAATTGATTTCACTGGCTGACTTATAAAAGAAGGGCGGCAATGCTCGAGTAAACGGCCATTTCATTTGGCGGGAAACGGAACTCTGAGAGAAAATCTGTGCGTCAGTCGGCGGAAGAGAGGATGAGAGAAGAGGAAGAAGGGGCTGTTGGAGATGAGGTGGTGGAGGAAGAGTTTTCCGTGTGGAAGAAGAACACGCCTTTCTTGTATGATCTGGTCATCTCCTACGCCCTGGAGTGGCCATCCCTCACAGTCCAATGGCTTCCTGCTACCCCCTCCGACGATGGCCTTCTCGCGGTCCATAAGCTGGTCCTCGGGACCCACACCTCCGATGGGTTCTCGAATTTTCTCATGATTGCCGATGCCCACCTTCCACGTGGCCCAAGTTTGGCGCTCGAACCAGGCGCCGAAGAGCAAATGCCTAAGGTCATTTCTTTCTATTTTTTTCCACCAGCTGTTTGATGAATTTACTAAGTTATCGTTCTTTATTCTGCCCTGTATGTGCGTTTCTGTTATTGTCTGTATACGGGGAATTATTTGTTAAAAATATGGGAAAGCGAATTATTAAGTTGTCTTGTCGTGTATATATATGTTTGTGTGTTTTTCATTGTAAAATATGAAGAAATGTTTACAGGTGGAGATAGTAAAGAAGATACGCGTTGACGGGGAAGTGAACAGGGCGCGATGTATGCCACAAAAGCCATCAGTTATTGCTGCTAAAACCAGTGGCTGTGAAGTTTATGTATTTGACAGTACTAAACAGCCAATGGGTCAGGACAGAGGCGTGTGCGATCCTGACTTGAGACTTAAGGGGCATGATAAAGAAGGGTATGGACTGTCCTGGAGTCCGTTTAAAGAGGGTCACCTCTTGAGTGGTTCAAATGACTGCAGAATTTGTTTGTGGGATGTATCTGCTATTGCAAATGATAAAGTGCTCGAGGCTGCGTATGTTTTTGAGGTTACTTTAGATTGCCCTTCTCTTTTTATAGGTCAATGTGTCACTTACCTCTTGATTTAGAAATAATGATCTCGCTTTTTAATCATGCACGATGGTGAAATATTTCTCCAGGATCATACAAGTGTGGTTGAGGATGTGTCTTGGCACTTGAAGAACGAAAATATATTTGGGTCAGTTGGAGATGACTGTCGATTAATTATTTGGGACTTGCGATCAAACAAACCACAGCACTCGGTTGGAGTCCATGAGAAAGAGGTGAAGCAACTAGCTAATTCCCTTTATCGTGAGAATATTCTCTTCCCGGTTCAGTAAATTTTCCTTGTTTATTTCAGTGTCTGGTTGTTGCCCTTCTTTTTGCTTCTAATAAATGACATAGAAGTGTTTGGCTGTACTTTAACAGTCTTGCATGAATCCCTGTGCCGACCCGGGGGGGGGGGGGTGCGTGCTTTATATTTGTTACTTTTCTTATTTCAGCTGACTACTCCTCTTTTTGTCATTTCAGGTGAACTACTTGTCTTTCAATCCTTTCAATGAGTGGGTTCTGGCAACAGCATCTTCTGATACTACTATTGGTTTATTTGACATGAGAAAGCTGAGCTCCCCATTGCACGTTTTGAGTAGTCATACGTATGTTTTTGTACTGACTAAAGCTTTACATTTGTAGCAAAATACAAAACCAAATATCTTGCACTGGAATCTGTTTCAGACTTTTCACAGTTGTTGCCTTATTTCTCATGGTGATGACACCACAACACTTGCTGTTATCTGACTGAAGTAGTGTCATGTCTAACGGAGGCTTCGGAAGTTATTTATAATTTGGGAGTCACGATAGTGCTTTCCACGATTAAGTTGAATAGAACTGCATAATAGCTACTAAAACATATTTCAGCATAGACATTTTAGATTTCTTAGTTTCAGAAAGCTTTGGCGGCTATCCTGTGAGCTTCTTTCCTGGAATTACCCGTCATGACCGTCTTTGTCTAGATAGCAGACTCTTGCTGCATCATTTTGTTGATAATTCTCCTTGTACCTTAAACTTCAAATCTTTGACGTGTTTTTTTTTTTCATTTTGATCATTTAACCTGAATGTACTTCTGTTTCTGTAGAGAGGAGGTATTTCAAATAGAATGGGATCCCAATCATGAAACAGTGCTTGCCTCATCAGCTGACGACAGAAGATTGATGGTCTGGGATCTTAGTAGGTAATTCAGTTCAATGACTCTATGCTAATAGTACTTTAAATCCATTCCCTCGCTTGGCGTTCTGTTTCTGCACCGTACTACTTATTGGCTGTAGATTCTGTATTGAACTTCTTGTTGATAATCTGTATTCATTGAGCCTTTCAGGGTTGGAGATGAGCAGTTAGAAGGAGAAGCTGAAGATGGTCCTCCTGAACTTCTCTTCTCTCATGGCGGTCATAAAGCAAAGATATCAGATTTCTCTTGGAACAAAAATGAGCCATGGGTGATTTCAAGTGTAGCAGAAGATAACACACTCCAAGTATGGCAAATGGCTGAGAGTATTTATCGCGAAGATGATGAAATGCAGACTAGTGATTTTCCATAGAAGTCCATTTGGCTCCCCGGATATGTACTTGCTCATCTAGGCCTTTCAAAGTGGGAGAATATTGGCATTACGACAGTAGTCTCTTTTCTGCACCATTCCCCGGATGTATTTGACTTTACCCGAAAACAGTGGCTCATGCTGATTATAATTTGACTTTCCGTCTTCCTGGAAACAGTCTGTAAAATAAGGGTTTGTGTCAGAAGGAGCGAATAATCAAAGAGGCCTTTGTGAGAATGAGAATTTAATGCTTTGAACTGTTTCAATTGAAGTCCGAGGAGCCGATTATACTCCGATAGAAATTTTTTTAAGAACTACTTTTTAAAAAAAGCCAATTTTGATTTTTGCATTTACTTCACAGAAAATAAAATTTTTTCAAGGGAAAAAAATTAAATTGATGTGTTTTATCTTTTATGTTTTTTTGATCAGTCGTCTTTATTGTTTTATTTTAATTTTTTAATCATTTATATATTTTTAAAGTAACTATTAAAGATTGTTCATCATTTTTTTATTGATATGTGTAGTCTTCATTGTTTTATTTTAATTTTTTCAGTTACTTATATATTTTTGAAGTAACAATTAAAGATTCTTCATTATTTTTTTTATTGGTATGTTTATTTTTATTATTTTAATTTAATTTTTTCAGTCACTTATATATTTTTGAAGTAACAATTAAAGATTGTTTGTCACTGTTGCAGTGGCCAAATGGTTAAAAGCTACCACAACGGGGGCAAAGAGTGCTTAATAATTACTTCAAAAATACTAAAAGACAAAATATGCTAATTTTCAAAAAATACAAGTCCACCCATCATTTTGCATTTTTGTAAGGTTTGAATTTTTTATAATACTTTTGTATAGCACTCTTAATTATGTATTTTTTATTCACATATTCCAAATTAAATTTTATCAATTTTAAACTTTAAAAGATAAATTTAAAAAATTAAATATTATAATTACAAGTGTTGCACAAAAAGTATTTTAGAAAATCCGGTTTGCTCTTATGATGCATAAGGTGAAAAGCAGAAACAAAGATGAGAAGCATATCAAAAATGGAGCTGCCTCGTGGTGACAAGAAGGCAAGACGAAACAGGAGTTGCCTCATGTGGTAGCCGCAACCTCCAATAATCAATAAGTAACAGCAAATGCTCTAGCAACGTTCTCACAGGTTTAATAATGGGGACTTGAAAAGTACATGCTTTATTTACCACGTGTATCCTACTTCAGAAAAGAGCAAATGAATTTGCAATTCCCAAATGACAATAGGCATACAACAAGCTGTTATATCACGGGTATAGTAACAAAAGGGGACCCCGATGTGCATTAAATTGAATACAACAGCAAAGGAGCAATCGAATTTGCTACACAATTTTCTAAATGAGACGAACTTCCAACTCCCAATCTAATGACAAAAGAGATCCCCCGATAGATTTCGGATAATTGAGCTTCAAACTGACAAATATTTGAGTTTCACATTGACAAAAGAAATTCCAGATAAGTTTAGGGATGGGAAAAAGAATAGCAGTGAATGAAGAGAGATATCAAGGCGGAACGATGACCAAAATTTGGTCTCCTCTTCATAGTGTATATGCTAACTACACTCCCAAGTAATCTACTTTACACGATATTCATAAAGGATTGAAAGTCATAGATCGCGAAGGGAACAAACTAAACGAGGATATACTGGCGGTAGTTCCCACGATCTAACAGGAAATGGTGAAACTCATTCTCTAATAAATGCTCCCCCGGTAAGCATTTCAAGCAGTTGTTCCAGTTTGTGCCCCGCCTAAAAAGCAAGAATGAATAATATCAACACCAGAGGAGGCCAGAACCAAGTCATAAGAATCAAAATCAACTGAAAAATCAGAAGTTGTGGCAAAAAGAAGTCTTTTGCTTTCATATAAACTGCTAGGATAAGTCTAATCCCTATGGATGAACAAAGGCACCATCAAGCAGCCAGTCAAATATAAAATTTCATGTTATTTGGTGTCAACCTCACTTCTAATCAAATTAATATCAAGTCGAACAATAACCACAAAGAAAAGAAAATATATCTATCTGAAAATAAATATGTCTCTTGCACAAAATTGTTAATGCGAAGTCCACATTAAGTAGTCATCACCAACAATTGTTCAGAATTTTGATCAACAGAAAAGCTGAAGAATGTTGACCAGAATAATCTGGTGTCATTCAACTAACAAAAGGACCAAAATTAAGTCTACAACAATCTGTTTATTTGCTGGAAGACAAAATGCAAGAAACTTCAGTTTTCTAAAAACTGTAGATACATGTGATGGAAGTAATATATTCACCGCCTCTTAATGGTGTTCCAAGCACAAAATGCAGAACTATTTCCACTCAGTTAAGAAAGTTATTTCTTCTAGCAATCCTTATTACCTAATGGTACGTCCTGATTAGCAATCATCTAAGAATTATACAGAACTTATTATGAATAACACTTCATAACCGGACAGACTGGGAATTCTATTTAACAGCCAAAAATAAGAAATGGAGACTTTCTGAGTTATAACACACACATATACACACAATAGAAATTAGAAATTGCCTATATTCCTTCTGTAAATATCTAATAAAGACTTGGGGAGAAAATATTGTAGGAAGTCGGAACTACAAAAACAGTCACACAATGTGGAGTTGCTTATGCCAATACTTAGTAGGCAAAGCATAATCTTTGAAGAGGCAGTATCAGATCCTAGGAGCCAGTAGCATATACAATTGATACCAGTCAGAAGGGCACAGATGGCTAAGTCAATGAATTTGTAACCCACAATTAGGACGCAACATGCGTCCAACAATTCAAGCCAAGCGACTGTAGACAGATGGAGGTATTTGCTAGTTTATTCAGATGCAATGTCTAAATTTTGGCAAAATGCAAAACTGAGAAAAAAGTAGGAAGAGTAAGCAAAGTTTCACCTTTACGCTTACTACCATTGGCACTGTTTCCCGTTCCACAACCAGGAAGCTCCTTTGGGCCAGAATTCTGGCTCCCCAAGCACTGCAAATTCTCGAATTCACAATCATTGTATCCTTGACCATTCAAGGCTGCAGTATCCACATTCTTTCCATCTGCACCTGGGTGAAGGCAATAGAGTTGATCATCACATTGCAAGTTACATGGATTCATCACATATGCCCCAGGCAAGTTAGGATTAACAAGGTTCTGGTAGACATCTCCAGTCTTGTTGCTCGGTCTCTGATATGGAAAACATCCTATTTCACCTTCAATTCTTCCTCTGATGTCCACCAGCAGGCATTTAAGCCTAGCAATCTCAGCTTCCAAAACAGCCTGGCCTTGCAGTCTTTTCATCAGCTGCTGATTCAAGGCCCTCAATTTAACAACCTCATCTTCCAATGATGCAGCTCTTGCCTTTTTCTTCTCCCGATACTTGCGGACAGCTTCTTTGTTACCTAACGGACGTTTCTTTGTTTTCTTTTCTGTGGACTCAGCAGTGTCATCAGAGGGAGTCTTATCCTCACTTGGAGCAGGCATAATTTTGGTGTGGACATGATAACATGTATGTGTGTGAGAATTATCAGGACCAGGTGGGTTGCAAGTGTGCGTATGGGTGCAGGCATGCGTATCCTTGAGAATCTCATCAAGAAAGTTCCCCATAGAGCAACTACTAGGAAGATCTCCGAAACTTGAGCCAGAGAATATTTCGTGATTTGAAAATTCAAGCTCCCCGTCGTCCATTGGGGCAGCAAAACCGACAGAAAAAATGGCCGGCAAGGCAAGTGGTGGTAAAACTGGGATCAAGTTTGTGAAGCTATACTCGGTTGAAGTCTTGATTCCTTCTGGGTCAAATTAGATGAGAAAACCTAGAAAAACACAGCCAGAGACAACGACAAAATTAAACCTTTGAATCAAAAAGCGCAATAGATTGTGTCTCCAGATTTATAAGAATCTAAAATTTCAACAAAATTATAAAGGCAAACAAATCAGACGCAACACAGCTTGAGAAATCGTGAGTCAGACCCAGATTGTCCTTGTAAACCAGAAATTTCATATTGGACAGCAAAATCTACCAAACAAGCAACGAGCATTAGAATTTCAGACATAAAATAAAGCATTAGAAGTAAACGAATACATACCATTAACACAAATTCTCAAGAGTAGCGCAAGAGCTATCAATTTAACCGTGCACGGAAAATTCGAAGTGACGAGCACGCAGCGAAGGGACGGAGAAAGGAGCAGGGGTGATCAGTGGTGGGACTTGTTAGGATACCTAGAAAACGCTAAAATGTAGAAAAGAGCAGGAGGCAGCTTAGGTCAAATAGATAGCGATATATTAATGGCGGAAAGAAATGGACGACTGAGAGAGGACATGGATTCTGAGATTCCTACAGATACACACAAAGCAGTGAAAAAGGAGGACACCCTCCCAAGGTTGGAAACTCCGACTGTCCTTCTCCGATATTTATACGTATTCGAGGGGCTGATTAGCAACATTCTCTTTCTTTCTAAATTATTGTTTTGTTTCTCGTAGCGTAGGTCCACACAGGGAGGAACCGTCGGAAATAATGCTAGAAACTCTGTTCTTAATTATTTAATTATTTATATATTTTTAAATTAAAGATTAATTTTTAAATTATTTTATTTATTAATTAATTTTTATTTTAAATTTAAATAAAATTAAAAGTTATTTTAAATTTTTAAAAAGATTTTTTATTTATTAAAATTATTTAAAATAAATATTTTATTTTATTTTTAAATATAATTTTTTAAAAAAATACTTATTTTTTAATTATTTAAAAAAATTCCAAAATAAAAAACAAGGCTTATGTTCCTTCAGGAAGCGACATGAGATTAATAGCATTTCTTTAATATGTGCTAAATGAGTTATCAGATTATTATATCACATTTAACTCTTAATTATTAAATTAATAAGATATTAATTTGACAATCGAACACTGACTTTAGAAAGTCCTATCTTGAGATATGAGGACGATTGATGACTACATATAAGTGCTCATGAATCCTTTTTTAAGTTAGCAATTATTTGGATAGAGTGATTTTTTAGGGTCTACTTATTTTGTATTAAATCTTTGAAAATTGAATTCTTTCTTTAAATCAAAGTAAAAAAATTTTATTAAATTACGAAATAGAACATCGTACATCCTTAAATTAGGAGATCAAAGTAAAGGCAAATGCAAAAAAAAAAATTGTTAAAAGTTTAATAGTTTAGACCATAACGGTTTTAAATAGACTAGTTTACTATTGAACCATATAGTTAAAATTAAATATAAAATAAAAGAGTTAATTATAAAGTTTAAGAATTCTGAAATCTAATATAGCAAATATATATATATATATATATATATATATATATATATATATATATATATATATATATATATTGATGATTAAGATTTTGGAAGTCTAATTTAGTAAATCGTAGTGGTGCAGCTAACAAGATGATAAAAATTTTAAAAATTGACCTAGAAGAAATTGATATTTTATATTTCTTTTTAAATAGTAGAATGATTCTTAGTTGTGTCTTAGTATGAAACTAAGTTGTAAAGTAGTATTAGAGACTTGTGTATTGTTTGTTGATAATTTGTTATTTTGATACATTATTCTACTTGTGAATTTGACTCTTCATTTTCTATGAACTTAAATTGTATCTTATTATTGATAAATTTTGTTATTTATAACAAATATGGTTTTAAATTTTTAATTATGATGCCACTGAGTTAATTATGGTTCAGTTGCTATTATTAAATAGCGAATCAGTAATTTTTTTGGTTTGATGTCTAATCCGATTCTGAAAACATTGGTTAAAAATGGCATAGAATTAAGTTGAATGGTCTTATGATTTTCTTTTTATATTTCAATATTTGGTTTAGAAATTTAAAGTTTAAAAGCCATTTCCACATGAAAATAAATTCCAAAAAGAAACAAGAAACGCAATTCCTCAAAAATTTTGAAAAAGTGTCTTTTTATGAGAAGTTAAAACCCACCAAAAATATCCTTATTCTATAGTGAAAAATAGATCGTGCATTAACGTGATTTGGTTTGAAACTATTAAGTAATGTGATTATAGTACTTCAATCGCCTACACGAATATGTTCTTATTTGATAACACTTTGCAAGTATTTCTATATATTCTGAGGGAGAAAAGTAATTTTTTACCAAAAAAAAAAAAAGAATCAATCCATTCCACTTTAACATATAAAACGCATTGTTAGTGTTGAAGATATGGTCGGGTTTTTTTTAAGCATACACTTGTTTTCAACACAACCTTGATGAAAGTTGATTTTGTTTGAGAGAGTCATTCGATCCGTTCGACTAGTATGTTGAGGGCCTCTTTTCCACCACAGGGCTAATCAAATCCTCACTCCACTAGCATAAACATCAGTTTGGCTTCGATGTTGCATTCTTTTTTGCAGGACGTGCTGCACCAGATCTTAACTGTTAGATCAGATAGATAATCTGGTTTAAGACTGAACTAATTTTTTAATTTTTTTTTTAAAATATCTTTAATCGCTCTAATTATTAAATTAAATCACTTATCTGATTTAACAGTTAAGATTTAATATCTGCAAAAAAAGATGTGCATCACAATTATAGCTGTCAATGAGTCGGGTCTTATCCGGACCCGACTTGATAATCTCGGATCCAAGACAATATTCATACACATTTACCGGGACTAGAATTCAGACCCGATAGTATATTTTTTAAATGGGTACGGGTACGTTACACAAAATTTTGAATTCGATAGACCCGATTACTCGATTAAATTTTGAATAATAAATATTTTATATACATAATTTTTTTATAATCGTTGATATGTTTGATCCAACGGTTAATTATTTATAAATTTATATCAAAATATCTTATAGAGTCTACGTAGATTCGACCCGAGACTCTATAAGGTAGAGTACGAATCTATCTTATTTAGATCCGTCGAGTAATTAAATCGGATCTAATATCAATAATGATAAATCAGATCTGGATCCAAAATAAGATATTCCGAACCGGTTAACACCTCTAATCACGATAGCCAAAGTGCATAAACATGGGTTTGTGGTAAAAGAATGGACTGACTTTTGACAGCAGGAACTTGCTTTTAGAAAGCAGACAGTTGTGAAGTATGATGTATTTTGATTTTGATACAGTATTAACATTGTTCACCATTTCAAAAGGGAAAAAAAAAAAAACATTGACAATGTAACTCGTGCATAAGACAATCGCTCAGTCGGTACCATATTATTTGCTTAATCGATTGAAAATTCTTAAATTTAGTATTCATCAAAAGGATTATTGTCTCTCATCCCTTTTCCTCGTTTGCAATAGAGTATAGGATTTTTCTTGTAAAAAAAAAAATGAAGAAGACAACAATTTGATACGATGTTGATTAAATGCTTTTTCATTAATATCTTACTGATTTAATAACTAATAACTTACAATAATAAATAATTATTTTTTATACATAAATTTCTATTTATTAAAGTAATAAAATTTTAATTTGATAATTAAAAATTTACTAATACATATTAAAAAATATCATCAGCACTGAAATCCATTTGCAAAGATAGGAGAGAGGCGGAGCACGTGGCAGAATTACGTTGACCTTCGAAATCTTGGGTCCGCTAAAAAAAATTGAAAAAAGAAAGAAAAAATGTTTGGTCTGCAAGTGTGCAGTTTTACGATTGATAGATACCAGAGAAAGCAAAAGGGCTTGCCGTATTCCAATCCAGTTTTGGGGTAAATGTGGAGCCTCAGCCCAGAAAAGTTTGGTCTGGACAAGAATGTACTCAAGTGGGCCGACGATTCTTTTTTCTCTACCGGTCTTACGGACATTTTCTGCAGCCGCTTGGCGTTCGCGTGGCGCACGCGAACACTTGAAGGTGAGAAAAATATACTAAAATGCGTTTTTCGCTCCTCTTTTCTGCAACCTCGCGAGCGGAGACAATCATACACAACAGTCATGTTGGGGCAGGTTATTAGTGAGAGTTTTTTACCCAAAATTTAACCGGAATTATCTATCTCTCTCTCTTCTTTCTACTTTTTTTTTTTAAAAAAAAATCTGTTCTGTTCTTTTTACACGTAGTATGACGCCTCAGATCAGCAACATGTAGCACTGAGATTTCGGCTGACGAACTCATTTAAAAAAAATAAACTATACATGCACACAGAGAAGAGCTCATTGTCACCAGGAAAGGATGGGCTAGATTTATCATATTCCCCTATTATTGTGACAGGAATCTCCTAATGGCATCAAAATCTCAAGCTGTCTATTGGGGCTTCAGCCTTTTAACTTTATATCCCCTCCTGTTCTTTCGTTTTCTTCTGTATATGGATATAACATAGTCCAGTGATCTATAATACATCTGTTTGAACCACCTCCATCGTGGGGTGCAGGCTTTGGTTTCCCAATTTTACAGGGATAAGTAACACACATACACACACATCAAAAGCTAATCTAAACTGGATGATCTGCTCCATCTTCTTTTCAGGTATCCTTCAACAGAAAGAGGGCTGCTCTGGTCCAGACTGCTGAATGATGCGGAGTTATCATTTACATCGAGCAATGCAAGACTTAAATGGGACTCTGCACTGGAATCTGGATAGACTTCATCATCATTATCTTCTTGGTTTTCAGAATTCAAAATCAGTTCCTTCAGGTCTTTCTCCCCAGTTAAGAGCTCCAGAATCTAGCAGAAAACGGACGAGAAGGGGCTTCAAAATCTTTCTCTGATTGGAAGGGGACATCAGGATGACCAGGTGCAAATGTGAAAAAAATTTTACCTGGCTCATATTGGGACGAAGCCGGGCTGCTTGTGTAAGACAAAGTTTTGCAGCTAAAGCCAGTCTCTCCATTTCTTCTACATTGATGTTGCTATCCAAATTTTGGTCCAGTATGGTTTTGAAACCCCCAACCTCCAACTTGGGTTTTGCCTGCATATGGTATGACAAGATGATGATTAAGCACGTTCATCAAAAGAACTCTATCTATAGCTGCTTTGGGATTAAAGGTGTCCGTTAAACGTAAAGGTTCTTACCCACATGACCAAGCTTTCTTGACCTTTGGACGTCTCAAAACCAATTGGCTCTCTCCCTGATAGCAATTCTAAAAGAACTACGCCAAAAGAGTAGACATCAACTTTATCACTGACTTTGCCATACATAAAATACTCTGGAGCAAGATAGCCAAAGGTGCCTACTACATCACTGTATGTAACGAAAGATGACCTTGGGGGTCCCCATATTGCTAGACCAAAATCGGATAACTGCAATAAAAAATCAACAACAAAAGTTAGTATTCCAAATCGAAAGTTTAACTGCCAAAATTTGGCCATTTTGTTTGCAAGTGTCGTGCAGTAGGACCTGTGCATTGAACATATCGTCCAATAAAATGTTTGAAGATTTCACATCTCTGTGAATAATAGGTCTGGGACACTCATTGTGTAGGTAATTCAAAGCTTCTGCAACCCCAATTGCTATCTTGAATCTTATTTCCCATGGCAACACCAATTTTCCCTTGTTTCCTGCAGTGGCAGTATATTCCATCATATCAGCAACAAATCCCTCTTGAGACTTTACAACATGAAGAATGACCTTGAATCTTATTAATGATTCCTTACCATGTAAATTCTGTTCAAGATTCCCCTTTGGCAGAAAATCATATACAGAGATTAAATCCTTATCTGCAACACAGATTCCTAAGAGTGGAGCAATGCTTCTGTGATTCAATGCTGTCATGATATCAACTTCCCGGCTAAACTGTTTCCATGTTTCTTTTGATGACTTCAAAATCTTTACAGCCACAGGCTTGCCATCTGGAAGGACTCCCTTGTATACGCGATTAGACCCTCCTTTGCCAATCAGATTTTCTGCAAAAAGTTCAGGCTGATAAATTACGTTCTTTAAAAGAGAGCCAAAGAGAAGAATGAGCAAGTTAGAAATAGTATGTAAACTGAAGAACCTAATGTCAACAACCTGAAGAAAACTGAGAAGTGGCATTTTTCAGAATCTCATGACTGAAAACTTTGCAGTGTGCTGGTTTTGCTTTGAGTAGAATCTCCAAATGTTCTGGTAGATCAGCAGATACGGGTATATCTGATGTTCCATTTTCTGCATAGTAGCTGGCTAGCCCTGTAAAAGCAATCTCCGTCTCATTGAAAAATGAAGGTTTTGATTGAGGAACTTCCAGCAGGGACCGGTTTGGCAAACTCAATACCCATTGAACCACCGACATCTTCCTTGCTTCGACAGAAGGCGTGGTTATTTTACTAGCTGTTTGAAGTAGAGGCCATCCAGGCCTCTGCCTTGTGAAATCCTGTACAGGAAGAGAGATTGAACTCAAAGAACTTCTCTTGCGTCTTTCAGCAGCACTCAAGACTTCATCCTTTGAGTTTTCACTTATTTCCATGCATCCACAATCAGAGCTCTGGATCACTTCATGACTAAGCCTTCCCACATCTGATATCTCAGAATCTGCAATTTCCGATTGGCATTCTCTGATAGACAGATCTCCAGAGGGACATAAACTAGGCCTCGGGTCTCCATAAGAACCTAAACAACAATCAGATGGTAAAAGGCTTGAGTGTTGTTCAGACATACTGTAGTACACTATGGTCCAAACCGATTGAGAGCAAAGTTTACCAGGTAATTGGTCATCAGAAGACCTTCTGTAGACAATCTTCCCATTGTAAATAGCCACGACTTCGGTAGTCAAGGGAAGTCGCTTTGCACAATGTTTAGCTACGGAAACCTTGGACCTGCATTAGAGGAATAGAGAGAATTTTTGAAAAGCTGCCACCACAAAAAACAATTACCAAGAATGATGTTCTTTTTTGGTTTTCCAGCTCTACCAACCGAAAACGACTCTGCTTATTTATCCCAAGTAATATAGCAACTGAATCACGGGTCTTTGCCTCCCTCACCAGCAGTGTCCTTATTGAACTTCCCCGGACAACCTCAACAGCAAGTCTCACCTGAAATCCTTAATCGAAAATGAGCACTTAGAATTAATTACTATTCCGGCATCTGTTTCCTCGGCTGAAACAAAACAATGATGAAGAAAATCATAAAAGGAACCTGTTTTTGGTTGCATATTTCTTCGTAATCATCCAGATAGCCATTTAATAAGGCCAGAGCCTTCTCCGTGGAATCTGAAAATATGAATCAAGAACACACCTTTATGCTCCAAACTCAAAATATTCTACGCAAATCAAATAATCAGACTGCAATAGCTACAAAGTATTTACAAACAGCAAGCAAATGCTGGAAGCACCTGAATTTCGACATATATGAAGCGCAACTATACAATCTCCAGGATCTGCCACTTTCACCAGAGCCCAATCCAGCAACTCTCTAGTTTGGCCATCAAAACTGATTCCAACCAGCACATTCCTTCCCTCAAAAGTTTTTACCTCTTCAATAGTCATGGTGTTGTTTGTTCCTGTTTGACGGCCCAATTACTTCACCCTTTAAAGCATCTCCCGGGGAATCACCTTCTTTGATTATGCAGAAACTCGAAGAACAGCATGCCAATCCTTGACATGATCTTACTGTCGAGTCTGAAAAGCTAGAAAAATACTGGAGTCACTTCCCTTTATGAAACTACTGAGTAATCCATGAAACAAGACAAATATAAATTCCCAGAGGAAAGTTGTACACAATTTAAGCCCTTCAACCTTCACCTAATCCATGTATTACATACGGTACCGATCAGCAGAAAACAATTACAAAATCCAAATCTTGAGTTCTAAAGAACTCCAAAAGATAAATTCGTTCTTCCACCATTAATAAAGAAATCAAAGTAAAACCCACAAGAACCACAAGACTAGCAATTATAGAGATGATCAGCGCCTAACAGATATGTCGTATCCGCAAATACTCGTTGAATTTGCTAAAAAATAAAAAGGACCTGACAACAGAAACCCACCTAAAATTTGAACCCATTTGTCAGTCAAAGCCATCAACTTTTAAAAAACGAAAGTACCGCCAAGGATCATAAGCAACCTGCTTCAACCAACAAATCTTTAAAAATTCTTGAGGTGGGTGCCATGGTGACAATAAAGCTTATTCAAGCCGAGAACTTTATTAATTAAAAAATTGGGATAAAGATTTGAAGAATATGACACAAGCTGACGATGAATGAGAAAATGAGGAAAAAGAAAAAAAGTTGAGGAAGATAATGGAATACCAAACCGCGAAAAATGCACAAGAGAAGAATTACGAGTGAAAAATAAAAGACAAGAGTTAAAAAGCTTTTTTACTTTTACTCTTGTTACAATGTTGTAAGCAATAATTTGTGGGAACCCTTGATATCCGGTCACTCACTCGTATCAACCGACACCGAGGCCAAAGAACTCGCTACCTGCTATTAAGGGTTGACGGTTGCTAAGCCGCTCGATTACGTATCACATTTAAAATTAAATAAATAGTAATTTTAAATATTAGCAGGATACTTTATTTTGAAAATGTATTGGCAGGGTAATTCATCAGCTCAAATTATTTTTAAATAATTTAAAATTCTTTTATAAATAAAACTCTGGTCTTATTCTCCCAACTCCCAAAAAAAAAATAGTTAGATTGCATTCTCCAGAATGGATAATATTCTTCTAGTATTTATTTTATTTTAAAATTTTAAAATTAAATTTAAAGTGAACTCAGAAAAAATTTAATTTTTACAAAATTAAAAAAAAAATTAAAATTAAACTTTATCCAATCATATTTCAAAATTTAAACACAATACACCCAGTAAAAGGTGGCATAGGAAACTCTTTTGACAGGCACAGAACAGCGCACTTTGTTTTACCAGTGGTGAGGGAGAATAAGTCTTGTCCGCTCAACTTTTGATTTTACTTTGGGTGGGGAGGACCAACACTTCAATTTTGTTTTTTTTCCTCTCCTTTTTTTAGTAATCTTATCCTGTCGTTTTGCTTCAAATGAAAAATAAAACGTGCGATATTGATGTTTTACCTTGGAACATTGCCCGCAAAATAGAGACGCTAAGGAATTTGAGGTATCGGAGAAAGAATTTGGATTATTTTGGTTATAATAGTCGTAATATTTTTATTATTAAAAAATAATTATTTATTTATAAAAAAAGGTATACTAAGGAGTTGAAACTCAATTATCAAACTAAACTACGGAATCCTATCTGGTTACTTGACGGCTGTAATAACTATCTAGAAGGGAGAAAAAAACTATTCTCTTCTTTTCAAAATATAAATTTTTTGTTTATTTTTTAAATATTTAAATTTTTATAAAATTTACAAATTATTTTTAAAAATTATTATAAAATTTTTTTCATTTTTTAAATATTTAAATTTTTATAAATTTTAAAAATTATTTTTTAAAAATTATTATGACCATAAATATAGTTATGTCAATTTCTATTATATTAATAAAATTAGTTAAGTTATAATAGAAAAAATATCTCTTATAGTATTCTTTTTTATCTATATAAAAAAAATAAAAGGTCCAATATTTTGAAACAGATGGAATAGGTCTATGGAGTCATTTACACTTTTATTATAAATCCCTTCGATCTTTTATAATACTCCCTCAATTCATAATTAAATATTCTATTTTGATTTGGTATAAAATTTTAAAAAAATTAATTTATTTAATTTACCAACTTTATTCTTGTTAACATTATAATATTTTTATTAATTAAAGAGACTAATGATAAGACTCACAAGTTTGTAAAATTTAAATTCCTTAAATCAATGAATTTAAAGAGGTTAATAGTAGTCTCATTTGTTAGTGGAGATTATTTTCTTTAAATTAAGGAGGTTAATACTGAAAGTTTAGATAAAATATATAATTATTTTAAGAAAATAAACATTCTAAATAGAAAATATGAATATTTACTTATTAATAAAGGAAATATTTTTTATAACATATTTTTAAAGAGCATTACATACGGTTAAGAATTCGAATTGTAGGGCAATGTATTATCAAAACCTGAAAATAAAAAGGACAATCAGTAGAGGTTTGGTTTTGGTCTTCCACATTACTTTTTACAGTATATGCATGACTTATTTATAAATCCACTTTCGTGCATTTTTTAGTTTTCCAAGGAACATTGTGAAAATATGATCAATCACATGAGAATCTTTTCTAACCATTTCATAGCAAGAAATGTGAATTTAACATAAAACCTTCTTGAAAATCTTGTTTGTTGATCAATCAATTATGAAATTGTCTTTTTCCATTTTAATGTAGATTCTTCATCTGGAATATAATTTTTATTAATTAAAAGATATCATTTATGCACAAAATATTTTATTTTCTTCCTTAGCTTTGACATTTTTTTCACAAAATTTAAATTATTCTCAAAAATTAAAAATCCACATATACCCAACAACTATTTAGGTATAACTTTTGTGATAATGAAACAAGGATATTCTTCAAAGGTTATAAAAGAGTGTGAAATTTCAAACAACTAATAATTGAATAATCAATTCAATATAAACTTGTAAATCCATCTCTAACTTGCGTGGAGGGAAAAAAAAAAAAGTCCCATCCCCAACTTCTCCTTCTTGACTGTGAATTTCACAATAATTCTAACCGATACTTTGAATTGGATTAGATAAAATTGAGAGAAGGAATCAAGAGAATCTATTAGGTTTAAACATTTGACACATTGAGTAGTGTATTTATTTATTTTTTATTTTTTGAGATGCGAAAAGAAAATTGTTGGTTTACTATTTGCTGTTGTTGGTCAAATGTCTTTTCAGTGACAAAGCCGCCCACGGCAGCAGACATAATCGTCGAGGGAAAGAGGATGGCCCTTACCAGATATATGCTCCTCATTGGCGTCGACCCAAGTGTTAGTTAAATTGATTAATTTCCCTCTTTATTTCTTGGGTACGTTTGGGAGAAGCTTGGCTAAAATTATGCCAAAAAAATTCAATAGAGTTGGGAGGTTGGTTGACGATCGTCCTATTATTTTTTTTACATGTTAGTAAAGTTAATAATAACTTTGTTCATCTGTCGCTTTCATCTAGAATCTATAAAATGATTTAGGCACATTTTTGCAGATGTAACTATAATTATAAAGTTGATCTTAAAAGTGTGATTAGATAGAGTTTGATTTTAAAATTTTTATTTTAAATTTTATAAAAATTAAATTATTTATAAAGCGATATGTATATTCATATTTGACATTTCGCCCCTATGTATCAGCAAACAAGGCCAAAGCGACTTTTCAAAGCTGCATCTTTATCGTAAGAAGGAGGTCCCTTCAAAAAGAAAAAAAAAATCAGACAGAGAAAGGGCATGAATTTCCGTGTGTCAATTCCCTACAACTTTTCTTCTTCAGATGATAAAAGCAAGAAAGCACGAAATGACATTTGAAGTTGTACGCAGCATAATGACTAATGAGACTAAGGAGAGATATCTATCAAACAAAAAGAAAAGAGATACGGAAATAGTCCAAGTGGCGAACTCATTGCTGACTCAAACTTTCATGTAGCAAACAAAAAGAATGCTATTTTTTTTAATTTATATTTATATTTTAAAATTTTATAAAAATAATAACAAATTATATATTAAATTTTAAATAAAATTTAATTTAAATATACCGATATTCTTTTTGCGGTAAGACACCCTAAAGGAATATTCATTAAAGATACAAGCAGAAAGAACACATTTATATACAAGAATTAAACTTTGAATCTTCTGATAATTAGTTGAAATTGTTAACAATCCGTGAGAAGTGTTCTTATCAGTAAATTTTCAGCGTACGACTTTAAGCAAATATAGTTTTTACTTATTTTGTTTCTCCAATTAGAAAAATATTAAAAGTAAATATTATGAATCAAGTTATTATAATACTACTAAACAAAAGATGACAGAATATTATAACAAAATATAAAATAGGTAAAATAATAAAGTAGAAAACTTAAAGTAAAATTTTATGTCTTAAAACATGTGATCAAAGTATCAAAAATAAATAAATTCATATTTGTTGACACCTATTAAATAATTAAAACTAGTCAAAAAACCCGTGCTATGCACGGTAATATATATACATATTTTAAATACAACTCTTATAGTAATGTATCTAGTAAAATAAAAAATCAATTCTAAAGAAGCTTCAAACTTCTTTTTAATTAATAAATTAAATTATCAAATTACTAAATCATTACAACCGATCTAATAATTAATTAATTAATTAAAATTTGATATTCAGTATGAAAATTTTAATAAATACTATTGGCAATTTTGTCAATCGAAAAAAATAAAAAAATAAATATTATGATAAGTAATACATAATAGAGAGGCATAAACATATTATTCAAATATAATTTCACAAATGAATATGTTATATTGTGATTCTTTTTTACATATGAAAACATTCTTCACACCAATCGACATGTAAAACCAATATTATCTGTAATGAATTTTTGTAATTTTGACATCATTTAGTGCTCGAACTATCAATGTAAACGCACAATCTTTGCATGAATTGATATGTTTATGAAAATTTTTTAATTCATTCTCCTGATACACAAATATTATATTTTAGAGTTGATTCTATAAAATTAAAAATATCTGAGTAATCACATAACTTTTTGATATGCTCAAAACAAATTTGTCAGAAGTATGAATATACCAATACCTGTCTTTGCATTTTATTTAGATGATCAAATGAACACCTTAGTATAAAGTCTGTATGCCTATCTTTGAGAGTAATATTCATTTCTGCACTATAATCTTTTATGATCATATAAACAATCTAAATAATGTTTAATCTCATCAACAATTCGATATCATTGTTGGTCATTGTTTAATATATTGACATTTACTTCAAGAAGAATGTGTGTTTTATCAAATCCTTTGGTCATGTACTTGTACAAATATTTGACGATACTCTTAAATTTATGTGAGGATCCATCAATACCAACAAAAATCTCTCATATGAGGAATAACCCACCTATTATCGAAAGTAAAACCATTTATTGTAACTCTTTTACTTGAATCATTTTGGCGTCTGTATTCTACATACCCATCATTTTCTATTGTTGTAGCATCACAAAATTTTTTCGGGTAATGCTTTGAACATTTACTATTTACCATACATGGAGTATTTGGGAAAGTATCGCCACAGGGTCCATGGAATATGCATCTTTTGATGATCTTATAAGCATGGATATTAAAATTTTTATTTCTAATTATAATTATTGAAATATATTTAATAAAAAATTAACAACTAATTGCATTATAAATTTAAGAAAACTTTTATTTTTAATTACATAGCTAATGAACTATGAAACAAATTTAGTGTTTAATGGGAAAAAATCCACTTAGGAGTGATCATGGGTAACAATAGGAATAAATAGTAAATATCCTCCAAAAATGTCATCACTCTTTTATAAAGTGCATTGTCAATATCGAGATTTTTTTTGTAGAGTTTTAGTATATCGTACTTGTGTTGATTTTAGAGTGAAGTGAATTTTGGTTATAATATTTGCTTTCCTACCCAACTATTATAGTCAACATATTCAACCCATAAACATGCATGGCTTATAATTTAATCACAAAAGGGGATTATTAATTCTTATTGAAAAGAAAAAGAAAAAAGAGTGGGTGATTATTGAATGCAAAAAATTAAATGTAGAGCACCAATGGAAAGTACCATGGAGATAGTTGAAAAAAGAAAATGATAGTTATGTGGTAAAACAAAAATAGAAAGAAGATGGTTATATATACTATCTTTTAGTAAAATATCATCTATATTTCATAGTTTATAATTTTTAATATCTTATCAAGTTATGATTCGAAGTATTTCAAAATGAAACATACTAAGAACAAATGTTAAGTTTCACAAAGAAAACAAATCAGAAGCACATTCAAAGGCTCGGATCAAATTGAATTCAGATTAAGGATTTTATTTTCTTTTTTAAAAAAGAAGGACTAACTAATGGTATCTCTTGAAACCAATTAAGACGTTAAACAATAATGAAGTTCAAAGGCTTAGAACAAATTGAATTCATATTAAGGATTTTTTTCGGAAAAAAAAGTACTAACTAATTGTATTTCTCAAAACCAACTAAGAGGTTAAACAATAATGAAGTATGTTTGAGAACAAAAAAGCATTAATAGAAAATGGATAAATTATCTCTTAAATCTCTTAAATATTTTTTTATTTTTCTTCACCAATAATTTGATAAGTGTATCATACAATAAAAATGAAAACTTTCCATACTATAATTTGATGGACATGTAAGGACACTCCAAAATTGGGATTATTTAACTCAAAAGTTAAAAAACTTTTGCCTTGTGTGCCCTTGTAGAAAACAGACAAATTAAAACCATCAAATCTAATAATTCTTCCTTCTAACCTTGTGTTCTCCTAGCTAGCTTGCCCTTATATTTTCTCATGGTTCTCACGTGTTTGCATTTGATATAAAAACCCAAGTACAAATATATTCGAAGTAATATAGGTTTACTTATAAAAAATTAAACATTACATTAGAATCAAATTTGGTGAAAATAAATGGTTTATCAAACTCTTGAAATTTCCTTATAGACTACATAGATTAGGAAACAATTATGGAATTGATATCGTAGAATAGGAAGAGTTTTTCATTTTACATATTGGTTTATCTTGTAAAGCCATAGTCTAATTTCTTTGACTTGAAAATCTTGCAGAGCAATTTTCTGAAGTAATCAAATTTAAAATATTCTTCTTATCGTTGAAGCATTTTAGGTTATTTCCTTGGAGATTAAAGGAAAGAAATCTTTGTATGGGAACCTCGGACCACCTGTTCCAATTCATATCTATGTATACGAAACTTAAATTCCCACAAAAAAAAGATAAAAATGAAAAAGACAAATCCATTATTTTTCATAATATGGTTCAAAACAGTATCTCTTATTATTGTGCATTTTTATTTATCAAAGAAGCTAATCTATATTACGTGTAAGATTCTCCAAAGGCCTTAAATTTGCAAACAGAGGCAACTGTGAGATTATATTATATCCTCATAAAATCGTTCTCACATATCATTGAAGGAAAAAAAATCAAATAAAAATTATGTCAAACAAACAAAAACATAAAAAAAGCATACATATGAAGAGAAAAAGAAAATAATATGCAGAAAAGAATGATGATGATGTGCACTATGTGTAGAAGAAATGGGCAGACATTAGATGTTTAGATTTAATAAATTTAGTTTAAATTAATAAATTAGGTTAAATAAAAATTATAAATATAAAGATCAAATTTGTTGATAACTACTGAATAGTTAAAGTTTTACTTTTACAAAATAACTGAATATATATAATTTAATTTTTTTAAAATATGAAATTTAAATTTTGAGTTCATATATAAGTAGTTTAAAACGATCCCAACCGATTAAAAAAAATTTTAAGTAAATTGAATAATTAAAGTTTCCTACTTTTACAAAGTAACTCAATATACGGAATTCAATTTCATCAAAAAAAATTATGGAATTTGAAATTCAAGTTAATAAATAAGTAGTTTAAAATTATTTTAGTAGATTGAAAATGGTTCTAACCAATTAAAAATTTTAAAGTAATAATTAAAGTATCATACTTTTACAACGTAACTTAATATATGAAATTCAAAATTAAAATTAATGTAGTAGTTTAAAGTTACTTTAATAGATTGAAAATAATCCTAGTCAATCGAATTTTGAAGACTAATTAAAAAATTAAAAATTATTAAAAAATTAGAATAATTCAAAATTCAAGTTAATATATAAGTAATTTAAAATTATTTTAATAAATTAAAAGTAGTTCTAACCAATCAAAATTTTTAAAGTAATAATTAAAGTCTCATACTTTTACAAAGTTACTTAATATACAAAATTCAAAATTGAAATTAATGTATAAGTTAGTTTAAAGTTACTTTAATAGATTGAAAATGATCATAACCAATCAAAATTTGAAGATTAATTAAAAGGAAAAAATTATAAGAAATTAGAAAAATTTAAAATTCAAGATAATATATAAGTAGTTTAAAATTATTTTAATAGATTAAAAATAGCTCTAACCAATCACAAATTTTTAAAATAATAATTAAAGTCTCATACTTTTACAAAGTAATTTAATATATAGAATTTTAAATTAAAATTAATGTATAAGTTAGTTTTAAATTATTTTAATATATTAAAATTGATCATAACCAATCAAAATTTTGAATACTAATTAAAATAGTAAAAAATCTAAGAAATTAAGATAATTTAAAATTCAAGTTAATATATAGGTAGTTTAAAATTATTTTAATAGATTAAAATAATTCTAACCAATCAAAAATTTTTAAAGTAATAATTAAGGTCTCCTACTTTTACAAATTTAAAATTAAATTAATTTATAAGTTAGTTTAAAAATATTTTAATAGATTAAAAATGATTCTAACTAATAAAAATTTTAAAAGTAGTAATTAAACTCTCATATTTTCATAAATTAATTTAATACAGATACTTTAAAATTAAAATTAAGTACATAAATTAGTTTAAAGTTATCTTAATAAATTAAAAATGATCACAACTAATTTAAAATTCAAGTTAATATATAGGTAGTTTAAAATTATTTTAATAGATTAAAAATAATTCTAACCAATCAAAAAATTTTAAAGTAATAATTAAGGTCTCCTACTTTTACAAATTTAAAATTAAATTAATTTATAAGTTAGTTTAAAAATATTTTAATTGATTAAAAATGATTCTAACTAATAAATATTTTTAAAAGTAGTAATTAAACTCTCGTATTTTCATAAATTAATTTAATACAGATACTTTAAAATTAAAATTAAGTACATAAATTAGTTTAAAGTTATCTTAATAAATTAAAAATGATCACAACTAATTAAATTTTTAAGAATAATTAAAAAAGTAAAAATGCTAAGAATTTAGGATGAGAGTTTTGCAACCATAAGAAAGAAAGGTATATATTTTTTTTATATAAATAAATATATATATAAATATATATATATATGTATATATATATATATATATATATATATATATATATATATATATATATAATATACAAAATTCAAAAATTAAAATTAATGTATAAGTCAAGAATTTAGCTTTAATGAATTTAGTTTAAATTAAGATATTAGATAAACAAAAATGATAAAGATAAGTAGTTTAAAGTTATCCTTATAGATTAAAAATAATCTTAACCAATCAAATTTTTAAAGACTAATTAAAAAAATAAAAACTCTAAAAAATTAGAATGATAGGTTTGAAGTTATAAGAAAGAGAGGGATACATTTCTATAATATATATATAGATTATACTTTTATAAAGTAATTAAATATATAAAATTTAATTTTATAAAAAATAAAAAAATCAAAATTCAAGTTAATATATAAGTAGTTTTACAAAATTCTTAAAGTAATAATTAATATTTTTTATTTTAATACATTTTTATAATATCTATATAGATTTATTTTTATAAAATTTAAAATAAAAAAATTTAAATTCAAACTCTATCAAATCTCAATTCCATGACCGACTTGGATAAACATGGAATTTATTGTGATAATTGTGAGTAATTTATCTAGTCAATTTCACGCCTTTTTCTTTATTTTTTCAAAGGGGATATTATTTTTGTTAGTGCCCTGATCAACATAGGCAGGCAATGCATCATAAAAGCAGCCTATCTCTATGACCAAAAACAACAAAAAAAATTGACATCTGGAAAAGTTATAGTCCCTAGTTGGAAATAAGATTCCCATTAACGAGGGAAAGGTATCATAGCATAGCATAAATTAAATGCACGTTTTTTTCTATTTAAAATTAAATGTCTGCTATTATTTTTAACAAAAGGATTAGATTAATTGCATCTTCCAATTTCAAGAAATAAAGCAATTGCATCTTTTATGATTAATTTATTTCATATTTTTGAATCTAATAGCATAAATGCGTTATAAATTGGAAATTTCTGACGACTTCGTGCCTAAGGAAACATCTGTAATAAAATGACTAATTAGCCCAAATTGTTTGTACCTCAACCGCTAATCTATACCGTTTACTTTAAATTTATAATTTGCCATTAAGTTGTAGGTTTATTGCATGCTGTTGTAGATTATGATTTTTTAAAACTCACAAAACAGTTTATAAATATATTGATAAACTTCAAATTTAAGACCAGACAAACTGGGAGGAGAATATTCATTTTATCCATAAGGATTATTTTTTCCCATTAATTCATTGAAAATTTTGAATATGTGATAGTATCATGTCTTTAATTTTTAAAAATGTTAAGTAGGTGATAAGAGGTGAGTGATATTCTTAAAAAATGAGAGAGATAGAGAGAGATGTGTAATACTTTCGGAAACTTTGAGGAGGTATGCTATACTACACTTATTAGCATAAAAATTCGTGTTATGCACAAATATTAAATTTTTTATTTTTAATAATAATTATTTAAATATATTTTAAAAAATTATAACTATGAAGCAAATTTATGTGTTTAATAAAAAATTATTTACTTAAAAGTAATTGTAGATAATAGTAGGAACAAGTTATAAAAATAACTATACATGCTATTATTATGTATATTTGAAAACAATAATAAACTCTTAATCTTATTTCCTTGTCATTCTAAATAAATAAAGAATTGAGTAAGAAATACCTCAAACTTATATGTACAAATGATGAAATGATTAAAAATTTAAATACTAATTTATTAAGTTACTTATAAAAATAAGAAAGAAAAAAAATAAATACTTAAACAACTATAAGTTATTTGAAAAAAAAACTTGAATCCTCTCAGTGAAGATACCTGCACGAAAGGTAAAATAATTAAAATTTCAAATATTAATTTATAAAATTACTTGTAAAAATCAAAAATAAAAAAATTAAATTCTTAAACAACAGAGGATACCTATACGAAATGTGAAATAATTAAAACTTTAAATACTAATTTATAAAATTGCTAATAAAAATTAGAAAGAAAATAAATTAAATATTTAAATAATTATAAACCTTTTGAAGAAAAAGAAAAAAAATTTGAATTCGCCTGGTGAGGATATCTGCACGAATGGTGAAATGATTAAAATTTCAAATACTAATTTATAAAGTTACTTATAAAAATTAGAATGAAAAGAAATCAAATACTTAAACAGCTATCGTAATATTAAAATATTTTTAAAATAAAGTAATTATAATTTAATCACAAAAATATTCCTAAAATATAATCATGATCAAATCTTTAAGAAATAAAAACTATTGTAACATCTAGTTCAATTTTTTTTCCATACTACTCCTTCCATCCAAAATTGAATGATTTCAACATAAACTATCCATTTTAGTCAGCAAAGAAAAAAATTTGTCAAATACGATCGTATAAACTATTCATATTATATAAAATTATTGACACTTTTTCATTAAAAATCTTCAAAAAGATATTAATGATTTATAATGTACTAATTGTATATTGATATGTCACACTTACTTATCATTTTTTTGGTAGAATTGTATCAAATTCTTTTGTGTTTCCCAAACCCATTACCTCAGAGGAAAAAATTTAAAAAATTTTAAAAAATCATTAATATTAAAACATCAAAATAAGCTTATTTTAATTGTAATATTCTTATGCCAATTCTTAAAGAAAGCCCCTGCTAAGAAAAAATATAATATATTTAGAATAAAATCATTATAAATATTAAAATCACTCTCACCTTCCTTATCTCTCTCTACTACTAAAAAATAAATAACTTATAAAATAAAAGATATTAGTATTTTATATTAAAAACCTCAAAAAAAGGATTTTTCAAAATAAAAATATTCACAAAACATTGCTTAAATTTTTTCCAAAGAAATAGTATTTTTGATCCACTAGAAAGAAATCATAGCGTTATTATACTTATAATATTTTACAAATATTATTTATTTTTTTAATCCACTTGATCAAAAGACTAAAAATAGAAAAAACTCAAAAACCATCAACCATTCATTTCATGTCCAATATAGTGTAAAATCATGCATGTTCTGATGCAGAATGCTTTAATAGGTAATTAAATACTTTTATCTTTAAATTTTATCATATGAAGGATCAAATTAGAGTAATAGATACTAAGGACTAAATAAATAAATATTTATAAACTATTCACTCAAAGAAAAAATAAAAATCGTTGTGATCAAAACGATGTTGTTGGAATATATGAATCTTTAAAACTAGCTAAAGAAAATAAAAACTTACTAATTTTCTATTAGAAGAATTGAAAATGTATATTAGTATACATAATTCAATTAAAACAAAAAAAAGAAATGGCATGAAAGATGTAAAAAGAGAAAACATGAATAAGGTAAACATGAATAACACAAATTAAGAGATTTAATGAGGTAAGTGGGGCTAAGAATTGAGATTTTTAAATTTAAAAGTTTAAATTCTAACCAATAATAACTTTTCTATCTAGTAAAAAAACTTAAGATTCTAAAAAATAAGAATGAAGACTCTAAAGTTTTTAGGGGCATATGAAGGATCAAATTAGAGTAATAAATACCAAGGACTAAATAGATAAATATCTATAAACCATCTACTAAAAAAAATAAAAAGCTTTGTGATCAAAATGAAGTTATTAGAAAAATTAAAACAAAAACTTACTAATTTCTACTTAAAAAATTAAAAATATATATTGGTTTACATTATCCAATTAAAATAGAAGAACATAAAAGATGCATAAAGAGAAAATATGAATAACACAAATTAGGAGATTTAATAGGGGAAGTGAAGCTTTTAAAATTTTTAAATTTAAAAGTTTAAATTCTAACCAATAATAACTTTTCTATCTAGTAAAAAAATTTAAAAATTTAAAAATAAGAACAAAGACTCTAAAGTTTTTAAGGGAAGAAAGAGAGTAAAAGTGTTTTATTAATATATATAAGTATATATGAATTTGTTAGTCATATTTTACACTTACCATAAGTGCAAAATGCAAATCAAGTAGAAGTCTATGTTTAAAAAAAAAAATCAAAAGAAACTCAATAGTCAATAGCATTAACTCTGGCCCTACCAACCAAACCAAGTATTACAGGCCCGACCAATCAGTCCACAGTAGTTTCACAAAAGTGGTGGGCTTTACTCTTCGTTTTTTTCCTTCTTCTTCATCATTTTGAGTGTCAAAGTGGAGTTTTGGTCCCAAGTGTGGTGTGTCGTAATTCACCAACAGGCATAATAATCCATCTCTGATATATAATATTGATATTGCGAGGAATATGATGACCAGTCTAAAAGACAAAAGAAAATAAAATAAAAAATAATTTGCCCCTTTCCCTTTTTCTTCTTCTTCTTTTTTTTTTCTGCTTAAGAGGGAAATTCTATTCTATAAATAGAAGTTCGAAGTTACAAACGCCTAACGAATGTAACGCCAAGGGCGTCCACAGCGACGGGTTGGCTAACTTGGCTTACAAAAGGGGAGCAAAACTAGGGACGAATGTCCAACCTGCCCTCCTTTGTCTATCTATTTGCTTCTCTGTATTCCTGGGAGAGTTTATACACTTTAAAGAATGTCAGCTCTTCCTGAATCTCATGCTTGCAGAACACCCAACTCAAATTTGCTTTTTGGTCAAATAGTGTACGTGGCATTACAATTTTTAAGGCTGTAGACATCATCAGAATACGAGACGTAACACAAAAATCCAGGCAAAGAAAAGGATGGCTTCGAGAAAGGAGGAAAACTGGGACACCATTACTTGTCTCAAATTTCATTAGGCCTGCTAGAAAAACACCTAACGGACTCAACTGCATCCATCATGGTATCAATTCTAGAGTTCGCCACAAAAAATTTTTCCCCAACAGCCACCATTATTATACGTACGGCAAAACAATCACCATTTTCACACAAGACATGGCTCCCTCTTAAGTCTGATCTAATGTACCGGTATGTCAAATAGCAATACAAACACTGCTTAGAAAGGAAAAGAAACAAATTTTTAGGTAATCATAACATCTCATCAAGTTTACACAGTAAGTACATTATACAAATCTAGGCATATGACAAAGGAGGATTCTGCACTTCAACAGACAGGCATATAACATGTCTCAACCACGAAGTCTACTTCCACAGTACAACTGACTACATTAAACCAACTTCTCAATGCTGTCAAAGACCTTCTAGTAAAGTCAGTTGGGTCTATAAACCATAGCTTGATGTCTCCATAAGGAAAGTTCAGTAAAGAAATCAGATTACTAGGTAATCGGCCACACGAGAACTATGTTTTCTCCACATTTTTCCAGCACTCACAATATGCTGCAGCCCCTTTGACCCTTTCTCTTCTTCTTCTTCTTTTGCTTTGGAGGCTGCAGAACCACCTTAATGGCTGCATCAAATACAGCTTTTATATTCTGCAGGTAACAAATTTTTGGGTCATAAATCATGTTTTCAACAACAACGGTGTACACATACATATACATTCCAGAAATAACCATCACCTGCTGTGTTTTGGCACTGCACTCGATGTAAGCAGCTGCTCCAATCAACTTTCTCAGCTCTTCCCCCTTCAGAAATGGTAAAAAAGGAGGATTCTATCAGGTTAGCCACTGAAATCTCTGTTCTCTTATCTTTCCCTCCAAACACCCCCCACCCCCCAAAAAAAAAAAAAAAAAAAAGGAGAAGCCAACCTTCCCTTGATATTTTAGCAATCAATACCCAAAATGTAGGCAAGTTATTATTATATACAGGATTAATCACTCCAATTGCAGAAATAGTGCCACATACCTGAGGTGTAGAGATTGGCACTGCTCCAGGGTGGTCTACAAAAAACTGCTTATCATCTCGGAGATCTACCAAGATCATTAAGAAAATACTTCAAGTAGCCCCCAAAAACTCTAAGAATTTGATAAATTCTTACAAAGCATTTAAGGTGTAGAAGAAGACTGAAAAGGAAAAGGTGGAGAAGCAATAAACAGATGATTATTAACACTTAATAGCAAACAGCAACCACAAAATAAAAAGCCAATTCATCACAAAAACTGAGTCATCACAGTGGACAGTACAAACGTTTTATTTCGGACGTTTCTGCTTCACCATGACGGATCTCTTTTATTTTGGACAATCAATTGTATTAAAGAAACGACAGAACTAAAATAAGAATTGCACGTAAGAAAATTTCTTACCTAGTTTTGTTCCAACCAGAATTATAGGAACTCCAGGAGCGTAATGCCTCAATTCAGGAATCCACTGAACATTCAAGCCACAATAAGAAAGAAAAAAGAAACAGAGAACCAATCAGTGCCATGTGAAGAGTACACATTATTTATTCTCTTTTACTGCACTACCATAACGTTAAATTTCAAAGCAATACAGAGTAAAGATGAAATTAAGAGCCTGGGACAACTTTCCAGTTTCACCAACAAATAAATCAATTATGCAAACATCTATGCCTATGATTATGTATAGATATGTAAAAATTTCTTCCTTTCTGTAATTAATAAGACCTTCACGCAAGTGACTGTGGAAAAAAGAAAGAAAGGTAAATGAATGTAAAAAAGAAAACCAACATATCCACACAACCTGGGGAGGAATTTTTACCTTCTTTGAAACGTTCTCATAACTGGCCTTGCTAACAAGAGAAAATGCAAGAATAAACACATCTGCCCCACGATAGCTCAAGGGCCTTAATCTATTATAGTCTTCCTGGCCTGTTGAATTGGAGGGGAGGCAGGTCAACGCCTGTAACATGAAAGGCTTAAAGAAGAATAATATTATGATTCACTATAAAAATTTAGCTTGCCTGCAGTATCCCATAACCCTAGATTGACAGTACTTCCATCCACGACCACATTTGCACTAAAATTGTCAAAGACAGTTGGGACATAATCCTGTTGACATGGAAGATGCAAAATTCATAAGAGAAATGCTTAACTGGGTTATATTAATAAATTAATTAATCATAATATTGTATGTTCTATGATAGTATAATACGGAAACCACTGCATTAAAACTCAAAACTAGGCAAAGATTCTATAAAATGATTGAAGAGAACATGTCCACATTGACAAACTTTACGGACCAACAAAAGAAGAGGTAGAACCAGCAAGACGGCATCAAATTTGGAGCGTTTTAGTCATCATTATATAGAACAAAAACATTTAAAGCAGCCCGATCGCTTACAAAGCTACTGACCGTTACATTATTCAAACTGATAACAAAGAAAATGAAGAACGGACCGGATAGACACGTGTACACTTCTCCTTAACAACCAGACTAAGATATTATAACTGAAACTGCCCAGCAAAACTTTGCTTTAGGGTGCTTTCGTTCTTTGATCCTCCAATATACAAATCCATGAAGAAAGTGCTGCTCTTATCATCCATACACTCTTTTTCTTTTGATGGAGAAAGAAACTTACAGATGAAATTATTATTCTAAACTGGAATGTTAGCAATGTTGTTCAAGAGTATCAAGTAACCATCTCAAACAGGAAAAAATAGTAAGCCGAATATATCACCCCATAGTAACCTTGACGAATTGTCAACCGGCATCAAAGAATCTAATACCTTAGCCTTTAGGCATTACCATTCCCCAGTATTGCATCGTCAAACCCCAAAAGACTCCTACTTTATCATATAAAGGAAGTAGAAAGAAAAGGCAATGATAATCGACAAAGAAATTTTAGGAAAAAAAGTAAAGAAAATAGAATAGAGAGAGCACTGACAGTGGGAAAAGTGTTACTGGTGTAGGAGATGAGCAAGCAAGTTTTACCCACAGCTCCGTCACCCACGGTGACGCACTTAATGAACCTGGAGGCGCTCATTGTCGCCGGCGCAAGCCCGGACTTCCAACTCCTGCCTGCGAACTCTTATTTTTTTACCCGCAGCGTCCCCTGCCTGCTTTCTTGGATAGTATATCTCCCTTGTTCTCTCTAGCACTCACTATTTAACTAATAGAAATCAAGAAAAAAGGAGAAATCTTAAAATGGCAGAATCGAAACCCAAACTCTAAAACTAAACCCTAGTGGGATATAATGTGAAGGGCATAGACAACAATTACACACCAATCACACTGAACCCAAAACCAACGCAACTCAATTGAACAGTCACAGTCCCAAGTTTTCACCGTTGAATCATTCGCAGAATGAGAGAGATGGAGACACAGACTCACCTCAGAGATGGAGTCAAGTAGTTTATGAGAGACAGAGAGCGGAGCTGAAAGCTTCAGACCGCAAGAGAGAAAAATGGGTAAAGAGAGGAAGGAGGGACAGCTTCGAGCCAGCTACTCCTACTACTATATTTTAGCCTTTGAGAGGCCACTTGCCACCACCAATCATTAGCGTGCACATATACACTCCCAATTGCCTCAGGCCCTCAACCCCACAACTCTCCGTTCTGCTACTTCAATCGTTCTTTTCCGAATTTTTTGCTGTAGTTTTACGAAATATATGGAGTAATTGAATGCTATTTCTTTTTCACTAAAAAAAAAAGAATATTAGTTTTTTTAAAATATAAATACTATATTTATAATTTTATGTAAAAATTTAAATAATATTATAAAAATTATATAATATAATAAAAAGTAAAAAATAAGTGAGTAATAAATAATTTATATTAAATTTAAATATATAATAATATATTTTATATATAATAAAAAATTATTAAAAATTAAGGCGCATAATGAATTTGCAGCAAAAGAAAATACTAGTAATGAAGGATGTGATTGGATAGGGTTTGGTTTTGAGATTTTTGTATTGGGTTTCGTAAAAGTTAAATTATTTGTGAGAAGAGATGTGGATCTCACACTTAAAATTTTGAGTTTGATTTTGAAACCAAACCTTGCCCAATCACACCCGAACACTACTCCTTGGGAATTGTGCCGTGCATTTTATATGTGCTTAAAGCTTTTATCTTTTATTCTTTTTTACTTTTCAAATTTTGATTCTTAATTCCTTAGATTTTTTTGTAGGATCTTAATAATTGGATCACGAATTAATTGTTTCATCTTTAAATAATTACCTAAATAACTTGGGCAATGCCTTTATCTCGTTGTTTTTGATATTTTAGTCATGCCAAAACCATGACCAGGGAAGCAAAATTCTCATTCAGAACATGGGCTTTTGACTGTTTGCCCTTTCTACCTCTCTAGATTTTTTTTTTTACATTTTTTAACAAAAAAAGAGGTTTTTATCACGTCATTTGCAGTAAAGATTTGTACATTTTTAGGTTTCAACAGACATGGTATGAACTTTTAATTCAGAGATATGCATATTAAAATCCCACATCTTTTAAAAGGTGCATATTCATTTCTCTCATTTACAAGCAATGAAAAAGAGAAACTTTGATCTTGTCCCACTATGAAATCTGTCACCATTTTGGGATAAATTAGCAAATTCATTGCTGTTTTCTTAATTGAGATCTCTAGAGTTGAAGACAATCTTATCTTAATCTTCTTTAAGAAGTCGGTAATTATTCAAAAATTTTTAAAATCAATACATCTGTTTTAGCTCTATTTTTAAAAGAAAAATAAGAATTAAAAAAATATTATAAATCACAATATCATACTTATCTTTAAAAATATTTTTTACTATCTGAATCTTGTATTTAATTCACATATCGCTCTTTATTATATTGAGAGAATATTAATAATTAATCTTAAGAAGTCTTCCAAATTCATAAAATGAAATCACAAGCCATTTTAGAAATGCTTTTGCCGGTCTTCGTGGAAATTGAATGAAAATTGCTCCATATTTGAAGGTGGAGAATGCTAATTGTTGTAGTAATTTGGATTGACTAACCGAAGATGAAATAAGAATAATATTTGAAGCGTCATCGGAAGGGGATTAGGATATTGGTCCATCGTCTACCAAATCCCCAGCTAAGCATATCATCACAAGCCTAAGTTGGTGTGTCTTCAACGTCAGAAGACGTCCATTTCAAGATTTTCAATGCCCCTCAAACGGTTAACATTGATGTTAACCATTTCCACTTTTCATTATGCATTCTGTTTTTTTTTAAAAAAATTTTAATTTTTAAGGTTGTTTGAATATGAAGCATAACTTTTTTATCATTTTAATTAAAAATCACAAATTTAAATAATAAATGACGTATTTTATGTAGTAATATAGTACATGATTTGATTATTATTCGAATAAAAAGACGTGCATTTCGATGGCAAACTCCAATTATTTTCTTTGCAATGGGAGGACACGTGGTCGTATCTCAGAGAGAAGTATGAGGATTTGGCCTGCAGTAAACGGGAAGTAAAAGAGAGAAAATCGGGCACACGTATATAGATATGCGCTGGAATCATGAAGAAGTGGGGAGGCGAAGGAGTAATTAAGTACTCAATCATCACAGAATAACCTTGGCTTAGTCGTAGGCCGCTAGACTTTTGCTCTGTTTGATTTTCTTTTGGAGGAATTCCTTCCACTTGATTTATGAATATTTACCGAGTACTTAATTATCTTTTTTTAAAAAATAATAATAAAATTTTGTGAAATAAAGTTTTAAAAATGAAGATTGTGATTTTTAATAATTATTTCACTTTTATCTTAAAGGAAAAAAAAATGCTATTCCGTACTTGTGACAGGGAAATGGTCACAATAGAACAAATTTTTGGTAAAAATAACAACCACCATGGGCTCTTTATTGTTATAGGCCGTCCGAGTCACTAAAGTTCCTTCACAACAAAGTTATTTAGTAGAGGGGGGTAATCATCAATTACCGGAAGCATCATCTTGTCCTCACAATTTCAGAAAAAAGGAAATGGGTATAATTGGTCCTTAGAGGAGGTCTGCAGCTAATAGATATGCAGATAATGAAGCTACGAGCATAGATATGGGTTGTTATAGTGGAAAGTTGCTTTCGTTATTGTTAACATGAATAAACCAGCACTTACAAGTTACGAAGCTGCATTGCATATAGCATTTGTAATGATAGTATTATAGTATTCACTTTGTGGCAAATAATGAGGTGATGTGCAGATATAAATAAGCCAAAACGCCCAAAGCGGCACTGTACTCATTTCTTGGAAGCCAAATCTAGGATCAACAAAAATATTCCCGTTGCACATTGATGAGATAAAGTAACAACTCCATGTGGATGGATGACCTACCCTCCTACTACACCCAACCCGGGCCCCAAAAGGGGGAAAGGAAAAAACAAAAGATCCAGGGGACATGAGGCATCTGTTGGTTGAATTTATCATTATCAATCCAGCAAAAAAAAAAATTACCATTACCAGACAAAGACCTATTCCCTTGGTTCAAACCTCAATGCAATCAAGACCCTGTAGCCTACTATTACTCTGCATTCAAATTTTCCAGGATGTGAACTTGGGCAAAGATGGTACTACTATTAATATTACCTGAAGCTCAAAATTTGCTGAAAGCAAATAATCACTACTCAGAGATGTTCCGCAACTATAAGCCAGGTAAAGGTTGTTTTGAAAAATAGCTACAACAAATTAGGAGGCTGGAAAGGTCCTCATTTACAACATGCTAAACTTGTTCTTTGCACTGTAAGTAGCAGATTAGATTGCAGTTAAAGGTGATTACAAAACTGATAACCTGTTTGATCGGGCCTATGAGGTGCAAATAGATAAATTATGATCCCTGCTCTCGCAACAACATTTTCCAACAAGGCGTCCAGCGTTATAGTCATAGGTCCCTCAGCATCCTCAAGGAGATTGTACTTCCCCGCTACTGTCGCCTAAGTTGCTCCAAAAAAGTCCAGAAACCGGACATTCAAGCAATGATGACCAACTCGAAATATTCAAGGTTCCTCATCTGAACTAACGAAGTCTAGTTCAATCATTTTTTCCCCCACCTGATTATTCTTCCCTCCTATAGCCTTTCTTTCAACTTTTATCCTCTTTGTGTCTGGTTCTTTATATTGTCTCTCTTTACGAATATCCTTTCTTACAGATGATGATAACCTGAAAATGCTAAAATCTTCAGCAAAGTGGATATGATTACAAATGAAAGCAGTAGGCAGTTAACAAAAGGGATCACCCCCCATTTTGCTATTTACCTTTTCTCAGAGTTTTTAACTGGCTCCTTTTCACCTGATTTTCCTGTAACTTGGGTTGGGGAGAGGGATGTGTTCCATGAGAATCAAATTCTTAAAGTCCAATACAAATATTAGCAGCAATGTATGTTAACCTGTAATTTCAGTAAGGAATCGTATTCCCTGTGAATAAATATTTGTCGTTGTTTGCCCTGCATTACTGCATAAAACATCATTTCTTCATATTAGCATCCGAATGAGGGGTTCGAAACTCCTGGAACATGCCATATAGACAAGCATGCCATTATATATTTGAACATAAAGACATTATTGGGCAGACGTTGTAAAGGAAAATTAAAAGAAACCAGATAACAGGACCTAATATTAACTGCATAATATTGATTGAATGATTCAACTTGTGACAGCATTAAGTGCTTACTGAAAATTTCAGAACTAGGGAATATAAAGATATCATGAACAAACCTTAATGCTTTCTTCAATGCATCGACAGACAATAATTTAAGTGGCGCCGAGGACTTTGATGGGTTTGATTTGTTAGATGAACGATCGATCCAGTATATTCCCTCTGACTTCCGAGGATCCCTGAAGGCTGTACTTAAGTTCCTGAGATTCACAAGGCAGAAAGGACCAGGGAACCTGAGAAAAATTCTCTTGATATTTCCGGAAAGGTTCAATAACAACTTAGGGTTCAGATAATAATTACCCACCCTCCTTTTAGCTCTGTCCTTTTAACAGAATATTTTTCTGATGTTTTCTGAAAGAAAGATCAAAAGTCAAGAAGAAGATAATGCTTTTAACAGACTACAGACAATAGTCAGGTCCCGAAGATAAGTTTACCTGTCTGTGATAGCTGCAATATATTCCTTGGCGTCTGAGCACAATCACATGTACAGATATGTTAGTCAGTGGAACTACAACAGTTACAACAGAAAATATAAAAGCAAACTATCAGAGGGAGGGTTTAATAAATTCTTCATTGCAGATAGATGACTAAAACTTTCCTAAGCGGAGAAGGCCAGAAGAATCTCTCTTCTCTTTTTTCTTCTTGCATAACTGACAAGCAGAATTACTTGAAAGTAGGGGTACGGCGGTTGCAAGTAAAACGATGTCTGTCTCAAATTAAAAAACGCCAAACTAATAGAAGCAAAAGAATATGATTGCTAGAAGATGTTAGGTATTAGATTCAAAGATGATGCCACATACTTATTAATGACTAGAGTGCAGGCCATTCCATCCTTCCTTTTTCCCTTGCAGACACCATAATCTGCAGAATTACCAATCTTTAATATGTTGCAAGCAGAATAAACACTCAAGGAGAATCCATTTCCCTGAAAGAGAGATTAAAAGAAGAGCTGATGAATTTGGAAGTTGTCAATACAAAAGACATAATTGTTAAAGCAAAAATTCTACCGAATTGTCTTTGCGAACACTGCTGTTAAACAATGCAAAGACTGTCCCAGCCTTCTCGTTGCAGTTCCTCTGATAAGCATCACCAAACAAGAAAACAGAAACAGTCTTTTCATCAAAGCAGCCGATTTTCCATATTGCATATGCTTTTCCTGTTGAGCTTGTTCTTAGATTGCCCTTCTCCGTCAAAACTCCTATAGTTGCCCAACATCCAGAAAGAGTATCCCCATTCAGCAGATTTCTGAAACCACCCGAGTAATGACATTATTATGCACAATGAAATGGCAAACTATATACCAGTAAAGATCTTATCCAAGAATTTGACATACTTAATAGCTGGTAATCGAACAAATCGAATATCTGAAATGCGATTGCTCAGTTCAATAGACGAGACCACTTGATTCCTGATCAAGAAAATATATCAACTAAAATTTTCAGAAGTGATATTTCACTGTTAGCTGCATAACATTAAGAACCAGAGCTTCAATAGTAACTTAACCAAGCCCCTATGAATTACAAAGGACAGGTAAAACTCTAAATATTTGCAATTATGCTTCCTAGGACACTCTAATTGCAGTAGCCTCGTAGCCTTTAACTACACCACAATATACTCCAGCATTTCCCACGTATTGCTTGCTTGACTGCCGTACAACTCACTTCATACTGGTTTATAACATCTGTATGTATATTTACTAAGGGCTGAAATAATTTACAGCAACAGTGATACGATGGTCTGGAAGTTCCCATAGCAAATGATTTGTGTTTGATATTTGGCCAAGGGAAGTCTCTGTAGTTCTCAAGGTTATATGCTGCACTTATCACATAGTTGCAAGACAAAATACAGTGCAAGCTTCTATAACACACAAATGAACTTGCATGCTAGACTTCTCCATTGATATTCTTCAATTCTGGCATATAGTTGAACTAAAATGTATTAATCGGAAATGACATTTCTCTTCTCAAAAGATGACATCTATGATTTTCATTTCGCTATCTGAAAGAATGCCTAGTGAAATGGAAATAGAATTTTTGTCACTCCTTAACTACACCTAACGACTTCCAGACTCTGAACTAGATATTTAACCTTTTTAGGTTTCTGATTGATTGAAAGGATTACAGGTTTTCTTCCAAATTTATTGCTATCCCTTATATCTTTTCTATGAGAACTTCCGCACAATAATTGCAAGAAAGATTACAACAAACATAGAACTAAGACAACTTGGAAAATGAGTAACTTGCGTACTTTAAGCAGTCAATTATCTAAAATGTTCATTGTGTAAAACTGAAATTTGACATACCGAATCCTCAAACCGGAAAACCTCTCAACCTCAGTAGCATCTTTTGAGCTTTTGTTGCTCTTAGCCTTCAAAGCTTTCTTAGCTGCTTCAAGATCGTAATCAAGGCAATCTTGAACAGCATCGCGAAACACAGACATATCTGCCTGTCCCCTTCGTTTTAGCAGTCCATCATCCGATGCATACCCTGCCAGTTCTAGCAAATTTATCCATCTTGCCAAAGAAAAAGAAAAATATATACATCTAATACCTCAATTCTTTTGCTTAAAACAAAATGGAAAAAAAGAATCCAGCAGTTATCCAGTAGGAAATTTGTAATCCCGGGATAAACAACAATCTGAATGTTTATCTCTCTTTTGTTCATACTTTACACAACACAAGTATAGCTATGAAGCTAGGAAACAACCGAGTCAAATTACCAAAACCGAGTCAAATTACCAAATCTCACAAATGAAATCGACAGCGAGCAAAAAAGCACAAGTGGGAAATCACCAAATTCCGAAAGAAAAACTAACATTTCAGCGATTCCATTGACGAATTGTGACAGTGAATTACTTGGTTAGTGATTAAACAAGTTAGCGGAAGGATGAGAGGAAGTACCCGGTGAATGGGAAGGCGGAGGAGTACCAGGAGGGGTTTCTAAAACCCTATCTTGAAGAGAGAGAAGGAGATCCAGGTCCTCTTGGTGATCCGACTTTGACATGTTTATGAGCTTTGCCGCGGTTGCCTGCGCCGACTAGAAAGGGAAGATGTATCTGATAATCAAGGGTTGCAGATGTCTTTGGAGGGAGATTTTGAATTTTGAGCATCAAATTTGGCGGCTCCTCTTTCTAGTCCATATTAAAATTCATTTTTGGTTTTTCAGACGTTCTTTTCGTTCTATTCTAAGCACATTCTTATTGAAATGTTTTAAAATATTTAATATTTTTTTAAAAAACTATCAATTAATCATTAACACCACTATATATATATATATATATATATATATATATATATATATATATATATAAATTTAACATAAAATATCAATTGATTACTTTTTTATTTTTTGTTATATTATATTATTTTTATAATATAATTTAAATTTTTTTTATAAAATTCTATATCCATTTAAATACTGTAAAAATAAATAAATTAGAGAGAGTAATAATAAATAAATATATCTTATGAGATTAATATATTTGCAAGATAAAAAAAATTATATGTACATACAAAATATGTATTTATATATTATGTATATATCCCGACATACTTCATATTATACCATAATTCATAAATATAACTGCCAAAATTTGCTTTTTCAGCTCTTTTTCTCATTCCAAGTAATTCATGAATGCAAATTTGTAAGTTAAAGTAGAGATCAAAATTAGCCCCTAAGATATGTGAAAACGTTACCGTTGATAGCATTTGGCAGCTTACAATTCACAGCAGAAGCAACGGTTAGCTATCAACGTTTTGCCGCCATTTTCGAGTTACAGTTAAAGATACTTGGTGGATAACGAAGTAAGCCAGGCGTTCGTCCCAACGGGGAGCTCTAACAAGAAATAGCCACAATTGGCCGAAAAAGAAGATGCAGAAACTTATCGGAAGATTCTCTGAGGCCATTCTATTTACTCGCAGCGGTTCTCTCTATAACATTGTTAGTTGCCATGAATTCTTCAAGACAGCTCGTGGGTTCCTCCTCTCACTAAGGGAAGAGGTCCCCTTACAGCTCTCTTCTTTCTTGCTCATCCTATATTTGAGAAAGAAATACAAGACCACAGAGAATCAAGAAAATCCAGAAAGAAATAATGGCTCAGCATCGCTGCAGTAGTAGTGTGCTTCTTCTTTCGATTCTTTTACTCTTCGCAGCCTCTGCATTTGCCAGGGGGAGGGAGAAAGAAAGGGGAGTCACTTATGATGGCCGGTCATTGATCATCCACGGAAACAGAGAATTGCTATTCTCTGGTTCAATTCATTATCCCCGTGCACCTCCTGAGGTAAAAATGGAGAATCTATCTGGTTCCCATTTGTTTCCAAGCTTAATTAGGAGAATGTAAGCTTCAAAATTTTCTTTTCAAGTGCGTTGAGATGGTAGAATTTCTATTGAATTTTTGCAGATGTGGTTGGATCTCATTCAAAAGGCTAAAGAAGCCGGTCTCAACGTCATCCAAACTTACATTTTCTGGAACATTCACGAGCCTGTTCAAGGCCAGGTAAAATGATCAGTTATCGATCTCTTGCATCCAAGTACTCTTGAGGACTATTCTTCCAGGAAAGGCTAATGTTTTTGCTATCGAATTCTCAGTTCAATTTTGAGGGCAACTATGACTTCGTGAAATTCATCAAAATGATCGGAGAGCAAGGCCTGTTTGTGACCCTCAGGATTGGACCTTACATCGAGGCCGAGTGGAATCTAGGGTACAATAGATCTATCAATCTTTATTCCATGTTGTATTTTTCTTCTTCTTCCATTGTTTTGCTAGTAACAGAGATACACGGATTAAAGGTGCATTTTCTGTTCTGAACAGAGGGTTCCCATATTGGCTAAAAGAGGTCCCCAACATCACATTCCGCTCTTATAACGAACCATTCATGGTAATCTTTCAAAAAAGCCTGAATTCAGAATAAATCATATCTCACAAACAGTAGTAGTAACCGTTCATTTTCTGATTTGCAGCATCACATGCAAAAATACAGCGAGAGGATCATAAACATTGTGAAAAATGAAAATCTATTCGCACCTCAAGGAGGACCAATCATCATGGCTCAGGTTTGCTTCTAACTATCTTATGTAACTCCCATAAACAGCCCCCCCAAAACGTATATATAGTTTGATTGTGATCACATAAATGTCGATATTTAAACTTGTTGAAACTGATTCTGATTTGCACATGCAGATCGAGAACGAGTACAACAATGTCCAACTTGCTTATAGAGAACTGGGAAAGAAATATGTAGAATGGGCCGCAAATATGGCTACCAGTCTATACAATGGAGTCCCATGGATTATGTGCAAGCAGAAGGAAGCCCCTCCTTCAATAGTAAGTGAACATTTTGTTGATTTTTCTCTTAATTGAGTACTACTGCATCACGTAGAGCAATTTCATGGTATTTCTGAACTTCTTCCGGCCAATCATACAAATTGTTATCAACCAGGAAACACATAAATATGTTGCACTTTCCCTGTTTTTTTTTTTTTTAAATCTTTGCGTCTCTTTTTCAGATCATTACTTGCAACGGGAGACACTGCGGAGAAACATTCAGCGGTCCTGGCCCGAATAAGCCTTCCCTTTGGACAGAGAACTGGACTGCTCAGTATGTACACTTACAAGTCATTACATGCGCAAAGATCCTATTAATGAGCTTTACTCAGTGAATTTTCAGATTTAGCTACAAGGATGTCATAAACTAAAAGAACAATGGCGATTACAGGTACAGGACATTTGGTGACCCTCCATCTCAAAGAGCAGCAGAGGAGATTGCATTTGCCGTTGCTCGCTTCTTTTCCAAGAACGGAACCCTCAACAATTATTACATGGTTGGTAGAAATCCTAATATTTTCTTCATAAGGCAAGTTAATATTTTAGTTTTTTGAGGGTGACATTACTAATACTATTTGCAGTTCTATGGTGGAACCAATTATGGCAGAACGAGCTCCTCCTTTGTGACAACTCGGTACTATGACGAAGCTCCTCTTGATGAATTTGGTTAGTACTCATCAGTATCCACTTCCAATCTAAAAAGCAAACTCATTGCAAACATAAACTGAGACATATGTTACCATTATCTGTTCAGGACTGAAGAGGGAGCCTAAATTTGGTCATCTCAGAGACTTGCACAGGGCTTTAAGATTGTCCAAGAAGGCTTTGCTGTGGGGAACTCAACGGGTACAAAAGGTCAACCAGTTCCACGAGGTGATTAAGCATTTTACTGAAGAAGAGGAACATTGGATATAGGCATTTCGAAAGGAAAAGAATAAGCAAACATGGAAATAAAATTTAGAATTTTCTTTTGGTTTGAGTGAAAGACAAAAGGAGAGATTTTCTTCTAAGTTGGCTAATGAATTAGCAAAATTGTTCTTCTTGTAGATCGTAACGTACGAGAAGGATAGTAACGCTTGTGCTGCCTTTCTGATTAACAACAACACAAGGGAACCAGGAGTTATAAACTTCAGGGGTATGGACTACTATCTGCCTGCGAAATCAATAAGCATCCTGCCAGATTGCAAGACTCTGGTTTACAACACCCAAACGGTAACTTTCCAATTCATCCAGTACCACTTATGAGAGAAAGAACCATCCTAATTTCAACGCAGCCCTCCCCTGAATCCCCCTACTGAAAGCAAAAGAAATTTGTTTTCCGGATTAATTGGATTAGAAACAAAAACGATAATGCCAATCTCTTTGCATAATGAGTAACAGATTGTAGCACAACACAATAGCAGAAACTTCCATGAAGCAAAGAAAGTCGGCACCCTTAACTGGGAGTACTTCCAGGAGTCCATTCCTAACAAGCACCATTTGCCAATAAAGAATAAGGTACCGCTGGAGCTGTATACTTTGACAAAGGATACCTCAGACTACGCCTGGTACAGCACCAGGTAATCAAATTTTAACTAAGCACAGAGAAATGGTGGAATAATGTTAAACCAAAGAGCAACTTCTCTTACGAACCTTATACTGTATTTTCCTGCACCACTTGTGCAGCATCACTATTGACCGCCGGGATTTACCAAGAAAGGCTGAGGTCCTCCCAGTCCTCCAGATTGCAAGTCTTGGCCATGGATTGCTCGCTTTTGTAAACGGGGAGTACGTAGGTAAGATGAAAAAACTTGTTCTAAAGCAAGACGAAAACAGACCTGGGGAGATCATTGTCTTCCTCACTCTGATATCGTTGATCACGGGTTTCAGGGTTTCAACATGGAAACAACATTGAGAAGAGTTTTGTGTTCCAGAAACCAGTTAGTTTGAAGCCTGGGACCAATGATATTACATTGTTGGCAATGATCGTAGGGTTTCCGGTAATTTCTTCAGCACTAACTTCACTTAAAAGCAATATCATTCCAGTGATTTTCTTCTCCACAAGAAATTTTTTTATGAGAATTTTCTTCTATTCCAGAATAGCGGAGCCTATATGGAAAAGAGGTTTGCGGGACCCAGAGCTGTAACACTTCAAGGTTTGAACGCCGGAACCCTTGACATCACTCTGAACTACTGGTCTCACGAGGTACATTCTATATAGCAAACGCAGGTTTATGCTGCTGAAAAACAAAAGGTTGAAGAAGGAAAAAGATAGCTGAGGTGTAACAATTGAAGAAAAATTACGAACTGTATTTTTTACAGGTTGGTGTAAAAGGGGAACACAAACAACTGTACACTGAAGAAGGGTCCAGAAAACAGAGCTGGCTCCCAGTAAGTTCAGGAGGAAACGGCGCTGGATTAAACACGCCTGTCACTTGGTATAAGGTAAATGCACAGGGAACGAAACCATTTAGGTTCGGGAAAGGTGGGATTCAGAGGTTTGTCCGAATTTCTGAGGTCATTTGTTTGATCAATGTCTTCTTTCTCAGACATACTTCGATGAACCAGAAGGCAAGAACCCAGTTGCTATCAGGATGGATAAGATGGCAAAGGGGATGGTCTGGATCAATGGCAAGAGCATTGGTCGCTACTGGTCATCTTTCCTATCTCCCCTAGCAAAGCCTACTCAGTCCGAGTAAGCGATCACAGAATTAATCAGTTTTCAGCATTACTATCTCCGGAACCCAGTGCACTTATTGTGCATGTGTATTTTCAGGTATCATATTCCACGAGCCTTCCTGAAGCCCAAGGGAAATCTAATGGTTGTCTTCGAAGAGACTGGAGGAGACCCAAGAGACGTCAAGATCATGACAGTGAACAGGGACACAATTTGCAGCTTAATCACTGAATATCACCCACCCCAAGTAAAATTATGGGAAAGGACTGGAAACCAAATGCGGGCTACTGTGGAAAACATAACATCAGCAGCTCATCTAACTTGTCCCGACGACAAAGTGATTAAGGTGATCGAGTTTGCAGGCTACGGGGATCCGTATGGCGGCTGCGGATCTCTCACTCACGGGAAATGCAACGCACCCGACACCCTCAAAGTTGTAGAACAGTATTGTCTGGGGAAGCATGAATGCGCAATTCCAATGGAGAGAGAAGTCATCCTGGGGCAGACCAAGGACGCTTGCCCAGATCTTGAGAAAACACTGGCTGTGCAAGCCAGGTGTGCCCATGCGAAGGACCATGATTGAAGGCTTTCTAGTAGTGTTTGATCGCGATAGTGCAAATGAGAATGTTGATGAATTACCTTGTAGATGTTAAAGATTGAAAATTATACTTTGATTGGTGTTGAATGCAGCTGCTCATTGGCGCTGTATTCACTCCCCATGTGTTTCATTCTTTCTTTCTTGATTAGTTAGAAGGTCCATTCGGGAAAGCTAGTTTTGTGCGTAGCTTCTACCGTGGCCAATTCCTGAAATTTCTAAAATCCAAGAAAAGAAAGCCATCTGGTAAATTGGTGATCTCTTCTTGCTTATATTGTATTCTTTTCATTTCAGGATCATCATAGACCTCAAACTCATTTCAAGCTTAATTGGAAAACAAAAATTTGCTTTTCAGCCTGTTCATCTGTTCATGATTCTCGTGTTGCAGAGATTTTCTTAGTCGTACACTTTCTTTTCTTGGTTTCATGGTTTTATTTGATCATTGTTTAACATCAGAATTCAGATATCAGAGTCAGCGAAAATTACAGAAGAGCAATCCCAATGGTCCTGGCCCATGTACCCCAGGGTCAGACGCATATTTCTTTGTCTCTTTTTTTATTATTATTATTTTAACATCTGCTTGCTGGAAAAATGAAAATTGGCAAGTTAATTGGATGACTATTCTTATTTTCTTTGCTGATGAAGCTAAAAAAGCAGTTGGAGAATTTCTTCGGAATCCTCTTTCTCTAAACTGCTTTCTCTTTGCACTCCAATGGGCGGCCAGTTTCTTCTTCTGCCATAACCTAGCAGTGCCAAAAGCGAGAGCATCAGTTGTGGCTGAAATCTTTCCTTTCATGCTTTTCTTTTGTGTATCTACACCTATTTTTATCTTCAAACCTTAGCAGTTTCTCTCATTGGAATCTTGTAGATGACTTATATTCTTCTTAAAAAAAAAACATTTCGCTACCTGGATCAGATTTTGGCTTCTTCTTAAAGTTTCATCTTGGTTTTGGGCAATCTACAAAACCGTCGATACTCCAAGAGTCTTGTTGATTGTTGGTCATGGATATATGGGTTTGTTTTATTTTTTATCTCTTATACTGAACTCAATCAAAGCTTTTAAATATTGTTTATTTTCTATTAATGTGGATAATGTGTGCTTTTTCCATTATCCATAGTGTGATCTGTTTCCTACTTTTTATCCCTCGTCTTCTTCTTTTGGTTTTTTCTCCCAAACAATGAAGACCTTAGTATTTAAGACAGATAAATCAATTTAAGTACTTGCAATTACTTACAACTGCAAATGACGATTGAATTCAGAAAAAAAAAAATTTATAGTATGTACGTTGACTTTTACCCTTTTTTGAAAAATATTGAGGATCAAAATCCTCATATCTTAAGCAATACCTGGCAATTGTGCTATTGGCCAATGACAAGCTAAACTTTACCTGAAGGCTAAATGAATTATACAATACTGTATGGTGTCCTCCCCTCATCTCTCTTGACAACATTTTATCAGTATAGAATTGTATATCAAAGTTGAAACTTTTACACAGTAAAATAGGTAAGTTCATAAGTATATTACGTTAAATATAAATATATAAAAATAATAATATAAATAAAATATCAATCACTAACGTAAATAATATATAAAAAAGAAATTGACAAATTTAATTTCTAAAACTATTTCTTTTATCTTGACTTTGTCCTAAAATTATTTTTCTGTAATTAAAGTACAAAAAAATCTTTAATTTTTTTTTTTTTTTTGCCATCCTCTTCTGTAATTTTCCTGCACATGCAGCTCACGTGAATTGCCGTTCGATGCAAACTCATCAACCCATGGCCAAAGAGGGTGACAAAAATCAAAAAGCAATCAGTTATGAGGAAATTAAGGATCGTATTTAAGGGAATTGATGGAGACACAGATGTGGATATGGCTGGCAAGGCATAAAATTGGGTATTGTAAGTTTTTTCTAAACATCGGAAATTATCTACTTGTTGCACGTACATTTAAGGCAACAAAAGTATACTTTCTAATGGGCAATTTTCATTTTACTAGTAAATAGAGACATTGGAAAAGCGAAGAAATCGTATTTTATTTTCGGTGTCTTCCTTGCAATTCTCAATATTCAAACCCGGGTGAACTTTGTTGGGGACTAACAAGGGGTTGGGCAAAAACCTGCTTGCATCTTAGCACTTCAATCTGAACTGATTAGCATTTAAGCTTGTAATCGTAATCCTCAAGTGTGTGTGTTCTAAAGCCTAGTGGAGACGTTACGCCAGTTGAAAGCACTGCAGCAGTTAGCCACTTCTCCCTCGCTACAACAGTAATTTGATTCAAGTATAGCAACACGGATATCGAGAAGTGAGATGACTAGTCAACAACTGTTATTGGGATCTCGGACCCCCACATGCCGCTCTGCCAGCCCTGCTGCCTCCCACTCTTTTCCTTCACTCCTTTGGTAGTTACACAATTTTTTCTACTCCTCCCCAAGAACCAGAATGCACAATTGTGTACAAGGGGAAGAGGAAAAGAGGAAGGGGGTAAAAGGGACTGCAGACACGATTATCCTTACCAGTCAAGGGTGAGGATGGTCATCTGTTTTGACAGTGGCCTGTACGCTTATAGGGAATGGAGGATGAACACCAAATGTGACCCATACACAAACTGCCTCCTTTGCCACACCCCTAGCCAAGAAAAGGAACAGCCTCCTGCACGACACACCATGATTTCCCTGAGTTGTAATTTACAATATCAAATTATTCACCGTATTGCTATATTTTGAGGCCACTTACTTTTATTCATGACATGCCAAACATATCAAATTTAATGAGATCTATGAAAGAAAAGGAAATAGGCAAATTACATGCCCCCATTGCATATATATCTCTCCTATTAAGCCAGCGGTCAAAATGGAGAAAAAAAGAATCATGTCTACTTATATACAGGTACTTTTGCATCAGAAAAATTCCCCATGACCATTGCAAGCCATTTCTACTTCTAGAGGAAGCAAAAGCCATCTTCAAAACAGTCAAGCAATCTTGTCCACCTGTAACGTCAACCAGCATTCCATATTAAACCCTACAACTTCATACATGAATTACTAGCATAAGTGAAATACTGATAACCGAAAACAAAAATCTGATATATGTAGAAGTTAGATACAAAAACCTGACAAAAAGCATTTCGAATAAGAACTAACAATAAAATTATAAAATTATCTTCTTTGGGCGGGAAGGGGAACCAAAAAAACCAAACAAAATAATTCTACATCAATAAGATCTACTTGAATATAAATGACAAGAATTATCTACCAGTTACAATAAGAAATCCAAATACCTGATTCCCCCCTTGTTAAATCTCTCCCAAAAAGTCCGCCTTTGCTTTTGCAGTAGATTCTATAATCATTGTTGGTTCACAGAAGCAATAAGAGAAGCTTTATTGGAAAATGCAAATGCCACTTCCACTGCCAACAAATACTGACCAGCACCACAAAAGGACTTGAGGTATGATGTACAATACCCAGTGAGTTAGTTCAGATCATGACAAATCAAAAGATCCCTGCCCTTCGCTTATTGCATACAGCAGTTTCTTGTACATGATTTCCTGTTTGAAGAAACAAATAAAACAAAATCAAAGCAAGAAAGAGACTATGGTACAAGATCTTCTCTCAGCTTTTAACAAACATAAAGAGCGCGCTCAGAACAGCCCACATCACACAGGCAGCAGAAAAGACCAAATAACTCCTCCTTTATCCTAAACTCCTACCTTACTGGAGTAGGGAGGCAGCTTCAAGTAATTGGCACATGTCATTACACTAGGCAAGTCATCATCAGCAGATTCTGATGGCCCAACACCACTGTTTGCTGTGTTGCTCATACTTGACGAATGCTGTTTCAATATCAACATGGTAAAAGCTCCATTCAAAGAATAAATTAGCCATGCCCAGTGTTATTTTGAGTTGCATACCTTGCGCACAATTGTCAACTTGGGATTCAGCACAGCCAAACCACCCGAAGGAAGTCGAGGAGCACCAGTCACAAATTGACAGAAGGCCCTTTGCTGCTCAGGGGTGAATTCTCCCATAATCTCCAGTAACTAGGGAATTAAAAAAGAAATAAGATGAACAATAAATAAGATTATGTATTAAAAGATAGCCAGATCAAAACATGCAACTTCTGGAGAAATTCTTCCAAGTTTCAGGACTTTTGATTTTCTTGTCTTCTGGTTCTTTAGCCTTAGTTATTTCTTCCACAACTTTCTATTTCAGCCAATTTTAACTTGTTTCTATGTTGTGTAACAAGAAGGAAGAAAAGAAGGAAAAAGAGTAGAGAAGGAAGGGGGGTAATTGTTAGAAAACATACATTAACAATAGCTGGACTCTTAGCAGTATAGCCATGATCAAATTTGATGTGGTCCACAAGCGACTCAGCCTGCATTAAGAAAAATAAATAGAACGCATAAGAGAGAAAGGGAAAACTAAGCCAATTTCTCAAAAGCAGAATAAGCTAGAGAAGAGCTCCAATCCGAATCATCTACATATGAATAAGAGAGAGAGAGCACCTTCCACAATTCCCGACGGCCACAAAGCAGGTAGTCCAACTCATTTGGAGAAAATATTTGCAGTGTCGAGATATCAAAAACCTGCAGTATCACAAAATCCCAGAAACCATGTTCAATATTGAATCATCACGGGGGAAAATGAAATAGCACCACCATAACCTAGGATCTGCTAGTACAAAGAAAATATCGCTCTCGCGAGCAGAGGAAACCAAGAAGTAAAATGCATAATTCAGTATACTATGCACGAAGAACTGGTCAACTGCACTGAGATATGCAAGCTCCAAATAACATCTATATAATTGAAACTACACAAGAACCTGATTGAAGCCAACTCTAAACGCTTCCATTTGCCGCTTGATGCCAGTCCTAACAGTGGCATCAACAACCAGCGAAACATACTCCTCCAAATTATTAATATCAACCTAATATGAGGATACATCCATGGAAAGAACCAATGAGCAAGGCATATATACAAATGCAATGTCAAAACTTGAGCGAAACACAACTTACATTTTCTTCGCCTGGTTTCAAGACATATTCAGGATAGCCTGGAAGGGTGAAATCTAAACAGAGATCCTCGATTGCAGTCCCACGGAAATGTAAATCACTAACTTTTTCTAGAGAATGACCTCCAATTGATTCAAGGTACTTTTTGCGGCAAACTAGGGCATGTAGTTCTTGCAATGTCTTACCAAATTCAGCATCAAATAAAAGAATATCATGTAAATCAAGTTCCTGCATTATCGAATAGCAAAAGATCGCAAGCTAAGGATCTAATATGAAACAAATATTTGCAACTAAATGATAAAAAATTGGATAGATTGATCTAGAAGGTTTTATTGTGAGACACACATGCGACACATCAAACCCACCTGGAAAAATAAATAAACAAATAACAAGCATACCTGACCAAGCGCAAGCTTATTAAAGGCCGTTGACAGTGGCAGGTCCATAAGCCGCCCATCTTGAAGAGCTTTGGCCATCACACGCCCAAGCAACCGGAAATATTCTATAACTTTAGTGAACTGACTACCATCAGAGGTATCAGCATTTGCCGGCCAAGGCCTTGGAAACAATCCAAGAGGTGCTTGTATAAGATCTCCACCACTACCAACTGAATCTAAACTGGAGATACTATTTGTTTTCCCATCCCTTTGTTCATGTAAGTCAACTTCCATTGAAGGTCGCTCTAATGAAGCACTTGACCTCCACATTCCTAATTTAGCTTTTTGTAGGTCCTGACTCAAGAGAGTATAAAACTCCAGAGTAGGCCCTAACCCAGTTCCAACCTCACCAAAATATTCAACTTCGAGAACAGCTTTTTGGCTCGAGTACATTTCCATGACTTTCACAGCAGAATCCAAAATTCTATTCCTGGAAACACGAACTTTCTGGCGTTGTAGTCTGCCAACCCTCACCTCTCTCTCATTTGAAGAACCATGGCCATCTGCACCCTGTTGCTGCTGGAGCCTATAAAGTGCACGTGACAAGCCGAAGGCAGTTGAATAGAAATACTGCCGTCTTGTCTCAAAAGGGAACAGAAATGGACAAGCTTTTGACAACTGGTAACACCATGATGGAAGAGACCCACTGCAAAGTGCAAGGGCATCCTGAATCTGCCGAGCCAATTTAGGTGTAAGCTTATTATTGATGTATTCCTCAGATGGAACTTTTGCACCAATGGCACCAAGCTCATCTAATCTTGCAACTCTTCCTTCAGCAAAATCATCCACCAGAGTCTGAACACGCAGCCGCGGTGCAAGTTGATTCAACCCCTCCAGAACACGTAATAGTGCCAGTATATTGTAAGTAGGGTTGTTTTTTTCAAGGTCACAAGGAAGTTCCCCCAGCAAAATGCTATCAAGAAGTGATACTTGGTGCAATGAGGAATCAGAACTGGTACCAACTGAAGAACTAGCTTTTGCAGACTTCGATTGACTTGCAGAGCTGAGAGACCCAAGTGCAGCATTCTCAGCTTGATTGTCAGCCTTTTGGTATGTGATGGTGTAAATATCGCTCCAAAGTCTATTTCCATCAGTAGATGTGAAATCACCACCAGCATATCTCTCATCATCGTCTTCTTCCAGGACAAGTTGTCTTTGTATTGCTTGGTAAATAGTCAGATGTCTATTCAACTGCTTCCCACCAGCAGAAAATATCAATCTTGGAGGGTCACTGGAACCAATAAGAAGACGACCATGCCTATCTCTGCCTCCCCTCATACCTCTACCATTTCCAGCTGCGAGTCCAGCCATGGCAGCAGCAGCAAACGACATTGCACCCCTTGAACCAAAAGAGCTTCCACTTCTAAGCTCAGCAGAATCAGATCCTGCCATTGATGGGGCTCTGCTGCTAGATCCACCAGCGGGATTGATATGGCTATCACCAGAAATAGGAGTTCCTGCAGTATCCTCTGCAGAATCACCCAATTTGACATCGTGCACCTTTTCTGGCATGCAAACAGGGAGGGAATCATCCCGTAAGACCTGACAGGATTCAACAAAAATACCCACTTAAAAACGCCAAACCAGAAAACAATAGTGTTAAGAGGCAGCTGCACCTCTTCAAAGTCATGTTTTTTGGAAACCTATGCCATGACCAAACAAGTTAATAAGACTCAAATTAACAACATAACTTGCATGCAAAATGAATGTTATGCAATTTTTTTCCTTGTAAAGATTCCCATCAAATTCATTTTCTATTTTATTAAAAATACTTATTTCAAATACGGAACAATCATGTCAACCACCACTGCGGGGGGAAGGGGGGTTGCAGTTTTTTCTTTCTGTTGTGTTAAATCTTCTATGTCTCAGACCTGATGTTAAGGAACCAATAGACATCAAATTCCTCCAAGACAAGATAAACGAAACACTGGACAGATTCATTTAAAATTTTCAAGACCACAAAATGCTTGATAAACTCCTGGCAACTATCAAAGCAATATCCATTGCACATGATGCCATCATGGACGAGATCAACAAAAGTTCTTTTCTTTTATAAAGAGAAAAGAAAAAGGTCCCGAGAATAGCAAAGATGCAAAAAAATCCAACAGATAAATAAAACAAGTGCAGAATATAGCTGAGTCAACAACATACATCATTACGATCATCTTCATCATCATCCGATATATCATCATCTTCAATGACCAATGCGTCATCAATTTCAACAGGAGATATGTCCAACTCATCATCCTGCAAAACAAAAGAAACATAAGCTCAACATTTAACCCTCCCCATTATAAGATTACAAGTACAAACGCATGCAATGTCTAATCAAAAACTGCGTCAGGACACATTTGCAGAAAATTGGGAAATGAACAAGGTCTCCTACACGCCTCATCCGTAAAATCTCAATTACGTATAATTTCTCACTAAATGTAATCAGTTTAATCCTATACAATCTCAATTACTTAATATTTTTTCTCATGGTTTGCACAAGTTACCAAACTAATGGTGCACATGGATGGCATGAAAGCATTTCCTCTTCCTCCAAAAAATATTTATTCCCACAGCAAAATGAAATGAAAAGACCAGAAACACGACCTAGCTTAATACTAACCGATTGGTCCTATTTCTGAAATAATATGTTTACCCAACTAGTCGGATCACTTCTACTTAGGTATAAACTATTTCAAGAATGTCAGGCTCTAATTATTAACACCTACACCGGCTTCGTCTATATCTTCATCAAAAGTACAAGAGAAAACCTTAATGTAACCTTCAATTAAGATAAAATCATTGCAAAGAGAAATAATTCTACACAAAAATGTGGAATACCTCAGAACTTGTGTCCCCATTTACAGGCTTCATTTGTGCATCTTTATCAAGTGCTGCTCTTCGACGAGCTGCATTTCTTGTTTGAGGCCCTCTTCCCTCCTCAGAAGCTGACTTCAAAACTGCTTTACCCTTTCCCTTGGATGAGCTTGCACCTTTTTCTTGGACAGGATCCTTCTTTGTTGTGTCGCCTATGTTGATGGATGATCTCGATCGAGTAGAATGACGACGAGTGTTCGAAGGAGGAGTAGAAGTAGACGGGGAAGAAGCACCAGCTCCTGCAAATGTTGTCCCGGAATCAGAATTCCCGGCTGATGCTGAGGGCTTCTGACCAGATTCACTTCTCTGGATCCGGGGCCAAAGGAAGTCTTCCACAGCTGCCAAACTTGCTAATGGGTCTATCAGCACAACATTTGATGAATAGTCACGGAGGGATTTCTCTCCTTGTGCTCTACACAGACGCAGCTTGAAGGGCTGTGACAAAGCACTTAAACCAGATGGGCGTGAACTCAAACTAGATGACCTGGAAGTAGGGCTAAGCACAACAGTGAAACGTTCCAAGGAGGATAGAGCATTCTGGAGCTTTTGAATCAAGACACTCATTGGAACTGCACTAGCTTCATCAACACTTGCAGGAAGAGCAACAGCAACAAAAGATTTATATCTTCTGATAGCTTGTTGTCGAAGCTTGGGCAAATTAGCTTCTGAAATTCTATCCTTGGAGAAATATCCACAAGTAAAATAATTGAGCAAAGCTGCTACAACTCCACTGCCAATGAACTCAAAAGTGGATACACCATCTCCTTTGCTGAGCTCTCTCAGAATTTCTACTATCACTCCAACTAAGTTTTCCTCTCGGACAGCAGAATTGTCAGCAAATCGAGAGCCAGAAGTTTTTGATTTTCCCTTTGATTTGGTCTTCTGCTCATCAACACCAGCATTCAATTTCATACAAAGATTCTTTAGATGTAGAAGATCATCTGTAATCCCTACTTCAGTGGCCTCTGGATCTGAAGGAAAATACTTATCCTTGAAAGATTTCGCACATGTGCTGGCTGTCACTCGAAGGCTGGAATTGACCGATGGTAATTCCATTGAATGTGGAGGAGAACCAATACTAGAAACTGGATTTTTAGTGTCCTCAGCAGAATTTAAATCAGCATTTGAATTACCAACGCGCTTCCGATAACGCCTTGAACGAGATGATCCAGGAACAGAATCATTATCTTTCTCAGTGGATGTTTGGGAAGCAGTAGCAGGAGACCCAGCTATTATCAGTGCATCCACAGCATGAACAACACCTTCTCGGACAAACATCTTGGAGAAAGTCCCAGGAAGCTTTTCCAATAGAATTTCTGCTATCTGAAGTGCAGGTATCAACACCTGAGGGTCCTTCCAAGCTAAAACCCCAGCTAAGAAACTAGGTAGACAGAAAATAAAGGCTCATTATTTGTGCTCAACAATTTGAAGAGTAATAAGGTTCGCATGAGTAGGTACAGCAAAAATAGAGATACCTTGATATGTTAGTAGCACTATTTAAAGACTGAATCATTTCTGCAGTGCTAAAGTACATAAGTTTTCCAATGACAGAAAGACACTTGTGACGAACAGGACCATTAACACTAGAACCATATATCTGCATAGAAAAATATCACCCATAATTAACATTCAAAGACAAGTAGGGAGAAGATACAAAGAGAACATTTATTAAGTTTAACCTGGATAAGAACAGGAAGAAGATCCATCCCAAATTGCTGCAGAAGTTCAGGCTGATCAAGTAACAGTTTCTCTCTAGCTGAAACTTCTTGCAAATTTCCATTTGACTCTTCCTGTTTGCTAGAACTGCTCCCAGGAGACTTCTTTGAAACTGAACCTTTAATGAATAAACTAGTAGTGGCGGGGAGAGAAATGATTCCTTGAGGCAGTGCAGGAAGAAGCTCATTTGCCAAGTTCACAATCTCAAAAATCTACACAGTTGGGAAAAAGGATAGACAACTCAATTTCCAGAAGTAAAGGGGGATACTTTAATAGTTAAAAACCAAAAATATTTTGATTGGCTTCAAATCAAAAGGTTAGTTTGCATAAAGTAGTGTATCAAAATAAATGACAAAAGACACAAGGACTAAAAAATATTACCAGAAATGACAACTAGAATTCTAGGCAAGCTAAAAATCATCGGTAAATTTAATAGGTTTTAAACACAAAATAACTCGGAAAACTTATCCATTGACAACAATCTACAAAAGAATACTACTTTGAAATTCCTGTAGCACACAAAGAAGAGGAGACACCTGCGGTATTTTAACAAATTTATATCCTCATTTCATATTGATACTTTCAGGATATTATGAATGAACATTATTGGAAAAAAGTATCAACATCCATTGTCTCTACAAATAGAAGTGCATTCTGGTTACTTCATAAAAGTAAAATTTATTTCCAACCCATTTTTATTTCCAGAATAATAGAGATCTACACTCAATTGAAAGATATGATTAACTAAGTATCCCCACAGAGAAAATAAGAATCTACCAACAGATCAAGAAAATGACATGCAGATTTACCTGTTCAGCTGGCCTACTTAATGTAGGTGCAACTGACATGCCTGCAACAAGGCCAGAACCTGACAGAATATCCTTCAGAGTGCCACTGATACGCAGATGCAACAATGTCTTGGCTCCTAGATGAGAGCCACTTGCACAGGTGGAGAGTAGTCGGATCAAGCCCTGCATGCTTTGCCATATTATAATGCATTCTTCACTTACAGACTGGTTTAAGTCTCTTATCTAACAGCTATATTAAATTTACCGTGTATGTGGAAGTGCTAAGGGATGCTTGACCACCTCCAGAGTTGCTGGTTGAAATGAGGGAAGCAGCTTGTGTAACGAGTCCATGATTACAAAGTTCATCAAGCTTCTCAGAGGATGAGGCAAAAGCCTCCGCAATCCGAGTCAAGCAGATAGAAGCATGCTCTAAGACCTACAAAAGGTTAAAAAAAGGGAAAACGGGGGCAGTTGGAGGAAGAAGGAAGTGAGTACTTGAACTGAAGTAACTATTCTTCCTTGTGTTGCTGAGAGACCATTATCTTACCTTTGCATCATGATACTGAAGCAGGTTAGTCAAGAGAGGAACAGCTTCCATGACGAAGTCAGCTGCATCTGAAGGCAGTTTCTTGCACATATTCGCAGCAGTAGACAACGCCACCCTCTAGATAACATTTGTCACAACAAATTGTGTAAAATTCAAAAGAAACTTTAAAGAGGGGAACAACAAGATAAACAAAGCTTAAATAAATGCGATACCTGGACCCCTGTTGAGAAGAAGTCGAGATAGGAAAGCACTGCCATCAGCGCTCCTGCTCGTAAGCAAGCAGTTGGATGTTCCTGGGATATCTTCTTGAGTGCTTGCAGGGACTGATTACATCAACACAAGCACCACTTTTACAAACTTAGATATTTGAAAAAAGCAGTAGAAACACATTACATGATTGCAACTCTTGTTAAGAATTAAAAATGCAAGTGCAGTAAAAATATATGATGATAATTAACAACCAAATTTAAAAATTTCATCATTTTCCTCTCCCACTTATTATAGTAGAGATAAATAATCTCGCCTGTTCAGCCAAGTCCATGTACTCAATAGTGAGCAGTCGAGCAACAAAGCATGAAACTGCACCATAATGCACCACGGCAGCGCAAGAGGATGGCAGCACATCAACCAAGTGGGTAAGAGCCCTGGCCGCCAGAAGCATAATATCCGGATTGCTCTCGCGGTTGAGTAAACCCACAAGCACAGGAACAAAAGAGTCCACAGAAAATGTGCTGAGCGACTCCTCGGTTCCGATTGAAAGCATCTCGCAGAGCTGCGTTAATGCCTCCACTTGCCTTCCCTCCTCGCCATCTGCCCTTAGACCGGATAATATCTTCTTGAGCCGCCCGCTCTGATGGGAGGTTGAACCAGACCCCATTGCGGAGCTAGGCAGCAAATCATCCAGTCCAGCACCCAATTTCCTGAGCAGCCCCTGAAGTGCACTGCTGGCTGAAGTTAAATTCTGATGCAAAATTCCCACACCGCCCTCGCTATCGTTATCATCGTCGTCGCAGCCTCCAGAATCAATATTCAGTCCGAGGCTCCTCTCTGAATCCCTATCTCTATCACGAACCCTAACCTCATGCTCCTTCTCTTTGCCTTTATCCGAATTATCCTTATCGGAGCCCTGAGTGGGGTTTTTTCCTCTGCGACCACGGGTGGCGGAACCGGATGATTCATTAGTGGAGTCCATGGGAGTTGAAGAGGCAAGTGAGTCCTGTGAACGAGTGACAACGCGGGAACGAGTCGGGATCGACGAAGAATTAGCGGTAGCGGCACTTGCAGAAGTATTAGTGGTAGCGGCAGCGGAGAGACGAGCACGCTTGGTAGCGCGGGTTGTGGGACCAGACGATGAAGAAGAAGGCGCTGATGAGGTGGCCTCCGCCCGCTTCCGGCTCCGAGTTTCCATACAAAAACCCAAACCCCCTCAAAACCGCGAATTAGCTCGCCGATTAATCGGCGATCACACGCTCTCCCGATCCCCAAATTCTCATCATCAGCGAATAAAAAAACCCTAATTCCCCTTAAATTTCAATTCGGTTAGAGCCAACCAAAGCTGGAATCTTTCTCGATTCAGCTGAAAATCAAGCAATTTGCAAACTCGAATTGGTACAATTTACGAACAATTATACGCCGCAATCGACAAAGAATTATCAAGAGGGAGACGGATAATTTTTCCAGTGAAGAAAAGAATATCAGAGTGAGATAGAAAGAGAAGAAAACAGAGACTTAACAAAAAAGACCACAAGAGAAAACCCTAAAAATGATTTTGTAGTTGATTTTCTCCCTAATAATAATAATTTAAAGGAGATGGTTTATTGATTTCTTTAATCCCTTTTCTTTTTCCCCCCGGTCGCTGTCTCTCTCTCTGTCTCTCTCGTATTACACTCAGTGTGGGTGTGGCCGCCGAGTGGATTGGAGAAAATGGATTTTTTGACTGTGGCTTGGCGGTGTATACGTCTCTGCTTCAAAAAGCGTGGTGCGGAGGCCGCGTAGCTGCAGGTCCCGGAGTAAGCATAACGTAAAAACGGTACTGGACCGGGTGGTTTTATGGTTGCGTTTGCGGCTTTCGCACGCTTCTTTGCTGTATTTGACAGGCCTCTCGTTCCTTCTTACAGTGGCGGTCGTACTGTACCAGACCGACTTCCCTTGAATTTGTCCGTTGTCAACTACGGGCTCGTTTCACATGAAGCCTGGTATGTTTCACATTTTTTGTTGGGCTTTTGTGTTGGACCCAGTCCATCATTACATCCATGCTACAAAATCTCCCACTGATTGTGCAAAATTGGTTTGTATTAATAGACTTCGATATAAATTTTTTTATATAAAAAAGATTTTTCTAACGCATATATTAATACAAATAAAGTTTTCAATTCCTTATAAAATGATAAATTTTATAAAATTTGTGATAATTTTAAATTATAATATATAATATACTTAATTTATATTAATATATGTCCTATAAGACACGGTAAAAAATATGTGAAAATATTTAAATTTGATTTACTTAATCTAAAAATATTATTAAATTCACATGAAATCCATTTTGAGCTAGATATTGTATTCTGTATACACTTATGTAATCCAATTGGTTGTGAATTTAATTAGGTATGTTCACTTAAAGAGTTAAAACTTGATTGCAAGCTTAAATATGGCATGCTGCCTTAATTGGATATATTAGGTTGTGAATTTAATGTAGCGTGTCCATTTAACACGATTAAATTTGATTATTACCTTGTCTTAAAAGATAACAAATATTTATTTTTTCAAAAATAGCTCTTAAAAAAGAAAATTTCTTAGGCGAATCTGGTCCTAACTCCACTTGTGAACAGGATTCACCATAAGCAATCATGTGTCTATTTTTTAATTTTTAAAATACAAATAATTGAAAAACTTGTATTTCCTTATATCATTGTTTTCTTATGACTGAAAAAATGAAAAATAGAGGAAAAAAACAAACTACCACTGTGTAATAATACAACTGCCGTCATTACGTTTTCTTTCCCTCCCAGTCATTGATGTCGATTGCCAGCATCTCATTCTCTCAATGTATGCCACCACATCTACCATATTTCACTTATTCCATTTCATCTCTTCCCTTTGTCTAATCAAAACATACACGCTAGTCACCATTGCACCACTGTTTCTCTCATTGCTGCATTCTTCTTTGTCACAAAACTATCTTTAGTGTGAGTATCAAGAGGAGCGAGGAGAGAATCCCCTTTTATTTCAATCCCAAGAACTGACTTTTTTTTTTCAATTGAAAATCTCAAGAATGACTTGTTTTGGCTTTATCCGTAAAGAATTAGTTGCCTATGTGCCTTAGTAGTGTTTGAGTTAGGAGGTTAGATGAGAGAAGAGTCCTTGGTAGTCCAAGTCTACCTATATTCTATATGTCTATCAAGCGTCTAACTGAAAATGGAGTTTTTGACTCTTTTTGCCTTTCTTGTTGATACTTGGCCTGTAGTTTTAGATATAAAAGCAGATTCTCTGTTCTGGTGGATGCTCCCATCCTTTTTGTCGATCTCTTTTTTTTTTCCTGTTGGGCTAAATCATCCGTTGTTAATTTACTAGTTAAAAATAAAAGGCAATCAAAGAGAATGAAGAAGGAAGAACGGGAATGTGATAATTGAGATGGTTGAAGGAAAGAGTTTAATCAATCATTTATATAAATGAAAATATTTATATAAATGTTTGAATGGTCTCTTTTTAATCTTTTAAGTTATTTTAAAAGTCTATTTCAATTTTTATTTTCTACTAAAGTAGTTCATGACTGGCACTTGCCTCTTAAGAAAGAACATGTCCATAAGGAATTAGTAAAAAAAAAAAAGAAAAATTAAAGAAAAAAAGGAGACAATTTTAAAAATCTTATTATCAGTGAGAGTGAATTTTAATATGTTAACTAAAATTTTTTAATGAAATTTATTTATTTTTTTGTTAACTAAAATTTTTTAATGAAATTTATTTATTTTTTCCTTAGTTATCGGTAAAACTACAAAATTGTTTCATTTAATATTTTAATTCTAATTTAATATTTGTAAAATATTAAAATATACCATGTGAAGCACTAGTCTTTTAAGTTAGGACTAGTTTGGTTAGGAGGAAAAGAGAGATGAAAAGAAAAAAAAAATAAAAGAAGAAATAAATGAGTGTTTTACTTATTTAGTTAGAAGGAGGAGAGTAAATGTAAAGAGAAAGAGCTCTACCTCCACATCATCAACTCCAATTTTTTCACTTTTTTTTAAAGGATTAAAATGTATTTGTTATTAAAAAGACTATTATGCGTTTAATTTTTATGTTTATCATAATTAAAAAAATTAAGTGAAAGGTAAATTTATAAACACAACAAAATATCTTTCAATTTCCTTCTGCTTTTCATACAACCAAATAAAAGAAAATATTTTTAATTTATTTTCCCTTCCCTCATATCAAATAAAACTAAAATAAATACAAATATCTATTTTAGGAGAAATAAAAGGTGTATCCTCATCTTTCCTTCCCCCCTCTCCCTACCCCTCCCTTGCGAACCAAACTAGGCCTTAGTGGTAGAATTCTGAAAGCCAAGTACTATTTTCTTCGGTGAGGAAACAGAAATTTCTTTGATCCACCGATTCAATGATCACATCCAAAATTACCATGAAATTTTGGAACTTTAAAGCCTCAAGTTTCCTTGAATTCAACCCTGGAATTTTTCCACCCCCTAATCAAATAATTGTTCTATTCCTCACCAAAGAATTACGTCTGTTGACAGCAGAGTTTCCTTTTTTTTCCCTCATACTTCAGCGTTGAAAGGCTGCTCATGCGTCATTCAAAATTAATATTTATTTTTTCTATAAAATCTTCTAATAAAATGGTCATTGAAGTTGGCCATTACCATTAGTTAACGAAATTTTTAGTCAAGGGGGGAGAATGTAGTTTTACTATACCTTAGGGAGTTATTCGTAATTTAGACAAACATCAATAGAGGTGGAGATGTAATTAACGCGAAAAAAAGGAAAAGAAAAGAAAAGAAAGGGAAGGTTATTAACCACCATGACCATGTCAACGCACAAAGGAAGCAGAGAAGTGGATAATTGCTGAAAAGGAAAAAAACAAAAAAATGTTGTGCAGTGCTTTGGTTGGAGTTTTCGCCAGGTGGTCGCTGCTCGGGGCTTTGCCATTTTGAATCCATAGCATAGGCAAGCCCAAAGCATAATATCTTTCGTTTTTACCGTGCCGACGCCACGTCGGTCACACTGTTCGATTCTTTCCCCCATCCGTCGGTCTCGGTTACAACGAATCGTGTTCCCCACCTGCCATCTGCCTTCGGGACCCAATTAGTAAATGACATCTAAAGACACCGGTTTCCAAGGTAATTAAATTGGGCGCTGAGATCTTGCAGAGATCGCCCAAGGATAGGACAGTCTTTTCCATTGTTTGGGCTTTCTTCTCTGTTCAACTACTGGGATCGCGGTCGTGACTGTTGGGGGTGCCGGAAGAGAGTGGATTTTGAGGAGAAATTGATGCGACTTTTGCTGAAAACTTTGATTTGATCAGGCGGCTTATTCTCCGGTGTTTCTGAGTTTCTTAGGTTCTCGGTGAAGTTGGAGATGGGGTTTATTAGTACTATACTGGGATTCTGCGGATTTGGAGTTGGAATTTCTGCAGGTCTCGTGATTGGATACTATCTGTTCATTTACTTCCAGCCCAGCGACGTTAAGGTTCTCTCTGTTTCTGAATATCTCTCTGTTCTTTTATCTTGCTGTAACTGCCAAGTCTCGTTGCTATCCGTGTTAAAATTCAGTAGAGTTCTAACTTCAAATCTCACTTATTGTTTTACAATTTATCTGTAAACTTTGGTTTGTGCTTTTAGTTAATTCATAAGTCTGGAATTTGAGCGGGTTCGAGTAAAGCGCAATGTATATTCAGTTGCAAGTTCTTAGTTAACCACAGAGACATGGATATGTGTGCTTAAAAAATTTTGTAGTATTCGATGGAAGTTCACGAGTAGAATGAACTTGTTGAAGGCTTCAAACTTACCTGCTGTTGCTACTACTATTATCATTTGCTGGATTGTGCATAACTTGCTTCTCTTTTGGACAATAGAGATTGTGAGGTCCGTGGAATTGTTGGATGTACATATTACAGTAACGCGGTCTCAATATATTGTTGTTTGTTTTTCATACTCATTTGATGTGGTAAATGCACATGCAAATTTTTCACTCTTATTGGGGCCAGATCATATCCAGTCAGCACCTTGCTGGCTTGACTGTTCTGCTATAAGGGAGCTCTTGTAATGGTTTATGTTTATGGGGAGAGATGGACAAAATGATTGCTTAAAGAAAAAGGAAGGAGAGAGGAAAAATATTCCTTGGGAATGTATACTTGTTGCTTGATGATCAAGGGATGGGTTTGATAGATCTTTTGGTCTTGCAAGGCGGTTCCCTTGTATTCTGTTTATATGACAGTGAGAGGATTCACTGGATAGCATTCAGTTACTTGTTCCTGGTGGCCTGGCCTCACTCTATATACTAAAGATCTGCAGTTCCTTGGATATCACATCAAAGTCTTAAATAAAAATGCAAAGGCATATTGGATACAGTTGACTAACTGCTCTTTTATGAGTTTTGTATTTTCTTTAAAATCTTGTTAAAGCTATGGAATAAAAAGATGAAAATGAAGAGCCAACAATCTACTTCATGGTATTGTCAAATTGAACTATTTATTTTTGGACTTCAATTTGGTAGGGTAACATAATTTTTACAATTGACTGGAGCAGGATCCGGTTATTCGCCCATTGGTTGAGCAAGACAGTCAAAGTTTGCCAAGATTACTTCCTGAAATACCCCTTTGGGTGAAAAATCCAGATTATGATCGTGTATGTATATTTCTCTATTTAACTAATATCACATGAATGTATGCACGGTGCCATGGTTTTAAATGAACTCATGAGTTGTGCTGAAATGTAGGTTGATTGGCTGAATAAGTTCCTTGAATGTATGTGGCCTTATCTTGACAAGGTACCTCATCTTTGAAACTTTTCAGTTTTTATTTTTCTAATATTTTATTTTAAATAAACTGTGTGTAATTGATGTTTGACTATTTCTTTTTTGGTACTAGTATTTGAGGCTTAAACTTAGATGTGAAGAAAAAGAAACACAGTGTATTGCCTAACCTCTTACCTTGTAGGCAATTTGCAAGACTGCGAAGAACATTGCAAAACCTATTATTGCTGAGCAAATTCCAAAGTACAAAATTGAATCTGTTGAATTTGAAACACTAACGCTGGGATCGCTTCCTCCTACTTTGCAAGGTTTGTGAATAGAATTACTACTTAATCTTGTAGCTTTTCTTTTTTAGACCTATCTCCTACTTTGCAAGGTTTGTGAATAGAATTACTACTTAATCTTGTAGCTTCTCTTTTTTAGACCTATCAGCTGTAGAAGCTTCGTGATTATTCAGGCACCTTCTTTCTTGACCTACTTATTAGATGTTCTTCCTTTCTTGGACCTTTTGAGATATAAGAAGGCATGTCTAAGCAAGTCAATGTCTGGTGAAGAACAGTTTTTTCTTTTAATTCTGTGAAATTGATAAGTGTTATTTTGTTTTAATTCATAGCTGTTTCAGTCAAAATTTTCTGATGGCAATGAGGCAAACTTTTGACATTTTATGAGCATTATGGCTTCCCCAATACTTAGCAAATTGTTTTACTTACTGTTAATATTTGTTCACTACTGGGTTTCTGGATTGTACACCAGAGACTTCAGATGATCATGAGAGACACCAGATTGCTTGTTTTTGTTAACTGTGGCTGTAACTACTATTAGATGACTTCTTATGGAGGCTCTTTAGCACTGCTTTTATGTAAAGAAAAATATTTGTTCACGCACAAAAGAAATCTTTAAGTTGTTAAACTTTCATATGTAATACTCATCCGAGGGTCTTGTTTCTCTCAATCATATTTAAGTATCTCAATGTTTTGTCTTTTACCAGGTATGAAAGTCTATGTAACTGATGAAAAGGAGTTGATTATGGAACCATCGCTAAAATGGGCAGCAAATCCTAATATCACTGTTGCTGTCAAAGCATTTGGGTTGAAAGCAACTGTTCAGGTGTTGTGCTTGCTTCAATTGTGATATTTCATGTTTGGACATTTGGCACGCTTGATAACAAAATTACAGTTATCTATTTGGATTGCAGATTGTGGATATGCAAATTTTTGCTTCACCTCGCATCACCCTAAAGCCTTTGGTCCCGAGCTTTCCTTGCTTTGCCAACATTTTTGTCTCACTTATGGAGAAGGTTTGAGATTTATAAACAAGAAAATTTGTTTAGTGAGTGTGCTCTGTTACTACAGTATTGAGTCATCTTACCCTGAAAGAATGCCAAGAGTTTGCAGTTGTTTCATTTTGTAACAGCATTTCGTATATGTCCATTTTGCATGATGTTTGTTATTCCTACTTTCTGAGTTTCCTGAACTCTTTCTTCCTTTCAACGTGACTACCTTTCTTGTAATTGTTGTTTTGCTTGTTTTTCTTTCTGTCGACAAGTGGAACAAGAAGTTCATATGGATATGAATTGGTATATGGACTGTGGATGTCTGACGCAGTTCAATTTTTTCAACTTACCCGCGAGAAGTACTGTTGTCCATCTATGTAGATGCATATTCATGTGCACCGAGGCATTTATTTTCCCCATCATCATTCTAGTTGCTTTCTTTCGCTGTACAGCCACACGTTGACTTTGGATTAAAACTTTTTGGAGCTGATCTCATGTCAATTCCAGGCTTGTACAGGCTTGTCCAGGTATGGTTCCTTTTCTTTGTTGCTTCTTTTGATTATCTTTTTAAGATTTTTAATGTGGTTTTAGTAAAGTTGATGATTTTCAATTAAATTTATTGTTTTTTAAGTTGTATGTAAAGGCTTGATTCAGACCTGAATATTGATAGGAAAGTGTGGACTGCCTCACCTGGTAAAGGTGGACTGACAAGCTTGAGTCTTCATATGCATCCCTAAGGAGGATATTGTAGAGATTGAAGTGTGCTTATTTATCTTTTGAACCTACTTTGTAAAATTGGATTCCGAAACATGTTTTTTTCCTCACTCTCTTTTTAGCTAGAGAATGGAATATCAGCTTGACCTATGACATGATTTTGGAGAGTTTCTTTCCTGTTATTTTTGGCATTGTTATTATAACAGAGTCAAGATCTTATTTTTTCCAGGACATCATCAAAGATCAAGTAGCTAGCATGTATCTATGGCCTAAGACCCTAGAAGTACAGATTCTGGATCCGTCGAAGTATGTTTACTGTTACAGCTTCAGTATCTCATCATATTCTCTGACACACCAGAGTAATTATCTTGTACACATTTATCAAATTAATCCTTTTCCAAATTGTAGAGCCATGAAGAGGCCCGTAGGAGTTCTCCATGTCAATGTTTTGAGGGCAACAAAGCTCAGAAAGAAAGATTTATTGGGAGCATCAGACCCTTACGTAAAACTAAAGCTAACAGAGTCAAAGCTTCCTTCAAAGAAGACTATGGTGAAACACAAGAACTTAAACCCTGAATGGAATGAGGAATTCACTATGGTTATTAAGGATCCACAATCACAGGCACTTGAGATTTCGGTCTATGATTGGGAGCAGGTATATTTCTTCAGGAGCTAGAAATTTGCCTCTGGTGCTCCTATTTTTCATCTGAAGTTGGATTTTCTTTCCAGGTTGGTAAGCATGACAAGATGGGTATGAATGTAGTTCCTGTGAAGGAACTTACTCCTGATGAGCCGAAGGTTATGACACTTCCTCTTTTGAAGACCATGGATCAAGATGATGTTCAAAATGATAAAGATCGTGGGCAGATTATGGTGGAACTAACATACAAGCCTTTCAAGGAGGAAGATTTGCCAAAAGATTTGGGACAATCTGGTGAAGTACAGGGGGCTCCAGAAGGAACTCCTGCTGGTGGAGGTGTGCTGGTGGTTATAGTCCATGAAGCTCAAGATGTTGAGGGGAAGCACCATACCAACCCTTATGTCCGGATTATTTTCAGAGGAGAGGAGAAGAAAACCAAGGTACAGGGCTAATTTCTTTCCTATCTAGTTCTACTGTAAAAATCTATTTGACCAGATGTTTTCAGAAAATCATGCATAAAAGTTGATTATATGTATTTCCTTGTAAATATGTCTTGCATTAGGAGCCTCACATAGATTTGTGTGCTTTCTTCAGCAGGCACATTTAAGTCTTATCTTATAGTTGATTGCAAATTAGTTAGTGAAATAGCTGTTTGAAAATTCGAATGACACTTTCATGTTAAGAGCAAAAGGCTTCCATTAGTAAAAGATGCGTAGCTCTGAGGGTGAATATTTTTCGGTTTATTATTATGTCCTTTAGTGCCTACAAGTTAAAGAAAAAACTCATGATAATGGCTTAAAACTGCTCTTCACTAAAAAACCTGAAGGGATGATCATTTTAGTTCAGGCAAACAAAAACAGAACCAATATATTTCTCATAGGTACTTATATTGGGCTTTCACGTATATGAGTTAATCAGCAAGAAGTGTGAGGAGAACTGGTTTATTGCTTGTTGAAAACATTCCTTTTCTGCTTACCATTTACTAAACTGTTGTCAGGATTCTATTTTCTATTGGGCACATTCAGTTAATGCCATTTTGTTTCTGAAGTTCTTCTAATCTTGCAATAATGCAGCATGTAAAGAAGAACAGAGATCCAAGGTGGGAAGAGGAGTTCCTGTTCCCATTGGATGAGCCGCCAGTGAGTGACAGGCTGCATGTAGAGGTCTTGAGCGCCTCATCAAGGATAGGCCTGTTGCATCCCAAGGTATGGAAGGGATAATTTCTCAGTTGCTGTTGAATGATGGTGGAATAGAACGACATGCTTTGTGTGTGTGTGTGTGTGTATTATTACACGCAAAGCGCAGAACAAGAAACAAGTATTGATTATAAGTTATTATTATTATTTTTTTGGCAGAACAGCTTGATTTAAGTGGGAGTTATGTTTCTTTTCACCTCGGGCCTTGAAATGTTGTTTATCCGATATCAGCAGCATTTTCATTCCTTTTAGTTTCATTTAAAATGTCGGACATGATAAATTTCTTTTCTGCCTTGATTTTGGTATTACATCAGGAAACATTGGGATATGTTGATATCAGCCTTGCGGATGTTGTTAACAACAGAAGGATCAACGAAAAGTATCACCTTATAGATTCAAAGAATGGACGAATTCAGATTGAGCTGCAATGGAGAACAGCGTCGTAACACCATTTTGAGCACAGAACAGTAGAGTTTTTAGAGTGTGGCTCTGTGATGATGACAATACGTGTATTTTGTTTGTTTGTACCAATAATATAATAAGGCACATTGCTTTTACAGTCTTTTATTATGTTGATTGTTTTTATATTGTGTAAAGGCCTTGATCTCTTGTTTCTTTAACTAATGATCTCCTAAGTTGTGGAAATGGAGGCCTTTGAAACTTCCTTATTGAAAGTCAGGATTTGATATTTGAGATTTTATAAAAAATATTATTTTAAATCAATAATCAGTTGGCTCCTTTTCACCTGCATCGGTTTGCGTTTTCTTGGGAAGAAATTCCATACATATTAAAAACAATTAATTTATACGAGAATAAACACTTCCTTTTAAACTTTCAGTTATTGAATGAGTACGAACTTTTTTTTAATTCATAATAAAATTGAAGCAAGCGAAATGATTCCGGACAAGATCAGAAATCCGTGGAGATCAGAGCTCCAGCTGCGTCTTGGCTGGCCAACACGGAGAACCCAGATTTAGCCGAGAGAGCAAGGAGTCTACAGAGAGAAGAAGAAAAGAGGAGAGAGAGCCAACGAATCTCAATCTGGAACCGCAACCCTCAGAATGAGTAATTTTGCTGGTCACTCACATTGGTCGGACTTTGCAGTGCCTTTATCCAAAGTGCTGCCCCTCTTTTTCTCTAATCTAATTAGTGAATTGAAATGTAATGGTTTTTATTAGATATTTATTTTTTTTAAATATACATGATTATATATATAATAATGTATATATATGTTTTGAAAAGATATAATATGTATTATATTTTATAGTATAAATTGTTATGAAAAATTAGTAATTGTTTTCACATCGAAGCATATATATAAAAGAAATAAAAAAAGAAAAGAGGGAAAAAACCCAAAAAATCTTTTCTTCCCATTAGAAGGAAAATGCTTTCCTCCCAATGATCAAAGTCGACAAATGTTGGAGCCTGGAGTCCTAGCTGAAGACAAATATACACGTATATCGTCAGGCAGTGGCAGTAGCCAAAGAGCCAGTCAGTATCTTATCTAATACGACTTCACTATAACAGTTGTCGTTCGTGGGAAAAATCCACAGACACTGCAGGCATGGCGAAGGCAGCGGTGGTTGACGCCGAGTACCTGAAAGAGATCGACAAGGCTCGTCGAGACCTTCGCGCTCTCATTTCCAGCAAGAACTGCGCCCCTATAATGCTCCGATTGGCGTAAGAACCTGCTATTCTTTCTCTCTTTCTCTATTGGCTTCGTATTCCGGAAATTGGAAGTTAGTGAAATCTGATGACGAAGAATCGATTTTTCTTCATTTACAGATGGCACGATGCAGGAACTTATGATGTGAAAACTAAGACCGGCGGCCCTAATGCTTCCATCAGGACCGAGGAAGAGTGCTCTCACTCCGCTAATAACGGCTTGAAAATTGCTCTCGACTTTTGCGGTAATTACTTCGCCGATTGCCTTCTCGTTTATTAGCGGTTATTACTTGGAATTCTTTGCTTTGGTCTACTTACGTGGTTGCCTTTGTGGATGTTTGATACTATTGGCTTATACTGTAATTTGGGAACCATTGAGGTGGAGTAGTTTTATTATATTGCTTCTGGTACTAATACTAAAGCTCATCTATGGATGCCACCTGGGCATGTTTCGGAAATTTGCTGTATAAGTTGCTAGATTGTTTGGGATTTGGAAGTACTGTACGAGAAGAAGTTTGCAGTTGTGGGTTGGCGTGATGATTTCATTTTGTAATTATCAGCTGTGGATAATTGTACTTATTGCTCTCATGATCGCCATTAATGTCCGGTATCTTCTTGCTAAGTATTTCCATTAAATGCAGAGAAATGATACAAGGAGTGGTAGTTGTGCTGAGATTTTAGAAAGAAATAAGACTAACAAAGCCAAAACTGAGGAACTCGTCCTTAATAAATAGTTTGATCGCCAATTACTTTCCTTTCTACATTTAGTTGCTGGTTTTCAAGCTTGACTCCCATTGTTTCCTTCCTGGTATTGACTGCATTAGAAGAAACCAGATGAAATTGGGATTTGTTTGGATTGAGATATTTTTCTTTCTGGAGCTAAGCCATATTAACATGGTCTTCATCTTTGAATTAAAACCAATTGTTTATATTTATTGGAGCCATCAAAGCAATTTATATCTGCTTCTTTGTGGTTCAGGCATTTGAATGATGACAAGTTTCAACTGTAGGTGTCTGTGATTGCTGCTTTAAGTTCCCCATCTATCTTATATATGAAGCTAAAAACTAGATGGTATTGAGTTGGAGATGCTCCCAAATTCTCTCTCTTCCCCCCACCCCTTCCGGTGCATGTGTCTGGGAGAACAGGAGGTTGGGGGATGTGGGGAAGATGCCTTATATTTAATTTTCTTGAGGAGTCTAATTGGATTCCTACCATTCTGATGGGAAATCTTTGTTTTGTGTTACAGAGCAAGTGAAATCTAAGCATCCCAAGATAACATATGCAGATCTCTACCAGGTACTTTGCTAATATTTTTAAGCCTTTAAATACATCATTTGTCTGCTTTGGATCTCAGTGGTGATGCAAATTGGTCACTTTTTCAATTTTCCTTTCTAATTGGTACTAAAATGTGAGGACTTCCTACATCAGTAGATTATTTCAGGTATAAGGGAAAAATCAAGGGATAAAATACTACAAGATGAACCAGCAGTTCTAATCATTCAGTGTTAATCATAAGGATCTCGGACAGTCTTAGGCTACATAAACAATGTAATTTGTCAGAGAACCCAACTTCTAACTTATGGTTACAGAATCCTTGTGACCTATGGCCTTATTAGTTGCCATCTATTTCAAAAAAAATGGGCGAGTTCAATTTCAAGAAACATCACAAAGATGAGAAAAACTCCTCCAGCTAGACACTGAAATAAGCAATCGTAAAGAAACTATGAAGCAAAGGAGAAGTTAATGGGTTATTTTGTACTTGGCCCCATGGCGCACTCTGGCTATGAATTGTTTATTCTCTTCAATCGTTTTGCAGTACCTGCTTAGTAACTGACACAGAGTTTAAATTACATGACTAAGAAAATGAAGAAAAAGCTTCCAATTTACTCTTTTTTTGCACAAGACATTAGATCAATGAGTCGCTTAACTTGATTTGATCTAATTAGACAGGGCTTGATTTGATCTAATTAGACAGTGCCCTTACTTATTCTTGCTAACCATTGTTTATTTAGCTTGCTGGTGTTGTTGCTGTTGAAGTTACTGGTGGCCCCACAATTGATTTTGTGCCTGGTAGAAAGGTACTTTTTTTTTTCTTTTTTGCTGGAAATGAAAGGTACTTATATACCTTACTGAGAAAAGTTTCCACCTGTATCAATTTATTAAATCAGATTATCCCTATCATAATTGCTTTATCTACTTCTCTTACCTTTAACAGGATTCAAAGAGTTTCCCTCCAGAAGGGAGACTGCCTGATGCTAAAAAAGGTAATTCATTGTCGTCTCTTTTGTCAGTTTCGACCTATTTAATGGCACGTGTATGACTTGATCCTTGTCGTGTGTACTGATGTTTCCTCTCCAACAAGACCGTTTCTCAAAAGAAAAAATAAAAAGAGGGGCTGGGGGGCGCTTTGCTTATACTTTCTAATATCTGAATCTTTTGCCTTCTTTAGAATGGTTAAGGAAGAGTGCTCCAGATATAGACAATTTCATGCTACATATCGCATGCATTCTATGGTATGTTTCTTCTTGCTTTTGTGTATTTCTTACTTTCTAAACCATAGAATCAGCCTACTTATTATTCCCTGGAAATCAGCTTGGTATAATTTTTTAACCTAGCTACTCCTTGTGCGTTAAAGCAAAACTCACCGTTCTCCTCAACTAATTTTTAGGACTAATCATTTAATTTGTGCACTACTAGTTCAGCGCAAACATGCCATCTTCTATATACTAGAAACCATGAGCAGATAAAGAATGTTCATTAACATGTGATGCATGTGAAGGGGAAATATAGTTTTTTCCATTACACATAATAGGTTGTTTGTTCTGGAAAATTGATATTCTTTTGATCTCCAAGAATCTAGCCTTGATGGCTGCTTAGACCAGTTAGTATTCTTTTTGGACTTTGTTCATTTCAAACTTAACATCATTTTTTTATTGTTATTTTCAAAGTAATTTCTTGCATTTTCCTGTGGCCATTCGTTTAGTTCTTTCGGATTTCTGGGTTTTGGAAAGAAATTATATTAGAGCAGGATGCAATAGATGCCAAGTTTTAGGCGGAGCTCAAACCTTATATTTTCGAGTGACCACCAGAAATTCTTACATGCTTACCCTAGTAATTATTTCTACAGATGAATGTTTGCAAAATGTAAAACTTGTTTTTCTGTTTCTTTATGGTAGGCGTGCCTCATTTGAGGGATGTGTTCTATCGAATGGGCTTGTCAGACAAAGATATTGTGGCCCTATCAGGTGGTCACACCCTGGTAATATAAGTTTGTTATCTATAGTTTTGAGTAGTTACTTTGAAGCATATTAGTCAATAGACAATCCTTTTATTCATTAAGCCAAGTAATATTTGTTTATTCATATTTCTATCCGTGACTTTCCTCGGATGTTTTCATTTGCATTAGTTAACTTGATTATGTTCTTGTGTAGGGAAGGGCACATCCGGAGAGGTCAGGCTTTGACGGCCCATGGACCCAGGAGCCACTGAAATTTGATAATTCATATTTTGTGTAAGACATATTGCAACTTGTTTATGATCCTATCACTTGAGAAGCTTGAAGTAAAATCTCAAAACATTTAAGCTTTTATAATTCATTGATTTGACAATCTGTCTTGGTTTTGCAATTTAATTTGTTGTTACCACTTAATTCAGGGAGCTGCTTAAAGGGGAATCTGAGGGACTACTGAAACTTCCATCTGACAAAGCTTTGCTGGATGATCCTGAATTTCGCCGCTATGTTGAGCTTTATGCAAAGGTATGTGGGAATAGTAGGATAAAGTAAGTTATATGAACTTTTTCTCGTCATTCAGGGTGTAAATTTTCTGAGTTAAATGGTTGAAGAATCTGAATAAGAGAATGGTCATCCAAGAATGAAGCTAAACCTTTAGTTATTTTTTGGTATCCTAATTGAGGTATTTTCTGTTGCCTCATTTTGCACTTGAGTCTTTTGGTGATAGCGAGCTGCTAAACTCTAAAGAGGATCTCATTTATTAGCTGGAGGATCCTATCAAGCTTGCTCATGTCCGTATGCTATTTGTAAACAATCATCATCACTTGTGTCATCCGGAAACTTGTTCACAGCAAAATAGTCAGTCGAGAAGAACAAAATTCAACCTAGACATGCCAAAACTGCTTCGTACCTGTAAGTGAAAATGTGTAGAACAACATTGGAGATGAACTGTTTGAGACTAATAGTGGTTTCTTTTGGGTATTTGACCAAGACTTAATTTAATTACTTGAACGCTTGGTAGTATTTGCTTATCATTCTTGTGAGTTGGGTTTCTATTTGTAAATGAGGTATGTGCTTACTGCAGTTGTTTCTTGAACTAGTTGCTCCTACCGTTGCTTCCTTTTTACTTGGATGTTATATTTGTGCCTATTTTACCAAGCATTACTGTTGCATGCATTGCTGAAAGATTGTCCATTTGCTGAAAGGAGGACCGGGTGGGATATTGGGGATTGGTGCTAGAACTTTTCTGGCCAGGAGGAACACCAAGTTTTTCGCTCTAGTATGAGATATGGATCTATACATCACAAATTTCATGAAATTTCACTTGCTAGTATGGCCCTTATGAAGATAATTGGACACTTGATTTTTTCTTTCAGTTGATTTTAAGAATGCAAATACTGTGGTGCCTCTAATATGGTGATATGCAGGATGAGGATGCTTTCTTCAGAGATTATGCTTTGTCCCACAAGAAGCTTTCTGAACTAGGATTTACTCCAGCTTCTAAGTCTACAGTCAAGGACAGCACCATATTGGTCCAAAGTGCATTCGGAATTGCTGTTACTGCTGCAGTGGTGGTACTCAGTTACTTTTATGAAGTCCGGAAAAAACTTAAGTGATAGCGTGACTAGATCCTCTTTCGTGTCATAGTTCCGGATGAATTGCATCATAAATTTATCAAGAACTGGGGATTGCTAGTACTCATATTGATAGTACATTGCCAGTTGAAATTGCACATTACTCTAGATACCACTTGTTGCGAGTGTTGGGATGTATTGATCATTTAAACTTGTTACGACTGTTCTGTATTGACTTTGAAAGGGAGAGAAATCCAGTTGAGATATAAGGATAAGAAATGTGGGGCCGTTTTGTCAAGATGGCATACTTGTCTTTGTGTGATCCGGATTGCATAACTTGTTCGGATTATCGACAAGCCACATTATTGGATCACCGCCCTCTCCCCTTCTAGGAGATCTATATTCCCTTTTATTTATTTAAATAAAGGTTCCATGTGCAAATAATTGGGCTCTGGACTTGCTAGTTTTACCTAACACTGTTGTCAGAGCCGGTCGGCCCATTTGCAGGAGTTTCTCTGTGCCACCGTGTTTCAATTTGTTTATTTATTTCTCCCTTGGATGAATTGCGCCTCAATGATTCATTAACAGCCAACGGGGGCGGGCTTTCATCCAGAAACGAGTGGTTTTCAGTGAGTGTACAAAAATGTTAAATCTCTCATGAATTAATTGGTTTCCAACTCATAATCGTACGTGTAGGAAAGCCAAAAACCAAAAGAAGAAAAAATAATAAACCATCAATTCAATTAGTAAGAAGCTAAGAGTGCAAAATTGACCCACGGATGGAAGAGTTGAATAGCATTCAAAAATGGTGTCTTTGTCAATAAATTTTGCAAAAGAATGGAGAGTGAGAGGGTTGAAATTACTGAAGCTTTTATCCGCCAAATGTGGGACAGTGGAAGCAGATCCTATTTTGGCTGAGGTTCAGGAGCCTCACGTGGGAAGGTAGAACAAACCAAAGAGGTAGGTAAGAGCCACTGCCAAAACTATGGGGGGTTGGGGTAGGGAGAAGTAGTAGCAGAGGACATGCCCACCGAGTCTTCTCCTTCTTCTTCTTCTTTCTTTACCTAAGCACATGATGTCCACGAGCTGCTGAGTTGGCCCTCACCTTAGTGTTCCAGATTGGTGCCTACCCTCTCAACTCTACTTTTTCTCAACCAATCCATAATTTTGTTGACGTTCCCATCTCGTTTCTGGGATTTTTCCTTCTCATTATCGCATAATATTTGAAGGTGAGGACCGGAAGAAATTAGGATTACATGGCACCAACCCCAAATTTTTAGATCAACCCCAATCCCAACCCCAACCGCATCCCCAACCTAAGAGACTGGAAACAGCATGCACGGACGGTAGTACCTTAAAATTAGGCACAAGAAATAAATGCGTGAAAGTTAGAACACGTAACTAACTCCATCATCATTAAAACAAACTGTTCTTCTTCTTCTTCTTCTTCATTTTTGGTGGATTTAATTGAGGGCGACATGATTTCTTGAAAGCAAATTCCCTTGGCCTCTCATCAAGTCTCCATAAACGTAGTTTGACTATTTTGTCTCATTTTTTGTTCCACTATTATTAATTAAATTGTACATAATTTTTTTTTTCAAAAGAAAAATTCTCATAGTTGAAAAAGGAAATATAGAAATCTATAAGAAAAAGAAGGAACTTTTTTCTTTAAAAAAAAAGAAACTAATTAAGAGCGTATTTGGATTATATTTCTTCTCAAAACAAAATATTCTTTCTGACCTTACTTATTCTCTTAGAAATACACCTTAAAACAGAGATTCCATTCTACTAAAGATTTACAACATTTTCCTAACAACAGATTGAACACACGGGAGAAAAAAAGGAACTTTGAAAACTTTTTAAGATAAGAAAAAGAAGGTGACAGATGATCTCAGCTCTAAAACAGAGAAGAAGATAATGTTAATGTAGGTGCGGGAATGAATTCAATGAATAGGGGGAAAGAAGGCGATGTATGATATAAGAGCGTACATGGCGGGGTTCAACATCAAAGCGAAAGGTGGAGCCAAATTGGGGGTATGACAGTCGAAAAAGTGTGAATAGGTAGGTAAATTGAACACATGAAATGAAATTACACAAGTGGACATTTCTCTCTCAAATCATCAAAACCAAGTTGATGGGGGCAGATAGGGAGTTGAGGATTGTGATCCATAGGCACAAGTTGTTTTCGTAGCGGTTGCCATATGCTGCTGCCACTGACCTCATCATCTCTCACACAAAGGGGAAAGGAAAAATATATGTGGTGGTGGGTACCAAATAATTGCAACCCTAAAGTGTACATATAACAACAAAAAGATGAAATCAAACCCACCCTTCCCCCATATCACTAGCCCTACCATGCTGCCTTAAACTTGCACCACAAGGTTTGGGTTGGGGGAAGAAGAAAAAATACTAGTAAAAAGAAGTGGAAGGTGAACCAAAGCCCACATACAACTACAACCACACTCATATCTCAATCCTTTCCTTTCCTTTTCTTTTAACACGATATTTTTCTTGCACTTGAACCAACTTCAAAGCGATCTTCTAGAAACCCTAAAGCAAATACGAAAAAAAAAAAAAAATGGTCTACCTATATCACGCTGATCTCCCTTCCTCCCCTATGCATGCTTAAGTAACACCAAGAGAATAAAGAGCCGCAACTACCAACCATCTCCAAACTCATATACTTGTACAAGTAACAAGAATAACCAAAACCACTTGAACATTACTTCTGGCAATTAAGTGCCCGCGCTACAACTAAACCTACTACTCTACTACAAAGAAATTTTATTCACCAACCATGAACTTCCTTTACAGTAAGTAGTACCCCTTCCTTCCCCCCAACCAAAAAAAAAAAAAAAAACCAAAAGAAAGTACCTGATTCTTCAAAAGGAGGGAGAAAAAAAGTGTAGGTATAAATCTAAATCCATATAGATGGAGGAGATGGTCCGGGTTGATCCATTGCTATTGTAGAGGCTTTATGGTACACGGACCTTCTGGACCACAAATGTTGTATTCCAAAGGAGGGAGGGAGGGATTAGTAATAGTACTTATATAGTAATAAATAAGTGCAGAAGGCATTCTGGTACTTGTCATGGATCAGTAGATACTGTAGAAAGAGGGTTAGATCATTTATTAATCAGAGGTTGTCCAGAGTTTAGACAAAAGAAAGGCGGAGATCACACACCTTTGTCTTGCTAATGCCACACTTTACACCTACCTGAAGTTAACCCATAATTAATTAATAATGTCGCTTTTTTACCTGTATTTTATTTATTTGTTGAATATTTTATATAATCAATGTATACTACTAATATGATAGATGAATTATGATGATGCCTATCATAATATCAAGAGAGGCCACCAGCCACTCCCTCAAACCTGTCTCACCAACTCGCATCTAGAAGCAATTAGCTTTTGCCAAGGTCACTGCCTCTCTCTCTCTCTCTCTCTCTCTCATCTTGGCTCAGAGTCAAAAGCTTATAAAACCCCACCTCAACTTCTCCAAAGGCTAGCCGGCCTTTGATGCTAAAGCACCATCGAAGCCTATAATTCCAATTACCACCTCACTGAGTATATTGTACCAGGTGGAGGGGACGGGAGCCAGTCGGGAGGGGAAATTTGCCTGTTATCCAATCGAGAGGAACACGGAGTAAGATATAATCTAATCTAAGGAAGAAAAAGGAAAAGAGGGGCAGAGGGGGAAGCTGCGGAGTGAGATATTCTCTCTGTTCGTTCAATGGGAAGGTCTCCTTGCTGTGAGAAAGCTCATACGAACAAAGGAGCATGGACGAAAGAAGAAGATGACCGGCTTATAGCGTATATTCGAGCTCATGGGGAAGGCTGCTGGCGATCGCTGCCTAAAGCCGCCGGCCTTCTTCGCTGTGGCAAGAGCTGTCGTCTCCGGTGGATCAATTACTTACGGCCTGACCTCAAACGTGGCAACTTCACCGAAGAAGAAGACGAACTCATTATCAAGCTCCACAGCCTTCTTGGTAACAAGTAAGCCAGTTAGTAATTTAATTACATAAAAGCAAATGCTCATCTGCTTAAACTTGTTGCTTGTTTTTAAGTTTTAACCCACGAAATCATGGATGTAACGATACAAGTACTGCTTTCAGGTGGTCTCTGATTGCTGGACGATTACCGGGAAGAACTGATAACGAAATAAAGAATTACTGGAACACTCACATAAGAAGAAAGCTTTTGAGCCGAGGCATCGATCCCGCAACTCATCGGCCGATTAACGAGGCCGCACAAGAAGTCAAGAGCATTTCTTTCAGTGCTACAACTTCTAATGAAGAAGCAGCAAAGAATATCATGAACTCAGGAGGGATAGCAGGCAAAGAAGAAAAGAGCCCAGTTCGAGAACGCTGTCCGGACCTCAACCTTGAGCTGAGGATCAGCCCTCCTTACCAGCAACAACCGGAACCACTTATAACTGGAGGAAGAAGTAGCAGCACTACTTTGTGTTTCGCATGCAGTTTGGGAATTCAAAACAGCAAAGACTGCGCTTGTCATAACGGGAGCAGCAGCAGCAATGCCGGCTACGACTTTCTAGGGTTAAAGACCGGAGTCTTGGACTACAGAAGCTTGGAGATGAAGTAGTTTAAGCCATGCATTTCAAGAAGAGATCACAAACTGGAGGAGAGAAATGAGAAAGAGAGTGGTATTAGTTCAAATCTTTCGAATTTTCTCTTATTTGTACAATTAACAATATCGATCAGTTGGTAGCATTACATATCAGTATAGATGAGATGACCATTCGCCATTCGTTTCAGTATTCCATTCCCATAAAATGGTTTCCCATTTCTCGTCTCTGACGGCATTGCTTTTTCCGGATGCTTCTGATCTCTTCTTTCTTTCTTCTTTTCAATCGAAATGCTAGTATTTCTCGCCTCCTTCTCTTCTCGTCCTGTCCTTGAGGAATGACAGAAAACAGATGAGAAAAACAAAAAAACAAGAACAAAAACTCGAGTGTACGGGGATTGAAACTCGATCTTTTTTTTTAAAAAATTTTAAGTTTTTACCAGGTGTAGGTCTCCGTCTTGTAAAAGAAAAGACGAAGCCCAGAGTAAAAAGCATGAAAAAAAAATTAAAAAATTGAATTAAATTCCGATTGAAAATCCAAGCCACATCTCCATTGCAGTCCCCGTCCTCCTGTAAGTAATGGTTTCCCAGTTTTGCAGATAAATATGGTCCATGGTTCGCGTCTTTCATATTCATTTCTCTCCCAACAAATAGCCAAAAAAACAGAAAAAAGAAGAAGAAATACTATGTAAATAGCTCCATGAATAACATTTTTGCATGAATAGGCGATCATGCAGAAGGAATTAATTAAATTCTCTAATAGTGATGTATATTATAATTATCATAATAAATTATCTGATAAGATTATTAACGTGTTACGCTCTCATCTGACGTAGGGCTGCTTTCCAATCCAATCTTTGGAGCTTTAGGAAATTTTTGATTGTGTTAGGTTATTAGTAATTATTAAGGTTGTTTTATATATGAAGGGATGCTAATTGATGCATGTGACATAAAGAATTTGAAGACCTGAGTTAGACCACTTTCTGTTCACCAAAAAAAAAAAAAAAAAAAAAGAAGAAGAAGAAGAAGAAAAGACCAATTTCTGTTCAATACTTTTTCTTTTCTAATTTTAGATTCTTTGTTGAGTGAATTTGTCCTTTTTGCATCTTTAGAAAAAGATATTATTTTACGGCGACAGTGGATAAGCAGTGAGAGGAGGAGAAGAAAAGTGAGGAGAAGGGTGGGTAACCTATCTCTTCCCCATTTATACTATATATTCATAGAAAACCAGTGAATTTAATTAATTTTTTTTTTTGGACACTACAATAAAATGCGTGAAGAAACTACCAACTGTCTCTTCCAAGTACCGTCCCTCTACCAACCTAACAATTTTTAACTATTATCTTCCTCATGAGCTGACCTACTAATTCTAATTCTTTAATTAATTTCGTACCTAAACCTTCATTAATTATACTATCATCAACTAAACTTCTTCCATTTCTTACCTTTCCCTTTTCCCCTTTCCCCTCATGCGTTTACTTCTCTCTCTCTCTCTCTCTCTCTCTCTCTCTCTAATTTATTGAATCACAGTAACCTTTTCTTTACCTTTTGGTCTTAATTCCATTTTTTTTAATGAATAAAGATGATCTATTGATGTTAAAATTGTCAAAGTCAATACAATTAAAACTGTAGTCAGGGTGGAAAATTGAAGAGGTAGGATGATTTAAATACTATAATTAGAAAAATAAAAATTACGTAAGGTAATAAATAATATTTTATATTTTAAAAATAAATAAATAAATTTAATATTAATAAAATAATTAATAAATACATAACAATCTTCTCCACGTCCCTCTATCAGAATCCTTTAACTATAGAGGCAAGAAAAGCCTAACTTCGATGACTTCTTTAGAAATTAACAAATTTGAAGCGTGAGTGCATCAACAATCAATCTTAATTCAATTTTGGCTTTATTAAATTGCAACTAAGATATTCAACCAACGAATTACATAAAAGGGTCCTTAATTTCATTTTAAGAAAAAAAGAGTCGAAAAATATTGGATGCTATTTTAATTTTGTGAGACAGTGAGAGTACTGTTTTGCCCTATTTTCGTTTGTTTTGGTTTCTAGATCATCATTCCTCGGGTGTCATTTCGTTTCAATTGTTACCAATTAACGTGCACACTTAGAATCAACTAATTGACTCCTAAAACTTCACCAAGTACATAAGTTCTCGTTTGGTCTGTCTGGCCGTAGTACTTGGATAGGACACAAAATCAGAGGCTTTGGCGTAGAACCAGCGTCTATCTAGCTAGTTCTAGTGCCACCAACATTTGAAACGACAGGTCTTGGCATTAGCTCCCAATCTTGTTTCATGGGATAGAGACCAAAAACTTTGGTTCGTTGTTGTGCTAATCATTTTAGGATTCTTTTATCTTCAGCTCCCTGATTTTTGGTTCCAAATTTTACATTTTACTAAACAATATATAATCTTGTTGAATATCGAATTTATTTTCCAAGTTTTTATTTTAATTCGATTATTTTCGGGTTTCTTAAGGTATTAGCAAATGTAAAAGAGATGATGGTGTTGGTGGCGGGTACATAATTAGTTGTTGGGTTGCGGCTGTTTTGATGTTATTTTTCAATGTTTAAGTCGTTAGAAAATGAACAGATAAGACTAAAGGCAATGAGATGCAATCCAAGGCTGATACAAGCGAACCCAAAAAGAGAGAAAAAGAAAGAGGAAAAAAAAGTAGTCCCAATAAATGGCCCTTCGCTTGTGGAAAAGAGTCGCCTTTTAACCTTTCCTCCTATCCTTTGCTTTTTCAAATGTGTTAGGTAGAGACATTAGAAGCTTCCATAAGATATTTTTTTCTCACTCTCATGGAAAATTTGTTCAATTGTTATCCCTGGGGTCAATACCAGAAGAGCCCTCAAGTTCAAGGTTTGATTCAAATAAACCCCCTTAAAGATTTTTTGGTCTCAAATCAGCTCTGTGAAGTCAAAATTTTGTTCCCATCTAAGCCTTGTTAACACCTCTCTTAGAATTCTTAAGTTCATTATGCAAACTTGGACTCAAATATAATCTGGACAAACCCTAAAATATTATTTCCTCTCTTTCCCTTGTATAGCACCTAAGTCACTATTAAAGACCTCTCTCCCTTTGATTTCCTCTCTTTTATTTATCTAACAACAATTATCAGGCAAGTGTAGGAAAAAAAAAGGACGATGTAAATTCAAAAAAAATTATTTAATCTGATATATTATTACTTCGTTCATTAATGGTAACAAAGAGCACTAAAGTAATTTTCTTCTAATATGTTATTACAGCATAAAAACACCTCTTTGGCATTAATTTGCTGTCTTCTCTCCCAAATCGACATTGGTACTGAATTGGAACGAAACTTTGATTTAAGATTACTAACTTTTGTGGGCTAAATTGAGAGAAGTCCCTATTTTGAGGGACATTTTTGATACCTTTACTCCTATATTATACATTGATTGCTTCTCTCTTACCATTGATGTGTATATGAATAGGACTCTTATCCTTTTGTCCATCCATTATTTTTCTTTTTCTTTGGCTGGATTTTTGTCTATCCATTAATGGGATAATAATTGATCTCTACCTCAATACTTTCTAGTCCAATTCTTCCCTACCAACACCACACGCCGGACCCCCTCCCTGTAGGCCCCAAGGCCCAATTTTTCGATCCAATCCTGCGCGTGATGATTGATGACCCCCGAGAACATTCCACAATAAACAAATCCTACATTTAGATCAATTATCTTCGTCTTTTTTTATATTTTATTTTGATCCGATGATACCTTAGCGACTGCCCAACACCGTTGACTTGTCTAATTTTACCGTTTCACATAGTCTCCCCACCCCACACTTCATTCTTCAGCTTTCATGCTTGCTCTGTCTCGTTTTTCGACACTGCATGTTTCGCCGGGATAAGGTAGTAACTAGGTTAAGTTAATGTTCCTAATTCTGGTATATAAGAAAAATATAGAATTTAATTTTTTTTTAATTGGAAGTTGAGAATTTTGGATTATCAGTTCTCTAGATATCCATAGTCCTTAATCACGAGGTTAGCAATCAAATCTGGATATTTAAACTGTTGACAAAGATTTCTTGATGGGAAGGGTAACAAAAAGCTAAAGATGAATAGTATCAGTCTTTAGTTGGTTGCGCAACCAGAATAGGGTGGGAAAGCCCTGTTTCGTAAATTTGTTAAAACGCTCACCGATAAGCATAGAAGCATGGATAAAGAGAGTGCTAACGACTTAAGATCGATCGCACATTACATCAAACACTTTGAAGGTGGACAAAATTGGGGTTGGAGGAAAGGAGGGCCTTTCCTTTTCCGTCTTTTTGGGCGGTAGTTGGCAGCCGCCCGACGTAGGCTCATGTGCTCCGTTGCGGCGGTGGACCCCGGAGCCTCACCTCCAACCAATTCCCATCGGTCTTCCTTCATCAAATCATTCTAACCTCTAGAGCTGATTTCTGCGGATCAAAGGATCTTATTCTACGATCCGGATTTTCATGATTACTTCTTAATTCTAATTAGGGAGAAGTTTAAATTTATAATATTTTGTATTAAATTTTATAAGAATAAATTATTATTTATAAAAAAATAAGATTTAAAATAAAAATTTTTATTAAATTTTTAATAGTAATAAAAAACTTACCCCCCCTGAAATGCCAAATATCTTTCTTCTTCTGAGTCTAGTTTGGTTTTCCATTAGAAAACTATAGGTATTAATTATGTGTTTCGGTTGGGACTTTCTGTTACAATAATGATGTGGGTTCTGGAAGGTTGCGTCCAGCTGCTTCTCCAACCAAACATTTTCCATCAGCGCCACTGTTGATGATGGATTTAACTAAGGAAGCGGCAGTGTAAATCTAACAAGTCAACATTGTTCCATCAAAGTATGTGGAAATTAATGTGATTCTCACGTTCGGCCTTGGCCTGCCTTTGGACCAATGATGTTCGTCGCATCACCAAAAAGCAGAGAATGGTCTCTACGCTATCCTGCCATGGCTCATCTTTCGCTCCAAATTTGAGAGAATTGGATTTGAATCGTCCAACGCTATTTAGGATGTCCTAAAAAGGGCTTCTGTGTTAAAGGGGATTCTTTGGAGGAAATAGTAGTCCCTTCTATTTGAATTGAAGGATATGTGTAGTGATTCGTCTTCCATTTGCCTTCCTTTATTCCAATGACAGTAAGTCCACTTCAAGTAATAAAATGATATATGTGGAGAATTATTTAAGGAGATATCTCTTTCCCTACCTTCCCCCTTCTAGAAACGCACTGATTTGGGTGATCGTCACTTGTAGAATTATATATTCTCCGCCAAACTTGGTGTGTTCTTTTACTAAAAGACATCACGCTCACTGCCGAACATGCGATGAACTGCCCTTGTTTTCATGTGGGGAGTAGGTTGAAGTATGCATGTCGCCTAGCTTCTAAATCGGAATTTGCTCCGCATAAGGCAAATCCTCCTTGTCCACCCAAACATACATGCTGGCATGTTACAAATATTACTCGGATAGTTGAAGAAATTAAAATCCAACTCAATTTTATGTTTATTTTTTTTTTATTTTTTGAAATTGCAATACACAGTTCCATCCTGAGTCTGTATCAACAATTTTGATTACCTTTCTAATCAAAATGCCAAACTTCTTGTTTTGTATTTACATTTGTTGAATTCAAAATATAATTTCTGGTCATCTTTCCATGCCTTTTTGTCAACTAGAAAGTAGGAAAACTTTGCTTTGAAGTTGAAAATAGCCATTTACAGCTACCTTTAGAAAACTTCCAGATCTAATTCAAATCTTTGATGCTCTGGTCTCATGACTGATGCTATACCTTGCCGCCAAACAAGTACCAATAGCAATATAAACTTCTTCTTTTTTTTTTTTGGGTACTAAAAAATTTTAATCATTTCTTATATTAGATTGATGTGCACGTTGTTATCATTTCTATCATTGAGTTAATTAATACTATTTTTAAAGGGTTAGCGTTTTATTTCCTTGCTTTTTAATTAATACCCCATCCGTTCTATTTTTTGTATGATCTGTTATTGTTATATAAAATTTTAATATATTATAATAAAAAATAAGAAACATGTGAATCAACGTATACTTTATGTTAAAATCTAGATATATAAATTAATATATAATGATATTAGTAATTAATTAATAAATATTTATTTTAATAAAACGTGTTAATTATTTTAAAATATTCTAATATAATAAAAACATCATTAAAAATGAGACCGAGAGAGTACTACTTTTTATTGCACAATTAATTACTCAAGAATAGTGTTTTAGTAAACAAGTCTATGTAAATTTTGCACCATATATATTTCCTACAAAATATACAACAGAAAAGTAGAAAGCACACATGCATATCATAACAATCTTTTCTGACCAAACAAGAGATGAATTCTTGGAGTTGTTAGGCACGATTTATTGAGAAAGACGCGAGGCGTTCATGTTGCGCTGACTGACATGCTTCTGCGGGTCGGAACCCAGCTTATGGTAATTCACTTGACTGCATTTGCCGAATCTAGATCTCCTGTCAAAGAAAGGAGAAGAAAAACTCTGGAAATTAGCCCGCATGGGCAGCTCAGCTGGTCACAGATGGTGAAGTTTGGAACCATGACCAAGGATCGAATCCCACCAGCGGCAGAGTGGGAGTTACCTTCAAAGTGAAGGGGCTACTTGTGCGCAGCGGGTAAAAGTCTAACCTCTGTGATTGGCTGAGTCACCATGATTTACATCCTCCAAGATACCCTGTCGGGCCGGGGTCTTGGAGGCCCTTTGGGTTGGGGATTCAACCTTTTGGAACCACCAGAAAAACTCTGGAAAGACAAAATGGAATCTCCCCCAGATGCAGCATATTCCAGCATGGTTTCTTTATGTTGCAAAACCAATGGAAAGTACCACTAGATGGAGTTAGATCAATAAAGTACTACTTTAGACCAAAGCAACATCTGATTCCATTTTATTAGTTTAGTTTATTTTAGTCCCATAAATCTGCTTTTAGAATTTAGAAACCTTAGGAAATGCAAAGGCAACATTTTACATCCGCAACTTGGATTCTCGGACTACAGACTTTTACCATTCTCAAGCCTGAACAGAGGAGGACAACTGCACTGCATGCTTTTTAAAGATACTTCAAGTATGCCTGCATGAACATTGAAGAGCAAAGGGCGCCTGATTCGGGCCCGCATTTTGCAACTTGTCAGCCAAAACTCATTTATTCATCAACAACTACTACTTGCCAACAGCATGGTTCTGTTTACTTGCGAGTTGCATTATGGATGCGAATTTTGATTTTGAAAGCTTCCCAACTGCATCTCTGCAGGTGAAGGTTTGTATTAGTGGAAAGGGACCAACAAGTATCCCTATCAACTACAATATCCATAAGAAGTCCAAGGTATGTCCAACATAACGGTAAGAGTGCAGTGCTTCAGGAATTTATTCAGATTTTTTAAAGAATATATAAAATTTAAAATTGATATTAAGTTTCAAAACATAATACTATCCTTAGACACGCGTTAAAATTTTTTATAATAATATGTCTAAATGAAAGACTTTCATGGAAGGTAGAGGAATATGAATGTGAGCATTTTCTATCAACGGTCCCTTTTTAATTTACTTACTTTATTTTTGTTTTTTGGATATAAGGGTGAGATTGGATTGCAATTCAATCCCAAAAAATTTTATTTTTTATTATAAATTTTATTTTTTTATAAAAAATTTATTTTTATAATTTTTAATACAATTTAATTATATATATATATTTGGAGTGGAGAGAGATGGCCACGAATGCCCCCCACTGCGTATGATAGCCGAAGTCCAGTAGGTCAGGAAAGTTAACGAGTTTGGTGGGAAGCAGGGACCCACAGGGAAGATGCGCCTTAAACGCTCCGAGTCTCCGGAGCCGCTCCCGTCCGGTTCAGTACAAGAGAATTAAATGCGGGCACCCAATGAACCAAATTACTAGTACACAGAGGTCCATTCTTTCGGCCCATTCTACCAATTGGAGGCCCAGGCAGCAGGCGGACGACTTGATCCCTCTTGGTCAACAGCCTTCCTCTTCCTTCCCCTCCTAACTTCAGAATCATAACCTCCTTTTTTTTTTTTTTTTGACAAATTTACATCGACTTCCCCTGAGATTTGTTAATATCACAAAGATATGTCATGTTGTTGGGAAATTTACACAGATTTCCTCTGTTGTTATTATCTTTCAGTAGATAATGTTATTTTGAGATAATTCTAAAAATAACTTGAAAATTTATCCAAACTATAAAATAACCATTCTCTCTTTTGTATATTACAAAAGGGTCCTTAAGATCAACTGTCGTTAAAGTAATACTGACAGAAAATTCAAAATGACTTCATTATCCTTTTTGCAATTTTTCAAAAAGATAGCCTTTTTACCCCAGAGACAAAAGTACCCTCGAAGTCATACAAAGAGAAGTAAAATGCTTTTATGAGAGGCGCATCTTTCTAGAGGCAGCCGGCAATTTCAGTCACAGAATTTTCTGGTATTATGAGATGGCGAAGGACAAGGGGCTTTCCGTTTCCTTCGCCTCCTCCTGAATTTTATCAGTACTCCTATTCGCCTGCTTTACATTATTTTTCAACCTGAAATATTAGCGTAGCTTCATCGGGCTCTGTCCTAGTCGAATATGCTAGAGAGGTCATTTTTTTTAAGCACGTATAGAATAAATTGTAACAGTTTAATCGGTTTTATTTTGATCTAACGGTTAAAATTGATCAAGAGTAATTTTAACCTAAAAAAATTTAACTCTCGCTCAAATAAAAGACAATCATTCAAAATTTGATTTTGAATGCAGATTCCTCCATCAAATCCAACTCTCTCACTTTTTTCTTTATTATATATGATTTTCTCTCTCTCACTCTCTCTATTTCTTTCTCTCTTCTTTTGATCTTCTCTCTATCATTGTTCTAAGTTATTATTATAGAAAATGCTGAAAAATAATAAATATGGATGGATAACAACGAATTTAAAATTGTAATTTAAAAATAGTTTCAAAATTTAACGAAGATTTGGAACCAAGTATGATATATTTGTGATTTTTGTTTAGTCTTAACATTTCTCTTTTTTTCAGTAAATTTAGCTTTTGACCATTTTGATGGAGTAAAAACCCTTTTGTGAATGGTATTTGCGGGTTTGGAAACAAATTATGAATCTTGAAAATTTGAGGATTTTTAAAACTGAATACAATTCCTTCTCTTAATTATATTTTGGTGGTGTATGAATTAGTTGTTTGGATTGATTTCAAAATTGAATGAAATAATATTTATATTTGAGCAGTAAATAATTATTTATTTAGTTAAGACAATGTGAATCGAATCGGTTGTGAATTTCTTTGTGTTAATTCTCATGACTTGAAGTATGATTTTGATAATGGAAACTTTCAATTATGGATCTTTTTTTTTTTTTGTTAGTTTAGAAACATTTATATCTACTATAATTTCTCTTGTAATAATTCTCATTGTTTTGAACCATGGTTTTTACTGAGTTAAAGACTAATTATTCAAGTGAGAAACTGTATTGTGAATAATTATTCATCACTATAATAATATAGAGTTGATATACATATTGATACTTTGTTATATAATAATAACTTTGTGATTTTTTTGTACTTGACTTTTCTCATTTTCTTTGTTGATAAATTTAGTTGTTTACCCTTTTGATTGAGTGAAGACTTTGTGGTACTATTCACAAGTTTAGAAACAACTTTTGATGTTGGAAAATAGAGAAATTTTAAAGAAGAGCAGCTTTTTCCATTGATTGGATTTTGATTGTGCATGGATTAGGGTCTTGGAATGATTTCAAATTCGAGTGAATGATTATTCAAGACATCGTGAACTGAAGACATTGATGGTGAAATTGTTTGTGTTGATTTTCATGAATTGAAGAAATAATTTTGATGATGGAGGATTTTAATATTGGACATTCTTTTGTTATTTTAGAAAATTTCACGTCTACTTTGAATTCTGTTATAATGATTTTTACAATTCTAAATAATTATTCTATTTCGTTTTAATAATTGCTCTTGAATGATTGAAATTATTCAACACTTTGTAAGTAGAAACAAACACTAGAGTGAATTGTCAACACATAATTGTTAATGTAAAGCTGTACAGAATAATTATTTTCGTTCGTTTTAATAATGTTTTTGAATGACTAAATAATTATTCTACTCATTGCTGGTATAAGCAGACACAAGAGTAAAATATTAATACTTAGCGCTTAATTCAAAGATGTGCTGAATAATAATCTTGTTCATTTTAATAATTGTTTTCGAATGACTGAATAATTGTTCTAGTCATTGCCGGTAGAAAGTAGACACAAGGGTAAAATGTCAATACTTACCTCTTAATTCAAAACTGTGTTGAATAATTGAATCGTTCATTTTAATAATTATTCTCCAATGACTAAATAATTATTTTTCAAAGTGAATTTTATCTTGAAGACTGGATAAATATTTATCAGAATAATATGGATACAAAATGCAAACTAAACTTGTTATGAACAATTATTCTGTGCATTATGAATAATTATTCTCATGCAAACCCTGGTCTGGCCTTACTTTTCTCCATACATTTCTTAGAAGATCCATGACCTCACTGTAAAATACTCATTCATAGATGTTCTAACACTTTAATTATTCAAAAGAAACTTTGTGCTGAATAATTATTCGAACTTCTGAGAGTAATTATTCAATACTACATAGTGAATGACCATATAATTATTCACATATGTTTGAATAATTAATTCACCATACATAATACTTATTCACAATACAATTTGTTTTCTTGAATAATTAATCTCTAACACAATCTCTAAGAAAAGAGTTTGTGTTCAACTTTATTGATTTATATGTTCATTCATCACGCAATCTTAAATAATTATTCACATATATTTGAATAATTATTCACCACACAGAATAATTATTCACAATATAATTTTTTATTGAATAATTAGTCTCTAAAACAGTAAAAATCATTACAACAAAAGTCAAAGTAGACGTAAAATTTTCTAAAATAATAAAAGAAGGTCAAACATTGAAATCCTCCATCATCAAAATTATTTCTTCAATTCATGAAAATCAACACAAACAATTTCACCATCAATGTCTTCAGTTCACGATGTCTTGAATAATCATTCACTCGAATTTGAAATCATCCAAAGACTCTAATCCATGCACCATCAAAATCCAATCAATAGAAAAGCTACTCTTCTTTAAAATTTCTCCATTTTCCAATATCAAAAGTTGTTTCTAAACCTATGAATAGTACTACAAAGTCTTCACTCAATCAAAAGGGTAAACAACTAAATTTATCAACAAAAAAAAAGAGAAAATTCAAGACCAAATCAACAAAAAATGAGAAAAGTCAAGTACAAAAAAATCACAAAATTATTATTATATAACAAAGTATCAATATTTATATCAAATCTATATTATCACAGTGATGAATAATTATTCATAGGTGTTTGAATAATTATTCACAACTTAAATAATTAGTCTTTAACCCAGTAAAAACCATGATTCAAAACAATGAGAATCATTACAGGAGAAGTCATAGTAGATATGAGTGTATCTAAAATAACAAAAAAAAAAAAAATTCACAACTGAAAGTTTCCATTATAAAAATCATTCTTCAAGTCATGAGAATTAACACAAAGCAATCACAATCGATCCATTCAATTCACATTGTCTTAAGTAATTATTCATTGCTCAAATCTAAACATTATTTCATTCAATTTTGAAATCAACCAAAAACCTACACCATACACCACCGAAATACAATTAAGAGAAAGAGTTGTGTTCAGTTTTAAAAATCCTCAATTTTTCAAGATTAATAATTTGTTTCCAAACCCGCAAATACCATCACAAAGGGTTTTTACTCAATCAAAATGGTCAAAAGCTAAATTTACTGAAAAAAAAGGAAAGGTCAAGACTAAACAAAAATCACAAACATATCTTACTTGGCTCCAAATCTTCATCAAGTTTTGAAACTATTCTTAAATTATTATTTTGATCTCGTTGTTGTCCATCCATATTTACCATTTTTTAGCATTTTCTGTAACAATGATTTAGAACAATGGTAGAGAAAAAGAAGAGAGAGAGTGAGAGAGATAGAGAATCGAATATGATAAGAGAGAGAGTGAGAGAGTTGGTTTGATAGATGAATATGAATTCAAAATCAGATTTTAAAGTTTGTTTTTTGTTTGAGCTGGAGTTGAAATTTTTTTAGAGGGTCAAAATTACCCTTAATCAGTCTCAACCGTTGAATCAAAATGAGACTAATTGAACAGTTACGATTTCATTTTGCACGTGCTGAAAAAAATGGCTTCTGTACCATAGCCGACTCGGGCTCTCTCCGGCTGCCTATGTATTGCCCTAAAGATATCCGTAACTTTCTCTAAACTTGCCTCAAATCAATCACCCCTTGTACACGAACGATAACAGAAGGAGAAATTGAACAAAGAATCAAATCCCACCATTAGCAAGATAATTCATTAACACCATACATTTGTAACATGTAGTTGAATAACCCATTTCAAGCATCTTCTTTTACGCTTCAGCTTCACTCAGTTGTGATGAAACAAAATTTGGCTTTTCTCAAGGACATTCAATTGCAGAATAAGTAAATTGGTTGTGCTTAAAATCCTTCAGCATAGAAGCCCAGGTGAAAAACCACCAGAATTTCACCATATGTAGGCGGATGGTTCGTGAGAACTTGATTAACACTGAAAGAATCCATTTCATGAGGAAAATCTCTAACTGTCCTTAGCAAAACCCCAAATCAAATGCCTCAATGCATTACATATTAGTGATGATAACCCCATGTAAAGTAGGGCTCTACATAAGCTTTCATTACTCATTTTGAAAATTTACTTATCTTTGGGTTAATTCGTCAAACACCTTTTGCGCATTTCGATTTTCAAAGGAAAGCCTACTATCGGCAATGATCTCCCTATTGAAATCAGTCATAAACATTACCATTACTATATATAATTTTTTTCATAAATACTAAATATAAGACGATTTTATTAATACACGATGATTTTTAAATAATTTTGATATTTTTATCCTTTACATATTTTATAAGGTCTTTAATTTTAATACGTAGTATTTATTTTATTCTTTTTCAATGATCACTATACAGTGATGTCTAATAAAGAATCAAGATTCATCGTTTTATTTCAATTGTATCGATATTAAATTTTATCACATATTTAAATTTTTAAAAATTAAGAGAAAAATAAAATATTGAAAATTGTAATTGATTATGATCAAATTTTAAATTTATTTTAAATTATTATAATTAAATTATATTTTTTAAATATCAATATAAATTTATAAAAAATAAAAAATTAATAAATTAATAAACCTTATTATTTTTAAAAAATTAAACATAAAAGGAAGGGAAAAAAATAGAAAAGAACTTTGGAGGGGCGCCCAATTTCTTGTGGCGTGCGGCAACTTTTGGCGCAACCCAAAGGAGTGCCCAATTTGGGCGTCCCAATTTTTGTTGGCCACACAAAAACATTAATTTTTAAAAAAAAATTCTAAAAAGTTAAAATTATTAAAATTTGTTATGCATTGATAAAATTATCTTATATTGAATAATTCTTTTTTTACTGTATACAATATATTTACATTTTATTTTAAGAATTATTTCTCTAACATTTTATTTAAAATATATTTAATCTTTAAAATTTTAGATTTTGAAAAATTATAGAACGTAATAAGTGATAAACTCACGTTAAATGACTTTGATTATAACATAAAAATATTTTAAAAAAAACCTTAAAGATTTATTTTTTAAAAAAATGTAAAACATCATGAAATTTTCACTAGGTTGGACAGAACTTACATGCATATTTGGCCAAGGTGGAGAACTTGCATCCTTGTTTTCCCTTTTTCTTTTTTCCTTTCATGTTGACTTCCACCCAGAAGGGCAGAAGATGTAAAACACTTTCGCTGGTTTAGGCACAAATATATGAAAACTTCCTCTCATTGCGGCGAAAGCTTGCGGCGTGTTCCTTGGTGTTCTACAAAACACACACCCAAATTTTTAACTCTTTTGTTTCGGTTATTTTAATGTAGATTTTTCATAAATTTTTAATGTATAAATATAAAAAATTAAGTATATTTTCAATAACTTACCTCTTCTCGTACACATTCGAAATAAATTTTTTAAAATTTAAATTTTAGTATCTAAAAACTTTAAAAAAAAGTAAAAGAATTTAAAAAGTGAACAATTTAGAATAAAGTTTTTATAAATTGTATTTAATCAAATTAAAAAGTGTATATACTGCCTTCTAACCCAAAATGATGCAAGAAAACTGATGGTGCCAATTGCCAAGTGAAAACACATGGAGAACTACTGCTAGGCAAATTCTTCGTCGGATTCCTCTTCAAGAGGCAAGAAACTACTACATTCTTGAAGTTCTTTTAAACTGGGGTCTTATATTTGCATGCTAAGTACTTCTACTTAATGTAAAATTCTATTTAGAGACCAATGTTTTGAGGCATTCGGGCCCTTAAGGGTACTTTTGGGATGTCAGGTCACATTTCTTTTTTTATTAACAGATGTTAACGATATTACTGTAAGATCAAATATATTATAAAATATCTAAGTTTCTTTGGTAATATTTACAAAAGGGAAGGGTTAGGTTGTAGTTTCGACAAACTTTAGAGACGTTTTGATTATATGGATTCAATACCTCAAAGCCTTCGTAATACTTACTCTGAGGACAAGATGCAGCTTTCTTGCAATTTCCCAACTTGTGGCCAAGAATTAGCAGATCTTTGCTTTAACCGGGTGGCTAGGCCTATCAAACGGGCCATATGAGATGGGCCTAGCCCATTCTTAGCCAATTCATACTGAGCCCGAACTCATCAGAGTCTAAACCCGATTGTTATGAGTTCGGCTAAGCCTAAAATATTTTTTGACAAATTAAAATGATTTTTTCATAAATAAAAAATTTAGTTATAATTATAAATTGAGAAATTTGCACATTAAAATAATTATTTATAAAATAGGCAAAGTTTCAAAAGAATTTTACTAAAGGAGGGATTCATATTTTACGTGCCTAGAAAATTTAAAATTTTGAAACAAAGGTAGTCAACATTAGATATATATATTAAATAATCATATGTTTGAAGAGATATACAGATTAAATAATTAAATATATGTATTAATTATTAAATAATAAAATAAAAGATATAAAATAAAAGAGTATGTATTAACTAATATATGTTTTTTGTTCTTTTAAATTTAAGTTGAGTGTGTGTGTGTGTGTGTTTTGTATAGTAAAACTATTATTTGACATTTCATTGCTCCTTCAATGAAATTTTATCAATAATAATTATAATTATAAACAAATTACATGTAGGTAAGATGATGTGTATTTTTATAGGTCAAAAGATAGAACTCATTAACATTATTTTGATGTATGAATTAAAATAATCAAAGATAAGAAGTTAATAGTAGGAACCAATATAATAACACATGAAGGTAGAAACACACTACACTAAATATAATAGTACTACATACTCTAATAGTTACTATAATATTAAATAATAAAATTTATTTACATATAGCAAAAATGAAAGAAATTATTTACAAGAATAAGTGTAGGTTTGTGTGGCTAATAAATATTTATAATAAGAAAAAGTTAGTTGATCGTGATCATAATATTATTAATATATACAGATATGTAGAATTAAAATTCTTTTTCAAAAAAAAAAAAAAGAAACATACAAATGTGTAGAATTCTAAATCCCCTCAAGTCCTAACTCCCTCCCTTCAGATAAAACAAGAAATGCCTTTTGTAGCATATACACATATTGATTTTATAGATTATAACTTTAAAATGTTTGAAATGAAAATTTAATATCCCAAATTCTTAAAAATTGATATGTAAATAAACACTATTTGTGCAAAGAAATAAAAAAAATTAATTTCATGAAGTTATAATATATAGTATTATGCATAAACTATTATCATTATATCAATAAATTATAATATATAATTATAAATTATTATAATTACTATATATACTCCGATCTGATTTATGATGAATTGATCTATACAAGCTCAAGTTTAATCCAAAATATATTTGAGCTCAAATTTAAAACTTGAATTCGACTCGATCCTAACTCGATAAAAGCTTGAATTAAAAATTTTGGACCACCCAATCTGATTGACAGTTCTAAAAATGACACCATGCACGAAACACCATCTCAACTTTGCTTAAAACGCTATGCTAAAACAAGACATACATCAACTTTAGGTCCACCAATACTTTGCAAAGCAACTCTACGTTCTTGTAGTATGGTTGTAGCAAAATTAGGGGGTGCCAAGTGACAGACTGAATAAATGTCCCTTGCTGCCGCAGATATAAACTGCAAATCCATTTTTTGCGCCGTGTGATGTCTTATCTCAGCCTTTTGCTGAGACTGGTGTTAGGGAGTCAATACTTTAACAGACCAAGGTTCTTTTTGAATGTTGCCTGTGGTTATGCATTGTCTTGATAGATGTTTCTAATATTTCTATCTTTATGGATTTTGAAAAATGAAGGATGATTATAAGAAGATTGAACTTGAGCACTAGCCCACCTGGATCAGAAGAGGTTTCAAGCCTATTACTCTACAATCTACTTGGATATTTATCTGCTTATGGATACTCCAGGCCGCAGAAGGCTCGCCATTTGAATCTTGAACAGAGGCATGCTTCTGCTGATGATATAAGAGGAGATTTTGTATAACTCATCACTCTGTAGTAGCGTTCCTATAGATAAACGATTAGTGTTTGACGAGTATTAAACTTGATAACCTCTGCTTCATTCTGATTTTTTTGCTGTCACAATTTTTTATTAATGAGAGCATGATTGTATATATTCACTGATATTTGGAAATCAGACCAAGGCCGAATTGACATAAGTGATCTAACACAACTCATTTCATCAGACTAGAGTTCTCTTTGATGTAGTATGTACTTTCATCAGTTCTTTTCATTGAAATTAACTTTGAAATTTTTCATTAACATAATAGGATTATGGATGACAAATTTAAGGCAATTTTGGGCAGTAATTAATAATGAAACTCTGTTGTAAAGAAATCTTGAACAACAGTGTACCCTTCCACTTAACAAAGCAACAACAAATAATTGTCTTAGCAAAGAAATGGATATCACAAAACAAGGGAGTCTCGAGCAAGTCCTGCAATCAAACTAGGTTTCTTTTGGAGGACCCTTCTTAGCAGCCTCTGCAGCAGCTTTTTCTTCTTCAATCTCGGCAACAATTGCATCAATCTCAGCTTCATCAAGTTGCCTCAGCCCGTGCTCCTTTGTCATCACCGCAACTTCTATGTTCTTCCCACCACTCTCAACAACCTTAATATTTGACATTTGCAAGTTAAAATCAAGCGTTCCAACTCCAAACATCTCAACAAAACATTCTCTATCGCTACAATAAACATATTAGAATGGCAGAAAAATATATCAGTGGTTGAACCCAGCCTTCTTTTATGACATCTCTATGGTACCCGCACATCAGATAGCCTGAATTCCTTCTTTAGTAAAGTTGGGACTAGAAGTCAAAATTCTACATGTCACCAATAAATAGGTTAATGGTGTCAAGACAATTATCAGATTATCCAAACTGGAAGACCATCGAACCATGATAAATTATTTGCTAGCCATGGATTGGTGAAATGAGGAGAAAAAATTCTGTGGTTCTTCAGAACAAAACCATTAAAGAGTTCCATTGAACTATTAGATGGGTATGGGGTAATCCTACATCTTGAAATTATGCAGGTACATTAAAAGGAATGCCTCCATGAGACTAGCGCAAGCATTACCTAGTTCATGGACCAACACCTAACATGCACAACTCTCCTGAAAGGTATTTTCTTCATTTTCGGCTCAGGGATCTCATTATATAAGGAAGAAAGGTAAAAAGGATAAAATTGATTTAATAGAGCACGACATCTCTGAGTTAAATGTTAAGAAGAATACTAGAATAAGAAAAACAGTAAATCTTTATTCCTGGATAACGCATGCAAGAATAAATAACTTCAACCGATAAGAGTTGGCTGTTTCAGATCAAATATTTTGAGAATCAAACCAATCTTAATGTTGAGAAAAAGAACTTCCGATGTGTGAGGTAACTTAGCAACTAAAGTTGAAGAATTGAAACCTTCATAAAGTTTGAAATGTGAAAAGAGACATAGCAAATGGAGGAGAAAATTAAATGTACCTTTACCATTTGGAAAACCTAACTTAACAAGATTCCCCCAAAAACAGGAGCAAAAACATCGAAAGGCAGCAAATGTTATGTAAGCTACAAAGCATGATAATCTCAAGAGAGGGGTACATGTTCTTGTGGAAACGTTTCTAACAGCAACAACTAAGGACACATGTAAGAAACTACTTTCTCTGCACTGTATAAGCACTTAAGAACCATGTGCCAAACCTTCCAATTACATGTCTAGCATTCTAAAAAGTATTCATTTGTGTAATTCAAAGGAAAGATGCACACAGCATTGCTATACAATGAAGTAAAACATGACACCAACATGTAAGATCAATCTAGGACATTATACTTCTCACTGCATAAGCTTCATCTGAGTAAAATGGATGCATACTAAATTTATACATGATATATTACCAAAAAGATATGGTGATATACATTAATGTGTTGCAAAAGGAAATTTTGAACATGCAATTTATTCAGCAAGTCTAGAAAGTCTGGTTGCCCTGTTTTTCATAAAATTTCCATGCCAACATATACCTGTGCACCTGCAGGGTAGGAGCGAAAGAATGTACCCTATCTCAGGTTTGAGTCTATGCTTCTAGGTGCAGAACTTCTGGAAGAAGAAGAAACTTAAAAGAAGTGTTGTAATCATATACAGTCAAGGCTCATAGAACTGTGTGCTAGATAACCAGCTAAAAATGACTATGCTATAATAGCACCAAAGAACTTGATAGAACACATGACTCCTTGTTGTCAATGGCTTAGAAAGATTTACTCTAATAGCTACTTTGTTACTGACACGGAAAGGATAACAACCAACAAAGGATCAGCACAAACTTTTGGAGAAGAATTATTACATAAAATGTATTTATACAGAGGGATGAACAATAAACTAAGACTTTAATGTAATGAATTAATTATTATCCAAACTACTCGAGGAAGTATGATTCTCTAATTTGCCTTGAAATCACAAATTAATATCAAGAAAATTCCAACTTAAAATCTATCTAATCACAAAATTCTTGAATGATTTTCATACAGCTGGATTTACACTAAGCTTGAGTACCTTGAATCTCCATTCGTCAACTAGATACTAATATACTCAGTTGTCTCATAAGCACAAGCATGAAACTTGAAGAGGGCAAATAAAATAGATATCAATTGGGAGTATGAAAATCAGAAAAGATAAGGCATGACTGCAGGATCTCTAAACTAATGGTTAGATTTATGTTAAATTCTATCATACATGGAAGCTTATAGAGGTGGTAAAACAGTAATAAAATATGTAAACAAACCAAATATTTACTTACTTCAAGCAGTGCACGAATTGCCAACTTTATAGTTTCTTGGCCAGATGTTTCCTTGTAATTCTTCTCTAGAAACTCCCTGATTGAGTTTGAGTTTCTCCCAGTTGCATTAGCTTTCCAGGCTGAAAATGTTCCTGAAGGATCCGTCTGGTAAAGTGAAGGGGCACCTGTGTATGGGTCAAAGCCAATGATCAAGGTTGAGAGGCCAAATGGTCTCACACCACCACTTTGAGTATATTTCTGCTGGAGACCAGCTATGTAACGAGTAATATATTCAACTGTAACAGGATCCTCAACAGTAAGCCTATGACTTTGACACTCAATACGTGCTCGGTTTATCAAAACACGTGCATCTGCTTTCAAGCCTGCACAGGCCAATGCGATGTGATCGTCTAGGTTTACAATCTTCCTGACCGATCTGAGAACGAAAGTAGGATGTAGAGACGTTAGAAACTAGAACCACAAAAGAAAAAGAAGAAAAGAACCTCCTTTGTTCATTTGCTTCTCCTCTATTTGCCTCTCACTACTCCTGTTCAATTGTTAAGTATAGGAAGCCTTACAAACATTTTCTTAAGCATGATACATACAAAACTAAAACTAAATGAAGCAGGGAATTGCAAACTATTATGAGCTCTGAACCATGACTCTGTCGAAACAATCATAAAACTTCTCAAAAGAGATTAACCAACAATCTCAGTAACTACTTTAGCTACAGGATACAATATCAAGTCTATCAGCGGCAGCTACATTACAAGTAAAAAAGAAGAACTCAACGAATCAGGAAAAATCGAAATGCTATCAGTGAACATCAATACTAAAACCCTAAACCTTATGTAATTACAGTAACAAAAAAAAAGGGACAATCACGACCAATCAAGATAAAAGGGAAAAATTACCCTAAATTAGAAATCAATAACTAGAATTCCGAAGTTAAAAGTGCACAGAAAAATAAGTAATTATTAAGTATCCCTGGAACTAAGTGATTTGAGAGAGTGGGACCTGGAGTCTTGAAGCTTGGGAGTTGATTTCTTCTCCACACCGAGAACGATGGTGTCGGTGCCACGGACACCAACGGCGGCGTTGCCCTTTCGTACGGCTTCGAGGGCATACTCAACCTGGAATAGATGCCCATCCGGCGAGAAAACTGTGATAGCTCTGTCGTATCTGGCCATTTTTCAGATAAATCTATGCCTTATACAAGGATGCAAGTAGCTCTCTTAGATATGCTTCCGATCTCCGACTCGTCGTCGATGCAACGTAGGGGCCTCTGGGGAATGAGAAAGAAATAGAAGAAAGAATTCTCAAAGAGAACTTGGGGGAGAAGTCAGGGTCCCTGACAGGGAGGCGAAGGAAGACCAAGGAGCAAAACGCCGTCGTCTTTCTTTTGTTATGCAAGTGATTTTTCTTTTTTTCTTCTCTCCAATTATTTTATTAAATCTTTCTTGACTCAAGGGGGAAAAAAAGATTCTCCTTTTTCTTTTGTAGTAGTAGTGAAAAAATCATCTATCTAAATAAAACCATAAGCCGACAAACTTGATGGCTCAATTTATTTGATTTAATTTTTATTTTAGAATTGAATATAAATTTTTTATTTTAAAATTTACTTTTTTATATAAACAACTTAATTTTATAAAATTTAAAGTCTGACATGCGATCATGACTTTTCTTGTGATTACCGTTCACGTCTAGTTACAGCTATTCTCTCCCTCCCCCAAGATGTTGAAGGTGTTGAAATTCAAATACTTCAATTCGTGCAGTAATTTCTTTGATAGTAAAACCATAACACTGAACAAATTCAATAGCAAAAAGTTAGCAGTTGCTTAAAAAAGATGAAATAGAGATAGCATTAGAGAAAGATACAGTTTTCAATTTCATATGTGGGACATGAAATAAGTTACATTACTGCTGATTTCCAGGTCGCCTCTCTTATGTGGTTAATTCGAGACTGGAAATCTCTGTGCTCTCTGGACTTTGGATATTTCCAATTAGTCGCTGATTTACGAAAAATATTGTATGTGTACCTTGGTTTTTTTGGTTATCCGCGAGGGCAGAGAAAAGAATGGAAATAGAGGGCCAAGAACATTATACGAATCATGGATACATCCATCCATAGGTTTAACAACCGTCATCAAACAAGAAAATTTTTGGTGTTCTTGCAAATCAGTAGACTTTACAAGAAGGGTCTTGGAAAGTTGATCCGCGGACATAGACACACAAACAGTGATCCTATTCTCCCACTCAAATGCTGCATTCAGTATCTCTTCAGCTGAAGATGCATTCATGCAGAAACTGCCTGATTTCTGTAGAAAATCGAGCTTCGACGGAAGTCTGACTAGCATCGCCATAACCATAGGTGGTACACTAAGACGTGCTGGAACCTTAACTGCCACAAAGAAGCTATGGAGGAGTTTGCAAGCTCCAGGAGCTATCGGTGTTGCATATTCTCATTCGATCATCTTAATAGAGATTCAGAGCATCATAGAATCCGCTGCAGCAAAGCACAAAACCTTGAACAAGGCCGCTTCACTCAATATTATTGCCATCAGAACCACAATCTATTTACCGCGTGGTTGAACAGGTTCTGCTATAGGGATGATGCTCCAGAAAGCCTTCTTACTAGGTTTGGATTTTATAACCCATATTGCTTACTGGGCGTAACTCATGAAAGACTTATCACCATACATGTACTTTGTTCAAGACATTGGTTAACATATACTCCCATACTTTCTCCCGCTTCCTTGCATTACATTTCAAAAATGGTTGCATCAAGAAAGTTAAACATAGTGTTGCTGACAAACCTGAAGGGGATGATTACATGGGTTTGCCGTAGACCATTTTTTTGCTTTTCAAAAAGAAATGGAGTACAAGGACATGGCCAAATGTGACTATACAGCGGAGTATCATCGCCTTGCAATTCCTTTGCTCAAAATGTTGTCGGGATACATTAAGTCTACGATTCTGGCCTCTGAAAATGTACTTCCAATCTAGAGTCTTCAAACAAAATCCGCCGATAGACCAACTAATGGTTAAGTTTTCAGCCACTTAGTATAACTTGTCTCCTAGTTGCTTGCTTTATTCCTAATCTCAAAACTTACAAACCCTTTGAAACCAATTGCTGGATAAAACATGGGCTTTAGAAGAAGCATAGTGTAAAGGCGGGGAACAAGCGCCTGATGCTGCAATAATTTTCCAGATCACTAACTCTACCTCTTCTGAGACACGCAACAGTTGGCAAATTTGCAACTACCAGAAGGTCAGAATAACACTATATGTATCTTCTGGGTTCCACACCTCCAAACAAACTACAATGAACAAAAAACGATTCACACGCAAGATCAATTGGATAACAACAATTCTATTTCTCGTTTTTTTTCTTTTCCTTGCTTTTCTTTTCGGATAACCGCGTGTGCTACTGAAACAAACCATATTCTTTGGTTCTTTTGGCACATTAAGAATTCTTGATCAATTAAGCTGAAGAAATTTGGAGATGTATTCGGTCAACTAAAAGACTCAACATCACTACACCATTTGATTGTGTATAATAGGCAAATCAAAATTTGGTGCAGTTCCTTGCCCCCAAGACAGGAATAGTTGCAAGCATTTACACGATGCATGAATTTAACATTATGCGCCAACAAAACCAACTATAGCCTGCAATTCCATACAACTAACAAAAGTTCCTGGATTATCAAATGATCTAAAGTATGTCACAAGTGTGATGACCGAATCAGGCACGTAACTACTTCGGTTTAGCCTTCAGCTTAGAAGCATTAGCCCCAGCTGCAGCTTTCGCAAGGGTTGAAGGTTTAATGGCACTTTTAGGATTGAGAGCCTTTCTTATTTTAAATACTGCCCAGGCAGTTCCGATGGCATGCCCTGCCGCATCAAGGCCTTCATTTGTTACCTTACCCGCTTGTTCTCCATACCTGTTGTTAAAGCAGAATTACCAACATTAGCGGCCACCTAGGAAGGAAACCATATTATTAAGATGCATGTAACAGGTCATATAGTGCTAAATTTGGATGTCCGTATGTATGATCCTTCTGAGGTGGGACCTGAGGAAGCAGATTCCAAGAAAACAAAGATCATATGATACAGGCAGAGTTTTCTTGATGATTACCTCTGAGAAACAAGCTCTGTTGTTACAACTGCAGATGTTGACATTACATTTTTCCCAGCAACCTCAACGGCATCACATACCTTGTCTGTAGCACATTTCAACCAGATAGAAGTTAGTTAAAAATAGGAACATGCAGAACCTTCCACAAGAAAGACATATAGAAGAGCTGCTACTGCACATGTCCTCTCATAATTAAAGCAGGACAAGACCAGTGATTTTGAACAACCAGTTGTTCATGTATATTGCACGCTAACATGACGAACCTATTATTCATATACTTGACATTACTACAGAGTTATCTCATCCATATTTGCTGTCTCCTTTTTTTTTTTTTTTTGGGGTGAATATCTACATTTGCTGTTTCATTCCGTACAAGAAAAAACTGTTATAAATTACAGAACATCAGTATGATCTCTAAATGATTCTGTCGTTATCCCCAGTTAACGATGCCCTATTTTAATGGATGCCTAAATTTCCAAAATGCATGGCTTCATTATAGACAAGCTTTCCCATTTCAGACTTCATCATGATTTTGTTGAGCAACGCCATTGTAATGGCCATGGTAATATGAACATAGAACCACTCTTCATACTATAATACAAACCCCAAAATTTTCAAAATGGTGGTGAAAAACAAAGAATAGATAGTTGAAGAGTAAAGGAAGTATAGAGAACATACTAAATCCTTCCAAGGAGGCCAGCACAATTTCTCCTGGAAGAAGGCTGAAGAATTTCTTGCCAGCTTTCGAGTTTACGACTGAACTTGCAAAGAACCCAGAGACTTTGACAACCCCTGAAAGTATTCCATTTGCCACCTTCTGTGACATCTTTGTCAACCTTTTCACCCTGAAACCATTATCAATCAGTCATGAACCTAAGAACAAATGATTAGTTCTGGGGCAAAAGGATAGAATAGACGGTAAGATAAGAAAAAAACACCGTAAACTATGTTTGATTACCGAATTTCACAAGGACTACGGGATTAAAAGCTAACATAAGTACTTAAAAGCAGCAAGCAGATAGTATAGCTATACAAAGGGGGATATGGACATTGATTATACTTTCTGGGAAATCCTAAAGGTTGAGTATCAGATTTTCCGAAATTCCACAAAAATAGAACTTAACAAGCCATGTTCACACAGTTAATCTGAATCTTGAGGCAGCTATACAAAGGGGATATGGACATCGATTATACTTTCTGGGAAATCCTAAAGGTTGAGTATCAGATTTTCCGAAATTCCACAAAAATAGAACTTAACAAGCCATGTTCACACAGTTAATCTGAATCTTGAGGCACTTTCAAATGTGTTTTCTTATTCTCTTTTCCCTTTTCTATTATGTTAATATGGGAGTTGACAGATAACAAGACACCTTTAGTTAGAGGGATCAAAGAAGCATAAATCATAATTTAGCATAACCAGAGCAATTTATTTTTTGGGCTGAATTAATTAGAGCAATTAACATCCTTGAAGCTTAAAAAATGTTATATCTTATCTATTATTACATAATTTGTAAAGCAGAAAACAAAAATCCGCAGTCAAAGCGAAATACTACTAGCAACAATAAAGAGCTCAAACTGGGTTACCTTTTCATTCTCCTGAGTGTCTTAGGGCTAATCTCGGACTCTGTACTCTTTCCCATCCTCTTCTTCAAGAACTCATTCCCCCACTTCAATCTATCCATGGTCACGTCTCCACACCATAATATCCCCTTCACCAGCTGCCCCGATCCAGCAGCAATCATTCTCGCAACAGACCCACTGTAATCCTCCACATTGGGAGCAAGTGTGGTCCAATACGCAGCCGAGCTCTTCTCCACCAACTCTTCCTTTTGCTTGTCCTCCTTCATCTCCTCCGGCGAAACCTCCTTGGCGACCATCCACCACCCTTCCCCCGCTCCTTTCTCGGCCACCTTCTCCACTCTAAATGCACTGTACTTCTCCAACAACCGATCCAATTCCCTCAACAATTTCTCTTGCCCTTTCCCCACAACAGTCAACCCGTAGTTCAACACATTTTCATTGTCCACATAATCAGGAACGTCTCTATCCCGTCCCTCGTGCACTTCCGTTTCAGGAGGGACTCTAAGAGTGAAGAAGTAGTGGGACTGATCCAGCTTCATCTTTCGCCAACGGCCACTGGATTTCATCTCCGACGCGAGCAAGCACCGCCACAACAGTATCACCCTGCCGGAGATTCACAATTGAAAACTCTCCCCTAGCAAGTTCAACACTGTGCTCCTTATCAATCAAATGCACTAGAGCACCTGGGATTCTAATTATAACCTCCTCAGAAGACTCAAGAGCCGTGCTGCTTCGAGCATCTGGATTTCCTTGGATTTCAACTTGAACGCTCTCATTTTCAGTGTCCGGGAAGAGATTTGCTGCTAAATCTCTCATATCCAGAGAAGGGTACACAGAGGAGGCAGGGCTTGACGTGAGTTGGGATGAAGATTCTGGATGTGATTCAATAACTTTAGGATAGAGAGAATTGGAATTCTTTGAATTTCGCGAAGAAAACATGATTGATGAGTTCGGTTTCTTGATTTCGGTGGCACTGAGGTTTTAGAAAGGAAATTCTATATTTAAAGGGAGCAAAGCTTAGGATATAAGCAAAAGCGGAAACACGTCGGTCATTTTGGGCTTCAAGACAAGAAGCGTGTCACGGTGTCTGTCAACGAGACACTTGGGCGTGTGATAACCGCGGAGGTAACTCAGTGGTGTGGTTCCGGGACCCACTGTTCATTCATCCGCAAATAACCGCACTGAGGGAAGTTAAGTTTGGCGCCAGTTTTGAACAAAATTACCCATCAGATCTTTTCAATATTTACCGTCAATATTCCCCTTGATTCTGAAGAAAATTAACGTAATTAGAAATGGCAAAGTTGGGCGAACTGGGCTCTCTCTTTCTTCTTCTGGTTGTCCTAACTATGAGAACTGATTCATACTTAAGTTGCAGAGAAACTATTTGAGGAAAGGCCTGATAGGAGTTTTATGACGTAGTCTGATGATTCATAGGCGCTCGGGTAACTTGCAATGCAGGGCGGGATCATTTTTCCGACAAGATGGAGAAGATAGATTCCTTCTTAGCCAAAAGCGGTAAGGTGAACTTCTGACTTGTTTGCTTGGGCTGGCTACCTGTCTGTTACTAGTGAATTAATGGGGATGGTATGTCCAACAGTAAGAAAAGCTTCCTGAATTGGACGCCTGTTCCATGCTAACCTAAGATTAACAGAAGAAGCTGCAAGAAGGTTGCCAGGGAGTATTCGGATCTTTTTCTCTAGTTGGAAGGTTTGAAGACGCTCAGACCTTAGGGTTGGGAATTGAAACTAGGGGTTACATCAAGAACTTGGGATTAATCTTTCTGTCTAGTGTGCTGTTCTCTGAATTCTTTTTAATAGTAATTCTTTGTCCTAGTCTTTTTTTTATAAGTAATTTTTATTAATAATAAAGATAAATTACGCAAATGAATGGAAGAGAGAAAATTCAGCACTCATAAAATAATAGAAAATAAAATTATATTTTAAGAATCTTAATTAGTAAGATATAATAGATAAAAATAAAAATAAACACAAAAAAAAACTCTGCCTCTATAACGTGCGACCAGCCATCCTCATTGGTGGCATGACAATCTCAGCTGCGTCTTGATTTCCGCACAGAAGTCATCACCATCACGAAGTGCTGACATGAGAATGTCAGTTGCATCTCGATTTTTGTAGAGAAGTCATCGCGAACTGCTAGGCACACCAGTGGTTGCGAAGATAGTCAAAGGAAGAGAGTTAAGAAAGGTTATAATTATATTTAATTTTTTAAAATTATATATTATATAAAAATTAATTTTTAATAATTTTTTATTTTTTAAAAATTATAAATTTAATTATTAACGTATCATTTAAAATAACTTAATAATTATTAATTCTATAAAAATTTATTTTAATTTTAAAATAAAAATTCTTAAAATTATTAATGTTAAACTAAAAAATTATAATTTTTTAAAATATGCATGATTTTCGCTAAGACTTGGTAGAAGTGTATATCCACTTCCTGGTCTTAGCGAAAGTTATGTAAATTTTAAAAAATTATAAGGTTTAACATTAATAATTTTTAGAGATTTTTTCAAAATTAAGATAATGTTTTATTTGTTAGTCATTGCGATATTTTGGACAATCTGATGCGTTATTCATTGAATTTATCGTTTAGGGAGGAAGATAGAGAAAATAGTGAAAGAGTTTTTTAAAAAATAATTAATTTTTATATTGTGTATAATGTAAAATAATTGTATAAGAAAATATTCAAATTAGATTTGGAGAAAAGAAGATTTTTTAAGTAAAGAAGAGAGAATCTCTCATTTAAAAAGATTAGAGTGAATCCACAACGATAAAAAAGAATGACTGGCTACAAAATGAAGAGTGATCATTGTTTATGACAAAAGATGGTGTGGAGGAGCCAGAAGCTGAAGCAAAGAAAAGGATTCCGGCCAAGATTGGAGCTGACCGCTGGAGCTCCAATCTTGGCCCGAGAAGACGAAGGCAATGAAAACTGAAGAAGAAAGCAGGTGGCCTAGGGAGATAAGGAGGAAAGAGAAGAGAGAGGAGAAACAGGAACAAATCAATTCTTTTTTTTTTTTCATATTAATTCTTTTTCCCTAGTCAACCACCAAATCAGCATGGTGACAAAGAAGTAAAAGAAAAAATCAGCTTTTCCGTTTAGGAAGAATGAAGAGACCTAAATAATTGTTCGGAACTGATGTGCGGGTTGATTTCTTTGGTAACGACACCAGAAATGCATTCTTGTTAAACAAGGAGGAAAATAGTTAATTCGGACAAATTTTCTGGCCACCGGCAAATTTCCCGGTTGCATTATTTGACAATCTTCAAGTTCTACTGTCCCGAAGAGGGTGTAGCTTGACAAGAGAAGGATTTGTCATTTCGACGTGCATCCAACTCAGATTTTCCAAGTAACAGGAGAAGGAAAGGCCAAATTAACGTGAATGAGCAACGCGGAGTTTTGCTGTGGTAACTAGCGAACTTCATATGGGGCTTTCCTGGGTCAACTGCTCATCAGAAAGCCGTCATTGCACCTTAGGTCACTTTCATGGCAAATTCATTCTAATCTCACTTATAGAAATATTAATTCCCCTTTCTTGCGGCAAATAATTCTATAATCCAATACGTCCTGTTGATGCCCTTAATTTTGTACCATCCAACGACCTAGAAGACTCTAAGCAAACCATCTTAATCACTGTTTCTACAATGCCCAGATAGTTCTATGACTAACAAGCGTTTTCTTTCTCATTCCAGCCCTTCCTTTTCCCTGCATACTTAGCTCGGAATGCTCTATATATAGGCAGCAAGCTCACCTTGCAGGTTCCTCAACTTATAGACACCAACGCTTACTCAAAGCTCTAACAATGAGGACTTCAGATATTATGGCAGCCAACTGGAAGTCCATCTGGACTATTAATATCATAGTCGTAAAGACTTGGCAATTCTTTGGCTCACTTCCAGTTTTAGAAGGCAGATTATCTTTTCTAGTTCTTCTCATCATTTCTGCAGTGCTTACCTTTACGCTCATCTTTGTTGCTCTCCTCTTTGATTTAATGTCGAAACCTCAAGGCTCCCCCAATGCGGTGCACTTGAACTCGCGGAGCAGCAAAGGCGGCATCTGCTGGCATGACATTCATAATCGTGACGAATTGCAGATCTCCGTCTGTGTTAGATTTATAGAATCGTAGGGGTTTTCCTGATCAAGAAGTGGGTGATTATATATATCCACATTTGTTGGTGATTTCAATAAGAGATGAATGCCGGATATGAGATATGAATCAGTTCCGCGGCATTGCAGTGTTACTATTTGCAATTTGCATACCTCAATTCTTGAGGACTGTAAGTTTGATCATCAATGCCAGCATTTGTTGAAGTTTCTTGCATAATGCAAAAGCGATTTTATGTTTAATGATGCTTCATTTAACCAAAATTGTGGGCAATTAGGTGCAGTAACTCTTACAGCCCCAAGGCCCAAATGTACTTAATTTCCTTTGTAGGGCTTTAATCGTGCCCTATTTGCAAGGAGTCAGACCCATAGCCCAACAACTTTCCAAAAGGTCTAGTATTTTCTCCATTTTTCCGTCAAAAGTGAATACTCCTCCCATTTCAAAATAAATAATCTATTTTTTTTATTTTAGTGTATTTCAAATTATATAACTTATTTTTATATTATAAGTTCATTTATTAATATTTTCTTATTTGAACATTTTCTTCACCCTTCCACTTTAAGTATTTTTGTTTTCAAAATATTCAAAGACATTAAGTCCAATAATAAATTTTAAATTTTCAATAACGAGAATGTTGACTTTTTGAATAGAAACAATTAGTTGAATTGACCACTATTAATTAAGGAGAGAAAGAAAAAATAATATTTAGATATTTTGTTAGTTTTTTCATAAATTTATGAAAATCTTAATAATTGTATAAAGAGAAAATATATTATATATTTTAAAACAGAGAAAGTACTTATTTGGATTGGTTCTCTACACTAAAACCAATGTACTTTTTCTTAATTTTTTTATTTTGAATCTTACTTCTCTTCTCATAAACGAATTAAATTTTTTTATTCTCAAAATAAAAATTTTCAAAAGAAATCCAGTCTAAATAGAAATTCCAATATTACTTTTATACTATAAAATGATATTCTAAATAGTTGACCGGAAGGAAAAAGGGGCATAGTGATTTAGTTACAATAATGTTGTTCACAATAAATAAATAATGTTGTAAGCAGGAACTTGGTTTAGAATAAAATAGACTAGCTAGGGTTCATCTTATGCACTTAAAAACCCAACTCCATTTACTAATTACCTGAGATGACCATCAAAACTACAATGAATATGTTCGGCAAAAGTATGAACAATACTTGTTATTATAGTAGCCTTAATAATTAATTGTACTAGTAAACTTAATCTTCATTAATGCTTGCATCAATTGATAATGACAAGATAGAGTGATTAACTTTAGTTTTAATATGTTTCTCTCTTTCTTATTTAAAAGTGAATTGGAAAAAAGATAATTTTTAATGAAATTTTTTAAATTGACTAAATTATCCTTATATTAGCATTCTTATATTCATATAAAAATAAAGATAAATATATAAATTAATAATTATTTATTTTTTATCATTAATTATCTAAACACTCCTTTTCTTTTCTCTCCCTCAATCCAAACGGGACCTAAAATATCAACAAATCGACAAGATAAAAGCTCAATCGACAAAAATACATGTTATTGTGCGAAAGTGTTTGTATTAATTTATATCGCCCCTCTCAATATAAAAGAAAATAAAAATATAATTTTCATTTCCTACAACAATAACATCATAATAATTATTTTAGTTTAACATGAAGTCACAATTCGAAATAAAAAATTCTACTTCCTCTGTTTCAAAATTTTATGACGTTTTGAACATTTTTTCTTCTAAACAATATTTGAATTTTTACAAATTTTAAGAATTATTTTACTAGAGTTACCCTTAATATAAATATAATTCCTCTATTATCTTTTGTATTAGTAGAAAATAAATTAAATTAATTAAAAATAAAATAGAAAAAATACTCATTATTTTTTTATTCATTAATCTATGCGAAAAGTGTTAAAAAATTTTATATTTTGAAACCAAAGGAATATAATGAACATTGTAAGTTAAAACATTAGAATATTTTAAAACTTGTGTTTACAAAATAATTAATTCTAAATGCTAGTTTTCTTATTTCTTCTAATATTCAAACATCACCTATCAGTATTTAATTTACGCGGGCACGTATAAAGGAAAGAAAAGAAGAGTTTCACTCGGATAGAGAAAAATAATTAATTTAGTAGCATTTATTGAATTAAATGTCAAAAAATTATCTTGAGACTTTAAATTCAATTCCTCAGTTCTAATATAAACAAAAAATAAATAAATTTCTAATCTTTTTTTATGCGCTCTATAGTTTATTGTTTAATTAACTAATTAAATTATATTATATAAATTTTATAATTAATTCAAAAATATTAATTTCTTTTAGTGCAATGGTGTCCCTACATGTGATTTAATCTAATTAATGTACTAATAAATAATATATTAGAAGATTTTGAACCTAAAAAATAAGAAAAAAAATAATTGCCAAAACTGATGGCAGTGATTGATAATTTGATAGGAGAGGAAGAGGTAGGTAAGATAGACTGCGCTTAACCCCCACAAATAAACTTGATTTGTTTGAAGTAGGTAAGATCATGCTGAATCGAGGAATTAATTTCCCGACCCGATCGATTACGACAATGCCCGCAAATCTTATCTCCAATAAACATATTATTTCAAAATCAAATTGCTAAGTTATGTAAGCAGCCTCCATCGTCATTAACAGATCATTCACCATTCTCAACAATTTTACTATTTTAGGATCGAAATAAATAGTATTTTAGTTTGAAATTATACACAAATATAACCTTAGTCGTTTTCTATTTCTTCCGAGCTATAAGCAAGCTTCCATGCCATCGACAGACAAAAATCGTCGGCCAATTAATGACGTTGAAAAAAGCAACCAATACTAGAAGATGATTGAAATCCCACCAACCATTTCTATACACAACATGAATATCGCACCGCTGTCGCTGAATTTAACCGATTGGTGTGGTTTCCGTGAGATATAGCGGCATTGCAACTGGAAAAACACGAAACATCACACACACTTCCAAAAATATAACTGCAGAAGAATTGGAGATGTCGGGAGAGGATTACTGGCCCCTCTTCGAATCTGAAGACTTCCCTTGCGTCCTCTATCAGACCTGTCCGATGGTTATGTTTTTGCAAAAGTCAGTTTCAGTCCAAGTCATTGTGCTTCTCTCTTGCGGGTGTGATTGGATCCCTTTAGTTTCGGAACCAAATACTGAGTGATATCCTGGCCCTCGTACTTGTCAAAAGCCCTTCGTGTTTCGATTTGTACATACACAACCTTTATGACCACAACCATTAGCTACTTCCAACCTTGGATCAGGGTCTTCCCAAATCATCTCGTTGATGAACTTAGACCTACCAGTAAATCCACTAATCATCAAAATTCAAATTTTGGGTATGAAACCAAAAATCTCGGATGATAACAAAAGATTTCACTCTGAATTTATACATGAACATATTAAAAGGCGTTTTTGATATCTGTAAATACATTACAGCATAAGAAGGTGAAAAGAAAAATACACCAAGCCCCATGTCCCAGTCCTACTCCTACCCTTCAAGGAGAAGGCAAACGCAAAGTTATACAACAATAAACACACAGAAAAGCCAAATTGCTATAGCTAGTTGAGCTACCAAACTGGAGAGTTCAGTTAAAAACTCCCCCATTAGCTACCTACTCGTCTACTATCCCTGGAAAACATATATGATTGCTGCATTTTACGGCTGACGTATTTACAGTGGATCAATTTGAGAGACCACAATGGGGCTTCGAACCACATGCTTTCCATCCATCCAAGTGAGTGAACCGAAAACGGCGCCGGAGTCACCCAACACCAGATTCTTGCTGTCGACTGTTACGGTCACAAAATAACTCAATTTTCTCACCCTCTCCGAAAACACTAGCGTGGACGGCTTCACGCTCACCGTCACTCCCTTGGGTGCCTCAACCTTCAGTCTGTACACAGCATTTGCCTCGCCCACATTCGTCACTGTCCTGAAGAATGTCTTGCTCGAAACTCCCACTGCTTGACTCGAAAACAATGCTGCAATTGACGGACAGTTCAGATTCTCTGGCAACGGCTTCCTCATCGGGCACTTCGCCGGCGATCGAGTGATCACCTGAATTGTCTTAGGACCGTACTCAATTGCACACAGGAAATTCACATAGTCAGCATTAATTAAATCATAGACAAGCCCTGGATCCATAGCGAGATCAAGATTCAAATGTCCAGCACCAAAGTCGTAGGGAGTTGATGGTTTCCCAGTGGCCTCATCAATCATAGGCTGAAACCTGTTGTCGGTTGTGCTTGCAGTGGTCATCATTGCGGACCTTATTGCAGCTGGACTCCAATCGGGATGCGCAGATTTTAGCAGGGCAGCTGCACCACTTACATGAGGGCAAGCCATCGAAGTCCCGGACAGAATGTTGAATTCAGTTTTTCGCTTATCCAAATCCAGTCCTGTTGGACCAACTGCATCAGTCCAGGCAGCTAAAATGTTCACACCAGGGGCTATCAAGTCTGGCTTCAATATCTCCGGGTTGAGTCCATTTGGCCCTCTAGCCGAAAATGAAGCAACAACCGGTGCTGGTTTGATTCCAATTATGGTTCCCCCGAAATTAATGGTGGCGGTGGCCTTCGGATTGGATGCAGCATATGCTTTAATAGCATCGCCTTCGACAGAACCAATGGCGCAAGCTGGAAGCAAATGGGCATCTCCCACAAGCACTTCTCCATTGGAGGCGCCATTTGCCAGAATCATTCCCACACCACCAGCCTTTTGGACAACTAGACCTTTAGCAACTCGAGGGTTACTACCGCGATCGCATATGACGATTTTCCCCTTAACTAAACTAGGGTTGAGTGAATTTTCCATACAGAGCGAAGCGGACAGTATCCCCGATCTACCGGGGTAGACCACAGGGTACATTTTACCATTGAGCGGCAATCCAGCATATAAAGAGACGCCGGAGAGTTTCCGACCGTCCCCGAGGATAACTTCTGCTGGAAAATTCCGATCAATTGTGCCAGCACCGACCGTGGTGAGCCAAGGAGCTAGGTTAGTCACCGACATTCCATTAGGTCCATCATTTCCGGCAGAAGCTGACACAAACACACCCCTTGAAACGGCACCATAGGCTCCAATTGCGATAGGATCAAGGTAATAAGGTGAAGAAACACCATCACCACCTCCAATTGAGATGGAAATAACGTCTACTCCATCAGAGACTGCAGCATCGAATGCAGCGAGGATATCAGAATCGAAGCAGCCCGCATTCATCCAGCAAACTTTGTACACAGCTAATCGAGCTTTAGGAGCCACCCCTTTAGCTATTCCGGGCGCATAGCCCTCCATACTCGCTTTAAAAGCATATCTTCCCGCAGCAGTGGACGCTGTGTGTGTGCCGTGGCCATCAGCGTCTCTAGGAGACTTAAATTCAATAGTTTCATTAATTCCACCACCAAAACCTCCGAACCCAGATGCCGCTTCATGGCCTTTGGAGAAAAATCTGGCACCCACAATTTTCCGGTTGCAATTCTTGGCGGTGAAGCCAACCCCGGTTTCGCAAATCCCTTTCCATCGACTGGGAACAGGGCCTAAATTCAGATCGGAGAAGCTCCGACGCTCCGGCCAAATACCCGTATCGAATACACCAATAATAACGTCGGACCCATAGTCGGATTCCGACCATAAACCCCTTTGGTTTCGGAGGCCCAGAAATTGAGGAGACCTAGTGGTATGAAGTTGCCTGCGGCGATCCTCGAATGCAGCGAGAATAGAAGGATGTTGGAGAACGGAGGCAGCTTGAGAAGGAGTTAAAGAGGCAGAGAAGCCATGGAAGACGTTGTCATATACGTGAAGGATAGTGGTGGGTTCAGCGAACTCAGAGGTATACCAGTGGTAATGGGTTGGGAATATGGATGGCTTAAAGGATCTATCAACTCGGAATATGTAAGTTTTAGTCGTCAGATCAGAGGAAAAAGCCAGAGCCTTGGTGAGAATTATGAAGAGAAAGATAAGAAATCGAGGGATAAATGAAGTAGCCATGGCCGGGGGAGAGAGCAAGCTGCTGGGAGAGTGTGGGCTTGGAGCTTACTAAGAGAGTGATGCAGTAGTGTTATAGGAGGAGGAATTATTGTCTTTTTTGGTCAATTAATTAGAGTCAGACGCTTTGGTTAATTAAAGTAAAAGTTTTTTTTTTTTGGGTACTGAATAATTAAAAGTAAAGAGTGATTTGATAGAAATATTTTTTTATTTTTTTATTTTTTATTTTTTTGTAAAGAGGGAAAGAATTCAGTTGTAGATATGATTTTGTCGTTTTAAAGTCTCGCCATCGCATACTGGTGATGAGTCAGACTCTTTTGGCGGAAGTGCCAAACAAATCCGATACCCGGGGCGGCATCCGCGACGTCGTTTCTAGCTTTGAAAGCTTAAAATCACCGGTACCTCGGGGAATTGGAAACTGCCACCTCGGGGTTTTTTATTATTAACTTTTTTCTTAATTTTTTCATTAACTACACTTCGTTTTAAAAATATTTTATACTAAAATTTAAATATTATTTTTTAACATTATTTTAACTATAAATATATATTTTTATTATATTATTTAAATAAATATTAAATATAATAAATTTATATTTTTATTTTATTTTAATTTATGTAAAAATAATAAAAATATTTATATTTTAAAACGAAGAAAATAATAAATTTTCATGTTTAAGGAAAAAGTAAAAAAGAAAACTGATAAGTTTGTAAATTTTTTGTGTTATGTTTTGGGTACCTCAAAAAGAAAAAAGAAGAATATATATATATATATATATATATATATATATATATATATATATATATATATATAGATTTGCTTTCTTTGATATTTTAGGAATTAATGCCTGGAGTTATCTATTTTTATTTTTTAAATCAAATACTCTTTACGTTTAAAAATATAAAATATTTTATTTCTTTTTATATAAATTAATATATATATATATATATATATATATATATATATATATATATATATATGATATTTTTTATTATATCTTTAAAAATTTATGAATATTAAATATTTTGAAAGAAGAAAGATTTATATTTTTAAATAAATTAAATAATAAAATAACAAAGTAACCTAAAGGAGGCTGCTGAGGTTGCATGGAACAACAAATGTACGAGAAGAGTCTAAAGACTAATTAAAATTGTCAGGTGATTACCGTTGGACTGCTGTAACTCTGTCGTAGCAGATATTGTTTTTGTGTTTTTGGCCATGTAGAAGGAAGCATATTAGAGATTTTTTTTTCTTTGAAAATTCTCTGGTAACTAATTAAACATATGGGGCTTATTTGAATTGACGTTCAGTTTAATTTTTTTATTTTTATTTTATTTCTCTTTTTATGAATAATTTAAATTTAAAAAATTCAAATAAAAATATTACTCAATCCTACCTGAAATTAGACCATGCACTGGCACGATTTTATGGCACTCTGTATTTCCTTTTTTTCTTTTCTGGATATGTTTTTTTTTTCTTTTTTCCCTTTGTTGGATGTGTCTGTGATTGTGATTTATGAAGAGATTAATGAGGAGCTCTTCACGGTATGAACTAACTTATCCCAGAATGACAACCTCGTGAGTGAGTAAATATTTAGGGTGTATTTAATTGAAACTCAATCAAAAAAAAATTTATTTTTTTCATTTTGAGTCACATATTTTTTCTTATAAAAGTCAAAGATAATTTCTCAAATTTAGAGTCGCGAATAGCTTTAGAAGAAAAAAAAAAGAACAACTCCTTTTTAGTTTGAAATTTTGGAGATAAATATCATTCGGATTTAGTTAAACTATAATTTTACCTTCATCAATTAAAGATGTGAATGTTGACATTCATACTTAAGAAGTAAAAATAGTTAGTCCTTGGGAAAGAAAACATGGAGAGCGTATAAAAATATAAAATTGGGAAGTGAATATTGCACAATATTTTAAGAACATATAAAATAATTAAAAAAATTTATATTTTAAAATATATGAAATACTATAGATTATCCTTTCTTTCCTTTTTTTTTTTAACAAAAAATCATAGTGGAGCTTATGCGTTAATGAATATTTTAAAAATTTTACACACATGAGTGATACTACCATTGTGAAAAGTAGCAACAAGTATTGAAGGAACTTTAAATGACAATTTTGGGATTTTGAGGAAGGGGCCGAAAATTGTCTATATCTCTTTAAAGGAAAAATGGGGAAGTATAGTGAGAGGAGAAATAGGACGTTTCCTTTGGAACACTTTCCCCGTTTGCAGCAACTCAGAACGTGTAAGCATGATTAAGTGGGCCATTATCTGAGTAATCGCACCAGCTCTCTCCTCTAAGCTCATGGCAGGCATATGATCATTCTGTCCTTCGCCGGTTAGGCCCACCCGCAATACAGAAGTCTGGAGAAAACTGATTCTGCATGGCCATATTTGGAACGTAGGAAAGAAGACAAGTTTGAGGGAAAGGAGAGTAGAGGAGAGGAAATGGTTGTTATTGGTTTTCTTCCCTTCTGTGTTCCTTACAATTTTGGACACGAAGGAGATTGAAGATTAAAAATGAACTTCTATACCGTTCTTCTTCTTTCCTTTCCTTTTTTATATTTCCTCCAATCCAAATTGCGCCTTAACAAATTGAATTATTATCTGTCGTCTTTTTCGCCTCCTTAGACTTGCTGGCGAGAAGGGCAAACTATTTTTACTTTTATGTACATTGAAAACGTACATTGGAGTAATTATGATTTCATTTTAATTAGTTAATAACTTATTAGTAAATTAGTGGCTGTTTTTATTTTCCTTTTGCCTTTTTCTTGTTTTATGGAATGACCGTACAACGATCTACCTCGAAAGGGGCACTTGGAGCACTTTGTTGTGGCCCATCGTTTATTTACTTGATGTACTATAATGTGGTAGTCATATACGCTTTTTTTAGTATATGTAGTGCTGAAAAATTTTCATTATTTCGCTTTTAATTTGAAGAGCTTTTAGAATTCTCAAAGTATTCGGACAAAAAAATTCAAATTTAAGAACAACGACGAAAAATCTTCGCGAAAAAATGTTAGTTTATCAAATTACTCATAATTTTACATTGATTTAGACATTAAAAACTTAAAAATCGGCCTTAAAATGGTCGATTTTGAAAATTAACCAAAAAAAATTGAATTCCGCCAATCGCGTGGTGGAATTCATCCATGAGTTCCGCCACCAATTGGCGGAATTCTTCCGCAAATTCCGCCAATTGGTGGCGGAACTCATAATTGAGGGTTGTACCCAATTTTTGGTACAACTCCATATTGAGTTGTACCAAAATTGGGTACAACTCAATATGGAGTTCCGCCAAATTGGAGTTGTACCCAAAGTTAGCGGAACTCCATATTGGAGTTGTACCCAATTTTGGTACAACTCCAATATGGAGTTGTACCAAAATTGGGTACAACCCCAATTCCGCCAATTGGTGGCGGAACTCATGGATGAATTCCGCCACACAGTTGGTAGAATTCAATTTTTTTTGGCCGATTTCAAAATCGGTCATTTTAAGGCCGATTTTTAAGTTTTTTATGTCTAAATCAATGTAAAATTATAAGTAATTTGATAAACTAACATTTTTTCGCGAAGATTTTTCGTCGTTGTTCTTAAATTTGAATTTTTTTTTCCAAATGCTTTAGAGAATTCTAGAAACTCTTTAAAATTAAAACGAAATAATAAAAATTTTTCGCAGTACATATAGTCAAAAAAAAAACTGTATATAGTTGCCACCACATTATAGTACATCAAGTAAATAAACGATGGGCCACAACAAAGTGCTCCAAGTGCCCCTTTCGAGGTAGATCGTTGTACGGTCATTCCATAAAACAAGAAAAAGGCAAAAGGAAAATAAAAACAGCCACTAATTTACTAATAAGTTATTAACTAATTAAAATGAAATCATAATTACTCCAGTTCTCACTCTTGCATGCAAAATAAAATACTTTAATCAAAATTTTAAACAATTAAGGTGGATTTAAATAAATTTTGAGTTTAAAAATTTTTGTATTAATTTTTATAAAAATTAAATTTATATTAAACTTTGTAGCATAATTCAATCTAAATACACTCTTAATCTAAACAAAATTTGTTGATATATTCAATAATAAATGATAAAATAGTAAACAGCTATCTCATTCAATTGGCAAAGAGAGAGAGTTGAGAGAAAAAAAAAGAAAATGAAAAAGATTTATCCTCTACATGTGGCATAGCTTTTTTTTTTTTTTTTCGTTGGTGGAAACTTGATGTTGCATAGCTGTTCAGTGTCAGGGAGTCAGGAGTGATGCTTTCCTTTTTTTTTTTCTTTTTCTTTTGCAGAGACTCTTTTCCTTTTGCTTTAGAAAAAACTCGACCAGTCCTCCTCTACCTGATTGATTGCCTCAATCATTACATGTCCACGGGGCTAAGGTCACTTAGCACTTAATCGCGCCCATCGATCTGACAAATTATTCTTGTACAGTAAATTTGAATTGAATTTTTTTTAAGAAATTTTTTAATGCATTCGATAGCTAAAATATAGAGATTTGGGTTGAGTTTTTTATTTTAAATTATTTATTAAAAATAAAAAAAAATTTATATCAAATTTTGCAATTAAACTCAATTAAAATACATCTTATATCATCCTTTGATATGTGATGCAGTAAGCAAATTATATCTGTCCATCTAAGTAAAAAATCTGCCTCAGCTAACCAACATGAGAAATCTAATCTTTTTTAGATATATATAAAATCAGCCTTTACACCCCAAACCGGAATTGGTCTTCTCTTTCTCGCGTCTCCAGAAGAACGGCAACCGTCTGCAATGGCTTTTCCATTAGAAGCAGGCAAAATCAAATGGTGGCTTCTTTATGGCTTCTTTGGGGATAGATTGATTGCGATTTGTCCCATTGACCAAATGAGATCTTTTGTAAAACTTTGTTCTTCATAGTCGTGTCAAATGCGCCTTTCATCCACAGGAATGGAACTCTCAAGAATAACTGAAGAATCAAACAGATGGGGTTCTTCACCGCTGTGGGTTTTCCCCGGTGACACGGCGAGGAAGATTACCAAATCTTTTGGCCGCATAGGACAGATTTTTCCATTTATCTAAAGAAAAAGAAAAGATTTTCCACGTTGGATAGATTGGATGGATTTTCTACTTAGATGGATAGATATGATTTGCTTGGACAGCGGAGACAGTGACAGGTTTTACAAGAAATGCCGGTAGCAGAGGTTGCACTTTGCTTTCTCCTCCAATTGCGGCACTGATCAAGTGTAATTAGTCCTATTGAACATCTAACTAAAGAGGCAATGATTGAAGGAATAGTAAGTGGTTGGGTGAATGTTTCTTTTGGGTCAGTTTTTAGGGTCTCCGTCAAGCGATACAACAGCACAAGCAAATTAGTGGTGGCCTAGAGTGGTTTGTTGTAGGCCCAAAAGTACTTTGGGCCACATAGTTATGAGCATAAGTAAAAGGCATTATCCACCAGAGAGTGGATGCGGTTGATCTCTGACTAGGATGATTTTCTTGTGGTAAAACCCAAAAGAGGTTTGGATACAACTCTGAAACGTATTTCTTGCATAAAAACAAAATTCTAAACAGAATTAATTTTATATCTATTCTATTTTACATCTGTTTCCTTTCATTTTTCATTATTTATACAATTCAAAGATCAAATCCCAAACCAGAATGAGCCGTTCTACAAATCACTAATTGACATATGATAGTTTGAAAGTTAAATTTGAGGGTTTACTCATAAATTTTTTAACAACAGAGGAAAAAATAGGAAGAAAGTTGAGAGATAGAACGTTTTTCCTTTTTTTTTTTTTCAGTGTTGGTGTGGTGGGGTTGGGCGGGGGGGGGTTTGGACTGATGGTCTTTGGTTAGACTGGCTGTGGCCCAAGAACTTGTTTCCCTGAAGTTTGGAAACAGACTTCTCTATATGGAGCAGCCTACTATAACTAAAACTAGGAATAAAGAGGCCCATTACAGGCCTGTTTAGTTCTACTGCAGCATATAAGCTCTGGACTACTAACTGCCCCAGCTTGTGCTTATTAATACAAGCCCAAAACTCATATTGAATCATGTAACAACCTATTCTCCAATTATTCGTCCAAAAAAAAAAATCAAACTGCTAGTGATAAAAGAATTAGTTTGCTTATTTGCAGTAACACCCTCACAGTAACTTCACTGGTGAAAAAATTTCCCTTTTTCTTTCTGGATAACAGTTTACAATTTAGTATTACCTTATCTTATGCACTTCATCTTGACAAAGCAAGGCTAATAAAAAAATGGTAATTTAGCGTGTGTCTATTAGGGAAAAAAGCATTTTAAAACTAAATAATTTTTTTTGTATTTTATTCTTATTTATTCCTCCACGTATAATTCACATCTTACGAAATTTAAAATAAAATCTTCGAACAATGACGGTATCCAATCCCCCCCCCTCCCCCCCCCATAATTATAATAGTGAAGATAAGATCAATTAGCTGGTGTCTGTCTAAGTAAAGTTGCTATAATTTCCATTACTAGGCAGATGGGCAGTGGTTTTTTTGTAGAATTTCCCTATGTTAAAAGAAGTTGGTTAGCACAGCATATCTATTATTTCTCTCCATTCCCCTCTCATAATAGCAAAGCAGTCTTGACTTTGTTTAGTTGTATGATTAAATTTGGTAGTTGCAGATAAATAGCAAATGTGAGGCATGAGAGGGAATAATGATATCCATAGATGATTATCATTAGTAAAACAAAATTATAATCATGAATTCTAAAACATCAGCCATCATTAGAGAATAAAAATCATAGGAATAATACTTCTCTGCCAATAACATCTTCTAGCAACCATTGGGAGCCAGCAAATGGTAAAATCTGGTGACAAGGCCCTGAATAGAAAGCCAGATCGTTAACATGCAGGCCAAACCTATGTGACCCTGATCAAATTCTTGTTAGTTTCTCTGCTTCTGATTTCACATACCCATGTTCTAATCCACCCCATAATTAAACAATGAAAAGAACAAAAGGACAATGAATTTTCGTTTTTTCAAAGTTAATACATCTTACTCAATTATAGAATTGCGAGTTAAATATTTGATCATTGACTTATTACTTCAACAGTATCATAATATAGTGGGAAACATGAAAGATGGAAAAAGACATTCCTTCAGGATTTAAAGGGAGAAAAAAGCAGCAATTAAAGTGATAGCATTGTCATTAAATTAGCTGAAAGTGACATAGTAACAATTATTAGTACAGATTAGAGGACTAAGCGTACATCAACATTAGCTCTGAGGATTCTAAAAGAGAGAAAGCTGATGGTAACAACAAGAAAGCACCTCTCGCTAGGTGGAATTATTTGATTAAAGTAAGAAACGCCCAAGAAAAAGTAAAAAGGAAGAAGAAAGAAAGAAACAGAAGACATGATTTGATCTGTGTCATTATATTATTTGGCTCTGTCCAAAATGACGTCGATTCCCATCTCGGTTGGGTCCGTGGCTTGGACTTCGTAGTGTATGCCATCCAACACTCTCCTCAGTCCATCTTTTGAGGTTGCATACAGCATTTTTGCTCTGATTCTGGACTCTGTGGGAGCCCTGAAACGTAAAACAAAGAACATAACTGCCCAATTATCGACTAGTTCGAGTAAATTAACTCTGCCCGCATGATATTATTCTCCTGCAACTTCGTTTTCTCAGCCCTTCACTTTTCATGGGGAATCTGTACCCATATGGTACAGAAAGCATTGAAAAGATGATTAAGCAAAGAATCCTGATCCCCAGGATTACTTTCGTCTTTCCTTCTTTTGAAACCTCAGGTTTTTACCTTACAATTGGACAATCTCTCGGACTCGACATATGAGGACACGAGCATGATAATACTTGGTTTTCAAAGGCGTATATATTGAAATAATCAGAATGTTAGAATGACTTATAAGACTGATCTAAAGAAGAAAAGGCTATGGTGGGAGTGGCGAACCATGCAATGAAGAAGATCTTGCTCTTTCTGCAGTTATCAACTGTGACGAAGTCAAAATCAAAGACGGCATATCGGCAATCATCTTTGGGAAGTGAGGCTGCGAGGTCATCATAGCTTTCCCCAGCTCCACCAACTTTGTCCACGGTCACTAGCCGAGACTTCTCATCGATCTTGAAGACTATGTATCTGTGCACCTTCTTCCATTTCATCTCCATGAATGAATTCTTGCACTCGTCTGTTACCCACATCCCTGTTGTAGCCTTGTTAACATCATCATGATCATCAGATTTACACACGAAAACATCGAGTACATATAAGTTATACAACTACAGTTTTTATAAGAATCCAAGTACAGAAATGAAGATCCCCAATTAAGAATGCTTGAAAACTAAGCTGTGAAAGAAAAATGCTAGATGATCATTCACGAAAAAAAAAAAAAAAAGGTATTGATAACTGCGTACCATTTTGAAAGCCATCGCCATCTTTGCGTAATTCGGCGGTTGGTCTTTGATTCTTTTCTAAGGCAAGTGAGAGTAAAGTTGATGTTTTGATTCGCAAAGAAGTCAAGGAGAGGTCTGAAACGTGAGACTATGGATGAAAATTTTGAGGTGAAGGCAAGATATATATATAAGGCTTCCCATTGGAAATGCCATGAGGTTGTAGTAAATTACTAATTTGTCCTTTTGGATATCTATTGTTCCTGGTGGTGGATTTGGTTGACCAGGAGACCCCTGATCGGGGAGATCTGGTTTACTTGGGAGATGTTGCCTCACCGTGCTAGGGGCATATAAAGAATGCATTTGTTAACATGGGTGTGATGCCCAATTCCACCTGGGATATCTATTTTGACATAGCAAAAACGATTGACAAGTAATTAATCGTGAGTGCTATCATACCCATGCATTGCTAGTTTGGGCTCGTAGGTATGGAGAGTGATATTATGGTATCAGAGTTAGGTTACTAACCGGATGTGTGAGAACTAAATGTTACATCGTATTCGGTGGAAGTTACCTTTAGAATTCTGCACCCCTGATTTGGTCCCAGGCCAATGATTTAGTTTTAAGTGCTTAGCGCTAATTGTGCGACGCCTAATTAGGATGCTAAGACCTTAAGAGAGGGTGTATGTGATGTTCCACTCCCACTTGAGATAACTATAAATAAAGTAATTTGTATATAAACATAGGTCTAAGTATTCATTGTCAACTTATGATATCTATTTTAGCATAGTAAAAACAGTTGTCAAGTAGTTAGTTATGAGTCTTATCAAAATATTATAGTATCAGAGTTGATCGTGGGTGTAGATGTGGTTGTGCGTGCTATACTGTGTGCGGTTGGATGTATGTGATGTTCTAATCTCACATGAAATAATAGTAACCAAAAGTGCATGAGTCGTGCAGTTAGGTCAGTTAGGTCCGCGGGCGCGAGGCATGACAATGAGCCTTCATCAAGATTTAGTTAATTGGCAAATGGATTCTGAAATTTCCTATGGTCTAACTCTGGGGTTGATTAGTAAATAAAGAATTGAATAGGGCTAGTGATAGTTTTCTGTTATTCCTCTTAATTCTTTAGTTTCTATCTTCTTTCTTGAATTTACTGAGGTCCCTTTTTCTCTTCCTCTGCCTTGTTGTCAGTTGTCTGATTCTGACTGCATTTTCACAGTGGGAGAATTCTTAAAACCTCTAACCACTTTTCCATGTTCAATGCATTTTTTATGACATAAAATTAGAGCTCTAAAGATTTTAAATGAAGTTAGAGTAATCTTTTTGTCTTTGTCAGACCAAATATAAAGGAGAATAATGCCAATACTGAGATCATAGATCATAGAAGATGGCACAAGAAGTGTTTTTTCAGGAATATGTGATAGGGCAATCACAAATGATCATATAACCTCTGCCAATATTTCACAATCCTCATTTCCATTGAATACAGTGCACCCATGTTCTACCGTCCACATTCTTTTCATAGAGTAATGAGTGCAGTGGTCCGTCGGTTTCCTACCTCTATCTACATTCCTCCTTAAATCCCTCTTTCAGTTCCCCAGATGGCCTCGGCGTGAAAGCAAAGGCACCGGAATGATTCGTCCCCTTAAATGGAAGATGCACATTATTCAGCGGGGCGGTAAAATCTCTTGGTTCAAGAGAATCAATGGATACGGTAGGCCTTTTCGAGCTCGACTTGCAGGTTCATTCTCAAACTTCTTATCATTTGTGTCTCTGAGATCTATACCGATCGCTTTGGTGCATATAGTTTTCAATGTAACTAATCCCTAAGCCCCCTTTTTAAGTATTTTTCCGAGGCAAGTGTCTGGGGATTTGGTAGATAAGAGCAGTATCCTAATCTTTATCTGCCTAACGCTGATAGACTAATATTATTGCAAAACATTTCACGAGCAGCAGAAAGAGAGAATAGGGAAGAACAGAGAGTTAACAAACACTAACTTCTAAGAATGTCCGTCGGAGCAAGCGGAACAGACGGACGAGGACGAGGGGACATGTCTCCTCCCACTGACTTTCTCCCATACGTGGCCCTCTTCATTTCAAGCACCAAAAGACCTCCACCAGGCCCACTTAAGGGATCTCAGTTTTTCTTATGGCAGTGGTAATGAAGCCAGCGTGTGGCTGTGGCGCTTCTCCTCTGCTTTCCTATTCCACTGTTCATGCAATCTTGCCCGGCATCAGAGAGAGTAATGGGCTACCAGCTGCTTTGTCCTGACCTCTTGCTTTTGTTAATTTGTCTGTCAGCTTCTTTCTCATGGAAGTAAACTCTCGGTGGTGAATCTTAAGATTCTTAACCCCTAAAAGTAGTGGGCAGTAATGCATACCATTAGATTTAGGCGGTGCTATATACAAATTTTTTTAAATTATATATAATCTAATAATTTTATTATTTATTATTTAATTTTTAAATTTCTAAAATTTATTTTAAGTTGTTGAAGCACTAAAATTTAGATCTATCAAAAATTACTCTATATTTGCATAAAATTAATTTAAATATATCTAATTTTATGTTTTAATATATATAAATAAATATCTTGAAAATTAAATTTTAAAACGGCTAATTTTGAAGAAAAATTTAATCTGCACACCACTTATACCAGGAACTGGCACCACATATGTCACGCTCCCTGCCTGCGAGACTGAGCACGTGATTCATATACAAATCACAAGTCCCTACAAATTCCATGTGACTTAGGGTGTCATATTCACTTTCCCTTAATACCCTAGCGTCCTAGATGCCCCTAGGATCAAATCAGGGTGTGAAACTCTAGAGGTGGCTCCCACTGTACATAGTATAGCACTTAACTCTAACACGTTTAGTAACCCCTCTGATACTATAATGTTACGTTCCGTGCCAATAAGACCGACCGTACAACTCATATACACATCACAAGTCCCTTACAAATTTTATGTGAGATCTTGGGCTGTCATAACTTATGCCAGGAACTTTCCTGGCGCAAGTTGTTGCCAACTTGCATGGAATTTTCTCATTTATTTTTTTAAATATCGTATTAATTTATGTATTTAATTTAATTTCAAATATAAACACTATAATTTACTATAATTAGTTGAACATAGGTCAACATAATTATGTCAAATATTGTTAATAATAGTAGATGGATATATCGTGAGATGTTTATTAATTAGATATATCATAAATAGATATGTTGTGAGATTTTTTTTATATTTAGAAAATTAAATTTCGAGTTTAGTTTATTTTTGTGTAAGTTTTTTTAATTTTAGATTAAATGTCAAGTTTTTCATAAGTTTTTTTTATTAAATGTTGTGTGATGTTTATTAATTAGATATATCGTTATTTTACACTTACTTTTATTTGGAGTAGAGTGTTTTATTGTTATGGTATTACTGTAATATTATTAATTACTATTATCATCAATAATTATGGTATTAATAATATAAGATTTTAAATTTTTTAGGTTAAATTTTTGTAAATTTTTTTAATTTAGAAAACTAAATGTTGAGTTTAGTTTAGCTTTTTTTTTGTAAGTTTTTTCATTTAGATTAAATATTAAGTTTTTTGTAAGTCTTTTTAGATTAAATGTCGTGAGATCTTTATTATTTAGATATATAATTATTTTACATTTAATTTTATTTGGAGTAGCGTGTTTCATTATTATGGTATTATTGTGATATAATTAATTACTATTACCATCAATTATTATGATATTATTAATATAAAATTTAATTTTTAAAATTAAATATTGAGTTTTTAAAATTTTTTTTAATTTAAAAAACTAAAGTCATTTATTTATATATGACAAATGTCTGAGCCTTCGAGGAGAAGGTGAGATGCATCACATGATTTAGAACTTGTACCTGACCGTAGTGGTTGCTTGTACAAGGCAACGAGCAAGTATGACATCAAGACATAGTGCAAGTGATATACTTGTGTCAACACTAAATGTGAACACACTATTCCAAATAAAAGTAAATTTAAATTAACTATATATCTAAATAATAAACATTTCACGACATTTAATTTAAAATAAACTTACAAAAAAACTTGACATTTAAAAACTCATCTTTTAACCCAAAAAATTTAAAATATTATATTATTAATACCATAATAATTGATAATAATAGTAATTAATAATATCACAATAATACTATAATAATAAAACACTCTACTATAAATAAAAGTAAATGTAAAATAATTATATATCTAATTAATAAATATCACACGGGCATTTAATAAAAAAACTTATAAAAACTCCACATTTAATCTAAATTAAAAAAAAACAAATTAAACTAAACTTAATATTTAGTTTTCTAAATATAAAAAAAATCTCACTACATGTTCATTTACGATATATTTAATTAATAAACATCTCACAAAATATTCATTAATTATTATAAACAATGTTTGATATAATTATGTTAATCGACATTTAACTAATTACAATAAATTATAGTATTTATCTGTTAAATTAAATTAAATACATAAATTAATATGAAATTTTAAAAAATAAGAACATTTAGTTTGGCCAACTTGCGCCAGTTGTGCACAACTTGTCCCCGAAGTTTTCGCAAGTTGCACACAACATGCGCCAATTCTTGGCACAAGTGGTGTGCTGAGAGGTAGAGAAAGGAGATATGAATGAAAAAGAGATTATTTTTTAAAATAATTAAAAATTATATATAGCAAATGTGTAAATTTATTTTAACTTCTTGTTGACCTAGCATCTTGCGCCAAGACTTGGCCGCCACATTCAGTACTCTAGGATATTTGGCCAAACTCTATGTATCCTCTGTTGCTATTTCGAACTTAAAAAGTGGTATCCACTGATGCAAAATCTGAATCAGTTTCTTGCCAGAGACGGTTTTCACAGTCAATTTCCTGATCTAAAATGTTATTCATTAATTGAATAGACGTTTGTAGGTTCTCTCACTCTAAGAACAGAAAAAAGCACAATAGATTTTCAAATATCCAACCAGCTCCTTTTTGGTTTGGATTAACACGGATTTACAAGGTCACAAGCATAAGTCACTGCAAGTGCTCAAGATTTCACTCTTTATTGAAAAACCTGTGTCAACTGAGTGAAATGAACTACCATATATGCACAAACCATCCTCACAATTACACTTCTGAATAGAAGAAATTATTAGGAAATATAGCACAATATAATCTAAGAACGCCTATACAACATCAGGAGTTCTGGAACCAAAAGCAGGTCTATGACTTCTACTTATTGGAAGGTGAACATACACTTCATGAACCTCCTGTTTATAGACATCCCCCCTGTCTCTGTCTATAGCATAGCAGACATATATAGCCTCAATGACATTATCCAGAACATGCACAAAGAAACCGAGCACCACAATCAGCAGTAGCCATGCCATAGCAGCAACAAAGTATGCATCAGTACCAAGATGGCCAACAGCTCTTACTATAACACAGACCTGCATTAACAAGGGAAAGATCAACTTTAGAATGATATATCAGTGCAACACAAATTAGTATGAATACCATCTGTTGACATTAAAAGATAAGATAAGATAAGATGCATACTATACATATTAAAAGATAAGATGTCGCATAAAACAACAGCGAGGAAGTACAAATTTTGGTCATTCTATAAATATAGAAAAATATCCTTTACTTGAAACCATCTGGTTTCTTTCTCTAAATGAAATTCAACGTAACAACTAGAGGCAAGAAGGTAGCTCAGGGGTTAGATGCATGATGCATCCCTTACAAGGTAGAGTTCCTGGTTTGCTCATATCCCCTCCCAGATGTACAAAATGTAAAAAGAAAGGGAAATAAATATTTAACAGAAAGGTTTTAAGACGTTTCAATTTTCAGCTGGTAGAAATAATGTAATCTCCCAGAAAAAGGATGCAGATAGGTAAATCTGACCATACAGAAGACCAAAACATGTTTATAAAGAATACCAGAATATCAGGAATTACACAGAATTTTTTCCTTTTCCAGAATCTGGTAGATATCAGCTTATCAAAATTAGCAAATAAGAGACTAATTTGTAGAACAAACTTCCTAGGTAATAGCACTAGTTCGGTCTGTCCAATTGCTTTCCCATCACAGTGAGGAAACCATAATAACCTTTTAATTCCTTCTTTTGGGATTTGTATGGAATTGATAAACATAATCTATGCATTTAAGATCAGCTTCTAAGTTCAGGTTCATTACTGTACATCGTTTTCCGAATTATCAACCAGTTACAAAAACCTCCACTTTATTGCCAGAACAGAAATGATCAGCAGGGGAAGTAGAATTTACCAGTATTGCATATATTGCTGAAAGAACAAAAACTATTGCAGCCAGTAAACGAGTGGAGACAGTCTCCACAAAAGCAGCTGAGAGAAGATTACGCTTCAAAAGTTCATATGTCATCCTTGCAGAACTGCAGTAAGCTTCACCAGTTATAGCAGCAAAGTTAATAGTGAACTTGTTAAGAAAGTCAATTGCGGACATTAGGGCATTAACGCAACACCGCATAATCAGGTTCACAATTCCACGAGCATCTTCTTGTCTCACATTATCAACCATTGCACGCACCAAACGTACAACACAGATGAGCAATCCAGATAGACAAATTGTGCCCCAGGAGGGGCCAAATGCATTTCTGCAAGGTTGTGAAGGATCATCACATAAGTAAGCAAGTTAGGAGAATCACTGGAATACAGTGATGTGCTTCGAAAACAAGTAGACAGAATAAGCTGCTTTGCAAATATTCCACTCTAACCAAAATATGGACCAGAAGCATGTCAGGAACTAAATTCAGGAATCTTAACATCAAGAGTTCATTCACCCATGTATCCAAAACCAATCACTAATTTCCTCTCTACTTTTCCTGTCCAATGCTTTTACAAGGGTCGAACAGATACCAAACCAATCAGATTGAACAAATCTTAATATTTGATAGAAGATATATTCCAAGATTCTCAAATATCACAGACAAATTTGCTGGTTTGATAAGAAGGGATCTGTTGCAATATCTGGCAACTTTTGCAATCCAACTTCCCTAGGATATAAATTTACTCAAGGGAATTGATTTGGTCCTGTAATAGGAGGGCCTGAATGTATCTAATACCGATCTCAGGTTTGTGATTTGCATGACGAACAAACATTCTGGTGAAGTATTGCATTATAAATAGTTTTATCTCTGCTGCTCATACATCACATGATGGGTAACATTGACCAAACCATGTAATATGTTGTTCAAAGTTTTGCCAATATCCTGGTTTATTTCTCATCAATAGGGATATCTATCTTAACCTTTTTAAAAAATCTTCACTTGATTTCCCGCCGAAGGAAAAAGTAAACTTCTAACTTACTGTTCATATCGATTCCGGCAGGTCATCTAACAATATCTACATGAGCTTCTATTTTTTTTTTTTTTTTGGGGTGGGTGGGGGTGGTGTGGGGGGGAGGGGACATTTTACTTGTACTTTGATTAGTAAAATTTGCGCCACTATAGTCCAAATCTTTCAGTTTAAAAGGTTCAACTTCGACATCATTTTGCTTGGAGGACCTTTCCCACATGTATATGGCCCTTGCAAAGTAGCAGTAGAAGCCCTTAAGATAGTCCTTATATCTGTGCAAAATGGTGTCACGGACTAAACTAACAACTGCATGATTTCTATATTTCCATTTTCAGTTCAGAAGGTTTAGAGAGAGAGAGAGAAGAATTAGGTTTCAAGAAGGTAGCTGTCTTTCCAGGCAACAATTTCAACTGCAGCAGGGGTTCAGTAACAATTTCAACTACAGCAAATAAGATTAGTTGTAACTCACAACAGTAGGGGATCAGTATTCAATACCTGCCAACTTAAAGGTTAAAAGGCATGGAAGATACCCCCCCCCCCCTTTTGGAACGCATAGGATATCTGAAGGCCACATAGGGTCCTATCGGAGAAGGAAGAGCCATCCTAGTTGTTCTTAGTTTATAGTGAAGAATTCTGATGTTCTTCCTACAACAAGAGAATGACTTCTTTAGGGATGTCTTGAAAACATAGAAAGTATAGTGGAAAGAAAATAATACTCAGATTAACCGTAATTGGCTGCCTACTCTACAAACCATGCTGCAATTCTGCAATTTGAGGTGTTTGCAAGCCTAAATGGTATAAAGAGGTCCGCGCAAAGGCTTAGAGAATGAAAACAATATACACATGAAGATAAACTTCCTACCAAGACCAGGATAAATGTAACCTCATTCTCATTCAAACAACCATAAGGCAGTGGATTAAGTCTTTTGATGTAAATTTGCAGATAAGGTCCCCCCACCCCCCACCAAAAAAAAAAAAAAAAAAAAAAAATCCCCCTCCCAGATCCTTATTAAGAAAGGATCAAAGTGGTTGCAGCCCCTTTCACACATCAGTAACAGAACAACAATGTGAGATAAAAACGAATGGTGTATCTCAATTCAAACATTCAAACTGTCAGAATCACGACTTTACTTCTTCAAATTTCTCATTAAACTCTCCAGCATCTAACACCAGATTTTAGGACAAGTTTTTCAACCAGCTATTAATATAAAGGATTTGCATCAGAGAAGTATGTTGCAATGGAGGAGCATGAACATGTTAAATTCTGAACCAGAATTGTCACTCAAGACAACTTTCTAGGACCTCAGTTCAGTTGTGTATGTGCAAATTGTCTTAAAAGTAAAAAGCCACTAGAGATGTCCTGCTCCAAAATCCAGGATGGTGAGCTTTAGGTTGCTTCAAATTATAGGTGAGTCAACCAAGATCCATCTTCACAACTGATTGATGGTAAAAAACAGGTTTGTTCTATGCACTTTCAGTTTCATGCATTCACCATTAATTTCAGCATCAAGCATCTTTGTTGAGTTAGCCATCTATCCTATCATTCAAACAAAGTACCACAATACAGAATCAGTTAAAGATTCACATCCGAGATGAGTATACAACTCATCTGCAAACTTCTTAAAGTAAGATAGTTAAACATCAAAAGTGCAAGAGTTACTATAGAAAACAAGAAGCAAGCAAAAGGTCATGCACATCCAACATTCTTTAGTTTATTTAAATTTCATAAAAGACATCAGAACTTCAGAGACTAGATTATAAAAAAAAGAAAGTTAGAAAATAACCTCAAGGAACTTCTCAAACTCCTTTTTGGCCTCTCGTAATCCTTGGAGAAGTACCATTGTGCAATAGTTCCGCTAATCACGTAAACCAGAGCTTCAATCATTGCCGTAGCAGACCACAACATCGTCAAAATGGCCAATGCATAGTATGCTGGCACCCAACTATCCTGTTTCCAAACACAGTAATAGTCCCCATTCTTCTCCCTAGGCACAATTTTCCCGTTGAACCTAGCAAACACTAAGAACACAACAATAGGCACATAATACACAAATAAACCCAGTGTCAAACTTGGAAGCACCCCAAACAACCCCAAATTGTGTGACAGGGCATTGGAAGCTATCCCAATTATTTTCACCGTCAACTCAATCCGATGCCAATTTACTATAAAAATCCACACAATCACACCAATGATCAAGAACACAAAAACAAGAACCAAAATTCTGTAGGCTAAGGGGAAAGCATTACTACAACTAGAGCTGACAGTACAAGCAACAAACCAGTACACATTAATGCACACAGGAACTATGACAAAAAGGGGAAGCGAAACATAAACTATCTGTTTGGTATAATGCTTGAGCAATAAAAGCACACACAGAACAAAGGGCACACTTAAAATCAAGGTGATCACAAGGGTCCATATCAAACTCTTGAGAACACTAGATTTTAAATAACTCAGAAGATTTGGTTGCGATAGAGAAGAGGACGTTTCGAGAAGGGTACAAGAGGAGGAAGAGGAATTGTAGTAAAAGGAGGAGACTTGGGAGTGGTTGGGGTTTCTATTGACGGAAGCAAAAATTCCGAAGCCGAAAGTGGCTAGGACGACGAGATAGAAGATGATGAGGAACGGAAGATCTTTGCAAGAGCGACGGCCATAGTTATAGGAGATCTGGAGGAATTGGGCTTGGTCATCGACGTTCTCGGAGGTTGTTGGTTCGAGGTGGTGGGGAGCTATGGGTGACTGATCAATTACAGGATACGGCTTCGGGAGGAGGGGTTGTGTCGGAGTATTGTCGCCGAGGGTGGAGGACAGCTTGTTGTGATCTTCACCGCCGTCCATGGCATGACAAGGAACGAGAAACTAGGTTAACTCTGGTTTCTTGGTTTGATAAGAAAATGGAACTGACGAGTTGCCTAGGAGAATATGGTGGCGGTGCTGGTGGTGCTGGTGTGGATGTGGGTGGGTGAGCTGGAGGCCATAGTTGACTACCCCCTGAGCTGAGCTTAATTGAGCTGGAGAGGATAACAGAAGATGATCGGTAACTCACCAGAATAAAGAAAAGACAGAAAATGACATAAGATAAGTAATTTTATTATATGTTTATTAAATTATAATAAATTAAATTATGTGAAAAAAGTTACTTTATTATTTAATAAGTAATTAATTTTTGTACGAAATGAAATTTTTTTCAGGTGTTTTGCTGAGAATATAAATTATTAAATGACAAAAATATAATTACTTATCTCAAAAGGTAATTGTAGTTTTTTTTTTCTTTTCCTTCTTTTGCATCAGGGATGGGCTAAGTGTTAGGTTTGTAGAACTCTTGACGGAAAGATAAAAGTAGCCAGTTTACACCATTTTTTTTCCCTCCAAAAATTACTTGTGTTTACTGCGAAGTTATGGGGTGGGAGAGAGGAAATACACGTAGGACTATGGCCTACGGAATGTTCTGGATCCCCAACGGTACGACTCGAGTAGTCGTTTAGACGAGGAAAGCCAACATCGAAAGTAGAACTTGATGATAGTGATTGTGCTCTCTCTGCTCAGCTTGAATTATTAATTTACTATTTACTAACAAATAGCTATTAGTTGTAATGGCATGTGATGGATACTGATCTAGGGAAGGCAGCACATTCTGCAGCCAGCAAGGAAAATAAAATGGACAAAAACATCTATTGAGGCAGGGAGGGCACATGGATGGTCATGAACCTGCCTAATAGGGACAACATTTCTCCACACATTTCTAGACCCTAGTGATACCTTTTCCTGTTGTCTTTTCTTTTCTCTGCAATGCAAGAGACTTCTATGCTAAAGATATCAAACACCGTTTTCACGTCCAATTCTTCCAATTAAAAGGATAGGAAATGCAAATGGTGAATATCCTGGTAGTCCTTCGAAGAAGATTGAAGCTGATAAAAACAAACTCAATAGCAAGCAAGCACTCATCACCCATAACCACACCTTTACATTCTGAAATTGCATCTCTCTTGCAATTTAAAAGTTTTGTATCAATTGCTGAAATCATTTCAACAAAAGATAGGCTCAACAAAACATGTTTTGCAGTATTCTAACCCAATCCATTCTCTCCAAATTCCAGAACAAGAAAAACAAAATACAGCATGGAAAAATTTATCAGTAATGAGTTGCTTTTCCCAGCTTACACTAACCAGAAGCAAGTGATGCTACAAAGTAAAACAAGAAATTGGATGGCTTAACATGTCGCCAAACCTAAATTCAACATTTCCAAAATTTGTCAGTTCTACTTATTTCTACCGATTTCAAGAACACATTGCATGCCATCAGCAAAAGCACTTACAAGAAAATAAGTAGAGGTGGTTTCCAAGAGAAGAACTGCTACATATTCATTAAAGTGAGATTACAATTGATAAAATTAACGAAACATGATACAAGAGAGTAAAATGAAGGTATTAAAGAAACTAAACCACATACATCAGTTAGCTCACAATTCAAAACTGCTGTTGTCATTGAGAGGTACTTGCTGCATTCTGACTTTCCTCATCCCATTTGCTTTTAGGTATCTCTCCAGAATCAGCAATGATTACCTTTTTTCTAGGTTTCCCACTGTAGGTACCGGCTCCACCTTCTATTGCGAAAACTGTGTCCATGCCTTCAATAACTTTTCCAAAAGCAACGTGCTCCCCGTCCAACCTGTGAAAATTTTCATTCTAGTGTGAAAATTTTCCATGTAGTAGTTCCAGGCAAAAACAAACCCCAAAGATCCCTTGGATGTTGGTCGACCCTTTTTCTTTACAATATAAAGAACAATTGTCTTACAAAGAAGAATAATTGAAAATATAAATAAACTATAGTGAATAGATTACTAAGTTTTGCTCTTGGTCCATGCTCTTTTTTTAATTAGTAAGAAATATTAGTAAAGCTGGCAAGCTGCCAGAGAAATTTTTGCTGAAAAGACCAAATTACCCTTTGGGTCAATCTACCCCAGCCCGGTATCATTATCTCTTTGTTTTAAAGGGTCCCACCTCTTAGATGTGATCTATATATTATCAAGTTAACATATCCTCCGCCTCCCATCAGCCATGCTTACACCATTCCCCTTCTTTTTTCAATATTTCCACCCACCCGCATCAGTGGCTAAATCCTCCCCTCCCCTCCCCCCTTCCTCTCCTCTGCCTCTCCACCCTAAACCACTGAATCTACCATCCTTTTTCTCCTTCTCTCCTTCACATTTCTATACATTCTCCATAACAATGAAAAACATACAAGAGAAAAAAAATCCATTTTCTTCTGTAAATGCACATGAAATGCTTAAACTACTTTTTAAGAATAGGAGAAGGATATGACCCAAAACCATATAGAATCAGTTGTAAGGTTCGCAATTCATATTCTTGATTTCAAGGCCTTATCCCCTATCCCATTCTTCCAATTCTAACTGTTTCAATCAGAGTCAAAAGTGCTGTTTGAACATAAGAAGCAATGAGCGGAGAGAAAAAGAGAAATGAGAGGAAAGACAGTAAAGAGGAGAAAGGAAAGAAGATAATGGCTCTAGCAATATCACTAGACTATTAGTAATTCAGCCTTGCTAACGTGCTGCACATTTTGATTGAGAATCTATCGAAGCTTGAATTCCAGTTTACGTATACCGGAATTCAATACTCCCTGAAAAATTACTTGTCTGTCAAAGAATTTGTTTTCCTTCGTGAATAATGAGAAAGAAAAGTAAACTAGTGTAGGAATAACATAAGCATCAGCTTTCCTATACCAGAGTATATCCTCCCTGAGCCAGTCATATGCTTGTGTAGTAAGCCCTTCTAAGTTGACTTGATATATAGTAAGATTAGATTAGACATGAAAATTGGGATTGATTTATGAGTTTATTATAGTACTATGGCACTGTAAAAACTCACCAGAATGTCTTAACTGTTGTGATGAAGAACTGTGACCCGTTGGAATCAGGTCTTGAATTGACCATTGAAACAATACCTGAAAAACAACAATCAATAGTAGCTGCAACTAAAACACTACTCCACAGCACTGACAAATAAGTATGACATCCAATGATTTAAGGACTAATAATGGACAGCATTCCAGAAAGATGAAATTATTAAACACAAAAGGTCATAAATTAATCACCTGCATGTGAATGTTTTATCTTGAAATTCTCATCAGGAAACGTGCCTCCGTAGATGGATATGTTCCCCCTCCCATCACCATAGACAATATCTCCGCCCTGGATCATGAATCCAGGTATAATACGATGAAATGGTGTTCCTTTATAATGGAGGGCTTCCCCGTTAGCAGTCTTGCCCATCTCCCCTGGTTTATGAAAAGCATATCTTTGTGCTTCAGATAGAAAAAATATGGGAGCTTCCCAATTTAGATAACACATGAGGGTTCAACTACGAAAACTCGAGTAAACATGAACCATAAGTACCTGTGCACAAAGCCCTGAAATTCTCTGGAACAAGAAAAAATTAATAATATTAGGTACTAAGCAACAAGACAAAAACAAGCTCAAAAAGTTTAACCCAACACTATCTGGGTTTGCTACATGCAAGTTTAGAATACAAAATGAAACATCAGATTAAAGAAGGAATAAGTTTAGCATACCAACAGTTTTTGGAACAACTTGGCCATACAATCCAATAACAATTCTTCCTGCATTTATTCAATAGTCAGTTCTAGCAATTATTGCAAAAGGAACAACATTCTCAAGAAATTACATCTGCTGGGACATTTATTACAGAGATGTGTACTCATTACTTTTCCCAAATTGTTTCCCATATGTGCCGGAAAACATTTAAATCCTACTGAAGTTAATAATCCAAAGAGCATACTTGCTGTACCGGAGAATCCCAATAAAAGTAAGTTATTAAGATCCTTGAAATAAAACACAGAGCATACTAGGGCGGATACAAAACAAATTCTGACAAGAACATTCTCACAAACCTCTAAGGAACAGTAACTAGAGAGCATATACCTTAAAAGAGTCCATACCTACACGTTGTTTATCTATGTCAACATCCAAAAAGACCCTATGGGTAATTTCATGAACCTCTTCTACCTTCTCTTGCTCCTGTTGATTTTCACAAAAAGGAGACCATCAAACAAATGCAAAAATATCAGAGAAAGTCCAACTAGGTAGACATTTGGATCTTGCATAACACAGTTCTCAAAGTTAAACCTTTTAAATAACAACTTTGAACATTCTGAATAGTTTGTTAGTCAGTGTGGTTACCAGAACTCTTATTACTTCATCATGACAGAGAATGAGAACTGAGATTATTTGCTTGTTCCTTTTGACATTGTTCTGTGTACACGAGTTAGTCAAAGCTCTCCAACAAAGCCTCAAAACATGGTCAAGTTATTAGCCAGATATAATTGGATCAGTGTCTTATTTGTTAGAGACCTTGAATGCTTAGCAGTAGGCTTAGAGTGCTGCCAACCACAAGTAAAGGATTTAGGAGTAGCAGCATGCTTAACTTTCAAATGAAGCTTTGAAAAAATGAACCTTAGCTATGTAAGTGTTGATCAGTTTCACAGGTGAATATCCTTAGTCATTGATTACACTAATACTCTGCATTAATCATTCACTACAGTAATACAAATCACAGACCCATAAGAGAAACATCGAAGCACAAAAACTTTGCAAAATACATGCCCCAGTCATCAAAAAACAGTCGCCTCTCTCTTCCAGTGTTAGGAGTACCTCAATTTGTTTTTTAAACAAATACAAAATACCAAAAAGGAAAAAAGGGGGGAAAAAGAACGAGAAGAAGAAGAAATCCCCGAATGGAGAAGATGCCCTATGTCCGATTGTTCATTTGATGTAAATTTCTTGGCAACAGAATTGGACAACATATTAGGATAGGACTGCAACCTTCAAAGCTCCCTCCCGTCCCCTCCCCTCCCCATCCTTCCCACACCAAAAAAAAGAAAACAAAAAAACCGTCACTCCAAGGGTAAAATACATCCCACATGCATAATCAGATCCCAAAGGTGATAAGCTCAGAAAAAAAAAACAGAAAAGACCGGTGAAAGATGCAAGAAGAGGAAGTGGAGAAGTAATGGGTACCTGTCGTGAGAATGAGAACGCAAAAAAGATGACAACAAAAGCCACAACCAATATCAAAAGGCTCCGCGGATGCAATAACACTGAGATCTCTCTTCCCATTTCCCCAATTCCCAAACTTCAGCAATTTCTCATCACCTCCAAATCAATCTCGAAGCATATTTTCCTTAAAAAAATAAAAAATTACTCCGATGATATCAGTAGTTGCTCTTCTTCCCGGGTCCAGTCAACAACTGGTTTCAGTTCTCTCCAGCCGCTTATATTAGGACGAACACTTCCTGATACTTGTACTCTATACTGATCAACCGTTTCATCTGACTCCCTTTGCTTTCTTCTGGAAATTGATGAATTCTTTAAAACTCATCTTTCTTATTGCATTTGCAGTTCAGATGTTTGCTTGGGAGTCGAAGCTATCTAATTAATTCGCGGGCACCTCTTCAGATCCTATAGAGACTGGACCATAGTAACGGGCCATGGTATTGGGCTTTGGGCTTTTTATATAGAGTAGCCCATTTTTAAAGGTCACTACTATATGTAGTTTATTTTTGGACTATATGTAGTGCGAAAAATTTTCATAATTTTATTTGAATTTCGAAAAATTTTCAAAATCCTCTGAAGCATTTGGTGAGAAAAATTCAGATCTACGAAAAACGACATCGAATTTTAGCGTAAAAAGGTTAGTTTTTCGAACTATTCATTAATTTACATTGTTTAATGTTAAAAAAACATCAAAATCGGCCAAAAAACGACCGATTTTGATGTTAAATTCTTCCTGCAAGAGTTCCGCCAACCGAGTGGCGGAATTCTTTCGAAGAATTCCACCCGACAATTGGCGGAACTCCAGTGAAAATTCCGCGATGATCTGGCGGATTTTTCAGCGACTGTACCCCAAAGCGGGTACAATTCGAAGGTAAGTCACTGATTTCATGCGGAATTTACCGTTGAATTCCGCGATTTCGGCGGAATTCCTATGCGAGATTCCGCCGAGAATCAGCGGAATTCCCTATGCGGGATTCGCGAGAATCTGGCAGAATCCCTATGCGGGATTCTGCCAGGATTCAGGCGGAATTCACGCGCAAATTCCCGCCGATGCATGGCGGATTCAGCCTAGAATTCGCCGGTGCATGGCGGAATTCGGCTGAATTCGCATATGCATCGTGAAATTCAAAGCAATAATTCCGCATGAACTGGTAGAATTTTTTGCAGTGAATTTTAATTTATCGTAGTTTTAATAATTTAATTTATCTTAAGTTAGTATTAAATAATATTAGTTTAAATACGTTTATTTATTTACTGGATTGATTATTGTTTAATTTAATTATCACTGACAGTATTTTTTGTTAAATAAGTGTTGCAGATAGCGGATCCTTCTCGGCAGCCCAGACGCGGTGTATCGCAAGACTTGGGACCGGTTTGAGCACGCGTCGATCGATTGCACGATCGTCATCCTATTACTGCATCTGCGCAGACAGAGAGCTGAGTGCGGCGAGGCGCAGATGCAGCCGACATCCCCGCTGAAGCTGGGCTGACGTCACACCGGGTATTGATTCGACGCAGTCGCCCCCACATATGCCATGGATTCCTAGGGATGTACGCGCCTATACTGGGGATATGTACTGTATCCTTGGCTCCCCGATGACGTCGCCAGCTCCCGATCGCATGACGGGCTATTATTCGAGGGGACCCTCCTACCCGGTTCAGACACACTGACTGCCACGCCGAAGATGTGGCCCCAAAGATACTACTCAAGCCACCACGAGAGCCGCTAGAAGATCCGCCACGAGACCCATCTGCTACTGGGGACGATCGTTTGAAAGGCAGCTGCGTGAGACTCGAATGTACTCCCGATGGGGACTTATCTCTTTTTAGTCGAGTCTCGCTTTTGTGGCGCTTTGGTCACTTTGCTTGGGAGGGCTCCTGCAGCCTTCGAGAACTCGGGATATAACATCTCGAGATATCCGAACTCGCAAAATGTCGGCGCTCACTGGGTCCTCGCTTCATCATCAACTTTGCAAAGTCTCGAATTGCCCGCATATCATCAAGCGGGTGGGGGTCGAGAAATGTGCAAATATCTGCGATGCAGCCCAGTCGAGAAAGTCGAGTGCGCTCCAAAAGCGGATGCAGGGTCATCAACAACAAAGCTAGTGCCCGCGTGGTCATACGCGGCGAGTATCTTGCAAGCGCAGGAAGCCTCATGGGAGGTCCCGCACCCAACATCCACAAAGACTTGTATCATGACGAATCTTTTTGACCCGGTCCCCACTCGTTTAGTATGATCAGTATTGCTTTTGTGAGACACTTTGTAACAAAGTGGATTCGAGGATCGAGTGCGTCTTGAGGTGAGTACTTATCCACGTATCGGCATTGTTCGAGAGTTCCCTCTAATCTCCGATATCTCGAGACTCGATCATCGAATGTACTTTTGACCATACTGATGTCGAGCGCGCGCGGACGCCGTCCCAAGGTACGATTTCGTCGGCCGAATGTGCGCCTCCGCCCTCGATTGGTCGTCTCGGTCCCCGAAGTGCATGATCTCGTCTGTCCCAAACCCGTACAAATTGTTCCCGATCTGGGTCCAACCAAGTCTCATCTATGTAACTCATCAACTTACCGAAAGTGGACCATGACGAGCAGCATATTCGAATAGCGCATCCGAAACTCCTCGTCCAGTCTCGGAATCAACCAAACGTCTCCACGTGCTTTTGGAAAAGCGTTCGCAATGACCTTGTCTCCCACATGCCTTGTAGCATCTGGGCTTCAGCGTTCTCGAAATGTGTCGGCGACATAACAAGTGCTCGAAGTAGGAAATGTATCACGCAACGCTTGCATCAACCCGAGCTCCCGATCGATTCATGATAGCGTTTGGAGGACAATTGATGTCAAATATCTGTTTCACGCACTCCAGCACCCATCTAGTAGCTATCTCGCTTGCTCGCGATCGATCCAGCGCGCAGCAATGAGGAGGTTGCGCCTCGTCGGGAGTTACCCCTACGATCTCCAAATATGACATGTTGTACCTATTACAATTATTCGGGGAAAAAATATGTAATGCGACGCACCTGAGTTAGTCTTGTACGTCGTGTCCATTATCGCACATAAAAGAGTACGCATCGAGCAAGTAATGTTGAATCTGGATGAGAAAAAATACAATCATCGAGGATTTCGCTCCCTGGCTCCACTCTGTGCCGGTGGATATATCCATGATCGGTGAAACGACTTGAAAAGTTGTTGCACAACTCGTCCGTCCTTCCATACTGCAACTCTTAATTTGTGTCGGGCATTATATCATGTCTTCGCTCTGCTGGCAAAACAAAAGCCAAATCAATATTGACGACACATTTACAAAATTAAACGATCTTTGTATAACTTCTTCAAGTAATGAATATAATATATTTGTTACATGCAAACATACCTAACAGCGGTTCTCGGATTCTCCCGTTTCAAATGATCCAGAATATGTTTAGAGTGAACGTGACATTTGCTCATTTCCTCCGTGATTTTCATCTCCCGCTCATCATGCGAGCGGCGAGGAATGCCCATGTCGGATCCCGAGTTCGTGATTGTGTTTGCCGCATATTACGGCTGCACTCCACGCCCTCGTTATGCTCCCGCCCATGAGTTTTAACTGACGGTGACACTTTTTAGTACCCTTCGAGCTTTCGTGACTTCGTGCGGACCTCCGGTTACTGCTCCGTCCCTTCGAACGAGTAATGAATTTTCACGTACGCTCCGCCCTCTCACATCTAAGCTCGACAAAGCCGTTACCCGTTCAGTCACCTTTTCGCGACCGAGCAATTATCAACAACGTCCCTCACCTGTAATGCTGCGCGCTCGCCCACTTTACTAACTCCTCTTTACTTTAAAACATATATCGCGTGCCTAAAAACCCGACTTAAATCTTCCATTTGGTCAAGATCAAAAAATTCTTCAAAGCGAATCGATGACGATGAGGAGGGGGCCTTCACCGTCTCCGTAGAGTGCTTTCGATGAAATCTTGCCTTCCCAGCCTCTCGGCTTTTCTCGCAATACATAAAACACACTAGTCCAATGTCGATTCATTACATTACGTGACTCTTGGTTATTTTTAAGACATCAAGAATCGTATAATAAAGTTATCTACGATGTGTAACCTAACATATGATATAATTATCAAGTATAAAATTATACAACAATACAACTAACTACACAAAAAAATTAAACAAGATTGAAACTATATCATAAGAATCAGCGAATCGTGATGAATTTCGCGAACTACGGCAAAATTCTTGGAATAATTTCGCTGATTCAGCGAAATTCATTGATGACTTTCGCTGATTCAGCGAAATTATTCTTTGAATTTCGCGGGATTCAGCGAAACTCGTGGAATAATGTCGCGAGAATCAGCGAAATTCAACCATTAATTTTCGCAGAATCCGCGAAATTATTCCACAAATTTCGCGAGATCTTCACTGTATTAATCCAAGAATTTCAGCGAAGTTTGGCGAAATTTGTCGGATACTTCCCGCCACTCGATGTGGCAGCGTACAAAAAATTCAACAAACTAAGAAAATATGAATTTAAAGACAATATAATAGATTTTTACCTCAAACTCGAGAGAATCCTTCGTAGAATCTTTCTTCATTCTCTATATTGCGATAAAATTTGAGTGTTTTTTGCATGAAAAGTGTGGACTTTTAAAAGAAATGTTAGAGAGAATTGTTGGAAGAGAGAGAAGAAGTTTGAAAATGAAAATTTAGTATACTCACATATAGTTCAAAAAAAAACTGTATATAAAAATCACGTTTTTAAAGAACTTAGTATACTTTTGTAAGATTCTGTAGGAAGCCCAACCAGATAATTCACTAGTTAGCATGGCTCACGAATAAACAACGATCGGAACTGTTCTCAAGTATGAATAAGAACTGCTTGGTTCACTTTGCCCAAAAACAAATTGAAAAAGGAAAACTCTTCTCCCCAAAACAAAAATAAAAAAATTCTGGGTTTCACTTCATTGCTCAAAAGGCTTGTTTTCACTTCATCATAAAACCCTAGAAAGGAAACTAGCGTGACAAAATCTACACGGCTGCACCTTCCGGCAGGAGCGTGCAATTGCTGTCAACATCTTTTGGCATGAAAATAGTGGATAACCATAAACAAAATATTGAAACGAGGAGGAAAATCAACTGAAAATGGATAAGGGGGCAGCTCGTAATTCGAGAAGATCATGCCATATTTCAAGCATTCTTGGACACTTGCAATTTGGCTGCATTTTGTATCGTTTCTTTCTGGAGCAGAGCGGCCGGATATGTCAGTGATGAAAATGACGGACCTGATAGGGTATGTGGCTATTCAATTTTAGATAAAAGCAAATACGGAAACGATTTGATAAAATTTAAATTTAAGATTTTTTTATTTAAAATTTTATAAAAATAAATTATTTATAAAAAGATGAATAAAATTAAAAATAAAAAATTTATAGCATAACCTAATCAAAATATATTAAGAGTGAGATTGGATAGTGTTTAAATTTGAAATTTTATATTGTAATTTTGTAAAAATAAATTATTTGTTAGAAAAAAATAAGATCTAAAGTTAAATATTTATATTGAGTTTCATAACGAATTTAAATACATCCTAAGTTTTTTTTTTTTTGGTAATAAATCAATAGTTGAATATCTGACATGCAATTATGATTATGAAGAAAATGAAAAGAAATCATTCTCCGAGTGTTTTAGTCTTAAAACTCTATGGAAAGATGGGGTCAACTTGATATTGTCAAGAAAGGAAAAAGAAAAGTGACAAATGTTAAGATTGTGATCCCAACAATAGAAATTACTAATGGTGAATACAAAAATATTGATGGGATTGAATAGTATTTTAGTTAGAGATTTTTTATCTCAAATTTTGTATAAGAAAATTATTTTTTAGAAAAAATAATATTTAAAGTAAAATTTTATATTATATTTCATAGTGGTATATTATCCAAAAAAATTTAATCCAAAATATGTGTTTTTATAGACTTGTAACTGTGAGTTTTCCCCTTTGAATTTGATACGCAAAGGAAGGATATGCTTCGCGGTAGGCTGCTAATGGGGGTATTGTCAAAGTAGTAATTAGTATTAAATTTCGATAAAGATATTAAAGTTATGACACTTAGTTACTTATATTCATCGTATAAGTCACATATTTATTAATTATACCACTTCATTACTTAGTATAGTTAATTTTAGATTAAATATTTCATTTAGATATTTTATTGTGATTGATAGATATATAATTTGTAGAATAAATACAAATTATTAAATGATCAAGATAAAATTATTCTAAAGTTATATACTTTCTTTAGAAAATAAATACTCCATCTATTTTTAAAAAAAAAAAGACAAAAGAAAATGAATGAACGGAGGAGAATATCGTTTGGGCGACAATGACTCAGATGCACAAAAGTCGTTGCATCTATGATCTAACCCACAAGGAAAAGATTGTAATTAGTATTGGAGAAGGACGTGCAGCGGTGCATGCCTTTTCATTGCAAGTTGGGTTAGAAAATGAAGGGTCAATTTTCCTCCTCAAAAAATGGCAAAAAATTAAACCGAAGGGTCCGAACCAAAAAACGAACAAAGGAGTCCGTCCGCAGAATTTTTTTTTATAATTTTTAAATTTAGAATTAAATTTTTTTGAATTTTTATTTTTAATAATTATTATTAATTATAATTATACAATTACAAAATTATCAAACTTTAAACTTTTGTTGAAAAAGTATTGTTAAATAAAATTAGTATTGATTCTTCATCGGAAATAAAAATTTAATTATTTTTACCAATGTAATATTTTTTAAAATGACGAGAGTCGAACGAAAAAAAAACTTAAGATAAGCTTGGATTGTGTTTTTGTTTAAATTAAATTTTATTGATAATTGTAAAAATAAATTATTTATAAGATGAAAAGTAAAGTTTAAAATAAAAAAATAAAAAATAACGAGGGCTTTTTATATTTAAAATTCAATTCAAGTTGACCCTTGCTTTTCAACATTTTTAAATTTCTGAATTCAATAATAAATAATCATCACATATTAATTTATTCATTATTCAAATTCAGTTTTTAGACTTTACATTCAAAATTTTAAAATTTAAATATTTTAAACTTTAGTCTTTAGAATTTAGTTTTGTCAAAAAGGCCTTTAATGTTAGGGCCTTTTTATGTTGAGAAAAATCAATGGTACTTAATATCCTTTTAAAATTTTACTTTTATCTTTATATCCCACTAAAGATTGGTTACCGTTTCAAATTTCAAATGAGTAAAATTGGTCCTTTTACCTTATAATTTTTTAAAAATTTTAATCCATGTATCAGAACTCTTAAATCATAAATAGTTTGAAACAGAAAAAGCATATTAGCACAAAAAACTCATAGCATTGAAATGGAAAAAGTGAAAACTAGAAAGGTCATCTTGTTAATTAAAGAAAAATAGATTACCTTCCTCAACATTTGCTTGTGTAATTTGTAAGTCCATAAAGGAAAAAATATAAAAGGAGTATCTGAATAATAGTCTATTCTTTTTTTTCTTTTTTTTTTCTCTTTTTGCTGAATGGATAATAGTCTACAATATGTTGATGAAACTCGACGTGTAGTTCTGCCGTCAAGTTTTTCAAAGTATTGATAAAACTCACATTAAAAATTTTATTTTTTAAATATTATTAATGAATAAATTATATAATTAATTTTTTTAATTTATTATTATTAAAAAATATAATTGAAACATATAAATAGAATGTGACCTTGTTCTTACTCCAACAATTCATATATCGAAATTTTTGAATAAATATTAGTAATAGTTACAAGATTACAAAACTTCAATGTTATTGATGCATGAATAAAGTAATTACTATAACTTTAACTTGTCATTTGCATGATAATAAAATATATTAACTAAATAGGTTATTTTATTAATAATATTTAATAAATAAAAAATATTTAAAAAATTAAAAGACTTTAAAAATTGAGTAAGTTCTCTCACGTTGTCGCAAAACTCACCTAATATTTTAAAAAATTAAAAATCGAGGTTTAATGTTGATGGTTGAAAGAGTTTTTAATTCAAAATTAAAGAGAATTCTTCGTAAAATTAGTAATCATTGCATTTTTTGACTAATTTAATAAGTTATTTATTGAATTTACAGATTAGAGGGGGAGAGAAAATTTTTAAGAAAATAATTAATTTTTTTTGTTTATGATCTAAAAAAATTATATATAGTTATACCTTAAAATAATTTCAAAAATTAAATAGAGTTAAAAACTGAAAAAATGACAGAGGGGAGAGCGAGTTTAACAAGAAATAGTGTCATCATCACAACTCAATATAAATTTATCTTTGCCAAATAAATTTTCTAAAAAATATCATTACCTACTTCAGTGCTTTCACCCCCCCCCCCCCCCCCATGGCCCTAAAATATCTCTGCATTTCCTCCACGCATAGGCAGAACTAGGGGGTAGGTGTGGCGGATGCCCCAACAATATTTTTGATAAATTTTTTATACCTATAGATATTTAAGCTTTATAGTCACGTTTTCAAATTCGTCCTTTAATATTTTTAATTTTTAATATAAATTAATATAAATTTTCGTCCTCTAAAGTGAAAGTTCTAGTTTCGCTTATGCCTCGACTAATACAATTTCACTCATTGGCCTCGCTTTCATCTATTCTATGACAATACTTTTGAATTTGTAAAAAATTATTAAATTACTAATATTTTTTTCTAGACAGATTGAGAATAAAATTAAATTAAAAATTTTTAAAAATAAAAACAAACAGGAAGAAGAAGAAGGAAGAACCGTAGGAACAAAAAATATATATCTAAGTTCAATTAATGTAGAGAAAGGCAAGGAAGATATTGGGGATATAAAGTCTGATAGACATGGTGCGTCGAAGAGAAGACATATCTGCAAGGAGAATGGAGCCTCCGAAGAGGAAGAAAAGATGAAAAAGGATGCAGAAAGTTCGTAGGTGAACCGGAGTCGTGCCTTCTTCTTGAGGTTGAATGATAGATACTACCGGTCCACAAGTGGGGTCTCGCACCGAATTTACCTAAAAATTTCCCATGGATCTTGATAGTTTTGTAGTAGAGCACATTTTGAACTAGTTGGTGACAGCTGTTTCTATGACCATCACAAATTTGCTCCGTACATATTCGGACCTTATCACTCTGTCTGATAAGCAGTCTTTTTCCCAAGGAGGACGATTTTTTCTCTCCTTGGACCTGCCCAACATGTGCAAGTACTATAAATGGCATCCCATCGATGGAACTTGTACGTACCATAATATTTTGAAAATTTTTTAATACACAATACTTTTTATAATATATATAGATATATATAATTTATTTTTAATTATTTGATTATCTTTTAATTTAACAATTTAAAATATTTAAGAGTATTTATAAAATAATTATTTATATTTTTTAGAATAATTATTTATAATTTATAAAATAATTATTTAACGTTACAGAAACTCAAATAAATAATTATTTATATTCAAATAAATAATTATTTTGTAGAGTATGAATAATTATTATATAAAATTAAATAATTATTTTTTAAAATATGTATAATTATTCTGTAAAGTTGAATAATTATTTTTTAAAATACTCTTAAATATCTCTAGTCATTAGATAAAAAAAAAGCCGATCGAATAATCATAAATAAATTTACACATACTATTGAAAATGATGTGTAAGATCGTAACCAAACTGGTACCACAATATCTTATTACTTCTCTTAGTTCTTATGGCAGAAGGTGCAATATCTGTATTTATAATTGGGATTAGATAGAATTTGTGTTTTAAATTTTTTATTTTAAATTTTATAAAAGTAAATTATTTATAAGAGATATAGTAAGATTCAAAGTAAAAATTTTGTATTAAATTCTTTAATAGAACTTAATTCAAATACACCATAAATTACATATTAGTTTAAAATTTTTTATTTTAAAAATTATAAATACCTCTATATTCACGCACGTTAAGCTACTTTTGAGCCTTTCTATTAGCAATTCTACTTTGGATTTTTAAAATAGAAGAAGTCCTGTATATTAGTAGCACCTAATTTCTATTTTTTTTAAGGAGGTTATGGGCTTTAAAATGTAAATATTTATATACTTTTTTCAAAATTATAATAAGCTTCAAGTGATCATAAAGTAAGTAAAATCTTTCATTAAATAGGTTCCAATGATTTCATTTAATAACGAACTAAAAAAAATAAAAATTTAATAGCATATATTTATTTTTTCAAAAAGTTGTTTTATGGAGTTCTTAATAGTATAAGTTAATAAAAAATTTTATTTTTGTATTCCTTTTGTAGGATAGATGGGGAAGTGGTGCTTTATGTTTATAAGCTCAAGACTTCATATCATATTTCCACTATATATTTATTATTTCTCTGTTTTTTATTTTTTTGTACTTCTAATAAAAGTTATTCAATATTTATATTTTTCTTTTTCTACGTAAATAGTCTAGGGGATGAAAAGACCATTTTATATTTTAAAAATTAAAAAATTATATTTTAAAAATATATTAAAGTCTATTACACAAATCTTATATTAGTTTATACCAATTCAAATGCTTTTAGAATATATAGAAACTCATCCTAGATTGCTTCGATGAACTAAAATTAACCTTTTTTTGAAGTACCCGATCTACTTTTTTCTCTTCTTTTTGGGTTAATTATATTTTTTTCCTTTCAAGTTTGTTTAAATTATAAATTTATCTAAATTTTTTGAATAATTTACAAATATATCCATATTATTTATAAATTCATAACTAATAATTCTCACTATTAATTGCTGTAAAAAAATTTCTTAGAGAATAACAATCAAATGCCAAAAATTTTATATATTTTTTAAAAATATCCTTTTGTGGACTTAGTTATTATTTAGTACTATTTATTAAGAAAAAATAATCTTCATAAAATATCCTTTGAGGCATATGTTTTATAATGAATAGTATTATTATCTTTATAGAAGGATTTTTTAGGAAAATTATGAATTTTTTAGTACGAAATTGTTATTATTTAAAAAATATTTTTGCTGTAATTAATATTAGGGAAATGCAAGTAATATTTTATTTTTTTTTCTTTTCTATAACTTTAGGTACATTTAAAATTAACAGAAAAAAGATTAACATGATGAATAAATTTGGGGATATTCCGTATAAACCATACGGACATCGAATAATTTAGTCCAGTCGAATTTTGTTCCGTATTAGGTGAGAGATGAGAATATTTCCACGATGAAGAGGAAAGGAATCGTTTGCCTCCGAGACATGATAAACAGAGGAGCTTATAGAAAAGGTTGGGTTGGATCTCTGCGCGTATATCTTATACAATCCAATCGAGTTATCAATCAACGCGACCTGTCGGGAGAGTGACCCCTGCTTGTTGTCCTTTACAGGTCAACAAAGTCTGCCAAATTAGGGTTTCTAACTCCCTTAATCAGGATTAATTTCAAATAAGTCCTTGAAGAAATGGGACCACAGCACTTTTTCCTAATTGCCCCGAAAAAGCGATTTCTGTAGGTTTTGGCGGTTTCCGCAGCTCGTCTGCGACTGTCACTTCCGATTTTTGGCAGCGAAGAGACGTGCCGTACTGTCTGATTTTGCCGGGAGGAGAAGGACCTTTTTCTTTTTTCGTAGAAATAGAGAATTTCAGCCGCTTCTCCACTCTAACCCCGTTTGACCTTTTTTGTTACAACCCCATTCCGCTGCTTTATTATTGTTAGTTTTTTTGGTAAATGAAGTGCTTAGATCCCGTGAAGCCTTGTTTAAGTGACGAGTGCATGCAGAGACAGAATTTTTTTTTACTATAACTTATTATCCTGAGTAGGGCTTGTGACTTTGGAATTATTTGATCATTGACTGTGTATACCTCTTGTACTAAAAATGGAAGTGTTAAAATTTCACATTAATGAGTTAATATAAAAAATTAAATTTTTAATAAAATTTAAATAAATTATCTGTTTAAAGTAACTTTTAGAGGTAATCCTCGGGTAATTCTTCCCTACTATTTTTAGAATTGTTAAAATATAATTTTATGAACAGAACTTTTTTTTAGTGTATTTGAATTGTAACTTAAATTAAAACTTTTTAAAATTCTTACTAAAATTATAACAACCTTTTATGAAACGTGCACTTCAACTTGTAAATCATGCAGATATGGAGTTGTTGCAAAAGTTCTGCGTCTGCATACTCTCTTTTTTAAGAAATTCGAATATAATAAAGGAGAAACAGGAAGCCTTCACGAACGGAAAACGGGGGGATTGGGTTGCCTTCCAAACAATCCCTTGAGACGGATAAGATGCAATTTGAAAGACGCTGTTTGGCTCGAAACTGCTAAGCTGTTTGCCATAGTTGCAACTAGCGGAGCAATTGGATGGAGAAAGAAAAAAAAAAAGACAAGACTCTAGTGGATTACTTATTTACGGTGGGAATCATCTCGGGGGAAGATTTCAGATATCTTTTGGCCCCCTTTCGACAGTTTGATCTTTTCAAAAGATTAATTAAAAAAACAAAAACAAAAACAGGTTGCAGCGTATCCGCGGGGGCCCAGACCATAGTATGGCTTCCGACTTTTCTTTTCCTTTTTCGTCCCTCTTTTAGTCTTTTTGCGTATGTTTTATGAACTTTCAAACAGTACATTCAACGCAAGATATTGTGTAGATTTCTCAACCCTCAAGCGTCTTTATTGTAAACGTTATTGCTCTTTGGTTGTGGGGTTGAGAGTTGAATTCTTATTTAATGTGTAAATTATTTTATTATTCATTTGCTGATTAAGATATTGTATGTATCTCGTGTTGATTTTTTTCTCTTAAATATTTTATTTCAACTTTATTATCTATAATAAAAAATGGTTGTAAAAACTCATGCAAAATGATTATCTTCCAAATAAATAAATAATTAGAGAAAAATTTGTCCATTAGAAAAAAATATGGTTCTTTTTTATCTACTTCAAAAGCAACCCTTAGCATTTCAAATCTATTTACTCCCTTTGTGTATTAATTCACGTCCCAAATCAACTTTTTGTATTTTATTTTTTTCTTTCTCACTTATTTTTTTGTAACTTTAAAAATATATTCAAAAGTATTTTTTATTAAAAAGTCTTATTCATTAACATAAAAAAGAAAAAAATAGTAAAAAATATTTACTCGTATTTTGAAAAAGTTAATACAAGAGTAATATAGTATTGCAATACTAAAATTTTTAATTTTTTTTTTAAAATTAAAAACTATTTATTATGATTATTTGAAACATCGGTAGATGGAGAGTATATACTTTTGCAAACTTCAAAACTATTTATATAAACTTGATTTTCATAATTCACCATTATCTCATAATCTCCGTTGCCTTTTTTTAATAGAATAGTGGTAGTAGTATCTAATTTCCGGCTTAGGCAACTTGTTACGACTCGCGCGTCCCTTTCACACCCACTATTTCCAATGAGGCGTCAGAATTAACAATTTTTATTCACAATTGCTCCCTTTAAATAGTGCTGGGAAGTTGAAAAACACTCATCCCAATCACGAGCACTAACCACTGAACCCTTTCTTCAGCTCATCTTCAACATTTACCGCCTCTTCAGCTGCCGCTCCGACTCCGTGCGGAATGGGCTTATTGCCATCTCCTACATCACCCGCCGGAAAATGGCTAGGCTTCGTTACCGCCGTTTGGGTTCAATCCATCTCCGGTAATAACTATACTTTCTCTAACTACTCCGACGCCCTCAAATCTCTAATGGCTTTAACTCAGCTCCAGCTCAACAATCTCTCCGTCGCCAAGGACGTCGGTAAGGCCTTTGGCATCCTCGCCGGTCTGGCTTCCGACCGACTGCCCGCACCTCTTATCCTCCTCATCGGTTCTCTCGAAGGCTTCATAGGCTACGGGGTCCAGTGGCTCGTAGTTAGCGGTCGAATCCAACCTCTCCCTTACTGGGCCATGTGTATATTCTTATGCATGGGAGGAAACAGCACTACGTGGATGAACACGGCAATTCTCGTGACGTGCATGCGAAATTTTCGAAAAAATAGAGGCCCTGTATCGGGAATTATGAAGGGATATGTTGGTTTAAGCACCGCAATATTCACTGACATCTGTTCGGCGTTGTTTGCTGACGATCCTGCTAAATTTCTACTCATGCTAATGGTAGTCCCTTTCGTTGTCTGCCTCACTGCTATAGTTTTTCTTCGCGAAATCCCCCCTTCATCCACTGCGAGCGAAGAAAAAGAGGAAACCAAGTACTTTGGAATTATCAACGTGATTGCGATGGTCATAGCTCTTTACTCGCTGGGATTCGATATCTCAGGGGAACATAGCCGCCTGGTTTCACAAATCTTTGCCGCAGTGCTTTTGGTGCTCTTGGCGTCTCCTCTGGGCATTCCGATTTACCTCATGTTAAGGAATGTGATTCGGGTTGGTTCCAAATCCTTGGACGTAGAAGGAAATGTGAAGCAACATTTGTTGATTCAGGAAGCGGCCCCTCAAGAACAACAAGCGGAGGAGAAAAAAGCGGAGGAGGCTAGCGAGGAAGCGGCGGTGGAGAAGGGGAAGCCCGTGATCGGAGAAGATCACACAATATTCGAGGCCATGAGGACCATTGACTTCTGGATCTTGTTCGTCTCGTTCCTCTGTGGAGTCGGGACGGGTCTAGCGGTGATGAACAACCTGGGGCAGATGGGGTTGGCACTCGGCCACCCAGATGTATCCATTTTTGTTTCCCTGACAAGCATTTGGGGATTTTTTGGGCGGATCGGATCCGGGTCGGTATCGGAGTATTTCATCAAGTAAGTTTCCTCCCCCGTTCAACTTCCTTGAAACTGATGATTTTGTTATTCTGTTCCTGAGTGCATACTCTTTTTGCACGCCGTTTTTGTTATACTAGGGGAGGGCTTGAAAGCAAAGGTTCATTCTGTTAGCGTTTTCGTTAAGTTGACGCTTTTTCTTTTTCTTTTTATTTGAAAATTAGGCAAAGACTTTTTTGTAGTCAAAGCTAACTGGGGATATGTCTGTCATTTTGCTGCGTAAATCCAACTGAAATCTTGTGAGTTGTGACTTTGTATATAGTACATAATAGTTTTCCGCAAGAGACATCGAATACTTTTCAAATGTTGTTATTGCCATTGAATCTGATGCAGATGCTAGAGTTTGCCTCTTTACCCATTTACCTAGATCTTCTTCAGAGGGAAAAAAAATATTTCGATTCAATGGTTTTTACTAAGACGTATTCTCTATTAATTTAAAATAAAATATTTTTATATATTTTTTTAAACTGCTTTTTCTTATTCGAAATAAGAATAATTTCTTTAAACTATCTAAGAATGTCTTAATACAAATTTTAACAAAAATATTATTTTTTAATTATTTTAGATTAAACTTTAGCAATCGAGAAGAGGACCTGAGTGTTTTGGGCATTAAGAAAGTACAAATGGATTCAAGGCTTCTCATCTACTGAATTAAAAGTGGCCTTCCCAATATTACAAGTAAATTTGGCCGTGGGATAATGCCTGCTCCAATGTATTAACCTAATTGAAAGTTAATTCAATGATTTAGAGGCTTTTGGCATAGACCAATAGAGATTTGTTCTTTTTTTCTTTGAATAGTTTAGTGCATGGTATTTTCTGATTTTTTTTTTTTGCAATTACCCGTTCCTTTTCCGCCGTCTCAACTTGTCCATTAAAGTCAATGGTGGGTGGGCGTAGCAATAGATTTCATTGAAATCTTTACTTAAGCAGTGATGGCTTCTTTGCCTACGTAGTTGTTTTTTTTTTTTTTTCCTGGATCGCCTACGGAGTAATAGTAGTACTAGTTGTGTTGTTTCTTCGAGATCAACGAACCTAGGCACGCATATGTCAATATAGGAATTTGTATTTAGGATATTCTTTAGAATATTCTTAAATGAAAAGTATTTTGCATTTCGGAGATTTTTTGCCATCCCTTGTTTTGAAAAATCAATCCGGCTACGGTCTTGTACGGACGTGCAGATTAAATAGTAGTTATTAGACTAGACGAGTGATCTGATTCAATAATTATCTTCTAAATATATTTTTAAAAATTTAAAAATTAGTTAAATCATATCGTCTATTTAATTCAACGACTGTGATTGATATCGCACGTCTAGTCGAATTGTTGGAAAATATCTGGTAGTTTATGGATCAGGCTGCATATTTTATTTCATTAACCCCACAGAAATATGTTTCCTTAGTGGGATCCCGGCAAGTGGCAATGGCTTGTAAATCTAGGGAGGTTTTGCAAGAGCCTTCAAACGATTTTTTAATGTTCGCTTGTACTATGTTTTCTGGCTCACAAAGTCCATCACGGGCCACACAGGCCTGGTGCGCTTTAGATGCTATTTTCCCATTTTCAAATCTTGAAGCTCCTTTCAAAAAAAAAATAAAAATAAAAATAAAAATAAAAATGAAGCTCCTTCATTTTTTGATCATGACTTGTAGGATTTATTGCTCGTTGTGTGTCATCTGCGTTTGTAGTTGGATTGGTTCTGATTATGAAAATCAATACACATTTTTTTCACTTTTTCCACTCTAAATGCTACCTCTCTTCTCACAATTCAACTCACTGCTTTCATTTTCGAAACAAGAATTTTCAAAAGAAAACACACTCCAAACGTTTTTAGGTAAATTAGAAGGAAAACGTTCTGAAACTCATGAAAAGTAAATGGTGACATGTAGTAGTATTTGTTTCAAGAGATTATAAATGCATCACCATCTGTAGTTTGCTCATTAAAAATTTTATATTTGCAGGAGGGCTGGGACACCGAGGCCCGTGTGGAATGCTGCTTCCCAAATCTTAATGGCTGTTGGATACGCCCTACTGGCGATGGCGTTGCCAGGATCATTGTACATTGGCTCTATAGTTGTCGGAATTTGCTATGGAATTCGTGTTGCTGTCACAGTGCCAACAGCTTCTGAACTCTTTGGCCTCAAATACTATGGTTTGATCTATAACATTCTAATCCTGAACTTACCCCTGGGATCCTTCCTCTTCTCTGGCTTGCTGGCTGGCATATTGTATGATTCCCAGGCTACCCGTACACCGGGAGGTGGAACAACCTGTATAGGTGCGCACTGTTATAGGGTTGTGTTTGTGGTGATGGCAATTGTATGCATTGTTGGTTTTGGTTTAGATATATTACTCGCTATAAGAACAAAAGCTGTATACTCCAAGATTTATGCTAGCAGAAAAGCTAAGAAGGCTGTCGGTGCACCTTAATAGTACTAGTTAATAGTCACTGGCCGGCTTGAATGATTGAGAATCACTGCTTCTTCAGGATTGACGGGCAATTTCCCAGTGAAGTCCTACGGATTTTTGTCACATATTTCTGCTTTTATAATTGTATGATTGTACTCAATTGTTAGACCTCTTAATATTGCTTGTTTTTCAGCAAGGGGTTGTACCATAGAATAATCAAACTCGAAGATCTTTGAACTCCCAATGCAATTAGAATAGTCAAATTCGAGAAGAGGACTTAGACCGAGTCAGACGTTTAGGCAGGAGTATTCTTTTCTTCTTTTTGAGCTTTGATTTTAGTAATGGGAAGAAATTCCAATTAGGAAAAAGAAATAAACATGTGATGAAAAAGAGATGATTGTTTGCGAGTGATATTTTTTAGATTAAAAATAATTTAAATTGAACAGTTTTGATTCACATTTTCAAAAGTAGCAGCGAAATTGAGATTGACAACCTTCTCCAATGCAAGCCTCAACTTTGATCATACTGGCCTATCCTTGCAGAGAAAGTCACCAAAGCTGTTCAACATTTCTTTGAATCTGGCACTTTTCCCAGAGCTATGAACCACACCTTCATAGCCCTTGTTCCCAAAGGAAACAAACCTTCCAAAGTGGAAAATTTCAGGCCAATTGCCTTATGCAACATTGCATACAAAATTATTACAAAGATTCTTGCTGACCGTTTGAAAATGTGTTTAGACAGGATTGTGTCACCATGGCAATCTGCTTTTATTCCAGGACGAAGCATGTCTGACAACATAGTGACCTCCCAAGAACTCATGCACCATCTAAACAAGAAGAAGGGCAAACTTGGACTGATGGCACTAAAGATTGATATGGCAAAGGCATACGATAAAGTTGAATGGCCCTTACTGCTGCGTATCCTATCCTTACATGGTTTTAGTGATAAGTTTGTTTCTTTGATTAGTTCCTGCATTTCAACTTCTTCTTTCTCCATACTTGTAAATGGCTCTTCTTTCGCTTATTTCTCACCCTCGAGAGGTCTCCGACAAGGGGATCCAATATCCCCTGCTCTCTTCACTATATACTTTGATTTACTCTCGAGGATCATCTCCAGAGCAAATCACTTGAGCAAAATAAATGGAGTTAAAATCAGTAGGACTAGCCCGGCAATAACACACCTAATGTTTGCTGATGATCTATCTATCTTTTGCAGGGCAAATCTAGATGATGCCAAGGAAATCAAAAACTGTCTAAACACTTACTGCAGATGGTCCGGTCAGACAATGAACTTAAACAAATCAATGGTGCATTTCAGCAAAAATACCCCGGTTGAGATGAAAACACAAATTCTAGACATCTTGGGTATGGGAGAGTGCACACACAACTCAAAGTATCTAGGGATGCCATTCTGCAAGACTAAGTCTAAGAAGGAGGTCTTCAATGAGATCATTGAAAAAGTCAGAAATAAACTCAAGGGATGGAGACAGAGGGCCCTCTCCCAGGCAGGCAGAGTTGTTCTTATTAAATCTGTTATGCAGTCCCTTCCTCTTCATGCTATGCAACATTTTACTTTGCCGGTTTCCATCCACTCCAAACTAGATGCAGTAACTCGGGATTTTTTTTGGGGCTTCAAGGAGGATAAGAAACACCACCTATACCTAAAGGCCCGGAAGGATATTAGCAACCCAAAACAATTTGGTGGATTAGGAATCAGAGGCTTTAAAGAGTTGAACAGAGCCCTCTTAACTAAATTAGCATGGAAGATTCTCACTGAACCGGATAAAATATGGGTACAACTGGTGAAATCAAAGTACCTAAGAGGAAGGAAGTTGTTGGATATAGAACATTGCTCCAGAAATGCATCTTGGATTTGGGCCAGCCTCTGCAACTGTATTGATCTATTGAGGAGAGGAGTGTGCTACAGACCAGGTTGGAACACTGATATTAACATCTGGGATGATCCATGGATTCCATCTCTTGACAATTATAAACCTCCAGCCACTTTGAGAGAGTTCACAGATACGGAATTAGTTCAAGATATCCGACTACCAGAGAATAGAAACTGGAATCAAGGTCTTATTTTCAATATCTTTCCACCTGACATTGCCAGAGCAATCCTCAAAATTCAGATCCCTAATGAAAGGGATTACGACTCTGCTGTGTGGGCTCCCTCCAAGATAGAAAGCTACTCTGTTAAATCTGCTTACTTAACGGAGAATTAGCAAAAATTTCTGGAACGTTCATCTGGTGATAGGAAGACTTGGTACTTACTTTGGAATGCCAAACTTCATAATAGGCACAAACAATTCATCTGGAAAGTGCTTTCTGATATCCTCCCTACAAAATGCAGATTGTCTTCCATATTCAATACTCAAGAGCGGCTCTGTTACATCTGCAATGAAGCTGAAGACTCTGCTCACCATCTCTTCCTTGAATGTCCTTTGAGCAAATTAGTGTGGTTTGCATCGCAATGGCAGTTTCGTTTGGAGCCTTTCAAGACATGGACCATCCAACAATGGATTCGTGAACTGCTTAATCCTGAAAATATGCTCCCACTGAATATGGAGGAGAAAAAGAAATTCATAAATTTTGCTGTAGTCATGATGGAGACTGTATGGTTTACTCGAAATAAAATTGCACATGGAGATCAGACACCGGATTGGGAATCAATTTGCAAGCAAATCCAAACAAGTGCACAAAGTTATTGGGATGCAAGTATTCGTACACAGTTGAAAATTTATTTGTTTTCTAGGAATCATATTTGGAAGCCTCCTCCTAAGAACTGTGTTAAACTGAATTTTGATGCAACTTATGAGAAAGATGGATCAACAATCAGTGCTATCATTATCCGGAATTATAAAGGGGAATACTTAGGCGGATGGTTGGAAAGAAGCCTACAGGAGGATATTTTTGCAGCCGAGGCAACTTCTGCCCTCTTGGCACTCAAGATTGCAGAGGAAAAACACTTTGAAAATGCCGAAATAGAGGGAGATTCAATTAATGTCGTTAAAGCCCTGAATGGACATCAAATGGCACTAGAATGGCGTGGGAAAATACAGATTGAATATGGTAGGCAACTTTTAGCCAGAAATCCTGGTTGGAAGACGACCTACACAAATAGAATTTGTAATACTCATGCTCATAATTTAACTCATTGGGCAAAGTTAAACTCTATTGTAGGAAACATCCCCTCTTCTCTACTTCCCCTAAATGCCATCCAGGATAAAGGAGGCACTGAAAATGTAAACTCTGATGCTTCTGATGGAATACAAGGCTGAAAGTGCATTCACAAAAAAAAAAAAAAAAAAAGCCTCAACTTTGATCAAACCGAGCATCAAAAAATTCAACCAGGTTTTTGCACTTTCTCCATTACAAAATATAAAAGTCTTTTGGTATTTTTTTTGTATCAATTAAGAAAGAAAAAAATAAAAAATATTTTTCTTTTTATATGTTTCAATAATTTAATTTATTCTTTATTGATAAAAAAATGAAAGATAAATAAAAAAATTTTTAAAAATAATTTTTAAAATTTATAAAAAATTAAATATTTTTAAAAATAATTTAAAATAAGGAAAGTATTATTTAAAAGCTCATGTCTAAGATGTCACAGAATATTCCTCAAGAAGTGCAATAATGTCATAGTAGAACATAAAAAAGAAAAAGAAAAAGAAAAGAAAATATCAGGGAAAAACGAAGAGAACATGATATGAATGTTAAACCCATTTGAGATTTTAGTTGACCTTTCTGGTTTCACACCAAAAGCCCCTCGCCAAGTTAGCCCATCAGAATTTTTCTTGTTGGCCATATTTTGAAAAAGTCACGACTTGGACTTTGATCGGTGTTGTGAATTTTACCCGTACCCAATAAGCCCACTGGAATATGACATGTTGACATTTTAAAAGTGAAGGTTTCGACGCCAATGGAATTTAGGATGCATTTGGACGGAATTCAATTAAAAAACAACTTTATTTTTTTTCATCTTTTTTATTATAGGTCTTACATTTTTCTTATAAAAATTGACAGTAGAATTTATTAACAATTTAATTTTATGATTTTAAAAAAAATTTAAATTAAAACATAATTTAAATACAGAATTAATAGGTTGAGAATATTTGTAAAAGTGCATGAATTAAAGTAAAAACTCAATTAGTAAGGTATTCTTTATATTAGATTGAAAGATTTTGAATTAGATGTTTATGAGGCATAATGTCTACTCCTTGCCTTGTCGGCCTTGTAATAGTATATCGGGTAGGATTAGATACAATCTAATTTCAAAATCAAACTATGTAAGATTCATATCTTTTTTTATAAATAATTTAACTTTTACAAAAAACGTAAAATAAAATTTCAAAATAAAATCATATCTAATCACACATATTTATGTTGTTAAAAAGAATAAAAAGAAGTCTATCAATAATGGGACTTTGGACCGCCATTATCAATGTGCAATAGAACTATCAATCAATGATGAGAAGTTGTGGGAAGGTAGTTGCTTATGGTAGAACTATTCCTTGCCTGGTAGAATATTTTCGGGTTCGAATAACATTCCTTCTTGTAATGTATTTTTTTAAAAAAAAAACCATGGGAAGTTGATGAAAGCCCAAGTGCCATGTGCTGCGTACTCCGCAAATCAATTTTATGCCGTTGAGTTGAGTCACGGGCATCCTCACTCCTAGCTCCTCAGCGTATTGCATTATTGCATGGTTCCGCCATACAAAGAGTTCTTTTGGGACGTGATCTGATGAATATAAATTATAAACTTCACGCGGCCACAAACGGGAGTTCATGGCGGTCCCCTGCTCTATCATGCAGGCATGCGAATTGCAGGACTTGTAGAGGTCCTCATGGATGTTTCGGCGCCCATGGGACTGCAGACGGCACACAAATCAAATATGAGAGAACTTATAGAAACCAGACACAGCAATCAAATTTCGGAGTTTCATCCATAGCTGACTCTGAAATTTGTTTGCTTGGGAGGTCCGTCACAGTCATGTTCCGGACCAAATTCTTTGTTGCCTTTTGCCCACTTCGAAAGTGGTATAAAGGAGCCTCCTCCAGCCCATGAACAAGCGTAGGGTAGCCTTTCTATCACGAGCATGCTTCGATTATTCTTGCCTCTGTCTGAACTTTTAGTAGCTAGCCAGTAAATTGTTTTCATCTTACTTTCACCGGAAGCAAAATCTTGGTCCTGGATTACCTACATTGATGTAGGATATTGCTGTAAACGAGATCAACAAATGTTTCGTTGAAGCAAAATCTTTGACACATAGAATGAGATCTCAATTACCCAACCGCACGTCAGCCAACGTCTACCTCAATATGGGCCATTGCCACTCTATTTACTCTATTTGCTCTGACTCGAACCTGTGCAAGAGAACCCCAAGTCCCATCTAAGACCGTTCCCGATCTGCGTCTTAAATGCCATTTGACACACATTTATTCGTTCATATTGCCACATTTCTTCTGTGCATGTTTAGGTCTGTAAATGAAATAATCGTAAGATAAATAAAATAATTCAAGAATTAAACTTGACAAATTCTTAAGTTGGGACCAAAACTAAAAAACAATTAAGATCCTTGGAGACGGTTACAAGTGGACTAAGTTGGGGCATCAAAGGGTGAGCATCTTCTCTATTTTATTACCTCTTTATTACTATTAATACATTATTACTATAGTGAAAAGCCTATCGTATTAAATATAGTGAAAAGTGCATTATGCTTATGTGTGTAACAATCTTAAATAATTCTTAATTTCAAAATCACATTTAAATTAGGTTGTAGAAATATATTCTAAATATAATATAAGGACTAAATACCATAAAAATGTCAACTAATCGAGATTAACGTGTTCCTGAAGCATATATTAGAAAAACTTATTTAAAATATGAGATACTTGTCATCAATTAGAACTATATTGATAATAAAAGATAGTAATAAAGAGGATCATTTTTGGCATGTAAACATCTTGTAGTCCCATATTAAACTCAAGGGTATATATGACATCAGTCAGACTACCATAGAATGAAATTTGCACAAAATTCAGATTCTCCAAAGGGAAGTGCCACAGACAATCTTGGGTAGCAGTGTAGGTGTTGGAAAACGAGAATTGCATGGGATGTAAGCTTTGAAGGTTTCAAATCATATACTACTAGGGAGGAAATTGTTCGTGTTATTGTAGAAAAACTTCCTCTGTGATTATTGGGTTTCTGTAACTGCACAGAAAATATCCAATGAAGGATGTCTCGACTCATCCAACGGAAATGGAGTAACCCTTTTGCCTTTGCCCTTGGATATTTCCACGAGATAAAGATTGTGCACATTTTAAGCAGAAAAATATCCTTAGAGAAGTCATTAGCTGGTAGGTGGTGAAGATTCTACTAAACATTCCATGTAGAAACAAATGGTATTTATTCAAGAGACTAACACAATGTTTGGATTGAGGGAACAGAAGGAGATCAGAAGATGAACTGATCAGTTGATAATGTTCGGATTGACTCTTCATGAAAGAAGGAAAGGAAATGAAAGAAATGAGAATGCAGTGATTAATATTAAAACAACAGTTTTTTTTTTTTTTGTCCAAATGTAGCAATTCAGTTACGGTGTTGATAGTGTTTTTTTTAATACGTATTGAAAGGACCCTCAATTGTTGGATTGGCATCCTGCTGTTGATCCAATGCTAAGAAACTCACCACAACTGAAAACCTTTTCAATACATATTGAAAAAATCTTTCATCAATATCACAATCAAATTGCAAATGCAGAAGGAAAAGGTGCAAAAGAAGACTAATCTTAATGAATCTTTCTATATTTATACTCTCCCTAAAATCAAATAAAGATGTAAATTAGAAGTTTATCTATCTTTTCCCCTCTCGTTAATTATGCGAACAAAACAAAGTCGTAGTCCTCTCTTTTTCCCTTCTCTTCTTTTAACTACTCTGCTTTCCCCCAATCCAAACATAGCCAAACGGGCCAATTGTCAACAACAATTAGGCCATTAATGCATAAGCAAAAAAGGTACGTTTCCGGCAACGTGTGAAACTAGGAAGAATTCAAATCAGAAAGATTGCTACTCCCTTATGATGACTTGAATGCTGCACCATTTCTCCTCGGTGCTCCCTCACAGAGTGCAGCAAATGTACATTTGGCATGTGAACTGGCACGGGACAACTCAGGCACATCCACTCCAGTATTTAACTTGTGATTCCATCTTCCTCTCTTATTCACCTTGTCGACTCCCTCCATTCATTTTGGAGGTTTTTCTGAGAACGTAAGTGCCATCCCAAGTACTACTTAAATACTTTGGTTTTCTGGTATCAGTTGCAGAACAGAATGGGAGTTTCTCCATTCTTGTACCTCTTTTTCCTGGGGTTCATCTGTGGCTCTTCATTTGCTCATACCTACGGTTCTCGTTCTCTCCTTCTCATCATTTTGCGCTTCAATTATTCTCTTACATCTCTCCTATAATTCTGATTCTCATTTGCCAATGAATTGCAGATGGCCCATTGTATGATTCCTCAGCATATACGGAGGTAATGAAACAGCCACTATCTTTGTTTCCTCTTTTCCCGTCTGTTTGTTCAATGCACACCCTTATATTTAAGTTTATCATTTTCTAGTATTGGTCATTGAAGGGTAAAAATTTTATAGCATTAGGTGAAGCATGAATTACTTGCATTATTCGCTTTGCCATGTTTCAATTACTACGTTTAACCAGTCTCTATTACCAAAATTGATGGCTCGCAATCTCCCATGGTGTTCGTCCGATAGTGTAAGCCGCAGCCGGAGATGCCACTTTACAATGGAGGGATCCTCAATGATCAGGAACAGGCTAAACTGGATGGAGGGAGACCTGCTTTTCATTTGCAAAACCTCACTCAAGACACCTTTTATTGTTTTTCCAGTTGAGTTTCTTTCACAACTTCATTCTTCTTTTTATTTCCGAACTTCTGGCTTAAATTCCAACCTTTAGACTGGAGAACAATCCTTAGCAGAGATGATCCAATCCTCTCCATAGACCATCTTGTTTATCTTTATAAGTAGTTCATATTAAATAACGTATCAGTTTATTATATTCCAACTTTTTCCGAATCCTGATACCCACCTGAAATTTTCACAAGCACAAACAGAAACGTGGCCTAAGAGCTCATGGTGGGCAACAGAATCTTTACCTTTGATCCTTTTGCTTTCAAATTAAATTAAAACCGCATGAACTTAACTACTTGTATGAACAATGTTTACAAAAGAAAAAGCGGAAATTAGCCTTGCTCATTCTCTGCAATATGATACAGCGTGGGTCAAGATAAGAAGCGCTGCCTCGGCCCCCATAACGGCTAGACTGGTTACTAAGGCATCAACACAAAATTGTATAGGGACAGTTCTTGCCAAGAGGGGATGCTGGTCATTCCTCAAAGGTGGATTTGTATTGACTTCTCCTTCAGAATCAGCTACCCTACACTTACAGGTATACCTGCAAAGATCTTGCCATGTATTTTTTTTTTGTTTTTTTTTGGGAGGGGGGGGGGGGGGGGGGATTGTGCGGGGGAGGTGGGGAGGAAGATGTACAATCTTCTATCATTTCTTCTCTATATTTCACAGGCTTCAGATGGCAGAGATGTCAATATAGTGCTTAGCAGTTCTTCATTACAGCCATTCACCCAGGAGCAATGGAGATTGAATCAGGAGGCCAAAATTAACGAGGTAAGCTGGACGCATTCTGTGTGTGAGACCTCTTTGAGTAAGATTAGCATCAAGTTTGCAAATTCCTTTGCTTGGTTTCGAATAATCAACAGTTAAAATGGATAAGAAAAGTGTGACTAATTCTACATCCTAGACTCATAGTCTGGTTTAAGTGCGACATGGCATGAAACTTGCTAGTTCCCTTGCTACTCTCGAAATAATGAGAATAACAAAATCAAGGTAAACGTGACTAATTCAAGTCCACTTTGTGAAAATTAGCATGATTTTGTAGTTCTCTTGATAGTTTCTTAGTAGTCGGCATGCCAAAAATAATATCCACATGTATATTGACCGAAGTAAATTATAGTTTCTTTAGTTTACTGTAATACACCTTCAAAATCTAAAGCTTTAATGTTTTCAGGAAAGGAAGAGAGCAGTTACAATTCACGTCTCAGATAATAATGGCGTTAGACTGGAAGGTGTAGGAGTAAGAATACAGCAAGTATCAAAAGATTTCCCATTTGGATCTGCAATATCAAAGACCATCATTGGGAATTTGCACTATCAGGTATTACAGTATTCTAATGCATCCACTAGACGAATCTAGACGTTCAGCAACATAAGCAAATATGGTTTCCTTTTGATTCCAGGATTGGTTTACTGAGCGGTTCAATGCAGCAGTTTTTGAAAATGAACTCAAGTGGTACGCCACAGAACCTGAGCCAGGCCTGATCAACTACACAGTACCAGACCAGATGCTGGAGTTCATTCGGGCTAACCAAATCATTGCTAGAGGTCATAACATATTTTGGGAGGATCCCAGATACACACCAAAGTGGGTACTTAATTTGACAGGTTCGAAGCTCCAGTCAGCAGTAAATTCCAGAATACAAAGTCTCATGGATAAGTATAAAGGGGAATTCGTTCACTGGGATGTCAGCAATGAAATGCTTCATTTTGATTTCTATGAGGAAAGACTTGGACCTAATGCCTCCTTAGGCTTCTTTGAAACGGCACACGAATCAGACCCCTTAGCAACATTGTTTATGAATGATTTCAATGTAGTCGAGACTTGTCGTGATACTAGTTCCACTGTAGACAACTATATCTCAAGATTAAGAGAACTCAAGCAAGGTGGAGTAACGATGGATGGGATCGGCCTCGAAGGTCACTTCACAGTACCAAATCCTCCTCTAATGAGAGGTATTCTTGACAAACTGGCAACACTTGGACTCCCAATTTGGCTTACAGAAATTGATATTAGCAGTAGTCTAAGCCAGGAAACCCAAGTGAGTATTCAGTAGTATTTTTTTCCTCTTATTTCCTGGTGTCTTTTTAGAGAATTTCTTATATGCATTCTAAACAGGCTATATACCTAGAACAAGTTTTACGCGAAGGTTTCTCACATCCATCAGTAGACGGAATAATGCTCTGGACAGCCCTGAATCCAAAAGGTTGCTACCAAATGTGCCTTACAGATAATGACTTGCATAACCTTCCGGCTGGAGACGTGGTTGATATGCTCCTCAAAGAATGGCAAACTGGGATTTTGGAGGGCCAAACAGATAATCATGGATTATTCAGCTTTCGTGGGTTTCTAGGCGAATACAAAGTGATTGCTTATTATGGGAACAAGACATTCAATTCAACCTTCTCCCTCAGCCCAAGTGACGAGACTAAGCATTTTAGCATTCAAATGTAGAAATCGAAACTCTCTTACACAGATGATTAAACACTGATCAGTTGAGTGTTTCTTACGAGATTTCTTATTTAACTACACAATTTTCATAGTTCAATTGTTTCATTTTTGGGGGGCCTGTGCCATTAATAAAAGGCTTCTTGCAATCGAAGTATACATATTGGTTAATTATGGCTCTGCCAAAGATTACTCAATTCATGATTACGTAAAACCTCTAAGGATCAAGACTCTTTTGTTCAGATTGATAAATCTGTAAGTCTACATGATCTAATATTTCCAATTTCATCTGAAATTCTTTTCATTCTCACTTGACCCCTGATTATTGGAGATGGTCACAGTTCCCATCCATGCACAACAGAAAATCTTTTCTCTACGGAAAATTCTGTTGCAGTAATGGTTGAGATACGTATTTCCTTGTCAATGAGCAATCTAAATCTTCTATTGCCTTGTAATGTCATATCATCCTCTGCCAAAACCATGAAGAACGATTGAACTTCCCCCCATAGCTACGAGATGTCAACATCCCCTTCCACAATAGAATACCTTTTGCTTCCCAAGTTTTTCCCCCGTTATTCCAGCAAGAATCTCATCACATACAGTCTCTCGGCTCGGACTCCTAACATGTCAGTCCAGTTCTGCCCAAGCAGTTCGGGTTTATTTGAATTGTATTTAGTTAAAAAAGATTTTGTTTTAAGTTTTGTGAAAGTAAATTTTTTGTAAGAGAAAAAATGATGTCTAATTATATATTTAGTTGTGAGAGATGCAATCCAAATGAACTCTTGTATTGTCCTCTCACAAAGCCAAAGATAGAGTCTTGCCCTCTTTAACACTCTAATGTTTTAACGTACTTATTACTTTACTTCATTCTTCAATTCAATACTGATTTTTAATCCATGGGGTTACAACTGACCCGAAGTTCTTTTTATTGCACTACATTAAATTCTTCTTAAATTCATGTCTCATCGCTATTTATATAAACAAATTTCTGAACGGAGTTGGGTATCTGAACTCCTAAAACTTGGCTCTCAAATACGCTTTGTGCTGCACTGGACAAAAACAAAAACATGAAAGATCTAATGGCGTTCCATATCTTGCTTCTGGTCCTGTGGATAGGCCCTTACCTCTCATCTGCTTATGGTTTTTTCTCTCTCCTTTCTAGTGAATAAATTCAATCTTTTTTGATATAATAAAGATAACGTTTTTTATATTTTTTTTATTTTCATTGTTCTTTTGATCTATGACTGCAGAAGAACCACTTTACGATGATTCTGCCTACACTGAGGTAGCGATAAAAATTTAACTTTGATTATATATTACAAATATATTTATTCCAAGAATGACTAGATGGTGCATAAGTCTCATTTCTATAGTGTATAGTGATTAAATTTCACTATCATATCTAAAAGTGCTAAATCCTTTTGTATGATTACAATTATTATTTTACTTAAAAAAGTAAACTCTATGAATGATGATTTATTCTTTTGGATTTAGATCTTGAAGACCCTTTTAATGTCACTCATTTTGTTTAATTACCCTTGTAATTTCACTTGTGAACAGTGTAAAACCAATCCGGAGGAGCCACTCTATAGTGGAGGGATCCTCAAAAATCAATTTCTTGAATACCAATGGGTTGCAGGCAACAAGAACAATCGAGGTCATTTGCCTGTTATTCGAATGAAAAACCTCGCCGCAGCAACTTTTTATTCTTTTTCAAGTTAAGTTCCTTTTAGCTTTTTTTCTCTTCCTCTCCATTGTATGGTTCCACTCATGTATCCGTATCATTTTTTTTTTTGAGTTTTTCTTCTATAATCACTAGAAATTATTCAAATTATCCATCAATGCAAAAAAAAGAAATGATTCAAATTAGATTATTTTCGTGAAAATCGTCTCATATGGCTTGTACCAATGATCCTCACCTACAGAGCTAGAGTATAAGCCCACCCTGGTTTATTTGTATCAACAAGGGAGGTGCTGGATTCATTGGGTCCTTATATTTGCTTGTCTGATCAATTAGGTTGGGTCAGAATTCACGATGCGGAATCAGCTCTCGTCAGAGTTAGCCTGGTCGCACAAACTACAGTACAAGAATGTATAGGGACAGTGCTTGCCAAGAGCGGATGCTGGTCATTTCTTAAGGGTGGATTTGTATTGGATTCACCATCAAGTGCTTCAGCGCTATACTTTCAGGTACCTCTGTCGTGTTTTTATCTGATAATCTCCTTCCATAAGATGGACTAGAAGTTGCATAAATTACATCAAGATGAACAAGGGTTTCTCTTTGGCTGCCTTCGCCCGTGTCACAGACCACAGATGGTAAAAGTGTGAAGATAGATATTGCTAGTGCTGCTTTGCAACCTTTCACTAAACAACAATGGCAGCTGGTTCGAGAGGATAGCATAAAAAAGGTAGTCCATAATGACAGTGCCTTGCGCTTAGCTACATGAAATTTGTGAACTCTGCCATTGCTTGTTCTTACCAAAATCTTTATGAATCCAGGAAAGGAAGCGACCGGCTGTTATCCATGTTTCCAACAGTAAAGGAGTTAAACTCAAAGATGCAAAAATAACAATAAAGCAAGTTACAAAAGATTTCCACATTGGAGCTGCCATAGGAGCAAACCTTCTTGGGAATTTACCCTATCAGGTCTGTAAATAAATGAAATATTCCCAAGAAGAAAGATCGACACAACCTATTAGTTTATTTGTTAAGTAATCACTTTGCTAGTAGTTAATGGCATTTCGTCTTTTTTTTTTCTGTTCCAGAATTGGTTCACCAAGCGCTTTACTGCAACTGTGTTTGAAAATGAACTCAAGTGGGGTACAGTAGAACCTCGCCAAAATCACATCAACTACACCTTAGCAGACCAGCTGATGGAATTCGTTAGAGCAAATAAGATCATCGTTCGAGGCCGGACCAATATCTTCTGGGAGGACCCCATGTTCATACCAAAATGGGTTCATAACCTGACTGGTACAAAGCTTCAGTCAGCCGTCAACTCCAGAGTAAAAAGCGTTATGAGTAAATATAAAGGAGATCTCATCCACTGGGATATTGGCCAGCCACGTTTCTCCGATACATATGAACAAAGGATAGGACGAGATGCTACTTTGGATTTCATTCAGACTGCACACGGAGCAGACCCATTGGCAACTCTATTTATCAATGAATTTAATGTTGTGGAGACTTGCAGTGATGATAGTTCAACTGTGGACACATTTATCAAGAAGATAAAAGAACTCAGAAAAGGTGGGATCGCGCTGAAGGGTATTGCCTTGGAGGGTCATTTTAGCATTCCTAATCCTCCGCTAATGAGAGCCGTTCTTGACAAACTGGCCACCTTGGGGCTGCCCATATGGTTAACTGAAGTTGATATTAGCAAAACATTTGCCAAGGAAAAACAGGTAATCCCCCCTTCAAGGGGTGCTTTTGATTAGAATTTTGTTAATCCAGAAAGGACTTGTAAGATTCACTCTCATTCTCACGTCCTAAACAGGGTATATATCTTGAAGAAGTTATGAGAGAAGTCTTCTCACATCCAGCAGTAAAAGGAATAATGCTCTGGGTGTCCATGAGTCCAAAAGGTTGTTACCAAATGTGCCTCACAGATAATAAGTTTCAAAACCTTCCCGCCGGGGATACAGTTGACAAACTACTAAAAGAATGGCAAACTGGGATCTTAGAGGGCCAAACTGATGACCATGGTTCATTCAACTTTGATGGATTTTTAGGTGAATATGAAGTAACTGCTAGGTATTGTAAGAAGACTGTGAAATCAACCTTTTCACTCAGCAAGGGCGGTGACACAAGACAAATTTACCTTCATCTCTGATCATCAAAACCCACCACGGAGAGGGCAAGTCTACAGCTGATACCTGCCTCTTTTCTTTTCTTTGTAGTACTAATACGAATAAGAAGTTATTCCAAAGCACGTTGTGATGTAAACTGCATAATTCGAACGGATTACCAGCAATGGTCATCCCGCGAATTAGGACTCGGCTTTTACTAGTGCAGAGACTCAAATCCTTACCTAACCAAATTAGATGTTTCGGGACACCTGAGCTGTCGGTGTCAACTTAGTTTTTATCAGTTCATCCCAGGCTTGGACGCTTTAAACACCGTGTTTGTTTTTTCCCTGTCCTGGGAATTCGTTTAGTTTTAGACCTTTGCTCTGGCCTCTTTCCTCTGTTTTAAAGATTCCTCCTTTACATTTTACCTTGTCGGGAGCGAAAAGTCATTTTCTACTTTCTGGACAAGATTAATACTCAGCTTTCGATATTTTGCGAATCTGTTTTGAGTTTCATACAAATGATCAAAAGGGCTTCTGGCAATAGTCTAAAACCTGAAACGCAAAGGATGGTTACATCTTAGGGTGTGATTGGATAGAGTTTGGTTTTGAGATTTTTTGTCTTGGGTTTCGGGAGAGAGAAATTTTTGTGAGAAAAAAGTGAAATGTGAGATGAAAAATTTGTATTGGGTTCCGTGTAGAACCCAATCCAAGTAGACCCTTAAAATATCTGAGCTAGAAATAGAGGTGGCTGAAAACGACAAAGGCATGTAAATATGGGCTTTGACTCCTTTCTTATATGGACATGCTCCGTTTCTTCTTCCGGTGCATTCTTTCACCGCTGCAGTTGGTAGAACTTTGTCAGAAAACGCCGCAAATAAACAATGGTTCATGAAACATGTCACACAATGGTTCATGAAACATGTCACGCCATCGTACAACTCATAAGCATGACAACACTCATAACTAATTACTTAGCAACTGTTTTTGCTATGTCAAAATTGATATCACAAGTTGACAATAAGTATTTAAACTCACGTACATATATAGAGTATTTTACTTACAGTTATCTCATGTGGGATTGGGGCATCATACACACCTCTCTAAGGCCCTAACGTCCTCGTTAGAACAGAATTAGCGCTAGGCGTCCAGAACAGAATCATTAGCCTAGGATCAAACCGATTTGATAACATAATGTCACGCCCCGTGCTCGCAGGCTCGAGCACTAGACTCATGGGCCTAACAGCACACACGGCCAACTACTTGGCAACCGTTCTCGTTATGCCAAAATAAATATCCCAAGTTGACAATGGGTACTTAGGACCATGTTTATATACAGAGCACTTTACTTACAGTTATCGCATGTGAGATTGGAGCATCACATACCCTCCCCTTTAAGGCCCTCGCGTCCTCGCTAGGCACTCCAGAATAGAATCCAGAACAAAATTAGCACTAAGCGCCCAGAACAGGATCATTGACCTAGGACTAAATCACTCTGATACCATAATATCACGCCCCGTACCCGCAAATAAACAATGGTTCATGAAACATGTCACGCCACGGGCCTGAGCGTGCAACTCATGGGCCTGGCAGCACCCACAGCCAACTACTTAGCAACCGTCCTCGCTATGTCGTTATGCCAAAATGGATATCCTAAGTTGACAATGGGTACTTGAGCCCATGTTCATATGTAGAGCACTTTATTTACAGTTATCCCACATGGGATTGGAGCATCACACATACACCCTAAGGCCCTAGTGTGCTAGCTAGGCATCCTAGAACAAAATTCAGAACAGAATTAGCACTAGACGCCCAGAACAGAATCATTAGCCTAGAATCAAACCGCTCTGATACTATAATGTTACGCTTCGTGCCCTTAGGCCCGAGCGCACAACTTATAGGTCTGGCAGCAGCCACAGCCAACTACTTAGCAACCGTTCTCGCTATATCAAAATAGATATCCCAAGTTGATAATGAGTACTTAGGCTCATGTTTATATACAAAGCACTTTACTTACAGTTATTTCATGTGGGATTGAGGCATCACAAAATATTTGCACCATCAGGGCTAAAATAACTTAATACCCAGCCGGGGGGATCCCCTGCACTGAGGCTTAATAGAAGACAAAAAAATAACATGAGAACTTCTTCATCTTCAATCCAAGTATAAAAAAAAAATTCGGCATCCGAAAACCAAGATACGACGTTAAATTAATCTCCAGGCCAAAACCTGTAAACATTTCAAGAATATTTCTGAAAGATACTATTAAAATTCATTTAATTGAAAACTCTCTAAATGCACTAAACAGCGAAGGCAAAATTAACAGAGAGAGAAACACTGAATAGAGAGAGAAACTCTAGAAATATGAAATGTTTCTGAAATACTTCATTAAGCAACAAAGATATACTTCATGTTTCTGAAATATGAAATGTTTCTGAAATACTTCATTAAGCAACAATATAAACTACAAGTGTATATATACAGAGGCTGAAAAGTCAAACATGCTACAACTACATTTCTATGCTAACATACATAAGCATAATTTAACTAACAAAACTATACCATCCAAGTCAGTTCTAAGGTCCAGCTATCACCTAGCTGTCATTTTGCTATCATATGCAATGTTAGATGCATCATCATCTTCAATAGCCTTTTCAAGTTGGACTGTATAAAGATTTTGAAGACCAAGACTAGTCACAAGATGAGAAAATTGTGAAGAAAGTAAAGTCTCGGTAAAAATATCTGCCACTTGCAATTGAGAAGAAGTTGGCAAGGGCTTCACCAAGCCGGATTGATATTTCTCCCAGACAAAATGACCATCAAGATCAATATACCTTGTTCTTTCATGAATCACAGGATTTTCAACAATGTGAATGACTGTTTGATTATCACAATAAAGAGGAATAGCTGTAGGAATAGAAATATGCAAATCGTGCAGAATATAAGATAACCATTGTAACTCACAAACTATAGAATCCAAAGCCTTATATTCTACTTCTATTGAACTTCTTGAAATAATGGATTGCTTCTTTGATCTCCAAGAAATCAAAGCACTTCCTAGAAACAAGCAAAAACCAGTAATTGATCTTATTGTCTCCACACAACCATCCCAATATAAATCTGTAAAGGTTTTAAACTTTAAATCTAAAGTAGCTGGAAAGAATAAACCTTAGACTGGAGCTTTCTTCAAATGCCTCAACACTCTATGAGCTTCTCGAATATGATTAACTATTGATTTATCAAGAAACTGACTGAGTTGTTATACTACAAAACAAATATTAGGCCTAGTGATGATCAAATACATCAATTTTTCAATGAGACTTCTATAAGCAGTATGTTGAGGTAAGACCGCTGAATCATTATGTTCAAACTTAGCATGGACTTCTCTAGGTATATTAGCAAGCTTACTGCCTAAGAATCCAAATTCTGCCAACAACTGTATACTTCTTTTAACAAAGATTCAAACCCCGTCTGCTTCTTATGATTTCTAATCCAAAAAAAATATTTCAATTCCCTGAAATATTTGATTTTGAACTGACCATGCAGAAAAATCCTAACATGCTTTATTGCAGCTAATTCATTAACATGCTTTATTGCACAATCCTGGTAGTTGTCATCTTAGCTATTGGTGAACAAGTTTCTATGTAATCTACCCCTAACTATTGAGTGTACCCTTTTTGCCGCCAATCTGGCCTTATATCTTTCTATTGTTCCATCTGAATGAAACTTGATTCTGCATACCCATTTGCAACTGATAGGCTGTTTTATTTTCAAGGACCTCAATTTCTTTTTTCATGCTTCCTGCTAAACTGGAACTCTAGCTACTTCTTCATAATATTTAGCTTCAATGATTTGTAAGCAGGAAATAACAGACCATATCATAAAACCTTATCCAAAGTATTTGGAGTGGTAAGGATAGTATTACAATCATAGTCTTTGAAATAAGTTGGTGTGGATTTAGATTGTTGAGATCTTCTAAGGATGTGATCATAAGCTAATGGACTATGATGTTTTCAGAAGTGGATAAATCTAGTGTAAAATATTTTCTGGCAAAGAAGAAGAGGTAGAAGAATAGGCAAGACAACCAAAAACTGTAAAATTCATGAAAGAAGGATTCCTTCCATGTAGCATTAAATAAGAATTCCTTCAATGTAGCATGAAATATTGAAGTATGAAGTCTGAAACTATGCTACAACTTTTGAATTCATAACAAAAGTATAATTGACTTTGGATTTATAACATCTTAAATCTTCAATTTTTTTTCTACACAATTCCTGTCATCTAGGAGAATGTGATGCTTATAGGGCGAAAAGCTTGATACTGAAACACCTCGAGGTTAATATAGATTTTTCCTTTTCCTGCTCACAAATCCTATCTATAGCTCCATGAATAGCCTTTGAAATGATTTTTTTTAAAACAATTTAGATGGTTTAAAATAACATAAACTGAGCTATGAGAATATATATATATATATATATATATATATATATATATATATAATGGTCCAAAACGATTGCATATGTCAAGTTGAGCTCAAATTCAAAAGAATTTCAAGCTTAGTTTGTGAAATAGTCCCATAGTCAACATTTTTCTTCCTTTTTTTCTTATCAATGGATTGGGGAAACAAATCGAATATGGGTCGAACCTAAGAAGTACAATTATCTAATAAAATGTGCTTTTAACTAATTTACTATCTTATCATATACTCAATAGGATTATTGATTTGCACAATAGTCAAATTGCAACTTCTTAATTATAAAAAATCTTCCTGATCCCTTTCACAAGTTTCTTGATAGGATTTCATGCACAAAACCTAAAACACCTGAAGCCAACTTTTGAATTCACCACCTACACAGGATATGACTGAACAGAATAACGAGCCACATTCATTGAGGTGCAGTACTCGAGAACAGAAATGGCAAGAAAAATTTAAAGACTATGTATGTTATACAATGTGTTCTATTGTATCCATTATTCTACTGCTCTAACAGTGAAATTAAAGGTCACAAGTACGTGTCTTTATCCTTTGGCACACTATGATAATTGTGATCGATTTTTGCAAACCACACATTATTTTTTGTTAACAGTTGCTACAAAAGTAGAACGTACTCGATTCTCTAAAGTTATTACATAACCAAAATGGAAAGTAATAATGTACCAGGAGATTGATGCCCTTGAGAAAAATGGCACCTGGGAAACTTACTTCTTTGCTGAATGGCAAGAAGGCTCCAAGTTGTAAATAGGTTTACAAGATTTAGTTGAAACTAATAATTCGGTGGAGATGTACAAATTCTGATAAATTGTTTTGGGAAATACTCAAGTGAAAGCTATAGATTACACAGAGACGTTTACGTAGGTGGCCAAAATGGCAATGGTTCTGACTCTCTTGGCAGTAGTTCTGATGCCCAGTCCCACATGGGATAACTGTAAATAAAGTGATTTGTATATAAGCATGGTTGGGGGGGGTCTAAATACCTACTGTCAACTTAAGATATCCAATTTGACATAGCAAGGATGGTTACCAAGTAATTGGTTATGGGTGTTGCCAGGCCCATGAGTTGTGCACTCAAGTCCACGGACGCGAGGTGTGACATTATGGTATCAAAGCCAGTTACCAACCAGACGTGTGGGAACTAAGTACTACACCATGTGTAGTGGGAGCCACCTTTAGAATCTTACACCCCTGATTTGCTCCTAAGCTAATGATTCTATTCTGAGGTGCCTAGTGAGAACACTAGGTTCTTAAGGAGGAGGTATATGTGATACCCCAATCTTACATGGGATAAATGTATGTAAAGTGATACGTATATGAACATGAGCCTAAGTATCCATTGTTAACTTGGATATCCATTTTGGTATAGTCGTATGTAAAGTGATCTATATATGAGTATGGGCCTAAGTATCCATTGTCAACTTGGATATCCATTTTGGCATAGTAAGAATAATTGTCAAGTAGTTGGTTGTGGGTGCTGCCAGGCTCATGAGTTGCGTACTCGGGCCCGCGGGCGCAGAACGCGACATTATTATGTGATGCCCCAATCTCACATAAACTAACTGTAAGTAAAGTGATTTGTATATGAGCATAGGCTTAAGTATCCATTGTCAACTTGGGATATCCATTTTGGCATAGCGAGAACGGTTGCCAAGTAGTTGGCTTTGGTTGCTGCCAGACCCATGAGTCGTGCACTTGGGCCTGCGGATGCGGGGCTTGACAGTAACAACGGCTAGAAATTGGGAAGTTCACCTTCTGAAAGAAGTCACATGAAGTCTCCTCCTGGTTTTTGTTCTCCAAAATTAAATCAAGTCTGTTTGTTGCAAAAATCGTTTTCACCAAATTTAAACTGCATTTGAGTCATAGCTTCAACATGAAAGACCTATGAAGTTTGAAATATTTTCTCGGTATGCAAAAATCGTTTTCACCAAATTCAAACTGCATTTGAGTCCTAGCTTCAACATGAATGACCTATGAAGTTTGAAATATTTTCTCGGTATCAATGTTGCCCGGAGTTCAACAGATCTCTACTTGAATCAACTTAAGTACATGCTTGATATTATCTTTGAAACAAGAATTTTAGGAGCAAAGCTAGTTTTGACACCGATAGAGCATATCATCATCTTGCCACTGTTTTTGGCAATTTTCTTTTGGAAACAAAGCTAGTTTTGACACCGATAGAGCATATAATCATCTTGCCACTGTTTCTGGCAATTTTTTTCTTCACATGAACGATATCGTTAATTAGTTGGATGGCTAATCTACTTGACTATCACACGACCAGAACTTACATATTTTGTTCATGTTTTGACACAATTCCTGTAGCAGCTGAAAGCTGAACATTGGAAGGCTGCATTGCATGTTATGCAGTAGAGTCCTGGCCAAGGCTTGCTCTTGAGGTCTGATAGCAATTTACAACTTTCTACTTATAGTGACTTGGATTGGGCAAGCTGACGTCTTACCTGCAGATGTCTCACTGGTTACTTTATTCAATTGGGAAATTCTCCTATCTTGCAGAAAACCAAGAAGCAACATACGATATCTAGGTCCTTAGCCAAGGTAGATCTTGTAATGACGATTACTTGCTGTGAGCTTAAATGGCTACAACACACACTTCATTATTTCTCAAGGTATTCTAGAAAGTTTCCACACCATTATATACTAATAGCCAAGCTAACATGTACATCGCAGCAAATTTGGTATTCTATAAGCATATAAAATATATTGAAGTGGATTGTCATTTTGATCGAGACGAATTTCAAACTGGTTCTATCATCCGTCATTATGTTCCTATGACCTTCTGGCCGGAGATGGGGTTGACATGCTCCTCAAAGAATGGCAAACTGGGATTTTGGAGGGCCAAATAGATACTCATGCATTATTCAGCTTTCATGGGTTTCTAAGGGAATACAAAGTGATTGCTTATTATGGGAACAAGATATTCAATTCAACCTTCTCCCTCAGCCCAACTGACGAGACTAAACATTTTAGCATTCAAATGTAGAAATCAATACTCTCTTACACAGATGATTAAACACTGATCAGTTCAGTGTTTCTTACGAGATTTCTTATTTAACTACACAATTTTCATAGTTCAATTGTTTCATTTTTGGGGGGCCTGTGCCATTAATAAAAGGCTTCTTGCAATCGGAATATATATATTGGTTAATTATGGCTCTGCCAAAGATTACTCCATTCATGATTACGTAAAAGCTAAGGATCAAGACTCTTTTGTTCAGATTGATAAATCTATAAGTCTACATGATCTAATATTTCCAATTTCATCTGAAATTCTTTTCATTCTCACTTGACCCCTGATAATTGGAGATGGTCACAGTTCCCATCCATGCACAACAGAAAATCTTTGAGATACGTATTTCCTTGTCAATGAGCAATCTATAAATCTTCTATTGCCTTGTCATGTCAGATCATCCTCTGCCAAAACCAGGAAGAACGATTGAACTTCCCCCCGCAGCTACGAGATGCCAACATCCCCTTCCACAATAGAATACCTTTTGCTTCCCAAGTTTTTCCCTCGTTATTCCAGCAAGAATCTCATCACAGACAGTCTCTGGGACTCCTGACATGTCAGTCCAGTTCTGCCCACATAATAAGATTTGAAGCCCCTAGCAGTTCAGGAGATCATAGACTTATATTGTCCTCTCACAAAGCCAAAGATAGAGTCTTGCCCTCTTTAATACACTAATGTTTTAACGTACTTATTACTTCATTCTTCAATTCAATAGTGATGTTTGATCCATGGGATTACAACTGACACGAAGTTCTTTTTATTGCACTACATTAAATTCTTCTTAAATTCATGTCTCATCCCTATTTATATAAACAAATTTCTGAACGGAGTTGGGTATCTGAACTCCTAAAACTTGGCTCTCAAATACGCTTTGTGATGCACTGGACAAAAACAAAAACATGAAAGATCTAAAGGCGTTCCATATCTTGTTTCTCGTTCTGTGGATTGGCCCTTACCTCTCATCTGCTTATGGTTTTTTCTCTCTCCTTTCTAGTGAATAAATTCACTCTTTTTTTGTATAACAAAGATAATGCTTTTTGTATTTTTCTTATTTCATTGTTCTTTTGACCTATAATTGCAGAAGGATCACTTTATGATCATTCTGCTTACACTGAGGTAACGATAAAAGTTCAACTTTGATTATATATTACAAATGTATTTATTCCAAGAATGACTCGATGGTGCATAAGTCTCATTTCAATAGTATGATTACAATTACTTCTTCACCTAAAAAAAATAAACTCCATGAAAGATGGTTTATTTTTTTGGATATAGGTCTTGAATACCCTTTTAATGTCACTTTTTTTTAAAAAAAAAATTTACCCTTGTAATTTCACTTGTGAACAGTGTAAAACCAATCCGGAGGCGCCACTTTACAATGGAGGGATCCTCAAAAATCAATTTCTTGAATACCAATGGGTTGCAGGCAACAAGAACAATCGAGCTCAAGTTCCTGTTCTTCGAATGAGAAACCTCGCCGCAGGAACTTTTTATTCGTTTTCAAGTTGAGTTCCTTTTAGCTGTTTTTCTCTTCCTCTCCATTATACAGTTCCACTCATGTTTCTGTATCAGATTATGGTTTTTCTTCTATAATCACTAGAAATTATTCAAATTATCCATCAAAGAGAAAAAGAAACGATTCAAGTTAGATTCTCTTGGTGAAAATCATCTCATATGGCTTGTCCCAATGACGCTCACCTACAGAGCTAGAGTATGAGCCCACCCTACTTTATTTGTATCAACAAGGGAGGTGCTGGATTCACTGGGTCCTGATATCTGCTTGTCTGATCAATTAGGTTGGGTCAGAATTCACGATGCGGAATCAGCTCTCGTCAGAGTTAGCCTGGTCGCACAAACTACAGTACAAGAATGTATAGGTACAGTGCTTGCCAAGAGCGGATGCTGGTCATTTCTTAAGGGTGGATTTGTATTGGATTCACCATTAAGTGCTTCAGCGCTATATTTTCAGGTACTTCTGTCGTGCTTTTAGTGTTTTCTGATAATCTCTCGCCATAAGATGGACTAGAAACTGCATAAATTACATCAAGATGAACAAGGGCTTCCCCTTGGATGCCTTCGCCCTGTCACAGACCACAGATGGTAAAAATGTGAAGATAGATATTGCTAGTGCTGCTTTGCAACCTTTCACTAAACAACAATGGCAGCTGGTTCGAGAGGATAACATCAAGAAGGTAGTCAATAATGACAGTGCCTTGTGCTTAGCTACATGAAATTTGTGAACTCTGCCATGGCTTGTTCTTACCAAATCTTTATGAATCCAGGAAAGGAAGCGAGCGGCTGTTATCCATGTTTCCAACGGTAAAGGAGTTAAAGATGCAAAAATAACAATAAAGCAAGTTACAAAAGATTTCCACATTGGAGCTGCCATCGGAGCAAACCTTCTTGGGAATTCACCCTATCAGGTCTGCAAAATACATGAAATATTCCCGAGAAGAAAGATCGGCACACCCTATTAGTTTTATTTGTTAAGTAATCACTTTGCTAGTAGTTAATGGCATTTCGTCTTTTTTCTTTTTTCCAGAATTGGTTCGCCAAGCGCTTTACTGCAACTGTGTTTGAAAATGAACTCAAGTGGGGTACAGTAGAACCTCGTCAAAATCAAATCAACTACACCTTGGCAGACCAGCTGATGGAATTCGTTAGAGCAAACAAGATCTTCGTTCGAGGCCGGACCAATATTTTCTGGGAGGACCCCATGTTCATACCAAAATGGGTTCATAACCTGACTGGTACAAAGCTTCAGTCAGCTATCAACTCCAGAGTAAAAAGCGTTATGAGCAAATATAAAGAAGATCACATCCAGTGGGATATTGGCCAGCCTCGTTTCTTCGACACATATGAACAAAGAATAGGACGAGATGCTACTTTGGATTTCATTCAGACTGCACACGGAGCAGATCCATTGGCAACTCTATTTATCAATGAATTTAATGTTGTGGAGACTTGCAGTGATGTTAGTTCAACTGTGGACACCTTTATCACGAAGATAAAGGAACTCAGGAAAGGTGGGATAGCGCTGAATGGTATTGCCTTGGAGGGTCATTTTAGCGTTCCTAATCCTCCTCTAATGAGAGCCGTTCTTGACAAATTGGCCACCTTGGGGCTGCCCATATGGTTAACTGAAGTTGATATTAGCAAAACATTAGCCAAGGAAAAACAGGTAATCCCCCCTTCAAAGGGTGCTTTTGATTAGAATTTTGTTAATCCAGAAGGGACTGGTAAGATTCACTCTCTCATTATTACGTCCTAAACAGGGTATATATCTTGAAGAAGTTATGAGAGAAGTCTTCTCACATCCAGCAGTAAAAGGAATAATGCTCTGGGTGTCCATGGGCCCAAAAGGTTGTTACCAAATGTGCCTCACAGATAATAAGTTTCAAAACCTTCCCGCCGGTGATACAGTTGACAAACTCCTAATCGAATGGCAAACTGGGATCTTAGAGGGGCAAACCGATGACCATGGTTCATTCAGCTTTAATGGATTTCTAGGTGAATATGAAGTAACTGCTAGGTATGGTGAGAAGACGGTGAATTCAATCTTTTCACTCAGCAAGGGTGGTGGCACAAGACAAATTTACCTTCATCTCTGATCATCAAAACCAACACGGAGAGGGCAAATCTACAGCTGATTCCTGCCTCTTTTCTTTTCTTTGTAGTACTAATACGAATAAGAAGTTATTCCAAAGCACAATGTGATGTAAACTGCATAATTCAAACCGATTACCAGCAGCTAAAGACAGAAAAACTGCTCTCTTCAATGGTCATCCCGTGAATTAGGACTCGGCTTTTACAAGTACAGAAAAGCAAATCCTTACCTAACCAAATTAGCAGTTTGCGGACACCTGAGCTGTCGGTGTCAACTTAGTGTTCCTCGGTTCATCCCATGATTGGACGCTTCAAATACCTTGTTTTTTTCCTCTCTAGGGAATTCGTCTAGTTTTAGACCTTTTACTCTGGCCTTTTTCCTCTGTTTTAAAGATTCCTCCTTTACATTTTACCTTGTCGGGAGCCAGAAGTAATTGTCTTTTTTCTAGACGATATTAATCCTCAACTTTTGATATTTTGTCTATCTGTTTTAAGTTTCATACAAATGATCAAAAGGGCTTCTGGCAATAGTCTAAAACCTGAAACGCTATGGATGGCTACATCTTAAAATATTTGAGCTAGAAATAGAGGCTCCTGAAAACGACAGAGGCATGTAAATATGGGCTTTGACTCCTTTCTTATATGGATATGCCCTGTTTCTTCTTTCCGTTGCATTCTTTCACCGCCAGAGTTGGTAGAACTTTGTCAGAAAACGCCGCAAACAAACAATGATTCACGAACATTTGCACTGTCAGGGCCAAAATAACTTGATACCCTGCCGGGGGCGCCACTGCACTGAGGCCTAATGGAAGACAGAAAAACAACATGACAACTTCTTCGTCTTCAATCCAAGTATAGGAATAACCGGCATCCGAAAACCAAGATACGACGTTAAATTAATCCCCAAGCCAGAACCTGTAAACATTTCAAGAATCTTTCTGAAAGATACTCCATGTGAAATTTTGAACTGGAATATTTGATGAAATCCTTTGAGTTAATGTCCTTTACCTCGATTTGATTTTCCTGCGTGGTTGATCGTACTCTTTGTGTATTCATGAGATATAAACTCATAGGCACAGCATAGCTCAAGTGCACACAAGTTTAAGCCTCTTCATAGAAGTTTTCAGCTTGCCATCTGTCAAGCGGCCATTTGAAACTTGACTCAAGCGGAAGTCGGAGAAAATGAAAGACCATTGTTTCACTCTTCTATCGGTTCTTTCTCTGCTTATAGGATCTACATTCGCTGTTTATGGTGCATAGCTCTCTCTCTCCCTCTCACAGTGACAGTGTGTTTTCTACATCAAGCTTTTTACATGCATGTCTGTTCTTTCTTTTGTTACTTCTCCTCAAGGACTTCATACACCATTTTTGACTGCGCACCATTACTTGATGCGCTCGTAATTCACTCTCTTTGTTAATTGTTTCTTGGTCAGTATAGAATGATTCTCCATTTTTTTTTTCTCTCTCTCTCTTTTACTTCCGGTTTGCTGACTTGATTTGGCTGCAGATGGACCTCTTTATGACTATTCGGCCTATACCCAAGTAAGGAGATCAAAACACTTTGGGACTTTTTCTTTGTAATGATACAGTGTTAATAGTACTTAATTTGATCATGGATCAAAACACAGCTTTTGCATCCGTTTCCCTTCTGTGCAGTGCAAATCAGAACCAGAGGCTCCACTTTACAATGGAGGTATTCTGAAAGATCAGGCTCCAAGAATCCATCGTACGCTAGGAGTGCCTGGAAATGACACCAATTCCCCAGCTTTCGTATTCTACAATCTCACGGGCAGCACTATCTACTCCTTCTCCAGTTAAGTACAAGAAGCTAAGTCTGTTTAATTTAACTACTATAAGCTTCATAAGCGAAGAAAACTTAGACAACCTCCCGAATTAGTAGGGTTGCAAAACCAAAAGAAAGAACTTCAACCTTTGTGTCCTAGGGATGTGCTGAATTTCAAGTCCACATTTTGAGATGAACAGGTTGGATCAAGGTAGAAGATGTTGATTCGGCTTCGCTGAATGCAAGCTTTACAACAGATAATGCTACATACAATTGTGTGGGGACTGTAATGGCAATGCCCAGATGCTGGTCATTTCTTAAAGGTGGATTTGTACTGGACTTACCTGCAACTCATGCTTTCCTGTATTTTCAGGTATGTATAACAGAGAATTGCTAGATGACTAAATGGACTCAACAACATAAAATCATTAAAGATTGCTGATTCTTACCATTTTCCTTTGAAAAATTTTTCTTATGGCAGGATGCAGATGGAAGAGATATAAATATAACAATTACTAGTCCTTCTCTTCAGCCTTTCACTGAACAAGAATGGAGAATAAATCAACACAACATGATCAACACTGTAAATTTTATTAAACTTCTGCTATTAGAAATTGCTTGTTAGATAGCGAAGAAACATCATGTCAAAGTCGTTGTTTTGGTTTTCTACAAGCACTCCAAACATCTAGTACTAATGTTGATTATCTGATATTGCGCAGAAAAGAAAACGTGCCACCATAATACACGTATCGGATGTCAATGGAGTTCGGTTGCAAGGAGCAAAAGTTGTATTAGAGCAGGTATCAAGGGAAGTTCCATTTGGATCAGCCATAGCAAGCACCATCATTGGAAATACGCATTATCAGGTAGGCTTATCTCCCACCTGACTCAATGGTTTTCAGAATGCTTTTGAGCAACTAAGTAGAAAGGAAATTCGTTCCAGAAATGGTTTGTAGAGAGATTCAATGCTGCGGTGTTTGAAAATGAACTCAAGTGGTACTCAACAGAAAAACAGCCAGGAATTGTAAATTACACAGTACCTGATCAAATGTTAGAGTTTGCTCGAGCTAACCAGATCATGGTCAGGGGCCACAACATATTCTGGGAGAACCCCGAGTATATTCCCTCATGGGTTCGCAGCTTGACAGGTCCTCGGTTGAAAGCTGCTGTCAATTCCCGGATACAAAGCCTAATGCAACAATACAAAAACGAATTTGTACATTGGGATGTTAGCAATGAAATGCTACATTTTGATTTCTACGAGCAGAGACTCGGACCCAGTGCCAGCCTACAGTTTTTCGAGACCGCGCATAAATCAGATCCTTTGGCCACCTTGTTTATGAACGAATATAATGTAGTGGAGACTTGTGATGACAAGAATTCCACAGTAGATGCTTACATATCAAGGTTAAGAGAACTCCAGAGAAGCAGCGTGCCAATGGACGGGATAGGCCTAGAGGGCCACTTCACCGTGCCTAATCCTCCTCTAATCAGGGCAACACTTGATAAATTGGCTACTTTGGACCTTCCCATTTGGCTTACGGAGGTGGACATCAGCAACAAACTTGACCAAGAAACTCAGGTGAGCTCCATATATGTCGATTTACGTTTTTTTCTCAAGTCCCCCGTGTATGATTCTCATTGGTCGAGTCAGCTACTACAGAGATCAAGTGCTCCATTTTATGAATTGCACTTCCATTGGCAGGCCAGATATCTGGAAGCAGTGTTGAGCGAGGGCTTCTCCCATCCTTCCGTTAACGGAATTATGCTTTGGTCTGCATTACATTCCTCCTCCTGTTACCGAATGTGCCTAACGGATAGCAATTTCAATAACCTCCCAGCAGGGGATGTTGTAGACGCTCTCCTCAGAGAATGGCAAACTGGAGTAGTGCTGGGTCAAACAGATAATCATGGTTCGTTCAGATTCCATGGCTTTTTAGGCGAGTATAAGGTATCTGTTTGCTACAGCAATAGAACAGTGAACTCAACGTTCTCACTCTGTGCAGGTGATGAAACCAGACATGTAAACGTTCAACTATAATCTGCATATTGGACGTTGTGATTGATCATTCCATTTCATGATTCTTCTTGTAATAATAAAAACGAACTTCTTACATTATTCTTTGCCACTGAATGACATCATTATCCTTCTCCATATGGAGATATTTCCTTTATAACCAGCTGAGATTACAGTGGTATTTCTCTGTTGATGCTTCCATTCTTGGCCTACAAAAGTATCAGTATGCAGCATCTGTTGGAACTAAAGGAAAGAACCCCGGTAACAAGAGAAGTAAACCATGCAATTAATGACTATGTGAGTGTGATTGAATAAAGTTTGATTTTAAAATTTTTATTTTGAATTTTAATAAAAATTAAATTATATACTTAAAATTTTAAATTTAATTTTGAAATTAGATGATATTTAATTTCATCCATAATTTTTTTGAATTATATATAATACAAAAAATAATCATTTTCTTTAAAATTTTCTCTCTCCTCTCTCTCTCCCCGTCCCTAAGCTGCAAAATTGTGCCAAGACCTAGCAAAGTTCTATTCAGATAGGCAAATCAAAAAGCCCATAGTAAAGCAGGCCGATTCTTGAGAAGCAAGAATAAAGATCCTGGTATGGATGGAAATAGGCTGGGTTTGCAGAACAAATTTCTACCAGAATGAGATTTGCGGCCATAAGTTGGCTGCTTTACATAGCTCATAAATGCGCGGATTGCCAATAACATTATGAACCTAATATATTGCTCCTATAATTGGCTAAGCCACGACATCAAACAAAATTTTCTAGCTTCAATGTTCGTATAGTATAGTTCTAAAAGCCCAGTTTTTGATGCAACAGAATCATGCTGCAGAACATATCGAGACCCTGATTCCAGATATTCAAATGGGAGCAAGTTGAGCTGTTCTAAATAAAAACAATAAGTCGTAAGACCGAGGCCGGACAAGATAATCTCACTTTTTGACTTTATTCCCTCGCAATCAATGGCCAGATAATTTGAGTTGAAATTGGGTCCAACATGACCAAGAAGATAAGGAAAACTGAGAATTCTAATCAATCCTTTCCATTCCTAATAAGTACCTACCAAAATATTTCGAATATGACCATATCGCACGGTCTTCAAGAGTGGAAATGAACGATGCGCAGACAAAACTATCAAAAGCCATACTTGCAATTCCCGCAAAGGAAAATCCTTTATCAGAGCCTAATCGCCAACAACTCTGCTAATATTCACATTAGGGCTCACTTTTCAGAGGAATGCAAAATAAAAAAGATAACCCAGATACTTCAAACTCGAGAAGAAAGAAGAAAAAGAAAATGTTGAGCGAATCTAACCAAGTATCCAATATCTCAATACTAATTTGCCATCTTCAGACCAACAAAACTTGGGCAAATAAACAACCTTAAAAGTGGAACAAACCAAAATAAAAATCATTACATATACACAGTTAAAAAGGAAAATAATACTACTGCTTAAGGACTCAGTTAATTCTGCAACCAAGTGGATGGATCCATGAATCTGTCAACTTTCCCCCAGAGTGGTAAAACCCCCACTTCAACCAACACTGACTAGCGATCAAACAATATGCATTCGCTACAACCGAAGAAAAGAGAACATAAATGCAGCGAAGGACAACAGTGCAGAACCCAAAGCGGGCCTACACAATGTCCTGCTGGAGTCACCCATGGCTAGACCAGCCAAATACGAGCCATCTGCTAGCAAGGCCTGAGACCCTGAACCGGCGGAGTCCGAACCTGAGCCCATGACCATCTCTCCTGAACCAGACCCGGTCCCTGTTTGGGACCCCATAGTACCTGATCCTGACACAGACCCGTCACCATTTGTTGTTGTCACTGGTGTAGCATCTTTTGAAGATTTCTGGCTGCACGGTGCACACACGAGACTTATCAGACGCAACTCTTAACCATTAGCAATTAGTAAGAAAGAACGCGCACATTATTTCCAGTCCCAAATAAGCAACTCATTCAAGAATTAGCCAGGGATTTGGTCACAAATAATTGCACCATCAACTTGTGCAGTCCCTTAGAAAGCAACTCATAAACCAAAACCCTTTCCCAAGAGTAGTAAGCACGAAAACAACTTGCAAAGCAAATTTACAAAATATTAAAGAACATGGTTATGCAGTTGGTCGGAAAGAAGATGTGCGAGTATGGGGCTCATATTTTACCTAGGCATGGAGGGGCAGAACGTCACTGTATAATCGGCACCAGTACAAGTGAAAGTGCTGGTGGGATCATCGTAAGCGTAGCTATAAGATCTGGGGCAGGCCGACTTAAACATCTCCGAGTACATTGACGGTTTACAGGAGGCGGGTGAGTTGTATTCGCCACTACAACAGTATTCTGGGCGGCCAAAAGCTCCGCAAGCACTTTTACAGGCCTCTCCGTCGCCTACCCGCAGCTCACTAGGGCAGATCCGGTTCAGATCCGTAACGCAACCCGTCGAGGCACACATTCCAGACCCACCTGTCCCTTCCACTATCATGGGCAAGTTGTACCCATCAACGAGGCTAACATCATAGAAATCCTGTCCGCCAGTCCCCAAAGAGAACTCCGCCAGCGTCGCCGGTGGGGCAGCTCCAGCCCCATTGCATTCCAGCTGGCCAGACCCACAGTCGCCGGTGGAACAAGAGCCCGACCCCGAACCATCGAAGTTACACCCTGTTCGGCCCCAGAACCGGCCAGACCACCCCGTTGGAGCAATGAAGGCACGGGAAGAGTCACTGGGGAGCTCAAATCCGGTGCTCTCAAGAGCAGGGCTGCCTGCATTCGCTAAAATCCCTGGCCAGACTTTGTACTCGCATTTGTTCACAAATGTAAACGTAGCCCCAGAAACCCCTGTTCAAAGTATGAAAGAAAAATCGAAAGGTCATGTTTAGCCTGGCCAGTATTGAAGAACAAGCAGTAACATAAAAGAACCCTCATTTCCAAGAACATGACGTTCATTGCAAAAAATTACTACGAAACTTGGCATCTTCACTTATACCACGAAGTTGGAGAATGAAAAAAAACTTCTGGCAAAAAGCCAAATAGTAAGACTTACAGCCATGAATGCATTAACATTTGCATATGCATTTACTGAAAAAAGGGCAGAATCACTTTCAAGAATGGTGTATTACCTCTGCATAGAACGAGGAAAGCGAGAGAGAGCAATGGTAGAAACAGGGCAGCGGGAAGCGGGAGCAGATCCATAGTTGCCGTGCTTTAGTATCTGTTTAGTAGCTCGTATCTTTTCTTGTTCTTTTTGCTGTGGATGAATGGGGATGACGAATGAGGAAAGGCGAAAGAAAGTGGGAGGTTTTTTCTTTGACTGGGGTAATGTGAGCTGGGGTTTGTCTTTGTTTCCGGTGCAGAGAGAGAGAGAGAGAGAGAGAGAGAGGAGAGCGGGAATGAGTGAATAATGGAGGTGAAGAAAAGCAAAGGACGAGGGGTGGTGGGGTTGAAGCAGGGCTTTCCTGTACCCTGCCGCAGGTGCTGGTATTGTTCTGGTATGGTGTTGCAGATCCTGCTAGTGAGGAAGGTGGAAGGAGGAGTGTGTGAGCTTAGCTTATTTTGTTGGTTAGGGCTTCTATAACCGTTTGCTATGGCTCTATTGTGTAGAAAATTCAACACAATCTGGCTTTGCGGTGTGCTCTCTTTATTTAGTCCATTAATAATGAGTGTAGTTCTCGTTACTAGTATTGAAGGGGCTACGGTCCGCACGTTCTTTGTGCAGGACAGAATTGCATCTGAATCGTTAATAAAATTTAAAATTTAATTTAACGGGTCATAATTTTTAATTTTTATATAAATTTTTATAATTATTAAATTATATTTAAAATTTAATTAGATTGATCAAATTTAATTTTGTACATATGATAAAAATATTATACAGAATCATAACTGGACACGTATTGACGACATGTTCATATGAATGCCAATAGGATCTTTTTTTTTTTTCCTTTTTCTTGTTTTTTATACATAAAGGGAAGAGATATGAATTTAATGGTGGAATTATATAATATTTAAATTTTATAAAAATAAATTATTTATAAAATTTAAAATAAAATTTTCATATTAAATTTTATAATAAAAATTAATTTAAATATAACCTAACTAAAATATACTGAATTATTTTCTTGTCACTTCAGATTTGATTCAATTTTGTTTCGGTGGTCCCTCAACCTGTGTTACAATATTAGTTTTTATTCTTTTTGTTTTAAAATATAAAGTATTTTAATATTTTTTATATAAATTAAAAAAATAAATAGTATTTTTTAAATATATTTTTAACTAACTTTATTAATATGACAAATAATTAGATAATTATATTTGTGATAATGGTAAATTTAAACGCGATTTTTATATACAGTTTTTTTTTTGACTATATGTAGTGTTACAAATTTTCATTTTCAAACTTCTCTCTCTCCTCCAACAATTCTCTCTAAAATTTCTTTAAAAAGTCCACACTTTTCATGCAAAAATACTCAAATTTTATCGCAATATAGCAATGAGCAAAGATTCTACGAAGGATTCTCTCGAGTTTGAGGTAAAAATCTATTACATTGTCTTTAAATTCGTATTTTCTTAGTTTGTTGAATTTTTGGATTAATACCGTTAAGATCTGGCGAAATTCATTGAATTAGGCACGCAAGATATATTTTCAAGTAAAGAGGAGTTAGTAAAGTGCAGAAAGCGCGAAAGCATTACAAGTGAGGGACGTTGTTGATAATTGCTCGGTCGCGAAAAAGGGTGACGGAACGGGTAATGCACTTTGTCGAGCTTAGATGTGAGAGGGGCGGAGCGTACGTGAAAAATTCATTATCTGTTCGGAAGGATGGAGCAGTAATCGGAGGTCCGGGACGTAAGTCACGAAAGCCGAAGCGGTACTAAAAAGTGTCACTCGTCAGTTAAAACTCATGGGCCGGGAGCATAACGAGGGCGTGGAGTCCGGCCGTAATATGCGGCAAACACAATCACGTAACTCGGGATCCGACATGGGCATTCCTCGCCGCCGCATGACAGAGCGGGAGATGAAAATCACTGAGAAATGAGCAAATGTCACGTTCAAATCTAAACATATTCTGATCATTTGAAACGGGAGAATCCGAGAACCGTTATTTAGGTATGTTTGCATGTAACAAATATATTATATTCATTACTCGAAGAGTTATACAAGATCTGTTTAATTGTGTAAATGTGTCATCAATATTGATTTGGCTTTTGTTTTGCCGCAGAGCGAAGACAGTAGTATAATACCCGACACAAATTAAGAGTTGCGAGTATGGAAGGGATCGGACAGTTTAGTGCAACAACTTTTCAAGCTGTTCACCGATCATGGATATATCCACCGCACGAGTGGGAGCTGGGAGCCGAAATCCTCAGATGATTGTGTTTTTTCTCATCCAGATTCAACATTACTTGCTCGTAGCGCACTCTTTTGTCGTCGATAATGGACACGACGTACAAGACTAACCGTGTGTCACATTACAATTCTTCGTAATTTTCATTTGCACTCGCAGCTAGACATAACGATCTTCGATTTAAACAAATTGAAAGGAATGTTTGCTTATACGTTTCTCCCTGAATAATTGTAATAGGTACAACATGCCATATTTGGAGATCGTAAGGGTAACCCCGACAGGGCGCAACTTCCTCATCACGGCGCACTGGATGAGTACTGAGCAAGCAGATAGCTACAGATGGGGTCGTTTGAGTGCGTGAAACAGATATTTGGCATCAATTGTCCCTCCAAACGCGATCGTAATCGATCGGGAGCTCTGGGTTGATGCAAGCGTTGCGTGATACATTTCCACTTCGAGCACTTGTTATGTCGCCGACACATTTCGAGAACGCTGAAGCCGGGATGCTACAAGGCATGTGGGGACAAGGTTGTTGCTTAACGCTTTTCCAAAAGACGTGGAGACGTTTGGTTGATTCCCGAGACTGGGACGAGGAGTTTCAGATCGCGCTATTCGAATATGCGCTCGTCATGGTCCACTTTCGGTAAGTTGATGAGTTACATAGATGAGACTTGGTTGGACCCGCATCGGGAACAATTTGTACTGGGTTTGGGACAGGGACAGATCATGCACTTCGGGGATCGAGACGACCAATCGGGCGGAGGCGCCCTATTCAGCGATGAAATCTTACCTTGGGGACGACTGTCTCAGCGCGTTTCGATACGGTATGGTCAAAAGCACATTCGATGATCGAGTCTCGGATATCGGAGATTAGAGGAACTCTTGAACAGGGCTGCATACGTGGATAAGTACCACCTCAAAGACGCACCCGATCTCGAATCCGATCGTGTTACAAAGTTGTCTCACAAAGCAATACAGTATCATACTAAACGAGTGGGGACCGGGTCAAAAAGATTCGTCATGATACAAGTCTCTGTGGATGTTGAGTGCGGACCTCCCACGGCTTCCTCGCTGCTATGAGATATCGCCGCGTATGACCACGGGTCGATCGTTTGTTATTGATGACCTGCATCCGTTTTGGAGCGCACTGGACTTCTTGACGGTTGCGTCGCAGTATTTGCACATTTCTCAGCCCCACCCGTTTGATGATATGTGGGCAATTCGGGACTTTGCAAAGTTGATGATGAAGCGAGGACCAGCTGAGCGCCGACATTTTGCAGTTCAGATGTCTCAGATGTTATATCCCGAGTTCTCAGGGCTGCAGGAGCCCCCAAGCAAAGTGACCAAAGACCGGCCAAAACGAGACTCGACCAAAAGAGATAAGTCCCACTGGGAGTACATTCAGGTCTCACGCAGTGCCTTTAAACGGTCGTCCGGTAGCAGTGGGTCTCGCGGCAGATCTTCTAGCGGCTCTCGTGGGCGTAGCGGGTCAAGAGGTAGGGGCTCGAGGTCCAGCGGCCGCGGATATGGTTCCTCCACGGGTGCCTCAGGATGCGGTGACTCGGCTGCACTCAATATTCCCCTAGAGGGCGCTGGGCTTCGTCCCTTCATCGTCCCCTATATCCACGATTGGGTCGATGTTAGGGCTTATGGTAATTGTGGATTTCGAGCTATTGCACATTTGAGGTACGGGGGCGAGGATGCTTGATTTCAGGTGATTCAGGAGCTTTGGCGAGATGTCCAACGTAACGCGTCACTGTACGAAAAAAGATCGTGGGTGGATCGGGCGGGGTTATCTCCCTTCTACACCAACTGGATCACTGGGTTACCGATCAGCCACTTTCTATGGATAGGGTGGCTAACGCTACGCATACGGGCTGGGTCATCGCGACAACATACAACGTCGCGTTCTCCCTCGTTTATCTCGCTCGCAGCTGTTGGGACGTATCTACCACTTGACTCACGAAAAGCGATACAACGACCGCAATCCCGGTTATTGGTCTCACCGGAAGACGCTAATCATTTCGTCGCTGTTAGTAAAATTGTCACTTTAGCAGTTTATCATTTTCTGTTATCATTTTTAGTTTCGGCACCTAACTACTTTGATATTTTCATTGTAATAGTTTCGGCTAGAGGATGGCTTTCCGGTTCCAGAAGTGCATCCGTCATGGCAATGAGACATGCCATGCAGCTGTTGAAGGGTGGGACGCACCATTACTCGAGCAGTATTACATGACCGGCAGCCTCCACGGCGTCTACTTAAATTTTTTTTTATTTAGACTGTACTTGAGATCGAATGCAAGTTTGTCAATTTGAAAGCAAACCAAGTTAAATAAAAGCAAATTGGTGATAGTTTGGCGTCAATATTTACTCGTTCTTATCATAATATAATATTACAAAACGAGCGTCTTTCAAAGGTTAAAAAAACGTAAAAGCACACAGTAGCACGGTGTATCCCTACGAGCCGGACGGGCCCGCGCGCTCCGCGACCTCCCAAACAATGCTCCCGCTCGGGTCAATATATGTATCACATCCCGGGCGTGGCATCTCGGCTGCGCACGGGTCACTGCCCTGCACATCGATATACCCGCAATAAAGACGGTGCAAAGATATCCCATCGCTGAAAGCGTAGTAAGTCAAACGATTAATAACAAAGCACCAAATGAGGGAAAAAAACCTATATTTCATCAACACAGAGTGGGAGTCGGATCAGACGATCACGGCGTCGGTGATGGGGAGCGGGCCCGCCTACTAACTCCCCGCAGTCGCATACCGAGATTCTCGGACAGAAGGATGCGTCCCTAGCAAGGTACTGGCAGTAGGTACTCGGGAGCTGCATGTCGACGGTGGGACTGGGCGATGTGCGCTGAGCTGAGTCCTACCAAGAATGTGGTTCTCGGGCCGTTCTCGGGAAATTCATCCGGGCACTCGTACTCGACGACATATCTCCCGGTTGTTCGCCCGCCCTGTAATCCTTTGTCGGCGAGGATCGGAGTGGTAGGAATCTGCTCGCACTCGCCGAACTAGCGTAGGACACGATCGGGCATATACTGGCTCCACAACGTCACAAACCGAAGCACACCCGTGAAAGCCGAAATCCAAGGGGCTTTCTAAGCGGGTTAGGCCCGAAGGAGTCCAAAGAAACTCAGTAAAAGGTATGTATACGATAAAACAAGAGAGTACGATTAAAAGGCAATGACGTGAAAAAAACTTACTGCACGCAGATCATGTCGCTCTAAGTCAGTAGGCGTATAGAGCGCGAGATCATCTGATTTTCGCGAGCGGCCCTCTCTGCTACTGGAATGGTAGAATGTGAGGTCGTGGACTCACGCCAGTCTCAGCGATCGCTGAGGGCGAAAGACGGAAAATACGGGTATATCCATGCCTCTAATGAGCGCCAGTGGGCCCCGCCCTAATCGCCTACAATCGGCCCTAGACGCCGTCCCCGAGAGACCGGTGCAGATACGCAAGACAGGCAAAGACTCCTGGGCATATCCGTGGATATCATCGTACTGAGCTAAGGAACGGCCAGTAGTTGTAGGGGCATCCTGTCCCTCACCCTTATCTATGAAAAGGGTGGCACCTTACAGATACTTCAGATACCCACGCGCATATGCAGACGACTCAAGTGATCCCTCGATCACGTACTCCTTCACGACATTAAACCGCATCCCGCTATTATCCAAATGCTGCTCGAACGTAGTGCGCGGGTATGTTCGATGTCTCGGGATAAGTCCCTCGACAATGTCTTCCTTGCTCAAGTCATGCTGGGAGAATGTAACCGATCACGAGAATCGCAAGGATATGCGCCACATCGTGGAGGGTGATGGTCATCTCCCCGAACGGCATATGAAATGTGTTAGTGTCTGGCTGCCATCTCTCAACAAAAGCAGAAATAAGTACACTATTAGGTCGAACGAAAATGCAATGCCTCAATCGCTTCCCGCACCACTGCAGTCACAATTGCAAACGAATCGCCTCGTCTCGCATCGGCCATTTATCGATGTACTCCCTGCCTCGAACTGGGACCGTAAGCACCTGGTCGTTCTCGCCAAGAAAAACCAAATTTCAACAAATTACAGCGGGACAAAAAAGGTATGAAATTTTTCGCGAATGACAATTAATTGTAAGAATGCACTATTAACCTCGCCACGCCGGATAAGGCCGCAATGTGGCTGGAAAAGTATGGGATGAGGGACGGATCTTGCGGGCCCTCAAGCGTCGGGTCCCGCCAAACGCCACTCCTCGCGTGCTCCCGCTCGGCAAGTTCGACGCCGAGTGGCCGCTGATCGCTGCCGGCAGTCGGCCGCTATCGCCTCGCATCGGGATCGGGTCTCTACACATCGTCGATCAAACTCGACTCGCGGTTGGAGGTACTCTGGGACGCCCCGGGAATGATCTCGCCGACGCGCGTGCGCGCATGATGAAATGACACCGAATGGAACAGGACCCGGGACCTATCCCTCGCCGCGTAAACTCCAGAATCGGATACCGAACGCAGCGAGGTCGCTTACCCTCGCAAAGAACGCGCCCGTAGAAAACCTCTCCGCGGTCGTGCGGAAGATGTCGCTCAGGGGCCGTGTGCGGGATGTCTCGCTCATATGTCTCATCCTCTCGCATCGCTGCGTTGGCCCGCGGTTCTCGAATATCTCACCCGCATCCATATCATAGTCCGCATCGGGCCGCAGCTCTTTCCCCATCTTCCACGCCAATCGCAACGCTCGATCCCTCGTCGTAATCCTCCTGGATGTTCATGACGGGCGAATCGGGACCGATGGTGGCGTGTAGTATGCTGAGCCCACATTTTTAGCGTGGTCGCTATGTGATCCGAACCGTGGTAGGAGGGTCCCCTCGAATAATAGCCCGTGCGACTGGGAGTCTAGCGACGTTATCGGGGGCCAAGGATACGGTACATATCCCGTGATAAAGCGCAGACATCCCGGGAATCCACAGCATATGTGGGGGCGACTCGCGTCGAATCAATACCCCCGTGTGACGCCACCTGCTCAGCGTGGGATGTCGGCTGGTACTGCGCCTGCCGCACTCACTCTCTGTCTCGGCAGATGCAGTAATGGGATGACGACCAGTGCAATCGATCGCTCACGATCCAAACCCGGTCCCTGTGTCTCGCGATACACCGCGGCTTGCAGCCGAGAAGGATCCGTCATCTCGCAACACTTATTTAACAAAAAAATACTGCATCGGTGATAATTAAATTAAACAATAATCAATCCAGTAAATAAATAAACGTATTTAAACTAATATTATTTAATACTAACTTAAGATAAATTAAATTATTAAAACTACGATAAATTAAATGAAACCTATCACGTCGATCGTAATAAAATAAGCAATTTAAATATTTTCACTGCTCATGTGAATTCACTGCCAAAATTCACTGACTCATGGCGCAATTATGGCTGAATTCACGCCGGTCATGGCGGAATTCCAAGCTTGAATTCCGCCATGCACTGGCGGAATTCTAGCCAGAATTCTGCCATGAACTGACGGAATTCGCCAGTGAATTCCGCCAAATTCCTGGCGGAATTCCACATTGGAATTCCGCCAGAAATCTGGCGGAATTTACCGTTGAATTGTACCAAAAACGGGTACAACTCACCACTGAATTGTACCCGTTTTTGGTACAATTCGCCAGAAAATTCCGCCAATTGTTGGCGGAATTCTCTGAAGAATTTCGTCACTCAGTTGGCGGAACTCTTGCAGGAAGATTGTAACATTAAAATCGGCCGTTTTTTGGCCGATTTTGGTGTTTTTTTTAACATAAAACGATATAAATTAATGAATAGTTCGAAAAACTAACCTTTTTACGCTGAAATTCGATGTCGTTTTTCGTAGATCTGAATTTTTCTCACCAAATGCTTCAGAAGATTTTGAATATTTTTCAAAATTCAAATGAAATTATAAAAATTTTTCGCACTACATATAGTCCAAAAATAAACTACATATAGTAGTGGCCAATTTAAAATTTATAAAATATTAAATATTTTTAAAAAGAAAAAAATTTAAAAAATTTTATATTTTGAAACTGATAGAGTATTTTTCTTTTCATTTTCTTTTATTTAGATTCTATTTTTTTAAAGAATTAGTATGCGCAATGAGTTTTTTGTAGCACCGCAAACACATTCTATTTTTGTCTTTATTATAAATTTACATAATTATCTCTCTACAAAAAAATAAAAAAACCTCTCTACCATCTTCATTCGACTTTAAATTATAATTTATTAGAATTAAAAAACTCAATATGCATTCCCTATTGGTCCAAATACAATAAGTTTTGAAGTAATTTTAATGTAATATAATTTATTTAATTTTGTGAAACTTTACTAAATTTGATAATTTATGACTGTAGTTCTTGTTATATAGTATTGATGGCATGTTCATATGCATGCCAGTAGGATCCTTTTTTTTTTTTTCCTTTATACATAAAGGGGCTAAGATATGAATAAAGTAAAATGTATTTCTAACCAATTAGATTATTTCTCGAGATCTGATTAAATATTGTCTTTTGTTTCAATGGTTCCTCAACTTGTGTCATAAAATGAACTTTTATTTTCCTTTTCACTTTCTTTCATTTAGATTCTGTATATCCTTTTTTTATTGATAAGCATAATAAAGTTTTTATAAGTATAACGAATATATTTTATTTTTATCTTTATTATAAATTTACATACTTCTCTTTCTACTAAATAAAAAACTCTATTGTATTTATTTTATTTTGAATTGAAATTTGTTAAATTTCAAGATTAATTATCCATTTAATCAAAATTTTATAAATTTTAAAGTAATTTTAATGTAATACAAATGATTGGCTTTAGTGCAATTTCACGCAGCGCTCAGTAAAGCTGCTTCAATTAGAGCTTCACCAATTCTACACTAGTCCTATAATTTTACCAAACACAAAATTTTAGACATTCTAATTCCATAGAACTGCAATTTAAATTCCATAGCCCAAAACACAACCTAAAGAATTTTCACTTTGAATTACAATCCAATAATACCCGACTTCACAAAGAATCAGGGCGAGATATTGCAAAAGATGAAAACAAAACACTATTACCCCAAAAAAAAAGAAAAAAATTAGCGTCCAATCCCTCTAGTACTGTTGTTCATTTACTGCAACTTAGAAGTGCAATATTAAAACGTTGAATCAATAATTTGATTTTTATTCAACGTCCTAATAATGTGATATTCATTAAAAAGGAATCAACATTTAAATACATTATATTTCTACCTATAAACAATTCATAAAATTCGAAGGGAAAATTTTAAAGAAAGCATCGTCCATTTAGGGGATCGCTGTAATATGAATGATCAATGTGGTTTGACTAGGGTGCAGACATTATCTTTTTTAATTTATGCAAAATAGATTTTTAGTTGTCAAATTTTAATCTAAAGATTAAAAATTCACACGTTATGAATAATTATTCACTCTATAATAGAATACTTATTCTTAAAATAATTATTTTACTATAGAGTGGAGAATGACTCTATAATAGAATAATTATTCAACTTAAATAATTATTTATAACGTATAAATTTTTAATCGTTAAATTAAAATCTGATAATTGAGATTTAATCTGTATAAACTGAAAAAAAAAAATTTATATGCAACCTATTCAAATCGGACTCAATGCGCCTTTGTGTAGAATCATGATTCCAATGTGCCTTGGGTCTTAGTTCTCACATTTTGCAATAGTAAAAGTTATTCGGACTTACATATTATGTAGATTATCAAATATCCCATCAAAATTTTATAAAAAATTTATAGTAAGATTTGATAGTATTTTAATTTAAAATTTTATAAAATAAATATAAAATTTAAAATAAAAATTTTATATTAAATTTTATAATAAAATTCAATACAAATTAACATTTAATTTAAATTCTTTTATTTATCACACAAGCAATCAAAAGAGAGAGAAATGTAGGATTTGGGAAGAAAAAAGTTGGGCCCATCAGCTTCCTTCGCTGACAAAAATAGTGCTACTTTGCGTGTCACTTTCAAAGCCTGAGATGGGCCCGGTTGGGGTTTCTAGACCGTTTAAGAGAATATTAGATCCATAAAATGATCTTAATTGGTGTATTAAGATAGAAATAAAGCATAACATCATTTTAAAAAAATATATATATTCAGTATCATAAGTGTCAGTTTTCATTAAATCTTTTTTGAATATTTATTTTAAATCTTATTTTCTCTCTCACAAATAATTTATTTTTAAAAATTTAAGATAAAAAATCTAAAATACAAACACTATCTAATTTTGCCCTTAACTTTTAATTTTAGTTTAAAAAACTAAAAACCCAATTTTACAAAAATTAACACGAATGCAGTTTTTAAAACCATCCTTAGTAATCAACACCGTTGGAAATAAGATCGTTATATTAGTTTTTAAAAAATAATTTTTTTCTAATAAGTACTTTTTGCATCAGTTTAAAAGAATAAGCATCAATAATATCACCAATATTACTTCATATTTTTTACAAAAATTATTTTTATTTTGGGTTCGCATCCACTACAACACTTTTGTGTGACACACTCTATAATAATTTTAATTATAAAAATTATCATTCATATATTCTAAATTAAAAAAGATCAAATCTAAACTCTAAAAATTAAATATTATAATTAAAAATGTTACAATAGAGAGTGTAGCACTTGTTGAAGATCCTAAATGTCTTATTTTTTATCATATATTATAATTACTATATTATGATAAACTCTTAAATAAAATTTGATTGTATAAAAAAAAATCTCATAATCAATCAACTATTCTCAATTGAGTGAAACAAACTGACTATGGAAGCATTTTGAATTCAGTTTTGTTTATAAATGCTTCCTGGAAGTAAATTATTAACAAAAGAAGATGGTAAATAAGAGGAATTGTAATTAGGGGAATTTTCTTTATAAATTAATTACATAATTTCTAATATATAATGTGGCAGTTCATGTACTAAGAAAAAAAATTGAGAGATTTAAAAAGAAAATTGTGTAATAAAATATGGAGTTAAGTATCTCAAACTTTGAGAGTCTGATAATTGAGTAAGCAACCTCATTACTATGATAATTAAGTATCTAATTTAGATGGAATCTGTTAATTCAAACGGAAAACTTTGGGGGTCATGACAATTAAGTATTTAATTCTAATACTATAACAATTAAATACCAAATTTGGATAGAATCTGAAAAAAAAAATGTTGGATGTTCAAACTATAAGATAATGATTATAATATATGTATATATTTTATCTTGTTCTCTAAAACTAACTACCGTCTCACAAATTTTTTTTTAAAAATGTAGCAAAATAATTAATGTGGATTATTCAAGTGAGTTTATGATCTAATATGCAATAAAGAAAAATATATAGGGAAGATTCTACTAAGAAAGAACGAAAAATAAAAAAAAAATATCACTAATATGCAAACAAGTTATGAAGAGTAGATGAATTCAAACTCCAAATTACAAGAGACAAGTAAAAAATTTTTTCTTAATATTAAAGATTTCTCTAAACGTAAAAGGTTGAAGAGAGTTTATAAAGAGTAATGATATTTTTTTTTCTTTCCACAATTTTTTGTTGTTGACTTCCTTCTAGTACTAACTAGTAAAATAAAATTTTTAATTTTTTAAAATATATTGAATACAATTGTAGTAGATCATGAGTTTTCTGTCTAAATTAATAGATTTTATTCAAATTAGATACTTAATTATCACAGTATTGAGATTTGATACTCAATTATTAGAACTCTCAAAGTTTTTTGTTTAAATTAATAAAATATATTCAAATTAAGTATTTAATTTATTATAGTAATAAGATTAGATACTCAATTATCGGATCACAAAATTTAAAATACTTATATGATTTAATCCTAAATAATTCAAATTCATCCCGCATGTTTGACAAATGAGATTTACGGACCACGTCATCAACGGAGCGTGTCGAGGCGTAGAATGGGGGCCAGAGATGCACTCTCCTTTCGCCACGTGAGAATTTGAGTCCACGTAACTGGGCTTGTTAGTAATTATAGGGGCGTCACATGCAAAATGCCCATCGGATTCGCCTTTCTCGTCTTTCCAGGTTTCTGCAAACGTTGTGCAGAAAACATTGACCCCATCCCGGCAGTTGCTACCACTTTCTTTCCGCCTTTTTCTTGGATGAATGGTCATTTGCTACCACACTATAATGTTATATATTTAGATTGAGTGTATTTAATTAAATTATATTAAAAATTATAAAAATAATTTATTTATAAAAAATAAAATAAAAATAAATAAATAAATAAAATAATATATTTTGTATTGAGTTTAAATTTAATTTTATGGATATTTATTTTTTTAAATGCAACTTTTTATCACTAGTTATATAAATTAAAAATAAAAATATTTGTATTATGTAATTAACTAATTAAATTTATATTCTATTAATATGAGAGAGAACATGATGTATGAGAAGATAATTTTTAAAAATTAATCTTTAAATTTTGTAAAAAACAAAATTTAGAGAAGAAAATTAATTTTAAAAGCTTTATATTTTAAAATAAATAGAGTATTCGACTATAATATATTTTATAAAAATTTATTTTGTTAAAATATAAAACTAAATAGGGGTGTTCAAAATTCGAACCGAATCGAATAACTGAACCGAACCAAACCGAATTTTTTGATTCGATTCGATTTTTGTAGTTATTCGGTTCGGTTCGATTCGGTTTGTAAAATTATATAAATTTCGATTTAGGTTATTGAACTGAAAACCGAACCGAAAAACTAAAATTTTAGAAAAAAAATACAAGAACGCATTATCATTATGATAATGCGTTCTTGTATTTATTTTTAAAAAATAAATACAAGAACTCATTACCATAATGCGTTTTTATGTTATTTTAATTTGAACCGAATCGAACAGAAAAATTGAATAGTAAAACCGAACAGTAAAACGATTCGGTTCGATTTTCAAAAAAATAAAAAATATCAAATCGAAAATCGAAACCAAACCGAAATTCGTTTGAACACCCCTCAAATTAAAATTAAAGATTTCAAACTCAAATACTAATAAATTTTTCCTCAATCTTTATTAGCAAAATTTTCTTTTCTTCCCAAGTTTTTGATTGATAATGCAAGTACTAGTTTTCACAATGCCAAAATTTGAATCATTCGTCCGTTAGATTCAATTGATGATGATGATGATGATGACGACGCACGATGATGGAGATGATGGAGAGCAGGGTATCATAGGGTAACACAGCCAATTTTGCATGGGATGATGATTTCGCGACCTTGAAAGTCGATTTAGGTATCAAGAGGCCGGCATTGCACGATTGGAGTCATTTGCCCAATCAATTTTTTACTATGCGAAACGAATCAAAGTTTGTCAGCTTTTTTTAGTGAAAAAGTAATGACTGGTTTTTTCCCAAAAGCAGAAGCCTAAACCGACGCCCATTAGGACAAAATCCAACTTTGTAAGCAGCTCAATTAGCCTCAAGTCAAGAGTTTACTTGACACTTTTTTTAGGAGGGTTTTACTTGATACTTGATAAATGTTTATGTTAATTATTAAATTATCATCTATTAAAATTTAAAACGAAAATTGAACTAACAATTAACTCTTTTATCTAATAAGAAATTCCTGTAATATTGCTTAATTTCATTAATTTATACTCATATTATATACATTTACTAATTTCTTTTAGTAGATCATACAATATTACAATAAAAAAAATAGAATAAAAGAATGGGTATTAGACCTATGAATCTCAAACTCAAAACTTGTGGTCTATGTGAGGGGTAAATGACAAATTAACAAGTATATTCACCCATAAAATATACTAATTAAATTATCAATTTTCTCAATTATAATTATTTTCTAAAAATAAAATATAATTTTGATACACTAGTAATTTCTACCGTCACATTTAATATATCTCTATATTTAATTGTTGTTTTGAAAATAGAAAATATTGTCATTAGGCTTTGGCCCACTAGCCTGGACCAATCCACTTTAACGGGCTTACCACTAGCTGGACAAGGAAATAAAAGAGTTGCCTCCAGAAGAGCGCCGGGCACGGGTGCAGTTTTCCTGAAATAAATTATACTTTAATCACCACTGGGGACGAAAATGAGGACATCTTTTGGCTAATAAAGGTGCTTTTCCTTAATTTACTTTTTACCACTGTGACTGTCTAGTTGGTGGTCCCAAAGAATATAAAAGGACATGAATTGTTCGAGATGAGCCGAATATAATTTTTTCTTTTTTAAATATAATATGTGTTGTAAAGTTTGGTTGTCATAAATGTAAAATTAATTATAAAATAATAATAATAAAATATTTAGAATTATAATAAAAGAATAAAAGAGAGAGTTTCATAATAATATATTTTTCTTTGACTCAAAAAAAATTTTTTTGGATTTTTTGCTAAGTATTTTTAACATAATTATAAAATGAATATCTAGCGTATTAATTTTACTTTTATATTATGACTGACAAAACTCGGCATGTGCCCTAGAAAGATTCTTAGGAAATTATTTTTCTCTCTTCTATACTATTTTAATAATATAATTTTTTTAAATTATGAGGTAAGTACTTGATTATTTAACTATTACTACAATAGTTAAAATTACTCAACAAAATCGTGAAAATAATTAGGTCTCTCTTCCTTTTTGCATTATAGTTCAGCTTGAAATTCAAATTTTCTTTTCCTTTATTTTTTTTTGGAATAGGTGGCACACTATTTATCCACACTTTTTTTTATATATATAAAAATGTGTCACGATGAAAATACATTATTGACATGCCTAATTATGATGTATGACATATAATTTAATTTTTATCCAGAAAAAGTCGCCATGTACATACATAGCTTTTTTTCACAAGGACCAAAGTGACATTTATTTATGTGTTACCGCAACAGTGTTCAAACAGAGTATTGACTTTCTCATGAGTGCGCCCCATTATCCCTTGTTTATGGATGGAAATTGCTGATGCTATGCTTCTATTGCCTATAAATTACTAATGACTGATGATTAGGTTTGAATGGAGATGGTGACACTTTTTTTTTTTTTTTTTTGTGGCTTCCCTTCTCCTTTTGTGTGGATTCTTCTAATTCCTCTTCACTCAACCACTGATGGTATTTCTTTGATTAAAATGCTGTTTTTATGCCTCCTCCTTTAGGCGTTTCTGCCGACAGGTTGAATAAAGCATGCTCACATGTCTTCTTCAGCCCTGCCAAGACAGTTTAGAATCTGCATTTTCTGCGCGGTGAAGCACTGGAGAAACTGGGTTTGCTTTCCAAACCTAAAAACTAACCTCATAGAAAACCTATACAGTTAAGATGCAAACTTTGATTAAGCACTTCTGGAGGTTGAATTTCAGCTTGCTATGTCATTTCTTTAGCAAAATATTTTAGGTTCAAAGTAAAGGGCATCATGTCCAAATTCTGAAGGAAACGTGAAATGACCAAGGAGCAAAAGATAGGGGAATCGGACCCCGATTTTCTGATTCGGGGGATGCTCACTTTGCCAGCACTTGCTTAGTTGCTTTAGTTGAATCAGAATGGAACAGATTCGCCGTGTAATTACCACTCAACAGAAACAACCTATAGGAATGAAAAAGCTGGCGCAGTACATCCATACCCAAAAAGTAGCCGATAAAGAGCTTGCAACAATGGCTGGCACTTGGTAGCAATATTTTCTGTTCAAGTGTTCAACTGAATTGGTCCTTCCTGGATCTGGGTTATGACTTGATTTATCATGTTATTGACTCAAATGCTGCGAAATATGTGCACATTTTCTGCCTCAATCAATTAGCTCCTTTGTTGGTTGGGTCCGAGCCACAGTATGAATGGAATTTTAACCAGAAGGAACGAAGACGGATGGAAGACACCAAAACAAAACAGTAAAACAGAAGAAAACTTTCTCAGGATGTAGCGACCTCAATTATACAGATACCTTTACAAAACTTGATCCCTTGAAGACCCAAGAAATCGAAAGACTTTCTACTTTCAGATGACCAAAATTGCACTGATGTGTTAGCATGAAATTAGCTGAACTATTTTCGGGGCCTAACGTATCAAAGAAGTAATCAGACTAATCTTGGAGGCAGAAGTAACCAAATCCGACAGCACACAGATTGCTGAACTGATCTCACTACTGGACTTTGGCTCCGAAGATTGAGAATTTACCGAGTGCTGTATCTAAATAATGCTCTCTCGATATGTGTAATCTATTCCTCAAGTACCAGGGGAGAAAGTAATTAACAAAAATTAACATGTAAATGTATGTACATAGTATGTATTCCCTTTATCATCCACGCGTAGTAGATCCTTTCACTGAATCCAAACTGCAAATGGTAAATGAGAGAGTGCTAGTGCAGCAGTGTGGCTTAAAAGAAAGCCCACCCTTCAGCTGCAATTTTGGAGATACTAGCCTGAAAGGTTCCATTCTCGTTAGCTACAAGATTCGAAAGAATGGCCCATGCTGCAAAATTGCAGCCGAAAGGAAGACGGCAGGAATCAGGAGTTGCATTGTGGCCAAACCTGAAGATGAAACTCCACCATTATGATGCCTTCCGATATACATCATTGTCTTGTTCACCAAAGGTAACTCTGCTGCCTCTCTTCGTGCCCCCAGCAATTTCATGCTGCACAATGTTCAAAACCATACTAAACAGATATAGCTACAAGAAATATTTGTTTCTGAAAGCCGTGTGGCATAACATATTGTAAATACAGCTTAGCATACACCTAAAGACCATAACCATAACCAAGTGATGAATTAAATACCATTTTAGTAATTTTCATATCTGGTTAAGATAGAAAGCACAAAAAGATTTGCTTTTTTTTTTTTGTGGGGGGCGGGGGGGTGCGGGGGCGCTCTAAATAACACAAAAAAGAAAAGCACTACGCAACCAAAAACATCCATAATCATACTTCTGAAACCGGCTCTTTTCTCAATTTCTGATTCATGAAGCATGAGAATTTATTTCAGTTGCCCTGCCCCTCTTACAACTTCCCAAATCTTTTTCACTGAAAGTTGTTCTACATTTCAGACATTCTTTTCTTACCAAAAATTCCAAATCCAGCAACGTAAAGGAAAAAACAAATACAGCAAAAAATATGCATAGCATCGTTTCCAGCCAACAAGCAGCAGTTCAATATGTGGCAGTAAGAAAGCATAAACCATCTGCTACAATCTTTTGGAAACAAGTAGGTCAGTGCCAATTGGAAACAGCCATAAGCTAAGGTTTCAAAGATAAACTGTGCGCTACAATCACAACTTGCAGAGTTCTTGCAGGTCTAGTTTGCATTTCCAATTGTTTAGTTTAGAAAATCTCAATTTATTTGACATCACAGAAGTTGCAAATCAGCGACTTAATAGAGTTGACTCATCAATGAGATGATGTTCAGCTACTGATCTTTAACTGTGTGCATATTTCAGTAAGTGCCATTACCTTATACATGCACCCTTTTTTATACTAGGTACTCTCTAGTATCAAAGTTAGTGATTCTCAAGAACAACAAGTCATGAGTTTCCTTTTTGAACAGAAGAATAAAATGAAAAATCTATTTAGACAGACAGAGTCCCGAAAATAGTTAAAAAGGAGAAAAAAGAGAGTCCTGAAATCAGAGGTTGAGAATATGATCTAAACAATTTAACCTATGACAAGCAATTGCTTAATCATTTTACTTTATTTTATGCTACGTGGTGCTAAAAGGGAGTCAATGTCTCATGCCTTCTTATCAATTTTACTTTGTAACTGTCTAAAGAACCTTGTAGACATGCATTCTGGTAAAGGGAAGTCCTATACTGAATTGGAAATAACAATCACAATTGCAGCATAAAAATTGTGGCCTTCACAAGATCAAGAGTTACATGCGCAGCGAGGATCCAAATTCAAGAAAAGATAGAGCCACGTTTTCTAGGGTCAAATTGCGTGTATAGCAATTTAAAACAAGGGGACTGAAAGATAATCATTGCCCAATACGAGCAGCAATTGGAAATGCAGATGTGTATCATAGTACTCAGATCCGTCACATTGGAAAATGACTTTCCACAACACAACTGGAGAAATTCTAAGGCTATTATGATGCATCTATCTAATAATTGATCAAACAGAGAAACGTGCATTGAGTATGAAAATTGACAACTTTCTTCGCTACTTAATCATTCAACTCCAACTAAGCCGTTCGGTGTCACAAACAATAATATTCAAACAACATAAACCCCAACTTTCTTAATACTGCTATAAATCTTCCAAGTTTGAAAGAGAAGAGTAATGATAATTACGATCCGCACAACCTAAAATGAGCGAAAACAAATTATTAACTACTGCCACATTCCAAAGAACAATATTGGAGGGTTAACAGTGAATTTACCTGGTGTAAGGCAATGGGCAGAATATGATCAAGTAGTCCGCGGAAGCACAGGTGAAGGTGCTGGTCTTGTCATCGTAGGCATAACTGTAAGAACGAGGGCAAGCGTGCTTAAAGTACAGAGAAAACTCTGATGGACGACACGTATCGGGCGTGTTATAAGCCCCGCTGCAGCAATACATCGGATCACCAAAAGCCTCGCACGCGCTCCTGCACGCCACACTTTCGCTCCTACTGCTATTTTCACGCGCCACCCTCAGCTGCGAAGGACATGCGCCGTTCAGGTTCACTAAGCAACCCGTGGAGCTGCATCCCCTTCTTTGACCTCCTTTAGCTATAACAAGCATAGGCAAGTTGTAGCCGTCGACGAGGCTCACGTCATAAAAGTCCAAACCTTGATCGCCATTTAGCGTGAATTCTGCGAGGGTGGCGGGGGGCTTAGCTCCGCTGCCGGCGCATTCTACCTTGCCGGAGCCGCAGTCGGCCGTGAGGCAAGAAAATTTGCCCGAGGAGTCGGTAGAGCAGTCGGCACGGCCCCAAAGGCGACCAGACCAAGACCTGGGCACCGAAAGAGTCTTGGATTTACCACTCTCAAGGACAAAGCCAGTAGGATTAAGCACAGTCCTGTCCGCACCGGTTAGTATTCCGGGCCATATGGTGTGGCGGCACTTATTGACTATGGTGAATTTGGTTGAGTGCACCACTGTATTTGGACAGTACTAACTTGTTAAGGAGCAAATCAAGAAACTAAGATCAAAGGAAGGAAGGAAGGAAGGAAAGAAAGAAAGAAAAAGAAATTGAAGAGAGATGTACTTGGAAATAAAAGCATAGAATTTACCTGAGAAGAAAGTGGAGGCGGAGAGAAGAACACCCAGAAATATAGCAGTGAAGGGAGTGAGCAGACGATCCATTTTCTTGGAAGAGGACAAGTGCAGAGAGGTTCACTGCATGTTTTTGAACAAGTTTCTTGAATTGTCCTTCTCTTTGCCTTTTTCTCTTTTTTTTTTCCTGTTTTTCAAGAAATCATCTAAGCAGTATGTGGGTTTCTTCAGTGGACAATGAAAGAAAAAGCTGCTACTCTTACTCGAGAAGAGAGGGAGAGAGTCGGAGAGAGTAAAGCGAGGGTGTGCGGAGGTTTTGTTGGCATCTTTTTTCTACTAATGTTAGTAGTGATCTCTCTTTATTTCTTTGATTATGTACTTCAGATTCATTATTGGATATTTATGCTTCAAAAGAACTTTTAAAATCATCAATTCGAAAATGATCTGCTCCATTTTTTTGGCTCCATTAGAATAAATTATGCTATTGTTTTTAATTAATTTATAAATTAAATCTATGCTTATAAAATGCTCACTTCGTATACAGTTCATTACCCAAATAAAAAACAAATTTTATCGATAACTTTAATTTACATGTGAAACATGATCCACAAAAAGGAATAGATATATTCAAAATATTTTAATTTTTAAAATATTTAATATTTTTAAAAATTATTTTTAATATATATAATTATTTTATATTTTATTATATTATTAAAATTAGTTAAAATATAATAAAAAATAGTTTAAAAACCCTTTTATTTTTAAACAGATGAATAAAGTATGTACTGAATCAAATGCAAGGCAGCAAATCTTTTGGGTGCATTCACATTGGGATTCATTGGGCTATAAAATTTTGACTTTAGATTTTATCTGAAAAATAATTCATTTTTGTGTAACTTGAGTGAAAAATTATGTTTGGTTTTATTGTAAATCCCTCTACAAAAATATCGTTTTATTTCCTCACAAATAATTTTAAATAAAAATTCTTAAATTATATATCCAATACAAATAATAATATAATCATAGTGTGTGTATTGGATTGGTTTTCATAACAAAAACTAATACGTTGTTTTCGACTTCTTTAATTGAAAACAAACCCAAAATCCATCATTTTTTTCTGCATCTAAACACATGAGTTAAACACCCATGACTCCACGGAATTGAATTAAAGATCTCACCCGGAATCCCAAAAAGGAAGTCAAGGAGGGTTGCGGGGAAGTCCAAAACTGGGGCATAGGCGGAGCCCGCCCGAGATGCCATGATCCACATGCAACCCAGACCTCACGTGATCACTGATTCGGAAGGGATTTTGGGCTTACAACTAGAGAAAAATCAGGCCCATATTTGTGATAGGCCTCGCTAGGATGAGATGATAGGACTATTTAAGCTTCAAGAAAAGAGAACCCAACGGAAAACTTTGGTACAAATCTAAAAAGAACATTGTTGGATGTCTGCATAAGAGTGGAGGAGAGAGTGACGTTGGGAACCCATTTCCCTTTGTGTCACATTTTTGGTCTACTTGTGCGCAGGCCATAAAGGGAATTCAACATTATAGTGTTTAGGAAATGAGTTCACTCCCCCCCTCCACCATGCAACGAAAAGGGATGTCCAACCTTTCGGTTGTGCCTTTCACCTGCATCCTCCAAGTATTGCTTGTTAAAGTCAAGTGCATAGGTCTTTCTGCCGTAATTAAGCGGAAAGATCCAAATCACCAGTAGATTGGTTAGAAGTATCCTTTATAAACTATGTTTAATCTCCTGAACCTATAATGAAAATCACATTGATTTTCTTCTTCTAAAAGATGGGGAGAGGAAAAAGATCGACCCCGTGAAAAGCCTTAATCATTTCCAAGAACAAAACTATGATCTCATGCCCTTTCACCAAATCTATCACTAAATTTTGTCCTCTAAAAGCATCCACTGGAGACTTGAACCAGGTGGAGTTTTATGTGGCATGAATATCATTGAGGGCGGGCTTATAACAAAAGTGATGGAGATACAAAGGGCCTTTTCCACCACTTTCTATTAGGGTTTCAACTATCATTTTGGATGAATCATTCACCATCATGGGTTGACTTGGCATGACTCTCTTCATTATTTTATAAGTTGGTGGTTGTCGTGTTACTTTGACATCCACACTTGCTGGAGTTGACTGCGATGTCGTAAGATTAGCGGAGCATTTAAGGGGCCAGTTCCACCTTAAAGACTCCAAATATAGCCATTGCGAACAAGCTTGTTTGCCTTTAAATGGCCATAACCCTTCATTATATGTGTTGGCTAATCCAAGTTTAGGATCGAGACAGCTGAATTATGTACTCTAAAAGCTTAAACGATATGATCATTTCTAATAATCTTATTCCATCCCCAAAATAATAAGCCAAAATCGTCCTCCCACCACCACCCTTGCCTGATCAGCTTTTGCTCTTATGGCATTCCTTTGAAACTCGAGGAGCAGGTTTAGAACGTTTTGAACTGAAAATCATCCTTAGAGGCTACGTAAACTGGTGCCTTGATGGGACTGCGAGTGCGTGACTGATGCAGAATATTGTACATTAAACATATACAGAAAGTGACAAATTCTATATCATTTCAAAACAAACAAAGTGTGTCCTTCGAGTACGTTCATTGGATTGTAAATAACTAGTATTTCATCGGATTTCAGTTTGTCAGGGAGAGGCAATGAAGAAGAGCATGCAAATTGATGCAGCATTTCAGAGGGTTGGTGAATGCAATCAAAATGCCTGAAAATCATTTTGGTTTTGTATAATAAGGATAGCATGAGTTGCTGAACTTTGAGCCAATGGTTTGCTGGGCACTGCAATACAGATGGTCAAGGAGACAAAATTCTCAGAGAATGTTCCTGGTCCCAGTCACTAGAAAGCATGACAGAACGGGGAGACGAGGAATGAGGCTTCCAACAAATCCCATGAATATGTTGCACCGCACCATAGCATGACAAAACCCACTTCTTTTTTAAGATTAGTTTACTTGGTCATAATTTCAGCTGCTAATCCTGGTTTTGTTTATACGAACTCATCATGTTTCAAAATCATGACATTAAGCGCAATCAATGATCGCTCCTGGGTTTCATATTGAAATGCAAAAGGGACTAACTGCGTCTATCTGTGCAAAGGGGCAGCGGAATCGGAAGATTTCCAATATATTATTGGTGAGAGGTGGATGAGAAAAAACCCCATTAACATGTAGTAAATAGGTTGGTTTACTAGGGGGAAAAGCATGTGGTAAATACTCTTTCGGAGTATCCCTTTACTATCTTTTGCTGTGTTCAGTTGTAGCTGATGGTGAAAAGGAATCCAAAGGATGAAATATAAATGACATAAGGAGCAAAAGGGTACATATAGTATTATAAATGATTAGGAAATAGAGAGCATAAAGGCACATGGTGTAACATACAAGTTCGAATAGTGAAATGTTACCAAAATGAAAGTCCATGTGAAATACACTTTTGGGTTTTTGGGCTTTTATCAATGGAGAGGAATAGAATGGGTAAATGGGGATTCTCGAGTCCACAAAGACAATGAGCTTTGCCATGTGACAAAAGCAGCTTTCTTTCACTTGTAAAGCGACCACGCCCGTTTGGCTGCAATCATGCGGTCTACTTTGTTATAATTCCGTCCCTTAACTCAAACCCTTTCCATCTATTTCGCTCCACTCATTGCCCTTTTCTTTTCTAATGCCATTGTCTCCCTAAGCCAACCCACTCCAAAACACACACCTCCTTCTCCACTCGCCTCTCGATCGCATTCCTTTCTTTTGTATTTGTCTTTCTCTTTTTTGTCACAAAATCAAGAAACCAAAAGAAAAAGGATTATGACATATGAAAACTCTATGCAGACATACTTTTTGCTTTCGCTTATGTCAATTTTCTCCTAAAAAGTAATTGTACCATTACACTAGTTGTCTTTTCTCTTTATCTTTTTATACCTTTTTTAAGGAAAAAAATATTCATAAATGTTTGTTAATTGTAGCAAAAAAATAGAGAAATTCGGATATTTACTCTGGTCTTTTACCAAGCAATCCAAAGAACATGGTTAACGCACCCTTGCATGCCGGTAAAAATGGCCTATTTTTTCTATTTCTTGTGAATTAATTAGCACACCAAAGTGACAATTTGATGAAAGGCAAAACCTCAGAGTATTCACCTTTAGTTCCCTTCAAAAAGAGAAGAAAAAAGAATATCCACCTTTAATAGCACAAAACATAAAATAAAAGAATGTTATCCGTACTCATTTAAATAAAAATTAATAAGAGAATTTGAATATGTTTAAATTACTATCTTATCCTTCATAACTTGATGCTGGTGATGGTCCATTATATTAAGAAAGATAGCAATCAAGACTCCTATAGGAAATATGTTTAATTAAGAAGAGTAGGATACGCATTTTAAGACATTCAACCAATTCATAATAGAAATATAGACTATAAATTTGGTATAAAAGAAGTACAAACAAGAATATCCAAATTTAAGATAAATTTTTAAAAATACTATAATTTTTTTAGAATTCAGTATTCTACTTTTAACTCCACCAAAGATATTTACCTTGATTGGTTAAGAAAGTTAGTGGTGAAATCATATACCAACAGAACCTATTTTCCTAAAATTAAATATGTTATTTTTGTCATTTTCAATAAAAATATCTTCATCTTTACATTTAATTCAATAAAGAATAAGTGATAATAATTTATACTATATCTAGTCATTTTTATTTTTTCAAAAAATGACCAAGAGATCTTTCTCTTGGCCAGTTTTTTTAATTGTCAAATTCGTGTTCAAGAATATTTTTACAATTAACTTCAAAATTTATCCTTATTCGTTAATGAATACACCGAAAACAACAATTTTACTCTTAATTTAATACAAGGATCAAAATGTCCTTTACTCTTGATTTTGTTAAGTAGTTAGAACTTCCTTAATCCGTGTGTTTTGGTTATTTCTATCAAATAAAAACGTTTGTTTTCTTAGCTAATACTTGCTCCGTTTTAAAATATATGTCATAATTTTTTTTAAATTTATTTTAATATATTTATTCTCTTTTTATATAAATAAATTCATTTATTATTTTTCCAAACTTGCTATTGTCTCCAACTAACTATTTAAATACTTTTATTTTTTTAATACTATTAGTTTTTCAATTAACTATTTAAAACTAACAATTTCTGATATTAAATTTAACTTTAAAATATTAACTAATAACTTTTAAATAAAGATATTTTTATTATTTAATTTATTTTTATATAAAATTAAATTATGACGTAATTTTTAAAACATATAGAGTAGACTAGTCAGAGTCGCAACAATGTGAATTAAACAAGAAAATATGGGCAGAAGAGAAGCTTAGGCAAGCTGAAATAATTACAAGTTGTATTGGTAATAAGGGTGTATTGGGAGCAGAGAAGCCACTCGTGCGGACAAACAATTCACGCTCCTATAATTATACCTTTAAAAATGACAATAATTATGTTTAATAAAATATGGTAATTAGCTTAAAGACAAAAGATTAAACATTAATCAAGCAACAAGTTTTGGACACGAAAACCGCGGGTATTCGTCAAATCTCGCTACAAGTGTAAAAGCGGATTTTTGCACTTCCCAAAATCCTTCTCTCTATTATTCCTATCAGCTACAGTCTTTCCCACCCTCCAAGGACCCCCCGCCAGGCCCCTCCTTCCCCTCAACCCTCCGCCGGGCCTCTGGCTACAAATATCGTATTATGTGTGCTCCATTTCACTATAAATATACTACTCCTACTATATATATGATATTAACAAAAAAGATTGATTCATAGACTTCTTGAACAGATATATTACGAGCCATTCTAAGTTGAACATTCATCTTCATATTGCGTTAGTAGTTCTTGCCTGTAGAAGAAGCCAACTGCAAGAGGAAATCGAGCGAGGGACTTGAGTTGTGAGTGCCAGAGAGATCAGACAAAGATGGCGTCGTCCGACAAGGTGGTGGAAACGGTGATTGTGGGAAATTATGTAGAGATGGAGACCGAAGGGAAGCCCAAAGACGTCAAAACGAAGATATCTAACCTGTTCTGGCACGGTGGCTCTACTTATGATGCTTGGTTTAGCTGTGCTTCCAATCAGGTAATTCCCACCTTCTACCTAGTACGGTTGTCTTGTTTTATGATTCTTTTTACCGGCACCGCTTCAACTATGCGTTCTTGATTGGATTTTCTTTTTTTTTTTTTTGTTCAGGTGGCTCAGGTGCTGCTGACCTTGCCATACTCATTTTCTCAGCTGGGTATGCTCTCCGGCATACTCTTTCAGCTCTTCTACGGTCTGATGGGAAGTTGGACGGCCTATCTCATTAGCATTCTCTACGTTGAGTACAGAACCAGAAAGGAAAGGGAGAAAGTTGATTTCAGGAATCACGTCATACAGGTTTTCCATCCGCTACCAAAATTCCAAATTGCTCATGAACTGATATTACTAACAGACTGCATGCGACAATAGTACCAATCCATTTTTCACATGACTGGCTGAGTTTTGTTCATTTGTATATACATTTGTCCCTTGCTGTAGTGGTTTGAAGTTCTTGACGGGCTTCTGGGAAAACACTGGAGGAACGTGGGCTTGGCATTTAACTGCACATTTCTTCTGTTTGGATCCGTGATTCAGCTCATAGCTTGTGCGAGGTATCTCTATCTACCCTTGGCTGGTTCTGCCTCCGGCGTAGATTTATAGAGTATCTAGTGGTTATTAATGCCTTGTTCTTGTTTTAAATAATAAGCCAACCACTGACCGTTTCTGCAAACTGGGCATCTTTTCTTTTAATGCAGCAATATATACTACATAAATGATAATCTGGACAAGAGAACTTGGACTTACATCTTCGGTGCTTGCTGTGCCACCACCGTATTCATCCCTTCATTCCACAACTACAGAATCTGGTCTTTCCTTGGCCTGTTAATGACCACTTACACTGCTTGGTATCTCACCGTTGCATCTCTCCTCCACGGCCAGGTACGTGCCAGTGCTTCTGCATTAATTAATTCTCTCTCCGGAACAATTCTTTACCCCGACTGCAAATTATTACTACTACAGAACCTCCATAATAACAACGAGCGAAAGAGGCCGATGATCATGAAGTTTTTTTTTTTTTAATTTTCCTAATTAGATTAGGGATGTTTGTGAAAAAACAGGTGGAGGGGGTGAAGCATTCGGGACCAACCAAGCTGGTGCTCTACTTCACAGGGGCCACAAACGTTCTCTACACTTTCGGGGGACATGCCGTTACTGTGTAAGACATTTTGGATCATATTCGTGTCTTTTACGTTATTTTCTTAGGTGCCCGAGATTTGAACCCCCAACAAGTACATATTACAAAGAATTAAATTACTAGTATGAAAAATACCAGACTATGGTTTGCATGCCATCTTGAAAAAGACACGTCCTTAGCATCCTTGGACAAGCTCTGTCCATGCGATCCAATGACCAATCTCTGTCCTTACACTTCAATATTCTTCAATGTTGACCAATCGCTTTCCCAAATCTTGTTTTTTAGTATATCTTGTGAACGTATCTATTTTACAGCTATATAACTTCATGAATGAATCATCACCCCATGTTTCTTTCCTTCTTTCTTTCTTCTTCCCAAACTGCCCCTTACCTTACCGAGCATGCGAGGCAAAAAGTGATTCTCCCTTGGGGGAACCCTTCTAAGTACCTTTTTCAAGTAACAAAGTTTCCAGTTTTTTCAGCCACTTGAGATTCTTCCCCAAAGGAGAAGAATCAAAAGGACGTGAACAGAGGAAGAGGGCTCCACCTTTCTTACAACATTCTCATGAATCAATGTTTGTTTATAAGATCAGTAACTTTTTGTGCGCCATGTCTATTAAAACAGATAGTAGTTTCAAGAAAACGGTACTATGAAATCGGGGATAGTATAAAACACTACTCAGTTCATAAATATTTACTCAGATAGGAAATGCCCATTGAATGTAAAAGGTAGTTGTAGTTAATTATTGACTGAGTTTAAATTTGTGAGCAGAGAGATCATGCACGCTATGTGGAAGCCACAGAAGTTCAAAGCCATTTACTTACTGGCCACCGTCTATGTATTGACGCTGACGCTTCCATCTGCAGCGGCAGTGTACTGGGCATTCGGCGATATGCTTCTTAATCACTCTAATGCTTTTTCCCTCCTCCCGAGATCGCCTTTCAGGGACATGGCTGTTATCCTCATGCTCATTCATCAGGCATGCCCTGTTACCACTGCACCACTTAAACTTAGTATTTACTACTATCCTATTACGGAGTAGCATTGCGTGATTAATTAACAATTTAACGGGTTCCGGTAATTTGCCGTTTTGCAGTTTATCACATTTGGATTTGCATGCACTCCTTTGTATTTCGTCTGGGAAAAGGCCATAGGCATACACGAATGCAAGAGCTTGTGCAAGCGTGCTGCTGCGAGATTGCCTGTGGTCGTTCCTATATGGTTTTTGGCCATCATCTTCCCATTCTTTGGCCCAATCAACTCCACTGTTGGGTCACTTCTGGTCAGCTTCACAGTGTACATTATCCCAGCCCTGGCTCACATTTTCACCTTCAAATCTGCTGCTGCCCGCGAGGTTATTACAACACCACATTATCTTTTTACTGCTCTTCCTTTTTTTTTAATGCCTAGATTTAGTTTTCCACACAAATTAAAAATAGCATAAAAAAATGTTAAATTATAAGGTAAAATAAAAAATTAATCTTATTGGAATTTGAAAGATCAATTGATTGATGTAGTTTAGTGGAGTAATTAAGGTTAAAAGTGAAATTGAAAAAAGTATAATAAATATTTTTTTGTTACAAATATCTATAAACAAAAAATGAAACCAAATTTAAATAGATAAAAAAGGATTAGAGTAGTGGTTAGTGAACAATTAGATAATCCATAACTGATTATGTTTACAAATAAGTCGAGTCAACCAAGTCAAACTGTGAACTTATTTAGCTAAGCAGAATCTTCTCGTGAAATCTTTATGTCTTGTCTTGTTTTTTCACTGGCTAAAACTTGAGGTCCTAGTCAAAAGTTTGACCCGAATTGGCAAGCAAAGGGACCAACACATGACTTGGCCTGCCTGGTTCACGAATCACCATTGTCCTACACGGTTACTGAAATCTTGTACGAACAATTGCAGAATGCTGTGGAGCAGCCTCCTAAATTCGTGGGAAGATGGGTCGGCACCTTTGTGATCAATATCTTTGTGGTCATCTGGGTCTTCATTGTTGGGTTCGGATTTGGTGGTTGGGCAAGCATGTTGAACTTCATTCACCAAATTGACACTTTTGGACTTTTCACCAAGTGTTACCAGTGCCCTCCTCAACAATTTCCACCACCGCCTCATCTCCTCAATGCCACGGCTCCTCTGGCTCCTCCGGCTGCCAATCTCACTCAAACTGCCCGAGGCATTCACAAACCTTGATTCCAGTGTTTTCATGCTTGGGGACTGGCAAGCTGTGTCAAGTACTTATATAACAGCCTCTTGATCAGTTGCCACGGGTACGTAGCTTTAGAGATATTAGCAATGGAACGCCAAGACTTGTAGCTTCAATTGTCTTCTCCGGTCATCATCAATTTGGCTTCGTCGAACTACCATTTTCTCTCTGTTATGGAAATGGTTTTAGGTTGGTGCTTGATTTGTTTGTATTTGGACACATATGGTAAGCGCTGTAAGAAATTTTGTACTTACCTATGAAGTTTAATGCTAGCACAAGATTTTTGCAGATACTAGTACGACTGGGAATATCAGTATGCCTAGTAGAATTAGAAAATAGTCCATCATTTGATTCTTTGACCAAAGCTGTCCGTATTGGCATCCAAACTAAAATGAAACAAAATACTTCATCAGTTACCAACTGAATTTTTTTTTGCTATAACAGTTATCAACTGAAATTAGTTCCCACATTCTCACCAGTAACAAGATTTTGTGAGGTGCAATCTTGTGAAGCAGTGACAAACGAGACAAGAATTTTTGCTCTAACCACATAATAAGCTTAAGCAAGTCCACTATGAGGCCTTTTTCTAATACTATCTTTTATCAGGGTGGCATGAGTTCTTCAAAGAACATTTGAAGAGTTAATGGTATAGACTAAGACAAAGGCTCAAGAAAAAAAAAACATATATTTTGAAATAAATTAAAAAAATAAAATATATATTTTGAAACTAAAAAATTTGATAGTGTTTTGATTTAATATTTTTTATTTTGAATTTTATAAAAAAATTAAGATTTTAAATAAAAAATTTACGTTAAATTAAATTTTATAAAAAATATTATGTAAATACATTCGTAATATAATACTATTTTTATCGTTGCGTAACATTTTTATATAGTTAAATTTTTCTCTAAGAAGAAACCCCTTTTATGATAGAACAAATCCCCAGGCTAGCTTGAAAAAACAAAGCTTTGAAGCTTTTTCAGTTAAAGACCATGTAAACATTGATCAGGTTCAGTTCTTTAACCATCAAGAGAAGCAGCAACCCTACGGTATCGGGGAAACACACACTGTTTTCTCCACTTTAATATTCGGCCTTTCTCAGAATCTGGAAGTGGGCCAAGTTCCTGGTGTCCGGTCATCTTCCATTTCGTACCCCCTGCTAAATTTCCTTTACGATCCATTTCGCTCTTTCCGTTTACTAACACGGAAAGTAGTTTAAATCTTCCCCTGATACCAATATTGATTAAGAACCACATGCTTTGATTGAGGAGTAAGTGTACGGTGCAAAATGACTTTCTTTCACCAATTTTCTGGAAACAAAGTTGAGAAACTATTTAAAAATATCCTTTAACAATTTTTGTATTACCACTCATAATCAAAACTTTTTTTGTTATACTTAAATTGTATTTGGCTAGAAATTTTTTTATTTTAAATTTTATAAAAATAAAATTTTTATTAAAAAATATATATAATTTAATTTTATATTTGATTAAGTCAAAACTATCCAAATAAATTTTTATATTCCTAATATATTTGTAGGGTTTAAAACAGCCCTCTCCGGCATGTTGGGGAGGTGACGTAAGTGCTGCGTGCATCAAATTTTTAGGGTAAAAATGTTGTTTCTCTCCACCATTACTTATGATAACTACCTTTTCACCCATCACCTTCATTCCTCTGCAATTCTCCTTCAAAATCCAAATTGATCCCGTTGCAGAACTGACTTTGCTGGAACACTAGGGGCACCCCTTTGAAGCAGAAAACGTACACCCTTTGCCCAACCAAACAACCGGAGAGATGGCCTCAAACGGCTCTTTAATTTCAAGGAGATCAAACCCGCCCAAAACAGTTAAGTCACCAATTTTCTGCCAATGCGGGAGGCTGGCCATCTCATACATGTTCTGGACAAATGCCAACCAGGTACAACCGTACAAGATTCAATAGGTGTTTGATTTGGACAAGATAAAACCAAGAAAGGACTTGTCTGATATTAGGATTCTGCAATTGTTATGAATGTACCCAATTGGGCACTCGATTCTACTGGCGCAAGCTACAAAGTCAATTTATGAACTTTTCCGAACCTAATTGAGCAGCAAGTTGATTAATTCGATGAAACAATTAGAGCATTCAAGTAAAATTTGTTCAAGAAAACTGACGGGGGCTTACCTTGATCCTCTAGGACAAACCCACAAACATCTGCTGCTTCTTTGAGCGCAGCTCTCCACTTTTGCACACTCTCCAAACTCCCGCTTTTCATTTTCTATGTTCTTGAATCGCCTCTCATGCTCTTCAATTGCTTTCTAAAAAACTCCCGTCTGATTTCTTACTTCCGAGGGGCTGACATCGTAGAAAACGGGAAAAACTTGTAGTCCGGCTGTTTTCCTTTGAAGAAGCATAATTTTCGAGAAAACTACAATGGCAATTCTTGGATGCTGAATGGCACGTTCAAGTTCTGATTCAACATTCTTTCCTCTCGCAATTTCATCATCATCCAGTGAAGTTGGTGCGGTTGTCTTCACCTCGGAAACTCAAGAAAACATCATATGGACACCGTAAAGAGGAAGATGCGTAGAAGATTTCATAAGCTCTCCATATTACAGATTATAATGCTTCAAATTAGTGGGTGGCGTTCAAGGTAGTCATAGGGTTTGAGTATTCCCGTTCAAGAAGGTGGGTTTACAGTTTTGATTTTCTTTTTAATTAGAGATACGAGATTTAGGGTGAAGAGGGGGGAGGGGGGGTGGGGGTGATATTTAGGGTCGAAAGTTAGACTATGTTTTTCTTTGGAAGAGCGATTGAACAAATAATTCAGCGTGTTAATCGGGTAGGATTCGGGTTTGGATATTTAGATCAAGTAATATCCGACCAAACAAGATGAGTTGGAGAAAAAGTGATTTTGTAACAATTTTACCCTAAAAAAATTGAGACACGCAACTCTCACGTCAAGAATCACTGCTTCAACCACGCGAATTCCTTCCTAGAAGGTAGTTCTAGACCTTCAAAATACCAATATAAAACATTAAAAAAATTGTTCGAAATGACAATACAAAAATTGTTCAGGGCATTTATGTTTATTTTTCAACAAAATATGCCAACGTAAAATTGCATTGTGGCCAACAGTTGATAGACTTGGATTAAAGTGCTGTTTAAATAACATTTAATTTGAAATTCAAAATAAAACTTTAAATATAAATTTATATTTTTTCAAATAATTTAAATTTTATAACATTTTTAAATAAATATTTACAAATCAAACTTCATCTCATGCAATCCTATCTCAACGCACCAAACTAGTTCAACCTCCTGCATCTGTCGAGTAATCTGTCTTCTTCTGCTTCCGTTGCAAAAGCTGGGCAGCAGGGACAGTGCATTTAGTCGCAGATTAGCATCTACCTGCTACAAACCCTTTTCTAAGTCCTTCATTATTACTTAAAAAAAAAAGGTCCGTTTTCATTATTAAAATCTAATACAAAATCTCGCTTCTTTACAAACAATTTTGAAGAAATTTAACACACAATTTTTCAAATAAAACAAAATCCAAATACTCCTCAAAACTCAACACCTCGCCTTACCCATAATACAACCCCCCCCCAAGTCCTATCCCAGCTTGTCCCTTCCCGCACCAAAGTTCGGAAGAAATCCTTATCTAGGCTCCGCTCAAAGGGAACCTGGGCTCATCATTGCCTTTTCCGTACGACTATAAAAATCTTTTGACAGGACTCAGGAGGATACAGCATTTGATTGATGCGATTAGTCACGCTGAGAGAGAGGGAGAGAGTAGTCTTAAATTATTAATGGAAGCAGCACCCGAGTCCTTATCCAGTTCCTGTTGACCGAACCACACGTCCACAGATGCAAGAGCAATCTCATTCAAAGAAGTGTAAGGTGTGCTTTTATTTACTCCAGAAGAGAAGAGCCAGATTCAGCCCCCAAAAAGAAAAAATGAGGAGGGAAGAGCCAGCTATTGTACATCCCTCCTCTCCGTTCCATTGCCCTTTTTGAGTAAAATTTACTCCTTTTTCAGAGCCCATAGTCCCCATGTGAGTCGCTATAAATTTGTCAGCACCACATGAAAATAAAAACACCATATGAACTGCCTCTCTTGGGTCGCCGGAACTAATTAATAGTGTCCCTCAACTACGGCTAAATTAAACCATGATTAAATAGGATATTGTGACAACTGCACTTGCAGATTCGTTTAGCTGGAGGATTTGGGTTGAATCCTTGAACCCAAAACGTTAGCTCGTTTCATCTATAGAAGTTAATAGAAAAGCAAATATAGAAGATATGACTCACTAGCAATCTTCTTAAGGAAGCAAATGAGAATACATCAAAAAGAGAATAAAAGGAAGCAAATAATGAGAAGACAGAAAGAGGATTCCTTAGGGAAAATACCAGAGATGATTTCATTTCAGGAAGAAGGATCCGCATGCATGAATCAACTGTTCAAATCATGCCAGTCTTAACATCCTACAGCATTCTTTTTCTGGTCAAAAACAGATTTAAGAAACAGATATTGATAATATCCGAAGAAAACTACCAAGCCCCAAAAAAGATATACTAGTAAAATTGTACTTCCATCATAACAGCAAAGCCCGACAAAATAGGCACCGCAGAAATAAAGCAGAAGAGGGAGGTCCAACTGAGATCAACGATTGCTGTTTGGGCAATCACGAGCAAAATGGCCCTCCTCCCCACATTTGTAGCAGCCGCTTCCACCGCTGCCATATCTTCCACCCCCGCCGCCGCCGCCGCCCTGGGAGCAGTCCCTAGCAAGATGGCCAGTCTCGCCGCACTTGAAGCATCCACTCCCGCCACCGCCGTAACCACCCCCACCACCATAACCGCCGCCATAACCCCCACCCCCATAACCTCCACCGTAACCGCCACCCCCATAACCACCTCCACTACCACGGCCGCCGCCTCTGCTCCCACCGCCGCTGTAGCTGTAGCCGCCGCCGCCGCCGCGGCCTCCTCCCTGAACAGGGGCTCCATCGGGACCAGTGACGTTGACAGCCTTGGTACGGCCGTCTCCGCCGTACTCCACCTCAAACTCCACGGCCTCGCCCTCTCCAAGGCTGCGGTATCCACTCCCTGACTGGATTCCAGAGTGATGGACGAAGAGATCTTCGCCGCCGTCGTCGGGAGTGATGAACCCAAAGCCCTTTTGATCATTAAACCACTTCACATGACCCTTGACCCTCTCGTTCTGCCTCTGATCACCCCCTTCCTCCGAAGCCATTTCCCCACAACCACAAGCTAAGAACCACCAGAAAGAGGAAGCAAAACCTTCCTTTACCTCTTTCTCTCTCTCTAGATCGTCTGGCCCTCTCACTAGAAGGAGTGTGAACTCATCCTGAACCGGGGTGGGCCGGTTATATACGCAAAAAATATCCCTAGGAATGGGTGGGATGGAGGAAGGGAACCACGTCAGCGAATAGATGCAGTGTGGGGACTCGACTATTGGGTGGGCTCCATCTAATTGCTGCTTCTGGGGATCGAAAGCGACGGCTGGCTATTTCCGAGGGAATCCAACGGCCAGGGAGCGGATGATGAGTATTGGTTGACCGTAGAACCGCTGGGTTGTTTCGCTTTCTTGGAGTGTGTGTGCTGGCACGGAGCTGAGGGGTGGAATGGTAATTTGAAAGGGTAATTATATGCAGTTTTATTTTAAATTATAGATGAAAAAGTTTTATTATTTATTTTTAAAAATTTTTAAATTTTTTTGAAACTTTTGAAATACTAAAACTCAAATTTATCAATAATAACTATATTTTTATCAAATAAAGTTTAATTTATCAAATAATATCTAATTTTACATCTTTTTATATATAAAAAATTTCAAAATCGGTCATAAAATAGTCAATTTTGAAAAAAAATATCAATTTACGTCACTTGCACAATAAGTGACGAAATTGATGGATAATTTTTGCTCAAAATTAGCAAAAATTGTGGCCAATTTTTATCAATCTTTGGCAGAATTTGTGGCACAAGTTTCGCCAATCTTGGGCAGAAATTGTGCGGAAATTTCTGTAAAATTTGATAAAAATTATGGATAATTGAAAAATCACATTAAATTTATATTAAATTTGTCATATTAAATGTTTTTTATCAGAGAAAAAAAATAATTTAAAGAACAAATAAATTTTTTTTTAACTCCAAAGCACTTTAATATTAGTTGTTGTATGGACTGGAATATAGTAGTAAATCCATATTTGTTTCTAATACATAATAATGAGTAATTAATCTTACCACAAAGAAACTTTGGCAAATACTCCATCCGTTTCAAAATTTATGACTTATTTTTTTACAAAAAATTAAGATTTTATTAAATTTTATAAAAAAAATTTAATAGATGTTTAAAATATCACTATTTAAAAATTATTGGTTAGTATGTCAAAATTTTTTATTAACTTTTGAAGTGCTCAAATTATTCTAGTTTAAAAAAGTCTATTTGTTTTTTAAATTATTATTTTCTCTGACAAAAATCATCTAATATGATAAATTTAATAAAAATTCCATGTGATTTTTTAATTTTGACACAATTTTCGCCCAAAATTGTCGGGAACTTGTACCACAATTTCATCCCAAAATTGGCAAAAATTGGCCAAAATTTTTGCCAATTTCTGGCAAAAATTGTCCACCAATTTCGTCACTTGCTGGCACAAGTGACGCAAATTGATATTTTTTTTTTCAAAATTGACTATTTTGTGATCGATTTTGAAGTTTTTTATATTTAAAAACATGTAAAACTAGATATTATTTGATAAATTAAACTTTATTTACTAAAAAATGTATTTATTATTGATAGATTTGAGTTTTAGTATTTCAAAGATTTTAGAGAAACTTAAGAATTCTTAAGTTTAAATAGTGAATAATGAAATTTTTTCAGATTACGTATAATGCAAAATAAAATTGCATATAGAAATGACGATTTGAAATACGTTGAGCGGTTTTGGCTCGATGATCCAAGTCATAGCGGGAGGCGATTTAGGACTTCTATACATAATTTTTTTAAAATATAAAAAATTTATTATTTTATTTTAATTTTAAAAAAGTTTTTAAAATTTTTTAAAGCTTTCGAACAAAAGTTAGTTTATCAAACTACTCATAATTTTACATCTATTTGCACAAAAAAAACTACAAAATCGACTTTAAAATGATCGATTTCAAAGTTGGCGAATCTCTCAATAAATTCTGCCACCAGATTTGTAGTGGCAGAATTTGAAGAAGAATTCTACTAGTGATTGACGGAATTCCTCTGCAAATTTCGCCATCAAGTGACAGAATTGGAAAGCAATTGTACCCCGTTTAGATACAATTTGATTCTCAAGAGTACCCCAATAGGACACGATATTTTCAAAAATTGTACCACAAGGTGGCGGAATTCTTGAGGCGGAATTCCCTGGTTCATTCCGCTACATTGTGATGCAATTTGCTGGTGAATATGGCGAAATTTTCAAACAATTTGCATATCAAAAATTTATTTTTAGATCACATTTTAAATTAATATTATGTATATTTGTATTAATTAAATTAATTATATTTTAATATTTTTATTATTTATACAATTTGATTTAGTTGATTTATTCGATTGATTCAATCTATTTAATTATTTTTTATTTATTTATATTTTAATTTAATCATTATTTGTTTATTTGACAATAATTTAATTTAATCATTTTTTATTATTATATTAATTAAATAAATCGCGAAGAATGTTGTAAGATAAAAGAAATATTTTACAGTAATGTGATTATTTCCTTAGAAACATTACTATTAAGAATAAATTTATAACCATTAGATATTTGAATAATAAATATTTTATATAGTTAAATTTTTTATAATCGTTAGATGTGTTTGATCCAACGGTTAATTATTTATAAATTTATATTAAAATACCTTATCGAGTCTATCCGAACCCGACCCCAGACTATATAGAATAGGGTACGGGTCCACCCTATTTGAACTCGTCGGGTAATCGGGCTGAGTCTGGTACCAATAATGGTCAATGTTTGGACTCGTTCACACCCATACTTAAGACCAATTGCTGATAGTAGCAGTCGATTGTACGGTCGGCAGCCTATTATGGTGTCTGCCAGGTAGCGAGCTGGTCTAGCGAGTAGTATCACTAGCGACATCCCAATAAGTACTACGGACGTCACATCGGGCGTCGATTTGTTACAATTCTCACCACGTATGTCATGGGCATCAAGAATGTACGCGCCCATTCCAAGATACGTAATATATCCTTGGCTTCCGATGGCATCGCCGGCTCTGACCGCACTATGTTATTATCTAATGGCGCTTGCATATGCATCGCCGACCCGTAGCGATCACGCAAAGGATGCAGGCCCATCATATTACTATCTGCCAAAAGTCCCGATTACACCATATAGACATTTTGATGATTATGATGAAGGGTCTGGCGAGAATGTACAGAACATGAAAGAACCTGATACCGATACAAATTACGATATGGATACAAGTGCTGATATGTAGTAGACCATTGGTGACACAGCAGTGGGAGAGGAATAGACATTCAATTAGAGTGTTCAATACACAGCTCTGACGCATTCATTAGCAAGACCGCGAAGATGATTGTTACGTCGTGTTATAGTAGGGGTTGTCAGCCTAGCTCATTTGGTTTACTAAAGCTGGTGTATCGGCTCGGCGGGATAAGTCACCTAGTTTAGTTCCACTAGGTGTTGGCGCATCGACACATCCTCTAGTCAGTATGGCAGTTGCAGAGGTAGTACGCGTGAATGTTACATCCAGTAGAGTATTAGTGGACGACGAAGAACGCCCCGGACCAGTACTGAGGGGACAGGTGAGAGATGGCGGATGGCACACCCAAACTGCTAGTCGGAGGTGCATTTGTCGTAGCGTACCCACGGAGGTGTGGTGGCTTACGAGACCAGCACTTGAAGGTTCGTAGGACTCATCTCCCATCTCATCATTTTTCGGTCACGTTGCTAGCTACATATGGCGCGGCGAAGTACGTATACTTTTTTTCAATTACTCATAATTAAAATATTCTTTAAATATGCAAAATATATAAGTCGCTAAAAATTTGCATGTTGTCTGACAGGAGTGTCCAGTACTCACATTCTATTCCCGACAAGGCTACGTTGATAAGTGGGTTGTCCTAAACGACGCGGTTGAGGTGATTGTGGTGTGCAGTGGTCTCAAGCGATTGTGCGAGTGTATTTTCTTTAGACCAAACAGTCTGCTGATATTTGTTTTCGTTGAGATGTGGCAGTTTGATACAATACATTCTATATATCATTCGATGAGATGACCATTATCCTTCATGATATGGCACAGATACTTGTCGAAAACTGTTCGGCTACCGCCTTATCACGATAAGCCTTATAGCACCGATTTTTAATGTTTTTCGAAATGTGTCAACAGTATAACATGTGCTGTGAATCAGGAAATCAATCACGCAAGACCTGTATCAATCTGAGCTCTCGATCAGTCATGATAATATTGGGAGAACAATTTCTATCGAATATCTCCTTAACGCACTCCAACACTCACCGGTAACTGTCTGCCTACTCAGTGCTAATCCAAGCGCCCGCGATGAAAAAGTTGCAACCTGTCGGGGTCAAACCAACGATCTCCAAATATAACATATTTTAACTATTTCAATTAATTTATCAAGCACTCTTGAAGCAAACAATATTTTACATATATTTTTAATTAAAGAACATTATGTGTAGCTGCAATGCAACACAAAATAAATAGAAATATAACGAACATATTAGTATTATCTGTTGTATCCATTATCAACACAAATAGATATGCAAGAGTAAGTAATGTCGAATCTGGATGAATAAAAATACAGTCACTAAAATAAATAGGCACGAGCAACCTAGCTAAACTCTATGCCAATGTATGTATCCATGTTCAGTGAACAACTTGAAAAGTTGTTGAACCACTGCCGACCTTCTATACTCGTAACTCTTAATTTGTATCGAGCATTATACACAGTCTTCGCCCTGCACCCCAATCAACACAAACATATGTTATCCGTACCTTTATAAAATTTAATAAAAGGTATATAAGCGTACAAGTAAGGAGCATTATATATTTATTATAAGCACACATACCTAACAACAGTTCTCTGGTTCTCCTGTTTCAAATGATCTAAAATATGTTTGGGCTAAACATGACATTTACTTATTTCCTTCGTGATTTTCAACTCTCGCTCTGTCATCTGCGCAGCTAGTGAATGACCATTCCGGACTCCGAGCTTGTGGTTGTGCTTGTCGCATATTACGGCAAGACTCCACGCTCCCTCGTAATGCTCTCTACCCATAAATTTTAGCAGACAGTGAAATTTTTTTATTCCCTTAGACTTTTTTTTCTTAGTCCGCGCCTCTGGTGCTACTCCATCATTCAGAACAGAATTACATTTTTCAATATACTCTACCCCCTCTCACACCTAAGCTCGACAAGTCCGCGCCTCTGGTGCTACTCCATCGCCTTTTTTCGAACGAGTAATTATCAATAAAGTCCTTGCCTGTAATGCTGTCGTCTTCGCCCACTTTACTAACTCCTCTTTACTCGAAAATATATCTTACGTACTCAAAAAAAAGACTTAGATCCTAGACTTTGTCAAGATTCAAAAATTCTTCAAACAAATCTGATGATGATAACAGACATTGGCCTTCTGGCGAAACTTGTGGTTCAGTTTCGCTATATTTTGGCGAAAATTGACTACAAAATTAGCCATTGTCAAATTTCGCCACATTCTTATAAAAATTGAACAAAAAATTTGCCATTATCTGTCAAAATTTGTCATTGCGCTTGTCGAAATTTTGGGATAAATTTTGCTACTATTTGACAAAAATTGATCACAAATTTTGCCAATATCTAATGAAATTTGTGGTCAATTTTTGTCACTTTGTGATCAACTACAGTACAAATTACGTCACTCATTAGCGAAAATGACCTAGAATTTTAAAAATTTTATACAAATACAAATTTAAGTAGTATTTAACTACTTTTTACTTCAAATTCGAGAAAATCTTTTGTAAAATCTTTGCTCATTATTTTGTTGTGACTAAATTCGTTTATTTTTTATTAAAAATATAATTTTTTTATGTATACATTGAAAGAATTTTTTTAAAAAAGAAAAAATATTTTTAAAAATAATTATTTTTTATATTATAAATAATTTTAAAAAACTATATATAAAAATCACGATTTGAAAGTACCAAGTGGCAAAACGGACTGCCGTCTCATAATGGTACGGAGAGCGTGAGGCATTGCATAGAAATCTCCTCCAGAGACTTTTTTTGTCTCCTTTTCCCTTTTAGACTACTCCTGTTCCTAAGCGTTTCTTCAACGTAATACGCTACCCTAGAAGTATACGATTAATGGAGTACCGTCATTATTTAACCATTTACTTTCTCCATGCTGCTTTATTTGTAGAAAATTAGTCACTCTTTTATTTATTTTAATTATTAAATTTTAAAAATTTTAATATATATATTACTCTATCATCCTCTAAACCTTTCAATACCTTAATCATTTTTTAAAATTTTCATATATGTCCTAAATTGGCTTGACCACTTGGTGTTGATGCTCTAATAAGGAAATGTGGGATAGAAATTTGAAATTTGATTCGTCTTTAGATGCTTTTTTTTCTTTTTACATGGCATTGACCTCTCTTGTCATTTAATTAGTAATTTTAAATTACTAAAAATTTTATTGAATATTATTTATCTTCCTTTGAATGAAGAGATTCAAAAAGTTAAGATTATTTTATCTTTCTTATTATAATTCTTCGTTCTCCTTAAATAATGATATTTTATAATCCAATTTGTGTTAATAATTTTTTCTTTAACTAGTGAAGTAAACTCAAACTAAAAAAATTCAGGGTAATTGGAGAATATTTGTTCTTTAATTTTGAAGTTTAATTCCATCTTTAGACTTTATAATTTGAGAATTTTATTTTTTTGTGATAGCCTGATATCATGCTTTACAGTAGCAAGTAACTTCTTCTAGTATTCTGTTATTTTTTTTCCTTCAAAGAGCTCATAATTATTTTAATATTTGATTTTTTCTAATTTTTATAAATAATTTCATATATTTGAAATGTAAAATATTTTTCTTCAAATAAATTGTTTCAATATTTGTCTCCAAATAAATAATTTCAATGAAAATGTAAAATAGTCGTGCAAGCTTTACTACATGAGAAATCCTTGTTTTATTGGTTTATATGTTCTGATTTTTTTTGACAAATAAAAAAATAGCGAGAGTAAACACCAAAAGGAGCTGTTTAAGATGTGCCAAAATTATAATTGTTTTTACTCCCTTCGTTTCAAAATATATATCTTAATTTTATTTTATACGAAAATTAAGTTTGTGTAAATTTTATAGAAAAGTTTGATAGATAGCTAAAATACCTTTATTAAAATATTGTTGGTTAATGTTTTAAATTTAAATTTAATATTGGAGATTGGTGTCTGAATAGTTAGTTAAAAAATTAATAATTTTTTTAAAATAAATATATTTAAATAGTTTGTTTGAGATAGTGATAAAGTTTCAAGAAAATAATAAATGAGTACTTTATATAAAAATATGATATATATTTTGAAACAAATTAAAATAAAAATCATGACATATATTTTGAAAATGAGAGAATAATGTATTAATTGTGGGATTGTATAAATTTTGATTTTGATTTTTTACATTGAATTTCAACCAAAAAATTATTTATAAAATAAGACATAAGTTCTGAAACTCTATCCAATTATATCCTATATTTTTGAATTGGTTTTTAAAATAAAAAAGTGAATTAGTTTATTTGAAGACAAATGGAACTTGGCATAGATAATATATAATAAAGTATATTGGTTTTAGTAATTAAAACCTTTCCAAATCAATGCGATGTCAACTCAATTTCTCTCTAGTTAACAAATTTCTTGATTTGTAATTTAAAATATTCGTATCTTATTAACAATAAATTAACGAAGGCATCGTAAAATTTTTTTATATTTAGTTTAGTAATGTCTTATTTGTATGTCCAAAACATTAGCTAGATTTTGTTTGAACATGACTTTGATCAAAAAAAATTTCTTGTTTTGAAATAAAAATACTTTTTTCTATATAGAATTTCATTCTAAATATATGTAATTCACTCTTAAAAAGTCATATCCTTTTCGCTTTGACTCTGCATTCTTTAAAATCAAATTATTTTTTCATTTAGGCTGTGATTGAATGGAGTTTAGTTTTGAATTTTTATTTTATATTTTTGTAAAAGTTAAATTGGTTGTGTGAGAAAATGTATAACTCACACTTGAAATTTTGAATTTAGTTCGGAACCAAATGTTGTCCAATTACACTTACTAAAGTAAAAAGAAAAATCTAATTCAATAGGAGCCTAAAGTTCTATTCCTGCTACACTTAATTTTTAATTTAGGGTGTATTTGGATTGTTTTTTGTTGGAAAATATTTTATCTTGAATTTTGTGAAAGTAAATTTTTTTGTGAAATGAGAAGTGTGACTCAATTATGTGTTTGGTTGGAAGAAATAAAATCCAAATAGAATCTTATATTTTAGTGGTTATTCTCAAAATACTCTATTTGTTCTAAAATTATAGTTCACATTTATTTTCTTTTTTAATTGTTTATTTTTAATTCTGAAAATAAATATTTATCTTTTAATATAAACATAATCCTATCTAATTATATTATCCTAGTTCACAAGCTTCATCAAATCTTATTAGTTACTAAATTTTGTTTTCAATTACCTAAAATAAACCACTTAACATCATTTTAAACCAAAAGCTATTTTTTATGTATTTTCAATTGTTTATTCATTTCTAAACTAAAAAGTCCAAATTTTAAGAGGCTATTCTAGAAGTGTTTTTCAAAATAGCTTTTACTTATTGAAATCGGCAAAAATAATAATATTATTTTAAATAAAAAATAAATTTTTTAAAAAATATCTCTATTTAAACAAGTTAAAAAATTTTAGCAATAAAAAAGAGGGCTTAAAAGTACAGTTAATCACCAAGAAGGGGGCAGATGGATATAACCCTTAAAAATAATACTCACGATAATTTTGAATCTTCTTACCGTTTATGAGAAGGCAGATGTCGACAACTAACTGAAGTTTACTTTTTATTTTAAATTTGTTTTGGGGAAAGAAGCTGTAAATTTATTGTACACGTGGAATTAAAAATTGTATAATTTACACAAGTTTAAAACTTTTTTTGGAGTGCATGAAAGGAAATTTGTGCTATCCTCCTAAGCATTAAATTTGAAATTCAAAATTTCGAAAACAACGTCATAACTGCTCCAACAAGATTATTCCATTTTTTTATATAATTAAAATGTTTCATTCATATGAGAATGAAAGTAAGTTATATATGTTAAAAATTACGGTAATAGGTAAAATATCACATCTCAAATACTTTTTATAAAAAAATTTATAATAATAGAAAAAAACAAACATACTCATATCTTTTTTTTTTGAATATTTTTTTCGATATTCTTAAACATTTATAAAAATAACTTAACTTCGTAATTTTTCTTAAATAATAATTTAGAAGATTCTTAACGTATTAGTGATCTTGAATAATTACATATATCTGTTACTCGATTTACTAGTTACTTATCAGTTAGGTATAGGTAACAAATTCTTTTACAAATATGTAAAATTAACATAGAGTAATTTTTGAATAATTTATTAACAACTCAAATTTTTAACATGATAGTCAAAGCACCAAAGATTTTATTTTTCCTGGTAGATAAAAATTTGCAAAGATATGCTTGCTTTAATTCTAAAATTAAAAAATAACTACAAATTTTTTAAGTGTACAATATATAGTTGAAGAAGTAATACTATTGACAGTTAATTTATTTATATATAATTTAATTTTTCAAAATTAATTATCTCATATTTTCTGAGATAATTAGTCCAAAAGTGAATTGCATGCGCGTGGGATAGGCCGCAACGACACGGGACCCGCAATAGTTTCTTCTTGCTGGCGGCCCAACGGTCATTAGCCGTTCAGTTCTGTTTGAATCAAATCTACAGAGAATATAAAATCAAATAAAGTTGTATGCCGCGTGGATCGCTGGTTTGTCCTTTTGCACCAACAAGAATTCCCTTCCCGCCCCTATGGGCTAGACGGGTTGATAAATGGTGTGATGACTCGAATAGATACTTAGATAATACGAATTTAAATTTAGATGGTAGTAAATTTTTTAAAAATATTATAAAATTTATTGTTAGATTTAATTCGTTAATATTTTTTGTGATCGACACACCACTTATATATATTTCTCAATTTATATTTTATTAATCAAAAGGCCTCGTAAAAAGTAGTTTGCCCTCCGACTTCCTCCTTAAAATCCATAGAATTCCCTTCTCCCTCTATGGCCCTACAAAGCACTTATTCGGTTCCACTTCATTGCGTTAATATACCGCTATAAGGTAGTAAGACTCTACTTTGATTTTAATCCACTGGATTAATAGTCATAGCACAGCGATCGAGTGTCTCATTCATAATTCAGGAATTCACAGATCGAATTCTTATAATTTTTTTAAAAAAATTTATCATATATTTTTTTAAAAATATATACGTGAAATATTAAATAATTTTCTTATTTAAATAATAAATTAATTTTAAATATTAATATCATTTAAATTAGCATTCCTATCAAGGGTAAAAATGAGTTAAACTAGTACGCGAGTAGTACATAATTCGATTTGGTCTTTAGTTTAACAAGCTCAATTCATGAGCTAAATAAATTATATATAAGTCAATATTTTTCATTTAAACTATAATATACGTCGAGTATTTGAACTAATTAAAGTTTGACTTAATCAGCTTATTAATCGACTCCATACAAAGAAATAAATATTACTTGCAATAATATGATTGGTCTTGTGAGATGAGATAAAAAACACAGTCCTTTACGAAAACACAAAAGTAAGGACAAAAATTAGTCTAAGAACAGAAATGGAAGAAAACATTAGCAGTCCTTTCAACTTTCAAACTGCTTTGATGTACGTAATATTGAATCTCGTTAATTTTGTATTGTTAAATACAACGGTCATGTTTCTTTGCACATTGCACGGGGCAAAAGAATCTGGAATTACATCTAACGGCTCGAGGACACAACGGATGCTGTTCGTTCCTATTAAAGTTTAATGGAAGACAATGACTCTTTTTTTCAATCTTGTATTTCATCTAAAAAATCAGGAATGATACAATGAGTGTCACCCCCCTACCATAAGGAACATAGCCAATCACAACATTATATTTAGCCCAACTAGCTATTCCGTGAGCATGAACATTGGCATCACTACAGACATGATTTACCTCTTAAGATGGATTCTTATTAGCTAATATAGTTCTCTCAAAATCCATTATAGTTTTTTCTTTCCATTCTTCAGACAAAGTACAACGTTAGTTGCTTTTAATTACTTTAGGTGCATTCCCTTCACTAGTACTATCAAACGGGCTCGGCATAGATCACTCCTAAAACAGGTCGGAATAGACTATTCTATTTTTTTACGGGTTAGGAAATCATCAGGCTAGTCACTTTCTTTTAATAAATTAAATTTTTTACTATATTTTTTCTCTCTATCATATATGAGAATATAAATTTATAATTAAAATAAAAAAAATCTTTAACTAATCATCAATATTTTTTAAATAAAAAATAATCATTAATTATATATATATCATACCTAATCTGAATAAATTTATATAAAAAATATTTAAAATAAAATAAAATTAATTAATCTTAATTGTAGGTATGATTATCATGTGTGATGTAAGAAAATTTAATATTAAAATTACTATATATTCTATGTTTTATAATATTTTTAATAAAAAAATAAAAAAAAAGATTTGGCCCGTTCTGGCCTACGGGCTAAACCGAGAGGGCCAAATCAATCTGCATTTAAATGAGCTTGGAAAAATAAAGCCCAAGACTGCTTATATTACGGGCCAACGAGCACGCTGTGCCACTACTACCCTTCACATATTAAATTGGCAAGTCTCTTTTCCTCTACAACTTTCAGTACTAGTATAGCTACTTCAAACTCAGTAATAAAAGAATCTAGGGCCAGATCTCTTTCAGTCCAAGCTTCCAATATTTCTTTTTTGTTATTCTTGATAAGGTAGACACTAGTCATGTTTCCTTAGTTGTCGAAAGTAACATCAAAATTAACCTTAAACCATACTTTAGGTGGAGTTTTCCACCTAGTATCAAATTGTCAAATCTGTTTCTTCAAAGTTCTATTAATTGAAGCATTCCAGCAGGCTCCGATAGAGTTTCAAATATTGTTGGCTAGGACATTCCAGTACGAGATCTTTTTATGAAATTTTGGTGTGATTGGATAGAGTTTAGTTTTGAGTTTCGTAAAAGTTAAAATTATTTGTGAGAAGAGATGTGACTCATACATTTAAAATTTTGAGTTTGATTTTGAGTTTGTTCATGTACCACTAAATATTTTCCATTAGTACCACATCATAATTAAGAAACCGGGATTTCTCTTGGGAGTTTAATGGGAAGGAATTTTTTGAATCAAGTAACTCTTGGCCCATTGTTGAATAGTCCAACTGCTGAAGGTATTAATTCTCAATTGCCAACATGAGTTAGACCATAATGTTTTGCTTAATGGTTGGTGCATAAACATGTGTTCTACCGATTCTTCACCATCATTGCAAATCACACCAGATTTGTCTTGGATACTCACGATTCCATTTAGCCTAATTTTGGTAAGAAGAGTGTTAGACAGAAGCTTCCATAAGAAAAGGTTGTGGTTATTGTGAATATTAGAAGCCAAAGTCTTTTCCAACTCATCCTACCTTCATTCGAAAAATCTCTGCAAGTTATCAATCCCGTACGCAAACTTGATTGAAAAAGCTCTTGACTTGGAGGAAGCCCACCTTGCAAAATCTTGGCCCCCAATAATGGGGATTTTAAATTTGAGGATCTCCCTAGCCATCTCTAGGGAAGAGGTTGAAGATGAGATCATGGTTCCAATAATTTGACAAAAGCAATATCAGTTCTTTGAACACAGTCACTGCACCATCAAAGTAAAAGTCTTCAGCAGGTTTGAAGTTTGGTAATCCTAGCATTTGTAGGTCTTTCTAGATATTTAGAGCAGAGTTGAAACCAACTTAGACAATGACTTGGAGAGAGTACTCACTCACATTGTTATTTAGACCATCTATTATTCCAGTCAACATAATTCAACTTCATTAAAAGGAAAATTTTAGTCTCAATTTTATTATATCATGAACATATACTAATTGATATTTTTGTTGACAATAAGTTGAGTTGAGCTACTCTTGAACTATGTGTGAGTTGAGCTTGAGGTAAGAAAATTAGACACATCAAATATGAGTTAAGTTATGAGTGGAACCAAAAATTAAGGTAAGTTAAGCTTGAGTTAGCCTTAACCCAACTCAGCTCAACTAAGTTCCAACCCTAATCCCCTCCTACCAAACTTCTAGGCTAAAAATGATTGAACAAATTAAAATTAAAAATAAAAGAAAAATATGATCAAAATTAGATTCCAATCCGGATCCTTTTCTTCATTATTATAATATTAGTACGCAATAACTTAAGATATATAAAACTTTATTATAAATCGAAAAACTTCAAGTAAAATAGGAATAGTATAAGACATGTGACAATTTCAAGTAAATGGGAGAGAAGATGAAAGAGAGATTTTTTTCTGATGAATCTTATATTATTATAAAGGAGGGAGAGAATCTCGAGGGATTAAATTCGAATTATTTTTATTTTTTAATAATTACGAGAAAAATCACACGGAGTTCACCAAATGATGGAGACATGTAGTGGCTTATATGGGCCCGTACACCTTCTGATGAACTAGCAGCCCCCTAATGTCGTTTTTGGGCCCGGCCCAGACGGACTCCGTGGTTTTGTGATTCTCTTTTGGGGGACAAGAGTAATCTATCTACTGAGAATCTCGACATGGTAGTGGTTGCGGTGGCAAAATCTGCAAAATGCCGATCAAGAAGAGGAAGAGAGATAAAGAGAGGGCCACTGTACACCCTCGAAACAAATACTCGGAGAACCCGCCGGATTTTGGACTTCTGGCCTCTCTCTACCCGTCTTTCAAGTCCTTCGTCTTCTCTTCTCGGGATGGGCGATCTAGAATTGACTGGAAGGATTACAACGCCACTCGAGAGCTTACCAGGGTTTTGCTCCTCCATGATCACGGCATCAACTGGCGAGAATTTCTGGGTTTTTATATGACCGTTTTAGTTCTTTCGTGTATTTCAATTTCTTCATTTCGTTTCTTATCTTGATACGACTTTGAGAATTGAGAAGCGAACCAAAAGGCATTTGCTATAGGAGAAAGGCGATGCAATGACCTCAGTCAGTTTGATTTTGAGAAGTTCACGAAGCATATCAATAGTTCGGGTCAATGCTTGGGCCATTTTCTTCTCGTTTGTCAAATTGAGTTAAAATTTGAACTTAGAATTCGCCTTCCGGGTTAGCTTATTTGAGTATTTAGAATTACAGAATTTGAGTTTCCGCAATGAAGCTGGCTAATTGCACTGATTCCGGCTAGTAAAAGAAATAGTTAAAAATGTGAATCTGCATGTAAGTGCAATTACAGGGTTTCCTAGAGATTGTGGGAATTTGCAAAACAGCGCGATTGTTCTACTATTTGGTAACCCTATGCATGACGTAGAATGCCGAACTGTGTGATAGTTTCCTCTTATTATTTGCAAGAAATAAAGTGACAGGCATTCACCAGTTGGATTGCTTTCTTATTTCTGCAAAATCAAATTGCCCCACAGCCCTCTATTTCCTGAACAGAACTTTATTCTTTTTGCAAGTACGCTGATTTTACAGTCTCAAGAAGCCTGCAAACAGCATAAGCAAACATTAAAATGGTAATGGCTAGCATCCTTGGTAAAACAATTTGTTAAATAAGGTCAACAGACTTCAAAATATTTAAGCACTGCTTAGAAAAGTACTTTCTAGAGGTCATGTTCACATTTTGGGTCTCAGGTGCGGAAAGTGTGCTTCTCTATCTCACCTCAAAGTATGTTGCACTTTTTGAACACCTCACTCCAGCTCAGATCCTTGCATGAGGTGTACCTTTTTAACCATGTTTATTTGAGATGAATTTACAGACTTTTTATGCATTCTATTACATACAGGATATTTTCAGAGATCTAATAGCACGAATTAAAGGTTTCGGTGAAATTCCATGCTTCAGGTGGATACCTGATGGTCAGCTTTGCCCTACGGTTCCCAATAGATCCAATTACATCCATTGGATTGAAGATCTTCTGTTATCAGACATCATTCCAAGCAAGCTAGCTGATAGTGATGTTGTCAGGGGTTTTGACATAGGAACTGGGGCCAACTGCATATACCCCCTTCTGGGTGCCTCTCTCCTTGGTTGGAGGTTTGTTGGCTCAGGTGATCCTCTGCCTTCTTTCTTTGTAGTTTCCACAAGATCTCCTTTTGCAGTGTGAATTAATGTCTGATCCCATTGTTGTGGTTTTGTCTGTAGATATTACTGATGTGGCTCTAGAGTGGGCTGAGAAAAATGTAAAAAATAATCCTCATATTTCTGAGTTGATTGAGATTAGAAAGGTTGAGAATGATGAGAAAGCTAGCAGAGACAAATTGCATATTGAGGAAAGAAGAGGTGGTGAAACCAACACAAGTTTGGGCAATCCTGAAGGGGCTGATATTGGCTCTTCAGTTGCATGTCCTGTTGAACTACATTCTGGTGCTAAATTGAGTTATCATGGCCCCCCCATACTAGTAGGTATTGTAAAGGATGGAGAAAAATTTGACTTCTGTATGTGTAATCCTCCATTCTTTGAGACTATGGAAGAAGCAGGATTGAACCCAAAAACAGCATGTGGTGGGACTTCCAAGGAGATGATCTGTCCCGGTGGGGAACAGGCTTTCATTACTCATATAATTGAAGACAGTGTAAAACTGAATCGGTCGTTCAGGTTGCTTTACAAATTTAATCCTCTTGTGCCTTGAGAAAGTTTTTCTTTTATTTAGTTGCAATAATTCCCATCTTCTTATGGTAGGTGGTACACTTCAATGGTCGGAAGAAAATCAAATCTGAAAATCCTGATATCAAAGCTGCGAGATGTTGGAGTCACCATAGTGAAGACAACAGAGTTTGTACAAGGCCAAACATGTCGATGGGGACTTGCGTGGTCATTTCTACCTCCATCTAGGAACAGTGTCCCATCCTATGTTACTGAGAAGAATAACCTCTCTTTTATGCTCGAGGTACAGTTGTCGTTCTGGTGTCCTTCCCTGATTATTCAGTTACTTTTGAATAAAATTTTCCTTTTCTCAGCGGTAAGAATATCATGGATTTGGAGCTGCTTCAATTCATGCTCTCTGTATCTAGAAAATTCATATGAATTAGGTAAATTTTTAAAAATTTTCAACACTTCCATATTAGCATATTCTGTAGAATTTGATTAATAAATTCTAATCAGCATCTTTATTGTTAGGTATCTGTGCCTATAATGCATCTAGTTCTGGTATAATGTATGATTTGTATGCTTTTGGTTCAGGGTCTTCAACGGCAGTACAGTGCATTTCATGTCTTGCAATCAATAGAGATCTTTTTCTCCAGTACTGGTGCATCCTGCAAATTGGATGCCACTTCTTTTAAGATCGATGTATGCTCATTTCCTGAGTCTCATTTAAAGTTTTTGATCATAGACTTTATGCACTTAAGCTTGCAAGATATTGTTTTAGATCATTGCTTCCAAAGATCAATGTGAGGCGATACTGAAGACTGAGGCTCAAAATATGCATCTCATTGAAAACTTTGAACATAAATCTGGGAAGTTGGCAGATCATTCAAACAACTTCAACTCTCAAGGCCTGTATCTCAACATTTCGGTAAATTTTCTCTGATCTTTACTGATGCCTTTTATGTTGTGTGAAGCTTGTAATTTCAATTTCAGTGCCAATTATATTTGTAGGTCTACTTTTGATTAGTTTCTTTGTAGGTCTTTCAGCAAATTCCTGGCACTCTTTTGGTAAGGGGATCATCACAGCAGAGAGAGAGCCCAGGCTCAGGTTCTTCCTATGTGCTCTCTTATTTTTAATGCTGTTCTTCTCTCTTGTTCTTCTAATCCACACATGTTAATAATGGTGACCTAGAGATTTGCTAGTGGTGAGGAATTACTTTTAATTGCCATCTACTGTTGAACCCTCAGAAGAAAGATTTGTTTGATTTAATGAGATTAATCCTAGTACTCCTTTCTTATTGTGGTGCTGCTTTCAATCAACTACATTTCAATAATCCCTAAAAGCATCAGATAACTTGTGTTGATTATTTTGATTCTGATGATGTATGCTTCTTGCAAAAGCTAAAGCTGATATTACCCTTTTGAGATTTGATCTGACTGGATGAGGTTCTCTTTGTTCTTCTGGGTATGTATTTGTGAAGAAGTTTTCCTCGTTGATAATCCATTGTTCGATTATTTTTAGTTCTGTGATATAGATGAATGAGTGGAATGAGGGGAAGTCTCTTTGTTGATTATTGGTTCTGGATAGTCAGTGTTTGGTTGTCACTCTTTCAGCTAAACACTGGTCTTCTGGTCAGATTAAAACAAGGCTTTTGTTTTGGTAATAATTTTGCTGCATTAATATTTCTGCTTTCTTCTGTATACACATATGTCTGCTAAATGCTCTGGAAACTTAACATACTAAAGTAAAACCAGGAAGTGTGCCTGTGGGTAAAATTCTCTTAGCATTTATCTTCTCAATCTTCTTGCAGGGTTACTTTTCTCAATATTTCGTTATTTGGAAGAAGTTTTGAGAAACAAATTTTGTAAAGCAAAGGCTGTTTGCTGAGTATGAGGTTGTGAATGAGATTCTTCGGAAGGATTACTCAAGCTGAGCTTGATGTCGGGCATGTGTATTAGCTAAGGATACGCTGTATTAAACATTACAATGGAATGTTCTGAGCATTATCATGCAGCAATTCTGAGTAAAAAGGTTCAACAATTTATTGTTAGCGAAGGAAAATGGCTCGGAAGCTTATCTTTCAATGGGGTTTAGGAATGGACTTCTGTTGTTATTGAGAGGAGGATTACGCAACTGCATTTGATCCTTTCTGTTTTGTGCCAATTCTGTCCATCGCATAGTTGGAGATATCTTTATCATTTTTCCTGCAGCCTACATGTTTCTGTGTTAAAAATGTTCATAATTTGGATTGGGAGGTGTTACCATATTTTCTTGTACAATAGGTTTGGTGGATGTGAAAGTTTGCCATAATTGACCCATCTCTGATATGTTATCGCAACTTATCCTTCTTTATACACTGATAGTTATCTGGAATAGTTTTCTTGCCAAATTTGATATGCTGCATAACTTTAAAAAAGACCAGTGTTCGAGGCCTTGCATGAGATGGCGGGTGCAAAATTTCCCTTTATCACAAAATAAGACAAACTTTTCTAAAATTTCAGAATCCCAGCACAACCTAAGAAGGGAAAAATAATTCGGCCAAGAACGGAAAGTATACATCATTCTTCTGGTGCAGGAATTTACAGCATTTATGACAATTAAACACCGAGCATTTGAGTACACCTGTAAATAACGCACCCAGGTAAGGCTGCCAAACCTCCAGACATGGGGTTCTACTAATGGAATAAACAACAGAAACGAATGCAATAGCAAGAAACAATACTGCACATCCTATTCATTCACAGAAGATCCCTAACCATTCAGTCGTGGAAGCAACTGGAATCCTTTAGGCCTTTCCTTCAACCCGGGCATAGGTGAGGCCGACACACGCATCAACAAAGTCTTCGTCTATGAAATCTGTTGAGAATATCTGCAAACGATCAGCACAGCCTTTGGAGAAGCACTGGGTTATGAATACTCTGGCATAGTAATGGATCCTATCCGTAACAGGTTTAACACACAGTACAGGATTGTCAGCTTGGGGTGTCACTGTGTTCTCCACGCGGTAGAAGTACTTCCTGGAAGACACAGGCGGCTGCTCGCTCAGATGCTTCATGTTGCTTTCAAACTTGGTTGACGGCAAATCAGTGTCGATCCAATTATCTTTGAGATACCCAGCGCTCCATAATGGCCCTCCTGCCTTTGGCTGAGGTGATTTCCTCGGTTTCCAGATGCATATTACTCTCTTTGGCAATACTTCTGCAATTGTCTTTCCAAAGACGTGATCATCTTGGTGAATCAGGTATTCTCCTAGCTGTTCCTCCAAGTACTTGTCAAATTGAGGAGGATCTTCATGCCCAAATTCTGTGCGGATCTCAAGAATTATGATCTCCGATTGGGTCTCAGAGAGGAACTTTTTCACATCATTGATGACGACGTCGATGTTATAGGTGAGCAAGATTCCATGACAGACTCGTCGATCCTCCTGAACTCGGATGTCAATAACCCGGGCGCCTCTGGCAAGCTGATGGTAAATGGACAAGGATTGGCACTGGGCGAATGGACGGGTGATCAGAGGGATTCCAATCTTGTTGGTTGCAGAATCATGGGTACCAGGCCATACAATGTTCTGTATGTGAACCTTTTCGGGGTTGAGACCTGCCATCCAGTTTTTCCTATCCTGAGGATGGTAGTCACAGCCAGGAAAGTCACATCCATCACTCTGCTTCAAATCAAGCAAAGCCTTCTTCTGAGTTGAAATGGCCTTCCTTCGTTCCAACTGTTTAGAGACCATAGTACCCATGATTAGAATGAGACAAGGAGAAGGAGAAGAAGCAAGAGATTTTCCGAAATCCTTTCTCCCTTCTTCTTCCTTCTTTCTTGATTTGTGTAGGAAATGACTTGGAGGTTTTCAGATATTTATTTATATTCATTTTTCAATGTGAGTAGTTGAAATATGGAGTTAAGATCAACAACAACAACAACAATTATGATTAAAAGATAAAAATTTACTGTTCATTTAGCTTATCGTTTCCAATGAGTCTTCATGCTGGCAATAAGAATAGACTTATACAGTTGTCTTTGGTATGGTGGGCCGGCCTCCCTTGTATGATTGGCCATGAGTCACAGTCGACCTAAATATTCCATGTTTGGTCCACTTGTATGGCTGTCCGAGGCCATTTTTTTTTTTTGTTGGTTTTTGTTTACTGTATGCCTAAGCAAATCTTCCAACCCTGTCGGAGTTCCTAGAGTTACAAGTTGACGGCTTATATCAGAGGACAAATCTCTAGTTTGTTCATCGGCAAACAGATAATCCCCATTGATGATGAAAGGGGAAAAAAAAAAAGAAGAATCATTCCTACGACCTAGGACAGTTGGACATGTTAAAGCTTCATATATATATATATATATATATATACACGAGCGTATGGCGTGATGATGATGATATTTTATAGCTGCAGGTCAACTATATAGTAAGTACTGGTCAGTGAGAAAAACGTTGTTAACAAAATAGTGATAATATAAGAGGCGTACTAGTTGATTACAAATTAAACAATAGGGGGTTTGAGCAATAGGGGTTTTACTGTCCCAAATTCTTACCCGCCACCTGCCTGTCTCAGTCTTGAGGTTAGCATGGCACCATTCTAGCAATGGTGGTAAGATGGAATGTGGAAGCCAATCCATAACCAGAAAAGATATTATGTGAAGGTCATTATCAATTTTTTCATCACAAAGGCACATGCAAAAGATCACCCTTTAAAGATTGACAAACAACTTCATTTGTTGTCATGTAGACAATAAGCCTTTTAAGGGGACCATGTTATTAATACTGTACGAGCATTTTATAATGATAAAATGACCTGTGCTGAACGACAGTGATAAGATGATAGATTGTAGGATCAGCTACAGAGACAGCAACCCAAAACCTATTTTAGAAGTATGATCCACTTTTGCACTTTGTTTCCTTCTCCAACGAGACTGACCGCTTATAAATGAACCAAAAAGGAAACCAATACTCATCCTTTAACATGTTTTCATAACTTATTTCAACTGTAGCAGGTGAATATATTAGCAGTCAAAATTTCACATTAAACACTCTTCTGTTGAAAAGAATAAATAAAATAAGCAAGCAAGCAATACAGGAATGTGGTGTATGATTTTCTGCATTTTGTGATCAATGCTATGCAATATAGTTCTGAAACAAATCATGTTCAATGGAACCAGCGAAAGCAGTGCAATAGAAGATGATGAGGTCATACTGTTGTAAAATACAACCATTAGAAGTCATATTGAAAAACCATCAGGGACACAAGAATGTCCTTGAATAATTTGGAAACAGATGCTTCCCTATTCTCACATCATTTGGAAGTTAAAGTTACCAAAATAAATACAGAACCTGTTGAAGAAGATGAACAGTAGGAAACAAAAACTTTCCCCAGAAAGAAAACTAGAAAAAAAAAATCCTAAATTAACCAGAGTGGTAAGATACAGCTAAAGACATTTCATACAAGCATTTATTTGTATGTTTTGCAAGCTATTCACCGAGCAAACAGGAAAAAAATCAGAGAGTACCTTTCAGTAATATGTGATGAGTAATTATCTTCAACTTTCATCAGCAAGGAGTTCCAAGTTCGAGTTAGCTTCCCCTCTTGACACATGTAAACTATCAGCAAAACCAATAGGACCCAAATTATGATCAGCTTCTAACCAGCTAAGAGCTTGCTCTTTCCTAATTTGTGTCTCATTCATTAACTGCCTTATCTTCCCTACAGATTCCCACCTACCAAGTGCAGCATATATGCTTGACAAGAAAATGTAGGCAGCAGAAGATTTGGGATCTAATTCAAAAAGGTGTTTTGCGGCTATTCTACCCAATTCTATATTTCCATGAATACGGCAAACCCCAAGTAAGGCATTCCAAATACAATCGCTGGGTTTACAAGGCATCTTTCTAAGCTGATATATAACTTCTTCAAAGCGTCCTGCACGACCTAACATATCAATTAAGCATGCGTAATGTTCTTGATCAGCAACAATACGGTGATCATCAATCATTGACTCAAAGAACCTAAGCCCCTCATTGACAAGTCCAGAATGGCTACATGCACTAAGAAGGACAAGAATGGTAATTCTGTCTGGCTTGACGCCTGAGCCAATCATCTCAGCATATATAGTAATCACTTCATTACCAGAACCATGATGTGCACATGCAGATATCAGTGTGTTCCACAAAACAACATCTTGCTTGTCACCCATAACGTGAAAGACTTGCTGTGCTACTTGAAAACATCCACACTTTGAGTACATGTCAATAAGAGCACTCACAACTACAGAATTAGGTCTAAACCCAATTCTTATTAGATGTGCATGAATCTGTTTACCATGCTCAAGTGTGGCCATACTTGCACAAGCACGCAGGCAACTACTAAACATAAACTGATCTGGTTTAACTCGAAATGTCATCATCTTTGCAAATAACTTAATGGCATCATGTCCCATATTATTTTGAGTATATCCTGTAATCATAGCGGTCCAAGAAACTGGATTCTTTTCAGGCATAACATCAAACAAAGCCCTAGCTGATTTCATATCATCCCATTTAGCATATCCTGAAATCAAAGTGGTCCACGCCAGGACATCCCTTTTCCTCATCTGATCAAACAAGCGCCTAGCGTCACATAATTCTCCAGATTTAGCATACGCATCAACAATAGAACTGGAAAGAACCACATTTAACAAAAACCCTGAAACAAGCACTTGACAATGTGCCTGCCTTGTTAACCTTGTATCCCTCAACTTCACGCAAATTGACACGAGGCCAGCAAAGCTATACTCGTTAAACCCAATATCCAGGCTCCTGAACTCTTTATAGAACTTGAAAGCCTCGTTACAATTCCCACTTTGGGCATAAGCAATAACCATTGTATTCCAAGTCACGACGTCCTTTTCGGGCATCTGATCAAATAGCCTTCTCGCAGGCTTTACCATCCCTAGTTTCGCATAACCAGAAAGCATATTATTCCAAGAATACAAATTTTTTACACTCATTTTATCGAACACTTTGCGCGCTTCAGCGTGATCACCGCATTTAGCATACATACAAATCAAATGGTTGGCTAAGAACGTTTGGGGATGTTTTAAACCCGTGATCTTCAAATGGAGATGGATCCATTTGCCTAATTTAAGCGACCTGGAATCAGCACAGCGTTGTAAGAGCAAAGCTAATGTTTCAGTGTCCAAGCGAAGGCCCTTTTGCGCGAAGATGTCTAGAGAATTTATAGCTTCTTTAAGGCGACCTTGGGAGCAGAGGTTCCAGATGTTTTGTTCTATGCAGGGACGCCTTTTGGGGTGCTTGCTATTGCTCTTGATGCTAACGGGTTTAAATGGTGACTTGAGGACTCGAGTTGGGCAGGGGAGAGAGGGCATTGCAGAGGGGCAACATGTGACGTGGCGGCGGCTTTGGCTTGTTCTTCATTTAGCTCTGGATGAAATGGACGGCGGCAATGTGTGCTTCGGCGAGCATCGCCGGTTGCAATGGCCGGTAACCGTAACCGGTCCGATGGACAAAAATTTGAATTAGTTTGTGAAACGGCACGTGGGATTCAGAGTGAAAAAGGGCATAGTTTTGCGCAGTAAGGACAAGTCCAAATACACCCTAAATCCTGATTTGCAGCCAACCTCAGCTTCTTCTATCGTCTCTTTTTCCCGTCCATTGCCCGTTGGAGCGGTCACGGTTACCAAGCATTGCCAAGAAAATTTAGACAGCCCAACGGAAGCTAGCCACGTTAATTAAGGAAAACTCCTTCCTTTTTTTTTTTTCATTTTGAAGCTGTATAAGAAACTCCATCTCATTGCTTATTACAGTTTTATTTTCTGCTCAATAGTTTTGTTTTCTGGTCTATAATTTATTGATTATTTAGAGGTCTTCTTTTTTCTTTTTTAATAGGAAAACCAACATTCTTACTATTAAAAGCTACGTCACATCCACTTTTTCAGAAGTTAAAAAGAAAATTCGTTTTTTATGAATAGAAGTAAGTCTGAAGAATTTGGTTAAGGGTATGATTGGATAGAGTTTAGTTTTGAAATTTTTGTGTTAGGTTTCGTAAAAGTTAAATTGCATGTGAGAGGAGATATGAGTCCCATACTTAAAATTTTGAGTTTGGTTTCAAAACCAAACACTATCCAAGTATAACAAAATTACTACTAATTTGATCATTAATATTAAGTTCGACTTACGCGTCGCCTTGATTTTTTAATATATTAAAAAAATCTTCGTCTATTAATTGTTAAAATTTTTACTTATTTTATACAAAAAAATTTAATTTTAGATTGATGAAGTATATGAGTGTTCAAACGTATATGACTATATTTTAATATTAATTACGGATGTACATATAAGCTCCTAGAAGAAAAAAAAAAAGAAAATGAGCTTGTGAAGAAGTGACCCAAAAGAACAACAAAAGAGCGTCTATCTTTGGAAGGAATGGCGTGCATACCTGAAGCCGAAAATGGTGTCTCTTTGGTCGTTCACAAACTTGGTTGGAGTTTGGATTCTTGGATCTCTATATAGTTTCGTGTTTCCAACTTCCAACTTTCCATCTTCTTTCCATTTTTCTTCATTTAGCACTTTGATTATAGGCCCCTTCATGTTGGTTTATTCGGATCAATTACATTAACATATCCCTCACTAGACCCTTCTCCATTTTTCAATCCCAGATCCGCCCCCGAAGCATAGCTCAGTGGTCAAAGAGTGAGAGTATTATAATGACATCTTAACTCGTTGCTAAATATATCAGGACATGATATTTAATTTCTTATAAATTAAAATAAAAGATAAACTCTCAAATCTTAACCTAGTAAAATATATCTCGCGACTTTTATCCTTCACAAAGCTCAAGGGGTTAGGATGTGGGAGACCTAAGGGTTGGGGTTCAACCTTTTCAATCCCAGGATCCAATTATACAGTTCTTCCCGATCAGTGTCCTTTCCCCCGTGGCTCGTGCAATAGTTCATTCCTTCTTCAACATTCCTAAGGACGCATAACGAGCAAAGATCTAACCGGACAAACTCCTATGTGGATCATTTTTGATGATTCTGCCAAACCCCTCAAGGTAGAAGAAGAGCTATCTAGTTTAAAGGCACGAGTATGAGTATCTTCTTGTTGCTTTGAAGATGAGGTGTTTTTTTGAAATTTTTATTATTAATTTATATAAAATTTAAGTTGTTTGTAATAAGAAGGTAAATTCTAAATTTAAAATTTTAAATTGAATTTTAGAGAGAAATACTAACCAAATGATCTTCCCATGGACATTTGATTTTTTTTTCTAAAACTTTGTGGAAGTTTAGATTTTACTTGGATTGTTTTCGTTTTGTAAAATATTTACTTTTTTAGGGTTAGAGTTGACTATTCCAATAGAAAATATGAGTCTAAAGTTCACTTTTGAAAAATAATGAATTTTCTTTCTTTTTTTCTTTAAAAAAATAAAAAAGATTAATTCTGCTTTCGTATCTCGGGATTTGTCAATTAAGTACCCCTAAAGGAGATTGATAATTGAGGATCCAGTTTTGATCCGTGGTGAAACAATCTGACCCGAGACATTGAAATGTCTATCCTACCCTTTTAAATAAGATGAAACTTCAATTTTACCCTTTTTATTTGATAAAGACAATAAAAAAGGGATAAGAATTGAATTTTCATCTTAATTTAAAGGGGTAAGATAGACTTTTTAAAATTTTCAGTCAGATTGTTTCACCACCGATCAAAATAGAACCTTTAATTATCAATCTAAAAATAAAACGTACTTTTGAAATACTAAAGTGAAATTAATCCAAATAAAAATTTCAGATTAAATAATGAATTGGTATAATGCGAACGTGTGCAGCGGAACTCTTTGCAGTCCGCAAAACATAGCAATATAATCACGTGACGTGTCCCACCAAAGAGGGCTCACCGGCTACTTCCTAAAGCCCACAACACCTTAACTTTTTCCCCACCTTTACGTCGACGTCACGAGGGTGATTTTGATTGGGGGACATTTCCACGATAAAACCGAGGCACCAGCCCCACACCGTTGGATCCCCCACCGCATCCCCTAGACCGTCGATCCTCTCTTATCCTCAAATTCACCTGCTCTTATCTTTCTCAGCAGAGACAACAGTGGTAGAAGTCGCAAACTGAAAGGCAAGAAAATCCCCTCTCTCTTTACGCCCCCCTCTCTCATACAATCTCTTCGTTTCTACTGATACAAAAAGCCCTGCTCCCATACTTTCTCTCTCTAGCCTGAGTCCACGTAGCCCGGTAATTTTTTCTTTCTCTCCCTCTCTCTCCTCTCCTCCTCTTGTTCATTTGCTATCAAGTCATTTTTTTTGGTTTTTTCCTATTTGCATTTATCATATCCGTAATGATAATCTTTTGCAGAAACCCTAATTGAAATGTTATTTATTGTCGAGATCCAAGCGAATTGTTGTTTTTGTTTGATTATGCCTAGCCACATCCCGAATGGATAGGTCTTGTATTCTTGTACTGCTGATTGTTTTTCATTTGGTTAAGTGGGCAGGAATAGGAAATGTACATCGTTGTTGAATTCATGATCTTTTTTGATAATTTATTTGCTCTTTTAGTTGTTATAAGTGATTGAAGTTGTTTTAATGTTTTGCCTTTTTCGGTTTCCAGTGAAACTAGGGTTTTGAATATTGGTTTGTCATGGAGGATGTGGTAGGGGTTGTTGATGGCGCTCAGTTTGGTGAAAGGAATGGCGTGGAAGAGAAGGTTGTGGAGTCGAGAACAGAGAAAGAAGCTTTGGCGGGTTCTGATGAATCAAAGGAGTCAGAAAGCGATGATGAAGAGTTTGAGGAGGCAGTGCAAGGAGATACCCCTAGGATTGTTGATACAGAGGTCACAATTGATGGTGATGATGGGAATGTTGAAAAAAATGAGGGTTTGGTTTTAGCAGATGGGGCAGACAAGTTTGAGGAGGTGGTTGTGGCTCCAAACCAAGGGGAGAGGGAAGATGTCTTTGTTGCCGATGAGAGTTCTAGTCCTGATAAAGATGCTTGCAACCTACGAGATGAGTCAGAAGATAACGGGATCGTGCTGGATTTGAAAGAAAAGCTGGCAGGTGCTGCTGGAGAAACTAACCGTATGGAAGATGGGGCTCAGGTTAATGATGAGGTGATTCAAGCTTCAGAGAAGCCCAAGAATTCTATCCTAGAACATGATACTTTGGATGAATCACAAACTCATGACTCCAATGATAAGGTTGTTAGCAAGCAGCAGGGAAACCAGGGTCACGAGCCAGTGGAAACTCAAGATGCCAATGAGGTGAAAGGAGGTGATACTGTTCCAGATCCTGGGATTGGAGCCGATGGTCTTAATGCTCACCAAGAGGAGAAGCATGTTGAAGTGAATGAAACTGATAGCGTTATTGACAGTGGACTGAGCTACAAGCATAGTGAGCTTGAAAAGGCTTCTACTGGCCTGGTCCATGAGCATCACGATTCCCAGATTCAAGATCAGAAGGACAATCAAGATGACGAAATCAAAGAGAAAGAGCCGCAGAATGTGGCTGGAAGAAATGAGGATGATGATGAAGTCCACGAGACCATTCAGGTTGATAGTGCTGTAGCTGCTGAGCAGCATGAAGAAATTTGTGAACTGGAGAGTAATTTACGGTCCCTGGCGAAGGAGAATGCAGAAACTCCTGAAGATTCGAAGCCAGAGCAAGCCGAGGAGATTACTGCTGATGAGCTATCAGGTAACACTCCAAGGTCATCTGATGAACCCTCAGATGTAAGTTCTATTGTCTCTGAATCTGTGGTTAAGGAACCAAAAAGGAAAGATGAATGTGAGGAAGTGACTCAAACTATTCTGCTAAACAAGGCTGAACTTATAGATGCTATAGCCTCCAAGGCTGCTGTGGTTCTTGAACATGAAAACAAGGATGACAATCAGGTCAATAGGGAAGTGGATCTATCTATTCCTCAGAGTAAAAAAGTACAGGAACTTCAACCTGCAACCACTGTGGCCTCCAAGGATGTTGCTATTGAATCTGAAAATAAAGAGAAAAATAAGATCAGTGGGGAAGGGAATCAATCCATTCCTCAGAGTAAAGAAGAACAGGAAGTCCAACCTGCTGCCACTTTGTCGTCGTCTGGAGGAATATCTGCGACACCTGCTCAGCCTGCTGGACTTGCTCATTCTGCCTTGCGGATGAGAGAACAGGAAAAGATTAGAGGAAACAGGGAAGATAGAGTCAGACCTGCAGCCGATACTTCATCATCCTCCAACAGGTCTGCGACTTCTACTGCCTCCTCTGCTCGTCCTGCTGGTCTTGGGCGTGCTGCACCGTTGGCACCACTATTGGAACCTGCTCCTCGTGCTGTGCAGCAACCTCGAGTGAATGGATCAGCTTCTCCAGTTCAGAGTCAGTCGGTTGAAGATCCCACAAATGGTGAGGCTGAGGAAACTGATGAGACTAGGGAAAAACTTCAGATGATACGAGTCAAATTTTTACGTCTTGCACATAGACTTGGGCAGACTCCACATAATGTTGTTGTGGCTCAGGTCTTGTACAGGGTAGGTTTGGCTGAACAGCTAAGTGGCGGAAACGGGGGTCGTGTTGGTGCTTTTAGCTTTGATCGTGCTAGTGCAATGGCTGAGCAGCTTGAGGCTGCTGGCCAGGAACCTTTGGATTTCTCTTGTACCATTATGGTTTTGGGGAAAACAGGAGTGGGGAAAAGTGCAACTATCAATTCTATATTTGATGAGATTAAGTTTGGAACTAATGCTTTCCAATTGGGCACAAAGAAGGTTCAAGATGTTGTGGGAACTGTGCAGGGAATTAAGGTGCGGGTGATTGACACACCTGGTCTGCTACCGTCCTGGTCAGACCAACGGAAGAATGAAAAAATCCTTCATTCTGTCAAACACTACATTAAAAAAACACCCCCAGATATTGTGTTGTATCTTGATAGACTGGATATGCCAAGCAGGGAGTATGGCGACATGCCATTATTGCGGACAATTACTAAAATTTTTGGACCATCTATATGGTTCAATGCCATAGTTGTCTTGACCCATGCTGCATCTGCTCCACCTGAAGGTCCAAATGGTACTGCCACAAGTTATGATATGTTTGTAACTCAGCGTTCGCACGTTGTCCAGCAAGCAATTCGGCTTGCAGCTGGAGACATGCGTCTGATGAATCCTGTTTCTTTCGTGGAGAATCACTCTGCATGCAGAACAAACCGAGCTGGGCAAAGAGTGTTGCCAAATGGTCAGGTTTGGCAGCCACACTTGTTACTGTTATCTTTTGCGTCCAAAATTTTGGCTGAAGCCAATACTCTTCTCAAGTTACAAGATAGCCCACCTGGAAAGCCATTTGTCTCCAGAACAAGATCACCACCTTTACCATTCCTGCTTTCTTCTCTTCTTCAGTCAAGGCCACCTGTAAAACTGCCTGTGGAGCAATATAGTGATGATGAGACTTTAGATGATGACTTGGATGACTTGTCTGGTTCAGAAGATGAATCAGAATATGATGAACTGCCACCATTCAAACGGTTGACCAAGGCTCAGTTAGCAAAGCTTCCTAAAGATCAGAGAAAAGCATATTATGATGAGTTAGAATACAGGGAAAAGCTTTTTATGAAAAAGCAGTTGAGGGAAGAAAAGAAGCGGCGGAAGATGATGAAGAAAATGCAAGCTACAGCAAATGATTTGCCGACTGAATACAGGGAAAATGCAGAAGAAGAGAGTGCTGGTGCAGCATCTGTGCCAGTGCCCATGCCGGACTTGGCCTTGCCTGCTTCTTTTGATTCTGATAACCCAACACATCGGTACCGTTGTCTTGATTCGTCCAACCAGTGGCTCGTGAGGCCTGTCCTAGAATCTAATGGTTGGGACCATGATGTTGGTTATGAGGGTATAAATGCAGAGAGATTGTTTGTGGTTAAAGACAAGATACCAATCTCTTTTTCTGGTCAGGTCTCAAAGGATAAGAAGGATGCCAATCTCCAAATGGAAGTAGCAAGTACAGTTAAGCATGGTGAAGGAAAAGCAACTTCTTTAGGTTTTGATTTGCAGTCAGTTGGAAAGGATATTGCTTATACTTTACGGAGTGAAACCAGATTTAGCAATTGGAAAAAGAATAAGGCAGTGGCTGGTCTCTCTATAACTCTCTTAGGTGATATCTTGACAGGTGGATTGAAAATTGAGGACAAATTGATTGTTAATAAACAAGGGCACTTGGTTGCATCTGCAGGTGCAATTGTTGGTCGTGGTGATGTTGCTTATGGTGGTAGTTTTGAAGCCACTTTTAGAGACAAAGATCCTCTGGGTCGTTTTCTGTCTACTCTTGGTCTCTCTGTGATGGATTGGCATGGTGATCTAGCTATTGGATGCAATTTGCAGAGCCAGATCCCTGTTGGGCGAAATACAAACTTGATTGGTCGTGTTAATGTTAATAACAGGGGTTCCGGACAATTCAGTATCCGTATCAGTAGCTCTGAACATCTTCAGATTGCCTTGGTTAGCTTAGTTCCTCTGGTCAGGAAGCTGCTTTGCTATTCTCAGCCTGTGCAGTTTGGATAATTATGATATTAAAGAGGTTCATGATGCGACCACCATACAGTTTATAGCTGATTATTCTCGAAATGGACACTTGAATCAGCTTGCATGTGAGTCTAATATGCTGCTAATCTTTTATGTGCCAATAATACCCTGAATGTAGTAGTTCGAGTTTATCAAAGCCCTTATGCTTGGAGAGTTTTTTATTTTTTCCTTAAATTGTGAAAGTGCATTTTGGGCAAATAGGTCCTTTTCTGTTAAATAATATTTATTAAAAGATTTGTTTGCTTTGTGGGTGGAAGTTTATAAGTGCATGACTAGTTAATAAATGTGATTGTGCTAACGTTTCTGTATATTACTGTTTCCTAGATGATGAAGATACTTGTTTTAGACAAGATGGAACTACTCCACTACTACCATTCCATAACAAGTGATGCATGAATAGAGAGAGATCCATATCTTGTTCTGGATCTGCTTTAACTTGGTCATGCATCAGTCTTTTGTTTAGTTGGTTTTATGGCTTTTATTTGATGTCATTCATCTTAGGATGTTTGTTGTTTGATTTGCTAACTGTATTAACTGTCATCCTCCTTGACTTGTCTTTTTCTTTGTACTGCTTTATTTTGGATATGTCCAGTTTAATATTTGTTCTGAAGAAAAGAAAAAACTGTTGTTGTTTAACTTCTTGATGGCGCCTGGAGGTATAGAAGAATGAATTATTTCTCCAATTGCATAAAGTGAATAGTTTGATTATATGTTTTGGTGAGCATCTTTTGTATCTTCTTTAGGGTGCTTGGCATGTTGGATAGAATCGATAAGTTGCTCGTATTGTTCATTTGCATTTTTGTTGTTCTGATTCCTTATGAATTTAGGATTTCTTTCTTTTAAAAACATGCATAATATTAGTGTTCAATTACAATTACTGGTGCCGTGATCTTTAGTTATGTTAAGTGATAAATTAATAGAATTTCCTCATATTTAGCTTAGTCCTATACTTTTTGATTGCACTTAGTTATCCTTGGGAAGGATCAGATTGGAAGGTAAAGAGGTAGCATGTTGTCAATGTTAAGCTTTTGTGTAAATAAATTTTGGAGAATTGGCAACTTATATATCAAATACCAGCACTTTCTTCCAAAGTCAGTTCTGTCTTTTCATATTAGGTTTGCGCTTGTATTCTAATTTTTAGATTCCTCCTGCATTTTTGGTTATTGGTGCTTCCTTCAACCTTATTTTTCTTTGTAATGCTAGCACTGCAGTCCTCTTAATTTCACAATCAATTAATTTTCATTTTACTGAAGCATTTTCATATGCAAAATAACACATTTAATTTCTTTATGCAAGCCTATAACTAAAATATATATAGTATAAAATAAAGAATTTGTCATCTACATGCAATAATCTTGGTAATAAAAAATTTTAAAAATGAAGAAATATGTTAGAAGTTCTTATCACCGTTTGTCACGTAATAAGTGCTTCCTTTGTAAGAAAGAAGCAACATAACTGAAAGTAGTTCAATTTCTAAATAGATCTTTTCTATTTGGTGGCCAACTTATGTAATGGTATTTTAAGTAAACTGAAGAAACTCATTTATCATAAAAATATTGGAGTGATCTGTCTATTGAGGAATAAGGAACAGAATGTGGTTACTATAACAGAACTTGCTGCAAGCTAATCTTAATCACATGTCTAGAAAATTGGGACTTCTACATAAAATTCCGAAGTCAACTTAAGTATCACTCTTCATCATAACATAAGATGTGGGGAAAATTTATACACTTCATGGTGCTGTGGGAGGGGAAATAATAAAGGGTGACATTAGCCTGACTGTTGATAATAGTGGATATCTCTGAAGTTAAGACTACTAGAAGACGAGGTAAGTGTTTTTATGGTTGAAATTTCATTTTTGGGTAATAGCATATAAATTGCCATTATGTTGTTTCTTTTATTTGTTCTCTTTCGTTGGGACTTTTGTTGTTATTGTTCTTAGGTTCAGACTCCGTAGTGGTAGGGTCTCTGTTTTAGGTTGCTTGTATTGGTGGGCCATTTCATATGTTCGGGATTGCGGTTCTGCCCATAAATAAGTACTTTAGAGAAGTGAAAAGAGGAATTGAAAGATTCTCCTTTTACTCGTAGGCTGAAACTGTGGTTTGATTGCTAGCATCATAGCTTGTGAGTATACAGAGTGGTGGAAAAAGGGGAAACAGGATTGACAGAGATTGGCTGGATGATCTGGAGTCTTAATCTGGTTTTTAGAACAGATCTGCTGCTAGCCCTTTTTTTTTGGGGTCGGAAAAGGAATCTCGATTAGCCTTTGCACATACCATTTCATGTTAATTTTATTTAGGGTTGATCGTATTTTTGTTTTTCAAGAACATCAAACTATTTATCAAATGAAAACTTAAGGTGATCTTGTGTATTATGAATCTTTAATCAAAAGAAGATAATTCTAAGGCAATTCTATTTATGCTGAATAAAATCTCTTATTCTCTTATGCAACAATGCAACACTTGTGACCAACTACTCTTTTGCCTGGATTAAGTATGGTTTTTGAAGCCAACAGTTCGTTCCCCCTCCAGAAATAGTTACATTCTTCAGTTTGTTCTCTGCAACCACATTTGTTTAGATCAACAATTTTTGTGGGGCGTTCTCCATACCAGTGTGTTTAATAATGATCATGTACTGCCCCTAGATTCACCTGTAATTTTTTTGACGAGAAATGTTATATATTTGCCTTGTTTTTTTCTTCAGTAGCCCGGGTGCTGTTGTAAGCAGACGAGTATTTTTTCGAGAAGAGGGTCTGGAGAAAAAAAAAAAAAGGATGCTAAGTAGAGTTACATCAGCCTCGACTTTGGATGACATTACATTTTGGGGCGCACGACAAAGACTTGAGAGAGAGATCTGCCTTGTCCTGTAATGTGAGAAAGCTTTTATTTTATAATTTTCTTTGGGAACATGTAAATGAGTTTCTGGAATCCTTTTGGTAGCTGAGTGCTCTGTAGTTTCATTTTGTGAACAATTTTGGGGATGTACTCGTTTTACTTTTCTGAGTGTGTAGTGCTTAGCTGTTCTTTCTCTGGGCTGTGTGGCTGAGTTTTAGTACTCATGTAGTATGGAGATGATCAGATAACTTCAGACTAAAAATAAGTGTTTAATATAAGCTGTTAGGAGCAGTCTGTGAATGAGAGATTTTTGATAATGCAGTCATGTTCCTTCTAGCAAATATTCCTCAAGTTTCTGCAGGATAATTCTAGCAGTGAGTGGTGGAATATGCTAAGTGGTGTCAACCTACAATACAGAAACAAATGAGAAAACCAAGTGCTCAAGACAATTTTGCCTCTCTTGCCTCTCTCTGTTTGTTAAGCTGTCTATTCCGATGAGTGCTGAATACTATACTCGGAAATATGTGGTTGTCTTGATGCACTTTTCTTCTATTGGTTTCTTCCTTTTATGCTTGAGGTGGAGAAGCAAGAAGTCTTCACTGGTTCAACTATTAATTCAATGTCCGTGGAGCCACTTAAAACATGATCCTTTTGACATACTTGTCTATCGACCCAACTGATGGTCTCCCTCTCTCCCTCTTGGTGTGCATGTAGATGATTTTGTTGGATCGGAAGATTAGATTGGGGCGTAAAATCATATTCTAATAGAGGAAAAGTAGCCTTCTCCATAACTAGTACGCAAAACTTCTAATTTGCTTGAAATTCTTTTTGATTTTTATTGACGTGAATCGTTGAAACTTAGTTGAAATATGTCAGTAGTGCAAATACATTGAATTGGAGAACATTTTTTTACTGAATAATTCTTAAACTATTTTTATTTAACCAATGTAAGCTTAGTCACTAACTTCTCTATGGAGTTGGGTCAAAATTTACATATTTCTCTTACATGATAATATGTGTAATGACGTTTCCTATTCAACAGACACAATAGTGTAAAGACTAAATTGGTATATTTTATCAAATAAAAATTTGAAACAAAGAAACTCATATAGCTTGGCTAACTCGTTTTTAAAATCATTTTTGAGAATTGGAGTAACGTTACTTCGGAGTGGTGGTAGTTAGAAGAAGGATAAGAACGAAAAATGGTTTTAAAATGTCTATTGATGTTACAAATGCACCAATAAAATTACAAAAAAAAAAAAAAAGAAGAGACAGTGAAAAAATAGAATACATATTATAGGGGAATATTTGAATTGAAGATCAAAATGAAAAAAAATTTGAACTTTTTAAATAATTTTAATAGAATTTATATTTAATTTTGTGAGAAAAAAATGAGACTAGTGAAGTGTTATTTTAAATCAAGACGTGTTATTTTCTTCTCCCCCCTTCCCCCTCTCTACTCCTCTCTCTCTCTCTCTCTCTCTCCCTTCTACTGCCGCACGGCCCGCACCACGACAACGAAACCATCTATCAAAGTCTCGCTGCCAAGAATCAACTACTTTTTTTCTTTCTTTTTTTTTTTTATGAATAAATCAAACACAATCCAAATACTCTCCCTAATTGAACCATTCTCACCATGGCTTTTGAGAGAGACAACGCGGCTGCCGCGGAAATGTTTGAAAGAAAAGGATTTCCAAAGATATTTGGGTCACTTGCCCACTTTAACTTAGAAGTAAATTGCAACACCATATAATTGATTTGCGCTCGATACATTTGACTAATCAAAAATGGAGAAATAAGAAGGCCCTATTTGATAATTTAATTCAATATTTAGAATTAATTGATTAAGTATTAAATAAAATGTGTTTAATAATAAATTGTATTAAATATTTATTTTTAAGTGCATAAGATAACATATTTTGTACATTACTTAATTGTTTAAAGCTTATTTAATTACATTTATAAATATTAAGTGAAATCAAAATGACTTAAGTTTAAAATTAGAATATGTTGATGGAGTATCTAAGCCTTATATTATTTTATATATGTCTTAGATTTCAATCAACCCTTTACAAATAAATATTTCAAAACTAAAATTTTGTACTAATCTTAACTCTTTTATTTAGAATAAAAAATTATAGATATGTCATCACCTTCTTGAAATTTTTATTGCTAATAACTTTTATCAATTTAAAATTATGTTAAATATAAATTTATTAAACCTTAAAGTCTATACTGCAAAAATTTTGTTGGATAAAACTAATATTGATTCTTTGTTACAATAATTTAAAAAAATTTTTAGTTTCACAAATATAATATTTCTAAGAGTAATGATTAAGAGGGTTGACCAAAAAAACCCTCTTTTAAGTATTTTTTTGAGTAACAAAGAACAATATGAAATTTTCAATTTTTAAAATTTTGCGATAAATAATCATCACATATTAATTAATTTAGTTTTCATATTCGGATTCATACTTCAACTTTCACGTTCAACCTTTAAACTTCACAGCTAAGAATTTAATGTTTAAATATTTTGGACTTCAACTTTCGTATTTCAATTTGATCAAACAGACCCTAAGTGCATGCTTTGAAGCTTTTTTAACTAAGTTGCTGAAGAAATGGAAGTGCTTATGAGAAAAGCTACTTTTAAAACTAAAATAACAAATTTATTTTAAATAATTTTAATAAGCAAAAACTATCTTAAAAAGTTGCTCTATGGTAGTTTTTCTCAGTAAATTTAAGAAGGAAGAAGCAATCGAGGATATATTTTAACTTGAAAAGTTTAGGAGCCCCATATTAACAAATTGAGAACTAGCCTAAAAAGAGTAGAACTGTAGAAGTTTTCCAAATTTTTGACATTGGAGTGGAGCCGCCTCCGTCTCTTTCCAGCTGAATTTAAGGGTTTTTCTCGGTAAATCATTTCTAAGATGACATTGAGGAGGTGAAGAAGTTAATTTGATGAAGCATTGGGGGCCGGAGACGGAGAATCTGAGCATGATTCTGATGCTATTCCTGATTGTCATCATGGTGCCGTCGTTTGCTTATGCCGTTGATGAATGTACTGTATCGGTGAAAAACTGGTCCGAAAAACCTCCCTATGCGAAGGAGAAGCTGACCAAGCTTTGGTTCTATATGCAAGACACCTCGAGTGGCCAGAACCTCACTACTCTATCCTCATCGTCTCTTACACTCAGCATTACCGTTGCTGGAATCCATATTAACGTCGTTCTTGGTGCACTCTGACCGACGCCTAATCAGTCGACTGCACATTATCCCCTTAGTATAGTTGTTTAAGCGCCAGAACCGACAACGGACGGAGACAAGGACAATACCTATGCTTCAGTCTTGAAAAAGTGTAGGGGTCTGACGACGACTCACGTCATATTCACCGGCGGCGATTACAATGACAGCATTCTCACCGTCATGGGCCGTAAACCGAAAGCCAACGAGTACAGGGAGATATCAGTAGTTGGTGGTTCTGGTAAGCTTCGAATGGCACGAGGGATCGCCACGGCCAAGATTTATTCCTTTAATACTAGAACTGGATATGCATTCATGTTGAACTGTATACTACTGCATTCTCTTTAAAATATAAAATTTTTAAAATTGTTCTTTCTTTTAATTAATATTTTATAAATATTATTTTAAAAAAATTTTCACATATTTTTTATTTTTTTCATATTAATAAGAAATAAATTAAAATAATTAACAATATAAAAAATACTTATTATTATTTTTTAAATTTATATAAAAAATATAAGAATTTTTTATATTTTAAAACAGTGAATACGAATATAATAACTTTCCTGTCAGACAAGAATTTTTGAGAACAAAGTGTCCAAAGAATTCAAAAAAAAAAGAAGATATATATAAGACAAAGGAGCCTTTTTATAGGCTAAAAAACGACATGATTACAAGAACTATTTCTAAATTAATTTCATAAGCTAATATTCTGCTTTAATCAGTAAAATCAATAAAATTTACAAATTTCTCCATGTAGTCGTGTTTTATTAATGATCACATTTTTTTTGTGTGTCTAAAAGGGATTCAATTTCATTAAAAGGAAAAAAAACTGCACATCTGACCAGTAACAAGCCCTCATGGGCTACAAAAGATCAACAAAAAGAGTGCTGTGGACCGTTATCTACAAAAGATCTATTGTGTTCTATTCTAGCAGACTTACAAATTACAGATCAGTCGAAGGCTTCTGCCAACCCCAAAGCAGTCGATGACACAATAGATTTTGTCATACGAGATTGCTTGCTCGTTCCCAAGCTATTGAGTAATGTGATTAAACCATAAATGAGTAGGAAGATCTCGGCAATGACAGCCTAACCGCATTCAACTATCAAAACAAAAATGCCCAGGTAGGTTTGGCTATCTCAGAAGTCAACTCGGAATCATCAAACGTGCACACTTGAGGCGATTGCAGAAAGCAATGAAAATGACGGTCGACCCTCTACTTATTTTCCTCGCATCCGCCATTATTCCCCCCGTTTTGACTCTTTCTCTGTTAGACTTGGGAACATTACATGGGAGAAATCATTTCAAATACTCTGTAATACTCTCTATAATATTTTTTAATTTAATTTTTAAAATTTAAAATATATAAATAAAATTTTTATAATTAATAATAGTACAGAAAATAATACATAACAGTGTTAAAAAGAGAATTCGAACTTAAGAAAATTTGTACTCAAAATGCGGGTGAAAAATCGGGGAGCGATTTGGGGTGATAATAGTCAATTATGAGATTGGTATACCACAGTTGTATGAGTTCTGCGAATTAGATGATTGCTTACCCTCCACATTGATTCAAACATCTCCTAAAATATAATATAAGCCTGTTGCATAGACTTGTTTACTGTGGTTTATCCTTCCGATGATTGGTAAGGTGTTAATTAGTATATGATTTGCTTGGTGTTGACCTTTCCATGTGAGAATGAAGAGTAACGTGAAATCTTACTGTTTAAGTAGAATTTCTTTGACAAATAAGATGTTAGACAGAGGACTGAGACTTTGTACATCGCAAATGGACGTTTTTGCTTCTTTTTCCTGAAATACTAAAGGTGTATTTAGATTGTATTTAGTTAGAAAAGATTTTGTCTTGAGTTCTGCGAAAGTGAATTTTTTTTTGAAAAAAAAGTAGAATTCAATTATGTGTTTAGTTGGGATATACACAATTCAAGTAGAGTTTTAGAGTAGTCCTAATAGTAATGGTTCTGTCCTATTCTTTATGTAAAATATTTTTTTTAGGAAATATACTTTTATATGTAGAGTCAATGAATAATGTGAGAGAGTATTAGGTAAAGAACTAGTAAGACTGTCGAGTATCAAGTCTGGCCCTTTGTTCTTATCACTTTTGAAAAATTTGTCTTTCTTCCTTGATGAATAGGTGTCCTCTAACAACTTTATATTTTATGATTTAGAACCTGAAATTTTAGCATAAATTATGAAAATTTTTCATGCAAGACTTTCTTTTTTTTTCCCTCTCCATTCTTGATAATGATTAAGCATAAATTATAAAATGATAAAAAGGGACCCCATAAAATTGCTTGATTTATTCTCTACGGTGTTTAAAACATTTAAACATGATCAAGAAACAAAAGAGAAGAATTCAGCACAGCATTCAACATTCCCGTGCGGAAGAGAGAAGAACAATATACAGATCATCCGAAACTTCAATCATAATGCAAAACCACAACATTGTACTCAACAACAGCATCCCCGGTGCTGAAATTAAAAGAATAAGTCTTGGCCACGGCGGTCCCTCGCGCCAATCTGAAAACACCAGAACCACCGAGTATCGGCAACTCACGGTACCTGCGGAGTGGTTGGTTGTGGCCCAGAACGCTGAGAGTGCTGCCGTTGTACTTGCCACTCGTGAACACGAAGTTTAGGGTCATCAGTAGACCCGTCTCTTCTTGCGAGGCTGAGGTATAGATGCCGTTGGCTCGTCCGATTATCTTCGACGTGGGTTTCGGTCCTACAGTCAAAGGATCATCTATCACCGAGACAAGACCGAAAAGAGTTGGCGAGCTGGACGTGCTGTTGGCTTCAGCCACCGGCACGGCTGTGGGGTTCTTCCCACCGACGGTGTCGTGAAAATAGAAGTGAAGCTTGGTTAGCTTCTCCTTTGCATGAGGAAGCTTTCTGATCCATTTCTCCACCGCTTTAGGACTCTTATCTAGGCCATGAGCAAACAGTGGCAGCATAATCATGAAAATCACGTAGAGCACCTGAATCCTACTCAGCTTCTCCATCTCCGCCACAAATCGTTCAGTAATTTCTTCACCTCATAAGCGCAACCTTAATAAGGATGCAGGAACAATATGAAACTAGATCTTTGTATAGAGATTTCGTGTTCATATCTCTGAATAATTAAAGATAGATTTCCAGCTCATTTCTGTTTTCTTGGATTTGATTTGCTACGAGGGAATCGAGTTCCATCCTTTAAAATGAATTACTACTAACTCTTGAAAGTTTAAAAAATCACCAAAACGTCAACAACAATATTCCTTCAATTTTTATGTCATTTCAACTCACACGTAGGAGTAGTAGTTGAGGAGATCCTTATTTTGACTTGATATTGGAGACAAGTGAGGTTTTCGCGGAAGCATTTCTCAATTGAAATTATGTTTGCCTAGCATTTCTTAATAGAATTTTATTGGGAAGCCACTAATTAAATTAATATTGATTTGATTCTTAGTTAAATTTTAAGTCCTCAACGCCAAAATGTGGACCTGAGGTATTTTATAGGATCCTCTCATTCCTCCTCTCTCCTCTCCTGTCTTTTAGTTTCATTGTGCCTCTAGTGAAACTCTAGTTTTTTTTTTTTTTTTGGTCCAAATGTATTTATTTAGTCCAAAGTCAGGTCTAAAGAAGGATGGGCACTTTCTTGAAGTCGTAATGGCCCGCTAGCATCGGGTAAGAAGAAAGAAAAGATATTACATGTCTCTGGTAACTTTGCTGTCGTCTATATGAAACAAATGTATACATTTTTCTTAGAAAGAAGAGAAAAAAGACAGTTGATACCACAAGAAGATTTAGATTTCTTAAAAAGGAGAAGAGTCATATAATTATTTTGTTTGTTTTAAAGATGTTCCTTAATTTTAATTTTTAATATATATATTTTAAAAAATACAGTTATTATTATTAGTTTCATAATAGAGTTGGATTCAAATTTATATGTGTGGTGCATATGAATTTAATTTGAGAGGCAAATTCATTAAATTTTATTCATTTCTATAAAAATACTTGCACATGAGTATCATATATTGTCTATCATCTTGATTCAACTTTAAATTTAATTATGAATTATCTACTTTGGAGGTGACATACTTGGAAGAATATCGCATAGCTTTTATGTTTAATTATTTAAAAAAGTGTTAGATAAGATATGATAAATTTATACTTTAAATTGAACTCGTATACATTACCTATGTGAATTTTAATTAAACTCTATACTGTGAGACTTGTGCTGATGATTGAATTCTATTAAAAAAATTTGTGACTAAAATTATAAAAATTAAAATTTTAAAATATTCTTTAAAAAATAATTATAGGACTTTTTTAAAAAATTACTCCTTAGGAGGAAAAAAAAAAAAAAAAACGAACCCTAATGTTTCTACCAAGACAAGATTGATGCTACTTTTGATTGCGGAGCAGATCTGCGGCGGAGATCAGGGATCGGGGATCCATGTGTTGGCTAAGCACCTTCGACTCGGCTGAGGATGTCACTCGGGCCCACGATGCGGCTGCTTGGACTTTCCGCGCACCTATGACCAATACGAAATTCCTTTTGCCACCTACCTCCTCTTATCATGAGTTTAACAATTCTGCAGACGCTGCCTGTGGTTTCTGAAGATTCTTATAGTGACTGCGACTCTTCATTTGCCGTCGTTGACGAGGAAGATTGTAACATAGCCTGCTCATCCTCCCGGAAACAATCGTTGCCTGTTGACCTCAACTTACCTCTGCCCATAGATGCTAACGCTAATGATCTTTACCGCGCCACTCTTTGTCTCTAATCAGTGGTTCTGATCTCTTCCATAAGGATATCATATCCAAGCAATTTGATCACATTAATTGGTTTTTCTTTTTTATTTTGATCCCTTTTTCATATGTCGGAAAAACAATGGAAAAGAAAATTTTGCCATAAATTTGAGCCCGTGGTGAGAAAGGTCTGAATATTTGAGCCCGGCCCATCAAGTAATTTCTTCTGCATCTTTTCTTTAACGATTGTATGGCTGAATATTTGCAGTAGTTCCTCATCTTTTGAGGCTTTCCCGTCTGCTCTGCCGCAACCAAATTAGCATTTTCAAGGGGTTTTGTATTACATCCGTGAGGGTTCCATATTTTCTTGCTTTTCTGTTTATGCTCACAAGTATTATTTTTTTTTATATATTTTAGGAGGTGGATCAGGATCACTCTCAAGTAATATTATCCAGTCACTGATACGCTGGGCTATCATTAACAATGTTCTTGGCTTTTCCAGATCACTGTGTGATCAGTGATTAAGCAACTTACCCGCCAACCACAGATATAGGATACTAGTATATTAATTGTGTCGCAAATTGCAAGAAAGTACGAAACGTCCTTTATTTTTGAATAAGAGTTGACCCTTGAAGAAGCCTCGCAAGTATTATGTTGATCAAGAATGTTGGAATGTTCAATTCATGCCAATTTCCAGTGAATCATGAGAAAGCTTGCTTGCCAAATTGAATAAAATAGTTTATGTATATAAAACAACTCAAGAAACAGTAGCCTATTTTCGAGATTTTGCACCCGATGTCCATGGTTGTAATATGATGGAGAGCTCCCTGCGGAGAAGTTGGGGGTTGAGTAGGACCTATTAGTCGTAGTCCTATTCCTTATAATACAGTAGGCTATACTTTTGCATGTAGTATCCTTGAAAATATTGCGAGAAGAAAATAATATTAAAATTAATATATAAATTTTTGCTGTCTGACGAACATTGATTTAAATTGCATTAATCAGTAAAAAAGACACAAAATGCATTCACTAAACTAAATTTTAAAACACAGATAGAACGAGTGTATACAAAAGAATTTCAAAAAATATTGCGGAAATGAATTTAAAAAAGAGATAAAACTAAAAATTTAAAAAATTAATACATATATAAAGAATATTTGAAACCGTCGGTAGGCAGCCACCCCTCCCCTCGGTTGCGTCTTCGAATTCTATGGAATAATTTACGTACACAGACCAGAGCAGAAGTGGTTCACCAACCCACACATGAATGAACGAGAGATCGCCAGCCGAGAAAGAGGAAACAGAGAGGAACAACATAGCAACTAACTACTGCCTAAAATAAACAAACGTGCGGAGCCTACCTTATTCAACCTCAGCTCATTGACTGAGGACAAGAAAATCAATTAGTATGAATTGACAACGGGAAAAAATGAAAACACCAAGCAAAATATAAACAAAATGATCGGCTAAATGTATGTAGCTAGCGTAACATTGTATCCAACCACGGCGTCACCGGTACTAGCATCAAAGGAATAGGTTCTGGCGATGGCATATCCGCGTGCCAGCCGGAACAAACCAGTGCCGCCTACGATGGCCATCTCGCGGACGGGATTCCCAGCCGGATTGATGCTCAGAAGGCTGAAGGAGCTGCCGTCGTATATGCCGTCGGTGAACACGAAGCTCATCACCATAATAAGACCAAAATCAGTTTGACCAGCGGATCCGTACATACCCCTGGCTCGGCCAACAGGCTTTGAGTTGGAATCAGGCCCCGTCGTCAACGGATCGTCAACCATGTTTACGAGTCCAAAAGAGGTGGAAGAGCTCTGAGAAGGTGGGATGATCCTCACTGCAGTTGGGTTCCTTCCGCTGAGAATATCGTGGAAGTAGAATTGAAGGGTGGTCACCACCTCGTTTCCTGCATCCGTTCTCCTGGCCCAGCTCTCATCTTGGCCTCGAACCAGCAGCATGACCAGGGTGATCATCAACACCAAGAAAGCTGGCTTTGCCATCTCTCAGTTTCTATTTATTTCCTTCTTGTTCTTCTAGTAGCGATGTTCTTGTTGCAAGAATGCTAATGAGAGTGGAAGGACTTTATAGTACTTGAACATCTAGAAGGTTGAAGCGTTTGTTTAACGCACTCGTGACTCAAATGATGAAATGTCAAAGTTGGGGGAAGTATAGCTAACCCGCATTGGACTCCCTTTTGAAGGGCCGAAAAGTCTCCTAGACTAATGGTTGGTCTCAGTGCATTGACTTCCTTTCCTCTTGTATCCCATTTTTTCTCACATCCTCTTCTTATTCTCATGAGGTTATTACGTGATACAGTCAATTTTTTAAAATTTTCAGTAAATTTCTATATATTTAAAGTTTTTCTTAAAATAAATTACTGCGTGAAAGCACTGTCACAATGAAAGAAAGAATAGAAAAGGAGATGAAAAGAGAAACTGGTCTTATGAAAAGTTCCGTAAGGAGGAATCCGGACGTGCATGCTTGCGAATATCAAATCAAAGTCTTTTGATTCCAAAAGGAAAAAGAAAAGGAAAGAAAAATTATAAGCATTTTTTTTATTGGATTTAAAGTTGCTTTTAACTTGTTCTCGCTACTTATATGAGAATACAGATACAGGCCTAAAAGGTAAAGATTCTAAAGCTTATGTCACCTGACCTTTGGGTAAATACTCTTCAGTGCCCCTTGACTTGCCAGCATATTCGAGAACAGAGACAGATTCATTTAAAAAAGGAAAAAAGCCATAGTTAAGTGATTCAGGGTTTTCTTTGAGGTTTGGTTGAATTTGCTTTTGGAGATCAAAGCGGGGGGAGGGGGCATGGAATGGGGGCATCAGCTTGCATGCTTGAACTAGAATATGTAAGCAGACCACAGAATAACAGCAACATACATCTTAGAAAATTATTTCATATTTCTTATCATTGTGGATTTTAAATTCATGATTAAGAACATAATAGTAGTTTAAGTTGTATTAATAAACTGAATCCATTAGTGTAATATTTTTGGAGTTTCATGCGCCATTCCAAAATGATTTCAGGTGCAAACTCATTAGCAGGGACAAAACTAAATCAAATCTTTTTCCTTTTTTCTTTCGGTAATTCGTTGGCATTCCAAGATTTCAGGTTTTTATTTCCATTATTTCTTCTCGTCTGTTTGTCGTTGGCAATGATAAACTGAGCAAATTTGGATGAAGAAATGGTAATTACTCAAATGTAGGTACATAGTGTGACATTGTAGTGAACAATGGCGTCACCAGCAGTATTAAAGGAATAAGTTTGAGCCATGGCATATCCACGAGCCAACCGGAACAAACCAGTGCCGCCCACAATGGCCATTTCGCGGACTCTGTGCAACGCCGGGTTGATACTCAGAAGGCTAAAAGAGCTACCGTCGTATAAACCGTCGGTGAACGCATAGCTCATCACCATGATCAGGCCCATATCTAGAACAGATTGGCTGGCTGATCCGTACATTCCTCTGGCCCGGCCGATAACCTTAGAGTTGGGATCCGGTCCCACCGTCAATGCATCGTCGACCATCAGCAGGTTCCCGAAAAGAGACAGCGAAGTGCCATTGGAGGCCTGCGCAATCTTAACCGCTGTTGCGCTGCTTCCGCTGACGACGTCATGGAAATAGAACTGTAGGGTGGTGACCACCTCCTTTCCGGCTTCAAGTCTCTTGGCCCATGTCACTTCGTCTTGGCTCCGAGCCCTCCACGGCAAGAATGTGCCTGCGAGAAGAGTAATGAACAAACCCAGGAGAGCTAGCTTTGCCATTGCAATCTCTGATCTCTGTTCGGAATCCTCACCTTTGTTGCAGAAGGCACCTTTATTTATAGCAGCAGCAACCAGCAAGCATGTGGAAGTTTCGCAAGTGTAGGTATAGCTAACTTCGGTTTTTATTGGGGTTACAGTCCAGTTGTTGATCAGTTGTACTTGTTGAAGCTCCCTAATATTTTCTGGGAACTGTTCGACATATTTGCTGTTGGGTTGGTTTAGAATTTTGGGACTAGTTGGAGAGTGAGAGATGGGAACAAGATTATGTGTTATAAATTGGAAATCTTTTGTTCTTTCCGGCATGGATCACTTGTAACAAGGATTTGGAGAAATTGAATTTAAACTAGAAATTTTGTAAGAAAAACATTAAAATTTTAGATATGTTTCGATTCCAGAACTTGTTGAACCAAAACAAGAAAAGTTTCAGGAAAAGCAATCAACAATTGTTTCTATTTGATTTGTTGTTGGCTTGAAAATCATCCCTGCAATCAGTGCAAGAAAAAAGTAAAGGGCAAAAGTGACATCAAAGTTTTAATCATTTATATTTGGCATTTATGTTAGTTAATATTACTGTTACATTGCCGGATTGCAGTGATACACGGTGAAGATGTTAATAGTGAGCACAGAAGACATAAAGCTATGTCCTAAAGTCCCAAATGGGCAAAGGAAGGAGGCTTTCTTATCAGGGTGGCTTGTTCAAAGGCATATGCAATCTCGATCAGTTTTGGCTCGGAGCCCTTCAGCCCTCCGAAGGAAATTCCATATGGGCCACCAGCATTATAACCTGCTGGAACACTGATTCCCGGGTATCCCCCAGCTGAGAGCAAATAAACAGCATTGACAATGGGCGTCACCATGGCGTCCAACTTGTTTTCTTTCATTACCCTTTCAAACCCTTCTCTCGCTGCTCTGCTCATATTCAGCAGTAAAAGTTTCTCCTTTATGCCCATACCACTTGTTTTCTCCGATGTCTCAAAGGTGTCTTCCCCGTATTCCTTGAGCTTTTCCTGCAAGCACAATGTTGATGGATGATTCTAGCCACAAGATAAAATTGTCTAATCATGCAACCCGGTTTGTAACAAAGATGGCGAAATATATACAGTTACCAGTTCGGAGAATTTCTTGTTGAAAGCTATTACAGCTGCCAAGGATCGCACTTGAGAAGTGACTAACTTCTTTAAATAATTATTTAGAGCCTGCTTGAATTCCACATACATTACTGTGAACTGGTTTTTGAACACGGCAGCTGTGAGGGCGTCAAATTTGGTTGTATCCACAATATCAACTAGAACTGCTCCTTGTTGCCTTATTTTCCCGAAAGCATCAAAATCTAGCGTTAGGAATTAGGATCGGCACCTTGAAGATGACGTTACTCTTAGTGATACATCCCCCACATTGTAACTCTTACCTTAGAGTTCTGAAATGAGGCTCATAAGCCTCCAGGACTTCTGAATTGTTGCCAAAACCAAAGAAAGAGTACCTCATAATGGCCAATCTCTTTCCCTTGAGTCCATCTGGCTTGAGAAATCGCAAATAGCCTCCCTCTGGGATGTACTTCGAAGCACTTCTGGTTAGGCCTGAATCATCAGGATCATATCCAACAATGGCATCAAGGACATAAACTGCATCAGACACCGTCCTGCATATCGGCCTATGGTAACCAAAAGAGTATCTCGGATTAATAGCTGCTAGTTCACTATTTTTCACTTAATGTCACTCATTGAATAATCTAATCTAATAATAGAATCTGCAATAATTTGTGGCTTAGTGGCGATACAATTTTAAACAAAAGCAAGGAACCTTAATAGCTTACCCAACAGTGTCCTGTCGAGGAGAAATAGGGACTACACCTGCTCGGCTTGTTAAGCCTACCGTGGGTTTGATTCCAACAACCGAATTAGCACTAGAAGGACATAGGATGGATCCGGCCGTTTCTGTACCTAGTGATAGTGCAGCCATATTTGTTGCTACCGATATTGCTGAACCGGTGCTTGATCCACATACATCATTCAAGGAATTGTAGGGATTCTACATGAATCAGAAAACAAAAAATTGCATTCGCATCAATTCCTTTATAATTCATCTAGAAAGCTGCAAGAATATTAAGAATCACCATTTTTATTTACACAATTATAGCATAGTTAAGCTACAAGAATATAGATTTACTTTCACTTCAAGTGGTCTGTGGACTAACTAGAATTAGATAGCTACTAACCACGCTTTGGCCACGTCTTGCATTCCAACCGTTGGGTATGTTACTTGACCTGAAAGCAGCCCACTCTGTCAAGCTTGCTTTTCCTAATATGATAGCACCGGCTTTTCTAAGATTTTTCACAACTCCAGCATCCTGAGGTACTACAGATTGAAGAAGTGCATAAGAACCGGCTGTAGTATTGAGCTTATCCTTGGTTGCAATGTTGTCCTTGAGAATAATTGGTATTCCAGCCAACCCCAGAAGCGATCCTGGTTTCTTACCTTTTCTGTCCCGGTCAGCCTTATCAGCTAAAGACACTGCGTCAGGATTCACCTCAATAACTCCATTAAGAATTGGGTTGAGCCTTTGAATCTCTCCCAGGTAGAACTCAACTAGTTGCCTTGATGTGACTCTGTTCTGCTGGAAAGCAAGCTTAATATCATGAACAGTAGCTTCCTTGAACGAGAATTCACTAACCTCAGCTGTAGAACCAAGGCGAAAAAATATTACAACGAGAGAAACAGGCAGAATTGCCATATCCAAACTCCTATACAGAAAAAATGCAGGCCTACTCCCTGAAGAAAACTGCTTGTGGACACTCTTGGGCCCTGCCACCAATTATTTGGTGCTTCCAAAAGAAAGCTTGCAAGGATGATGGGAAATCATGACAAATGCAATCATTGTATCTTTCACTAAAATGAAGAAGCACTGGTGCTGCTACTATTCCCTTTTCTTTTTACTCTTAAGAATGGTTTTTGCGATGGAATCTTTAAGAAGTAAGTAATTGATTAGGGTTAAATTCACTTTGGTACCCTAAAGTTTCATACCTTCTCCAGTTATAATCAAAGCCCCTTTTTTAGAGTTAGTATATTAAACTTGTTTGAGATAAATAAGACTCACATATATTGAATAATCAAAAGAGCCATTAAAGGCTTTCTGAACGTCAAAAATATTTATTTCTACATATACTTTTCTTTAACAACTAGCACAAAATACGTGTAATATTTATACGTATTAAATATTTCAAAAATTATATTGGTATTGAAATTTATATTCAATATAATTATTTTTTATATTGATTTGATTTTAAAAAATATTAATTTTTTATTTTTATTTTCATGCTATTATATTTTTTATTTTTCATTAAATATATTTGCATTTGAGTTTTACTAATCATAATTATTCTTTGTCTTTTTTATTATAAAATAACATTATTTTTTCTTTCTCCTTCTTCTTGTTCTTGCAAAAGTAAAAGTTAAAGTACATTATTTACTCTTGATTATTTTATTCATATAATATTACAATAATAGTATTAATTATTTAATCTATTCTATAAAGTTTATATAATCCGTTTATATTTTCTATTACATTATATTTTTGAATTAGAAAAAAATTGTAACTTTAGTAGAGAAGTTAAAATATTATTACTTAGTAGTTAAAAACTTAGTTAAGAATTTTTTTTTATTAATTCTTTATGTATAATTATTATTTTTTATTTATTCATCTTTTAACTCATGTAATTCCCACATAGCACTTATGATTTAAATTTTTAATAATAATACTAATAGTAATATAAATAATAACAATAACAAAAATAATAAACTAATAGAGTACTCTTATTTTCCTTAAAAAAAATAATAAAAGAGTACTCTTCTTTAACTAATGTAACTCCCAAATAACTCTTATTTTTTAAATTACCATTTAAATGTCAAAAACTATTAAAATGATAATAATACATTTTAGAAAAATAAAATATAATTCTATCAAAGGAAATTTTAGGGCATTCAAAAAGGAAAAAAACATACAAGTTGAAATTCTCAAAATAAGAATAGTAAAATGTTTTTTTTGAAAATTTCAAATATTATCTATTGATTTTGTAAATGTGTAAAAATATAATCAAGTTATGATTTGAGAGGTATATATTCTAATTTAATAATTACAGTTATAAAAAAATTAATAATTATTTATGACAATAAAGTCTTTCTTTTTAATACTCTTTTTTAGTAACTTACTTTTCTCTTTAATTTTTTATTTTATCTTTATTAAAAATAACTTACAACTATTTCTCCAAATTAATTGTTTCTATGTAACTCCTAAATAATTATCATTTAAATGTCAAAAACTATCAAAATGACACTAATACATTTTCAAAAATGCAAAAAATAATTTTATCGAAGGGCATTTTAGGGCATTCAAAAAAAGAAGAAACAAAACAAGTTTAAATCCTCATGACCCCTATCCATACTTTATATCTGTACACTTTGTGTGCTTTTAATTTAATGTCCTATGGTTAGTCCATCAAAATAATACTAATTTATTTTTTTAAGGGCATTTTAGGTTTTATATATAATTATAATTTTTTATTTATTCACCTTTAATTCATGTAACTCCCACATAGTATTTATGATTTAAACTTTTAATAATATTGCTAATGATAATATAAATAACAACAACAAAAATAATAAACTAATAAAGTACTCTTCTTTTTCTTAAAAAAAATAAAAGAGTGCTCTTCTTTAACTAATATAACTCTTATATTTTTGAATTAGAAAAAATTTGTAACTTAAGTAAAGGAGTTAAAATATTATTACTTAGTAGTTAAAACCCTAGTTAAGAACTTTTTTATTAATTCTTTATGTATAATTATTATTTTTTATTTGTTCATCTTACTCTTTATGTAACTCCTAAATAATTGTAATTAAATTAGAGTTTAAATGATGGATTTATATGAAATAATTATATCTGTACACTTTGTGTGCTTTTAATTTAATGTCCTATGGTTAGTCCATCAAAATAATACTAATTTATTTTTTTAAGGGCATTTTAGGTAATCCAAAAAAAGAAGAAACAACTAAGTTTAAATCCCCATGACCTCTATCTACACTTTTAGTATAGTATATATATATATATAGATAGATAAAAAAATATATCTATTTCAATTTTTAACTACTTTCTGTCTTTCCTATCTATCTTCTCCTCTTGTCTCTTTCCATCTATCTTCTCTCACATTGCTCAACTCAGATTGCCCAGATTACAAACCAACAAAATTTCTGAATTTCAAATGCTCTAAAACTCGACTTATAATTCAACATGTCTAGCTTATTCCAACCAATGCTGGTGGATGCAAGGAACAGATGGATTAGAAAATTGTTCAATTTTCCCTAATCATAATTTCATCTTAAGAGTTTAAGGGTGTATATGGATAGCATTCCAATCCCAAACCCAAACACTTGGAGTTTTTCATTTTCTCTCACAAAAAATTTCACTTTCACTAAATTGAAGGCAGAAAATCTCAATCCCAAATACAATCCTATACACCCTAAATTGTTGAAGACACACAAGTCATGTAATTTTTTCAAATGCATCGACAATCAATTGCAACCACAGTAGGCAACGAATACAACAAAGATAACAAGACAACGTTCTATAATTCAGTAACAAACAGCAAAAAAGAGTTAATTTCATAGACAACAACTTTTAATCAACATGTCATAAAAATTTTCAACAAAAACCATTGTAAAAAAGAATCTTCTGGATTATCTTTAACATAAAGTCTCGAATTTTTATAATTTATGCTGTTGAGCTCGTATCCCTCTTTAGATTGAGGAAGATAAAAGGAGATGATTCAAAGATTAGTATTTGGATAGTTTTTTTATGAAGGAAAAAAAAAAAAAAAAGAGGATTGAGAGGGGAAAGGAGGGATTGAATTTAGTATTAAAACATTAATTTTCTTTCCATCTAAAAGTAAGTGAACGTAAAGGAAAAAATTATTTGTTAATGAATTATTTTATATCGATTAAATTATTCTTATTTTAAATTATTATACTTAAATAAAAATATAAATAATGATTTATCGCTCTATATTCCTTCTTATTAATCATCCAAACACAATAAATATATAATCTTCTCATTTCCTCTCCTCTCCTTTCTTCTCCCGCTTATTACTCCACTTTCTTTTCAGCCATTTCTCTCAATCCAAACAGAGGGTTACAGTGCTTACCATTTGTGTCATCCTTGAGGTGTTTCTTTGTTGAGTAGCTTCTGAACCGCTAGCTAGTTCAAATCACAGTTTTAAGTCCCAGATAAGAATATTTGGTAAAATAACCTCATTCGCGTCGTCATATCTCCTTATATTGTCAGAAACAGATAAACGATCCCATTTGTCCAACTTCAGACAGTTCTAAGAGAGCAAGACTCCAAATGTAGTTGGAGAATGCCGACTGGGAATATCATTGTAAGTCAAACATTCGGTACTACAAGCTCTTAATCATTGTGAATATTGACATCGAGAAAATATTCGTAGAAGAAAAATAAGTCAAGAAAAAAGGTTAGGTAATTTCAAAATTTATTCAGTGTTATTGTCAAATTGCAGGATTGAGAGAAACTCAGGGAAGATTGTCAATATGAAGCACAACAGCCATAGAGCTATGTTCTAACTCCCAAATGCCTGAATGAAGGAGGCTTCCTGATATTTGTAGCTTGTTCAAAGCCGTATGCAATCTCAATCAGTTTCGGCTCTGAGCCCTTTAGCCCTCCGAATGTAATTCCATATGGGATTCCATCACTATAATAACCTGCCGGAACATTGATTCCGGGGTACCCCTCAGCTGATAGGAAAAAAACAGCACGGATATTGGGCGTCACCATGGCGTCCAACTTGTTTTCTTCCATTACCCTCTCAAAGCCTTCTTTTGATGCTTTGCTTATATTCAACAGTAAAAGTTTCTCCTTTATGCCAATACCGTTTGTTTTCTCTGATACCTCAAGGATGTCTTGCCTGTATTCCTTTAGCTTTTCCTGCAAGTACAAAGTCAAGAGAACTGCCAAATTTGTCCCAAAGTACGTGATTATAGCTACAATTTGAGTGATGATAAAGATGGTTCAATCTTACCAATTTGGAGTATTTCTTGTTGAAAGCTATTAGATCTGCGAGGGATCGCACTGGAGAAGTGATCAACTGCTTGAAGTAAGCATTTAGAGCCTGCTTAAATTCCACTTCCATTGCTTTCTCCTGGTTGCTGATCATGGTGGCTATGAGGGTGTCAAAGTCGGCTGTATCCACAATGTCTACTAAAACTGCACCTCTTTGCCTTATTTTCCCCAAAAACATCAAAATTTTGTGTCAGATACAACATCTCTGAGACACCATCTACTCAGCTACTCCAAGTGGTAAGTTTTCAAATTATAATTGCATGAATGACCAAGTAGTTCTTCAAGGTTCTGAAACTCTCATCCTTACCTTAAAGTTCTGAAGTGAGGCTTATAAGGTTCCAGGGCTTTCGTGTTGTTTTCGAAACCAGTGAAAGAGTACCTCATAATGCCTAATCTCTTTCCCTTGAGTCCATCAGACTTGAGAAATTGCAAATAGCCTCCCCGCGGAATGTATTTTGAAGCACTGCTGGTTGAGACTGCATCATCGGCATCATATCCAACAATGGCATCAAGGACATAAACTGCATCAGACACCGTCCTGCATATCGGCCTATGGTAACCGAAAAGGTATCTCGAATCAATAGCTGCTAGTTCATTATTTTTCACCTAATATCATTCATTGAATAATCTAAGCTAATAATAGAATCTGCAATAATTTGTGGCTTAGTGGTGATAAGATTTTAAACAAAAGCAAGGAACCTTAATAGCTTACCCAACAGTGTCCTGTCGAGGAGAAATAGGGACTACACCTGCTCGGCTTGTTAAGCCTACCGTGGGTTTAATTCCAACAACCGAATTAGCATTGGAAGGGCATAAGATGGATCCTGCTGTTTCTGTACCTAGTGATAGTGCAGCCATATTTGCCGCTACTGATATTGCTGAACCGGTGCTCGAGCCACATGGATCAGCTGATGCATTGTAAGGATTCTACATAAGTTGGAACCACAAATTACAATCTCACGAGTACTTATACCATTTCTAGTTCAACTACAAAAGCTGTATGAATTCAAGATTCAAGAAACACCATTTTGGTTTTCAGAATTGTAGCATATTAATCTGAAAGAAAAGATTTAGGTTAACTTGGAAGATTTATGAACTAAATCAGATAGATGATCACTAACCACGCTTTGGCCACGTCTAGCATTCCAGCCATTGGGCATGTTGCTCGACCTGAAAGCAGCCCACTCTGTCATGCTTGCCTTTCCTAATATTATTGCACCAGCTTTTCTAAGCTTCTTCACAACTCCAGCATCCTGTGGTACGGTGGATCGAAGGAGAGCATAGGAACCAGCTGTGGTGTTCAGCTTATCCTTGGTCGCAATGTTGTCCTTGATTATAATTGGTATTCCAGCCAAACCCAAAAGGGATCCCGGTTTCTTAGCTTTTCTGTCCTGGTCGGCCTTATCTGCTAGAGCCAGTGCATTAGGATTCACCTCAATCACTCCATTGAGAATTGGGTTCAGTCTATGAATCTCTCCAAGGTAGAACTCAACTAGTTGCCTTGATGTGACTGTGTTTCGCTCGAAAGCAAGCTTAATATCGTGAACAGTAGCTTCTTTGATAGAGAATTTACTAACCTCAGCCTTAGAACAGAGGCTAAAAAACATTATACAGAGAGAGATGAGCAGAATCGCCATGTTAGATCTCCTCCCTGAAAGAAAAAATGCTTCTGAATAGCAATTCCCAGGGAATGCCATGTTCATAGCGCGAAGATGATGGTGATCTCGTCAAATACTACTTCAATAATTGTACTTTCAGTAAACCGAGAGGAACATTGCTAATACTGCTTTTCCTTCTTTTTTCCCCTTTAAAAGATGCTTCCGTAGGAAGGCTTTTGTCTGCGGAATCTTTGAGAAATTCAACAATTTGTTACCTTAATATAAAGCCTCGGACGTCCCTTCAATGTTTAATTAATGCAAGTTTGTTGTTTGTTTAATGAAAAGCTTGCTGGACCAGTTCTTGAAAAATTTATTTAGAGTTATCCTACTTGTTTTTGAAAAATTTGTGTATGGTTGATAATCGAGAAAGAATTTGTGGAGATCGTTTTGCTAGACCTTAAACGTAAGTTGACTTGGGATATATTGGACTGGTTTGATTTTGAAATCGAACTTAAAATTTCAAATATGAGACTCACATTCCTTATTATAAATAATTTAATTTTTACGAAACTCAAGATAAAAATATCAAAATCAACTCTATCCAATCACATATTTAATGCTCTTGTCTTAATACCATGCCATGCCATTAAAACAATCGCAGTACTTCCCTGACTGACAATTTAGTAATTTATTACTAACCTCAACACTAGTATCGGAGGATAAACGAACATTATACCAACGAGCAATAAGCAGCATTTTCAAGTTAAAACTTCAACTAGCGAAAGGATTTATGTTTGTTGATATTGTGAAATTAAAAATAGCTCTGCTATTCGCTATTCCTCTCCGTGGCAGCAGTTCACTTTACTTGTAGCAAGTCTATCTACATAAACACACACATGTATGCCCTCCATTCTACACCACCGACATTGCAGGTCCCTTTCCTGAGAGAAAGCATGCGACTGCTTCCCAGACAAGATATGTTTGCTGCTATTGAGAGAAAGCTATCAAAGATGGAAGGTAATCATCACAAATGCAATCAATAATTGGATCTTTGAACTCAATCACGATGCTCTACTGCTGTTACTTTAGCCCTTTATCCTTTGAGATAAACTGTGTAGAACAATGGAATCTTTGCGAAAGACAAATGGAAGTGTCGTATTTGTGCGCGATCACATAAAGATATATGTGTTATACAATAATGCAGAATGGCAAGTAGACAACATAAACACACTATTCCTTGGTAATAAGATTAAAGCTCAATAATTCGATAATAATTTCAATGACATTTGTTACATCTCTCAAGATTAAAAGAAGAAGTGGGTATGATCCCATTATGCCATTTCAGATAGTAATAATCATAAGCACTCTGTTTATTTAACTTCAGCACTATTCATTCCCTCAATACTGGAATAATTAGATTTCCTAAATTCCTCCTAAATCATCAAAAATTCAAAAATCTCTATTGGTTATCTATTTATACTATACTAAAAGATTGGAAGTGAGTCATAGAGTTTTAAATTTATTTTATTTCTTTATTTTTTGAATAGTCAATAATATCATTTGGTTGGATGAATTATTTTGATTTTGATAGTCTAAATATTCCAAAGTTAATATATAAAATTTAGACAATTTATTTTGGTAATCTCAATACCCGACTAACTATTAATTTATTTTTAAAATTAATAGAAAAGTTTGTAACTACTTACTAATAAATATATATTAACTCTGCCACTTAAATTACAAATTTTCTATCCAAAGTATATATAATGTAATAGAATACAAGAACAAATTATCTAACATCTATAACGAAAAAAAAGAATATTACTATTTTTAAAAAAAATTAAAATTACTTGAAAAATAATTATACTAACTAAATATTTTAAATATCATTATAATTTATCAAAAGTCTAAAATATAAAAATACAAAATTAAGTGATTTTCATAAAAATATTTTTTATAGGTAGTAAAAATTAAAAAAATATTTATAAAGAAAAAAAACATTGCTATTTTAAAAAAATTAAAATCACTTGCAAAATAATTATACTAATTAATAATTTAAATACTATTATAATTTTAAAAAGTCTAAAATACCATTATAATTTTAAAAAGTCTAAAGTATAACAATACGAGATTAAGTGATTTCTATGAAAATATTTTCAACAGTTGGTAAAAATAACATTTTTAATGAAATAAATTGATTAGATAAAAGGTAAAACGTAAAAAAATATTTATTTCTAAAAAAATAAAAGAATTATGAGAAATAATAATGAGAATTTAAGAGTTTAAATACTAATATAGTTTATGAAAAAAGTTCAAAATAATAACACGAAGTATAAAAAAAATTATTTAACCTTTTTATGAAGAAACAAAATATGTTTCTTATTCGAATATCATGTAAATAGATAAGAAAATAATAAAAAAATACATTTCAATCTTTATCATTACAAAAGAGAAAAAATATTATTATTAAAAAAGATTAAAATTATCATAAAAAATTATAATATTAATTAAAAATATTAAAATTAAATATTATTTAATAAAAAATATAATAGTATAAGATGTAAAATAAATTATACGATTTTCGTGAAATAGCTTATATAATTAGTAAAAATATATATTTTATTTTAATATTATAAAAATAAATAAATAGCAAATAAAAAATCTTCTACTTCCTATCACTAAAAAAGAATAAAATTTTTTATTATTTTATTTAAAAAATTAAATAAAATATTTAATACGTATAATTGTATGATGCTAGTACAACAAAAAGTGCCAAACAATGAGGTTATTATATATTAGTAGGCATGACGCATGATCTTTTGCGCCTATCATCCGATCTCCATTGCCTACGAAGGGTACTTTTTAGGAACTTCTCTTCTGCATATCAGTTTCAAATTCAGTTCCTTTTTTTTTTATTATTCATCGAGGAAAGATGCCAAATTGTAGCTTCTTTGATTGTGAATTTACTAACTCCAGCCTAAGAACCACGGCTAAAAAATATTTGCCGAGACAAGCAAGCAGAATCTCGATGTTCAAACTTCACATACATAAAAAATGCAGGTCTACTCCCTGATGCAAACTGCTTGTGGTCACCCCCTGCCTAGCCAATTCTTTAGTGCTTCCATAAGACAGCTATTAAAGATGATGGAAAATCATGACAAATGCAACAATTATACCTATCACTAAATCAAGATGCATTAATGCTGCCACCATTTCCCTTTCTTCTACTCCTTGAGCAGGGTTTTCACTATGGGATCTTTAAGAAATTCAAAAATTGATTACCTGAATGTAACATCTCTTGTTTTTGCAGCTTATTGCCTTGTACAGTGCTGTGCCTACCATATCTATCATTCTTGAGGTCTTTATTTAGTAGCTTCTGAACTGGTTACTAGTTCAAAATGGCATATGCCAAAGTTGAAATCAGTGGTGGATTACAGTCACTTTCCAGTAATGATAAGAATGACCACTATTCTATATGCAGTTTATAGAATTAAATTCAACTGACTTGGAGAGAGGAGGCCTGCGTATCATTGTAGCTTGTTCAAAGGCATATGCAATCTCAATCAGCACAGGTTCCGCACCTTTCAGTCCTCCAAAGAGTACTCCAAATGGCATGCCATCCCCATCATAGCCAGCAGGGACAGTGATTCCTGGATACCCTCCGATTGCCAAGACTGTTGAGGCAACTGAACCCAATGTTACCATTGCATCTAAGTTGTTATCCAACATCAGATTCTCAAAACCCTCCCGCGCCAGCTTTCGCATTGACCCTATTGCCTTCGTTTCCTCTTCACCAATCCCGTTTGTGAATTCTGCAGCAATGAGAATTTCTTGACCGTTGGTACCCTCCTGCAACCACAATGTTTTGGAAGAAATTGTATCTTCATCCATGATGGACAAAAGATTGGAATACTTTCACATAATTTCAGTTGAACCATAGCATACCAAATCGGGATTATTTTTATTGAATGCTATAATATCTGCTAATGACTGCACTGGAGACGTAGTCAGACCTTCGAGATAGTTATTCAGGGAGAGCTTAAACTCAGACAGCATTGAAACTGTCTCACCACTTTTAAAAGGGTTCAATACAGCATCTATATTGGATATCTCCAAATTATCAATGATGGTTGCACCTCCTAGCCTGGATGGTCAAAAAGATGTAGAAACCACATCAAATGAAAGCATCAGAACAGAAATACACATTACTAGTCATATATCTTATTCATGCATTATTCTTCTACCTTAATGTGCGCAAATGATTCTCAAGAACTTGACCAGCTAATGATCTCTTGGAAAGTGCCAAGAATGGATTTCTCACCACCCCCAATCGTTTTCCCTTGAGCCCATTTTTATTCAGAAACAGTTTATAGCCACCAGGAGGAATAAATTTAGTTGCTTGTTTTGTTGCATCAAGGTCTCTTGGATCAAAACCTACGATCTCGTCAAGCACGTATACAACATCAGAAACTGTTCTGCCTATGGGCCTGCAATTTATTTACAAGTAATCATTAGCTCTAGTTACTTTAAAAAAAAGAAACAAAAGAAGAAATTAGCTCTTGTTTATGCCAAGGCTCTAGACACCAAGCAGATACCAGAATCCAAATTGTACTATTAAAAGACAATGAAATTAATTACCCAATTGTGTCCTGCCTGGGTGAAACGGGGATAACACCAGCACGGCTAGTTAGTCCAACAGTTGGTTTCAGACCTACAACAGAGTTATAATCAGCAGGGCAGATAATAGAACCATCTGTCTCTGTGCCTAGTGAGACTGCCACCATATTTGCTGCAACCGATATGGCAGATCCGCTGCTTGATCCACATGTTTCTCCTCCTGGCACATAAGGATTCTGCACATATGGCAACATAAACAGGTTTCTTTTGATCAAGAAGTAGGTATACATTACTAGCTGAAATAAAACTAAATGAAAACAGGCATAATTTTCACGCGTTGAATGTCTGTAATAGAGTGCGTGATCTTTGGAAGTGTTGGGAGCTGAAACTACCCACAGGGTAGTTAGGTTCCCTATTGTATTTGTATTACCCTATTCCTTTGCAAGTTAATATACAGATCCCGTTCGTTGCAAAAAAAGACTAAATCAAAACAGGCATAATTTTCTTTCAAGAGCAACAATAATGCCTGTGTGAAACAAAATGACCCATAAAACTGATGGCAACTCAACTCAAAGCTTAACAAATGCCATAAAGCCATAATTTTCTTAATAGCAGTTCTAAAGTTAAATAAACTGGTAAAGCTGTGACAATCCAAAGATTACAATTTTAGTGTAACATAAGAATTCTGTTCTGTTTCTGTCAAAAACTACACATGAATGAATATAAATATATATTTTATTTTTTCTCACAGCAATAAATTGGAATTCAGAATTAAGCATATGAATAAAACCAAAGGAGAAAGAGGACGTATGGATGGACAGAGATAGGATAAATCACCATATTAGTCCCTAATATTTTTTCGCTTGACGGCATTAGTCCTTATTGATTTATTATAATTTTTTAAGTCTCCAATCTAAAATTGAGCCAAATTTATAGTCATTCCACCACTATTAGATTCAAAATTCTTTTTGGTTCATAGCTAGTGGTGAAAGGATCATAAGTTTGATTCGATTTTAGATTAGAGATTTAAAAAGTTATAAATAAATCAATAGGGATTAATATCGTTATGAAAAAAAATATTAGGGAGGTGATTTATCCGACAGAGATAAGCGTAAAACTTTATTTCAATGAAAGAGCCATAATGATAGGTTAATCACTGACCATAGCTTGGCCACTTCTCGCACACCATCCTTCTGGTATACTCGAACTCCGCAAGCTATACCACTCGCTCATGCTGGCCTTGCCCAGAATCACAGCCCCAGCCTCTCTGAGGCTTTTCACCACACCAGCGTCACGGGGCACCTTTGAACCCAGCAGCGCACACGACCCGGCGGTCGTATTGAGCTTGTCTTTAGTTGCCATACTATCTTTGAGAAGCACCGGGATGCCAAGCATGTCGCTAAGGAATGACGACGAAGCATTATTATTGGACTGCTTCTCTCGAATCCGATCAGCCTCGTCTGCTTGTCGTTGAGCATCGGGGTTTACTTCTATGACACTACGAAGCAAAGGATTGAGGGTTTCGATCCGATTCAAGTAAAAGTCAACAAGCTTTCTTGAAGTAAGCTTCTTCAATGCGAAGGCCCGCTGTATATCCTGGATGGTGGCTTCTTCAATATTGAAGTCTTCTTCGAACTCAGAATCAACGTTGCTTAAGCAAAACCCAGTTGCTGCCAGGTAAATGAGAAATATCAACAGTGATAATGGCGGCCTTGTCATTTCCATTGTTAATTGTTGAGCTGCTTCAGCTTGGAGCTCTTTTGTTTCAGAATGTCAACGATCAGCGCAGCCCCCAAGCTAGCTAGTGAACCACGTGCTAATGTTTTCTTCCACACCGGTTAAGGTGCTCCTGGAATTTTTCCCGATGCTGGATAAACACATGATCATGTCTTTGTTATTCAAAAATTTATATCGTAATAAATAAGTATTTATTACATAATTTAAATAATTTTAGTGAAGAATAATTATTTTAAATCATTTGAAATTTGAGTACAATCTAAAATAATACGCTCTTCAAATGACCATTTTTTTATTTATCAAATTCGTAAATTAAGTTTTACACTTAAATCATAAAAAGATAAAATAGTATTTTATACTTTAATTTATTCAGAATTTAATAATTTCTTAATTTATGTGTTTTGATTTTTCTAAGCAAAAAAATTTATAAATAAATAAATTCAAATAAAATTTCAAATTAGAAATACTAATTGAATATGACTCCATTTGTGTACACAGGGTGCAGATGGCATACTTGTGCCCGGAGGTTTTGGTGACGGGGGAAAATTCTGGCTGCTAAATATGCTCGTGAAAATAGGAAACCATATCTTGGAAAAGGAAATCTTTTATGTTTTCGGCTTTCAAGGCCTATTAACTAACCAATGACCAAGTTTCCTAGCACATGTAGAGCCCTGGTGTTCTGCCATTTCTCCCGGTGTTCAAACGGATTTCGGTTCGGTTTCAATTTTACTATTTTATTTTCAGTTTAATTTTTTTTATTTTTTTGAAACTCAAACTGAACCGTTTTACTGTTCGATTTTACTATTCAATTTTTCATTTTGGTTCGGTTCGGTTTGATTCAAACCGAAATAACAGAAGAACGCATTATAGTAATGAGTTCTTGTATTTATTTTTAAAAAATAAATACAAGAATTCATTATGGTAATGTGTTTTTGTATTTATTTTTTTTAAAATAAATATAAGAACGCATTACCATAATACGTTCTTATGTTTTTTTTCTAAAATTTTGATTTTTCAGTTCGGTTTTCAGTTCAATAACCTAAATCGAAAATCGAACCAAAATTTATATAATTTTACAACGGTTCGATTATTCAGTCCGGTTCAGATTTTGAACACCCCTATTCTCCCTGCGTAAAATGTCTTTCAATAGTAGAATGCTCAGCTTCCTGCTCCCTCCCTTTCTATCCCTTAGATCCATGCAAATTCAATGAGTAAAAAAATAATATAATGTGTAATTGGATAGAATTTAGTTTCGATATTTTTGTTTTGATTTCATAAAAGTTAAATTATTTATAAGAGTTAAAAATTATTATACAATAATTAATTATACTACAATAATTAATGCATAGCAATTTAAAAACTGTATCATTTATGGAAAATCACGATAGACTCATTCAACCTTACGAGGACTGTCCTGCAATAAAAAACTTTTAAGAGGACTAGGAGTTGCTTTTGGCTCAATTCTATTAATTTGAATTTAGTGGTTCTCATAAATTTTGGGACTTTGATAGTATAAGTGAATCCTTTTTCCCCCAAGTTAATAGTCATTCCGTAACCCGTTTCAAAGTATATATCTCACTTTTTACTTTTGTTTATTTCAAAATATAAATTCTCTTTATATATAAAAATTTTATTTATTATTTTATTTTTAATTTTACTCTAATCTCCAATCAACTATTTAAATACTTTTATTTTTTAGACATTATTAATTTTCCAACCAACTATCCTAAATACCAATCTTTAATGTTAAATTTAAAATTGACACACTAACTAAAAATTTTTAAATAAAAATATTTTAAACATATATTAATTTTTTTTATAAAATTTATCAAAACTTTAATTCACATATAAAAGAAAATAAGTCATCTATTTTGAAACAGAGGGAATATGTAGCATTACTAGTTTGTCTCTTTTTAAATTTAGGAATTCTGGTTATTTAAAATAAATATTTGCAGATAGTGTTTAGATTTCCTATAATATAAAAGAAAACACTAATCCATAAAATGCCTAATGGAAATTAAAATTCAATCAAAATTACACTATTTTAGAAACGGATTTTTTTCTTTTTGGGCTAAGTAGAAAGGGATGTTTCTTGTATAGTAAACATAAACCACTTCGTACTATCCGTACAATATTTCTTGAGAATTCGATTGAAGTGATTTTAGGAGTGGAGGGGGCTTGCGAATCATGGTAGCTTGCTCAAAAGCATAAGCAATCTCAATCAAAGTAGGCTCTCTGCCTTTAAATCCTCCAAAGAACATTCCAAATGGCATGCCATCCTCGTCGTAGCCGGAGGGGACTGTAATTGCCGGATGCCCCCCAAAAGACAACAATTCTGTGGCTCCTGAGCCTATAGTTACCATTGCATCCAGATCGTTGTCTAACATTAGTTTCTCAAATCCTTCGGTTGACAGCTTCTCCATTGATCTGATTGCCTCTCTTTCTTTCTCACCAATCCCATTTGTGGATTCTGCAGCTATCAAAGTTGCTTGACCAAATTCATCAAGATGTTCCTGCAATTGCCAATCTTGATAGATATACCCTTTTGTGTTCCACCCAAAAGAACCAAATCAAACTAGAAGAATACGAACCAGATAAGGATTATTTCGGTTGAAGTTTATGATATCAGACAATGACTGCACCGCGGACACAGTTAAGCCTTGGAGATACTGATTTAGATTGATCTTAAACTCAGCTAATAGAGCTACCATGCTGCCACTCTCATAGGGGTTTAAACTGACATTTACATTGTATATCTCCAAATTGTCAATCACTTTTGCACCTCCTTCCCTGCATTATATGATGGTCAAAGTGAAGAATAGAACAAACATGGTCACCTAGATTAGACTTAAAATGTAGTATATCAATCTTAGCCAGTGATTAAGCTTATCTTGCCTTAATACGCGAAGATGTTTCTCAAAAGCTTCAGTGGCCAAGGAACTTTTGGAAAGCTCCAAGAATGGATTCCTCACAACACCTAATCTCTTTCTATTGAGACCATTGTTCTTCAGAAATTGTTTATATCCACGAACAGGTATGAACTTAGCTGCTTCTTTTGTCGCTTTGTAGTCTCTAGGATCAAAACCCACTATGGTATCCAGCACATAAACAGCATCAGAAACAGTTCTGCACATTGGCCTACAATTTTTGAATGATCAATAGGAATGATCAGATTCTGCATTCCTACATACTGTAAATGGCAAAATTATGGAATACTACTGTTGTACCCAACTGTGTCCTCCCGGTGAGAAACTGGGATGACACCTGCTCGGCTGGTTAGTCCAACAGTGGGCCTGATGCCTACGATGGAGTTGTACTCAGCAGGGCAGGGGATGGATCCTCCTGTATCAGTTCCTAGTGATACAGCCACCATATTTGCAGCAACTGCTATTGCAGATCCACTGCTAGATGTGCATGGACTGCCTCCTTGTACGTATGGGTTCTGCAAAGCCCAATATATACAGACATATATTTTACATTGCAAACTCCTCTTTTATAGTTTTACTTTGGGCAGAATCTGTAAAAAAAAAATCTTCCGGTTTTATGAACATTATGGTATTTTAAATACAAAATTCAAGTGGTAATTAATGAAATAAAATTATTACTGACCACACCCTGGTGACTTGAGTTTAATTAGATTAGATGTGCAGGATATCACTCAACCGTGCCGCTTCTAACCCCTACACCCTAAGACATCTCTCCTTGCTCTTGCGCCATTCATCAGACAGAAATTTTGCACCAACTCACAGCAGACACTCTCAACAAGGCCAGTTTTCGTTAATTCAAAAGGAAAAAGAAAAGGACAACATTATCTACGAAGCCCAATACAAATTTTTTACTTTTAATTTTACTTCTTCTTTCATAAATAATTCTTTTTTCTGAAACTTAAGACAGAAAATTTCAAACTAAAGCATTATCTAATCCTGTCGTTGATATTCTACAAGCATCCCACAAATGAGAATGAGAGGCAGGAATTCTACCTTCTCCTGTATATGAAAATTTAGGAACTTTGTTGGAACTAAGCTCAGATCCCCAAATCTACCAGATGTGAGTTTCATGATGCAACCAGTTGACCCATCTTCAGCATCCTCTACAGATGTACAGTTTCCCCCACTGCACACTTACCAGAAGGACCAAACCAACTACTGCGTGGCTCTAATTTCTAACGCGGAAGACCTGAAACTAACCTCTAATTCACATAACTCAAATTGTTCAAGTACTGAGGCACCCCATGACAAGAATGATATGGGCCATTAATTCGGCAAATCTGGCGATAAATCGCTACCTCGATATACTTAATTTTGTTCAAGCCTCCCATTTCTTTACCCATAAACTTCCTGCTTCCTCCCATGAGCAATATGTCACTCTGGTATCTGGATGATTCCTTTGGGCCTGAGGGTTTGCAATATTGAACCTGTACCAACCCAAGAACTAAAACAAGTTGTTCTTACATATATTCTTTCTCTTCTTTGGTGGCCTCAAGGAAAGAATTGTCAAAAACTCCCTTAAATCACATCGATACCTAAAAAGATTTAAGAAAAATCAATGCATCAATTAACTTATCTCATCAATGCTAAATAACTGCAATTAGGGGTTGGGAATTTTGATACTTCCACATTTAGCTTCCTGAAGTGATTTTTAGTTTGTCGTACCTCTTAGTTTAAATTTATATGCGTATTAAAGCCATTCGAATATATATTTTTTCTTTTTTAAGAAGATCCGTGTTTGCTATTGAGTATTCATATTTATATTTATTTAACGATTTATATAATAGGGATGACATTTAATTTTGAAGGCAGTATAATTAGTGATTAATCAAGAATCGTGAACCATGACATTTAATATAGGGCTTGTTCTTGATATCTAATTTTTTTAAAAAAAATTTGTTGAAAAAAAATACTTATTAAAATTTATTTTTAAATTCTGAATAATATTCTTAATTTTAAAAGTTTCAATAAGTAAAAATTATTTTAAAAATAATTTCCTTCAACTTATTTAATCTAAAATAAAATATAAATAAGTAGTTAAGAAGACCTTAAAAATAATTTTTAATTTTAAAAAATTATAAGTAATTTATTTTAAATAATTAAGAATAGGCCGATGGGGTAATATGAGTTAAAAACAGAACAAAGTACGTATATTTTGCAATTTGTCCACTGGTATATTTCCAAGAACGTAAAATAAGCTTAAAACAGCAATAATATGCCTGTTTTTAACTCTATACTCCCATTAATTAAAGAAGAACATATCATAAAAATATAGAAATATATCAGCAGACGATTCAATGAGCCAGAAATCCTCGAGGAAAACGATAGATCAACGATTCATTTGCAAGCAGTAAATCTGCAGGGAACATGCCCATTGCCTGAATTGGCCCTCATGAATTTGAGGGCAGTGTGTAGTGCTTGTTCAGTAGAACCCATCAATGCCCAGTTCATATGCCCGATTACCCCCAGAGGATGGAATGGGAATTGAATACTGTTATAGGAATTCAGAAGTGCAGTGATTCCTTCTCTCAGCAAGGTCCGATAAGCTTCTCCTCTTCCAAGCATTCCCATTCCCAGAGTCATGTCTGTTCCGTATTTCCTGGCCGCAATCAGTCCAAAAACTACTGCTACTTTGGTGTCCGGCGTCACCACCTTCCAGTGACATCTGTATTCCGGCTTCGTCCACATCCTGCATTACATAATTCATAGCAAACTTGTCGCATCAGAGTTGCTGGGATTGAATTCAAGAACGACAACAGAGGAACAGTTGAAAGATGCCGGTGTTACTTACTGGTGCGGACAAGCTGAAGCTTCCATGAGTGGCACTGGATGAGATGGAGGTAACCGGGGCAATGGAGGCCCTGAGAATGCCGGGGGAGGTTTAGTCGGGGTTACGGGTGTGGGCGCTGGGGATGCCGGGGGAGGTTTTGCAGGGGTTACAGGGGAGCTGGGCCTGGGACAGAGAGACATTGGTTCTGCGGGTTGAGAAATCAACGGATCGACAGTGTACATTTCCATGTCAAACATCCTGAACATTAGTTTTAAGGACTTGGGCGGACCAGGCATAGCACCGCAGCCCTTCAACCCTTGGCCTCCGCCTGAAACCTGGACGAAACAAGTGCTTAAATCTGGAGTCCCTTGGAATTGCATTGCATAATGTCCGACCCAATCTGTTCTTTCCTCTCTCCATGTTGTGGCTCTCCCGTCACTGCTGAGGCATGCCATGGTGACATTTACTCCTGCAAAATAATAAATTCACAAAACCTGTTTCAGCCTCTCCCTGCAAGAAGTGTGGCTGAACTACTACCTTTGGGAGATAGGGGCCAAAAGATTCGTGCTCAAAACCTGATCTTGGCTTTTCTGGGACCAAAGAAGCAAAGAGGCGAACTTTCTCCTTGTTGGCATTGTAAAGAAACTTTCGGGTTCTGAACTTAAATCACATCCTAATCATACCCTAGTACCGTAAGTAAAGAACACCAGAAACATAGAAGTGAGCCGACTCGGTTGTCATTGTAAAGAAACTTTCGGGTTATGAACTTAAATCACATCCTAATCATACCCTAGTACCGTAAGTAAAGAACACCAGAAACATAGATGTGAGCCTGCTCGGTTGAGGTGAGATTAGATAATCTAGCTGTTATCAGTAATATTTGATGATCCAGTAGGGAAAATAAAGTAGAAAGAAGTGATGTTACCGTATAGGGGATAATCAAAAAGGGATATCTGGCCATCTCTGCATTGGTCACAGAAGACGGTGCCAGTGACTATTGCATCTCCACGAATCCCAGTAATGGCAGCAGCAACAATGAGAAAAGCTGCAATCCAGAGCTTGCGAGACCAATCCATGAAGGCTGAGAGTCAGTTGGATCAGAGAAGAATGGACTAGTACTAGTATGAATGTGATAAATAGAGGAAGACAATTGTTTTGTGGTAAGTGAAGAAGTGGCAAGTATAAATATATTCGAGGAATTAATAGAGAGCGCTTTACCTCAACACTCAACTGTCTCCATTAATGTGGTTTTGATACGGAACCATTTAATGCTGGTGAAAATGGTAGGCTTCAGCACCATCCGTATGAAAGAAAATAATTATTGCAAAATTTCCCTTCTTAACCATCGCCTTGACACCTTGTTAGGGGGAATAAATGCTGGAAGTTGGATCAGTTGACGCAAAATTCTTCCAATTTATTGTCATTCATAGTCACTTTACCGGGGAATGAAGTAGGATCTGAAGTAGCTCTGTCCTTCGAATAATTCTTTGAATCTTAGACATTTCCGGCTGTCATAGTCTGCCCATGACAGCGGGTTCTAATCTGGTTTGAAGTCTGAATACTTGCCGCCCACACCTACACTGCCCCCCAACCACCACCGCTGCCTCCAGACGAGGAGGAAAAAACAAAGAAAAGACAGTGACGAAGAAATTCACCGTTTAGTAAAATGCTAATTCTAGAGAATTATAGGAAGATATTTACTGGACAACAAGCTTCCTTCTTCTGGGCGTAGGAGAACTGAAAAGTGAAGAAGAAGGTGCTGAGCTGGGGCTCTTCCAGAAACAATAAGACGTGGGATGGTTTTTCACCAGAATTCGTCTGAAAATTTTCGCAGATGATGCGAACGCTGAAAGCCGTCAACGTTGTTAAATAGCATTCATTATTTTCGGAAAAAGACTGATGAAGGCTGACGGACAAGGTCGCTGCTCTAGCGCATCTGAAATCTCACCGGCTCCGCTATCCCATATATTCTTAGGCCCCATAGTTAACACAAAGAGGGAGCAGGGCCTATGATTAGACTTGAATAATAACACTAATATTGTGATAAATACCATCTCCCCAAAACTCCCTTTATCTGAGATCTTACCAATAGAACACTCCTACCAAGTAAAACCCATCCATGAACCATCGCCAGAAACTACATAAACAGCACAGTTCGGTTTAATTCATATCCCCAACACCATCCTTCAGTTGGAGTTCCCCGCATAAGAGCGGAAAACACATCCAAGCACATAGAGAGGAGGTTAAAACCAGAATACCCGGATCTCCTTAAAATATTATCAAATTACAATAGAAATGTGCTCATAACAGAATATAAAGTGCAAATTAGCATCGACAATAAAAACTTCTGAAACGCATTCCGTTTATTAAACAAGAATGTGTTTTATAAACAGGAACCACATTCATAAATCAGAATGCCCTTACGTCACATAATAAAATCAAATCATGAGTGCGGAAAGAACTAAAATCAGTCCTTGGAGTTGTCCACTGGAAGATTAAGTGACACTAAACAAAATTGTGAACCCGACCCAAATTTAGAGACATAATAACATAATAGATAATAGCAGGTACTCATAATTACCGCCCGCAACCAAACCCCCCACCCCCCCACCCAAAAAATTACAAACAGGTCCTTTTAGGCCTCACAATGATAACCTACTCGACTCTACCAAAACTGCTTCAATTATATGCCTCACCATATCATCAGTCGGAATAAAAGACTCGGGAAAATAAAACAGAATACAAAGCAGTATCACTCTACTCCAGCACTCCAAAACTTTTCACCATTGATCTGCTTCAATGTTTCGATCAAAAATCAGCATCAGTTTTGTGGGTCTTCATCTACATCATTTTTCACAGGTTCCTCTTCAGTTTTGTCGTCACTGAAACATATTGAGGAAAAATGTAAACTTGGAAGCTCAACAGTATTACCCACAGTACAATAATCTCATAAGAATAATAGTCTACAAACAGCACTATAACATGATAACACCCTTCCAGCTTTTGCTTTACCTTCAAAAGCAGATATCAAATCACACAAAAATACAGAGTAGTTCAATTTCCCAGCCCCCAACATCCCTTTCGCTTCTTCATAATTACAGCTTATAAATAGAGTAAAAGTAACAAACGGTGATATCCCTAGATGGTGGGGAAAGATAAGAAGCAAAAGCAAAAAAAAAAAAAAAGGAAAAACAAACACCTAACTGTGGGAGACAAAGCTGGAAAGTTGACAAATGACAGAAGACATAAAGCATAAGAAACCTAAACAAGAACTATATAGAAGGAATCTCTACATTCATGGGATTAAATATGGCACTAAAGATACCAAGATTGGCATCTCTAATGAATCACATTTGAGCAACCGGAAAAAGTTAAGCAAGAATCAACAGATAATTAAAATCTAGCAGAAGCCAACAAAATAGAGATGCATTCCAGACCATTAACTTTTTCAAAAATTTGAAGCTCTCTAAGACCAACCCACTATGTTCGTTCATTATCTGCATTGAAGCGACCCACGAATTACTTTTAGACTACAACTAAGCTTATGTTATAAAGTGCAGGTTCTCTAACACCCTCACCGGCTGCCATAGTACCTTGCTACTAAACTAGAGGTAGGTATCATTAGATATACCTACAACAAGATCTCTGAGATAATGAATGTGGAGGCTACTATTTCAGCTATGAGCGGTGACCCATTCAACTAACATTTTTTAGCTTCAATAATCTACTATGAGAAGACCGCTTCTTTTTAGGAAATTCACTTAAATGTAAGCTCACAAATCAGAAGTGCACAGCTCCATAAATTAAACTTACAAACTAAAGTATCAAATAATGACATGCAAAATGATAAATTGCTAAATTAAATAGTAACATCTGCCACAAACCTTGGGGGATGATCGTGCTTCCTCCAAGTTCTCTCAATCCTATCTTCTGGCAAGCTCCCCCTCGAATTCCCACTACCAAAACTTCTCTTCCCAGGAGCTGCGCCATCCGATCCAGCTGCCTCTTTAATCTTGACAGCTTCAAGCTTTTCATCAAGCTCCTTAGGGTCATGCCCCTTCTCCTTCAAAACATCCTCTCTGGGTCTAGCATCTCCAAATGGATTCGATCCCTTGGGCTTAGCGGCACTACCATTCTCCTGCTGTCTTTCACCAACCGGTAGAGTTCTTGGTTGTAAATTCAACCTCGGCCTCCCGCCTCCTTCCTCTCTTTTCCTTCCCCAGGTATCCGAATCAGGGCCATGAACATTGGACGGCTCAAAACCCCCTCCTCTCCTTTCCCTCAAACTATCAAAAGCTCCGCCTGAAGAAGCAAATTTCCTTCCCTCCTCTTCCTTTCTCTTAGTCCAATTATCAGTATCTGCTCCTCCACCGTTAGATTCAAACCCTACTCTCCTATCATATCTCCGACCTTCTGAGGGCACGAAGGTCCTCCTGGAAGCCCAATTGTCCACTTCGTCCGCCCGAGACTGTGAATCTGAGAAAAACCCCACTCGTTCTCCCCTCTCCCTCCTCTCAAACCCATTTCCAACCGTTGATTTCTTAGCTGCACCCCAGTCGTCAATTTCGTCAGCCCGAGAAGGCGCAAAATCCTTATTGGAATCCCTCGGCCGACGTGGCTCGTCGGAAGAACCCCTACCGGGTCTGTCGTAAGAGGAGCCATAGGATCTGAAGCCGCCGCCAAGCTTGGAGCGATCAAGCTCTTCTGCGGAGCGTTGTCTCGGACCAGTTGGAAGGACCAAGAGTTCATCGGGCGTAAGACCTTTGCTGGCAGGGACCTGAGAAGTCGGCTGCTGAACGGAGCCATAAGAGGAAAACTCCTGAAGAGAGAGGGTCTGGCCCTTGGATTTCTTCTTAGCTTTGGTGGCTGCAGCCGCGGACAGAGAAGGGAAATCGGAGGAAAGCCCAGAAGCCCCGTTGGACTGGTGGTTGCCGTTGGCGAGTTCTTCCTTCTGTTGCTGGAGAAGCTCATCTTCGTGTTCCTCGGAATCAAGAGCCCACGCGCCTGGTTTAGCCCACGCGCTAACAGTTGCCGCCATGGTAGTTTCTCTGTTCTCTGGCGCTGTATGCGAAACGGCGATTGCTGCTGCGGAAGGATAGGTTTTCTGCGTCCGCCGCAAGCAAATAGATCGCGTTATATATGCGCCAAGGAGGAGGGGCCGTGATTTAATCTGACGATCCTGATTTAACGTCTTCATGTTTTTGTTTTTTTTAAAAAAAAAACCACTGGTTTCCTTTCTCTTTTTTTTTTTTTATATTTATAGAAGGGACAATTGTATATCAGCTATTGACAGCAGAATAAATGTCAACCTAAAATTAAGTAGAAGTATTTCTTATAACACCATATATATTTTTTTAATTTTTTTGTTCTCAATTTTCTGATGTACAATTTAAAAAATAGGAGTAAAGAAGAAGGAAAACCCGGCGAACCACATGATCATAGAAAAGTTGGAATGTTGAGAGAGTGAGAAGAGGAGGAACGAAGCTGGGATGGGATGGCATTTTTCTACAACATTTTAAGGGTGTACTAAAATTAAATTTTATTACGAAATTTAATACAAAATTTTTACTTTTAAATTTTATTTATTTTTTTATAAAAAATTCTCTCAAAAAACTTAAAATAAAAAATTTCAAATCAAGATATTATCCAATCTCACTCTATATATTTTTGTATTTAATTAAATTTAAATTTAAAATTTTTTATCTTAAATTATGTAAAATTAATTTTTTAAAAAATATAACTCAATTATTATTTTATCTGGATAAAATCTAATCTAAATAAAGTTGTAATTGTATTAGTATTAGTAGTATGATATTAATTTAATGCCTAAAATTAATAAATACTCATTCACACTAATATTATTTTGCATGTTCAAAAAAATGAGGGTGTGATTGGATAAAATTTTATTTTAAAATTTTTATCTTGAATTTCGTAAAAATTACATTATTTGTGAGAAGAGATTCAAGTTCTATACTTAAAATTTAAACTCTGTCCAAGTACACCCTAAATATAATCTTTTTGAATTTATTTCAGAAAGAGAGAGCAACGGTACTTACTTTACAGTGATATTGAGTTCCGATAACCACTCTTCCAAACAAACAAACAAACAAACAAACATGCCCTAAAAACCTAGAGAGGAAATAATCCTTATTCCCCCTCAGCCAGTATGCTGCAGCCAAGTGGACAAAGAAGAAGATACCACAGTTATCGATACGATTTCCCCTCATCCTTACTTGCCTTAATTTAAATGCCAAGCACGGTTCTCTATGAGTACCAACAATAACATACGGTTTACCCGTCTCGCTACTAATTGTATTTTTTTTTTTTGAAAACACATGTTCAATCAATTTTTAATTTTTAATTTAACAATTAAAAATACTCACATTATAATTTAAATAATTATTTATTTAATAATTAAATAATTATTTACTATAAAAATCATTGTAATAAATAATTATTAAATTATTCTATTTGTAACTTTGAATAATAATTCATAATGCCCATACATTTTTAGGTATTGAATTAAAATTTTTTGAATTGACTTTAACAGTGTTAAAAAAAATACACTGAATACCATAGTTAGACCGGATAACCATTTACTTTCTATTTATAGTTTCAAAATATTTTTTTTTATTTTTTATAAATTAAATAAGAAATATTTTTTATGATTAATTTTACAATTATAATAAAAAATAAAATAATTATATTTATAATAAAAATAATTTTTAAATTTTATAAAATTCTAAATATTTTTAAAAGACAAAAAGACTAAAATAGACTTATAGTTTGAAACAAAGATAATAATTACTAAAGACCTCCCATACAAATTTATTGGATTGAAACTCAATTCAACCAATTTCTACAGTTTTTTCCTACCTGTTCACAGCGGCCAATATTTCTCTCACAAGAATCAAATGTGAGCCAAACTAAAAAAGTTCCACAGCTTTGAGTTTCGATCCAACTATACTCGTAGCATTTTTGTTCTGCCCCTCCTTTTGATTAAAGGTCTGTTTCATTTACTATAGTATAAAATTGATGATATTAATGAACTTGAAATACGGAAGCTCTCCACAATGAATTCACAGCTTCAACTCATGGCTCCTTCTTTCATTTTATTTATCTAAAAAAAAATTGGAGGGGAAAAGGAGAAATACCTTCATTTTTTGAATGTTTTACTCCCAAGTGAAAGAGCAACTTCAGATCAAAAACTTCCGTTCTGCATTAGCCCAAAAATGATGTTAAAAAAATAAATACAATTTAACTATTACAAGCTCAAAAGCAAAATTAGATAAAATAGACCCATAGCTGATAAAAAACAGCCAACAGTAACTTCAGCGTATCTACTAATCCCACTATCAGTGAAAAGATAAATCTAACAAGTTCATCTTCGTGCAGATGCAGCCATGCAGGATTTGTTCCTGCTTGGAAATGTCGAAGCAACTGAGAAGAAGCCATCAAGAGCAGTTGTACATGAGAAAAACTAACACCGTGTTGGTAATCTGATGTATGGACCAATATGCAAACTTGCAGTCCCCATTCTCGACTCTGGGACTAAGCGTCAAACATTGGCAGAACATATGGATATGACAAGTCTTGTTCCATCTCACAAGGAATATTCTCACTCAAAGAAATCCGAACTGTGCAGCAAGATAAAATGCGCATCCTCTATGTCTTTCATCGATTCACTGTTGTACCATGTGATGCTTCCTGCACACAGCACAAATTGATTCATTCAGCGACAGAATAACAGTGTTGAGCCAAGTAAAATACTTACTTCTCTTCAGAACATTCAAATAACTGAACATGGATCAGATGATTAACAAAATAAATCACTTATTCGCAGAAAGAAAGCGCCCTTTGAAAGAAACCTTGGTTAAGCAAAAGCATTAAAGCATGCATGTTCTTCCTTTTCATGGTGTGATGGAATAATGCAAACATGAAGATTTCCAACAGAAGTCATCACCATAGTTGGATATCAAATTTGAAAAGAATAATGATTACAAGAAAAGGCGATAATCCAAAGATTCAGCAAAAGTAACATCCACCTACGGTACAGAAGAAACTTTTGACTGCAATGAACCTCGGTATTTCATGTCTTCAAAAATTTAACAGCATGTAACACATTATAAAAACATGACTAGAGGTCCAAAGTTGGATACTTCCTTAAAGTCTAGTTTTGAAATACCTGGCCCATTGGCTGTTTCCTGCTCCCTTGTACAATGAAGCATGATTGTTCCAGAAAGCACAGTAACGAATCCACATATCTCAGAGGCTATGCTAGTAGCATCTTGTCCAGACCAATCCTGTAAATAGAAAAAGATGTACAGAGGAAACAGAAAACGAGCTCAGTTCCCTTGTAAAGGAAATCATGCTTTGAATAAGTTACAGGTAAAAGAAGTTTCCGTAAGGATAAGGCTCAAATACAACAACATACATTTCAAAATATACCTTGAACATTATAGCACTGGCAATGATGGTCAAAGTGGTAAACATTACGTAATATATTGGAGACACAATGGCTGTATTGAATGTATCCAGTGCCTAAACAAAGAGGAAAAGCGTAAAGAGAGAAATGGCAATGAGCTTCTAAAGGAGCATAAGCCTGCTAATAAAAATGACACTAATTGTCAATACCTTGTTAAGGTAATTCAACTGTGAAATGACACAAATTATAGCAACAAGAAGAAAAACCCAAGTCTGAGGATATTCAAATTGATTAGTTCCTTCCAGAGTAAGCTTTATGGCTATCCCAATAGCCTTTATGCTAACAACCTGTAGACAACATCGGGAGATATACAGTTCTCATCCCCATACAAAATGACCCAGGTGAGAATATAGAAAACGTGATCTTACAACAGAAACATTACCGTAAGGGAACCTGCTAAAGAACATATCCCCAAGTAAACTAGTATGTTTGACTGCCCATGGCGAGGTTCAAAATGACAAATCAGTGTCAGCACTATTGATATTGCAGCTACTGCATATATTAGAAATGCTGTTGATGGAAGTAGCAGGCAGATATGAGTAATGATCCAGGAAAGCATAAAGAAACATTACTCCAATTAGATTATGTTGCAAGTCAAACCTGGTTGAGTAGCCAAAGTCCAGATTTCTTGCAAGGAATTCGGTGTATTCTCCTGAGGTGCATGGATCGCAATCACCACAGATCCTGCAATGCATGAAATGCATCCTAGTACGCCCATCTTCCGTAATTGTTCCTTCAACATGAAGTGTGCCAGAACAGCACTACTCAGATTCAACAAAGAGGCCAGTGTCCCTATATTTCCAGCATGCATAAAGTGAACGGGATTGAAAGAAAAAGTTACCTGATAATTATACTCAATGCACCAAGAGGGGTCACAAGAATAGCCGGAGCATAAATATAAGCCACAAAATTTGCCACTTCTCCAACCATCACTGCATTTGCAGATACACTGCACAATTAATTTCATGCAATTAAAAGGTTTTTCCCTCTCTGCTCACATCAACCCAGCTATCATGATGAACTGGATTAATCCATTTACTTACTTGTAATCATGCCTGTCCACCAAAGTGGTTCCAGTAAGTAAGTGTACCCTCCAAAACCTTCAATAGAAATACAAGTGGAACCATTCAGGACTCCTCGGACTGTCGGTCTAGCTACACTAGCTACAGTTCAACATAAATTTGGACAGGAAACGTACAATGCTTGGCTTTTCTCCAGACAAGGATAAGCATGTAAAATTCAAAAACACAAGATCAGAAGTACTAAAGTTATTTCTGTTGCTTCTTTAAGGTATTTTCCCATGAATCAACATACTTGTTGTCTATATGCGGCGTTCTCAGCCAACACAAGAACCCAAAGACAATGATCCATCTTCAATAATTTAGCGGAGCACTTTCCAGTTACATCATATTACCTCATACAAATCTGGGCTCTTTGTATTGTTAGATAAAGATGAGCGACTAGAAATAAAAAAATCACAGTTCTGCTACCTGTCCCAAATAAAAGCTTCATTTGTCATGAATCAAGAATCCACTGTACAAAATCTCTGCCTAGCATTTCTCATATGGATTCCCCAAAATAACCAATAAATAAGAGCCCCAAAAGGAAAATACTTGAATTTAGAGATGAATTCTTCCAGCATCATGGTTATGCAAACGCCAATTTAGAGATTACTCTTTGTTAGAAGCGAAAGATCATATCAGGTGGGCGGTATTCCCAATATAACCTAACTAATGCGGGCTTCCTGAAAGTTGAAACCTAGATTGTGAGACAACAAATTTCCTTCAAGATTCAGACACAACACCAGTGAATCCGAAACTGAGTAATCCAGTCTGCTATACTTTCTACACATCCAATCGCCAAATGCTCCCTTTGTTTCTTTCTACTTTTGATTTGCTTCCAATAGATATTGAAATGAACATTAGAGAGAATTAGTATTTTACAAAAAGTTATCTAAAGTACTGATCCGTGAAGTCTCTCAACTGTGGCATAGATCAACAAAGAGACTGCTTCCGAAAGACACTGGCAGACACAAAAAGGTTTTAAGGAAAGATCCGAAAAAGCACATTGGGTGCAGCCACTAAGAATCCAGATCAAAAAAGGAGATGTTTATGAACAAAAATCTCACAAGTCATAGCAGACCTGCAGGAGTACCAGAAGCGGCGGCGGCACGCTTGAGACCCATCTTCTTGAAAATGAAGCTGGCTCCTATAAACAAGCTGGACAACATTGCCAGCACCAGTCCCCTAGTATTATCAGACGCCCCCATCGATCCTACTGCTGCAAATAATATCAAATGGCACGATCAAGATTCAAGACAAGGTCTTTTTTTCCCGCCAAGAGAGTTGAAGTAGCAAAGCCTCAGATTACGCCCTGCCAGAACCAAAATCGAGGAAGAGAAAATTGAAAATGGCCACTGGGCAATGGAGCTTTCGTTGATGATACTACAGGTAAATGGATGGGGATACGAAGGGAGAGATCTGAAACAATAAGAAGTATGAAATTTTTGTTGTTTCAGAGAGCTCTCCTCTTCGTCCCTCCTTCCTGGACTCCTCTCGAGATGCAAAGTTGTCGTCTTCTTCGAAGCTTTGTCTTGAAAATTCGGAAGCAGTCGTCCAGAAGTCCCCCAATGATTCAACGTTTACGACTCCATAGACGATGTGGCCGAGGTGTTGAGTCTGTTGACCAAAAGGATCATCATAATGTCTGTCCAAAACATACACACTGTCGACCAATAGCAATAACGGTAAATGCCCATTGCCTTTTGTGTCCCCCGCATTTTGTTTCTTTTTTCTTTTTTCTTTTTGTTTGCTGTGTCTAAAATAGTGACCGGATCTCTTTTAGACTTTTAAGGGAAAAAAAGGATAAAAAAGTGGTTTTTGAAGCTTAATAAGAGAATTAATGCCCTCACCGGTTTCAGTCAAAAACAATGATGGACTAACAAAAGATCATTTGCCTCGTTCATACTTTCTTTATTTATTTTAAAATATAACATTTTTTTACTTTCTTTTTATAAATAGTTTTTAAAATTAATAAAAAATAAAATATTATAAAATGAGAAAAATAGATGAAAAGGCCAAAGTAAATGAGTATTTAAATCGATTAGCATGAAAATTAAAAGAAGTGTTTATTTCAAAGCATTTATATCCTCTCATATCTTCCCCTTTATTTATTTAAAGTTGCACCCACATGTCTTATGTTATTTTAATTTCTTTAAAGTAAGGGGCTGCAAATTAATTTAAAAAATTAAAAATCAAATTTTAATTTAATTTTTTATTCAATTTCTTGAAAATTCAATTTTTTTTTACGAATTACAAATTACAATTCGATTCAAAATACAATAAAGATTAACAAGCATGGTTAAATTATATATTAATTAAAATTATTTTAAAAATTTAACAATTCTATATATTTTAACAAATATTATTTAAAAAATAATAACTCAAATTAAATTATATTAATTAATATTATCTTAAAATTCAAAATATATAATTTTATATATTTCCACAAATTCTATTTGAAGATTAATAATTCAAACAAAATTAGCATATGATTAATTAATTTCATATGTTTCATTTTCTCTAAATTAAATATCTCCAAATGGAAATTATTTCCATTAAAATTAATTAAATTTAATTTATTTTTTAAAAAATATAAAAATTCAAAATTTTCTCAAATCGATCTGAAACATACCCTACTTTCTTTAGGGTGCTTCCATTTAAAATAATATTTTATATATTTTTAGTTATCAAGTGACAACAGTATACAGGAAATGATGGATGGAATGATGAAGGAATGCATCCGGATTGATTTCCAAGATTTTATGAGATAAAGTGGGGGGATTCTTGCACCGGTGGTAGCGGTGTATTTGATTGAATTCTGCAAATTTTTGGCAAATTAGCATTATTGGCCCTCAATATTTTTTCATTTAGTATGTTTAATTTTTATTATTTTATTTTATAATATTTTATCCTTGATGTTTTTTTAAAATAATATTTAAGAAATCATCATCACTTTTACAATAATTTCTGACTGAGTAGGTCACGTGATTTGCACCAATATTTGTAGATAAAAGTAAAAACGAGATTTCCTGTTGCAAGGACAAAAAAAAAAAAAGGAAACAAAAGAGGGAAAAAAAAAACGAGATGCTTTTCCTGTCTATATCCTGGAAGGCTCCTTGAAGCCTCGTTTCCAACTGCATAAAACCAGAAATTCTTACCTTCTATAAGTAACCCACCACACTCCCTCTTTTCCACTCAAAATCAAATCCTCAACTTCAAATCAGAACCAAACACAGAGCAGAGGATTCAAGTCCGAGACCTCTCATCTTCTTCTCTTCTTGAATTCTGTGTTCAGGCACTTTCCAAGTAGAAAAAATCTAATTTTCCCGAGATAATTTTAATATGGCACCGGTGGAAGAAGCTTCAACTCTTGAGATGATTACACAATTGCTTATTCTTGATGAATTTGCCTTCACGGAAGGCTACTCTGTTACTAATTCAGCCAAAAGCCAGACTTCAAGTACGGAGTCCGTGGCTGATTCTGAGCTGAAAAGCTTCTCATTTGCAGAATCTTCGACCTTTACGGCCCCCACAGCTTTCAGCTTCGCGAGTAAAAATTCAGACGCTGCTCCTGAAGCCAAATACCCCCAGTTCTTTAATTCATATCCTGTAGCTAACACCGGATTTGATTATGTCTTTCAATCGGACACAAAGCCACAGATTGTTACTACCATAGCTTCTCCGAAGCCTTCAAAACAAACAATCTGCTTCAATGAAAGAAAACCTTCGCTCAACATAGCGCCTCCCCAAAAGGTCATGGAGTTTGCCAACTTGAACAACACTTCTGAAACTGCTGTTGTAGCTGTCCAACAGAAAACCCAAGATTCTGGAGAGAGAAGGCATTACTGGGGCCAACGACTTTTTTCCTTTTTTTTTTTTGTCCTAGCAATAAAAAATCTCGTTTTTACCCTTGCCTTCAAATACTTGTGCAAATCCGTGGCGTCTTCAGTAGAAAAACCAGCACGAAGTGGCGAGATTTGCTAAGCATTCTCTCAAAAAACATCGTGGATGGAATATTATAAAACAAAACAATAAGGATTAAACATACCAAACGAAAAAGCATTGAGGATCAATAATGCCAATTTACCCAAATTTTTATTTTCAATGTCACTTTTTCCTAACGAACAATGTACTTCTAAAAGGCTCAAGCTAAAAGCATAATTTTTTCAACTTATGGAAAACCAAAAGAACAACATCTCAATTCTCAAATACTAAATTAATCAGTATCAGTGTTACAAATTGACATCATGCCACAGGTTAAAAGACTCCATATACTATACATTTGGACCCTCATGTCCAAAAAGCGAGGGTTCAGAATAAAATTTACCCTTTTATCACAATGATAGAACATTATCGCACCACAAGAATCAATGTCAACTCAAGACATTAGCCTGACATAAATCAGAATATACAAATGATACAACTTGTTTCAGGGAGTTCATTGTCTCTTTCAGAAACGTCTCTCCCTCTGTTGCTGAAAATTCAGGAAACAATATCAATAATATTTCACGAAAGCCATTACAGTAGAGATTATATATAGTCAGCAGAAGCAGGAAGAAAGAAGATAATACCTTGTGTTAACGACCTGAATTCTTTTAAGAAATCCTCGGCACGTCCTAGCACAGGTCGCATTCCACAAATTTGTATCACGCAGAATTCGAGGTACAAAGCCATCACTGTTATTTGCAAGAGCAAGAGACAGATATCCTGCATTTCAGGTGTAGCCTGTTTCAACTTGTGGGCTTCACACAATTCGTTGACAATGATAATCCCTTGATCCTAGCATCCAGATGGGCAACTAAAGTGAATAAATACATAAGAAAAGCTAAATTCTTAATTTAACACCAAAATGTTCCCTCAAGATGTTCATTTCTATACCCCAGTTCATGTTCATTTAAAAATCTAAGTTGATCTATAATATCAGGATTTAGGAAAAGACAACGGCCAGTATATAGAAAATTCACATGTGCCAACATTTATCAAAATATTTATGGGCAAAAGAAACATAGAGAAGTGATTACCTGCAAACCATGCAAGATATCAGGCATTGGAAGCTCTGGAAAATGTGCAAGGTCCACAAAACCCAACTCTTCAGCCCTTTTAGCACTAGTTTCCGCTTGTATGCATAAAAACTTCAAAAGAAGAAAGGCGATCCTATACATTTGAATTGCAGTGATGTCTGAAAAATGCGTCTGAGCGGCAGCCTGGTCAATTGATTGATCTTTGGCAACGAAAGCAGTTGACCTAGATGACAAGGATGAAAATTTGGGATCTAACCCACAACCAAGAGGAGAAAGAACAAACCAGCCATTCTTGCTATTAATAAATGGTGGTTTCTTATACCACTCGAACTCTTCCTTTTGGATGGGATGACACAAGAGGGGAGCAACTCTTCCAGGTAATTCTCCACGATGCTGGATTCCCCGGCTAATAAAAGCTAATAAATGAATGCATTTCTCCCTCAACTGTGAATCCATCCCTTTCATGGTCTTATTCCATGAATTATGATGTCTTGCTAGAACACAGATCAGGAGAAGTGTCTGTTCAGTTTCCTTAAGAGTACTTAAAGTAGTTCGTCCTTTCAGCGAGCGAGCTCTTTTCTTGACATTATCATCAGAAGGAAAATCTGGTGCACTAAGATAATAAGAAATTAGATAAGCTTTCTCCGCCAATAAGTGAGTCATCACATAATCAACAAAACCAGAATCCCAGAGAACTGTCTCCCAAAGATTGAAGAACTGATGTGACAACAGCCAAGCTAAGTCCCCAGATATGCTTAGGCTTCTCAATTTTGTTGAGTGCATTTGAGAGAGACGTCTCAGTTTGAAAAACTGAGCAAGGACCATCATCAGATAACTCAGCTAAAACCCCCCTTATGGATGCAACAAAACCTGCATCGATAAGCATCTTTGCACCTTCTCTTACCCGACTAAGGGTCAGAAGAAACTCTAGTACGATTGGAATGGTAGCAGAATTTTTGTCATGGAGTTTCTGAACAACATAGTTTAACTGCAGATGCTTTTGAATAATAGGAAACCATGTAGCAGATGTTGAGAAACTTCTCAGAATAACATCAATAACAGTAAGAGAGAGCACACAATGATCTGCAAACTGAATACAGCGGCAAAGAATTGGTAATAGCCCCAAACTCATATTAGATACCTCAGCAGAATCTTCAATAGATTCAATTGCAGTCCAAACAGCTGAATGTGCTTCCTTGAAATTCAACTTGACCGAAAAGAGAATCAACATTAATAGAAGCTTCATTGTCCCCTTAACACCATCATCCATCGGCCTAAAGGCACTCAAAACTTTTAGGCATTGCCCAGAGATTTTTAAGACAAGTAAGCATCTATGAATAGATAAATTTTCGCCAATGGATTTGATGAGATGTAGCAGTAGTTCTACTTGAGTTGCAACAATATCAAGTACATCTTCAGCAGCATCAAGGTCTGGACCTAATGTTTCAATTATGGAATGTAGACACTCACATACATGATCTATAGATGATGAGATTAGTTGCTCATGCATCTTTCCACCAAGTGCTTCTCCATTCTTAGTTAACTGCAAAAGCGGGTAAACTAGTCCATGAGTTGCCAATAAAAATTATCAACCAAACCAGAAGCCATACAACAACATAGGATGCAATCTTCACAAAAAGGAGTTATATCATATATGTAGTGATTTTTGTAAAAAGAAAAGATCTAAAGGAGGTAAGTCTAATATGCATGGAATTCCGGGGATTTTTCCCGGGTTCTGCTTGCATCCTCGTCGTGAATTACCAACATGCTAAAGTATACAAAAGGTAGCTGAAGAGAAGTACAGGAAAAGTCTTGAGGGTCTAGTATTGTTTAGCCACAACAGACAGTTTCAATATCAAGCAGAGTACTTTTATTGCAAAACAGCAAATCAGACTATGCCAAACATGCAGCAGCTTTAATCTTAATGAAAAGGGAACGGAGAAATTAACATTTACCCCAATACTTTCTTATGCAATAGTCTGAACCAAAAACAAGAGCAGGGATGGTAAAAAAATCAGAAACTCACATCGTCAATATACAAGGATAGCATGGCTACCAATGCTTTTAGTGCAGAAAGCTTGGAACTTGTAAGCAACACCTCCCCATTCACATCCTCTAAGCAATGCAACATTTTCTCTGCAACTGCTTTAGATTCTTTCCACTCCGAAAGATCCCACAGTTCTAATGCCAGATCAGATTGAAAACGACATAAATCGTATAAGTGAATATCCTTCCCATGTGCTTGAACATCATCAATGCACTTGCATAGATATGCTGGCAGGACATTTGACTGCAGCAAATACTGCAAGAGCTCTTTGAATGATCTGTCATCAATTTGTCGGCCTTCAAGCTCTCCTTGAAGATGATAGAATAGATCACTTAATATCAAATACTGCAGTTCATTTCCTTGACTGAAAAACCATAAAAGAAATGATAAGCAAACTACAACTGGCCATCAAAGAAAATTTTTTTTCTAAAATGAGGAAATCATTTTCTACACTATGAGAAAATTAGAACCAGTAAAGAAATAATACAACAATACCATACAACACAATAGACCGTTGAAAGCCTCATCCCATACCATCTAGAGTCAACAAGAAGAATTTCTGACATGTTGCTCCTACCGTACACATTCTAGAGATCTTTTTTGGATGTAGCCCAGCCAACTCATTGATTTTCTCTCAATTGTTTTTCAGGAGAGTGTTTTCTCTTAATCCTTCTGAAGCTACTACCTTCACTACAGAATAGATATTTTCTATCTAATTTAGCATTACTTTGCATCAAGAAAGTGGGAGTAAAGGAAGAAAGACACAATTTAGCCCTTAATTGGTGCTGACCAACAGATTACAATCTTCCCACACTTCAAGTAGATGCAAGATTTAGAAATTTCCCTTTCAGAGTTGTAAAAGCAACATCTTTTAATAACTATTATAAAAGGGGAGAAGATGAAGGCAAAAAATGAAAACTTCCAGCAGATATGCTTTATGTGCTAGCAGGAGGTTATATTGGTGTTCCATGCGCGCGCCAAAAATGGAAAATATATCTGAAAATGCTGCATGAATCAGATTATTTTAAGAGACTGAATGCTTTGTTTAATCAAGATGGCATCCAAAAGAGAAGCTAGATCAAGTTCTAGAACTGCTGACGCCATTATAACTAACCTGACAAAAGCCCAAACCCTGGAACCCTCTACCCGCTCCAAAGATTTTTTCCCCTTTTATTTATTTGTTCACCATTACAGTAAATAATGACAAGAAGAGTCTCAACAAACAAACACCTAATGGAATGTGAAAATCATAGGCACTTGCCTGTAATTACGTCGTGTATATCGAGTCGTTAACTCAGAAAAGGCTGGCAAGTTTCTCAGCTGTGAGTGACAGCAAATCCTGAATTAGATAAGTCACTTTTCTCAAGCAAAAAATTTATTTAAAGAATCAAAACAAGAATAAATGAACTGTTCATCCCTTAAGTGTGTTGCTCAAGACTTTAAAATTCATACGCATAGTGGTTTCTCAAAGATTCCAGAAACTTTGTGTATAACAAACATCACATCAAAGGACACAGGACAGAGATGGAACACAACCTTATCTGACAATGTATGAATTCTCCGAACAAGCAACATAGACAAACTGCCCATTTCTCCACCCATTAGTTTCCCCATTGCATGCACAGAAAACAAACTGGTAGCAACCTGTAATGTACAACAGCAAACATGCAACTGATTAACATGAATGAGGAGAAGAAAATGAACAAACTTTGTACCATGCATCTTTTACACGTTTGAATAAGACCGCAGTAGAAATCACATAGTAATAGATGTTTTATAGATATTCATGGAAAAGCCCTAAAAGATATAAAGATGTATCCAATTAGGATGAATTTGCTGATACAAAATAAATCAAATATTATCAAAAGCCAGATAGGCTAGCATTCCAGTTTCGGTGAGCAAATTCATTTATCAAATACAGAACCATTCTGCATGAACTACTGATTTACTAAATTGGTTCAATGATGAATCACATTAAACTGCAAAGTTAAGACAACATACAAAAACTAGCATGCTATGACAAGGAGAAGAAAAAAACTTTTTCAGTAGAACAACAACACGCTCACCTTTGCACGCAAATGCATTCTGTAGTCATATCTGCACGAGGCATATGATTTGATCACCTTGCCCAATGAGTTACTAAAAGATGTCGAAAGCAAATCCATTAGACCCTGTCTACTTCCATCTTTTCCAGATTTGGTAACCTCTGGCATATCTACCTTATCCTTTGATGAATCAGAAGTTTCTTTCAGAACTAATTCAGCATGTAAGAACTTTTTATGGAGGAACAGCTCATAGGCAATCATTTCCAATACATCACATTGACAGTAATATCTGTAAGCCAAGTTCTGAAGCTCCATTTCTGACAGGCTTTGAGGTGAATTATCAGGTATATCAGAGATGAGCACAACTGAGTCAAACAGGTGTTGCCAAAACTTCTCTGAGTTCTTCAGCTGCTGCAAAATATTGGTAAACTGAGGCGCTCCTTGCCACAATGTCCTCAGGAAGTTTAGCACATTTAGCAGCAATTTGGGTTTGCTGAATATTTAACTAATCAAATCAGAATATTTGCAAGCCATAGCAAAGAATACCACCATTCTTTATAGAGTTTAGTTCAAGTATGGCAGAGGACAAATGGACGTACCTTTTAATGAGATCATCAGATTTTCTGACAAACTGAAGAAACACATCCACTATATTTGCTTCCTTCAAACCCAATAATTTAATGTCAGCTTTATTTGGGAGCTTTTTGGTTGAAGGGCCAGAAGCCTGGGCATTTGAGCCCTCTTGTAATGTAATCACAGCAGCAAGAAATGCAGGCTGCAAGCAAAAAGCCATTAGGACACCGAGAAGAAATAAAAAAAAGTAAGACAACAAATTGCAAACAATCAAGAAAAGTAAACCATTTCTTGGAAGAAGAAATTCACAAGGGAATCAGCTGAGGCATAAGATAAGCAGTCAAGTGGGATCTTTTTGGTGTAGTGGTTACGAACTCACAGTCGCTCAAGTAGTCATATCTTATTCAGCTAAACAGAGGTGCAAAGCCAGAACAACAATGAACAGAAATTGTTCAACTTAAGATCCCGGATCCTTCTACCTCAACGATAATCATATGTATCCTTTTCTGTAAAGACAAGACACTTACAACTCCTGGATCCTTCTACCACAATGATAATCATATTTACCCTTTTCTGTAAAGACAAGACATCTATAGAAATATGCAACAAAGCTACACCAACCAATCTTGGACCAACAGTTTATGAATGGATTGGATATAACTCATAACCGTATACCCAAAAATTTCAACTGTTAATCATACACAATACACAGCTTGTAATAGAAAGCTCAAGCATACATGGAGTAGATTGTATTTATGAACCACTGTTAAAAGAAAACAACAGAGTATTAAACGTTATGAATGTTAGAAACATGTCATTCAAGATACAAAATAGGCAATTGTTTGATGCCCATGCAACAAACCTGGTAACAGGCAGCTGAAGAAAGCATCTTTAGAGTAGCAATGATGAGTTCTTCATTCCACATGGAATGCTCAGAAAGGATAGAGTAAACAGAATTCCTAAACTGGGAAATCTGGCAGGAGAACTTATTGAATTAGAATTGAAGAGAGAATGAAACAATGATTCTGAGATAAACGAGAATCTAGAGACAAGCTTTAAATAGTTTGTAGACCTGCTTATCATCAAGACCAAGAAAAGCATTGGCAAATGCCGATGACTCTGGAGCATCCACAATAACAAACAACAGTGACAGCAACCTTGCAGCAGCAACCTGAATCTTCTGCATGAACAATAAATAGATTGTGAACAACTATCAACGAAGTTGCAAAATTTAGGGACAAAAGGACTCACTAATACAAGAGTAAAACATTAGTTCACAAGTTAAACCACAAATTCCTTGCAAACTCACAAGTTAAACCACAAATTCCTTGCAAACTCACAAGTTAAACCACAAATTCCTTGCAAACTCACAAGTTAAACCACAAATTCCTTGCAAACATCATGGAATAAGCTGATTGACAGCGTAAAGAAACTTTTTTCCGTTGAAAATATTTCTTGATAAAGAAGGGAAAATTCAAAATTAAAGACCAATGATACTTTTCTGACTAGGCATCAGCATGTACTATAGCACTTTTATTGGCCTTACGTCTTTATTGTGTTTCTTGCTGCAAAAGTGCATGCTCTTCATGTACTCTTTACCTCAACAGTGTAAAATTCCATACTTTTATGCAAATATTAGATAAGCTTCAGTTTCAATTTGATACGCTAACACACTTCTAGATAATATTTTTGAGGAAAAAATCTAGTCAAATCCATTAAGAATTTAACCGTAGCACTGATCTGAACTTTTACCTCGCCCACAAGGGAGAGAGTACGACTCAGTCAACTCCTATGACTACAAACATTCGTACGACTTCAATTTATATATAAGCTTGTACTGAAAGAAGTCCAATCTGAAAATAGCGAAGCATGATACTATCCAAAAACCTCCACCTAGCCCCTTTCCTCCAAAACAGCTATTCTACAGCCCCTAACTATTCCATATAGACAAATACATCACGCCAAACTTGAGAAGGACAAAAGAAACATAAAGCCAAGCTAAGCTCGAGAAGGACAAAAGAAAACCCAGACAGCACTTGTTTCCTGGGAAATGAGAAAAGATATCCAAGGCTAGAATCAAATTTTCCTCAATGACTAAGTAGCAAATAGGTCAGCATGTAGAAAATCGTCTAAACAAAGATTAAGAAAATTATTCATTGGCAAATTCCACAATAAAGAGAAAACAGAACACATCAACATTAAAGCACAACAGGCTGGAGAGCTAAACTATCAATAGGACCAAAAGTTTTGGGTCACATGAAAGAAACTAGATACTAGGTGAATTATGAGGAAATGAAGGTCCTGAGATCAGGAATAAGACCATACAGAATTCTGAAAATATGATATCAAGGATATCACTGCAGCAACCAAAGGAATAGGCCTTGCCAATGGTGATAGAATTGCTTTACGAAATATTGATGAGTTGAATAAGTCCTGGAAACGTAATAAGATTTTTATTAGAATTGTAGCCAAAAGAGAGAAAACATAAAAAATATTATTATTAAGAAAACAATGTAAATCACTTTAGACTTATTTGCATTTAAATAGTCAATAAAGATAAAGAAAATAGGATCATCCAAACAATTCACACTGTGGAAGAGATCAAACATCCCTCGACAAAATTTTGTAACTGAGCAAAGTATGAAATGAAAATTCAGAAGAAGGAAATGAACACAGTAGAAAAACTTTAAAAAACACGCACGCGCGCACACACATGGGAAAGGGAAGGAAACAACTCATATGAGAAATTTCTGACATAATCTCTTGACTAAACAAGGGAAAATTAACCTAGGAGTCACTTCAAAAAGTATATGAACTTAACCCAAAGGTGATTTGGTGGGCACCATATTCCCCAGATTCAATGCTGAAATGTGATGATTATCATTTTTCCTAACCACACTTCCTACAGAATGATCTCTCCTTTTATAAGTTTCAATGTAGGTTGATTTTTTACACTTCACCACGCATTTTGATTCCTTAGTTCTCTTTTCCCACCTTCCACTTAAAGGGGAAAAAGTAAACCACAATTACAACTCTCACAAATTGCAACCCATGTGCAAGCTGCAAACCCATTCAAAATCTCAATCCAAATTTCAGAGCAACAAAATTTATTTAATGCCAAAACTACGATAAAAGTGAAAGGCATCTGAAAACTAGTCTCTTTCCAAGCATACCTTAGAGAGAACAGAAAGCATATTAAAAAGAATATCCAAGCCAGATGATATAGCAAGCTGTAGCCCTTCAATATCAATAAGCTCATACAGGCGACTGATATAAAGTTTCTGCAGGGAAGGAGATTGAAGCTCGAAGTGAACCAGTAAAGACAAAACATAATACACGTCAAACTGAACGAATGCACAAAGGCAACCAGGCTAACCTCTAAGCCCTGGGCAGTAGTGCAAACAAGTCGAAAGAGTGTACTGTGGATGGAAGAATCACAAAGCAAAATATCCTGGACAATGCCTCCAAGTTTCTCACGGTATGGAATTAACAAAATGCACTTCTTAACAACATTGAGCACCTAAAAGAACAAAGGTCAAAAAAATGCATAGCTCACAACAAAAAAGAAAAAGGAAATCATTGAACTCACAAAAACTGAAGTAGAATACAGGCAAGACATGCATTCCCTCTATCTAAAACTCATCAACCATGGGAAGACCTCAATCGCAATTCACCCTAGGTTTGCCCAAAACTTTAGTGTTTTAAAACCAAATCTAAGTGTGCACAAAACTTAACGGACTTCGATTCGATCTTTTTTTGCTGTGGACAGCTTCTGAAAATGGCACTTTATCCCATGTCCAAAAACATTAGTTGATGTGCTCCCTACGAGGAACTTTCACAAGGAGATGGCATGCCTTACATGGTCTGCTAAGAACCATTTTTCCAGGCTGAAACTGCAAGTTTTTTGAGAAATTGGGATCTCAATATAGTAACAGGGAAGGGGGGAAAACGGAATTACATCAAAGTAATCAACTTACGGGTGCCGGAAGGTTATGTTCTTTGCTCAGCAACTTAGCTTCTCAATAATTTACATAGTTCACCTACCCCATATAAAATCTGTTTAGCTATAGTACTACTAGATGCTAACACAAATCCTCATGGTATAGTTTATTTCCAACTTGCCAAAAACAGTGAACAGCTTCCTGAAATACATAGCCCAAGCATGGTCACACAGATTTGTTCCCCATTCCTGGCTCATGTTCTTGTCCACCAGGCAGAGCAAGCTTAGATGACTTTATGGAAGATACAGCACACAAATATCCAATTCTCTTCATCTTTTCCAACCTCAAACAGATGGATAATCTAAAGATGTCAAGAGGAGCTTGGGAGATCCCTTACAGTTTCCTAGTAGGCGATCATGTTACCAGTTGGAATAAAAGTACTTCAAATGCATGAATCTGCTTCTAAAAATTTGATAAATCAGGGTCCAACATACTTTGTTCCATTAATTTTACGTGCTAGACAGTAGCACTGGAGCATGCATATTGCCGCTGGTGTTTGCTTTCGGTATGGGGTGCAAGGTTTTAGTTTATGCTTAGAGAACATAACAAAGGCCAAATTGATAGAGAGGATGTAAAAGTCTCTCTTGACATTAACACAACAAAGAGAATAAGGTTGTTTTAATTAAAGGTGACACTTAAGTGGCTTATTTTCGAGCCAAACTAAGTCAAGCAACAAATTTATCAACAATATTTTAGTCTGGAAGTCACCTTTGATATAGGTAACTATTATATTTTTTGGAAGACAAATAGAAACTATTATACTAATAGATTCCAATTTGGAGAAAAAACAATGAAGCACAAACAATATATATATATATATGCAATTTATATTACATATATAAACAATATCCTTCTAAAGCCCTTTGGTGACATATGGAGGCCATGGAAGGAGGAGATATGAGAAACTTCACCCCATAAACCAAATTGTATATGCTGGAGAACTAATTTTCCTATATTCTTAAGATCTTTGTATGGACGCAGAACTCCATGGAGGCTTGCGAGGAAAAGTGTAAGCAGTCTGACAGGTTAACCAAATAAACTGAACAAACAGCATAATATTTCTGATAAAACCAGAACAAGTTTAAGCCGAATTTCAAAGAAGACTAGAAAAATAAATAAATACCTTCAGTGTCACCTCCCAACGAGCATGCTTCACCTTGTAGGTCCAAACATCATGATTAACTAGAACATATTGAAGGGAGAAAATGACAAGAGCCAGGACATTATCATTTTCAATGCCCGTTTCCAAAAGCTGAATGGTGAAGTCCAACACTGCAAAGCAACAAACCATACTGGAGAACATTATAAAGAATCAAAAGCTATCTAAATGAATCAGGTTTGAAGCACGGTACTCTTAAGAATGAGAATATTCATTTGAAAACATTAAAGAAACTTAAATTGAACAGTTTGAAACCTGTAAAGAACATTCAATAAAAACTACTCTTAAAAGTTAAAAAAGGTCAAATCCTGAAATTGTTAATAGGCTTTAACGAAATAAAAAAGCATTGTTGCACCAATGATCTAGATAGACAACTTAAAAACATTAAAAAATCAAGGCTCATACCTGAAAGTGTTAATGAGCAGTCACTGTGTTCACAGTCTATCAAAAGCATTTTAGCAAGTCTGCCAGAAAGCAACCATGTTCCACTAAACAAACGCAAAAGAAATGATGAAATTAATTGGCATCAAGTGAAATTGCATCCAAGAAAATATGCACTTTTTAACTTCAGAATGAATAGAGAAATTAATTGAACAAATAGAAGTTTTCTATAAGTGCCACACCAAAAGCTCCAATTAGGATATCTCTAAGCAGAACACTTGAAAGAAAGCACAAGTTATTTAAAAGTAAAACACAAATATCTCATTAAATTTTGGACATGGGATAGGATCTAAATAGACCAAAAGAGCTCAGAGGACTATTTTTGAACAAAAGAATATTGAAATATGTAGCAGAGGGCACCAAACTGAAATTTTATAACACCACTATATAAGATCCATCACGTGAATCTTTGAGATATCCAGGGTCTAAAGAAGATCTAGCTCTGGTTCCTGCTACATTAACCTTATGTTTCAGATAACATAAAAATTCACCTGGATAATCCATTGGAGCTGACATCAAAAGAATTTGTCTGTAAAGCAACATCAAAAATGTTCGCTTTCATTAACATTACACTGACAGGGTACGGTGAGCTGCAAAAAGAAATACAGAGAAGCAGGTAAAAGAATTAGAGCTCAAAACCAGCAAAAGCAACAATTGCTGACTTATAAATTATTACCCTCTTTTAATTTAATGAATCTGGACAACTTCCTACTATTTCCCAGAATTATAACTGCAACATCAATTACTCCAGCTCTCCCAAATTGCATGTCCTGCTTTCCTTTTGGGCTTGTAAATGTGTACTTTCTTCAACTAAACATATCTTCCAATCTAGATTCTTGCTATAGCCCTTAAAGATTGAAAAGCGTGGAAAACCCTTAGGCCTCGTTTGACTGTCAAGGATTCCATACTTGGGAAAGTAATTTGATTCTCATTTATTAAATTCTAGTGTTTGGTAATTTATTTTTGTTTTTGGAAAGGATTGTGATTCCTTGAATCGAGGAAAGTAGTTGAAAAATACTAGGAAACGGAATACCTAGATGGAGGTGGTATTATAATTACTTTCCTTAGAATATTAAAACTTAAACACGCATAAAATAAAATTTAAAAAAAAAAACTCCATTAACCCCCATTTTTTTCCCTCCTCTCGCCTCTCTTTTCTCCATCTGTTCACCGCCTCTTTTCTCTTTGACAACTTTTCTATGTCTCTTCTCATTCTCTCCGCCTCTACAATTTCCAAGCAAGCGAAAGGGTTTTGGGTTGCTCAAGTCATTCTTCCATTAACGTTTGAAGTTTCAAACGTAACATTTTCGACATCTTTGTTCTACTCTTCGTTTGTATCTATAGCTCTACTTTTTATTCTATTTGATGATTTTACTCTTTCTGGTTCTATCCTTCGTTCTAATTTTTTAATTTTGAAACATTGGCTCTTTCTATTTTTTTCCTCTTTAAATTGCTGACACTAATACAATTATCAAGAGTTTTACATTGTAGATACGCTAAGATTTGTAGTTATCAATTGTGTTGGCTTTTGGTTTTGGTTTTTAACTAGGATTTTAGCCTGCTTGACTTACTTTGAAGATTGTCCTGATTGAATTAGATAAAGAAGCAAACTACTGGTAGAAGCTTTTCACAATTCCATTTAGAAATCTTTTTTTGTCTATGACTGAATTGATTCATCTGTATTTGCTTACGTTGCTCGGCATCTGGTTACTATTAGTAGCTAAACCTGTCTAGCTATCTAGGTCTTTGTAGCAAGACCGAGCTAATAAGTGTATATCATTAGCATCATCCTCTATGATTATGACCACTATTTACCAAAGTAATCCATGATCCAATTATGCAAGTTATACTGTTGCTGTAAGTTGGTTATGGTTTGCAGTTACATTAATAGACCTAATGGTTTGTAAGTTGGTTGTGTTTCTTGAATTCTGGTACAGAATTTTGATAGATAGTTCTCATGATTTTGGTGATTTTGGTGGATCTCGTGATTCTGGAACAAAATTAAAACTTTATATCATATGTACCCAGGGTAATTTTGGCATATTGATAAAAATATAAATTCCTCACCCGATTGGATTTTAGAAACATTTTAAAAGAATTTTTATTAATTTCCTACTTAACATTCCAAACAAGATAAAGGAATCTTTGTGGATTTAAATTCCGTAGATTTAGATTCCAAATAATCATATTCCCAGCGCAACTTTCCTTTCCCGCCAATCAAATGAAGCCTTAGGGGCACATGGAATCCCTAGTAACTAAATTAAGAGTAAGATACAGAATTATTTAAAAACCAAGCATCCTCACAAATATTTGTACCACATCAAATGTGGCTATCCAATTTGTGCAGAAGGAGCCATCCCCTTTAAAGTTAAATGAACAACACAGGGCATCGCTAACCCAACAGATCAACCATGCAATATTCCAATACACAGGTATCTTCATAAAACAAATCTACAACAAATTGAGAGAACTTTGAAGTTACAATGAAATAGATCCAATAAGCCAGTGCTTTTAACCATGTCCTTACATAGATTAAAGAAATACATAGAAATAGAATTTTAAACCATCTATAGCCCTTTGATGCACTTAATTCTCACTCAGCTATGACTAATAAAAATTACCTAGGAATCGAACAAATGGCAAATGCCCATTATCTAGCTTAAGAGCTTTGGATAAATAGGAAATGACGGAAAGGTTTCTATTAATAAAAAGGTCCTGCATTGCTCAAAAGGAGTGCCAACATAGAGCCCCAAATCAAGGCTAGTTGTGAAAAATCTTATGCTACGTTTGGTATGCTGGAATGGAATGGAATGACTTTTCCAACTTTTCTTACCATTCCAATGTTTGGATTGTAAAATTAAAGTGGGAAAGGACTTTCTAGTGGAAAGGCCATTCCAGCTAGATGTGGGTAAAGCCTTTCCTTACCAAAAGCTAAGGAAAGGCCTTTCTAGGAGAACCAGGAAGCTAAATAAATATTTAATGACTATTGTACCCTCTCTCTCTATATCTTTCTCTCTCTTTTTTTTAATAAAATAAAAAGGATTACAAAAATTTAGCAATCTTTCCAAGAGAATCTGAAAAATATTCTGCAATACACCGAAGGTCTCCCTAGCAAGTTTGTTCCTTCACTTTAATACAAAATGACATTTGTTTTTATGATTACATTCAATTCCATATATAAATTATGTTTCAATATTCAAAATAGATGTTTGATGTTTTCAAAGTTTTAATGAAACTTATTCACATGAAAGTTTGTGAATGACACATTTAATTATCATTGTATGTTAGTAGGGTATTTAAGTCATATTATCCAAATTTCATTCCATTCTGACATTGAATAATAATTTTACCAAACACCAAAAAAAAATCCCCATTCCACTTGGCTTTTCCTTCGAGACAATGATATGGAAAGAAGATTCCTATTTCATTTTGGATGGAAAAAGATTTAGGGTGGAAAGGGATCCATTCCAATGTACCAAACATAACGTTACAGAACTTCTAAAGGTTGCTCTTGGTTTCTGAAATTCAAAAAGGATGCTCCGTTTCTGACCTGGCAAACTTGAGGAGATTTCTAAACCACCCGCAATTAAAAAGGCTCAAATTGTTAACTGAAAAACATGAAAAACTAGCAATTGCAATTTTTTTGTGCCTGAAAACCATTAGTTAAAAGAAACCCACAAGAACAACATTTCAGAATACTTGCATTTGCATGAATATCATATACATAATAAAAAAGGAGCTAAGGTGTAGGAAAACCATTACCATTTCAACATCTTTGCTAAAATATTAACACCCATGGACATGACAGCAGCTCCATAGCAAGTAGGAGGCATATTTTTCATCAAAGTGCAAATCATCTCAGCCACATTGATACTGCAATACAAAAAGAGGAATTGGTATCCAAATCCAAAACAATCCAGACAGATATTCTGACTAAATATAAGTCAAAAGAAAAAACCAGCTGAATACCCCCAATATTTCTCAGGCTGCCCTTCCCCTGAAGTTCCTTCATCACACAAAGATTTGCCAGGAAACATAAGAGCATAACATACAGCCTGCAGATCATGAGACTTTTCAATATTAAATGAAACAGGTTAAGTTCAACCCATTACCCTGAATAAGTAATTGGTAGCCCGTAAATTTAATATATATACAACTAGACTACAAGCATACATCACAAGTCATAGCTGGAAGATTAAGCCAACTACAGGAAAATCAACAAGACAAGGTCACCAAAAACTTATGATTGAGTTTGCCAATCACAAAAGCATGAAACAGTAGGCAGCATTTAGCCTGGTTATCAAAACAGAAACAGAGAGAAATTTGTTTACTCTTTAAACAGGAACATGTTTGGGCAGCACATTCACTTCCAGAATTCACCCCACCAAAAGAGACACAAAGTCGCTTTCCAACCAAATTGACAGCAGAAAAAATCCACTTTTTTCCAATTTTTCCTTCTCATACGCTTGAAATGATGAGTTTTGCGCAAATAATTATTCAAGCCCACATTAGTTTTCAAAAAGTACTTGCTCATCTTACTTCAAAAGCATAGAAAGAAAACATAAACCCAATCCAAATACACCGTTATTTTCCATTCCTGACAAGAAAGAGAAGGGAAGACCAAAGATAACTATACTAAATAAGGATACTAGCAAAAGAGTTATTCGATTACCCAACCACTCAACTACAAGCTTAAATTATTATAAATCAAAATAAAAGTATCACCCTGAACGTAACATAATTGCTCATAACATGGACCTCACTAACGCATACCGGATATTGTTAGACAGGCCAAAAGTGAAAGCAATTACAAATGACAACAGGGGGTGACAATGTTGTTGAATTACCACCTTATCTAAAAGCCCTTGCTTTTAGATAGAATAAAACTTACTAAAAAATTGTAACTGCAATAAGGTGCAGGGCTAAACAAGAATTCTATACACAGTGTGGGAATTTGTGAATGTGCCACGACAACCTATAATGAAAGGCTTATCATAAAAACAGCTGGAAGTCCAACCCTAGGAAAAGAAGTATTACAAGGCCAAACACGTTACTTATTGCCCTTAAGTGTCCTTTATTGATTATCAACAAGTGGATCCGCAATGGGACAACAATTTGCTATAGGTACACAAGTTGGAAATATTAAAAGGTGCCTCTTATTATCAACAAGTGGATCCGCAATGGGACACCAATTTGCTATAGGTACACAAGTTGGAAATATTAAAAGGTGCCTCTTCATTTCAAAAGGATATCGGAAGGCAACATCCGATTCAGATATGGAAACTACAGAACTGCCACAAGTTAATAAACTCGCTGATACCATAAAGGAAACTAGAGACCTTGCTCTGAGAAGAAAAAGTGGCCTTTCGCAACTACTAAAAGGCACAAGATTTTCACAATTTCAAACCTGAAACCCTAGAAATATATCTGGAAGGAAAGAAAAGGACAGGAGACAAATTTTTAAATCTGATGAATTTGGGTAGATTTTTATGGATGGAAAAGGAGGGGAAAGGAGACAGCGAAGCCAGTTTCAAAATCCCAACTTAAAATGGATAAAAATAGCAACTAAAATGCCATTATTCAAAATAATACATCTGAAGGCTTATACTCACTGACAAATAACAGAAATTCATAAACTCATTTTCGGCCTCTCAGCTCCTTTCCTTCTATTTGCTATACATACACAATACATAATCATCTCCAATCCTCTCCTCTCTTTTCCTCTCCATGCGACTACTCTTTTTTCGTGTCCTCCCCTTTCTCTTAATCCAAAAAAGCCTAGATGTGTCTTGAATTTTGTTCCACAAAATAAACTTTAAATTTAGTAACATGAAGCATTTGAAGATAGGATCCAATACAACATACCAAAATCAAATAGAATTGAACTTCTAAGACTACCATGAGTTTGGACATGCAATAAGCTTTGTCACATCAAAATAAAGCACATCATTTGTAAGAAAGGATTAAAAGAAGAGCATGGGGAACTCTAGGGAGTAGTTTGGTAGGAGGTACTGTGAGTATAAATGGGGAGGAAAGTAAAAGTCAACATCTATGCCTCCCTTACCCCTGTTTGGAAAGGAAGGAGAGAAGAGCAAGAAGTAAATCACAAATACCTCATGGGCCACTTTGTATTTTTAGCCAATTGCAAGTTCCACTGATTGGGAGTGGAAGTAGAAAATACAAACTTCACCCCATTTTAAATTCTAGAATTTGCACTCAGTGATGAGTAAGGATTAAAATGAAATAAAAAAATTTTATTTATCTCATCCTCTCCCCTAACATTCCCCCCACCTTCCCCTTCCTTCTCTAGCATTCCCCCACCTTCACCTTACCTCTTTCCCCCACAACTTCCTTTCTTTGAACAAAACGAAGTGCAATAATCTCCTTAATACCATTTAAGATAATTACTGAAGTATTATTTGCTCGTTTGATTTCCAGAGAGGAACTTTTTTTTACAACAGTAAATCTTGTTTGAAAGCCCACTTACCATTTTTATTGGGGAAAGAATAAACAAGTCCCTTGGATGAGTCAATCCACCTATTCTAAAGCCATAAACGGAAAAACTTTTGGATGAGCCATTGAAGTCCATCCATTCTAGTGCCAAAAAACCAGGACAAGAAATGCTGCAGCCAACAATGAATACTGCACACCACAATGAGAAATGCATACAGAAAAAATTATGTGATGAATAAAAAGTCCAATTAAATACGAGGAATGCTATCAACGCAAAGAGCACATTAGGCATAATGGACAGAAATAGAAACAACTCCGGTCAATGAACAAACAACTAAAACATGCTATTACATCAATTACCATGTTAAAGGTCACCATACGAGAAAGCAAGTCAAGGATAACTAGGACGTCTTCACTGCTTTCTAAATACAGCTGTTGGGCCAATCGCAAAATCAGAACCACCACTCCAGATTGTGCATACTGCAGAAAGATAAGGCAAATATGAAGAAGATAAAAAAGAAAAAGAAAAATTATACACAGAGGCTCAAAGAGAAGAGAAAGTATGATGGCATAAATTGACAATACGGAAGCATAAAGGTTCTACAATTCTTTAGACATTCTATGCAAGTCCAAAGCAACCTAAATTGCACAAATTGTGACACCCTCAATCCCACATCTACTGTAGCACCTATATAATGACATTTTCATGAAAATTTTCCATATTTCACAACAATAAAGGAATCCTAAACAGCAGGTGCTAATAGAATTCAGCAACTGTAGGTCACTAGAACAAAGCCCATAAGTATGAGAAAGGTAAATAAACAAATGAGAAATAAAAAGGAAAACAAGAAAATGAATGGATAAATAAAAGCAGCTACTCATTAATTATGCATGTGATGACCGCAAACTCAACATGACCTCAAAAATCCCAACGAAGGCAACTTTGACAGAAATACTATGAGGTGAGGTGAAAAATAAAAGCCAAAACTGCACACAATGTTTACCTCCCAGCGCACCACAGCAGTATTCCCATGAAGCAGTCTTAAAACCTGACCTCTGGTACCACTAGGAATGGTCAAACCTTGGACACCAGGCACATGCATGGGTAAGCTCGTTTTAACAATCTTTGAGGTCTCATCCACCACAGAATCATTATTTATCTCAAGCAGAGAAGTTATATCAACAGACTTGTCAAGAAAATTATATCTGTAAGAAAGAGGTAAATGATGCAGAATTAGCAACAGCTATCAAAAACTAGAACCACTAAAATCGATGCACATTATGTGGTGCAAATTATCCACCCTACAGCTTCAGGAAATCTTACTGACAGGCTCATGGCAGAAAGATACATGCATATGAGATTGTAGGCTTGCATTCAACGCATGACCACTCGCCAAAGAATGCCTCAAGAAAAACACAAGTCAGACCAAAAACAATCCCCCAACCTTGTTTGCATTAGAAAATGAATGTTTCATTCTAATTCCCTAGTTCTTAAGGGCACGTATCTCATGCCAATTGAAAACTTAATTTTAATTTTTAATTTCATGAGACACTTCCATGTCAAAGCCTATTCGCCAGGTGGATATAACAGTCTCTTTTTACTAGTTCTTATTTAACTAGGCATAGGAAAAATAGGAAAATAACCCCTTAAATGCAATCTCAAATATATATACGGAGACAAAAGAAAAGGAAATATTACCAAGCATCACACCACCAGAACGAAGTGTAACAACACCATAATTAACAATGTTACACCATTGTAAAGACACAAAGGGTAAACAATGCAAAAACATTAAACAAGCCTTCCTGAGAAGTTTTCGAAATAAAACATAAACCCAGATAAAACAGCAAATCCACAACCAATTGGTGAAAGATATAAAAACAGGTCAATCCCAGGCTAAGTTAAGAGGTTTTTGAAATATTTGTGACCAAAAAAAGGTCAAAAGCTCCTTGAATGCTAATTAAGAACATTTACAAACAGAATCCACAATGCAGGGCTGGGGACTGGAATAAGCACTTAGTATTGAGTACCAAATTTTGGGGCATGAGCCATCCCCCACTTTGTTGGTGGATACTAATCTCATTTCCCAGTAAAAGACATACTTTGTGCAACATCATTTACATCATCTTAACACCTGTCCTATCAACCAATTCTAACCACTGTCAATTTGAAAATCTTGGAAAGATCCTAAAACAAAGACGAACATGACGCTCAGGCAAGATTTACAACTAGAAGGAAAATCATGTCATTTGCGCTGATTTTGAGGAATGATCCAAGGGTTAAGAATAACTCAAATGAGATTGTCTATGCATCATTAGATTTCTTTTTCCTTTTTTGGTAAAATAATTTTGATCATTCAACAATAAGCAAGAATACAGACAAGTAAATTACATCTGGGTTCTTCCAATAGATTAGAGAAACCACTGTATTACAAAGCAACAATAATTGGTGCGCGGGGGGAGTGGGTGGTGTGTGGTAGATGGAAAAGTGATTCCACCACCATATGAGTCTCGGCTTGTGCCTACGTAATTCTGCAATAAAATCCTTAAAACTTACAGGAGTTAATTCGTAATACTCCAATTAATCCTAAATTTTAAAACTGAATCTTCACAAAGAGAGAAGCTTCTCCAAATCCCATCAAACAAGCAGATTATGGTTAAAGCAAACTTAACCAAAACAATGTATTCATTTTCCAAAAGATAGATTATCCAGATAAATCAAAGAAAGGTATCTTCAAAATTGACTAGATAAACACTGCAAAGTTTACTTACACACATTCTGCAGGCCAAATTCCTTCAGCAAGGGCAGATAACAGGCGCACAAATTCCACTGTCCTGAATGGAAATTCACCCTCCAAGCTGCATAGAAGACACCGAATAGGTCCATCAACAAAACTATCTCTATCCCAGAACTGAATGCAGAGTGGTTCCTGTAAGATCATGCAAAAGCCTCCAGTTAATCATCTACAAGCAAAAGAGAACTTCGGGATATGAACAATGATATTGTTGCTATCAATTATTGTACATTCAAACCTCTCCTCGGTATATTTTGTAAAGGATGTCTAATATCAATTTCAGATTATCATCCTCCAGCTGCACCAAAGAAAATAGTAAATCTCTAGGAAGACATAAACGTCCATAATAACATGATTCCCTATCTATATAATGTTACCTGAAGATTGATCTCATATGATGCAACAAATGCAGATATAAATGTTCTTAGAACGCTACGATAGCCAGCAGTAGGACCCTGTAGAAAAAATATTTGAGCAATGAAAGCAAATATTACAACCACAAGAACTCATAGTTAAATTCATAAATGAATGCATCAAAAAGATGAAAAAAGCAACAAGATTCATAGATGCTAATGCTAGACATATTTGGTCCATATATGCTAAACAAATTTGCAACCATGTGAAGTCAAAACTCACCTCTGATTCCTTCAAGATATTACTTTCAAGAATTTCAAGAAAATAACTCAGAGATGCCGCCTCAATGGCTTGATGTACATAATTAACATGATCAATCTCCTGAAATTTGGTCCACAAAAAAGATTTCACCTACAGTTCTTTCAAGCAGAAAGAATTGGTAGATAATGCAGCATTCTCACAAGAAATGTACCATCAACACAGAGTTATCCTCTTTTTCTGGAAGAGCTGAAATGAGACAAAGGAACACTGCCCATGCCAGAATTAGAGGGCCAGCTTCTTTTGACTGGAAAGCATCCATACCAGAAACAATGGTATCCAATTCTTGAACATCAACCAAGGAAAAAGCAACAGAACCCTGCCTGAAAAGTACATAGATGGTTTAGAATATCATGCAAAAGGCAAATAGAAGACAAGTCTGCATAGGCCAAACGTATTTGAACAAATAGGATTATGTACTTCCTATCAAACCTCCTACAAAATAAATGCTAGAGGATAACAGGAACTAAGAGCTTGTTTGATAAACCTGAAATTTGACTCCTGCAATCTGAATATATATGGTGAATTTGCATTGCAACTTGATCCAAATGCAAATCCATTTTGTTTCACATTTTCTACTGTAGGCTCTACTCTCATAAACCTCAACAAAAGACCGCACTAAAACATGGGGAAAAAAATTGAGCTTAACTAAACTTGAATTCCAATCCTAATACACCCATAAGCTCTAAATTCTGAAGCATGAAGCCTAAAGACTGAATCTAAAAGTTTATGTCCAAATCTAAAGACTGAATTAACTATTATGAGATGGTATTTATCATTGAAATTTGAGAACTAAAAGTTTTACATTGAATATTTTTCTTTAGTAAAGAGAACGTTGAAAAGGAAGTTTTTCTTTGACCCCTCTTGATCAATTCCTCCAACCAAAATTGAATGTTAGTTTTTCCATGCAAAACTAATAGTTAATGGGCATTCTATTTTGGACAGAGGGGCTAGACTTTTAGAAATATTACGTTGATAAAAATAAACATTAAAAAATAATTGTCAGCAAGAAATTATTGTTGAATCTATTCTTCCATATTTTAGCAATTGCAACATTAAGGTTTAACAACTTGTAATTGACACTAACATTTTTTCTCTTTGTTAATTCATAAATTTTAATTAATTGAAGTTTCAAGAAATTGATGAAATATTAATAATTTTATTTTTAAATTCAGAATTTTTTTTTAAGTTTTATGTTGAAATATTTATTCTTGTAATGTTCTGTTTAAGAATGGAATGCGTCAAGAACAGTATAACAATTGAAAAATCTATCAGCATATTCAAATTTCAGACTTAATATCTCTAATTTCACTTTTACAAATGTATTAAAGTATAAAACAATTACGTAATGGTGAAACTTTGTTAGCAATCGCACTTAACAAAATAAGCAAGTAATTTAATAAATATTTAATCATTCATTTTAAGTGCCTAATTGGATGATCAAGCAACCCCAAAGATAAGCAAGAAGGAGCAGAACAAAATGATCTCACATGTGACTAGAATCCAACAAGCACACATTAAGAAAGGCAATGGAAAAATTAGAAAATAATGCCCTGAATCATATTTTCCAGAGTTCTATTTGAACAATACAGCAGGATTACAGAAAGGAATAGCTTCATCTCCTTCATCCATCAATCCACCAAGATTAAATTCTCTTGCAATATGTGCTTCCAATCAAGTAGTGAAGCTCCCATTTGCCAATATAACCATTGTCCAGATTTTCTTGAACTAAGGATGAAGTTGCAGCCAATGGAAGTAAATTTGGTAATTTGCCCATGCTTTACTAATCAATGCGCGAAAATCAAGATCCTATGAATCCTTATAATATGGCATCCTTCTAATCGAGGCATAAGGCTACTTAAATCTGTCAACAGAATTTGAGAGACTAAGAAGAAGCCACTGAACAAAACCGATATATAAAATAAGGCTACAAAAATCGCCCTAGAAAAGTAATTGAACAAAACTGAAAACTGAAATGACTCAACTAAATACCTTTTACCCACTGCACCATTATCGTGCACGTTAATTTTTCACACAATTATGATCTTAATACTCAATAATCTTAATAATGGCCCCAGGACACACACACAGAGTTATCTGGAAACAAGGCAACAAGAGATCCAAACAGATATGATCTCTATCTATATCCAGAAGTGGGAAAAGAAATGCAAAATGCACTTCCAAGGGAGCAAATCCTCATTTTGCATAAAATATATTTACTCAAAGTCCTTCACCCCGAAACACAATACTGACTAACATCATAAAATTCTCATTTTGGCGGATAAGGTGGAGAGCTAAAACAAAAATAAATATTTCAGAAATTACAAATACAAGTAATGAAGTGTATGGAGAAGACAAATTGCAGAAAACCTGAATGGAATTTCATCATGGATCATTTGAAGGAGATTTTCCAAGTCCAAAGTTTCTATAAGAATAAGCAGCAGTTGCACTTTGACATAGTAAGTTAAACGAATTGCTTCTGCTGATATGCACAGATTCGCTAAATTAAAAGAACCAGAAATGGCACCCTGCAACAGAAACTAATTTCAGCTATAGAAAAGAAAAGTAGGAACCGGTGCTAAATGCTACCTCACCAATTTTGGCACACCTTATAAACCAAGAGCAACTTTTTCCAATGTCTGCTGCAACAAGTACAAAAAGCTTCATAATAAGCAAGGAAAAGAATGTCAAGGATAAGATTATCTTCAATCAGTGTCTCCTCAGCCCATAAAGCAGAAAGATCAACATCCTACAAACACACCCCCACGACAGGTTAAAGACAGTAAATAAATGTAAAATGGTAAAAAAGATAAAGAAGGCAAAAATTCTGACAGCAACTAAAATCTGAAGACTAAACTAACCATTTGCTCAGGATAGTTGGATGAGAGAAGCTCCTCGAGAACAGAGAGCAATTTGCTTTCAAGCCCATCAGACATTAACTTCTGAGCCTCATCCCTTATGGTGTGACCTTCTTTTAATCCAGATCCAATATATACTGCATAAAGCTCCAGCATTAGAAAAGATATTGCAAAACTAGAAATGGAACAAGTAAATAGAGATCACAAACAATAATAATGATAATGAAGATGATGATGATGATGATGATGATGATAATAATATTATTATTATTGTTGTTATTATTATCATCATCATCATTCTTATTATTAATATTTGTGATCCCAATTGTTATTGTTCATTTGTTATTGTTATTGTTATTGTTATTAGTAGCAGTAGTGTATAGAGTTCTTCCATATATACAAAGACAAACTCATAGAAAGGGCCAAGAATATCGTGAAACGTGGAAAAAGAGAGCCTTACATGCATGGGTAAGTATCTGCCTCGTACACTTCAATAAACATTGTCGCTCAATGTAATAATGAACCATAACCTTCATAACAAGAAAGAATTTCATCAGAAATCACATTGTGCATTTGTATAAACAACCTGATTAAGCTTTGAAACAGGCTTTTAGTGGCATGTTAGCATTTTATAGTGATATCCAAACCCAGGAACATGTTGTCCATATGCTCATTTACACTAGTTGTGACATTTAACTATTGCAGAAAGAAAATTAGGAATTAAAATGATTGTACACCATATTCTCCTCCACATCCATTAGGTAAGTCAAGGACAGTAATTGAATCTGCATTATCAAGCCAATCACGTGGAGGAATAAAAATTAAGTTTGTGGGTGGGTGGGTGGGGTGTGGGGGCCAATCCCTTCAAATAGGTCCAACATTGCGAATGGGGCAACAGGAAGAACAGTTTTGTTAAGAAAAATATGACAAAAAGAATGACAATGGTGATGTTTAGATCATGCATGCAATAGAATTCGTCATCTAATTATGTTCAAGCTGCTAATCTTTCACAGAAATGTTAATCAGAGCAACTATTTTGTGAAGAAATAAAGGAAGAGACATGCTAACCAAATGATGGAACTCATGAAGCATAGAATCAACTGCAATGGCATTTCGCTCGGCCGATCTTTCCACAAGAATATATGATTGGACCTCATCTAAACACTGAAACAACCAAACATTACTCTTGTCAGACGCAACCCAAAAAAAAAAACTGTCAGATGCACAAAAAGTGCATAAGCAATTTACTACAAGAGAGTGTTCAAACACAGACACACCAGCCACACCCCAATCCATTTCACATTCTATTATTCTGACTTGCAAATCACAGTTCAAGTTATAATGTTAAGCTCCTAAACTGCATATTTGAAAAATAATTATACAGAACATTGGCTTATGCAATCAGGAAAATGTTATTGTTATAATTTATAACTTATAAAGAAAAAACGGAGCTCCGGGTCCCTAGCAATACACCATCATCTATTCTTTGATTATAGTCGGTCGCATCATATCGTCATTCACAGTTGCACAAAATCAACTTTTGCAGGAAAAAAGAAAAAACGAAAAGAAAAGGACTAGAAGCCAAGAATCCCCGGCCAAAAAAAGAAGGAGAAGAAGAAGAAGGTAAATGAACTACCAAAACGGAACTAGTTTTCAGCGCAGCATCTTTCAATTCGGGCTGTATTGTAAACTGCCGTGAGCCTATCTTTACTTGCCTTGCATCCAAGGCTTCTCTAGATTTCTGACTCGGCGGTTTAAACATGTTAACCATACCCAAGAACCACGCATGATTCTCCTTCAGCTTCTTTTCCTGAACCACCAATTCTCGCAATCATTAAGCAGAAACCTTCAAACCTTTATATTACTCAGCAAATATAATGTGTATACACCAAAATCCGAAGGGAGGATTATGCATTCGTAAATGTACCTATATAATCAACAAATATAACATCTTAATTTAGTGTAGTATGTATAGACTAGGGAGAGATGAGGGTTTACCAACGAAGGAGGGGCGTCGGAGGATGGGTAAACGTTTTCGAGTTCACTGAGCAAGAGAGGGAAGGAGTCCCAATAGAGTGAAGCGTCCACAGTCTTAACGGCATTTGAAGCTTCACCATTGGCGTTCTGAGAAGTTGCCATACTTGAAGGATCCACAGCAGAATGGCGTAGCGCGTGGCCAGAGAGAGGTCTGGAATTTCAAACCCTAGAGGAGAATCATAAGAGCCCGCGCAGTTTTGCGCTCTTCTGCAGAGAGTTGAAAGAGGGTTTTAGACGGGAGGACTGAGGACGGGAAAGTCTTGAAGCGGAGAACTCTTTGACATACTTTTCAACTCTACGACGTCGTGCCGGTGGAACCAGGACTCTGTTGGATTTTTCAATATTGCGTTCGAGTCTTCTTTAACTTTTTCTTTTTAATTATTAGCCTACCGACTTTTAAATACTTTGTAATTACTTAAGATATTTATAGCATAGCGATAATTTATTGTGGACCTAAATTGTAACTTGATCCAAAAAAATCATTGTTTTTGAAAAATTAACTTTAAACTCCCCAAATTTTCTTACAAAAGTTAAATATATACTCCATAAAAAATAAAAAAGAAAGTAAAAAATTATTTTAATTTGATTTACATTCCAAAGCACACTAAATTACTAACATACAAAGAACAAAATGACACTAGATATAATTTGAAATTTTTGATTTTGGATTAAATTTTTTAAACAAATAGTAATGATCTAGTCTTTTTATTTTGATTTTTATGAGTTGACAAAGAGTCTTTTTTTTTTTTAGTTAGATAAAATTGATAAAAAGTCTATTTGATATATACATGACTAATTTATATTTATATGCTATCTGTTAAATATAAAATTGATTATTATTAAATTTATTTGACTAATAAATACTGTCAAAATATAGATTTATATCGTTAATTAATCTTCACTTGTAATATTTTAATAATAAGTACATTGTGTCATTTTAATGTTATGATACAAAATTTGACATTTAAATTAGTTTTAAATTTAGATCTCTTAGCGTCCAATGCGTTGATGTTTTACCATGTCCATGAGGGATTCAGAAAAATGCATCATCTCAAGACAATTACACAAACGAAAGGAAGCATCAAAGTTGTATAGGTTGCCTATTCCAGTTATATTTTTCATTAATGCATTAAAAACTAAATAAGAAAAAGAAAACGGAAAAGTCTGTAATTTTGAGATCAATGATTTGGCTGGCCAAGCATAATGCAGAGAAGACTTCTCCTCCAATGGTATTATTTTAATCGTTCTTGCAATTTTTGTCATTCCATCTCCTCATCCCATCCGAGGTTCCGAGAGTTATAACATCAGAGGGTGTAGGAAAACATGAACAACTTCTTTCTATTACAAAATGCATTAATGAACATAAACATGTGAAGGAATAATGGAAATCCTGTTACATCGCTACATGTTTTCTAGAGTACAAGAGAAGAACAGAACGAAGCTAGGATGGAGGACTTGGAGGTTGGCGTCCAAACTTGGGTGAATTAAAATACATCCTTGGGACTGTGGGGTTGGGAGGAAGTTTGGGAATGGGAGGAGCTTTGGGAAAGGGAGAAAATGATTTTGCCCGTGGAGATGGAGGGGAAGGAGGTTGTTCAGTTGGTGGTGTTGGATTTCTAATTGAAGGAGGGGCCGGAGCAGATTTATGGGCCGGACTTGATAACGGATGTGACACTGGAGCAGGGGGGATTAGGAGGACGCCGTGGAGCCTTTGGTGATGGAAGAACTGGAGGAGCTGATTTGTTGAATGTTGGAACAGGTGTCGGTGGTGGTACTGGTTTCTTAGTAGCCGGACTCTGTTTTGGCTTTCCCGCAGGAGGAGCTAGTACCGGGCATGGATATCGGAATACTGGAAAAGGAGGAAATATTGGTTTGAAAAAAGGGACTGGGAAGGTAAGTAATTTTCTGGAAATTAAGTTGGATAATGATTTCGAGTGCTTTTTCTTTGAGAGAGATCTAATAAACTTTTTTTCATTTGGTGGAAATGCTTCCACAGGACCTGATTTAGGTGAAAGAAAAGATTATACTGATGGTTGGTGAGGATATTCAAAAGATTTTCCTGGTGAAGGCAGGATGTTTTTTAGTAGCTCAGTCTTCTTGTCATAAGGACTGGGGATAGCTGAAGTGCATGTTACGGAAGAAAATTTCACCTCCTTCATCACGGCTGAGGTCTGTTTTACATTGTCTATAGACTTGAAGATTGTAACCATGACATTCTGGACTTTCTGTCAACATGGTGCACCTGGTCCACCGTGCAGCTTCAGGAAGCAACTTCCTCTCTCCACTTGATCTTCGAGGATCAAGTCCTAGAGAAATTTTATTTTGAAGTTTCCTCTGTCATCAACCTCTCCTGCCCCCAAAGTCCTCAAACCCCTACCAGTTGATTTGCAGTCAATATTCATGCGTGGCCTCGTGCCTACAAAAGCTGATATCTCCGTTTCAAATGTTTTCATGGGATGAAATTACTTTACTACTTTGTTCTGTCAAAACTTATTCTGTCTTTGTCAAATTTTGGGCTTGAATCCAAATGTGTAAAATGATCAATGTTCTTTTTCCAAAAAGGGGAATGAGTTATGGACATAAAGAGACGATGAATGACAAAATTTTACCTGAAGAAGTCTCCTTAGCTGTAACTCCAACTTGGGTGCAATGTGGATATTCTATGAATCCTTCTATATTGACTGTGACCTGATTGCCAAAGCAAGGGCTCAGAGCCAGCAGAATGATAAGAAAGAAGCTTAAAACCCCAAGTCGACGAAAAAGGAGAGCCCTCATTGGCTTACTAACTGGCTACAAGAAGTCGGAAGCAGTAAAACTAGAAGAGATGAAACTGATAGGAAGTACAGCAGCCCGGAATTTGCCTTTGGAGATCAGATGCAAGGCTACTCTTCTGATCAGAGAGCTACGGACTGACCATATATATGTACCGACTTCTGAATTTTAATGGCAAGCACTTCAATGCTAGTCGCACTATGGTAGCTGATGAATTTACCATTTGGATGATATTGTACACGACGCAAGAAAAAAAGGCTGAAGTAATGCCACCGGCTAATTAGCTGTTACAAGCATTGAAGAACAAGCTCGTCTCTTGCATACCTTAGACACAAAGCGCACCTACCAGCCTCCATAAGTACTGTTCTTGCAAGAAATAAACTGCAACTTAATTTAGGTGAAGCACAACATATCTTGGCACAGCAGAAATATGTGTTTTGATCTGGAGGAAGCTGTGCACTAATGCCACTAACAAAACATTTAAGCATCTTGTACTTCAGAATCTGAATTCTTTCTGGAACATGTATGTTTCTCAGAGCAAGGCAAATTCTTTTCCAAGTAAAAAGTTAGGAAAGCGTTAATGGGTTAATATGGAACTAGTAGCCACTTTCTTGGAATTGACATAACCACCACATAATAATTATCCAGTGTGGATAGTAAGTATTTTATCTATTTCAAAATATAAAATCTATTGGGATCCTTTTTTCTATCTCAAAATATTGGACTTTTTACAAATCTTAAAAAAAATTTTTCTAGACTTATTCTCACATATAAATGTAATTCTCTCATTTTCTTTTATGTTCATCGAGAATAAATTAAATAAATTAATAATATAATATAAAAATAAACTTTATTTTATTCTTTATTTTTTGCTAAATAAATAATTATTTATTTATGAAAATTTATTTTTTATTTATTAATCTATATAAAAAATACTAAAATACATTATATTTTGAAGCAGAGAGAGTATATCGAATTTAATTTGATTTAATCTTTTGAAGCAAAGAAATCTTGACATTTCTATTGCTCATTCCATTTCAAAGTATAAGTCTTTAGACCTTTTATGCATAAATTAAGCCTGAAAAAATAAAAAATATATATTTTATTATACTTTTAACTCATTTAATTTATATTTTTCACTAACATTAGAAAAAATAGGAGAATTATTTTTTACGTAAAAGTAACTTTAAAAAATAATTATTAAAATTTATAAAATGTTGAACATTTTTAAGATAGGAAAAAAGGTCAAAAGTTTTATATTTTAGAACATAAGAAATATTATATAGTAGAATATTCCACGTAGAAAATTAATTGCAACATTCTAGTGCAATACAAAATTTAGTAACATAATACAAACACAATAGTACTAATTAATTAACGATAACCTAATGTATACTACCTCTATTTAAAAATATAAGGCCATTTAACCCCTTTTTTGCATATACTAAATAAAAAAATGAGGAGTATTTTTCTTATCATATCATTAATTAATTTTACTAATATAATAAAAAATAAAAGAATTATATTTAATATGAGGACCAATTTAAAAATAATTTTTAAAATTTACAAGAAATCAAACATTTTGAAAAAAAAAGACAAAAAATGTTATATTTTGAAACAAATGATGTAATTCTATAGGCATAAGTCTCTATGATGTCAATCATTAATAACATTTTTTTCTTTTTCCTCGTTGTCTACCATTTAATAACAGAGCATGCAGTTGTAAGTTGTTGGACATCAAATAGGAGTACCCCTTCCTACTTAGGTAGGCGATTAATGCAACTATGTCTCGTGCTCTACCATTTGCTTTATTCTCTGTGTTTATGTAAATGTGTACATAGTATAGATGAGTGCATATATTTGACCCTGATTAATCAGTAATCTGCGTTTAATTAATCAATCTTTGACAGTATACTACTCCATATATTGCAAAGTCTTTTTGTCATTTTATATTTCTCAAAATTTTTGATTTTTTGCGAACTTTAAATATTATTTTCTAAAACTACTAGTACTTATAAATTTGATTATCTTATTATCTATTATATTAGTAAAATTAATTAAAGATATAATATAAAATATTATATTTTCTTTTTCTTTCTCAATATATACATATTAAAAAGTCTTATATTTTGAAACATAAAAAGTAGTAGATAAAATAGTATTTGAATACACTTTTGTTCTAATAGTAATATAGTTTCTCTAACGCTTGCATAATTATTTTGGTTAGGTGATATTAAAGTGAATAAATTATACATTTCACGAGAAGGAACACGGATCAAGCTCCCATGCAAGTTGCAATTGGCCGGACGGTTGCAATTGGACGCACGGCGAGAGTAGTGATTCCTCATCTGTGCCTACTGCGCTCCAAGATAAATTCATCCCTGGGATACAAGTTTTCTGTAATAGGGAACAGAAAATGTGTAGAAAATGACGGAAGAATTTGTAATCTTGGCAAAACAGATTCCTCTCAAATTTCTATCCTTTTCATTTATGTAAGTGTTGGTGGAACAAAGATACCTTCACATGTTCCTTTCTTCTTCGATCTTTCATGGTCGATCAAGTGCACTCTGCATGTCTATCCTTGTACGCATGGTTCGTTTGAGAATCGACATCGTGGAGTACTTCTTTGTCCAGAAATAAATAAACACATAAACGTAATAGTAAAAAATTCCCATTGATTATAATAGAGAGACATGGATAAGTACTATTATTTCTGATGGATTGAAAACATATGAGCGGCACTCATAAAGATTTACAAATTTGCAATGGACAGCCAACTTGACAGCCGCAATGATCAACATCAAACACCACCAATGAAGCCAGAAAAGAATCCCACCTTTACCTCTTTTCACTTTTCCTTTTTTTATCTTTGCTCAGGGCTTATTGCACACCTAGAAGTTTTCTCATATTACCTCAAACTTTTTACTACATTGAACAACAATACTTCTACTACTTTAGCCCAAGAGGAGAATGTGAAGATCCTAGTGATGAGGAATAGTGGGTGGCATTGGATGGAAGAATGGAGGAAACTTGGGAATAGGCGGACATGGCTTCTTGAAGAATGGCTTCGGTTTGTAAAATGGAAAAGGTGGCGGTAGTGGCTTCTCGTATACTGGTGGGTTTGGGTTATAGATAGGTACTGGTGGTGGAAGTGGCTTTTGGTACACTGGAGGCTTGTAAACAGGTGGGTTTGGTTTATAGATAGGCACTGGTGGTGGGAGTGGCTTTTTGTATACCGGAGGCTTGTAAACGGGTGGTATTGGTTTGTAGATAGGCACTGGTGGTGGGAGTGGCTTCTTATATACTGGAGGCTTGTATACTGGTGGTTTTGGTTTGTATACAGGCACAGGGGGCGGGAGTGGCTTCTTGTACACTGGAGGCTTGCATGCTGGTGGTTTTGGTTTGTAGATAGGCACTGGGGGTGGAAGTGGCTTCTTGTAGACTGGAGGTTTATAGACGGGTGGTTTTGGTTTGTAGATGGGTACCGGAGGTGGAAGTGGTTTTGGTTTGTAGACAGGTACCGGAGGTGGCAGTGGTTTCTGATATACGGGTATCGGTGGTGGGAGCGGTTTCTTGTATATGGGAGGGAAAGGCTTGTGGTGTGGCCATGGGAAGGGATGGACCCAGGATTTCAGTGGTGGAAACTTGGCAAATGGCTTCTTTTTCCAGGGGTCGATCTTGGGTAAAGGAGGAAACTTGAAAAATGGCCACAAGAAAGCTGAAGAGCACAATGCTGAGGAGAACTTCACGTTCTTGGCCGGACCCAAAATCAGTTTTCCATCAGCTTCAGACTTGGCGACTATTTTGGAGGCTTCTAGGCCGTCACGAGCTGGGCATGGCACCGCAGAGGCACTGTGGAGCTGTGCATAGCATTCCTCGTTCAACTTTCCATCTTTCAGAATATCTTTGGGTAGGGATATCTCGAACTTTCCTTCTGCATCAAGCTCACTGGAACCCCTTCTCTTGAACTCCCCATTTTTGAGCTTGCAATCAATGGTAACGCGAAGCCCTGCATAGAGAGGAACAAGAATTATGTGCTGGACTAATGAAAATTTTCTACTCACTGCAGATACTATTAGTTTTAGACAACAATTGACTTGCTGCCAGGCCATGCATCAAAAGCAAAGCATAAATATATATCTCAACAACCCCACAACACTGAAAACCCTGTCAAATGATTAGGGCATAAATTCAAGACGTGGTTGCTCCGGGGCAGACTAGAGCTGCATCCTATTATCCTGCATGGCCTACCAAATTGAAACTGGAGAAAGAAAGATGGCAGAAATTCAACATTGCTCAGACCAAGATTATAGTATGGTATAGAGCATTACCTGAAAAGGCCTGACCAGTCTTCCTGCTGCTCTCTTTGCAATCAGCACATTCACTGATCCCTACCACTTGGACAGTTCTGTCATTGGCATAACAGAAACTCAGAAGAGATAGCAAAGAAACTAAGAGAGAGAGATAAGGGGAAAGGCCCTTCATGTCGATTCAAGAGCCACTCCCTTCACAGCCTCCTTTTTCCAATGCAGAGGACTAGTGAAGTAAAGGTGCTAATTAGCAGTAAAGAATAACACTGAGAAGCTACGATGAGCTTCAAATCTTGTGTCATTTGAAACACAAAAACCCTCTTATATACATTGATCCTGAGGAAGACTTTGATTGATTTCACCGACACAGACTTAAAGGGCCTCACATGAGGTTAGGTTCCATTGAACTTGAGCTTGACTTAAGGCCGGCGGGAAGATACTAGAGAAAGAGGTGGTCACCGTCAAGGATGATCAAAGGCCATTATCTTCATTAATGAGCTTTCAACTGTACATGCAATCCTTTGTAACTGTAAACCTACTTCCCAGCGCTCATTAATACGTTACTTTGCAAAATACAGGACTGCATTAGTGAAAGAGAACAGTTATCTTTTGACTTTAACTTGGATGAGTTTCTTCAAGTGTCATTACTGTAGATTCTTCACAGATGTACTGGTACTGGAGGCCATTTAAGGTTGACAAAGGCTCCATGTGATTCAAGCATTTCCTCTATAGAGGCAAAAGATTTTGAAAATTTTCTATTGGTGCATCCACACTGCAAACCATTTCATGCTCGGTGCAGAGAACGAATAGAAAATTTTCTCGGGGATGATAATTTCACTATTATTGGCCATTATTGCAGTAATGAGCAGCCGCTATCCTTCATTGCATTAGACACAGGATATATAGAGTGATTGAATCCAAGCTTGGGCTGTGAGCACATGCAACTCATTCATGTATAGAAAAGAAACAGGTAGATGAACAGTAAACATTAGGCGAATTGAAGGCTTGAAAATGATGTTTTAACTAATTAAGTAGGCTTTACTTCAATTCTATACTGATATTCTTCACGATTGGAAATATTAAAAAAACCCGCCTGGCCCCTTTAATCAATTCTACGTACTGAACATCCTGATCCTAGCCTAGCTGCTCTTGGATGTGTTGTTTCTCTTTTGAAATAATTATAAGTTTTTTGGCCTCTAACATTATTGTACAGTGATCGGAATAACGTAGTAAGAGGTAAACCTTAATTTTCTCTGGCGCGAGTTAAAAAGAAGAAGATAGTTAGTCGGTGGTCTGGAGACAACCAAACACCTCACGTTTTCTGACATGAAAAGTGTCCATTGCCAACAACTTCATTGCTAAAATGAATATGGGAAGATGAACATTAATAAGTCATCGATATAATTAATATTCTGGGCTGTCCATCTTGTGTATTATGGCATTGCAAAACCTGTCGAAGATATTCTTGGAATGCAGCAATTTTCTCAAAAGCTGCAAATGAACAAGTGAAAATGTTGATTCTTTCTGAGTCTCCTAAATTTACAAACCTCTTTTTCGTACATGTTATAGAAATATTGTTTTACTTTCTTAAATCAAACTTGATATAGAACAAAATCAAGCTTAGCATGTTGATATGGATTGATTAGGGTACCATGAAGCTGTAATGGAAAGGGTTGATGGTTATGCTGCTTCTTCAGTTTTACTAATCTTCAGCTGATCTAAGAGTTAATTATGAGGGCATAACAGTAAATTAAATCCCTAAAATTCATTAGAAGAAGTAAAAGAACGTAAACACAAAGCATGCATTTAAATCATTTACTGGAAATATTGAGACATAAGAATTGGAAGTTAATATAAGCCCTAAATCGGAAGGGCGGAGGAACCTTTGCTTGGTGTTTATTAAAGATTGAATTAATTGATGTTTATTAAATATTTATCACCCAATATTAAAAATTAAAAACTTTATCATTTTGTTAGAGAGATATTGAAATTTTATGCTTTATTCACAATTCTTCTAATTAACATCTAAATAGATATGATTTTGGTTGTCATAGTAAGTTTACAACAAAGCAACAAAGGTCAACACAGGGGGATAAAATCCCCTTGCTGAAGTCTCCTTTGCTGAGCTCTTGGCCTCCACCACCTTCACATTCAACTTAACCTTCTGGCCGGATAAAACTCCATGTAGAATTAATTAGTGGTCAGGAGAATGTCAACAGCTGCTTTGGGGCTATCATTAAGGCCTCTGAAGGTATAGCATTTTTTTTTCCAGATGCAGTCCTCAGCAATCTCAAGTGGCGGCGCTAATTGCTCCTTCAAGGCCGGCCAGGGAATTGGATTTCATCTCCATGGAAAGTGATGCTTTTGGAAACCTATAAACTCCTTCGTTTCCTTGTCGAAAAGAGTTTGAATTTGTCAAATTGTAGTCATATTTTGAGAATACTTCCAAGAATGTACACACAACTGCATTAACGGATCTTGTTTGTACACGCCACCTTAGCGACAGCCCAAAGCCTCACAAGGAAGTTGAATTTACCACCAAAGCACGAACCCTAAGGCTATGGCTGTCTTCCACATAAATTGCAGAAATTAACCGTTGAAGAGAAAAATGTCCATTAATAACGTGAAATCAGTACATATAGAATTCAGAAATTCGAACGATGGATTCAGATTGACAGCCCATCAAAATTTGAACTCCCTGTCCGTCGATCGCGATAGGGACGGAAGAGGTCGGGGCATTCATTGAAGAATGTCGACAATATACATTGTCAAAATGCCAAAATTATCTGTAACAGCCCTCAGCACGACGGCTATCTTGTGGCCAATTGCTTGTATGATGCATTCTGGCCCCAAAAGCGAAAGCACAAGAGAAAAATCCACACGTCACAGAACATACGTTTGACGTTTGATGCACAGTTTTCACGACATGGTTAAAAAATTGACCAATTTAGTTAATCAGAATTGTTTATCCAGCCAAAAAAAAAAAAAAAAAACTTAGCAATCAGCCAGCCGGTTAAAAAACTTCTTATTAGGCAGCTCAACAAAATCACTTCTAAATCGGACCCTCGGCGCCCATAAACTTAGGATGTGATTATATTTTTACAATTCTTAATACATTTTAACTTAATCAAAAACTCAATCCCAAACTTATACTGCAATAAACGCAGACTTGACCCTGCTTCCGTGTCCATTATTACCCTTCCCGTCAGCCATCGCAAAGCCTGAAACCCGACTTCACTATTACCGCGTTAACATTTGTGTTGTAAAGATACCATTATTTACATGATAATAATCCCATCTACTTCCTCACGCACTCTTAATGGCTAATGAAATCATCTATGCCAACATTCCCGACAAGAGCAGCCTCCTACTCCACCAATCAATATCAGCCGATTATGCTTCTAATCAGCAAGAGAGATCCACTCTTTCAGGATCCTGAACAAGATTCCCATTTAATCCTTCTTCAAGATTCCTTTACCAAGAAAATAACATCTAACTGCAGAAAAATTAGCAGCAATACAAGCCAAACAAAATTGATCACAAGTTTATGACAAAATAAATGTAACTTAAGAAAGATTCTAGGTAAGACAAAACTGTATCTTTCTACCTGAATTCTCAGCTAAATTCGCAGTTAAAAAAGCTCAATTTTCACTCCCTAAAATGAGAGAAAAAAAAATGAGTTTGCTTCCTCTTTGCTACAACAGTGAGGCAATCCTTCAAAAGCATGACTTCAGCTCTTGGTATTCCTTTTAATTAGAGATGCCTAAACTGTGTTACATAGACCGCTGCCTCAAACTACTGCCACTAACAGCAAGCCACATTAACTGTCATCTACTTCTTCTTCTTTGATTTGCTGGACAGTGACTGAGTATATGCAGTCCCCTGGTAAAGAAGTTCAGCAAAGAATTTAAATTAGGTCATTTAGAAGAGATGGTTGTGGGAAGAAGGGGGCATAAGTGGCAGTAACTCCAAAAAACCAAAACTGGTTGCAATTTATATAAACAGTGTGAAAATGAATGAACAACAAACCTGCAGCCACTCATCCATAGAGGCATCAGTTGTACCAGTTCCCACTTCCACCTTTGGTGCTCTCTTAGTTTTCTGATCATTCAGAACAGAGACGAAAAAGAAAACAAGATAAAGGATCAGCAAGGTATGAAATATAAGTAGAAATAGTCCTAAACTCATGCCCCGATCATACACCAAAGTACTGCAGACTCAAATTTCTTGCAGGACAAAGGAGTTGAAATGATGAAAGAAGTGTACCGTAAGCAACTTTTTTATAGGATCTTGTAATATTTTTAATCAATATAGGATAATGTAACATGCTTCTCATGTACTCTTCATGGGATACATGTTTCTTATTGATATCACGATAAATTTGATTAAAGGTTTCCTGATACATTATTCAAAAGTTTTCTATCATGAGGAATTCTTGATGAATGATATCATGAATGACCCACAAATTATTTCTTCAGGTGTTCAAGTGAATGGAAATGGCTGCAGCTCTAGCAATGCCTTTGATACGTGTCAGTCAAAAAAAAAATGTGTTAAAATGGTAATTAGGATTTCTATCCAAAAAAAATGGCTCCAATCAAAATTTGAAGAAAACAAATCATATTTTCACACGCACTTAAGAGAACACAATAGACATCATCCGAAAACCATGCTCCAAACTCACTACATCTCTAACAAAATATATAAAGAACGAGCAACTTGCCCAATATCACATAAAAAAAAGTCATTGCCACAACTCCACGTGGCACTATTACTATCTGTTTGTCAGTTTTATAGTTGAGCAAAGTTATTTGAGATAGTTACCCAAATGCTTATATAGGAGCAAAGGAACTAGAAAACCCCTGAACAAACAGATGCCACAAGCCCTGCCCTTATGGGGTTCTAATTTACGGTTAAAAGGTATTCAGACACTTTAGTTCATATTACACAAAAAGATCTTGGATCTAAAATTTCGCAACTTCCCCACATTAAAGCAAGAGGAAATACATATAAATTACCTTGGAGAAATGTTGAATCTGACTCCGTACCCAAAATCCAAGAAGCCCAAGAAGAGCAATTGCAAGGCAAACCAGGAAAACAGACTCAACACTGAAAAGACCACCAGCTTCAGTAACTTCAATAGTACCATTGTAAAATGTGCTCTGGTACGGATTTTGATCTATTTCATAGACAATTGTACCAACAAGATCAAATGCTCCAGGCTGCAGCAGCAAAAGCAGAATCAGTACAGCTTCATTTGAGCTCTGAAGTACAACACAGTTAATGGACATTATGAAGGTAACAAACTTAACCTGCAAAAATTTGCTGACAGCAAATATGTATTGGAACGTGGCTTGTGCTGAAGGAGGAACAGTTGCATTGTTAAAAGACTAGAAAAGAAAAAGGCATACAGGGTTAGTAACATATAAGTATACAAAGCTAAATCATTAGTAGAACAACCTGAGTAAACAGTATGTTCTCAGAAAACAAATAACATGTCATAATAGAAAATTATTTGCTAGTTTCACCACAAGAATTTTAAAAAAAAAGTGAAAGAGCACCAAAAGGACGACTGAATTAGCATCAGTTCAATACTTCAAACCTATTCCTCTATCAAGCATTTCATTCCCATGCGCTAAAGACATCCACAGCCAGAAACCTTTTAAAGACAACAAAAAGTTATGGAAAGGCATGCCCAAAATGCACATGCACAAGTCCCATAGAGAAGCCCCTGTGTACTTCACGTGCGATGTCCATGTTGTCAATACCTTATCCACATTGATATAACATATCTCATAATGGCCACAAATATTTGCAAATCTTACTCTTAAGCACTTTATTCCCATCTTACAAACCTTTAAACTGCTACAAATACTTGGATGGGCTAGCTACTATATTAGCTTGAAATTCGAAATAATTTCCAACAGGACTACCATCAACTAAGGAAGGAGACATAAAGTTGAAGAAGATGACAGACTAGAACATCTTCGGAAACCTCAGCCGGAAAATAGAATTTAAATTTGAACCTAAAATTTCCAAAAAGAAAAAGTCAAAACTGCACTTCACTTGAATTGAGCTAATAAATAATTCAAACAACATCAAGATCTATCCCTGTATATGACACAGAAAAAGCGTCTGACTGCAATATCACTGCTGGCCAATCTCAATTAAAACATAAGAGACGGGTCCAGAGCAGCTAGTACTGATTTGATCCAGACTCATACTTTCAACATGTCCTACAACCTGAAAGCATACAAGACAATAACACAAACCCGAAACCAGGAACAAGGTTCTCACTTCTCATTTTTAAGATATTACCCAAATTGATCAGATCTCACTTTCTTCCCCAAAGTAGAAAAGCAGGTGCAATCAACATTTTTTGCTCTGCCTAGAGAGAATTGTCAATTGCTGAAAACTTTACTCTTAAGACAATCCAAATATCTCAATGGAACAAATTTTCAAGAAAGTAGTCAACTCGAAGCATATTTAATGAAACCTTTCTCCACTATGCAATTAGAAACAGCCCAATAAGTAAAACAACAATATCAAGCAGTAGAACAAACTCAAGAGAATGAAATCATGAAATACTTACCTGAGCTGAAAGGTTCTGAATCAGATATTGATGATCAAAAGGAAGGTGAACACTAGCCTGGATTGCAATGATATTTAGACTTGATTCCCCTGTTTTTTAAGACAATTTGGAAGAGGAAAAAGTAAAATTAGCTATTACCCATATTTCACACAAAAATTTATGTCCAAAGTGGGGGAAAAAAGTAAAGAAACATAGAAACAACACAGGAAAGTGCACAGCTACAACTATAGAGCAACAAATGCTAACAGAAAAGGAATGATCCCAAATAAATCCAAGGATGAGTGAGAAAAAGAACATTGAAGCAAAGAAATCCATTCTGGAATATGAAGAAAATAAGTGGCAGTAGACGGTACAGCAACTAAACCAATACCGTCATTTTTCAATCCAACTAGAAGTTCGCTTTCCTCCCCAGCAGCCACCACTGGAAAAGGAAACAAGCAAATAAAAATTAATAAATTTCAAGAAATCAAGTAGAGACCTGAAGCAAAAGAAAAGAACATAAAGACAGATGCCAACATTTAGATGGATTTTTGGGGAAAACACAAACAGTGTCAACCCCTGGAGCAGGATGGAAGCTTCCACCACTGATGTCTTGGACATCATCACTGACAATCCCAAGATCATCTACTTCATAAGTACCATCCACAACTTCCGCATCGGGGTTAGGTTCACTTCTCGCCACTATCAGTCAATAGACAAGTAACATTAGAAAAGCAAGATGAATAATGTAATATTAAAACTTAGTGAAACCAAATAACACACTCATAAAGATATATTCCTCAATATTTTCCAAATAGAACAAGTCTTTCGTAAAGAAAAATATACTGACAGACCACTGTGCAGCGTCTATTTCAGCAAATTGCTTACCAGACCCCAGAATTAGCAAAATTAAATCAACCAAGTATTTCGAGCAGAATTATTTATCTAGTACAATCAAGCCGAGCCGCCTTGATATGACAAAATTCACATAAGACGTTGACCATGCAGATTACTTATGGAAGTGAAAAGAAAAAGAAAACAAATAGCCAGCATGATACGTTTAATTATAATCGGATCGTAAGTCATTTCGACAGATCAAAAACTTAAAGGAGAAATTGAAGCCCCAAATTAGAATTATATGCATGCGAACATCAAAAACAATCGCTCATTCACATTCCATTGGTAACTACAAAAAGGAAAAGGAAATCAATTAAAGAATAGCAATCAATCCAGATCTGATTTGATATCCTAACCTTGGAGGAAAGAAGATGAGAAGAGGAGGAGCGCGAGGATGAACAAAACCCTAGTCGTCATTCTCGCGTCAATGAGCACGCACGACAGAGAGAAAACGGGGGGAGAGCAAGAGAAGCACGGAGCTTCAGGGGCGGGTTTAACTTTGTTGTTTGATGCTCCGGACCGAAGGTAATGACTAATAACAATACCCCAGAAGCCGAAGCCCTTCTCACAGTGAGAATCTCACTCTCACATGTTGTCTTTTTTATTTTTTTTCTTTTATCTCCCATTTTCATTTAAGCAAGAACAAGAGAAAGTAACCGTCACATTTATTAAAAACTCCCTTCACAATGGAAAAAGGCTTTTAAAAGAAAAAAAACAAAAAAAATAGTTGAATGGTACTAAATTAAACTTTATATTTTCTTTTTTCTTCTAAATAAATATTTTTAAAAAATAATTAATTAATATATAAAATCAACGATGATTGCTTTTTTTTTATTAAATGTGTAGTGTTTTGATAAGAATAAAAAAGATTAAAAGGTCTTATGCTATAAAATAGGGGAGTAAAAGATGGCAATGAAACTTATGTACTACCGCAACTTATTTCTCTTCAATTAAGCATAATTCATCTGAGAGTCCTTGTTATATATTTTTAAAAAAAGTGAATATTTATTTCAAATGAAAGGGTGAAAAAAAATTTGACCAACTTCTCACTTTATCTTCCTAACATCTCTTGGCTGTTTGTTTAGCTTTTCTATTTTTTATAAAAATCAATTCAATCAAGATATCAATATTAATTAATACCGAGTATTCATTTGTAGAGTTTTTTTATAGTAATATATTCTCTTCGTAAAGAATTAAATATTATATTTTGACTTAATAAGAACAATTAAAAAGAATATTTAAGTTATTAATAAATTACTATACTATATTTATTAATTAAATAATATAGTAGGATATCTATGCATTAGTACAGTTTAAATCTTTTAAATCGATACAGCAAAGATGTTAGTGATAAAATTATTGTGTTAGTAAAGTTTATTTCTCTTAATTTAAAGAAGTTAGTAGTAAAATTTTAGATAAAATATATAATTATTTTTAAGAAAGTGAATATTTAATTTCAAACATCTTAAAAAGAAAATTAAATATTTAATTATGGGTGGAGGAAACAATTCAGAAGGAAATACCAAACTAATTTTAGAACAAGGATAGCAAAGTAATTTTGAATTTTTTAGTACAAGATGTGATATATTATTAATAGATATTACATATCATCAAGTATAATATAAGTTACAAATCTTAATAAAAGAGAAAAAAAATTAAAAATAAAAAATGAACCATATAAAAAAAAAGTAAATCATATACTATGCAGAGTCAACTCTCGCTAGCAAGCTATTAAAATAAAGTCTCACGTATAAAATAAAAAATTATTTTTAAATTTCGAATGGTAATGATAAAGATTCTCCAAAAAAAAGAAAAATTGTATATCACCCACCAACACAAAAAGGTTCCAAATAGTGAACACGTTGTGCTGCGGAGAGCTTGACCAAATGAGCCTGGCATTCTTTTTTCTGTTTAAGACTCATTTATTTCAGATTTTTATAAAAGTAAATAGTTTGAATAAAATTTAAGTGAAATTTTTATATTTAATATTTTTGGGAGAGAATTATATTAAATATTTAAAAATTATATAAATATTACAAATTTTTTCATAAGAGAATATTCTCTTACATATTATAATTGTTATGATGTCGCCTAACCAACTATTCAGCAAAGGAAAAAAATTTATCGTCTAACCAACTACCTTCTCTCTAATTTTTTTTTTAATAAAAAAACCACCTTCTCCAAGTGATAATTCTTTTTTTTTAAAAAAAAAAATCTCAATTGTGCAGTAGGAACTCATATCCCCCGGTCGGCAATTCAATTCAGTACTCAACATGCGGACCTAGGTCTTAGGAGCTTAACGATACGTATCTCTGAATCCGATTACCGTTGGTTATGGATCACCATGAAGGCCTCTATCATCAATCCATTCAAGCTCCCAATCCATCGCTAGCTGAATTCCGGCAGCCTCCGCCTGATGTACGCTTGCCTTGCAACCGCCCCCACCCGGATTCCAGGTTTTTGCTTACGCTTCTTTTTCCTACAGCACCAAAAGGGGGGGAAAAAATGTCGTTGTACGCTCTATTCATTTTTCATGGCTCTGCACTTGGGTTGGTGTTTATATGCCAGGTGTGCTAAAGTTGAAATTTTTCGTTGTATTTTTTTTTCCATTTCATGAGGAACTGGTCGCCGGTTAGGGTTCTCTGTAGTCTTGTTATGATTGACTGATTGCAATTACCAGAGCAAGTGATTTATACTCAAGCATGCACCTGAAGGAGCATTTGATTCTAAATTCCTGAAAGTTAAAAAAAATGCAAAAGCACAATAACGATTGATCATGATATTACCTAGTAACTGGATTCTATGTTTTCTGAAGATGCACATTTGTAATGTCATTTGCCCCTAATAAAATTGTTTACTTACCCGATGCACAAGGAGAAGAAAATGAGTTTCCTAATTTAGGGTAAAACAAGTTGGGGCATAATGAATGCTACATTTCTAATTGCTTTAAAGAGATATCAGCCGGAGAAAATGAATACTGGGTCGTGTGCTTTTGGCTTAATGAGATCTTGCGCTAGCTAGTATCAAAGTTGCAGTGCATTAGCCAATCTTTCACAAGATTCTTCGGTGCCACATTCTTCTTCATGAGTTTTCTCCTGACCAACTTGCTTTGTTGCTTCAAGGCCTGAAGCTGAATCGAAGGACTCCATTTCTGCGAGAAAAGTTCAGAAAGCTGATCGTGAGAAACTAAGGAGAGATCGTCTGAACGAGCAGTTTGCAGAGTTGGGAAGTACCCTTGGTAATTCTAAATTCATTATTTGATAACATAATATGGGAATTACTCCGTAATGCAACTGCACTTTTTTTGCCTCAACCATTGCAGTCATCCCAGAAATCGTATCATTAGAGGTTGCATTAGTTGTTTGGCAGTCAGAGTTTTTCTTATTGTTTGTCCCTTTGCTTGCTTTATTGGCACATATCATGCAACACCATCTCTAGGAATCTTTTACATGTGTTTCCATACATCACGACATATGCATAAATCTCCATTGGTCAATTATCTCAGGCTTTTCGTGCCTGACTCTGAATGGAGCCATTGCTTTTGCTTCCATTCTAATTTGCTTGAACTGTTCTCCAGCTGTATGTGGATATTCTCACAAGAGCTCCTAAAAGTAACTCCTATAACTCCCTGTATTTATATCTCTTCCCAGTTTGGAGACTTGATATAATCGAAAAATAGGTTTAGACAATTTCTTTAAAATTTTCTCAAGAATACCAATTATTGATGTTGGGTAGAAAGTTCTGTGATCATCATTTGAGAAAGTTGCTAAATCCTTTGTCCTGGTTCCTTCCTTCCACCGCTGAAGGTTTGAATGTTTAATAGTTTACCATATATAACACTAACATCAAATAAATAGAGTTCTGAAAGGGTTCAAGCATGAGGCCATTCATTCTAGGGAATAGTTAACTTTGGAAACTGAAGCTTTATGGATTAGGTGCTCTAAATTTCCATGTTACGTATGTATTTCCTTCTTGGTATTATTGTTCTGCGGGAACCCAATCACATTGCCCTTAATCAAGCTTGCGAAGTTACATTCTGTAACTGCTATGATCAGTAGGGGCTTGATTCTCATGATTGTTTGTAATAATTGGAGATGTCATTCTTTTGACTAAAGACATTATTCTCTAGCATTATAAACTGCATTTAATTTTAATAAGAGACACATTAAAATTCTTCTTACTCTTTTTGAATTTCTTGTTTAGATTATCATTTTATCTTACAGCTTGAAGTTGTCCTGATCGATAAAGCTGGTTATATGCTTTATATAACTGTGTAGTGTCCTGTCTGCTAATTCAATAGTTGGTAAATTCTTTGGTGCTATTCAAGCTTCATTTTATAAAGAATTAAGGTGATTAAGCTGATGACTATTGTTTCATATGGTGATCCAATATGCAGATCCTGATAGGCCAAAAAATGATAAAGCATCTATTCTCACGGATACAATTCAAGTGCTGAAGGATTTGACTGCTCAGATCAACAAAGTAAAAGCTGAGCATGCTGCACTCACTGAAGAATCTCGTGAGGTGATTCCTTGGAGAAACATTTATTATTTTTTAGGCCTATTGATGACTATCTTAAGAATGATTTTTATCCTGCAAGCAGTTGACCCAGGAGAAGAATGATCTACGAGAAGAGAAAGCATCTCTTAAGTCGGATATTGAGAGCATTAATGCCCAGTGTCAACAGAGGATGCGAGCTATGTATCCATGGGCCACGATGGATCATTCTGTTGTCATGCATCCGCCTTCTTATCCTTTTCCAATGCCAGTGCCAATACCTACTGCACCAATTCCCATGCATCCTTCTATGCAACCATACCCCCTTTTTGGAAGTCAAAGTCCTGCAGTTGTCCCCAGTCCTGTTTCAACTTTTGTTCCATATGTGGCTCCTAACAGCCTGGTAGAACAACAGTCAACTCAGCATGTATCTCCTGTTGTACAGCCAGCCAGCAGGTCACATGCTTCTAGCAAACAAGAATCTAGACCCAGGACATCATCAAGTCAAAGAGAGAGCAGAAGTGAGAAAAGTGGAAATTCAGATGATGTTGCAACTGATCTAGAGCTAAAGACCCCTGGGTCTGCATCAGAACAGGTTGGGCAAACCATCAGTTAAAAGAAAATTCTTAAAACTTGTTAAAACAATAAGAAGATCATGACACAACTGGAATTTTGTGCAGGATGCTTCACCTGGGCGAAGAAAAGCCAAAAAGTCACCGAGGAAGGATAGCAGCATCACAGAAGGAAGTTCTTCAAGCAGATGTTCATCATCTCATAGTGTACAGGCTGTCTCATCGAACAGTGTAGTTGGTGGAACGAAGATAGATGACTGAAGTGGGAAACGATTCCGAAGCCTGTTATTGCAATTTCGGCATCTCCCTCCTGTACCTACCAACCCTAACCTCTGTTGTCAGTTGTTGATTTTCTTCTTCATCATCTTGTTTGCTGTATTATGGCAACTAGTTAGCAGCAATACTGGTCCAAGGATAAATTTATTAAGTTGTTCCTTGCACTTCGACAGGATATAACATCTTAAATTATGTAGTAGATCTTTCATCTGCTATATCTCTGCTACCTGAATGTAGAGAGAAGCCTCTGCTAAGTGTATATGTCCCAGTGACTGATGGTTCTGCCTGATGCTTTAATGGAAAAACCAATTCATATCGTGGTTGGGTTTATTTTTCAGGTATTATGACTTGAGGCCTTATCAGATATTTAGCTGTTATGACTGGCGTGATCTCTGTGGGAGTTCCTCTGGCATGTTAGCAATTGTGAGTTAGTGAGAGATTTACTGTAGCAAAAACACAAGGATTATGTATATATTTTCAGCCGTTTGATGAAATTATAGATGTCAAATTCCAATGATTACTTAGCATCAAAAATCTGCTAGAGTTTTAGCAGTTCTTTTATACGTGAGCCTGTCCACACTGGTTCTTATTTTTTTTTTTTTTGAGAAATATTTTATATTTTGACATTTTAACAATTGAATGTTCCATTTTGATTTGGTATAAAATTTATGTTCCATTTTGATTTGGTATAAAATTTAAAGAAGAATTTTTAACTTATTTAATTTATTAATTTTATCGTCATTAATTTTATGTTAATTTTATTAATTAAAAAAGTTAGTAGTAAATTTTATATGTTAGTGGAAATTAATTTTTTTAAATCAAAGGAGTTAAAATAATTATTAGTGGATACATGTATTAGTAGAGTTTAATTTTTTAAAATTTAAAAAATTAATAATAAAATTTTAAATAAAATATATAATTATTTTTAAAAATAAATATTTAATTATATATTTTTTATAAAAAAATATAAATATTTAATTATGGACGAGTACATAGGTTTCATTGCATATCCTCCTTCTAATCTAGTGAAATTTGCTTTTTCAACATCCCATTTGAAATGCCGGCTTTTTTTTTGGTTATGATGGACCTGTTTCACAAAGAAAGACAAAATCCTAGACTAATTAGTGCTTCTTGCTTTTTTATTTAAAGCGTATTTGAATTAAATTTTTATGTAGATTAAGTTATATTAAAAATTATAAAAGTAAATTATTTTTAAGAGAAGAAGTAAAAAGTTAAAAAAAAATAAAATATTTGTCTATTTTTTATTTAAAAACCAATCTAAATACATGCTAAGGGTGTATCTAAATTGCAACTATCAAGCGAAAATTGCACAAGTGAAAACTTTTTGTTTTTACTAAACGCAATACCTTTTCGCCAGAAACAACAGTCATACTAAACAAATTCTCCAATTGCCCATGACTTATTTTCACGAGATTCCCCGTCCCCTCTCCCTTCTTTCTGCACTTCTTTCACTTCAAACTCAAATTTCAAGTTGTTTCTTACTTGTCTTGATTCTTTAAAAGCTTTGTTTTCAATTCTTATTTAATTTGTATCACTGTCTAATAAAAAATTTAAAAAAGATTTAATTTTACTCTTTACATAGAACACACCTAAATGTAAATCCTTTGTCACCAAACCAATTTTACTCAAAAGATGATTTCGATGCACTCAAGTCAAGACTCAAGAGAAGAGAAGTTTCAGTGTTCTCTGAAGAAGCTTAGCACAAAAAGTCCATTTAAGTATATTAAAATTTTAAAACCAGGAGGAAAAGGAAAAGGAATAAACGAAAAAAGAAGAAGAAGAAGAAGAAGAAGCATGGAATGGGGCAGCCATGGCATAGATAAGAATCAAGAGATTTAGGAATGATGGAGGGAAAAGGGAGATGATGATGGTGCTAGTTGAGATTGGGGCAGCCATGGCATAGATAAGAATCAAGAGATTTAGTAAACTTTTCAAGAGCATATATCCAGCAAAAAAGAAGACTTTTAAAGTAACTGCTTCAGTGCTTTGGCCCTTGAAAACTTCCTTCAGTCCTGCAAATGGAAAGAAAGAAAAATGAAAAACGAATAGCAGCAGTAGTCGTACAGAGACATATTTGGCCAATAGATGCGTAAGTACAGATCTCGCCATAAGAAAATGTCATTAACATCAGAGCTACCAATAAATTTACCAATGCATTAAAGGACAAAGGAAAACCAGCGTCATCAAGTCTGCTTATCGGAGGGGGAGGAAGGGGTTTAAGAATGGAAACCTCGCTATCCTCAAAGAAATCATATGGACTACGTTCTGATTAAGGCCAGAAGTTCAAGAAACAACACATTTACATACATCCATTTTATACTGTAGGTGATAAATAAGGGATTCGTGAATTTGAAACCAATTTTTATGCTAGATTTGCAGTAAAATCTACTTATTTTCATCTATTTTCTCTTCTTCCATAACTCTTGCTGATCCCAGTTCAAGTTCTGACGACCATGCTTTGCATATGTCTATTTCTTGCCAAGGGATATGAGCACGTTCTGTATGGAACAAAACAGACAAAGGGAGAATGCCATCAAGCAACCACTGCTGTCTTTCCTTCGGCCACCAAGGAATCATGCAGATATTTCTTTTATTCACAATCACTACTGAAAACAAAAGGCAATCATACCGTCCAACGAAAGCAGAAGTGAAGCCTAAAAATGGACAAAGATGAACAAAAGAACAAGGAGCTCTCTCGCCAAAAGAGCTTGGTGGATACAGAAATGGAAACTAAGTCAAATATGTTACGAACCTAATACATTAACCAATGGACAGCTCAGAACCGAGAGCCATACCTCTTCCCCCTTTCTCTCAAGCACCGGCCTCTTCTTCCCCACGGTCGAACCACTCACGCCACCAACCGTCGATAGTAGCCTGAATTTCCGCCGCAGGCGCAGCTACACTCCATAATGGAAGTCCTCCTCCGCTTTCTCCAACCTCATCCCTACGTAGTCCAGGGGGTAGGTAGTCCTGCCACAATCATAAGTAATATCATAGCATATATATATATACTAGTCAAAAAATCTATGTATGATAATGTATCTAGTAAAATAAAAAATTAATTTTAAAGAAACTTCAAATTTTTTTAATTAATAAATTAAATTATCAAATTATTAAATCATTACAATCGATCTAATAATTAATTAATTAATTAAAATTTAATATCCAATATAAAAGTTTTAATAAATGCTATTGGTAATTTTATTAATCGAACAAAAATAAAAAAATAAATACCATGATAAGTAATATACAGTAGAGAGACATAAATATATTATTCAAAGAGAATCACAATATAACATATGAGAACATTCTTCACACCAATCGACACATAAAATAAATATTATATGTGATGAATTTTTACAATTTTGATATCATATAGTGTTAGAACCATCAATGTCAACGTACGATCTTTGCATGAATTGATATGCTTATGAAAATTTTTTAATTCATTCTCCTGATACACAAATATTATATTTTAGAGTTAAATTTATAAAATTAAAAATATATAAGCAATCACATAAATTTTTGATGTGCTCAAAAAAAAATTTGTTAGAAGTATGAATATATCAATACCTATCTTTACATTTCATTTAGGCGATCAACTGAACACCTTAGTACAAAGTCTGCATGCCTATCTTTGAGAGTAATATTCATTTTTACACTATAATCTTTTATGATGATATTAACAATTTAAATAATGTTCAATCTCATCAACAATTCGATATCATTGTTGGTCAATGTTTAATGTACTGACATTTACTTCAAAAAGAACATGTGCTTTATCAAATCCTTTGGTCATGTATTTATACAAATATTTGACAATACTCTTAAATTTACATGAGCATTCATCAATACCAAGAAATCTCTCAGATAAGAAGTAACCCACCTATTATCGAAAGTAAAACCATTTATTTTAACTATTTTACTTGAATCATTTTGGCGTCTTCATTCTAAATACCCATCATTTTCTATTGTTATAGCATCACAAATTTTTTTTGGGTAGTGCTTTGAATATTTACCATTTACCATACATGGAGCATTTGAGAAAGTATCACCACAGAGTCCGTGGAACATGCATCTTATGATGATCTTATAAGTATGGATATTAAAATTTTTATTTCTAATTATAATTATTGAAATATATTTAATAAAAAGTTAAAAAATAATTACATTATAAATTTAATAAAATTTTTATTTTTAATTACATAGCCAATAAACTATGAAACAAATTTATGCGTTTAATGGAAAAAAATCTACTTAAGAATGATCATGGGTAATAATAGGAATAAGTAGTAAATGTCATCGAAAAATATCATCAATATCGAAACTTTTTTGGTAGAGTTTTTATAGATCGTACTTGTGTTAATTTTAGAGTGAAGTGAATTTTGATTAGAATATTTGCTTTCCTACCCAACTATTATAGTCCACATATTCAACCCATAAAAATGTATGGCTTATAATTTAATCACAAAAGGAGATTATTGATTCTTATTGAAAAGAAAAAGAAAAAAGAGTGGGTAATTATTAAATGCGAAAATTTAGATGTAAATCACCAATGGAGAGCACCATGGAGATAGTTGAAAAAGAAACTGATAATTATGTGGTAAAATAAAAATGGAAAGAAGATGATTATATATACTATCTTTTAGTAAAATATCATCTCTATTTCATAGTTTACTATTTTTAATATATTATCAAGTTATGATTCGAGGTATTTCAAAATGAAATAGACTAAGAATAAATGTTGAGTTTTACAAAGAAAATAAATTAAAAGCACATTCAAAGGCTCGGATTCAATTGAATTCAGATTAAGGATTTTATTTTCTTTTTTTATAAAAAGAAACACTAACTAATAGTATCTTTTGAAACAAATTAAGAGGTTAAACAATAATGAAGTTCAAAAGATTGGAACCAATTGAATTCATATTAAGAATTTTTTAAGAAAAACAGTACTAACTAATTGTATTTCTCGAAACCAATTAAGAGGTTAAACATTAATGAAGTATGTTTGAGGACAAAAAAGCATTAATAGAAAATAGAAAAATCATCTCTTAAATCTCTTAAATATTTTTTTTATTTTTCTTCACAAATAATTTAATAAGTGTATCATACAATAAAAATGAAAACTTGGTATACTATAATCTGATGGACATGTAAGGACATTCAAAAATTGGGATTATTTAACTCAAAAGTTAAAAAAAAAAAAAAACTTTTGCCTTGTGTGTCCTTATAGAAAACAGACAAATTAAAATCAGCAAATTTAGTAATTCTTCCTTCTAACCTTGCGTCCTCCTAACTAGCTTATCATTGTGTTCTCTCATGGTTCTCACGTGTTTGCATTTGATGTAAAAACCCAAGTACAAATGTATCCGAAGTAGTATAGGTTTACTTATAAAAAATTAAACATTACATTAGAATCAAACTTGATGAAAATAAATGGAGTGCTATATTTGTCAAATTTTTGGAGTTTCTTTATAGACTACATAGATTAGGAAATAACTATGAGATTGATATCGTAGAATAGGAAGAGTTTTTCATTTTACATATTGACTTATCCAGTAAAACCATAGTCTAATTTCTCTGACTTGAAAATTCTGCAGAGCAATTTCTTGAAATAATCAAATTTAAAACATGCTTCTTATCGTTGAAGTATTTTTGGTTATTTTCTCGGATCACATGTTTCAATCTACATCTACGTATACAAAGCTTAAATTCTCACAAAAAAAAGATAAAAATGAAAAAGACAAATCCATTATTTTTTATAATATGATTCAAAAATGTACCTCTTATTATCGTGCATTTTTGTCTATTAGATAAGCTAATCTATATTACGTGTAAGATTCTCCAAAGGCCTTCAATTTGCAAACAGAGACAACTGTGAGATTATGTTATATCCTCATAAAATCATTCTCACATATCATCGAAGGAAAAGAAAAAAATCAAATAAAAATTATGTCAAATAAACAAAAACATCAAAAAAGCATACATATGAAGAGAGGAAGAAAGTAATATGCAGAAGAGAATGATGATGATTTGCACCATATATAGAAGAATTGGGCAGACATTAGACATTTAGATTTAATAAATTTAGTTTAAATTAAGAAATTGAGTTAAACAAAAATTATAAATATAAAGATATTGTTTGTTGAAAATTACTGAATAGTTAAAGTTTTACTTTTACAAAATAACTGAATATACATAATTTAATTTTTTAAAAAAAATATAAAATTCAAAATTCGAGTTAATATATAAGTAGTTTGAAATGATCCCAACCAATTACAAAAATTAAGTAAATTGAATAATTAAAGTTTCCTACTTTTACAAAGTAACTCAATATACAAAATTCAATTTTATAAAAAAAATATGGAATTCAAAATTCAAGTTAATATATAAGTAGTTTAAAATTATTTTAATAGATTGAAAATAGTTATAACCAAACAAAACTTTTAAAGTAATAATTAAAGTCTCATACTTTTACAACGTAACTTAATATACAAAATTTAAAATTAAAATTAACGTATTTGTTTAAAATTACTTTAATAGATTAAAAATGATCCTAACCAATCAAAATTTGAAGTCCAATTTAAAAAGTAAAAATTATAATAAATTAGAATAATTCAAAATTAAAGTTAATATATATGTATTTTAAAATTATTTTAATAGATTAAAAAATGGTTCTAACCAATCAAAAAATTTAAAATAATAATTAAAGTCTCATACTTTTACAAAGTAATTAAATATATAGAATTCTAAATTAAAATTAATGTATAAATTAGTTTTAAATTAGTTTAATAATATAAAAAATGAGCATAACTAATAAAATTTTGAATACTAATTAAAATAGTAAAAACTCTTATAAATTAAGATAATTTAAAATTCAAGCTAATATATAGGTAATTTAAATTTATTTTAATAGATTAAAAATAATTCTAACCAACCAAAAAATAATTCTAACCAACCAAAAAATTTTAAGTAATAATTAAGGTCTTCTACTTTTATGAATTCAAAATTAAATTAATGTATAAGTTAGTTTAAAATTATTTTAATAGATTAAAAATAATTATAACAAATAAAAATATTTTAAAGTAGTAATTAAAATTTCCTATTTTCATAAAGTAACTTAATATACATAATTTAAAATTAAATTAAATACATAAGTTAGTTTAAAGTTATTTTAATAGATTGAAAATGATCACAACTAATTAAATTTTTTAAGAATAATTAAAAAAGTAAAAATACTAAGAATTTAGGATGAGAGGTTTGTAACCATGAGAAAGAAAGGGTTATATTTTTATTATAATATATAAAATTAAAAATTAAAATTAATGTATAAATTAAGAATTTAACTTTAATTAATTTAGTTTAAATTAAGATATTGGATAAATAAAAATGATAAAGATAAGTAGTTTAAAGTTATCCTAATAGATTAAAAATTATCTTAACCAATCAAATTTTTGAAGACTAATTAAAAAATAAAAACTTTAAAAAATTAGAATGAGAGATTTGAAATCATAAGAAAGAAAGGGTTACATTTCTGTAAGGGTAAACAATTCAATTTGCCATTGAACTTTACTTGAAGTTTGATTTTTGTCCTTCAACTTTAAAAGAGATAATTCTTGAACTTAAACTATCAAAAAATGTAAAATTTTGTCATTCCATTAGGTTTTACAGTTACATGACTAATGAAACAAGTCTCGTTCAAGACACTTGAGCATTTTAAGTGTATTTTAAGAATTCATCACTTTTCATATTTTCTATTTTGTTATCACCATAAAATTATTTTTATATCAATTTTAATTATTAATTATAAAGAAGAATAATAATCTTTATTTTTTTCATTTTCCCTCCTTGTTTTCCTCTTTATTCTCTCCTTCTCCACCTTCGTTCCGTCCAGAATTATTAATGAAATCCTAGATCATGAAGAAAATAATCCTCTTAAGAATCAAAATTTTGACTCAATGTGTAATTTTTCAAATCAATATCACAAAAATACAAAAGATTGACAGCAGCCCTCAACTTTCAAAATTCATAATCAATAGCTAAACATTGACCCTTAAATTAACAATTCAAACATCAACCAGCCAATCAATAATCTCATAAAACCATAAAAAAGTAAAAGATTAGGCACTAGTGCCTAACAATCTTACTGCCTTTGGTTACTGCCAATCAACATTGACCTCTCATTGCTCCAATATGTTAATAGGTAAGAAATTATTGATTCCAAGCTCTACTGCCCAATGATCATTATAACCTCTTTAGTTCGAAAAATATAAATTTTATAAATGGTATGAGATTGGAGTAGAAGCACTTCCACTATTGCCAACAATCAACTAACAATAGTGACGAGGTGAGCAGAAGAAGGGAAGGAGGAGAAGAGAAAGAAACCTAATAGTCTCTTGGTATAATTAAGAATAGTGATGACTATTCTCAATTCTTCTTTTTTCTTTTTTCTTCTCTTTCCTTCTCTTTAAGGATAAATGAAGGGATCTAACACCCCAAGTTAAAAAGAAAAAAGAAAAAGAAAATTGAGTAAAAGATGTTGTATTACCAAAATATCCTCAAAATACTCATATGTGTTGCATCGTAATTTTCTACGTTAGCCAGCTAACGGCGAAAGTTGATGAAAGAGCAAGATTTAGTATGCCTTAATAGTTCAAGGTCAAGAATCATCCCTTTTGAAGTTGAAGGGCAAAAATCAAACTTTAGGCATAATTCGAGGGCAAACTATAAAGATCAATATTAGTTTCTCGCTTATTAAGGATCAATTTGGGAGGAAGGTGATGTGTAGATAAATCTCCAAAAATAATATGTGACATCATGTTATTTTTGTCTTTTTTTTAAAGAATTTAAATAATTTTTATTTAATATTCTAAATTTGCCCTTCAAGTAATTATGTGGTGGTCATGTAACAGTCATTTCATCATAAATTAAAACGGAATAGAACAAAACACTACTTTACGTTATTTTAAGGTCAAACATTTTTCTTTTTAAAGTTGAATGGCAAAATTCAAATTTTGAATAAAGTTTAAGGAAAAATTGAATTGTTTACCCTTTTTATAAATATAGACTAGTGACCTATTGAAAAAGTCATTGAGTTAGGTTCTTATAGTCAATAATTAATGCACTTATATTGTGGTTCTATCTCTCCTCATTTTTATTTGTACAAACATAATTATTTTTTAGGTAATTTAAGATAAAAATTTCAAAGTCACACACAATTCAAATACACCCACTTTTAATTATGAACTTCCAATATAAAAAATTGAATTTGAAAACCAAAGCTTGAAGCTAAATATGAAGAATAATTTAATTAATGGGTGATAATGATTAGATAATAGGTCAACACATTTAAATTTCATACTTAAATTATCTTCATTTTACTTAAAAATTATAATTATTATTAAATAATTCTTTAATAATTAATGACCTGCAAAATTTATATCAGACGTAAAACAAAAAAGAGAGGTAGGATCAAAGTTTCCAACCCAGAAGCCCATTTAGACCCAAGCCACTACATCCATACCCTGGTTCCATTTCACATGCCTGAACACGTGGCGGTCATCGAGACAGGATATTATTATCCAGTCCCATTCCCACTCGAAAATATCGACGGCAAAACGGTTACACGGGGGCTGTCATCATGTTACACACTACACAGTCACAACTAGAACTGCGACGACGTCGTCCTGACTGCCCGTTGAACCATCACAGGGTTTGTCGTTTCTTCAAGGACGCTGCAGATCAAATCCCCAATATTTCTGTCCCACTCTCATGCAAAGTCTTGGGCCACTTTTTTCACGGAATAACGAGCAGCATAAATAGTCCGTGAAATTCTTTACATGGTATAATTTTTACTTCGAGCTTTAATTTGATTTTTAATTACTCACTAATTTTTTTAAGAAGTATCAATTTAGTATGTTTTACGAATTTTTTATCCATTTTAAACATAAATTTATTTTCACAATACGTTCTTTAAAAAATAGGAAACATGTATGTATGATTATGATTTAAAGAAATAATAAAAAATTATCAAAATGATGTAAAATTTTTTAATAAAATAAAAATTATTATTTTTATTTTAATAAATACAAATAAAAAAGTATTTAATGACTTTCATGTTAGAAGTGTAAGCTCAAAATAAATAAAAAATTATATTAATTAATCATATAATATACAAATTACTCTATAATTTGGTTGTATTTGTGATTTTATATATTAAATCTAGTGAAGAAATTGAAAGAAAATAAGTAAAAGATTTATTATAAAATAACAAAATATATTTATTTTTATTTTAAAATGAAAAAAATATATTTTGTTCATTTTATACAAGATAAGCAAGAAGATACATATTGATAGTAATAAATTTTAACTTAATTCACGTGTATATATTATTTATTAAAAATAATAAAGAGATTCGAATAAAATGTGGTAAAAAAATACAAAATAAAAAAATATTGATCTTATTTTTAAGAAAAAGAATATGAAAATGTATTTTCTCATTTTTCATGAGACACAAATAAGAACAAATTACCAATTTACATTTTAGGTTCACATACTCTTAATTATAATTTAATAGTATAAATAATAATAATAATAATAATAAGAGAGACTAGTAAAAAAATAACCATAAATTTCAGAAAAAACATTGATTTTTTCCTTTTTTGATTGAAAGAAAGGCGGAAAAGTAGCATTTTTTCCTTGGTCGTGCGTACCACGCTCGGAGAGCAAGCGTGAACAAACGAAAGGAAGCTGAGACGGTTACACATAAAATACACCGCCCCATGTTGAGTGATCGAATTCGAGGGCTTTTCTTCTTCAATCTGATTATCCGGTCACAGTCCAGTCCACTTGGTTTCCGCAGCTCAGCAAAGCAGGATTGTTGTTGGCAGTGGTAGTTGAACTTACTAAGGCAATGGCAGTAGCTTCTACATCTTTGGCGTGCCCTCAGTTCTCCGGTCTCCGTCGATCTTCCCATCCCAGGCTCGAAACTTCACTTTCTCTTTCAACTACTCACTCCTTTTTCCAGAACGTCGATTCTCACCTCCGCCTTTCTTCTTCTCGGACTAGCGGTTGCCGGGCCGTTGTCACCATGGCCGGTTCCGGAAAGGTAACTCCGAACTGGTACTTCTGTTTTTCGCCCTTTCTTCTCCTTTTCTTTTAGAACCGTTTCTGGCTTGTGCTTGGTATTAGATTACATTCTTCGTTGAATTTTGTAAATTGAATTAAAGAACATTTACAAGGAATGCGAGATATATGTAATTTTCTGGGTCGATGTTATTTTTAAATTTTTGTTTAACAAACTCATGTTAAAGGTTGAATCCGGTTGCTTGTAAAGTTGTAAGCTGTATACCTTGCGACTTTGTAGCTGTTGAAGCATTTGATTGAATGCAGCTATGAAGTTGTGGCTTTCCAATATTCAAATCAACGTAGTTGATAAATAATGAACTTTTCCCCAAAGCAAATTTGGACTACCTCTGAAGTTGATTCTTGTGCTATCGTTGTTTAAGAAAATAATATACATTTGGTTTCGTATATGTATTGGCTTTGAAATGCCGTCTCTCTTTACTGTTGTACAATGCCCATTCTTCATTTGTCCATATCATCACAGTTACTCTTGGTGTTGCAAGATACTTGAACTTCTGATGTTAACATCTCCCTTTCCTTTTGTGCTTGCAGTTCTTTGTTGGTGGAAACTGGAAGTGTGTAAGTATAAAAAATTTTCTTCTGTGTCCTTTTATTATGTTGTTATTGATGCTGTAGGTTGATATTATCATCATTGTTTTTGTACCTGGTCTGGCATTTCAATTTTATACGACAAATATGTGTGATGGATGAAAATTTTCTCTCTTTACTCAATCTCCGCACTTATTTATATATTGTCATGCAGATTGATAAATCATCTCTTTTAGCAGATAAAGTTATCTTTTCTCACAGCATTATCAATACATTGGCTACACTAGTAGTACAGCTTTATATTTGGCTTTCTGATCTATCCCAGGAGTATAGCTTATAGACCATGAATTGTCAGGTTCATTATCTGCCCAAATGGGTTTTCTTTTTCTCCCTTTTCTTTCCTGATGGAATAATCTTTTTTGAGGCTTCATCAATCATCTTTAAGATCCTGAGGGCGTTAATTATGTTTTCTTTCTATCATTGATTTATCTTTCTATCATCAGAAGGACTTTGATTAATCATTCCTTATTTCAGTATATAATGCTAGTAGTGACATCCCATTTAGCTGCTCCCAGTTTTGGTGTTTCTGGTTCTTCTAGTAAATTCAGATTGTTATTGTACTTCAGATGTGGAGTACATGTAATCCTGTCAATACTTGAGTCTTATTGTTAACACTTTTCAAATGCATTGAGCATTATATGCAACTTATTGCTTTCTTTTTATCTCCTCATCTTCCTCCTAGAGAGTTCATCCAGTTTTTTTCTGGGAATGAATTTGGAGTATCTTCATTTGGAAATATTTGTTACTTACATTTATGGCCCATGGATCGGAAAGCTATTAAATAGTCTAAGTTATCAGGCAAAATGTGTGTTTACCTTTCCTGAAATTGAAAAGCCAAGAGATTAAGGAAAAGGACAAAGTTGGTAAAAAAATAATAAATACTTTCTCTATTTTGTAAAACAACAGATGATTTGTAACAGGAAAATCTTCTAAAACAACAGTTATTTTCAAGACGGATGTACTATTTGTTTTGTCACCTGAATTTGCATCTTTGCGTCTCTCTTTACTGTTTCATCCATGTTTTTACGCAGAATGGGACAAAGGACTCCATTAGCAAGCTTGTCTCTGATCTAAACAGTGCGAAGTTGGAGTCTGATGTTGGTGAGTCTTTCTTCTTCAAATATGCCAATATGCTTAGAGATCCACTGAATCTGAATGATATCTTTTTCCCATGTTGCATGGTAGGGTAATAGTAAGTGAATGGATTTGGTGAGTGAGTTTAACTCCTCATAAGTATCCGTAGTGGCATAGGACCAAGCATTTAAAAGGATTAGCTTCTTTCAACTTTTTTTGCCCTTCTGTAGTGAACTTGGGAATAAAATTTCTAGCTCAAATTACAGATTTCAGAGCCATAAAGTAACTTTTTTTTGCTTGAAGTATCAAGCACTTCATGGACAAAGGATATTAGCTGCAGCCTGCCATAGACTAAATTCTTCATTACATTTCAGGATTAAGAGATACATTTATGAAACTTTCGTAGGCTATCTGTTGAAGGGAACATAATGTTGATACTGGGCAATTTTCGTTATACTTCTGTAGGAATCTTTCTTCATTCTTGAAGGTTCTCCTTGATACATGCATGTGCATGTGATTTATCTACTTTTTTGCTTGGGGCTGTGGTGGAAAGGGGAGCATTTGTCATTTTTCATTTGATTGATCAACTTAGGCAGTGCTACTTTTAGTTGTTTTTTGATCCTTCCATCTGGGCTTGCCATCTTGCATGGTTATATCGATTATGCTATGACATGAGTTGTGTAGTCATCTAAATTAAATGTACTTGACTACTGTTTCTGTACTCAAAATGTATCTGAAAAACTTTCCACCCCTTTGCAGATGTTGTTGTAGCTCCTCCTTTTGTCTATATTGAACAAGTGAAGAACTCTTTAACTGATCGAATTGAAGTATCTGCTCAGAATTGTTGGACAGGGAAAGGTGGGGCTTTTACTGGGGAGATCAGGTGAGAATCCACATCTATTTTTCATTTTCTAGTTCGTGATATGTTAGGTTTGCATATCTCCAAGCTTGCCACATTTTGTGTGTGGGGGGGTTTAAGCTTTATCTAGTTTGCCACATTTTCAAAAGGATAATCGGAGAAGGTATCTTTTATTTAGCTCTTGCTTTGCAGTTAAGAACTTATAGCCCTTGATATTTTTAAAAGTAATCTATCATTTTACTGGTAGTTTTGAAGTTAGATTGATGATGAAACAAGGTGTTCAAATGGTTTGGCCTTGACGTATTGTGATATTGAAGTGCTGGTTTGCAAGTTTGGTAGCTAGTTCAGGTGCATTCTTATCAGCTTATTAAAGCATGGAGCATTATTCAAGATTTTAATGTTTCTAAGGTTTTATCTTGGAGGTTTATAGGAGAATTTTTACATAATATATAGTTCATACTGTAAGCTTCATTAGAAATAAATAGGGAACTCTTGCTGGGCTGGTTAGCCTCATTGTAGAGCTGTTGATTCACATAAGATTCTTCTTTGCATTAAGATACCGGTTCTTGACATTCAAAGTTAATCTTTGATCTGCTATTTATTTTCTAGAATGCCCAAATTTCCTATGAGCATTGAGTAACAGAATTCTTACTTGTTTTAGTGTGGAACAATTGAAAGATTTGGGATGCAAGTGGGTCATTCTTGGGCATTCTGAGAGAAGGCATGTAATTGGTGAAGATAATCAAGTAAGTAAAGAAGTATCAATATTAAATGCCCTCTTCTTTACGTGTTATCTTGTCTTTTTGCCAACCAAATAACCAGGAAGTTTAAAATGTTTTCTGCTCAAATTTGTTGGCTTACTAATGATGCAGTCTTATGTTTGCCTTTTGATGAATTAAGGCCATGTTTGTGAGAACCTGAATGAACTACTATCTTATAGTTTATAGGTAAAAAATCTGCTTATGCCTTGAGCCAAGGTGTTGGGGTGATAGCTTGCATTGGAGAGCTCTTGGAAGAAAGGGAACAAGGAAAGACTTTTGATGTCTGTTTCCAACAACTGAAGGCTTATGCAGGCAAGCTGCATATCCGTCTTCTTCAAGAAGTTTTTCTTTTTTGTTCCTTTTTAGGAGAAGATGTACAGCTTTTTTTTCTGGGTCTGCTGCTTTTGTTATTTTCCTGTATAAGATCTTACTGATTCTCCTCTTTTAGTTGACTGGGCTACATATTATTGCTCTTGATTATCAACAGAGAGAGAGGGTAGAAACCTATAGTCAAGTTGGAGCTTGTCAGAATACTGACAGTCTTCATGTGCAGATGCTGTGCCAAGTTGGGATAACGTTGTCATTGCGTACGAGCCTGTATGGGCTATTGGAACCGGTAAAGTGGCCACACCTGAGCAGGCACAGGAAGTACATGTAGCTGTTCGTGATTGGCTTCAGAAAAACGTTTCGGCAGAAGTTGCTTCTAAAACACGAATTATCTATGGAGGTACTATTCTTATGTGAGGAATTGGTTCTTTACTGTAAATGGATACTACTTTTTCTTCCCCCCACCCCAAAGAACCTAATTTGGCATTCTAAGGTTTCAAAAAGATGTTGATCTCTCTCAAGATTTGTTGTTTCAGCTATGTGCACTGGTAATAACTTCGATCAGACATGCGGCCAATTCTTCATAGAACCACCTTTAGTTCCTTAATAGGTTTTCCTTTAAGAATGCCAAGATCATCATTTGATCTGCTAAAGATGAGAGAAAAGTGCAAATCCACCAAATTAGTTTCTATAGCCATTGGATAGAGAATTTTTATCCAAGAAGAAAAGCTAAATGTTAGTAAGTTACTGACTGGACTTCAACACCTTAATTTGATGGATATGAGTCAAAGTTTAGGTTTTCAAAACTAAGAAAAATAAAAGAAAGATGTCTACTGTTATACCTGAAGAAAGATACCTTTCTTTATACTGTTATTAGTATATTGAGAACTAACTTCCTTCCCTATATAACTTCTGTCAAAAAAGATGTCAATTTTCTCTTTATTTTATGTTGATAGAATGTCTTTCAAACATGGGCAAATTAACAGGCATTTGATATTGTTGTTTCCTGTTCGTCAATGTCCCTAAGAACGGCACTCCGACAATCTATAAAAATGAAAACTCTGATAATTCATTTTAACAAGTAAAGGTGTATAAGATCAGTTTCTGTTTGTATTTAATTTGTTGTTGGTATAACTACATACTAAAGTAAGAGATGATATAGTTTCCTGCACAAAAGAAATCAGAAGAGAGAAAGAGAGAGAGAGAACCCAGTTGGAAAAGAGTTGAAACAGGTGAGACATCTGAACAGATGGGCAAGGACTAAGGAGGATATAGTTTCAGTTTGTGAACCATGATGTTAGAAACCTGATTGACTGTGTGACTTCTGACTGCTAGAAGTTTGAATTGCTTGCCATATTCTGCTCTTCCCACTCTGATTCCTGCTGTCCTAAAGTTGCCAAGCTACAGAAGTCTTTAGTTATCAAAATTCCTTCGATCTAAACATGATTTTCCTGCAGGTTCTGTAAATGGTGGCAACTGTGCTGATCTTGCAAAACAGGAAGACATTGATGGATTTCTTGTAGGTGGTGCCTCCTTGAAGGTATATTCATGCTATAATAACCAAGCACCTACATTAAATGGATTTTGCTAATGCTTTAATTTTCGCTTTACTCATTTTGCTCGGTAAAGTATTTCACCATTTCAATACATATATAAAGCGAATGGTGTGGTGTCCTTGAAATTGGAACCGTGACGGTTCCATGGTTGTTAAAAAGAGAGAGTTGGTAAGGGGTTCCACTTGAGATTTGTTAACTGCTTGGTGCTTAAGATTAATTTGCAAGTTTCTGCTGCAGGGTCCTGAGTTTGCTACTATCGTTAATTCTGTAACTTCGAAGAAGGTTGCTGCCTGAACATATTAGGTTTGACATCATTATAATAAATGACATGGAGAATCCTGCAAGGTTATCATTTGGTGGATAAAGTAGGCCAAGCACCAGTGGTATGGCTGTCATGCGGCAAATGTTTTTATTTGTTTAGGATTTTGATAATTTTCCAATTTCCTTCCTAAGAAATAAGTTCGACAAGGACATCTCCGTCATCTATTCAAATAATGTAGCACGTGTGATATAACCTTTGGCATTTTGATTAACAGAACAATATTGAGTTAATGGCCGATGATGGTATATCATAGCACATTTGAGATCCATGTTATTTAAATCCAAATAGAATGTTAAAGCATGATGGAGGCATTGATGACTGTGTAGTAGTTTGCCTTGCAAAATAACGTAAGTTGTATGCTCGAGCATCCCGAAATCGTTTGTTTGCTCAGTGGTACAATTGGGACCTTTCTATTTGAAACAGGAAAACCCCTAGTTGTAGTTTTTGGAATCTTTTCAAGGAATTCAGGTGTAAAGTAGGCTAGCACAGCGACAGAAGCTGTAGTGGCTAAATTGTCATCGGTCCAATCTTCTCTTTGGTCAGTGTTTGGTTTGCCATTCGGTAATTCAGAGGTGTAGGCCCCTTTTAGAAAAGGTTCTTGTTGGTTTACTTGGGAGGTTTAAAGGTAGATCTTTTAAGAAAATTTGGCACCAGCGGCTTGAGTGAGCTTCAGTTTTACAAAAAGAGGTTGGCGAGAATCCATCCATACTCAAAGAATAATGCTAAAGCAGTAACGCTACGTCATAGTAAAGGTAAACACAGCAATTTGGTCCATAATACATAATCCAGTCCCAGCATATGAGACTTGGGAGAGAGATTGGCAGAGAGAGGCAGAGAAGCATCAGTGGAGATGGATTGGCTTTATCCTCGTAGGGGTCCAGAATGGAAACAGGGGTGGACGGGCCAGACACTGGCGTCATTCTCCTTTCCTCCGGCCCCTCTGCTTGCCATATTTGCTATAGTGATATTCCTGTTATCAATATCTCAAGCCACAAACTATAAGGAACAGTTGGACCGCGCCACAATCATCTTCCAGCTACTTCTTTTATTGGTTCCCGTCTTTCTAATCATCATCGTAAGCTCCAGCCTCACAAGCTGGAACTTCAACTTCTGGGTTCCGCGGCCACGGTTGGACTCAGTTCGTCAAACCGGAGGATTCCCCTGGAGAGTTGCCATATTGGTGGTGTCTCTGTTAGTCCTGGTTTCTTACCAGTCCTCATTCCATTCCAAGTGGTTTATCCCTCTGGGAAGATCAGATTAGCAAACTGAGATAAGTCCATATGCTAGGTTAATTGATGTTTAACTCTTTTTATCTACTTTTTACATAAAGACACGGAGTCAATGTATATGCATGATGTTTCCTGCATAAGTGGACTGTGGAAGGAAAGGTGCTTGTGTGGGCGAAGCAAAATCGATTTGGTTACTGTGCTGTCCTTTTTTCAGACGTGTTGTACTTAACTACAGCTGTCGGATTATTAATTTTTTAAAAAATACATATAAAAATTAAAAATTTGATTTGTTAAATCAAATTTAATTCTGCCTGAACTAAATCGAAGCAAAATGGACGAGTAATTGGAATTATGATGGCTGTATGGGTCTTTTATGGTTGTTTCGGCTACGGTCCGATGGGTGTTTTTTTCGTACGTGTAAAATCGAAGATTAGATTTTGATTGTAAAAATTTATAAAATTATATATATATATATATATATATATATATATATATATATATATATATATATATATATATATAATTTATTAAATTAAATTTTAAGTTTAATCTGACTAATTAAATTGAATCATCGACCAGAAAAGACGTAGCCTCAGCACCTTTATGGAAGCAATAGATTCAAGTATGGGTGTTCATTCAGTTTTTCGATTCAATTTTGATAGGATAATTTGGTTTTTGGTTTGATTTTTTTGAAATTTTACAAAATCGAATCGAACCGAATCGAATTTTTTACAAAACAGAAGCAAACCGAATCGAAATAATTCAGTTCAGTTCGATCAGAAATCAAAATTGAAAAAAAAAAGAACGTATTTTGATAATACGTTTTTGAAGTAATTTTATTTTAAAACATTAATTTTTTATTAAAGAACGTATTACCAGAATACATTTATATATATATATATATATATATATATATATTAAAATTTAGTTTTTCGATTCAATTTTTGATTTGAAAATAAAAATTGAAAATCAAATCGAATTTTATTCTAATCTGAAAAATCAAACCGAAATATTTCGTTCGATTCAATTTTTCAAATTGCACCGAATAATGATAACCTTGATAATGGCCTCCTTGCCATGAAATCTGATTTATCAGTCGTTGTTGGTTTGGGACCCATTCTCTATTCATGAGTCTTGACTAGTCTTTTTTTCTCTTTTGGAATAAACAATGTCTTTGAACCTTTTGCAGAAGATGAATAAATCTTGAATTAACGCTTAGAAGCATAAATACCAGAGACTACAAATAATTAGTAGTTTTTACTTTAGTCGAATCGTTCTCAAGTGCTGATGAGTAGAGACTGAAAGAGGGCTTGAACGAATGGCTGTCTTTGGACGATATAGTTGGTAAATATTGAACCAATGGGTACCAAAGGCCCACCATTAGGGATAAAGCCCCATTAATGGGACTCTTGATTTCTCTATGACTAATTGATTAGTTCCATGAATTTAGTGGATTTTGATTACCCATTCGTGATTTAAGGATACCTTCTTCGATCCTTGAGAATCCCGGATTTTATTAAATTAGGCAAGTTAGGATTGACGACCCATGGCTGACGAAGGATTATTTCCTATTACTAATACTGAATAGAAGTCTCAAATTTTGACATTTTTCAAGCGCATACAGTTCTTCTCCTTCCCTCCATTCTTATTTAACCCCGTAAGATTTCTCATCTGATATGTTCAAAGAAAAAGAAAAAGTCAAGCCCTAGGTTTAGGATCCACCAAATCATAAACTACAGGGAATCAAAAGTAGCTAAAGTTCTATATCAACAGATCTTTTCCATTTCCATTGTGTATATACAATACTGGAATACTCTGTGATTAATGAGGCAGCCATGGAGAGATCAAAAACCAACATAAAGAAATCAAATAAAAACAAAATTAACCATCCTAAAAAAGGAATCCTACTTCTATTAGTTACAAACTCCATATGACTCAAAAGCTTCATATGAACCAACTATCAAGAAAAGTGGACTGAAACTGCACCAAAACTAGCAACAACAAGATCACAGCAGCAACACCCCACGGCGAGCTTCCCTCCGACTGCAGGTAGCCCATCCGCCGGTGACGATCCCATGGCGAACTCCAAAATAGCCTCTCTGGATTCTCTATGTTCGAAAGCAAACGCACAGCAAGAATCAGCACGATCGGTACGGCCAACAGTGCCCAACCCATGCTCTCTTCGGTGGATTCAACCACCTCCTCGTAGGAAACGTACCATTGGAGGCCGAGAAAGATGAAGATCACTGCTAAGATCAGCAGGACCGGATACGGCAGAGGGTTCAAGGAGAAAACCTCCAAGAAAGAGGAGGCCGTGCTTCTTCTGTGCATCTATGAAAAATGAATGATTTGCTTTTTTTCTTTCTTGGACAATTTCAAAGTGGCAGTTGTTGAGAATCGAAGGCCAAAAGTACTTATACGGCAGATTTTCTGGCAGAGTTGGGCCCCATCTACGGACTAAAGTTTGTGGTCGGTTCGTTCTTAGGTGGCTCTGGAACCGTTGGATTTTGCACAAGTTTGAATAAGTGGGCCAATCTTGTGGGCATCATCCATTGTCCACTCGTATTTTGCTGATTTTATCCCTCCTAAATTATTTATCAAATTTGAAGATTTGGTACAAATTTTAAAAATATTGAATATTTTATTTAGTGAATGAATAAATATGAAGGCAAAATTTTTTTTTATAAAAAAAGTGAGTAAATACTTCCCTAAATTGATAAATATTTTGAGACTGAGTAAATATTCTGTGGATGTCAAAGTGGGGATAATTTTTTGTTTACTATTTTTCTCTTTCAATATATTGCAGGAAGGGTTCTGAGTCTCTCACTCTTTGTGAAATTTCAAGAAAATGACAATTATTCCTAAAAAGAGAAATGCCACCTGTGCTATTCTTATTCACAAACATCAAACCAGGAAGTCTTATCTCACTATATTGGCAGCTAGTGCACCAACTGATTAAAAGCTGGCCCAATTTGACCCTTCCAGACGCGGATGATCCGGAAAACCTATAATAGACGACTTTGGGCCCATCCCATGGCTTAGCCTCAAATGTTGGCGAATCCTGGGGGACATCACCGAGATATCAGAAAAAGAATTGCGCTAATTGACCATGCAGTCAACATACCCTGCTTGCCTGTGGCCAACATTGGAAATTGTACTATTTTTTGAGTTTCTATTTGATCTGTAGCTTATTTTTATGAAAAAAAAATATGAATTATAAAATACAAATAATAGAAAAAAATAAAAAATTTGCACATATCATTTCAAATTCAACGCAAAATTTTATTTTGAACCGAATTTTCTTCTTATAAACAATTCAAAGCACTGCTACATTCATCCTCTATCAGAGGATAGTAAAAAGTTTTGTATCCGCTTCATATTTCATTTTCTTTTGTATTAAAAGAAAAAAGAGAAAAACAAAACCTTTTATGTTTATCGCGTATGATCGAAAAAGTATGCATTCACATTCGGCAGCCAAAACATTTACCAACAGACATTACCCCTACATACTTTAGGCAAAAAAAAAAAATTATTATTACCCATACATACAACTCCGAGTAGATGTTCCTCGACATTGAAGGCATTCCCCACTCTCAATCTTTGCCGGAGCAGGATCCTTCACCATGGTAATTGAGAACAAGCACAGCCTATTATCACTCAGGATCAATGTGTCAAGCTTCCTCCTCACCATCCAAACGAGTCCAAGGCTCCTGCACTACAGCCATGCTTCACAGTACCCAAGATCAGTGTAATCCCCATCTCCTGAAAGGACTTCTTGAATTTGCCCTTTTATTCTCCGGACAAGTACTCTGAATCCGGGGCTCCTTAGTTTGAAAGCCAGCCCAGCGTTCTTTTCTTGGTCACGCCTGCTTTAAGAAACTAAAGCCCTTCCCCCACAAAGATTATCGCCCCAGAAGATGTTTTGTAATTGTCTTCCTCGTGGTACACTTGCCTTTCTTGTCATGGGAAAAGTGGTGATCCAATGTGCAGACCGGTTCCACCAGCGAAGCAGCCAAAAAGAACAGACTTCACACTTTTCCTTCATACTGGAAATTTAATTTGTAATCATTTTGCAAGGTTCCCAGTGTGCTTCTGCAAGGACCCTCTACAATACAACAGAAAAGAAAATTGAGATAAGAAGCAACTAACTCTATGCTTATGAATTTCAAACAAGTGAAACCCTGCTGACCTCCAAAAACCGAGTGAAGATACTGAAGATCATCTGCCGAGCAAGCATCTATTAAAGCATAGACGCCAGGTCTCAGAGCTTCATCTATTTCCCTGAATATTTATTTAAAGCATTTTAACGTTATTAGAACAAGACACCTAATATCAAAGTTAGCACTTTGCTATTAATAGCTGGAGTTCAAGCAACATAAGGTTAGACCAAAGAAGCTGATGTAGCGAGTCGAAATCACCTGCTGATGCCAGCTTTAAAAGGACCATATCCACAATAGACCCATATATAACAAGATAAGAATTGGACGCAATATCGTCCAAAGGTATCCTTCTGCTGCCTTAGCTGCAAAAGAAGAAAAGACAACTTATGATTTAAGGCAACAGTACAGATGCAATTCTTTGCACTAAAAATTGAGAGAAAACACTTGGAGCATAATATCCTAGCTTAAAATGTTTCTTCCACAAAGTGATAAGAGTATAGCTATCCGGATACAACAATTTAAGAAATCTGAAGTTGCATTGCAATGACTGCCAAGTGCTAACAGTTTTGATTTTAAATGATAAATGTATTTTAAATTTGCTTGCAATGTACTGCTGTGCATCTGATCATATGAAGGGTAGAGAAGCCGCTCTCCAAGAAGGTCTTGGAGGGACAGGCATTCTTTCTAGGTTGACAAAGTCAACATTCAACCATTCTGATTTCTCTATATATCAAATTAGCATTTGGCCGCTCAAAATTTGTCACATAAATCTGATGTCTCCATAACATGGTTTATGCAGGCTTGCAAGTTATCTTTTGAGGCACAAGTACGAGATCCAAAGTAAGTTGGATGCAAAAGGAGAGCGACAAAATAGCTAACAGCATGCAAGTGAAAACTCATACAGTATGTAATGCATGATTTGGTCTATTGCACCCAAATGAAGCTTTTTCTTCACTAACATGTTCAAATTCAGAACCTCCTGATCAAGATGGAACTAGCTTGAAACTAAGGATCACCACCTTATAAAGGCGAGAAAGTAGCAGGGAGTAGTAGTTAAGACAACCACAACATGGCAAAGTAGAAGGGAGGAGTAATTAAGCTCATGAAACATTAAGAAATTTAAATGAAACATCTCGAGGAAGTTGCCAGCTTCCCTAGAGCAAAGCCAAAAAAAATTCACTACACCTAGAATTGAGCCCTAAGTGGTTAAAATTTTTAGGAGCATGCATGAATTGCATGACAAGTCTTCCATTTCAGCACCCCCAAAAAAAATCATGAAATCAAGAATCTTTTCCTGCAAAACCAAATAACATTTCCAGGACAAGCAAACAATACTAGAGAAACACACAGCCAGATAGTCTTTTACCTCTTCATAAACCCTTCTCAGACAACGGGCACATTTCACTCCTCTTTGTGTTTCCCATACAAAATTACCTGTCCTGACAACTGGATCCATATTTACCATCTCCAAATAATGAAGAAGAACACTAACCGCATCTTCAAGGATAGCAGCACATCGTTGTGTCTCACTGAGCCACAAAAATCAGAAAAGCAAAATGAACATCAATCAATGGCGAGAAAGAAAGTTATCATGTACAATCAACCAAGGAAACTGGAAACCAGGAAAGATTTTCAGTGCAAAAGGAGTTCCTAAATGACTTCCATAAAACTTACAAAGATTCTGGACTAAAAATTGAGAACATGTTCAATACCTTTTGTGATGTTTAACAACAGTACATAACAACCGGCAACAAGCGGCATATAGGTCCACTGAATACTGTTGATCAAAGATACCTCTGTTTGTGCTTATCAGGGAATGACTGTTTCCAGTATCTGAAATACTTGGTGATTTACATTGACCAAGAGCTTCAGATAATTGAAGCTGAAGATAATTTTGAAATAATGCTGCAGGTAGATGCAAGGCTTGCACAATATGACAGGAATCCATTTGGAACAGAGCATGTTTTCCAGAAATTCTTGTCAATACCTCAATGCACATAAGAATGACAGATCCAGAATCAGGACCCATGCAAACTTCACCAGGACTGACATTTCTAAAGAAAATGTAGGGCCCCTGCAAGTGTAATATTATGTTGAATAGAGAAGCAACTAATCTTTGGATCTGTCTTTTAACCACGTTCAGACGTTTGCGTCCTAAAGACCACATAAAAAATGATGTCAAGTAAATGACATGGAAAAGAAGTTGAAATGTTGAGAACATCATAGCATGCTGGATTATTAATCAGTTCCATATTTAGCACCGTGAAACAGCAAAAAGGTATGAAAACATCAATAGTAAGCTTTAAGCCTAAATAGCACCAATGCAGAAGCAACTTCCTTTCCCAAATCATTTTTGCCTTTGAGGCTGCCATGCCAAAAAAGCAGTTGTTGTTGGTTTTTATGCCTGCCTTGTCCAAAATGATGAAGGTTTTTTCCCGGAACAGTAATTTGCTTTTTTAATTATTCCAGGACTATATTATCCAAGGTAATAGACTAAAATCATGTGAAGGAACCAATCATCATAAGTGTAGATGTACGTGCTATGTAAAATACTCTGGTTGCAGCAAATAATTGTAGGACCATAAGTTGTCATTTTGAAAGTGTACCTGTTACAAACTCAAGAATCAAATCCAAACAATCAACGCCAGCCGCAACAGTCGAAGAAACACTGCCACCATTCGAAATGCCAGTGCGAATTTCATAGTTCGACATGCAGTTTTCTTGCGCTCCTACAACTGCTCTCTCAATGGCTTGAATTGCAGTTAACAAATGCAAAGTGGATGATTTCTGGATCAAGACTCTAAAAGACATCCTCAATTTAGCTTTCAATTTATCTAAGTATTCTGTTTCATAAGAAAGGACTGGGTTAGAAACATTTGACCAATCACTTGGCCTATTCTTATTTGATGATTCTGAATCTTTAGACGCAATATCAGCTCTTCTGCCCTGTAAAACTATGCATTTTCCTATAGCCCTCAAGTGTAGGTCTATTAGCTTCGCATACAAATTTCTGGATAATAAAGGATTGGACGAAGGGAACCAAGTTCCCAACTCTTCAAGAAACTTGATAACACCATCCAACCACAAAAAGAAAAATGGAGGTGAGTCACCAACCATGCTTCCAAATTCAAGTAACAAAACTTGGGATATGCCAAAGAGAACTGCAATCAGGCTGTGTAACAAAGGAGAACAATCAATCTGCAACTTCAATTGCAAAATAGCTGATGAAGCAAAAAACAAGTGTCTGAGAAAATATGCTACTGCAGGGTTTTGACCTCTCAAAATTCCTTCCAACAAATGTTTCGTTAAACACTGTGGATCAAACAATCGAAACTTTGTAAGTAGAGACTCAACATCTATGATCTGTGAACAGAACTTTTCTTTCAAAACACAGTTCTTGATCTTAGATTCAACATATATGTCATGGGAGGCTGAGGAGTTCTCCAGAAGTCCAGAACCCAGAGCCACTTCCTCATCAAAATCATCATTAACATTGTCAATAACTTCATATAAAGCATCTACTGTTCCCAATGCTTGGCCAGATACCGACATGTTAAGAGCCTGACCATTTGGTTGACAAAAAGGAGACATTCCGTCTTCAAGAAACATCAAGTGTACGAAGTAATTTACAAATTCTGTACATTCATCTATGCAAGCACTTAACTTGTACAAAGGTTCAGCTTCGGATTTGGCCAATCTTATTCCATCAGTCCAGCTTTCTACGCCTGCAGTTTCAAGTCCAGATGCTAACCCCCAGAGAAAGCCTTGAATACAAGAAATCAGCGGTGATAGTTTCTTCAACTCTTTAAACCCCGTTATAACTCCAACTTTTTGACTATCAGAAGCTGATTTAAAACGAGCGAGTTCGTTCTGCATATGAACTCTCAAATTGTCAGCTAGAAGTGTTATACTTCTCCATGAATGATGATTGGGTAACCCTGACTGTAGTTCACATTCAATCATACGTTTGTCCCCACCAATAACATGTTTCCCTTCGCAGCCTTTCTGAGAACACTGAATTGCTTTTTTCAGTTGACACCTGCCTATTGTCAGAAATATGTGAGACGTATGGTCCATCAAAGAGAATAACATATCTTGCACTTCGGAAGCAATGTCGGCTACAAAAGAATGTCGAGATTCTGTGACAGCCAGCAATGACTTTACTAGCCATAACATAGAAGATGGATTCTCTGAAAGTATATAAATAAGGGAAGAGTGGTAATCATCTGTCTTCTCATCAGCTGAAACAATCAATAGATCTTTTAGGGTCCTACGACAGGACAAGAACAATCTGAAAAGCTCATGACGATTCTCCAAAGGTGACATGTTGTGCCAACCTAACAAGCTGCCAACTACAAGCCTGAAATCATACAGTTTAATTTTCATCACAAATTTTTACAGAACTGGTTGTTCTTCATACTCAATCACAAAAATTAAAATCCAGAAACAAAATGCAGTAGATAATATAACACAACCAAATTGTTGGAGGAACTGAAATCCTTCAAATCTATTGGTCACTTTTATCCAATTTGCAATAACGGTTCTATGAGATTGAAGTCGTATCCAATTTGCAAATGTCATGAACCACTTTGTGGAACAGAACAGCGACAAACAGTGACAAATTTTTTTTTTCTCCAGTGTGGTTATAGTTCTCATCACAATGAGCATAAGCTTATATTTGAAAAATAAAACAAATACCTCAACAGCAGAAAATTTGAAGTAATGAATTTAATGCATACATGTTTCTGAAATTCAACTTCAAGAATCTCAGAAACATCAGCAGATGCTGTACATTTATATACATAGGCACCTTCAAAGATGTTAGAGAAAGGAGAGTAGAAGGCAAGAATTATACCTCTCAATGTTGAGAATGCAAGTTGCAAACTGTGAGAAAGATTTTGAGCTGAGATATCCCTTTGGCATCCAGTTCAGAAGATTCACCAAACTATGACAGGAAGCATACTTGATACTTGAAGGAGCTAACTCCTTTTTATCGCAAGAATCAGCAGCCAGCCTTAGAAGTGATTGAGATCTTGGCTTCCCAAATGCATGTTTATTCTTTGCATGCTCATCACTGAAAACATCAGTACTCGAAGTTTCAAGTGCATGTATTATTTCTGACCAATTAGGGAGCGAATCTAGATGAATTTCATCAAGATTAGAAAATATTGACGGCAGAGAAATCTCCAAGATTCGGTGAAAACTTGACGCTATATGCCTGCAAACAAACTAGACAGCAGAAAATGAGAATGTTTAATGCAGCTAGAATCTGTTTCAGAATTCGAAAGACTAATCAGAAATGACATACTGAAGAAGTGCAAAATGGGAGGAATACTGTGGATACACACACACACACACACATATTTCAAGAGGACAATGTTCTTTTTTCTATGAGAACTGGTGAGTGCAACATATGTCAGATAAAGAACCAGAGAATTCCACTGAGAAGCTCTCTTGATTTATACACCAAAATACAGACAACGGTAATAAATAGGTATTCTATGCAAACTCTGGTAACCAGATTATTGCCTTACTTTTTGTTCATAGAGAAGAGTATCTTGAAGAAGTTCCAGTGAGATTTGATGAATACTGATGTTCTTTGGATGGCGACATATATTCATGCAGTTTGATCCAGAGTCACTGATTGCACATGTTAAACAGGGAAGGGAACACTGAATCAGAAGCATGAGAAACTTCCTCAGTTCCTTCTTTGCAGCATGAGCACACCATATATCAATATTTTGACAAATAATCAACCACAATGCAGACGGCAGCGACTTCTCATCCAGTGCACCAACACTAAGATACCACCTATTACCATTCTCAAGATTTTGGATGGAAAAATTTCTACAAGACCCACCTTCGGCTGAACAGAGAGACAAGTGTACTTTGACCAATGACAAAACACGTCCCATCATGAATTTGGTCAGACCAGCTGCCTCTTGTTCCATATCCAAGAGACACTTTCTCCACTTTTTGTTTCTCTTACGATGCAAACGAACTCCAGATTCATCAACCAACTTTGTCTCAAAAAATTTATCATTTTTTTCAATCAAATATCTGGAGGATTTTATCTTCCTATTTAAATCAACAAGCCTTTGAATAGCCATGGCATTTAGAAGATAAATCAGAGGTGGGCACTGAGCGAGTGTGTCTTGGAAATAAATGTTTGAAACAGTTTCTATAACATCAAGAAGAGAAGCAGAACGGTGGATAATCCACGAAAAATAGCCTTCAGCTTTCTGACCAACCCCTTCCACCCAATCCTTCCCAGAGTAAGCTGTATGAGGATCAGCCATGGCTTCTGACATCTTCTTTGATGCATCTGGATTTACAAGACTGATCACTAGCTGGTATAAGCTTCTATAGGATAAATACAAACGAAAAAAGAACACTAAAAGCCACAGCGACAGGGTAGCAGTTCCTAATTGTAGCCCCATACTGGAAGCTCTTCCAGAAATGATGCAAAAGAACTCATATCTTCTATCCAACTTGAGTGAATCTAAAGCACTTGAACCATTGGATAAATGTCCCATCAAGTCCTTGACAGAAAGGCCAACTGGATAGCTATTACCAGTAGTAACTGTAATGGAATCCAGAATTAGGGTATATACTTCAGATAAATTTCGTCCCAATAGTTCTGCTTGCAGATCAAGTAGGAAACAAGAATTGCTGCAATTTAGCTTTGAAAATTCATTTCCAGGAGCCAGCTCAGATTGGAAATTGAGCCACTCAAGGGACTCGCAAAAATCTGCAGTTAATTGTCGAATACATTCACCAGCCTGTCCTTCAGGAATGGACTTAATAGCATTGCAGATGGAACTTCGAAATTTGGGAGAGCATAACAACATGCTCAATGAATTTGCATATGAACAATAAATACTTGAATATGCTTCACTGTCTCTCAAAGGTGACACTGAAAGCCTCACAGCTTTACACAGAGCAAATACAGATGTACTTACCTGCATTGAGTCAAACAAAATCAGGATCTTCAATATAAACCTCTCATTGGGACAGAATAAGAGTTCAAAGAGACTAATAAAATAATGATTAGAAAATTTTGTATGTAGACTCCAGCCATTACAAGGTTAAGTCTATTTAGCTTTATTCATGAGGAGATATTGGTTTTGCTCATTGGAACTAGGTTACAAATTTGCAAAGTAAGAATGAGTAATGATACCCAAAGAGTTCATTATGTCAAAACTTTAATATGTGTGCGAGCAAATGCACAAAAATATGTACAATGTAAATGAGAGTGTTGGCAGAAAAAAATGGCAATACATCTGAATTTCCTGATTAAATGTTTGAAAGCTTCATGTCTAAGAAAATTAGATTGAACGATAGAGATTAAATCTATGCACGTTTTTATAGAAATTGATTGGACAGTGTTCAAGTAGGAATCCCATTAATGGTTTTTCATGCACTTAATATACAAGCCTGTATAGCCCAGCATGTGAATTAGGTGAGATTTTTTGCTGCCCTCAACAATAATTCATCCGCTAAGATGATAACTTGTATATCATAGAATGGAACTCTTGACCTTCTGACCGCATTGTTCAAGATGGAGAATTTTTTTAATACAAACTGCACTCTTTCACCTTCTTGCCAGAAAAGGGAGAACGGCATGGCATGGCATGGCACTATCAACTATTCCCTATTGATTTCTCTTTTTCTTTTCACCCCTTTGTGGGTCAGTAGAGATTTCTACCTACAAAAGACATATATCTATACCTCAGCTTATTATCAACACCAGAGACAATTATACTTTAGACCAAATCCTGTAACATAAGCAGAAATATGCTACTTTTACTTGAAGGTCCTAAATCTTGAACACACCAAGAACACCATAAGCAAACTAATGAAAGAAGTCAATTAACCTGACGAAGTTCCTTGTAAAGATCAATCAAGTGGCACCCAAGATGAAGTATCTCCATGGTTAACGCGTAATGTTCTGGCACGTCCATCCACAAGTGTCCGCACGCTGAAAAAGAGAGCATCATCACCCACAAGCTATGAAGATTGTCCCCAACAACTTCATACTCAATATCCAACATGCAATTAACAGAAACTACTAATTCCTTCATTAGTAAAAGCATTGTCTCCTTCTGCAGTTCTCTATTCAAATTTAAAGACGACATTAGTATGTCCTTTATTTTGGCAGAAAAGGACATAAATGTCTCATAGATGAACCTCAGAAAGTTCATGCTAGCTCCTTCAGAGGTGTCCTCTGTTCGAACATATATGTTTTCCTCCTTAAAACTGACAAGTAGCTTATTCATAGACCTAAATATGCAAAGAACATCCTCCAAGATATTTCCAACTTCCAGTTCTGTTTGGAGATAAGTTTGAATCTGAAATAAAAAACACTCCATGATCTGCCCAAAAAAATCAAAAATTGACTTCTGCCTTTCTGCCCCCAAGGAACCAGACTTGGACTGTTTCTCGGCAATCAAATTATCACTTCCATAAGACCTTTCAGAATTATGACCACTCACCCTGCGTTCAAAGTGCCTAGAGCCTTCTACGACATACATACCTCCCTTTTGTTTCATAACACAACTAACAAACAAGTGAAGCAGCTCTCCCACACCAGCTAATGGCAACATTTCCTTGCTGGATATGATCGTCTCCAACTTATCAAACAGGTGTCTGTGATAACTCTTGATCACCATTATCCCATCCTTTAATTTTCCGTCATCAAAGGTTCTGTGCTTGCTTGCGCTATGCAAGCTCAGAAATCCATCAACATGAGTTGGGTGGAATAACCCCTGAGACAAAACTTCTTGAACAAATTTCAGTAAATTCTTTGTTAATTCTGGATTCTTGATGCATATATAATGATGCAATTCGTCCAACAGGTGCATCAGAGGCTTAAGAAGCCTGTCAATGAAATCACTAAAGGCATTCTTACGAGTTGGGTGGACTCTCAAGAACTTCCCGAAAGGCTCGAGCAAATAACTTGATAATTGAAGGACAAAGATGCCTACCCCAGTCTCATCAAGTTTGTGTCTAATGACTTCCTGAATAAGTTTAAGCACCACATCAATTAACATAGTCCATAATTCCAAGTTTTCATCCAGAACTCCACTGTGTGAGTTAAATACCAATGAGATGGAGCTGAGAACGATCTCTTGAAAATCAAGGCCTTCATTGCTAAATACTGACTTGTCAGAATTGAATAACTCAGCATTCAAATGGGAAAATGCATTCATGGATATAAACTGCAGAACCCTTAAAAAGTCTCTTTGGATGATCAAGGAGACATTGAGCTTTAGCGATTCCTCCAAGCAGAATTTGAAAACCACCCAGCATCTACAGTCTAAACATAAGGAAGTAGCTTGCGGCTGGGACTTAAATTCTTCTTCCCCACCCTTCTTAACCGAAGATATTAATACTGTCTGGATCCAACTATTGATGAAAACTACTACCCTTGAAAGGCTAACACTCTCCAGAATTCGACTACTGTCATCATCTTCTTCTAGTGTCCTTGACTTCACATAATTAAATGCCAACTCTATCTTTCTGCATTGGAAGTAATAATCGATCAGACTGAAAACTATTTAAAAGAAAGAGAGCTAAGGCTTGAACTAAAAAAAATTAAAAATAACTTGCCAATGCCAAGAGAGTTGAGCTATAAGTAAATTCATCCCCCTCAAAAAAAAAAAAGAGGCTATAAGAACTCTACATTTACATGTGTGAGTGCCTATTTTCTGCTAGTAAGAAAGAAGAGAAGAAGACTCACGTTGGAATATCAATATTTTTGTTCTGAATCGATAAAATAAGCTGCAAATTAGTCCACGGAGAGCCCTCTTCAACATTGACTTCAAGTTTCCTCTTTTCTGTGTCTACCACTTGCTCTTTGCTTTCCCTTTCCGAAGAATTTAAACGGGAGTTTTTGGGTGGTCTTTCAAGTTCTTCTTTTTCTTCCTCGGCGCTTCTTTGCTTTCTCTTCTTCTTTTTCTTCTTCAGAAGATCTTGCTTCGGTCTCTTCTCATAATCACCCATTGTTGGGGTTCTCGGAGCACAGAATACTCTGTCCGCTGGGGTTTTCCGAATTTTCTGTGATTCTTCTATAGGGTTTTAGGTCTGTTACAACTCTCCGAGGAAGGCAACAAGGGTAGTCAACAAAGACTAAGATATGCTAAATTGCCCCCTCAAGTTTGCCTTAATTTATTAAATCCCCTTTGTTATTCAAATTTTGCTACACAAGTCCTTTTGTTTTGTGATCACTATTCATGGGATACAAAATCTGTAAATTAAACAAATATTTTATTCCATCTTAAACAATATAAATTGTTTCAATATTTTTAGTGTATGTTGTTAAATGTGCTTGAAATAAATTGATATTCAAGTTTAGTTATTTCAAGTAATAAAACAATAGCTTATTTACTATAAATTATTCCTAAATTGGTAATAAGTTATGAATTTAATTCATATTATATTTTTCCTAACATATTAGAAATGAAAATAAAAAATAACATTGGTTCCCTTTAATTGTGTTTGTTATCATTTATCATTTTGAGACATTTTTATTTTACCTTGTCAGTGTATTCTCCATAGATTTTACCAAAGATTTATAATTAGAGACTTTCTATCACTTTTATATAAAGAAGTACTTATTAAATAGAAACGTCGTAAAGGCATTTTATATAATTAAATTATATGATAGTATTTTTAAATTTTTTTGTGAGTTTTTATTTTTCTTTTCTTCTTCAATTCATAAATATTTTCGATCTTGTAACAATTTTTTATGTATACTTTAACACGAAATAGGAGGCATCAACATATTGAAGAAATCAAAATAGTATTACCTAATTCTCAACTCAATGTTCACACAAGATTATATAATTTCACAACATGGTTATTATTTTCAGAAGATTTTATGCTCTTAAATAGTGATTTTTTAATGTAGTGCAATTGACAAGTATTTCCTTTTCCATTTCTAAAAATGATAAATAAATGTCCATAAGCAAAATTGTCTAAATCATACCTATAAAAGTATTGCAAAAGCATATATACTAATGTGTGTATTTTGATTTTGTTTGGAGACATATTTGATAATTCATTTAGAAGTAAATATAAAATAGATGGAGGTACGAATCAAGAGTATAATTATTAAATATTCAATGGTATTATAGTATTTTCCTTTTATAGACAAGTTAGAATTGCTCATATAACATAATTTGTTGTATAATGGATAAAACGAAGTTTCATTTATTGCTTTAATCATTGAACTTTACTCTAATCTCATACCATTGTAGTAATTAGGTGTAAACAAGTTATGATTTTCTCATATGAATTTCAATTTTATAGAGTGTTAAGGGAAATCTTGAAGAATAGCTATAGGTAGTATTAGATTTGGAGACTTTTTTTTTTTGTTTCTTGGGTATTTTTATTCAACCCCTACCAAATTTCTACTATCTTTACATTATGAGATACTCCCTCATTTTTTAAAATAGAAAGTGTTTTGGTATCTTTTGTATATTTTTTTAAAAAATAAAAATATTTTATTATATTTTTTATTAATTTTATTAATATTTTATACTAAGGATATTTATAAAAAATAATATTTAAAATTTTATAAAAATATAAATATTTTGAAAAGAAAAAAAATTAACGGATTAGAGCTTATATGTTTCAAAGAAGTGAGTTTTTTTGTAGATTATGTGCTAAATCATTTGGCAACAAAGATTGGACTCCGCTGGCCAAAAAAAAAAAAAAAACAGTTGCGCAGATTGCTGCTCTCGTGGCGCCATCTCTTGTTTTTTACTCACATCGTTTTTGGATCTGCCGATCGTACACGTGGATTTTTCTCACGGGTCCCCATAAACAACACAGCAGTAGTTGCATTATTGATCTTTTCACGGCCTCTTCCTCTTCTTCCCCATCGGTCCATCAAAATCAGAAGTACCCAAGTGTCATATCCATCCGTACACAGAAGGACGCATGCACAACTTACATACTCCGTATGACACCGGAATAAGGCTCCTAAACCATCACTCCTCAGCTGATGGTCTCTCTTTTTTGCTCATGCACTCGGCATGTTCTCTCCGTGACTAGTTTTTTCTTCTGCCTCTTGAATTGATTTTGGCTACTGATTCACAAGTGTCTCTGCATCAGCCATCATTGTCGTCTTCTTCGTGGATTCAGACTCTCGCTGGGGTTTGCGTTTGGTTCTTTCGGTCTTTCTTCGGAGCTTGTGTGAGTCAGTGAGATTATAGACATGGGTTTTGTTTGCGATTTGCCTGTCTTTAGTCTGCTTTAAAGCATGTTAATGTTTCTGTTTCGTTTGGTGATTCTTGGTTTCTCCACTTCTGTTCTTGCATGTGTAGACGGGGGCTCCATTTGAACCCGGGAAATAGGAAAAGAATGTTGATCTCAGATTTTGTTTCGGTGATATTTCCTCCTGTTCTTCGGGTGCTTGCTATTCCGGCATGATTTTGATTGCTATTTGTCGATTTTTTCTTTTTTTGGGTAATCTATTTGCATCTTCATTGACTGATATAATGTGTTTGAAATTAATGGTAGGAGATTCTGTATTCGCTGATTTTGTTTTGCTGATTCTTTAATTTCTGAACTGCAGTCCGGTAGACTCTCCGTTTTGTGATTCAATTAATCTGCTTAATTCAAGACTTCAAGAATGTCTGGGCCGAACGGCAATGCAAAAGGTGATTCATTGCCCGGTGCACTTGAACTGGATGACTTCAATTTTTCAAAGTTACCTTCGAGGCCGAGGACCTTGAATATAGATAGACAGCGATCATTTGATGAAAGGTCACTCGCTGAAGTACCGATGGGGTTCTCTCCTGTTGCTCCTTCGAAGGCAGACAACTTCCATCACTTCGATAGCATGTTTTCACCCAGAAAGTCTGGCCTCAATACTCCAAGGTCACCATATGGGGACCGCGAGTATCCAAATCCAATGATTGCTGAGGCATGGGATTGTTTAAGGCGTTCGTTGGTATACTTTCGTGGGCAGCCTGTTGGGACAATTGCCGCGCTGGACAGTTCTGATGAAAAGCTCAACTATGATCAGGTGAAGCGCCAATAACTATGTTACCCATTATTGAAACTCTGTTCTTCCGACCCAAACTGCAGAATATTTACTCCGTGATGTATATATTTTGCTGTATGTCAGTGCAAAGCGATTCATTAGTTGGTCTTCGTTTTGATACTTCAAAATTGTGTTGCACAAAGCTACTACACACCAGGACTCGTGAATTTTCTACAAGTTATGTTTCTTGGTATCCACCCTGCATTATCACTTGATGTAATTTACTCTCAATTGGGAAATAATAGATTAATGAAAAATGATCATGAATGAGTGACCATTGTATGTACTGAATCTTGAACCAATTCAACAGATTACCCTTCTTGGGGCAAATCAAGTTTCACTTTCATTAGATGAGCTTTTGGCATTTGTACAATAGTATTTACTAGTTGCATAATTTATGGTTTTCCTTTGGAGGAGGAGGAGGAGGGGGGTTTACTGTTTTTTTTTGTTTTTGTTTTTATATGAGCAATATTATTTCTATATGTGATTGAACTCTTCAACTGTAGATGGTGTTTGTGAGGACATATAAATAGATGGTACTAACATTCTTTGTTTGTTTAGGTGTTTGTCAGAGATTTTATCCCCAGTGGATTGGCTTTTCTGATGAATGGAGAACCTGAAATAGCGAAAAATTTTATCTTGAAAACTCTTCGGCTTCAGTCGTGGGAGAAAAGGATTGACCGATTCCAACTAGGAGAGGGCGTGATGCCAGCTAGTTTCAAGGTACTTCATGATCCCGCAAGAAATACAGAGACGTTACTGGCAGATTTTGGTGAGAGTGCTATAGGAAGAGTTGCTCCTGTTGATTCTGGATTTTGGTGGATTATTTTACTTAGAGCATATACTAAATCTACCGGAGACTCTTCTTTGGCTGAGATGCCTGAATGCCAGAAGGGAATGCGGCTAATACTTAGTTTATGCCTTTCAGAAGGGTTTGACACATTCCCAACTCTTCTTTGTGCTGATGGATGCTGTATGATTGATCGCAGAATGGTGAGGTCCAGGTCTAAAGCCAGTAATTAGTCTAATGGGTCTCCAACTATGAATCTAAATAAGATACTTAAGTTTTTGGCTGCAATGTGTTCTCATCATGCTGACAGATTATCCATCTTCTAGAACTTCTGCTAATGTATTATCAAATTTTATTCTGAGCAAGATTTTATCCTATTTCCTTTGTGAAGGTGAAAAAGATAACTACTAGGCCTTCTCAGATCAAGTACTGCTCTTACGTAGTATAATTTGTAACTATTAAGTCTTCTAATATCAAGTGCTGCCCTTAAGAAGTGTAATTCATAACTGCCTATGCTATGCTAGCTCCGTGCTACATGGTTCTCTTTTGTATTTCACAGGCAATATATGGTTTATGTTCACTTTTGGATTAAGTATGCAGATTGTATTTCTTTAGTTTTCTAGGCTTGGCGAATTAGTTGTGATCTTTCCTCCTCTTTACAATCAAGGTGTCCTTTGTCATCTGTGCTCTTATGATTAGACTAACTCATCATGTCCTTTGTCATCTGTTAATTGTCTCAGGGTGTTTATGGGTATCCAATTGAGATACAAGCACTTTTCTTCATGGCATTAAGATGTGCCTTGATCTTACTCAAGCAAGATGCTGAAGGCAAGGAATTTATAGAAAGAATCGTTAAGCGTCTGGCTGCCTTGACCTTTCACATGAGAAGTTACTTTTGGATAGATATGAAGCATCTTAATGACATATATCGGTATAAAACTGAAGAGTACTCTCACACAGCAGTCAACAAATTCAATGTCATGCCTGATTCTCTGCCAGATTGGATTTTTGATTTTATGCCAATTCATGGTGGCTACTTCATTGGGAATGTTGGCCCTTCAAAAATGGATTTTCGTTGGTTTTGCTTAGGCAACTGCTTCGCAATATTGTCATCCTTAGCAACTCCTGAACAAGCAACTGCTATTATGGATCTTATTGAGTCCCGCTGGCAGGAATTGGTTGGCGATATGCCTCTAAAGGTTTGTTATCCAGCCATAGAGGGCCATGAATGGCGAATAGTAACGGGAAGTGATCCAAAGAATACAAGATGGAGCTACCACAACGGAGGATCTTGGCCTGGTAATTGTTTATATCTGAACTTTATCTTAACCCGAAATAAAGGACTGGTGATCCTGTTTTCTTCAGTTAAAACAAGGTAGATGCATTACTTTCTTAACTTGCTTGATTTCCTAAAGAGTTGCTTGTTTCATAATATTGCTGTACAATACAGATAATTAGATTCCTTCAGTTAAATGAACTAACAGATTGTGAGATGGTCAATCCAAACTTCCACTTCCGGTGAGAAGACTTCTAAACATTTATATCCAATTGTTCAATTATTGGATGCAGTGCTTTTGTGGCTTCTCACAGCTGCATGTATCAAGACTGGACGCCCTCAGATAGCAAGGCGAGCCCTTGAACTTGCAGAAAGTAGGCTTGGAAAAGATGGCTGGCCTGAATATTATGATGGAAAACTCGGTCGATTTATTGGGAAGCAGGCCCGGAAATACCAGACTTGGTCCATTGCAGGCTACTTGGTATCAAAGATGTTGCTGGATGACCCTTCACATTTAGGTATGATTGCACTCGAAGAAGATAAGCATCTGAAACCTGTCTTAAGGAGATCGTCTTCATGGACCTGCTGAAGCGCTTTTCGTTTAGGAGGAACTCCCACAATGGGGAATCCTATCAGTTTTGAGTTAGGGAGTGGGGTGGGGGACCTTCAAATAAGTTTTGAAGTAGTTTGTAGTGGTTTCTGTTTTCTTTTTTGGATGAACAGAGTATTCTTTTGATTCTTTCTACGACTTACTTTTATCTCTATCTTTAGCACATCATTTTCTGTATGCCAAATAGGCTGATGATAGGATATAAACTAGTAATTGCAGTCCTATTCAGTGCCATTATCATTATTATGAGAATTTTTTACATAGACTTAATTTTTTATATATCATAATAATATTACTAGAAATTCATTCTGAAATTGAATGATTAGAAGTATAAAATAAAGTTTGAGGATTAAAATTAGGACATAACTTACTAATTATTTGTCCAAAGAATTGACTTGTATGTTTTAAGGAGTTTAGAATTCTTTTATTTTGTCCTGTTATTTTAGATTTAGAAAATAAAATAAAAGACGTATCTTTTTAATTTCTCTTACAGGAGAATAAGGGAAGTTTGTCCCGAGGACCACAAACTCTAAAATTGTCTTTTTACTATGATTTGAGGAAACAATTTTAGATGAGGGAACTGATTATTGTTTATTTATTTTAAAAAAAGGGTCCTACATCAAAACTTTTTTAATGCAAAATGGTGAAGATTAATTAATTAATTAATAATACTAATGATAAAAGATGTCCTTTAGAGAAAAAATCATAAAATTTTGCATTAAGTATAATTGAACCCTCAATTTCATAATTAGGAGGTCTCACGAACACATAATATTTAAAAAAAGAAGAAAAAAAAAGATGTAGAGTAGTCATATTGCAAATAATTTTTTTGTTAAAAGAAAAAAATCATACCTCGAAGAGATAGAAGTATTATTTATTTATTTTTTAGTGCTGAGAGAGAGAGAGAGTATAAAGTTGAATCTATGAAAATAAGCTATCGATATATCCTATTTATGAAACTTGATTTATTTAATTATAATTATAAAAGAAATAAATTTCCTTCCGAGCTTCCGTTTCCCCAATGCCAATAGCTTCCAATATTCACAAATTTGCGCCGCTTAAAACTACTGTCTTTTTCTTCTCGCACCCCAGAGTGGAACAATTTCAGGTTGAAGTCAGAACGATTAGGAGAAAAGCGGAGATCGTTTACTGCATTCCCAGCTAGGAATAGGAGGAGGCTGGCAAAGGCAGCAGCGCCATCTCTGGGATAAGAATGAGGGGCCCAGTTAGGAAGCCGATCGTTGCCGTCAGGTCATGGCTGCGGCGGCAGCCACCAAAGGTGAAGGCTTTCTTGGCCGTCATTGCTGGCATGGCTGCTCTCGTTCTTCTCCGTGCCATAGTCCACGATCACGATAACCTTTTTGTCGCCGCCGAGGCCGTTCATTCTATTGGGATTTCCGTCCTCATCTACAAGCTTATGAAGGAGAAAACTTGCGCCGGTACCGTTTAGACTTTGTATCTGAACCCCTCGCCTTCAAATTTTTTCCCCATTCGATTTATTGGTTATTGCATCCTTGAATGTGGGAAAGTTTGTGCCTTTTTTTGGGGAATTACTGAAAGATCTTCTTTTTGAGGATGACTTTTTTTTTTTTGGAGTTGTTATCGAAAGGGAGCTCCATAGTTTGCTTTTGCCTTTGTTTCAATGCCTTTTTCCACCTTCCTTTGTGACTTGGGATTCTTTCCCTCTTAGCGTAAGCTGGATCGTAGGTGTGGTGCGTTTGTTTCTGGGCTATTAGGGAATCAAGGGTTTTCTTTTAAAATTTTTTGGGGAAGCAAGTCATACCTTTTTTTGGCTTAATTTTATTATTTCTTTTATACTGTTCCGTTATATCTGTAAATTTTTTGTTGGATAAAGATGCTGCATCATCATTGAAAATTTGAACTTATAGCAAGATTGTATTCGAGTGCAATGTTCTCTTCTTCTCTTGTTCCTGTTCTCTGTTCCCTCTACTAAAGAGGGTTTCGATTATCAATATGCCTACCTGTCCTTTTCTGGTTTAACAAACGTTTCCTAGAGTACATGGGATCGTGCATTATTGCGAAGCATTTTGGAAGACATAGGTTCTCTTTGTACGTATTCAATATGGCAGGAAGTTTGGCGCTGCATTTCGATTCCCCAGTCTCACACACTATGTACTTCCATCAGAATCTCACGCCTTTGACTGTTTAATTAATTTTCTATCTTATCATGTGTTGTAATGCTTCCTGATTATTGCTGCATCTTCATTCTTGTATTTACAGGGCTTTCACTCAAATCACAGGATTTAACAGCCTTGTTTTTGGCTGTTAGACTGTATTGCAGTTTTGTCATGGAATATGATATACACACTCTGCTTGACTTATCTACCTTGGCAACAACCTTGTGGGTTATTTATATGATTCGTTTTAAACTTAGATCAAGTTATATGGAAGACAAAGACTCTCTTCCACTGTACTATGTGGTAAGTCTTGTTCAGATTGTAGCATATATTCTGATGTTAGTTTTGGTGGTTTGTTCCTTATTGCATTGCAGATTCTTGGGAATCTTATTTCTGTATGCAGTTCTTGTTTGTTACATTATCTTGGTGCTGACTTCTTAGATGGCCTCGGATAAGGATTCAGTGGTTATATTGGTGCTTATTTGCAAGTCTATTTTTGAACTTAAAGTAAATTTACTGCTGTTCTAGTGTTTTCAATATTAGATCCTAGCATTTCTTGAGTTCCTCTTGATGTCTGGTAAGTTGGTAATCTGTTTTCACATTCTGCTGGTAGATTTGGATCTTGTCTTCTATTGGATGTTAGAGATGAGAGCAAAGTAAGATAGAAGGATAAGTTATTCTCTTGCTGTTTGAGGTACCTTAACATAAAAGTACCAGCCATTTAAAGATTCTTATTTGTGCTCATGAGTAAGCGTCAAGAAAGATTAATAGCTGGATATTGCCCATTCTGTTTAGCTAGGTGTTGACTCTGTTGAGGAAATTATAACTTGGAAAGACATGGTCTCAATGTTGAGTACACCACTCGATATCTTCACAACTTCAGTGCATATATTTATAATTCACCTTAGACTGAATTCAATACTTCAACACTAGGGGTTTCACAACTGAGCCAAATATTTAAATTTAAATTTATAAGTTGAAGGTGTGTCAACCATGGCATTTAGATTGGTGACAGAAGTTTGTATTTAAGCATCTATGAAATTGTGAAGGAAACTTACTAGATGAACAAAGTTTGGGATTTGGTTGGCTGGATAGGTCTGGAGCAAACTATTTACTTGTTGACCAAATCAAGGCAGAAATGTATAGGGAGTAAAAGATGTGCTTCTACACTCTTTATGAATTTAGTGAGAGGATAGAATGCTTGAAAATATAGTTAAGAATTTCTGAGGGATGTTACTGGGGAGTTACATAGAGGTAAGTTTAAGATATCTATTACAGCATGCTGATCACTATAAACAAAATTGATGGCTGTTGAATTCTGAAACGGTTAATCCTGGGAAGAATCTTCTGTGCCCATTTTTTGTTTTCAAGCTTCGGCTTCAATGCTCTCCCCCTGCTCCCCTCTTTTTGTCTTTTTTTTTTTTTTTTGGGTTTTCCCTGATTAGCTGCTTTTGTAATTGGGAACCAGTTTTTAATTTGCAGGGTTTTGCGTTTCTTCTTAATTGTAAACGTAAATTATGGGTTTATTGGATGCTATTTCATGCAGGTAGTTCCTTGTGCCGTTTTAGCTTTGCTTATTCATCCATCTACATCACATCACATCATCAACAGGATTGCCTGGGCATTTTGTGTATACCTGGAAGCTGTTTCTGTGTTTCCTCAAGTGCGGGTCATGCAAAACACAAAGGTAAAATTGTTGGATGACATACATGTGAGATGTTTCTCTAAAGTTCTTTCTAGTAATGGGGCTTGAGGTGATGACGCTTCCTAAAATTTTCCACAGATTGTTGAGCCATTCACATCTCACTACGTGTTTGCTTTGGGAGTTGCAAGGTTCTTGAGCTGTGCTCATTGGGTTCTCCAGGTTTGACTTTCAATTTGACTCTGAGATTCTTGTATTTTGTAATGGTATTTGATATGCCATTAGGATTTATTTCATCTTTAAGTTTACTTGGGGGTGATTGTTGAAACTTTGCCTTTTATCAGACTTCAGACTATCCATTGCCTTCTGTAGTCTTGCAACTTTCTCCCTTTTTAACAAAGAGGTTTTTTGTGCCTACTACTTTTGGTTGGAGTGACTTCAATTTGAACTGTAGGCTTGCCTTCACTTGTAACATTTTTCTCCCATTTCTGTTGTGGGGAAGGGGTGTGAGTCAATGCTTCAACCCCCAACAATTTGCAATATGCAACAGTTATCTGAAGATGAACTATATTGCCAGTGTCCTTACACATAACTTCTCATACTTGATCTTATTTAAGTTGTTATGAAAAATTGTCAGCAGCATTGTAGTGATGGGATACCTTTACAAAAACTTCAGTAGGATTGTTTAATTGGTGCTTACTTAGCTGGTCTATTTGACTGTGTGACTTCAGTGTCTAGAATAAATGGGCAGTTGGGATTTGCGTTTCTGATTTTGTGGTCCATAAGTTACCTGGGAAAAATTTTGAGCTTGAACAGTGCACCGGATTCTGGTCTGAGATTTAGATTTTGCTTGTGCACATTTGGAGCTCTTGCTGCTGGCTCTTGGAGGGGCCAGTTTTAGGTGGTTTTGTCACTGTGCTGCATGGAATTGTTCTCACAAGAGCATGGAATTGCAGCTCTTGGTGCTGGATGGTTCTTGGAATTGCTTATATTTGCACTTGTGCTTACCTTTGAATTAACCATTTGGTAACCTGAAAACATTGTGTTATCTGTATGTCCGTTTAGACTTTAGAGAAAGACTACCTTCTAAATTAGCCTTCTGGGTGAGAAGGAATTATTAGAACATGGTGAAAAGGAATTATTGGAACATAGTGAAAATGAACAAGAATTCAAACTGATTAATTTGTAAGTTTATCTATTTGAGTTTCTGAAACTTCTCCACGTTTGTCAGCTTATTGACAGTCGTGGCCATCTGCTGACGGCTTTGGGATATGGATTGTGGCCTGTGATGGTGCTGATTTCTGAAATTGTTCAGACCTTCATCTTATCCGACTTTTGTTACTACTATGTCCAATGGTAAAGTGAACTGTTTGGACATGTTAACTCTTTGTCAAATTGATTTTTTGATGTGGTTATCTGAGGCGCCTCTTTGGACATGTTTTGCATGCAGTGTCCTCGGAGGAGAGCTGGTGTTACGACTTCCTTCTGGAGTAGTATGAAAGAGCAGTTTAATGAAGAAAGCAGTCACCAAAAAATACCATTGCTATTGCTTTTGTTTGAAGTAGTAGTATTTTATTGATGGCTCTCCACACTGTCCATGTTGGTTGCTTTTCTGTTTGGTTACGAAAACAAGTCGATCAGTGGTCTGTACCATTGGCGAGCATGCTGACTGCTTAATCAATGGTATTGTCAGGAAACATATAATAGTATTGTTTCAACCCTTATTTATTTAGGGTGTATTTGGAATAGTGTAAAATTTTCACGTTATTTATAATTTTTTATAAATAATTTATTTTTACAAAATTTTTGATAAAAATTTTAAATTTAAACTCTATTTATGACCTCTAAGCAGGTAAATTGAACTGACTTAAATTGATGCAGGCACGGGAAGTTGAGAGGTTTCTGGGGCTATTACAGAAATTCGGAACTGCCCATATTTATAAGGTTTAAGATTTATTATTGTGTGAAAAGAATGGGCGTTCAGAATAGGCTCTTTGAGAAAAAGTAGGAAAATTTTGGGATTCATTGTCAAATGAGATGCAGTTAGCTCTATGAGCCCTCAGTCTGAATGGATTTTCATTTCAACTTGTTGAGCGGTGGGAAACTTCCCGAACTCAACAGCTGGGAAGCACATAAAGATGGAATGGAGCTTTCCTTAGGGAACTGGACTCTTCTCCTCGTAAAATAACGTAGTAGCACTTGTATAACAATACAAAAGCAAAGCAAGGATGTTTGTGCGCGCGGACCCCGCACCATCACCCCAGGACCTCAGACCCGAATTCTGTTCTTTTAAAGTGCTCCTTGATGATCACAGCTCATGATTGATGATCATCTGATGTGGGAGCATCCCCATCAAAGTTCTGTGTGATGGATGCCGCTGTGGTAGGTGAGGCTTCAAAGCCTTTGCTTACTGTTGTTTGACTCTAGCGCTCATCCCGCGAGTCCGAATGCAACAGCATGTATCATACAGCTCGTTGTTGAAGCTTTTCGGCTGGGTTGAAGTGCTAACTTGGACGCCTTGGATGTTTGTTAGGTGGCGGGAAATGGTTACCTCTTCACCTTTGTCCGTCCTGAATTTTTTATTAGACACCATGGGTCGCATAGGTCTTTTAATGAGTCGGGTCTTATTTTGATTCGATCCGATAAGTTTGAATCCGGGATAATATTCATATCCGTTTATATGGACTTAAATCCGGATTTGATAGTATATTTTTTAAATGAGTACAGTTACGGTGTATAAAGTTTCAGATCCGATTATTCGATTAAATTTTAAATAATAAATATTTTATATACTTAAATTTTTTATAACCGATAGATATATTTGATCTAATAGTTAATTATTTATAAATTTATATTAAAATATCTTATCGGGGTCTATTCGGACCCGATCCAAAACCCTATAAAGTAAGGTACATGTCAATCCTATTTAGAACCGTCGGATAATCGGGTCAAATCCGGTACTAATAATAGTTAATCGGATTAGGGTTCAAGACAGGGTATTACATATCTATTTGGACCCGTTTACAACCCTAGTCGCAAGTAATCCTAGTTCCCGGTGGCTTTCTTGTCCCACAACTTCATTTCATCTATATATCAAAATTAGCTTTCTTTTTTCTTTTTATCCAAAATGATTTCATAAGATAATCTTTAGTTTTAATCTAAGCCCTTTTTACTTGGTATCATATTAGTTTTAAAGGTTATAAATCATAATAATAAATTAAACTTATAGGACGTTTTTCAAAAGAAAGAGAAAAAGTGGGAAGCTAAGTTTAGTTTCCTCGAAAATCCTTTGCCGCACTCCCTCCTCTGTTACATTCTTATAAATCACAGTAACTTTAACATTTTTTAACATCTTGCTCTAATTTGCTGAAAAATGTAGTAAGAATTTAATAATAAAGAACTTATTGTATTAATGTCATACATTAAGTATGTAAGTGATAAAATTTATGTATAAATAAATTGATAATGTTAATAATGAAAGTTTTAGAAGAAAAATAAAAATGGCATAGGGAGTATACATTATTTTTTAGAAAAAAAGAAAGGAAAACAAAAAGCCCGCTTCGCTATTTTGCATGAAATAGGAGGCGAAACGATACACGACCACTTCCGCGTGGTCACCATTTTGGTATTCTACCTGTCCTGCTCTTGATAAAAGAGGTTGTCTCGGTGCCCTGCTTTTTGCTATAAATTGCATCCCTATCTTTCTCCTCACACCGACATCGAGCTTCAAGTATTCTGCTCTTCTCTTCCTTCTCCCTCCAAGTAATGCAAATGGCTCTCCCTAAAATGCTGGTTGTTTGGCTACTTATTGCTCTGCTCTTTCTCCACCAAGTCCATGCATTTCAAACCAACCAACTGGTAAATTTTCTTGGTTATTTCAATAGTTTTTCACTCTCACTTATTGAAGTTCGTAGTTGTAACTAGTTTCTGATAAACTTTATGCGTGCTTTGTCTTGCAGAATAGTAATCCTGTTTCAGAGGATGCTTACAACGGCCAAAAAATGGGTACCTAATTAACAAGTTCCTAAGTTTACATGAATTAAGAACCATTTTGTTGTGTATGTTAACTAAGCTTTTGTTTCTACTGCTTTGGACTGGTGAAATCTGAACATAGATTGTGGAGCAGCTTGTGCTGCGAGGTGCCAGTTATCATCAAGACAGAGGCTCTGCAAGAGGGCATGCGGGACATGCTGCGCCAGGTGCAATTGCGTTCCTCCAGGCACTTCAGGCAACTACGACGCCTGCCCCTGCTATGCCAGCTTGACCACCCATGGCAACAGGCGCAAGTGTCCTTGAACACCTGTGTTCGATCATCTGCCTGGCTATGAAAACACAACCTTGTGCGCACACCAAAGACAGTCGAAATTTTCTTCTGTAACATTCTTCTTCCGGTTCAGGAATTTTGTCTTGCTGCTGCTGATGTTATACGTACAAGAAATGACGGGGTTTCTGTTTATGTAATAAGATCATGCGTGAATAAATGACGACTTTGTTCTTGATTAGGATAAAAAACTTTCATCTGCTTAAGCAATTTCTAGTAGAGAACAAGTTCAGTTTAAGCCGCATGAATCCTACCTAAAAAGTAGCAAGAACGGACAACAGGGCACGGACTGACAAGATTAAAAGGAATATGCATCTGCAGTAAACATATTTCATTTAATGTTATTAGAAATTCTTACTATAAATCCGTAGTAGCATTAGCTAATTGAGAACCCTAGCGTTTAGATAGTCAGGTTTCTTGCAAGAATGCCCTCGAAAGTGATTCCAGGGCCAAATGCCAATATCAGTCCCCACTCATCATTTTCTTCCTTGCTCGGCTTCTTACTCTCTTCTAACATGTATTCCAGAACATAAACAATCGTGTTGCTGCTGACATTTCCATAATCTGCAAGAGCTCGCCTGCTGGCTGTCAGTTTCTCTGGTGATAATTCGAACTTCTTCTCCAGCCTATTCAAAATAGCAGGGCCACCAGGGTGGACAGCCCAGAACATCTGGTTATAGTCTTTCTCGGAGTACCCAGAACTTTCCATCAACTTCGCACAGAATCCCTCAATGTTGTCCTCAATTATTTGAGGAAGTTCCCTGGCCAGCTTAAAGCTGATACCCTCTTCTGTGAGCCGTCCATCAATGATCTTCTCAGTGTCGGGCAAGAAATGCTGTATGGCGGTATGCAGCTCGAACAGAGGCTTCTCGATACCTGGAACAGGACTTGTCCCGATGATCATAGCTCCAGCACCGTCACCAAACAGTGCAGCGCCGACTAAGTCATAGGGCCTTTCAACACTTGGTGGTTTGAATCCTATAATAGTAGTCTCAGAAGTAGCAACCAGTACCCTACTCCCCGGGTTATTTTCGGCTATGTCCTTGGCAACACGAAGGCCGGCTACTCCTCCGGAACAGCCCGAAAAGTAGAGCATAACTCGTTGAGTTTCTGGACTTAGACCAAGTCCCCTTGCAAGGTAAAGATCGCCACCGGGCAGCCGGACTTCACTAGAGGAAACATAAACTAAATGGCTGATATCTGAAAGAGGTCTGCCCCAGTTGTCGATACAGGATTGTGAGGCTTCAATAGCCATTTGTGTCACTGCTGAGTTGCAGATATCCAACCGCTGCTTCACAGTTGGGAGCCCTTCAACAGCAAGCTCTGGATACTTGTTTAGGATCTCTTCTGACATGACCACGTATCTTGTTTTCACAGTAGTCGTCTTGCCTGTAGGTTGTCATAGAGGAATTTAGTTAAATATTCGTTCATAGATAGCTCAAGAACTGACAAATTCCAAATCAATATAGGCAGTGCAAGTAAAATATCGTTCATGTAAAGGATAAATTCCTTAAAATCCATGGCTTCCTTGGAAGTCCTTAAGTTTAAAGCTGACAATTCTTAAAATCTGGTAATATTCATCATCCAGAGGAAAAGTCCATTCTATAATTAAGGATTGCAAGACTACCATTACAGAGGTTTTTTCCAAAGCTTGTCCAGGAAGGGGGGGTGGGGTGGGGGGAATACTCATTCAATAGTTATTGTGTGTGTGTGTGTGTGAGAGAGAGAGAGAGAGAGAGAGAGAAAGAGAGAGAGGGGTTCGTTACAGAGCCGAGTTAGCTTCTGCTTGAGTAGCGGATCATCACAGTTGGTGTTCTTGAAATAGCCATCTACCAAAAACTCTTGCATGACGAGCTGGTGAGGAAAGGCCTTGCCTAGGGCCAGAATAGTAGCTTTTCTTGGCGTCTCATGCATTGATCCTGGCATGGTTTTTCCACTCGGATAATCTTTCTTCTGCCAAGAATGTTAGTCCTTGATCTTTGCAGTAAACAGGTACCAGACGATGACTCCTTTATACATGTTTCCATTGCATTTAACAAAGCCAGATAGGAATTTCCGTTTCATTGTTTAAAGGAAGACAAATGTTATGCTGCATTGTTAATTATAGGATTCTGACACAGTAGTTTAGGAACATGATGTTCGTGAATCTTCCAAGAGGGCGTGTTAGGCGACTGGTAGGGTACGGCCCAAAGCTTATGCTTCATACAAAAGAGAAAATCCAAAGCAATGTAAAGCTTTATAATGCAACAGAGATGAATTTTCGAGTCACACTGTCCCATTTTCTACGATTAATGGGATTTCTTAGCAGAACCAATCCAGACGGCATTGGCAAGGTATCAGACTTCACCTTGATATGGTTTCCAGGTTGGTCAGAATGAAAAAAATCTATAAATGACAGTGTAACAGAAGGAAAGAGGAAACGATTACCTAAGCTATCAATTGAATTCCCTAAATCTAAACAGAGGTTTATCTTTCTCAACAGAGCGAGAAAACAAAAGGTAAGATGCGGATTAACATTTAGGAAGGCCTCACTCTCACGTCTTCACTGGTTCAACTGGAAAGCAAAGATTTAGCGGAAGAAACGTTGGAATGGTACATTCATCCAAGCTCGAATTGTTGTCCAATCACAGGAAATACAGAACTAAATTGTTGCCAAGAGGCCAGTTGGAAAAATTGTAAGCACCAGAAATACATCAGAATGTAACACGAAATGAAGGGTAGTATTATAATACAGACAACCAGATGAACATTCCCTTGATTCACCTAAACGTTGTTGTCTACAACATGTGGCACCGAGAATAAGCATATGCCAAAATTGTTCAAAGTTCTGAAAGACCCTTCCCATTGATGTAATCAACAACTTCAGTGACTGCCAGATCGAGTGCAGCAGTAACAGCAGCCAAATTTTGCATAAACTCTTCAGCTGTAGGCTTGTCACCATCGATGATATCTGTCACAGCTTTTATAAAAATTGCAGGAACTTTTAGAAGATCTGCCACATATGCAACAGCTGCTCCCTGGAACCAGAAAATTTGAAGGTGCAATGAAGAACCTCAGGAACAGGTTGGCTTTGCAAAGAACATATATACAGATTTGCTTTCTGAAAGTCACAACTGCAGTTATGACAAAAAGATCCATGTCCCTAAATCCTGGTCTACTTTGATGAAGTTGTATCCAATAAATATAACATGCCAATTAAGAAGTAAATTTCAATTAAAAGCAACTGAAATTTTGAACTTTCATGAAAGAGAGTTTTTAAAAACTATTCATCAGTGTAGTTGGCTACTACGTGATTTCCCTATACATAGCAGCCACCAAAAACGAAAAATGGATGACAAAATATGCACATATAACATTATATAAAAGAAATTCCCAAATTTCAAAAGCTGCTTTTTAACCATACTCCTAATTAGGAGTTGAATAAAACTCTAAATGTGATCAGGCAACACACAGGGACCTAGCAGGTGCATCAGATTGAAGATATCATTGCGAGATCACTGACACTTTACCTCCATGTCTTTAACTGTAGCATCATTTGCAATGATATATGCCTCATCCTGTGGGGACATATCCAATGAATCACCAGTAGACAATTTGCCAACCTGTACATGCACATAAAGTAATTAGGCCTTGCAAATCCTTAGCGTGAAGAAAGAGTTTCTCTGGGGTTGCTTTTATAAAATTCGCACAAGTTACCTTTAGATTAAGCTTGTCCAGAAGACTAGGTGTAGGAAAAGACCTTCTTGAGCCAACTCCATATAGGTCAAACACCTACAGATAACAGAGGCAGATCAGGACTCAATATCAGAACATCAGGAGCTATTTATAACTTCAGACAATACCGAAGCAAGCGGGCAAAAACAACTTTCTGAAAACAAACAGTTGTGTAAAAGCAAAAGACTGAGGCTTTCAGTTTGATGGATCATGTCCACATCATAGAACCGAGGCATCAAAGTGTGCGTGCTATAACATAATAAGAGAAAGGCTTATATTATTTAGGATTACAGAAGGTATATTTTATGTTTTTTGTGATCTATATCAAGGTATAACTTCAGGATCAATGAAAAAAAAAACCACACTGGTCATCGTCTTATGAATTCAGAGCTCATTAAACTTCTAAAGCTATCTCATTTCATTAATGAATTCTAGATGAAAGAAATTAACCAGGGAAAGTGAACATCTGAGTGATAGAATTGCATCAATATAGACAGAAATTGTGTTATATTGGTTTTGTGTGAAATTGTGTTATATTCGCTTTGTGTAGCTTCTCCCGGCTATAATGTAAATTATAATTCATATAAATGCCACACTACAGATCCAATATAAAGTGTCAAGTTCTTGACAGTCTTGATTATTGTCAGAAGGGACAGAGATGACCAAACTGCAAATTTATTTCATAATGCCTCAATGCAAAGTCACTTAAAGCATATTTCCTAGTTCCCAAAAGCTTCACCTATCTCTAAACTCTAAAGACTGGCCATGATTCTTCTCTGTAGGGCAAGTACAAAAGCAAAAATATGCAAAAGACTCGTTGAACTTCTATAAAAGACGGACAAAACCCAAATGTAATGTTTCAAGATAAGAAAGTTTAGGAAATTTTACCGGAATAGGTATTCTTCTATCATGGAAAGCCAGGTCTGAAGCTATAAAAACATCACCTATGCAAGCACCTTTTGCCTGAAATATTAAGAAATTAATTAGATACTATCTGCCAAAGGAATAATCTATACTATCTGTGTACATATTCCCACATGATTTCAGTGAAAAGAGAAGGTGATACTGAAATAAAAAGCCTTCAAAACAAGAATTCATCTTGAATTGGGATGGAATTCGCACCAAGGACAGGCTTCCATAGTAGTCACTTTAAGGGGCTCAAGATTAGAATAAGAGTTAGTAAGTCGAGTGGAATTCTCTCTTTTTGGTGAAAACATTGAAGGATGAGAAGAAAGAAGAAAGATTTTAAAAAAAACAGAAAATCAAGACAAATATTTACAAAGTAAACTGTTTAATTGCAACAGAAGAAAAGACTCCAGCAGTCAACAATATCTTATAGCTGTTAATGGGGGTAAATAAAGCGCCACTACTAAGCTATATCATTAGTAAATAAGAGGAGAGGATATAAAGCTCCAATAAGCACAGAAAGGACACAGAAAGGACACAACAACAGATCTCCAGCACAAAGAATCCTACCTTAAACCCACCTGCAGTGCCTGCATTTATGATGAGGTCAGGCTTTAATGCTTGAGTAGCAGCAAAAGTGATGAGAGATGAAGAAACTGTGCCCACACTGTCAACCCCTGCCAAACAAATACAGTTCGATATCACAACCTAATGATGTAGAAGTTAAACAATGACATGTGAAATCGCACACTTGTTAGCAGCAGTGTGTTGAACATGTAGCACTCTAAATAGGGGTATATACAACATGCCTAATACATCCAGGCTTCCATGAATTATGAACCGCCATTGATTTGAGAAAAACAATGTCATAAATGATTCACTAGCTTCAGAAGAGTGAAACAGACATGAGGAAAAGTTCTGAAATATTATGTAACTAGCCTAATTTAAATGTTAAAATATTTTATTAATTAAATTCGTGGTAAACAGGCACGAACAATGTACAACGAGAAGCCAAAAACCTACTTGTCGCTGAACAAGGAGGGAAGGAATTTGACAAAGATGACAACTCAAATAAAATATCCGATATGGCTACTCTTCTAGACAACACAAGATGATGAAGATTGACAATACATCACTTTTATGTTCTTCATTAAGAAACTGTCATTCTTATTTGTCAATTGAGTAGTTCACAGCAATGTATAGCCATGCTACTGAATCAGCTAATTCCAACATGTACTGTTTCTTTATAATTTGTTGCTTTCTGATTTCAACAAGGGAAGGAAATAAAAATAAAACATACACAATCCAATAGGAAAATTTGAAAAATAAATTCTAACCTATGCATGCATTCAATAAAGGGGGAAAGAAAAAAAAAAAATTGTGAGAAAGTGCATAGTTGAGAGACTCACCCAAAACTGTATCTTTTCCAGGGCAAACAATACTTATGTTCAGATCTTTGTAGTTGCCATGGTATCTCACCCAAGGAACTCCTTTTGGAAACCTGTTGTAAACATATAAACGATTAGGTATTTGCAGAGAGACAGTTGGATCTGAAAATAAGGTTTCACAACATGAGAAACACACAAATGTTGCAATAGCAAGTATTGTATTCACCCAGATGCATAACACAATAAAGATCGGAAAGATATGAGCAAACCACAAATTTTATGATGAATCATGCAAGCCAATTTTTGAGATGCTGCTCAGCAATGATTGTTGATTTGAATCTTCATAGTTTTGATTATTGGAAAAATTTTGCGTTAGTGTAAAGAATTGCAGAATCGCATGAAAAAATGAAAGACTTAGTAAAATGCAAAATCCTCTACTGAAGTAGCAGTATGTAAGGAAGCTTGTACAGAGTGATGCAATGGAAGATTATCACCCACTATCTGACAGTAGAAACTTATAATTTAGTCAACTAATGTCTCGTGGCACTTAGAAAGGTCCAGAATCTGCAGATTTTTCATACTGCCACCATTTGGAACCAATTTATCAGCTAAGTTCATCTCAAATTTTTCTCAGCGCTCAAATTTCATCAAAAGAGACACACTTCCAATAATTCAACAGTTACGTTTGTTCCATCTAAATGCAACAGAAGGACATCTGTATCTGAGCGAAAAAGATTCAAACAGTGGCATGTAAGTGATATTTATAATAACTGATAATTCAAGTAAATAACCACAAGGAAAACATAGTTATATTTCTTGCGCAGAAAACGCATGAAAGTCTTATTCTGGTATTGCCAAAAATAGCCTGCAAATAGAGTACCATAAGATTTGACAATGTAATCACAGTTTCGAAATTAATAAAATCTCCTTCAGAATTCTTTTACTCTCTTCCCTCAAGAATATGAACAACTAAAAGGAAAAAAAAAAAAAAAGAAAAAAAGAAGAAGAACGAAGAGGTACACTGAATCAGGGTCCTCAGCGAGCTGGAACTTATTGACCACAGGAAGCGCCTCCGTCTGCATAGCTGCCCAATCAAAATACACATACATAGTGAATTCAATCATTAAAACCAACAGCGAACGAAAATTTGTCTCATCGAATAGAAAAACCTACCAATGACGAAGAGAATTTTGGCGATTGGGCGCTTATCAGCTTGCGAAGCCATTGACTCTTCATTTACTTCTTTCGTTTGATCATCGGAAGGAGCCATGACTTCTCTTCAACTCCCCCTTAAGAACCCCCGCTGCCAACTTCTTCTCTCTTATCCTCCGTCTTCTTATAAAGAAATTTCAACGGCTGGAGTATTCTAGCAGAGGTACTAGTCGTTCACCGATATTTATTGGAGACGAGGAACATCTACCGGTTGGTTTGATCTGTTTGGGATGAAAGAATCCGAGAGTTGTGAGACGCTACAACTGCGTATGGGGGAGGATTTTACTACCGGCGAGTCAACACTCGAGACGTGGTGATGGGACCCCATCTGTTCAAGACAAACTCTTCAGAGAGAAGTGGCGAACGACAGCGATGGAGTCCCCACCCTTTCGGTAATTATGGAATGCAAAAGCGTTGCCTACAGCTTCACGCTTTCGAAGGTTTTAACCTGAGCGACTCCGGTGAGCAATTTGTTTCTTTTTCTTTCTTTTTCCTGTTTAGAATGGACATTCTAAAATACTTATTAGTAGATTGACTAATACTTTAATTAAATTACATAATATAAAATTATATAACTTAATGATATCATTACATATAATAAAATTAATATATGTATAAAAAATTCATAATCTTTGTTTTCTAATTTTTTTACTAGACTTTTGGGTATTTGAACTGCAAATCAAATTAAACTAAACTCAACCTTTTTTAAATTGCAGATTGGCTTTATACCAAAAAACGTAATGTTTATAATGAGAAAAGTGCAACAAGGTATTTAGGGATGCAAGTTGAATGGATGTTGGAGTTGAGACTCTAAACGCCTCCAATTAGGTGTAGATAATAATTTTTTTAAAAATAAAATAAATATAATTTTAATTATTAAATTTTAATTTAATAATTAAAAATTCATATATTGTAAATAATTATTTAATTATTTATTTCATAATTAAATAATTATTAATAGAATATTTATTTTATTAGTAATAAATAATTATTCAGAATGTATGACTTTTTAATTATTGAATCAAAATCTAACGATTGAGATCTATTCAGTATGTTTTGAAAAAAATTACTATCTGCACTTAATTCAGACCTCCCAGCTACTAAAAGGGTTATAAAACTATTCTAAAAATGACTCTCACATTTTAAAAATTAAAGTATTTTTCCTTTTTTAATAATATTAATTGTTTAATAAATATTAATTTATTTGTATGTACTCTTATAAATAATAAAATTTTATTATTTTTGTATATATTTTAAATGGATAGATTTGTTTCCACTTATACAAATGCTCAGATTCATGCCACCTCTTTGTATATTTTTATTTTCATATTAATAAATTGGTAGGGTCCATATTAAACCCCTATCACGCCTCTTTCCCAAAAAGAAAAAAAGTTATATAGATTTGAAGCCTTACTTTCTGGTAAATTACTTGCAAAAGTCCAAACTGCTTAAATAAGTCAATTTTAGATATTTTCTTTGCTCATTTTTTCCACCCAAAATTAATAAGGATCTGGATAGAGTAGTTTTTTGCCTTTTTTAAGTGTTCTTTCGAGAAAGTGATTCTCTTGTACTCTTGTAGATACTTTGGAATAAAGTAGACCAAGTGCATAATCTTTCTGCTAAAAAAAAAATCTACAAAGTGTCGAGTAATTCATCATTTTGGAATAAAGTCTCTGATTATCAATATTTCTTATTTTGAGATGCATAAGTTCCACTTCTTTTTCCTTTTTCCCAAATAAATTTGGGTAATTTAATGTACGGATTAGTCTTGATACAAGTTTGTACAAAGAACAAAGTACGCTTTTACAAAATAAATTACATTTAAACGAATAATTACATGAAGATGCTCCCATGAGAAAAAGAAGCAAGAGCCAAAGCCATGCACAAACAACAGAATCTACCCCAAAATGACAGCATCCGCAAACACCAAATCAAACAAAAACCTTAATTCAGCTAAACCAAATGAGAAATGTTTTGTAAGCCAAAAAGACCAAAATTACGACGATCCCTGAGTGAGGAGGATTTTGTCTGCGGCTAACATTTGGTAGCATGGGGAAGGTATCTGGAAGAGGCATCTCACAGTTCTCACCATTGAAGTATATTCGTCTAGGGAATGCCCATCCATTTCTCAGCGTAAAAGAATCAGAATCCTTGCGCAAAACAATCTCTGTTGTCACTGAACCCACTTGCTTTTCGTCGGCTCTCAACAGTTCAGCATTGTAGTTCTTTATGCCCCAGAATAGAGCAACTTCATCTGCAAAACTTCAACTTGAACAGACAAGAATAGCAGATATTTGTATGACTGTATGACTCTAACTTGTCCAGATCTTTATATAACAAAGAATTGGCCTGATATGAAGCTAAAAAGGATCCTTAACCACATCCGATATGCATATATACGTACATTAAAGACAGCCTCAATTTGTAGTTTATCACATTGATTATCTTAAGATCATTCAAGATTAACTATTGGATTAATAATGTAGAAGATACATTCAAGGCACCACGGAAAAACGTATATAATTTTCTCTACCAATAACGACTAATGTCTGTTCCCCTCAATCTGAATAATATATAGCCCAATTAATCAAAACTTTATCTTCCTAGGAACTCATTCATTTGCGGAATATGAATCGCACAAAGAGTAAGTAACTATAGGTTTTCTGTATGAGCTATGTGCCACATCCACATTGACTCCTAACCTATCTACCCCTCAGTGGAGTTCCCCTCTATTCTACACTCTACAGTAGGTGAAAGTACCTGAAGCTCCAGCAGAAGGAAGCAGTGTGCTATTGAAGCTGTAAGTGGTAGAATGTTGACTAAAACCGGGATGCTGAACCAACACATTCCAGTCTGAGTAATTCTTCCCATAGTTGTAGTTAGAGATTGTCAGTTTCACTCTCCAGTGATCCACATAATTGTTTTTAATATGCCAGTGAATCCGAAGGGGACACATATGATCGGTGCATTGGAATAAATTGGCATCAGTTATTGAATTTGGTGGTGAAATACCTTCACTGTTACAGTAAAGGAAATGCATCCACAAATAAACAAATCAGAAGCGAAACCAGAAAGGAGAACATTAAGGGAAATGTGCAAATTCACAAATAGGAGGCCAACACTATGACCAACAAACCTAATGCAGACTGTCCTACTCTGATCAGCTTCTCTACAACCGCAGCTACACAAAGGGCATGCAGTTACAGTAGGATTGTAAAACGTTGAGAGGGAAATGCAACAAACTGGTTTCTTGTTAGCCAAATAACTAGAATATGTGCATGTTGATTTCCAGGTCTCTGTAAATGACAAAAAAGTGCAATGCAATTATAGTTAGGTTGTGGGGAAGGAATGAGATTTGATGACCAACTGTATCTAATTAATGAATAGGAATAAGTGAAGAAAAGAAATATCAAATCAGCTAACTGGTCCAGAGGGGCCTTATTGCTGTTCGCGAGGATAGAATTAGGCTCCCTTATATAGAAAAATTGTTGGTCCCTATGATTAATGGCAAAAATCTACTGACTACAATTTCTTTCTGTGAGCACCATAATCACAAAATAATTTTCCAACATAGAAAGATTAATTTGGGCAGGAAGGTGAAGAATGTACTCCATTCTTAAGTTAATAGACGAAAAAACATCTCTTGAAGATTTATTTAAAAGAAGCTTCTTACAGAGATCAGCCGGCTGGCCATTCTCATTCATTAACTTTTTAAATATCCTGTTAATTGAGTTGGACTTCTTAATATGTAGAAATTATGAAACATGTCCATGGTCCATTGGCTGGTTATTTTATGAATATCCTTACTAACCGTTCCAAAGTGCAGGATTAGTGCTGAACTACTTACTAAAAACTTGTACTCGTCTTTGACCGCCAATAACCGAGGAAACAGTTGGATCAGTATCTTCAACTGGGCTGCAAGTGTAACCAAGTCCTGGAGCCATTAGAGTAAGATTAAGAGGCTTGTGACCTGTAGTGTTACCCTCTAAGTTTCCTACTGTCATCTCAAAGGATGAGAATGATTTGAGAGGGTTGATAGCCCAGGCGTCAAGTCGGCCACCAGTGCAACAGTTATCTGACTTGTTCTGCGGCATTGCATCCGGTGTTAAATCAAGTATAGCGGGATCTTTCTTGCAGCAATGTGGTGTTCGGAATTTGAACGATGAACAATTTCCTAGTTCTGTAGCAAATGCACCAGACATTGACCAGATTACTTCATCTTTTGCCCACGTCCACCCCAGTTTCCAGCCTGGTTCATCCACGTGACGATACTGGTAGTAGTTTTGGATGGTCACCCTCGCCTAGATGCAGCAGTTACATGAAACAAGAAATAAATTAATTGATTTGAATGTGCAAATAAAATTAAGAAGGCTGCAGTGGTTGCAAGATTAGAACAGCAGAAACCGGAAATTGGCTAAATGAAATTTTTATTGAAATGGAAAGCAGCCAGGAAAATTGATAAAGCAACCAAGGATTTAAAATGTGATCTATAACGAAATTGAAAAGTTTTATCACTTGGGAAAATATAAACTCAGTGGCTTCCACAATAGAGGCATATCTGAGGTATGAAATACATCAAATCGAGAACTTCCCAATTACCAAAAATTCAGATTGTACCAGTAAGCCTTTTGATATTTAGAACAGATTCATCACAGAAAAACCATTGGTTTAGCGACCAGCTAAAAAAGAGGATATGTTCTTGCCTATGAGATATTGCTAAAATCCTTTTCGCATGGCATCCTACAGATAGATGTCTAGTTACACATGCGAGCTTGACAAGGAAGACCAGATTATTGTTGAAACTAAGAAATACCAAATCCAACTCATAGAATAGAATTAATATGTGAACTGCTGGAGAATCAGCTTATCATCATACGAACCACATATCCATCAGATGTCCATTGTACCATGTCAAAGGTAACTGTAATGTTTCCATTCGGATCCAGCGGATCATAACAATCTGCAGCAAACGAAAGCCATGGATCTTAACAAGAAAGCAACATGAGAAGAAAACATGGAGAACTTCAAAGTTCAGTTTGATGCCTGAAAATCTGCACGTTACAACGAGCAAATGCAACATCAACAATCCAAAGCAATGTAATTGATGAAGAAATAACTCCATATTCATGGGATAAGCAGGATATAGGATGTAGGGGCATTGTTTAGTCAAAAGAGACAGAAAAGACCTGATTGAGCCATATTATCGAGGAAACGAATTTCTAATAATACTTGCTAGAGAAGTCCATCACTTCTCTCATCTCACATCCAGCGGCCAAAGGCACATTTTGGTCGCATGCTGACAAAAAGGGTTTGGTTGAAAGTATCAATAAGCACATTACAAGACAAATTACTGGCCAAAAACTAATGAACTCCACCAAGATTCTGGGCGACACGCTACTAAGCAACACAAGGACATGGACATTTCGAAAGCCAGCTTTGTCCTTTCCACCAATCTATACTATACGCAAGGCAGAGAGAGTACAAGATAACCCATACTGGTAAGTGGTAACCTCCTAGCACCAGCTGCAGCTATGTAGACAGTAGCACAGGTGGTCAATTCTTGAATTCAGTTAGAATTCGTTAAAAGGGGATATGGGGTAACATTCGTACATTGGGCTGTTACAGAAGCTGAAAAATTTTGTTATCGCACTTCATCATATATAATTTTTTAAAATTATACACAATAAAAAAATTAATCATTTCAACATTTTTTTTTAAAAAAACTTTTAAGGAGTGGCTTCCGTCAGTTTTCTAGCTGAATTCACCTAGTAGTTCAGCCAAGGAGTGGCGGAATAAGATGTCTAGTTCCATCACTCCTTGGCGGATTAACTTACAAAGCCATATAAATAAAGCATTATACTATTTATGAATAAAACTTAAATTTTGAACAATCTGAATACTGCTACATTATTTCTCATGTTCCTTGCCTGCCACTGCTCAAGTACACTCCCGTTTACGTGTGATTTCAAGCACCTCTATTATAAATGCATCATTCTGTTCTAACATTATCTTCAAGGGGTTATCTCTAACTACTAGAATACTATTTACCATATCCTATCTTAGCAAAATAAGTTACAAACTATTACATAAAGAACACTTTATTAACAAGTGGCTAAATTCAAAATCACAAACGAGCAGTACTTATCACTGCATCTGTGATAGGTGCAGCTCAAAGATGGGACACACTACATTGGAGAAGGTTGAAATTTTGGAATTAATACATATAATTCGAGGTGCACAATAATGGAGATATTGCAACAGATCCAAATTATAGCACGCCAAGTATGTGGGAGTTTAGTTGCTCTCAGTATTCGTCTGAGCTATCGTATCGCATATGATATATTTATTGTTGTTACTCGACCTATAGTCCTTATGTGATATGATAGGAATTTTCAGAATGCACTGGACACGACCAAACTACTGCAAGATTCGATCTCGCATGTAGGATCTAGAATGTCGCAGAAACACAAATAACTGTGAAAAGTAAAGATCCAATGTGTAGTGAGGGGACTCGGACCATATGGAGTTTAGAAAATTGTCGATACAATATAAAATAAAAACTAATGATAAACGGGAAAAAAATATAACATTAATGATGTTTTGCTATAATATTTACGTACCTTTCTGGAGGACATATCATCCAAGTACAAATGTATATTAGAGGTCTTCAAATTTCATTGGAACATTTCTATGATGCATGAAGTAGGATGTGTGAGGTTGGGCTTCCTACAAGGCGTTAGAATGCTGGGGAGCAGAAATCAAGAAGTATAAATAAATCAACTCTCGAAGCTAACTGATGATGATATAAGTACGCAAGTCATCTTGTTCCTCATGCGTATTGATTAGTGGTTATAAATGATACAATATTCAATCCTTACCCTTGTTTAAGAACAAGATACAACCAAACAAATACGCCAGGTATGCTCGAGTATGGTCTGCCAGAAACAATGATTTTCCGGTGGTAGCCTAATGAAGAACGTTGAATTTCATACCCCTATTGTCTAGCTGACTACAAATAAATGCTAACAACAAACATAAGCTGCTACACATACTCGCAATAATTCTATCTCTTCCAATATTGTGATGAATGATATCACATGTCATAGGAATCTTGAAAATGTATGCCACATTGTGAAAGGTGATGGTAATCTCGTCGAAGGATATGTGAAACGTGTTCATGTCTGACTGTTACCTCTCAGTAAATGCCGATATCAGCAAGTTGTTCCTGTGAGTGAACATATAGTCTCGCAAGTGGCTCAGACATGAAGCCGTGATGATTGACTTTACTACAGAGTCTGCCACAACTTACCTATCCAGATAACACATTTTCTGGTGTATCACGAGGACCAACAATTCTTATAGAATAATGTACATTATTCACATATCTTATTTATTTTGCAATTTATCGAAAATAAAGTATGAAGAATACCTCGTAAATGCACCGCATCGCCCAGTCCGCCTATAACCAAAAGCCTCAAATTGCTGCATACTTTCTATCGGTTATCTTTAAACATCAGGATCCGGTCGGGTGCTAAAAATAGATAGAATCTTCCTCCACGATACTGTAGTTACATCGCGTGATGCTGCTTGTGCGGGCGTGGTGAGTACTCGAAGATGAGCAGACTCGCTAACTTTTCATGGAAGAGGACCCGATGAGTTCTGCCTTTGAGAAGAACCACTAGCTCCGGATACTAAAAGAGTTAGGCTGCCAACTATCGCAGCAACAAGTTGCAATAATCCTCTTTAAGGTTTGTTGGAAGAATACGTTGGGGTTGTGTTTGAGACTGTCTGCTCAGCCTCAATTTCAGCCTCGACGAGGGGGCTCATCTACATCTTCTCTACAAGTTGATTAAGATTGTTAACCAAATGATGTATATCTTCAATGAGAGAATTTGTCCCTTTCTCGTAGTCTTTCGAATGTCGATATAGAGTCACGAGAACTATCGGTGTGTAAAAATACGACAGACCTGCCTTATCCATGTGTCCTGTCACACCTCCCGATACATGCAACGTGAGATACGAAAAATAATATAGTGTAACTAGAGGAATCGATGTTGTCGGAGGCCAATGATATGCAGAATAGGCTATAAATAGAGAGTACATATCATACACTCATTGCATGGGTAGTTTGGTTTGTATTGAATCGATAGCCATCGTTACATTCGGTGTTGAAATAAATATGTCACTAATACTATACCTCGATACCACACCCGATTGTTACCTCGTGAATGTAGTAATAGGCTATCGTTCGTGCAAATAGCCATTACATTTAGTCACCGATCCTAAATCAAGTGATAAATCTTATCATTTTCTTGAAGGCTTCACCATCTGTCATATATAAATAAATGTCTTAATTTTATAATTTTTAAAAAATTACTTATAATTAATTAGATATTTAATTTTAAAAAGTTACAATCTCATATTAATAATATTATAATAATTAATAATAATAGTTAGCTAATTAAATAGTAAATTAAAATACATAAAAAATTACCATATATCTAATACGGAAACGCTGGACGTGACCGAATTTTCCTAAACTAAAGCTACAAGAAAACACAAAAGGATCTCTCTTCACCAGACTGGAAAATCTTTCCAAGAAATCAAGAATAATAGTGGCCGAATTCCTAAAGAATAAAGAATAAAACAAAACTCGGGTTTTTGACATTTCATACCCTGTTTCTCGAGGTCGGTCAACGCACGTGCATTAGGACGAACGCCTTGATCTAAGGCATTCATACGAAAAAGAGTCCAAACAAAAGAACGCATCAGTGCGGCAGTGGAGCCCACTATAACAACAAGGCCCAACAGATTGAAACTCTCTCAAAATTTATCGTAGAAGAGTAATTTAAATATGTTCTGTAATAGAATAGAATTTGAGTTTAAATTTTTTTATTTTGAGAATTGTAAAATTTATCATATGAGAGTAATTTTAAATATTTGGTGTGACTGAATAAAATTTGAGTTTATAATTTTTTATTTTGAAGATTGTAAAAATAAATTATTTATAAAATAAAAAATAATATTCATAGTAAACAATTTATATCAAGTTTTGTAAAAATAAGCAATTTCAGAATCATTGATCGTTCACCCGGTCCAAATTTGGTCAACCTAAAAAACAAGAGCCTGCAACCATAGCCGGCACAGAAGAACGCCCCAAAGGAAAAAGAAAGCAGGTATGATCACGAGGCATATTTTCGGAATATTTGGATTTAGTTTTATTTGATAATTAATGGAACATTTTATTTTAAATTTTAAATTTATTCTTTAATTGATGGAAACAATTCATCTTTTTAAAAGTGAAGAAAAATAAATAAAACTCAATTCAAGGCCACATTAATTTTGTTCCTTAAAAAAATACACATTAATTTTGGAGTAACTTAAAAGACCAATGTTGGCAACAATGCGATAATTTGGTAGGACTTTTTTGGTTTTAAGACATGGAGGAGTATGTGATTTGAATAGGGTTCTTTTACCATTTAACTACTATCTTATCATCAATAATTTTGTAGTCTACAAAAATGCACTATAACAGTCATTTAATTCACAACTCCATCGCTAATGTATCGAAAGAAAAAAAAAAATCCCAAGGATACTGCTCGCCAAGATATATCAAATATATGGAGTTAATAGTGCAAATCATTATACTAACGATAAGTTTTGTGCAAAATAATAACATCTGGTATACTATTTTCTTGATTTAAAATTGAATGTTTAAATTTATATTTTGAACTGTCAAAAAATTAAAATTTAAATTTTGAGAGAATGACTTTTTTAATCTTTAAAGTTTAAAGTAAACTATTTTAGCATCCTCAAAGTTTTTTTTTAGCCAGTATGATCCCTAATGTATTTTGGTTATGCCAAAATACCTCCGCCACCAATCTATGCTTAGACTTTCGGCAAAAAATAAGTATATAATCGTCACGCATTGATTTTTCAAGGGTAAATTAGATAACTCATCACATTTCCTTCCAAAACTACCTCACCTGCCTAATACATGATCTTATTCAGCCACTATCTCCCTTATTTTCCACCTTGTTTCTGGATGGAAGTTTGAGTAGAGATTGGTGATTAAGGTGTTTGGCAAAGAAAAAATTCATTAGGATCATAACGATCAATTTTTTTTTTTGAAATTATTAATATATTTTGTTTCAAACTTTAAGGATTAAATTGATAATTTTTTAAATAAACTGTAACTGTTGATGTATTTGATTTGAGGATATAACCTTTAATAATACATGAGAAATAATGTCAAAACTAGTTTATGATTAAAAACCCCACTAAACTTTTAGAGAGGTGATATTCTCACTTTTTTTATTTTTCTCTTATTATTTTATAATTGAAAAGATCTTAATACCCAAAAAACAGCTTCAAAATTTCAATATGATATTGTCATCTTCTCCAACTATATAACTTCAATTTTATTTTAATTTGCAAGAATTTGGGATTGGCAGTTGGCGCTTTAAATCATTTTTGCAGTTAAAAGGGAAGAGGGGATATACAACAACTGCATTAAATTCAAAACTTGCCCTACTTGTTGGAGTTGACCTTCTTTTCCATTTCTCTTTGATCAGACACGATGACGCAACTCACTGCATTTATAAAGCGCCTTCATACAACAACTGCATTAAAAAGGATACGTAACAGACATCACAAGAAAATATCATACAAATTAATATGAATTAAAAAATAATATATATATATATATATAACTTCATGTATATCAGGTGGGATTATTTTAAGCTAAGGTGGTAAGTTATGTTCAGTTCGTGAAGCAAAGTGTGGAGAAAGGGAAATTTTCAATTAGAAAGAAAAAAAAAGGAAAAAGAATAGGGAAAGTGCGAGTCGAATATGCTTTGCTCTATAACTAAATATCTAAGTATCATCTTATTTTAGGTTGTTCAATATGAGTGTTGGTTCTTCTAAAATAAATAAAATTTTCATTTAAACTTTCAAATCTTACGACTTCTTGAATTTAATTAACTCGTTAACCAACAAATATAATATGATATGATAATTTATATATGATCAAATCGCATCTTAAATCGCATCTTATAGCTTAGCAGTAAGCTTGTTTTCTTTCAACACAAAAGTCTTGTAAACGTGAGCCAAATTCCTTGATTAAAATGACTAAATCAGTCATCTAAATAATAGTTTAAGAGCCATTAGTTAATAAGCTAGCTTTTGAGTGAAAAATCATGATGCCATTAATTAGTTACTTCTTCATAGAGAATAGTCTTTTATTTTGTTTGATGTACTAATAGTCTTTTAAATTTTATTTCGTGTAATAGTTTAGAGATTACACATAAAATTTAACTATATCATACAAGTTCTATGTGACGGGCTCATATTAAAAGAGAAATTAATTCTATTTCTAGTGAACGGTAGGGAATTTCACTTGTCCTTTACTGGGACAACTCCATTTGACAGAGAATTGGATATTTTATTTTCATGTTTTTGGCTCATTGTTAGTGCATAGTTGGTTAAAATTGATGATCAAAACATCAATCTCAGCTTTCACGTATTATATACTTTCTCGATTTCAAAATATATGTTCTACTTTATACTTTCGTTTGTTTCAAAATATAAATAAGTCATCTTTTTATGTAAAACTTCCAAGCAACTATTTAAATACTTTTATTTTCTAAAAACTATTTATTTTTTAACCAACCACCTTAAAGACTAATTCTCAATATTAAATTTGAATTTGATACACTAACTAATAATTTTTAAATAAAAGCATTTTAAACACCTATCAATCTTTTTCCATAAAATTTATTAAAATTTTAATTCCCTATAATAAAGAAATAGGACATATGTTTTGAATAGGAGGGAGTATTATCCACTAACACCTCTGATGCTGTTGGGCAATGCCTCCACATTTATACCATAGAGTCAACCATACAAGTTGCTAACTAAAAAGCAGTGTCTTAAAGAGCATGCAAATGTAGTTCGCTTAAAAGCTTCCGCCCTGACAGCACTTAATTCTTTCCCTTTTTTCTTCCACTCTCAACAACCAATATGTCTTAATTAATGGAAGATAAGATTCACGACGTTCAGGTTTTGAAGCAAAAGTCGTTCGATTCTCCATTTTTCTGCAGATTAAGGAAAGTTTTTCATGTCATTCTTGTTATAGATATTTGTTTGCGAGGAAATTGAATGTCATGTATAATTCATTGACTCAAGGCCGGAAATATATACTAACCCTAATCACGAAATTACAATGCCGTAGCATCTGCATATCTAGACTTCCTAACCCAAGTATATCAGCTAAAGGTCTACATCAGATGTAGTACACAAGACAGAAGACTACTTTCTATGTGAGATTGGATAGTATTTTGATATGAGATTTTTTATCTTTGAACTTTTTATGAAAAAATTTTTTGTAAAAGAAAAATTGATACTAAAAGTAAAAAAATTTGCATTGTGTCGATAGCGAACCCAATCCAAATAAGGGTTTTGTACACTCTCATTTATAAGCATTTATCTCTATCCTGTGAGATTATGTTTTTAAGAATGCTTATAAATGAGAGCTACATAGCCCCTATTATGTGGGATATGATAGTCTATTTTAAACTAAAACTGAAGCATTTTCTCTCAACGTCTTGATTTCTTTGGGTATTTTAATCACAGGAGGCCAATATAATGTGAACGGTTATGATATGAGCTATTGTTTTCCATAATTTATTAGTACTCAAATACGCAACTAACGTACAAATCCCGATCCAAATTTCTCGTGAAAGCAACCAAAGAGTTGATTTTTGCACGTTGGCCTTCCCCACAAGGAGCCTATAAATCATTTCCTGATGATTGTATACAAGAAAAGAAAGAAAGAAAAAAGAAAAAAGAAAAAAGAAATTTGTAAACTCATTTGCCACTGTTTTTCATTTTGTTTTGAGTAATTGAGAAAGTTAGTCCCATAATTATTTATTTTATTTTAACATCGTCCTATATTTTTTCTCAACTTTTTTATTCCTCCGTCTATTTTGTTTCGAAATTACTGTCCCAAAGCGGTGGAATCCGGCGTTCTTATACACGTGCATTTCCCGTGGACAAGGGTAAAATTGCCAATTCACAAATTCCCTTCATCTCCTCTATCTCCTTCTCCTGTTTACCATTGCTACCTTTGTCACCACCATCTTCTTCTACAACTCTCTTCCATGTTTTGCCGTCACGACCATCACTTCCCCTTCCTCTTCTTTGAACTGATTCCTCCCACTGCCACGACTATATCTGCCATAGCTAAAACAAATATTTAAAGTTTGTATGTAACAAAGTAGAGGTTAAAGAGGTAAGAAATTACATAATTAGAGTGCATTCTAATTTCTTACAATTCAAAAATAGTAGGCATTCAAGATTCAAAGTCACTTTTATTATAGTGAAGAAATAGATTAGATTTCTGGACTTCTAAATTTTCTCTTCTTCAAGCTAGTGAGATGGATCTATTTGTTTTATTTCCCACTGCTATTCTTCTCCTCCTAATTAGTTGAATTCGAATTTTGGACCTTTTATACTATATTGTTTAATGCATTTTGATTGAAGCTTATAGCAGCTTCAAAGCTTCTACTTTCTATGATACTTTGGTAATTGTTTTCACTTTAATCATGATTGATAAACTGTATGCTCCATCAACTAAAATTTCTTAAAGTTTCTTAACAGTTGAAGGGAGCGGTCATTGGGCAGGGAAGGGAGAAATGAATGGGTTATGATGGAAAAAGGTAGAAAAGAATTGTAGAAGAAAGTGATGGTTGTGGTTGTTTCTGAATGCAGGAGGAGAGATGGTGGTGCAGAATGGAGGAAGAAGATATGGGGATTGGGAGAGATGAAGAAAATTTATAAATTGACAAATTTGCCCTTCTTATCTTGCTCATGAGAAATGCATGTGCATAGGGTATACCAAGGGTTGTAAATCGGCTCAATGAATTGGGCTTGAGCTCTCCTCACTCTGCTCTAGTCTTTTTTTTTATTTTTTTCACATTTGAACTTATTTTATATTTTTATTTTCGTTCTGTAAAAATTTATTTGATTTTTTAAAGATAATTAATGTTATACTTTTAAAAAGCGTGTTAAAAGTATAATTTGAACTCAAAAAACTACATTAAGCAGGCCCATATTTAATCAGGCCAGGTTCGGGCCAGCATTGACAATCCTAGAGATACCGGATTCGGCCGCAAAATAACTGTTAGGACTTTTAATTTTGCAACATAATAGATAGAGGACTAAAAAGATTGAGAAAAAGAATTCAGAACAGAGTTAACAAACTAAATAGTTATAAGATTAATTTTGCCAATTACTCATTTGTTTTATACTTGAAGGAAAATCAGAAGTAGGATATACTTGTGTAATCGTGAGTGCACATGTGGAAGATAATAATTGTGAGCTCAATGTCAAGCATGGAGGTCATCTATAATGATTCTGCAGGGTCGTATCCATCTATAAATGGTCTCAAGATGGAGACTCAAGATGCCACAACTGGTTTCTCAGTCTCGCAAGTTTGCTTCTCTAAATAAAGCAACGAAAGGAACTGAAACGTCTGCGCTGAATTTCGAGTTCTGAGTCATAAATGGCTGCCAATTCTGGCCATGTGAGTTTGGACCTCGAAGGAAATAGAGTTCAACCCGTGCCTTCTACACCGAGGTATAAGTATCTTTTATCTCCACTTGTTTCATTTTCATGATTTTGATGTCGAACTTCTCTTTGATCTGTTTTGCAGGTCAGACTACCTGGAACTCGATCAAAAGAAGCAAGTTGCGTCTGCTTCCGATCTCACCCTAAGCCAAAGGCTAGGCTTACACGAGTTCTTTTCATTGGATGTTAGTACTAATTTGTCTTCAAATTAAGCTTTCATTTCGTCAATGGTTTGTAAATCGGCGGCTTATGTATCTACGTGGACAATTGGCGCAGGTCTGGCGGGCATCTGTGGGTGAGCTTCTTGGCACCGCTGTGCTGGTTTTCATGCTGGATACCATAGTCATCTCAACTCTTCAGAGTGATGTCAAAATGCCTAACCTGATCATGTCGATTATCATAGCCATTATTATCATAATTCTACTGCTTGCTGTATTCCCAGTTTCCGGTGGCCATATCAACCCCGTCATCTCTTTCTCCGCCGCTTTAGTTGGTATTATCTCCCTTTCACGAGCCATAATTTACATCGCGGCGCAATGCCTCGGTGCGGTGCTAGGCGCACTAGCACTCAAAGCCGTGGTAAGCAGCAGAATTGAACAGACGTTCTCACTTGGCGGTTGCACACTCACGGTTATCGCACCGGGCCCGAACGGTCCTATCACCACAGGCATCGACACTGCCCAGGCCTTCTGGCTCGAGATCTTTTGCAACTTCGTTTTCCTATTTGCCTCCATTTGGATAGCATACGACCATCGTCAAGCAAAGAGACTAGGGCTGGTTCTTGTTATGTCTATCGTCGGAACTGTGCTGGGTCTCCTGGTGTTCATATCAACCACCGTCACAGTTACAAAGGGATACGCCGGAGCTGGGTTGAACCCTGCTCGGTGTCTCGGTCCTGCAATCGTAAGAGGAGGCCACCTATGGGATGGCCACTGGATCTTTTGGGCAGGGCCTGCTATTTCTTGCTTTGCGTTCTATATTTACACCCAAATCATCCCTAATGACCATTTCCACTCCGAAGGCTACAAGCATGACTTCTTTGGGGTCTTGAAGGCTTTGGTTGGATTCAAGAGTAAGCAGAAGTAAAATCTTGACCCATCAAACTGGGCAGATGATGATGGGCTAAGCTTTCTTTTTGCTGGGTAGATATTTACATGCTTTAAATGCTTCCAATGCACTTCTATATGAATTAGTTCTGTGTCGGTTTGTCCCAAGATAATGTATTGTTAGATAATGAAATGTTACTATACATAATTGTGGTCTGAATACTTTTAGTGATGGTAAAAGTCGTCACTACAAGTTAAACTATGAGTTACTATTATTATTTGTAACTTTTTTTAACAAAAAATTGCTACTTGCAATCATAAATACTTTTTTCACTGATCAAATTGCGACGACTTTTGAAAGTTTGTCATAATTACTTAATATTATTGTGACAAAATTATATGATCATAATAAATTTAAATATTCATGACAATTTTTTGACACAAAAAATATTAAATTGTGACGAATAAAGTTGTAATATTGTGACAACATCATCCATTCTGAGATAACTGAAAATAGTGACAAAATTTTTGTCACTAACAATATTTAGTGACAAAAATGACATTGTCACTAAACTTATTAATGAGAAAAGAAGAAATAAAACTAAACTGAGCCTCAAGCGGCTTAGCTAAGCCGCCAGTCAGGCACAAACATCGGATGCGAATAAATTTTGCCGCCAGTCAGGCACAAACATCGGATGGGAATAAATTTTTCATCTAAACTTTTTGCGTTAGCTTGGAGTGATTTTCAAAATAAAAAAAATCACTTTTTTCACTTTAATTCTATTTTTTTCTCACGAACAATTTATTTTTACGATTTTTAATACAACTTAACTCAAAATAAACTCAAATTCAAGTTGAGCCTTAAATTTTATAGTTTGAATTCAACTTTTTAATTAATAAATATAATGTGATAACTTTTACATAGTTAAATGGTATCTTAAATTTTTGTATCAAGTTAAACGTTTATGTTCAATTATGAATTGAATGAATAGCTATATGATGACAAATCTTTCTTGTTCTTGTGGAAAATTTACTTATCCTTTTCTACTCATACACGTAGCAGGTGGATCTCTTACCGGGAAACTTTTAAGTGGAATATGCATGATTATCATCCTTGATAAATTCCAACAATTTTGGGTCACTAATGAAAATGGGTAAGTGAGACTGCAAAATAATGACTGCTAGACAGATTGAAAAAGAAAGATTAGTCCAATTTCTTCCAAATGAATTATAGGGAAGCAGTAAGCTTGTTTTCTTTCAACACCAAAGTCTTGTAAACGTGAGCCAAATTCCTTGATTAAGCAAATCTATCATTTAAATAATAGTTTAAGAGTCGGTTAGTTAATAAGCTAGCATTTGAGTGAAAAATCATAGTGCCATTAGTTACTTCATTCATAGAGAATAGTCTTTTATTTTGTTTAATGCACTCATAGTTTTTTAAATTTTATCTCGTGTAATAGTTTAGCGATAATTGCACATAAAATTTAACTGTATCATATAAGTCCTATGTGACGGGGTCATATCAAAAGAGAAATTAATTGAATTTCTAGTGAAGGGTATGAAATTTCACTTGTTCTTTACTGGGGCCAACTCCATTTGACAAATAATTGGATATTTTATTTTCATGTTTTTGGCTCATTGTTAGTGTACAGTGGGTTAAAATTGGTGATCAAAACATCAATCTTAGTTTGCACGTATTGTATGTTATCTGCTAACACAACCCTGATGTGGTTGGGCAATGCCTCCATATTTATACCATAGAGTCAACCATGCAAGTTGCTAACTAAAAAGCAGTGTCTTAAAGAGCATGCAAATGTAGTTCGCTTGAAAGCTCCCGCCACTACGGCACTAAATTCCCACTGTTTTCTTCCATTCTCAACAACCAAAATGTCTTAGTTAAGGGAAGATAAGATTCACAACGTTCAGGATTTAAAAGAAAAAGTCGTTCGATTCTCCATTTTTTTTTTCCCCTGCAGATTAGGGAAAGGCTTTCGTATCATTCTTATTATAGATATAAGCATTTGCTCTCAACGTCTCGAACAAAGACACAACTAAAGCACAAATCCCGTTCTGCATTTCTCGTGGAACCAACCAAAAAAGTTGATTTTTGCATGTTGGCCTTCTGGAAAGGAAGGTACGGATTCCTGATTATTCTGTGCAAGAAAAGAAAAAAAAGAAAATTTCCATGGAAACTCTTTTACCACTGTTTTCATTTTTTATACTCGAACAAGGAAAATCGGAAGTACGAGTAACTTTTTTAGGTGAATCCGGTGCACGACCCCACTTGTGAACCAGATTCACTATAATCTGCCACATCACCATTTTCAAGTTCTTGTTCCTTAAAATATCAGTTAGTTTCGATGGCGTTTATGTAATTCATGGCACATCCTGAATCCCTAAATTTCTCCCATTCACAAACAGACGGACCATAATTCTGGTCCCCTCTTTCTCCTTCTTCTCTCTGCTGACAGTAAAAAAAACTTCGCAGAAAAACACAAGGGCTACTTGGATTGAGATTTAATTTCATTTTTTTCTTATTTTTTATTTTAATTTTACTTCTACTCTTATAAATATGTTATTTTTAATATAATTTAATTAAAAAACTCGATCCAATCTCGCCTAAAATCCAAAATCAAAATTAGAGTGGTGTGCTTGGAAAGAAACCGAAAATTTTGACATGGCAATAAGAAAATCTCCCTCGTGTCTTTACTTTTCCATTTTCTGATAGGGTTTATAGACAATGACTTGTTCGTTTTTTGTTAGATCTCCCACTTGCTGGTTAAAACTTTGAAACTCCTAGGCCTTCTAAATATAGCTTTGGAGTCGTAGCTTCGTGGCCTTCAATTTCAATGAGAGATGAAATCCCTGTCGAGAACACTCTCCCTGTTACATGCCGGAATCAGCGAAGGAAAAAGAAGAAAAAGGAAACAAAAGAGGGGCAGCCAGAGAGCCCTCATCAAATCATGCTTCTCTCTCTTTTTTTATCCCCTTTATTTTGCTTTGAGGTTGATGCTTTCCTGAAGCCTGGCATCAGCTACGTGAATTTAGTACCACTAAGAAGGGTACTATATATATATATATATCTAGTAGTGATATAAATATACATATTTTTAATTGATTAAAATTTTAATTTTAATTTTAATTAATATTGATTAGTTCAAAAATTAACCTTTTTCCAAAATTGTCAGTTTGGATAACATGTTTAATGATAAATAAATAGTTCTAAAACATTCTCAAAATACTTTGTCTAAAAAAGAAAAGATTCCTAAGTGAGAATTGACCGACCTTTTTGAAATGAGTCCCAATAGCATTATCGGGGCCACTATTTAGTAATATTTTTTAAAAAAAAATATATAACGTATTGCCATCTAGAGAGGAAAATTTTGGAAGTGACTGACTGTGCATAATGATGTAAGCTTATAAAAAAAGAAGTTTTCGATATAAATTATTAAAAATTTAATTTTTACACTTTTTGTGGTATTGGTAAAAAAATAAATTTTGCGATGGAAAAAAAAATAAATTTAAAGTCAAAACTAAAAGTTTAAATTTGATCCAATGTTTACAATTTTGCCGTGGAGCTAACACATAAGAAAATTTACAGCACTAGTATTATATATTGAGGCAAAGTTGAACATAGAGATTCCAAGAACTATTATGGCAGCCAATAGTCGAAAATGAAATTTTGATCTCAATATATGGAGGTGAACAGATGGATACTCGATTGAAATGTGAATCCAAAAGAAGAGTTTGAATCTTCTATCCTCAAATTAGATATTGATTCCTTGCAAGAATTGTTGACATTTCAGTGTTGACCACAACATTTGACAATTATTTTTCTGACTATCCAATCTCCATAATCAGTATGAAAACCCGCAATGCGAGGTAACTAACTCCGTAGGCTGGGCAGATAAACAAATTAAGAATGAAGGAAATTAGGAAAATTTCAAGTATTAAATGCCTTGAAAAACAAAAATGACTTGTGCGCATCTTGTAATCCACTTATTTGAAGGTTTCAAGTTGTGAGACGATATTGATTATCTAAATACAATAGGACACAAGTAAAAAATATTTATCAGATCCATTTTTCTATTCAACGCTCTGACCAACGCCTCCTTTCTCTATCACAATCTCGATTCGTTTTGTGCATGTGAACTGTCGTAGCCACCCGCCAAACATGTCTTCCGGAGAAAATTCTCTGACCACATAATTCTTCATTCTTCTTCACATGTATTTAAATTATATTTGATTGTGAAAATTTTTATTTTAAATTTTATAAAAATAAAGTTTTTATTAAAAAAAAATAATTATATATTTAATTAAAGTGGTATTCTTTGTCAATTACATTGTTGCCCTCAGAACAAACCGTGGTTGGTGCGGGAAGAGAGAGGACACTGGAGTCTGTTTGAAAACTTTAAAGTGGCAATTTGACAGATTATGGTGAATTCCGTTCACAAGTGGAGCCGTCTATCAAATTTACCAAGTAAGATATATTTATGTAATCATGAATGCATAGGTGGGAGTGGTATATTATTTGATTTAATAGTTGAAGATATTTAAAGATATTTTGAGGATAAAAAATATTTTGATTTTCTTCTCAAAATTAAAGATATTTTAAAATTTAAATTTAAATTCAATCTTCTATATCAAATATGATTTCTTTCTCTTTCTCTACCAAACTTGATTCTCTCTCTCTCTCTCTCTTCGTTCTCTTTTTTCTCTCATTTATTTTTCTCTTCTCTCTATCATTTCTCTAAATCATATGCTATAGAAATATTGAACCAATGTTTTGCAATGGATACATAGCAATAAGATCGAAATCAAAGTCAAAGAATGGTTATAAAACTTGATAAAGACTTGCAAGATACAAATTTTCATATTTTTAAAGTAAGATATGTTTGATATTTTGATTTGATCTTGACCTTTCTTTATTTTTTTGTTGGTAAATTTGATCTTGACATTTCTAAAGCTAAACAAAACACTAAATTTACCAACCAAAAAAAAAAAAAAAGAAAGGTCAAGACTAAGGACTAAAATTATAGACATAACTTATTTTAGAAATATGAAAAATTTGTATCTTAAAAGTTCCTGTCAAGTTTGGAAACCATTCTTCGACTTCGATTTCGATATTATTGTTGTCTATCTATTACAAATCATTTGTTCAATATTTTTGTAATACAGATTTAGAGAAATGATAGAGGGAAGAGAAAAAGCAATGAAAGAGAAGAGTAAATGAAAAGAGATAATCATATTTGGTGTAAAGAGATAGTCATGTTAAATATAAGAGGATAAATTCAAATTTTAATTTTAAAATATCTTTGAGTTTGAAAGGTAATTTAAATATTTTTTATTTTTAAAATACGCTTAAACATCACAAACTATTAGATTAAAGAAAGACCAATTGAGCGGTAAAGAATGAGCCCTCTACATTCCGGAATGTTGTCGACCGTAATGAAAAGTGCAAGGTCGAGTTGTCGGATTTTGGGTCAAACAATTTAATTCTAACGTGAAAGAGAGGGAATGCATGCAGGAAGTTGATTAATTCCTAACCTCAGACAATTAGAAGATCTGCTAATATGAGATTTTCAGGTTTCAAATGTGGACTGTCAGCGAATGTATATATATATATATATAGAGAGAGAGAGAGAGAGAGAGAGAAGGACGATTCAACACCGTAGCAGGACTGCATGTAGAAGATATTAATTGCGAATCAACGTCAAGCATGGAGATACTCTAGCATGGTTCTGCAGGGTCGGATCCATCTATAAATTGTCCAAAGAGGGGGGCACAAGATACCACAACTGGTTTCTCACTCTCATAAGTTTGCTTTTCTAACTAAAGCAACTGAAGGACCCGAAACGTCTACACTGAATTTCGAGTTCTTAGTCATAAATGGCTACCAATTCTGGCCATGTGAGTTTGGACCTGGAAGGACATAGAGTTCAACCTGCGCCTTCTTCACCAAGGTATAAGTATCTTTATCTCTATTCATTTCATTTTCTTGATTTTGATCTGGAACTTCTCTTTGATCTGCACCTTTTGTTCTTGCTTTGCAGGTCAGACTACCTGGAACTCGATCAACAGAAGCAAGCTGCGCCTGCTTCTGATCTCACCCTAAGCCAAAGGCTTGGCTTACACGAGTTCTTTTTATTGGGTGTTAGTACTACTTAATTTGTCTTCCAATTAAGCTTTCGCATCGTCAATGGTTTGTAAATCGGTGGCTTATGTATCTGCTTGGAAAATTGGCGCAGGTCTGGCGGGCATCTGTGGGTGAGCTTCTTGGCACCGCTGTGCTGGTTTTCATGCTGGATACCATAGTCATCTCAACTCTTCAGAGTGATGTCAAAATGCCAAACCTGATCATGTCGATTCTCATAGCCATTATTATCACAATCCTACTAATTGCTGTATTCCCAGTTTCCGGTGGCCATATTAACCCCGTCATCACTTTCTCCGCCGCGTTAGTTGGTCTTATCTCCCTTTCACGAGCCATAATTTACATCGTGGCGCAATGCCTCGGTGCGATGCTAGGCGCACTAGCACTCAAAGCCGTGGTAAGCAGCAGAATTGAACAGACGTTCTCACTTGGCGGTTGCACACTCACGGTTATCGCACCGGGCCCGAACGGTCCTATCACCACAGGCATCGACACTGCCCAGGCCTTCTGGCTCGAGATCTTTTGCAACTTCGTTTTCCTATTTGCCTCCATTTGGATAGCATACGACCATCGTCAAGCAAAGAGACTAGGGCTGGTTCTTGTTATGTCTATCGTCGGAGCTGTGCTGGGTCTCCTGGTGTTCATATCGACCACCGTCACAGTTACAAGGGGATACGCCGGAGCTGGGTTGAACCCTGCTCGGTGTCTCGGTCCTGCAATCGTAAGAGGAGGCCACCTATGGGATGGCCACTGGATCTTTTGGGTAGGGCCTGCTATTTCTTGCTTTGCGTTCTATATTTACACCCAAATCATCCCTAATGATCATTTCCACTTCGAAGGCTACAAGCATGACTTCTTTGGGGTCTTGAAGGCTTTGGTTGGATTCAAGAGTAAGCAGAAGTAAATTCTTGCCCCATCAAACTGGAAAGATGATGATGTGCTAAGCTTTCCTTTTCCTGGGGAAGATATTTACATGCATTAAATGCTTCCAATGCAGCTCTATATGAATTTCTGTGTCAGTTTGTCCCGAGATTTTGTATTGTTAAATAGTACTTAATGAAATGTTACTACATAATTGTCGTTTGACGGTGATATAACAATTCAATTACTCCTCTTGCTTTACTAATGGAGACTTTTCTCCAAGTAATCGATAAGGTCAGACTTCCACATGCGCTTTCATCTTCTTTGAAAACATATCTGTAACTATACTTGTCGTATATCCTTAAATTAGCTTACTGTTCAGTAGAAGTGAGAAACAATTGCATTTAAGAAAGGGTAAATAAGGTCATAATTATCCGCCAAGAGTTATCCAGATTATGATCCACCGATTTCTAAGTGTCCAAAGGAGAAGAAAACATCCCAGAACTTCAGATGATGCCAGACCCAAAATGCAGTCTCGTACTCTCTCTGGAACATTTGTCGTAGGTTTCCCATGTTTTACGAATCACACTGTGAAGGATTTTAGTTGCTGTTTGGATTGCAACTCACACTAAAAAGTTTTTAAAATTTTTGTATTTCGATGAGAGATATTTTTAACTTTTGTGAGGGATGACGTGCAGAGTGAAAAACAGAGTAGAAAAAAATAAAAAATAATTTGAATTAAATTCCAAATACATTGCTCCAATTAATGAGAGTTCCAGGATCACTGGTACGCACCACGTAAGGTGTTGCTGAACTGAGTCAAACTGAGTGCACCCATTGTGATGTGCATTTATTCTACACGATCCAGTTCCGGATTGTTGGCATTGCTGTCCTAATGGGTGATGTCAGGATGCCTAACTATATATAGTCATCGCATACCAGCTCTATTATACAGACTTATTGGTAGGCCCCTCCAAATTTCCTTTAGATATAAACTTTATCTATATATTGCTAGAATTAAATATTCTCGGAATCAGTCAAGTCAATTAGTTCGCAAAATTTTAAATAAAATTATATATTTATTTCTAGAAAGATATATATTTGACTTTAAAATTTAGATAAAGATGCAGGCACTGAATTTCAAACTTAGAAAATATTTTGTATTGGGCAATTAGGTAAAATTGCAAAGAAATATTTATCAGGAAGTTACTTGAATAATATTGCAATATTTATACGATAAATTAATCAGACCGTCACATAATAATGATCAAATAAGTAAAACAGTAGTCACGTTTAAAGGGTACTTAAATAATAACTTTATTCAAAATTTATTATAAAAATATTTGAATTTTAAAACCCGCACATTCTAATAGTAATAGAGTACTCAGACTAGGGTGGATCCTACTTTTGATAACCCGGAGAAAAGAATAAGATAAGCAGCTAGGAAAAGTCATGCATTTATCTCCAGATAACAGATTCATTAAACTCTCAGGACTCAAAATTTCTCTGACCAAATCAAGAGGAATTTTAGGCAGGGTATCAGCCCATGTTGGGAGCAGTGCGGAACAACTCAAAGTTGGTACATTGGTGACAAAATTATAGTTATAGCTGCAAGTGATTTACAAGACATCCTGAATCTAACAAGTTATGCACTTTTTCTGACAGATGTTGTTATGGCACTAGAAGAGTAATACTTTAAGGCAAGGAAAAATTTTACATGCGTTATTATTATTTTCATTCTCTTCATATATGCAGCTGGCCATCCGTCTTAACCAGTAGATTCTGACGAAGGTGCTTGCAAGAGACTGGAGGAGGAGGAAGCAAGCGGCTCGTGGACAACGGAATTGGTAGAAACCGAAACTGGATTGCCTTCCAATTGCAACATGATACTTCCCAGTATTTCTGTCAAAAGCTTCTTGAATTCCTCTTCTTTGACCAATTTACCATCATTAGCATCAAACATCTTAATTGCATCATCTACAATTTTGTCCATCTGCAAAGGTCAGAAATATAAAGCACCCTTCAGCATGGAAGCAAATAGATTGATTTGATAACAAATTATTCAATTAGCTCCCCAAGTGCAACTAGGAATTTTGCACATAAAATGGCAATCATCCTCAACCACAGTACCTGATCAACTGCACCCAAAGGCGGTAAGCCAGCTGCAGCAGCCACAACATCCAAGGCAACACGCAGATATTCTTTCGACATTTTTCCATGACGATCTTTAGGTACATTTTTCAGAGCAGATTCCAGGGTCTGCATCACAGACAACTTGCAGTTAATCATACATACAACGTAACGATGATACTAGTAGGTAAGGTATACTCGTTGTTCTCGTAAATTTGTAAGGCAGGAAGAATAAGCTAGATACTTCTGGAAAATTTGAATGCACAAGCCAATTTACTAAACCTGCAAATTGATTTAAAATATTCTACCAGAATCAAGACTAGGACAAAAGGCAACTGGAGTAGGCATAATTTGAAAGTGACATAATTTTCAAGTCATCAATAATGCGATCTATATTACTTTACTAACCTTCTCTAACTCAAACTTGTTAGATAGTAATCTTTTAATGCCGCTTCCGTCAAATGTGTTTTCACCATGGGCAACAATCACAGGCTGCTCCTTGAGAAGCTTTGATATAATCTCTCCGATCCTTTTGAACTCAACCAAAAATGTTTCTTGTGAAACAGGCTGCTTAGGGAAACCACCGCAAGTCTGAAGGGCCGGTTCTATAATGTTGCTTCTAACCTGCACAAGTAGAGACCCTTTTCAAGTTGTACAACACAAAAATTTCTAATGCAGGAGGTCCATACTGCGGACAACTAAATGGAGTCATACATATAACAAACTATAGCAACACTCACTATAATATAACAAAGTTAAGCCTTGTATATCAAGAAAGAGCAGTAGCCATATTTCCAAGGTGGTGGCACAATCTGTTAAAGTAGAAGCAACAGTGATGCTCAATCTAACAAACACAATCAGCTACTATGTTTGTGTATTGTGGTTTCATGTTATGTAGAAAATGACTATATTGTTAAAAAAGCACACTGCACAGATATACTTACCCAAGAATCTGTAGCAGGAGGCATTCCTTGATCAACTCTAAGCTTCTCAAGTGCCCTGATAATGAAATCTTGGTAGGAGCCATCAGCAGTTTCTATCTCGGAGAAAATGGATAGTATATCTGGCTCAAAACTTGGGCTATTAAGATTTTCAAGGAGGTCTTCACCATCCATACGAAGAATTACAATAGGATCTCGCTTTAAACCAGCAGCCATGCCTAGTAAAACGTCTGAAAGAACCTCTTTAAACTCCGTCTTGCTTACTTTCTCTTGTTGTCCGTGCGTGAACTCATTAAGAACCTAATTCATATGAACATGTTATCTTCAGCAACGGGCAAAACTGCAAAAACCAAACTTGTTGTCCAGGAAAAGATCAGCTAACAAAAAGTTAATTCAACTGCTTGACGTTAGCATTATTATTTTACCCTCTTGAGCTTTGCTAAGGTTAAGAGGATTTTACAAGTTGTCTTGAATGTGAAAGCCCTTAAGAGTTGCTGAGGTTAAGCTCTTCTTGTCATTCTTAATTGATCTCATTTAACGCCCTTAGGTTTCTTTGTCTTTAGAGTGAATATCGTTAGCCAACACCCAGTTCATCTTTCAAAAGCATCTCCATACGATAAGTCTTCAACAACAGTAAAAGTCACATTATGCACAAGGTCTGCCCCAGTCAGGTGGATCGATTACTACTATCCAAACCAAAAGAGAAAAGAAAAGGTACAAAAAGAGAAGTGAATATACAGATTACGTCAAATGACTCTACTGTCCTCCACAGATTAAGAGTTTTATGTGTCATAGCCCAACTTGTTGGGCCACCAAGGTGTTTCTTATCAACCTAATAGTGGTAGCAGTAGACAAGAAAAGTAAGTTCTACATTTATCGTGCATTTCCACTTTATTGCCAGAGCAGAACTAATAACTTGTGTGATATAGGCAGTTACACCTCAAACAAATGTTTTTAAGAGCAACGCAACATCCCATAGTTACTACTACCTTCAGCTAAAATGACTCCACTAAGATTAAGCATGTTGAAATCACTAACTCATTTAGACCTTTTTCTTTTTTTTTTCCTTTCTATTTCCCACATTCAGTTTGCACAGAATTCCAGTCAGCTTCACTTAACTAGGCAAGAATAGCCTAAAATAGAAAAAAGGTGAAATCTAAACAAGGGTCAGATAGAATATGACCAGATAAAAAAAAAAATCCATGTAAATGACCATATGGGCCAGATCATTGAATACGGGTCCAAAGGCAATTTGGTTTGGGATTCGTTTCATTCCCAAACCGTATGGGTTTCAGACTGTATCCAAGCACACCCAAAGATTTTTCTAGAGTTATCAAGAAACTTTCCGAAGTATTTGAATAATGAAAAGCACCCTGTTTTCTAGATTCGCGTGGTAAGAAAATACAACCGTCCAGAACTACCCTCCTAGTTTGAGGATAAAATAATGAGGTCTTGTGCAAGAACCACAAAATAATTTCTCTACTTTATAGGATAATGATAAATAATGACTGGAAGTTGGGAAGCCCAATGACTAGGAGGTTATAAACAGCAATAAAGAAACATACTTATCCTGCTAGTTTGAGATAAAATAATGAGGTCCTGTGCAAGAACCATATAATAATTTCTCTACTTTAAAGTTAATTTAAGGATAATGATAAATAATGAAGCTCGAAGTTCTTGGAAGCGCATTTACTAGGAGGTTCTAAACTGCGATAAAGAAACATAACTATGCCTGCTAACAGTTCCAGAAGCAAGTAGAACCCGAAAATTAAAGTCAAAAGAAATGAGGTCCACAGCAGAGTACTATACTAAAATAAAGAAGCCCCACATAAAAGTTTATGCCATCTGCTGCAAATCAAGACAATGCCAACTTCAAGAATTGACCATTTTCTTCTTAGAGATGTTGCAAATACCACTTTCTTCAACATTGGAAACTTAGAAGAAGCCTAAAATGATGACCAGAATGTTTTATCAATACATTTCTTGAGAAATATTTTGGATTGGTTCTACCCTTCACCATCCTCGAACTCCCATCCCTTGACCTCTGCTTATTTCAAGCAGCTGAACCCACCGTCAAACCCCCGAAGTAACCAAGAAAAGCCAGAGAAAGGATGAAGAAAGGAGGTCTTATTGAGAAACACGAATGCAACAATCATTATGTAATACGCATAAACTAAAATTAAGCAGCCCCATTTGAAAAATGCAGGAAAGAAACAAAAGTGACATACCTCAGAATAGATGTGATCAGACTCCGCAGAAGTGCCCTGAGCAGGCAAGCCAAGAGCAGCGCCTATATCCGCCACCGCAGGTTGCAATTCCTTCACCGAGAGCTTACCATCACAGTCTCTGTCCAGTTCTTGAAACTTATGATCCACAAAGTTACTAAAAACCTGATCATTTCCAACCAACTTCATTATATCCGAACCGTCCAACACCTCACTTTTCTTCTTCATCACACTCTGGTGGTTCTCCATTCGAAATTGAGAGGCCTCTTCCACACTTCCTCCTTTATTTATGACTTCGCCGCCGACTCCCGTGAGCTTTGTGTGCTTCTTTTCGCCGCTCTTTTCCTGTGATGATTTTGGACACCCTTTTAAGCTTCAATGTGCGGAAGTGTGGGACTGTGTGTGTGCGCGGTTAACTTTTTCGTTCTTTTTGACTCTTTCTGCCGAGAAAAATGTCTTTTTCGCCACGATTTAAGTGTGTGGTTAGGACTATAGGGCGGTTGTAGGACGGTAATATTTTTAAAAACATGTGTACAAAGAAATTTTAGTCAGTAAATTGATTTTTTTTTTGTGTTGATTTAATAGTTAGAATTTCAAATATAATAAATAAATACAGAAATTTTAAATATTAAAATAAAATTTAATAATTTAAAAAATTATTTAATATGTATTAAAAAATATTTTCAATTGATACGTTAATTAAATTATTTATTAAGAAATTTAGTGTTTTTACAACCTTAATAATTTTTGTCCGCTCCTGGTTGATTGACACGTGTATTCCAATGGCTGTCCTGTCCGGGTTGCGTATTATGTTGGGAACTGGGTACGCGTCGCGTGTTATGGACATGGAACAGGGGCTGTTTGACTTGCGGTTGGGCGTAGGTGGCGTCCGAGTTTCGCTAGGGTTCAAAGACCTTAAATGGTTGGGCTGTCGTTGTTGAACAGTCAATAATTTGACTTTTTGGTTTGGGGCATGTCTGATTTTATCCTCAATGGCCTTTTCGTTTCCCAACCAAAAACTGGAAAAAAAAAAGGAAATCGGTGGCAATAAAATTTTTGGCTCTCCTTTGCAAGACTCCACTAAGTTCTTCCCTCTTGAGAAAAAAATCTTTAAATTAATCCAGAAAAGAAAAAGTGAAAGAAGGAGAATCACATTCTCTCCGGAAAAAAAAAATAAAAATGGAAGGAGTTAGGTTGCATTACTAAAAAGAAGAGAGGAAGGGTGGGTAAAGATCACGCTTTGATGCATCATTGTATAACCTACTTTCTTCAAAGTTCCCTAGCCGACGTGCATTATGTATTGTGATCTTTGCGAGGGATGGGGCACAAAGTAAAATACTTTTGGAGGCATTTGAGATACTCTGATTCCCTTTGCCTACTGGTTAGTGCGTTGCTGAATAGTATGGATACCTGTAATGGCACTAGGACTCCTGAAGTTTCCATATTCCTTGATCCATCGAAAAAGGAAAAAAGAAAAATAAAAAGAGAATAAAAGAAATCTCCTTGTCAAAATGAAGATGAGAATATTGAAATTCTGATACATTTATGCACTTGGCTCATGAGTTGGCAGTATCTACAAACTTCCAAATCCTGTATGCTAAGAGGAAACACTACACTTTCAGAAAGAAGGGTGAAGAAGATTGAAGAAAATAACAAAATACTTTGATCTCAATATATGTGGAGAAATTGAATTACTTTCCCTTCTCTCCAGGTTTACCATGAGCTGATTGAAACCTTGATGCATATTGAGAAGAGGCATACTGCAACATTTGAATAACTCTGTTTTGTCCATAACTTGCACCCTTTTGCCAAAGGTAAATGGAGATCGTTATTGCTTTATTCTTTAGATCTACCAGATTAACATCAATTTACTTCTCGTGTTTTGTCATGTAGGGCTTAACGAAGGTGTTGTAAATATACGTTGTTCCCTGAAGCAGTTGAAAACAAAATCATGTAAGCAATTGACTAAGAAACTGATCCAACAGAAATCAGAGAAAAAAGAAGAAAAGAAAGAAAAAAGAATTTAACACATACCCTTGTTTTAGGATGCCAAAGGTATATGAAGAATGCAAGTTTAGCTTCACCATAAAGAGGAACCCTTCAAAGAGAAAGCCAAATTGCATAATCGAATTACAATCCCATTTTCCCCTCTTACAAATTTATGCTGTGGTCATAAAACTGGAATCAACAAAATAATCAACCAAGCCCAATATCGCTTACCATGAGAAGGAAAAATCTGTGACTCTTTCACACACTGTGAGAATTGCTACCAATATCCTAGACAAGTCAAAAGAATTTCCATTAGCAATGTCCTTCACTAACAAATATCAATCAGCTTGGGAGTTTCTCAAAATTTGACATCTCAAAATTTGACATCGCAAATTTAAAATAAAAAGAAGAGGAGAGACACACAGTATACAAACTTAGATAAAAATGTATATCTACCACTACTAGCATCTCAACATCTCAAGTTGGAAATTTAAAAGAAAGGAGAAGAACGAGGCACCTTTTATACAAGTTCTGATAACTATATATACCTACCAGTACTGGCACCAAAACACAAGCTGATCAATTTCAGGCCTATGATTTTCCAACGTCTTAAAGCATTGATATGCTGGATAAGCATACCCAAAAATCATCCTGTAAAACAGCATTTAAAAGTTTATCTTCGTATTCATATGTTACGTATATGGAAAAAAGAAAAAGGGGATATACAAGTAAACTTACAGAAGTAATCTTGCGAGGAGGGAGCCCATCATCTTGATTCTTTCACCTTTACAATCTCAAACTTCGGGGATTCCAGTGCAATAACAAAGCTAATTAACAGAAGAGGAATGTGTTTTAGTAATCTTCATTGTAGTTTCCCCATGAAATGGAAGTAATACATGCTTGGATCAAACTAAATGAATACTACTCCCTCTATTCCAAAATATAAGGATTTTTGACATTTGTCTCTCTTCTCAAAATGTTTGGCTTTACCATAATTTTTCTAAAATTTGTCTTATTATAAATATAATTTTTATTTTTATTATATTAATAAAATTAATTAAAAAATACTCTTTATTTTCTTAATCTATGTAAAAAAGTAATAAAAATTTTATATTTTGAAACAGAAAATATAACTACTAAAGTGTACAGGAGAAATGGTAGTGAATATCAAATTATTTTAGCTAGGAAAAAAAGAAAAGAATATCAAACCATTTCAAAGTTCAACATCTTGAGAAATTACAGATTTCAATTTTATACTTTTTTTCCTCTTTTCGGTCACTTCATTTGTTTCCGATGCAGAGAAAGTGCACACAGCAACTAAAATGCCATGCACATTGCAAGCTTGCCTTCTCAAATTGATCTTCGAAATTTTCAAATTATCACAATAAACATGGAGATAGATCAACAGCAAAATTTCACGTTTCGTTTTTATATATAACTCATCAGCTACACCAACCAAAAGTTTGTTTCTCAATCCCATTTGATTGACAGAATACAGATGTGAGCAATACCTTCCATCACCAGCGAGAAAAAGAAAACCCAGGCGCAGAAGAGATGTGACGTACCTTCCAACAAGATTGCGGATTCGAGTGCTGGACTCGTGAATCCGACAATCCTCGCACATTCACAGGTACAGAAATTTTTCTTCGCAAGGGGAGTCTGATGATGCTCATGCAACAATCTTCTTGATAAACGACGCGAGATCGGAAACTTACGCAGAGTGCGGCTAAGCAGCGTACGTGTTCCATTTTTATTGCCACTGAAACGACGTCAAGGTTTATGATCTTTCAACTGTTTGAGCTCGGATCATTTCCGGGTAATGTGGATTCGGAAGAATGTGTCGAGTAATCAATCATTCACGGAAGGATAATGTCTGTGTAAATTTGAAATAATTAATTGGAATTTCATCTTGTCTGCTGAATAGAATCAATAATGAATTTGGAATTAAGGTGGCAATGTAGTTTGGTGGTAATATCTTTCGCGCAGACTTGAATTTTTGTAATCAAAATTAAGTAATAATATGTGTTACTTAATATTGTACAATTATAATCCAATATGGAGTTTGGTAACCACACTCCTACTACCAATATAAGATTATAGTTCGCTATTTTTACTTCTGACACTTACGAGAATATTGGGTGCTCTAAGGAAAAAAAAAAGTATATAATTGTGCAAAGTTGAAAGAACTAGCATTGGACTAGGCCTTCTCCTAGGTAATAGTTAGACTCTACTAGTGCAACTCAAGTAAGACTCAGATTATAAGGGGTAACTCGAGTTGAATTCAAATTAGTCTTATCAATTGACAAAATATTGTTTACTTTAAGTAAACTATATATATATATATATATTGTACAATTGTGATGTAGTAATGGTAGAAGACTTAGCAAAATTTCGAGATTATATTTGACAAATGTCTTGTTTACGTCCACTAGTCTTGCATGCTCAAAAAAAGTTTAATTTTTTAAGATAGAATTTATTTTTAAAATTTTTATTTTGGGTTTCGTAAACGTTAAATTATTTGTGAGAGGAGATGTAGGTCTCATACTTGAAATTTTAAATTTTGTTTGAAAACATAATGCTATCCAATCATAGCCTGAAGTCTTGCATTCAAACGTTGTTTAAAACAATAAATATTTGATTTTTGGTGTATATATATATATATATATATATATTATAAAAATATAACACTCTTTTTTTTATAATTTTAAACTTTTTCATCCTAATTTTTTAATTAGTTTTTAAAAATTTAATTAGTTAGGATCATTTTTAATCTATTAAAATAACTTGAAAATAACTTATACATTAATTTTAATTTTACATTTTATATATTAAATTACTTTTTAAAAGTATGAGACTTCAATTATTACTTTAAAAATTTTTGATTAGTTATAATTATTTTTAGTCCATTAAAATAATTTTACTACTTATATATTAACTTAAATTTTGAATTTCATATTTTTTTGATGAAATTGAATTTCATATACTAACATATTTATAAAACTAAAAAACGATAATTATTCAATTTACTTTATAATTTTTTGATTGGTTATGATTATTTTAAATCTATTAATATAATTTTAAATTATTTATATGTTAACTCAAATTTTAAATTCTGTATTTTAAAAAAATTAAATTTCGTATAGTTATCAACAAACATGATCTTTATCTTTACCATTTTATTTAACCTAATCTCTTAATTTAAACTACATTTATTAAAGCTAAATTTCTAATTGTCCATTTCTTCCACACATAATGCACATCATCATCATTATTTTTTGTACATTCTTTTTTTTTCACTTGTCTTTCCTAAAATGTAATCACTTCTTCAACATTTTTTTTTTGTTTAATCATCACTCAAATGTCATCATATCCAGAAGCTCCAATCCCTATATTTTTTTATCGTTACTTCTTAATATAATTCTTTCACTTCCTTCATTCTTTTTCTATTTGATTTAAGTTTTTCCATAAGCATTTGAGTATTTTATTTTATAAATTCTTTTAGAATCTTTTTGTTATTCTCTTAAACAATGTATCTATTTTTACTTGATTGAACTTTCTAAAATCTCATTTGAAGTTTTTCTTCCTTTAAATTGAAATCCTTCACTCAATATTTAATATGTATTTTATTTTGTAATATAAAAATTAATAATTTTTTTGGCGTATTTTATTAGTGCACCTTTAAGCAATACAAATAAATATTATTTATTTATTTATTTACACTAAAATGTATTTAAACTTTGAATCATAGTTACTGCATACGTGATAGTTTTTCAAACTGGACTTCGGATATGCTTTATAAGTGGATGTAAGTACTTCCATTTTTCTTTTTTTTTCCTTTCCCTCTTTAAAGTATTAGAGTTGTCTACTTTATTCACCTTTGATCACAGGCTTTAAGACTTAAAAATTTACATTATATTTTCTACTCTATTATTTTTCATATTCTGTATTTTTTTCAAATATTTTACCTTCTTTTATTTAGTGGTACAACAATAGCATGACTCATAATTTTTACTCTTGGTATTCTTTTAATTTCTTTACTTTTTTTCTTCTCTTTCATATTTTTTCTCATTTTATATTATATTTTATTTTTGTATATTCTGATATTCTTTTTGTTTCTATTTATTAAACTATTGTATCTAAATAATTATTCACTTATTAAGAGCAAACACATAGATAAACAATATATCATTTGAAATGAAATGAATGAACTTTTATTTAAATTTTAAGGTTAGTACTTTGTTTGAAATTTTATTTTTTTGATTTCCTATTTGAAAATAGGAAATCATTCGGATAGATTAGCTTTCAATTCCTTTATTAAGTAATCTATCGAGATCATTTTTGAAATTATTCATTATTTAAATTAATGGGTTAATTTGAAAAGGTTATTACAAATTGCGGTCCAAAATAACTAATAATCATAATTTCTCTTCATTATTGATGAAGGGAATAGATTTGTCATTAAGAGATTTTTTTAGAAAAGAAAAAGAAACACTTATTAATGAATCAAATAAGGGAGTTTCTCCAAACTAAACAAGTATTTAAATAAATTTCACCATTTTAAACTAATAAATGGTACATATTATTCATGTTTTATGAAAAAAATTAGTAATATTTGTATGTGAATAAGAAATTTTTAAAAATTTCTGATTTTCTATGAAGAGGAATAAAAGAGGTAAAAATCATCTAATAAGAGTCTAGAATAAGAAAAAATATATTAGATATTTTTTAACGAATGAAATTTTAATATTCTGTATCGTTCAATCTTTTTTCTTAACAGTATATATTTTGAAAGGCAAAAATAATTCATCTTTAAATATTTCTTTTAAAATTTAATTTTAATATTTTTATTTTTTAAAATATATTCATACATAATTTAGACTAGTTTTTGACTACCGTGAAAAACTCGACCCAAGTTGTGCTAACTTCAGATATGATATGTCTAATTCCATTAGAAATCCAATTGCAGAACACTAGAAATGCAATATGTCTAAAATAGTAGCCATAGAACAGAATTAAGCAATACATTAGGGGTGCAAAGTGGCGAATGAACAAATTGTAACGGTTTATAGCCAAAAGGCCAATAAACGGCCACGCCACGTCAGCAAATAGTTGCCTCCGTCACTTCATAATCTCCTCTGCTTCCTCGTTCTTTTACCTACTCTTATCCACTCTCTGATTCAGCCCTTGTACTGAGTTCCCAGTTGCAGCCAAATCACAATGGAAGCGAGCTTGTCCCCAATCTCTTCTTGCACTGCTCTTTCATCGTTCCTTTATCCTCGATGTCGCTGCGTTCGATCGCTTCGCAAGGAATTTCTCGGCAATGGTCACAATCTGAGGCCTCCGGGCCTCCGCTCTCGGAGAAAATGCAAGAATCTGGGGTTTCAGTTTCACTTTTACCCTCGCAAGAGATTTTTGCTAAGAGCTTCTCTAGACTCTCAATCTGTTGTTATCGTAGTTGCCGTGGTCACCGTCTCTGCTCTCACCACGTTCTATCTAAATTATTCCAAGAGAAAGGCTGATCCCGAGGAGAAAGAGGTATACTAACATTAATGCGGCTAATATGTGTTTGAGGTGGTCTTTTGGTTGAGATTTTTGTGTGGTTCGAACTTTTTGCCGCCTCTACAAAATTTTGTGTAGGATTGATCACTATTTTAGGATTTTTGTTTCCAGTTAAATCTTTTTCAGATGAATGTTAATGTGCGAAATAAGTACTTCAACTAATTCTAGAAGTTTTCAAAATTGCATTCTGCTAGTGACTTCTTATTGTCATAGCCATGATCATCTGGCGACCGAGCTGTATACTGGTGGGAGAAAGACAGTAACTCATGCGATGACATCTATTCTTTCCCGTCCCCCCGCCGCCGCTTTTTTTTACTATTTTGTTATTAAAAAAATGCAGAACTCTGTTCAGAAGTTGGGTTCTTTTAATTTTACTATATTTTCTGTTGGTCAAAGGTGATGAAGATGAATAATGTGCAGCAAGGAAGAACTATTGTTGATGGAAAAAGGCGTTGCTTACTTATGTTTAATGCTAGATAATTGCCATTACTCAAAGGGCATTTAGAATTTTCAGAGCTGTTTATTGTTGTGTCCAAAATCTTAAAATGTGTCGTACCATACCGTAACATTTGCTGCATGCCATAGGTTCACTTCTTCAGTATAAACTATAGTGTGTTAAATTTTCATGTCTTTTTTATATCCTGCTATTGGTTAAGAATGTTTAAGTTTTGAAATTTATTTCCCCTCCTTATATTTCGCGACATTATCTGCTAAAAAAGCTGAAATATAAAAGTTCTATTAGTGGAACCAACTTTCTCATATTTTCTGAAACTTTTAGATGTCAGGGCAGCCAATTCATTCCATATTTCAACATATGAGAAGTATCCTGAACTGGGTGATTGAGGAACATTTTCAGCATTCTGCAGATTTAAAGAGTTATGTACCTGTTAACAAGAAAGAAGAGTTAGTGAAGGAAGTCAAACAAATCAACAATGGTCATGAGAATATTGTGGCTGAGATGCAATTAGTTGAGACCAGTGTAGCATATACTGCAACTCTTGCTAGCAATACATCTGAGCTTTCTAATGCTGACATGGTTGCTTCCAATGTGCATGATTTTTCACCTATGGGTGAATTAGGGGGCTTGTCATTACCTCCTTTACCTTTCAAACAATCTGAATCAGATGCACCAGCCTATACTCTTGATAGTCAAACATGCCAAAAACATCTGGAGGATGGTGGACAGGAAACTGGAAAGGACTCCAAAACTCAGATGCTAATAATGGAAAGAGAACCGTGTTCTGCTCCTTTTCCTGCTGTAGACATACAAAATGGAATGGATGAACAAGGAAAATCCAGCAATGAGGTTTCTAAAGTGGTTGAACAAAGTAGCTATAATCTTATCTACAGAGATAATCTACACCAAGATCTTTACACATTTTATGAGCCACATAAGGCAAACTTCAATTATCTAGGAGCATTGTCATCTAATACATCTATTCAAGAGAATGGTGGACCATTACCATTCAAGAGCTTCACTGCAGATGCAGCAAAGGTTTTTAGGTCAGAGCTTCTTCATCACACAGGTTATGCCATGGAACTGCTCTCCAAGCCTGGCGTCATTCTTTTTAGCTTTTTATATTTAACCCATTCTTTTGTCTTTTATTTATGTTTCAGTTATCTATTTATTTTAAAGTTCGGAAGTTTCATAAACTTAATCTATTATAAAATTGTCTGATTAAGTATGTTCGCTTCTCCAGAGAATACAGAGGGAGAAAGAGATCTTGCACATCATAAAGGAGGTTCATTTAATTGGAAAAAGGACCCAGAAAAGGGGAAAGAGTTTCCTGCTAACAAGGAGAAAACAAAGATTGGCCAGCATAAGCCCACAGACTCATGTCCTTCCCATGATTTGAAGAGAAAGCATAGTCATCATTCTTCTCATCAGTTTGGTGCTTATAATCGATTGCTAAAAGATGGCCGGTACCCTGTCTTGCTTGCTTTTTTCTTTTGAATCATCTTGTTCTTACAAGTGTTAACATGTTAGATTCTCCAAAATGCAGCTAGTATCAAGCCACAGTTAATCATATTTCTGATCACTTTACTTGGTGCTGTTTCTGCTAATTTGTCATGTTGGTATGGGAATTATATTTGAATGACGTGTCTGTGAAACATGAGTTCATGCTTTCCTCATATTTGCTAGATATTTATTATGTTTACCTAAACTATTTGTACCGAAATCAGTCTGCATTTGTAAGTAGATTCATATTTCTGCTTTGAGCTTGTCTCAATGTAACTCCTTTCTTTTTTAGGTTGAGGGATTGCATTGATGTGCTTGAAGACATGGAAAATAAGGGTCTACTGGATATGAATAAAGTATGGTTATCCTGGGCCCTTTTCTTAATATTTTCTTCCCATGCAATTTTCTATGTCTTGGAATAATATTGTTTGTTCAGGTTTTTCATGCTGGCTTTTTCCGGGCCTGCAAAAGCCAAAAGGCTGTCAAGGAAGCTTTTCGTTTTACCAAACTTATTCATAATCCAACTCTTAGCACATTCAATATGCTCATGTCTGTCTGTGCAAGCTCTCAAGATTCAGAGGGTAAGCATCGCTTGTTCCACCTATTTTCAGGTTTACCAGAATAATTTTTTGACTGTTGATTAACTTCCTAAAATTTTGATTTATTTATTACCTATTTAGGAGCTTTTCAAGTTTTGCAACTTGTCCAGGATGCTGGATTGAAAGTGGACTGCAAACTTTACACTACCCTCATATCAACTTGTGCTAAATGTAGAAAAGTAGACACTATGTTTAAGGTATATATGAGAAACTTTTCCTGCATGTTATATCCCAAACAATTTGCAGGAAAATTATTATTCCACTGCTTTAATACCAATGACATTCTCATTTCTTTCCATTAATTCATCATGAGATGATAGTCTTCTCCATCTTTCTGTGTGTTTGGAGATGCTTGCTGTCCTTCTCCCCTTCCCCATAGTAAGCCAGACCATGCTTGTAAATGCACTAAACTTGCTCTGCTTAGAGATGGAAAACCACATAAAAATGACTCTATCCTTGGTCTAAATAATCTGCTGTATGCCAGTGATACAACTAGTTAGTCACTAACCACTATGACACAACACCTTTTCCAATTTCCAATTTCCAATTTAGCTTTACCTCTGAAAGTGGACTTATGTGCAAATAGTTGTTAATAGTTGAGATGATATGATCCTGGGCAAAGTTTCTTCCAATTAGAGCAACTTCTCTCACTTGGAAGTTGCAAGTAATGAGTTCCGCCACATCTTCAATTTATTGAATAAGTTTTATCCAAAATAAGAAAAATAATAATATATGCGAAGGGAACTCTACTCCCCTTTCCTTTGCCTCAATTTTCATAGTGCCTCTATCTCCTAGCATCTGTATGGGAATATTGCATTTCATGCAGTGAGTGTAGTAAAATAAAACAAAAGAAAAGCAAGCTTTTAATTGACTCATTAGTGGGATAGTTTATTGTTTCTTTTACATTATAGTAAATTTTGCATATACAACTATTTAGACATCCCCTATTTCTTCAAGGTCTCTTATATGTGCTACTACGAATTTCTGTCACCATTAGTACTATGTAATTGTAGGTCTTTCATGAAATGGTCAATGCTGGAGTTGAACCAAATGTCCATACTTATGGTGCACTCATAGATGGCTGTGCTAAAGCTGGACAGGTTGCCAAGGCCTTTGGTGCTTATGGCATAATGAGATCCAAGGTATGCCTGCTCAAAGCATAGTGGAATAATGTAATCAGTGTATAACCATACTTCGAGAATGATTTTTTCTTCTGAAAGTCTCCCCCAAAAGCTTCTATTTTATTCTGTTTACCAATTATGTTTTTAATGCAAATATAGTTCTCATTGTTTGAAATTATTGACCCTTAAAGAAGGCTTCACATTATTTGCGTGTTGTGTACAGTAGAATGTGAAGCCAGATCGGGTTGTATTCAATGCCCTTATCACTGCATGTGGTGAATCAGGAGCTGTGGACCGTGCCTTTGACGTCTTGGCAGAAATGAGGGCAGAGGTTCATCCCATAGACCCTGATCATGTTACTATTGGTGCCCTGATGAAGGCATGTGCTAAGGCTGGTCAGGTTAGTAGGTATTTTGTTCTCTTATGAGGCAATTTGTATATTATCATGACTATCTATAGTTTCGTTTTAGTTTTAAATCTTTTCAGGTCTTGATTGTTGATTACCTGGCTTGATGAATGTCACTCTAGGTTGATCGGGCACGTGAGGTATACAAAATGATTGATGAATATGACATCAAGGGAACTCCAGAGGTTTACACCATTGCTGTAAATTGTTGCAGTCAAAATGGTGATTGGGAATTTGCTTGCAGTGTCTATAGTGACATGACAAGCAAAGGTGTTTCCCCTGATGAGGTAGTCTTTCTTGTCTTTTTGACATGGCATTATTGACGGTGTAAACATTTTATTCCTTTTAAATTCTATTGTGGTAAGAATTTGTTTCTCTTTTCATTGCAAAATTTGTGACTGGATTGATACTTTCTTCCGGCCCAAGATTAGAGATGATTATTGTTTGTTAGTCAAAAGGATGTTTCCTACTCTTTCAATTATTAGGCAGAGATAGTTGGGCATTTGTGTTATGGCCATCAAACATGCGACTTAGCATCAGCTCAGTTGACTATTCATTAGAGCTATTCTGCTTTTCAATTAATCAAGGAATGCATTTTGGATGAAACATCTAGAGGGGATCTGGAAGTGCTTAGCATACATTGCAATGGCTTTGCTAGGAGATTCAGATCTTTATGATCTGGAGCTTTGGAGTTTCTGTAGTAGTATAATCACCTTGTGTCAATCTCTAAATTTAAGACTTCATTGTGGTTTTGTTTAGCAAAGAAATTGCAGTATTTATTTCATCTTGGGGTAAAAGTTGTAGCTTTGTTGCAAGCTTACTGATTAAGTTCAGTCAAGCCAGCAGGATTCTTATGTGATGATCTATTTGGTTATAATTATAATCTCATGGTCATAGCAGGGAAACGAATATTTATTCTGAAGTTCAGTTTCCAGCATATATACAGACTTATAGAATTAACCTTTTAGGTAGATCTTTTAGTTGGTCTTGCTGGTATGGTTAAAGTAAACTTTTGACACTACTGCAAAGGTTTGTCATCATTATGTTAATAACAAAAGTTTCTGCATCATTTTGTTACTGTAGAACCAGCTAAAAGCTGCATTTTGAAGCGCACTCGAGTGGTTTAACTACTGCCTATTCTAGTTGGAGTCAGCCTATTTTGTCAGATAAAAATTTTGTGATTGATATTTTCTTTTCTGTTGTAGATGTTCATTAGTGCATGGATAGATGTTGCGGGTCATGCTGGAAAACTGGATGCTGCTTTTGAAATCTTACAGGCAGCAAGAAAGGAAGGAATACATGCTGGAATTATAGCATATAGCTCATTGATGGGTGCCTGCAGCAATGTATGTCCTATCCAGCTATTAATCATATCATTTTTACTAGGTGCTGGTTGTTTTAGGTAAAAAGCACAAAGTTTTGCATAATCCCTATTTTAAGGCCATGAGATATTGCATCTTCCATCAGAATCTTAGGTTATAGCCTACTAATATTTTAACTGCAGAATCATTGTCATTTGGAGTCTTCGGTGGCCAATAGCTCGACATGGAAATGTTACTTTTGTCCCTCAGCTAAAGGGATATCAACCCTCAGCTTGTAGCTTTGTTTTTGTGTTTTACCTTTATTGCAGGTTGAATCATCAATATATTCTCTGAGATTTTCCTTTTCTCCTTTTTCCTTTATAACTTACTCTAGTATAGTTAATGCACTGTCGGTAAACGCTAGCACAAGATGGGAACTATTTGGCAATAATAGCTGAGTTATCTTGTGAAACCCCAGTAGATTCCTATTTCCTGTTTGGATAAGTGCATGAAATGTACCCTTAAAGTCCTTCTCTAAGATTCAATTTTGCATACCCTACTTATCTGTTTTAATGGATATGGCTGGCTTCTTTCTTGTACACTGTTTTCTGTTTAGTTATTAGCATTCTCGTCCTTATACTCATTGTCGTCATCATCATAATCATAATCACATTACCATCATCATATTCTTCTTCTCCAATGCTACTTTCCTATCATCTCTTTGGAGTGCATTTTGTTCTTTAAATGCTGTCAGTGCAAAAGTTGCTATCAATTTAGAGAAAATTAATATGGAGACACAGGTAGAAGAGGTTTTGTTGGATTGATCTTCTCCTCTGAGCACTAGCCATGTTATTTAGCAATCTTTTTATTGTCCTGCTATATTGATTTCAGTTGCTAACCTTGATGTGATTCCCTGGACACTCTTTGTTGTCTCACCTGTAGTCTATGCATTAGCTGTTATGTTGTTTATGCCTTATCCTTAGAGATGAGTTTGCTAGCACCTCCTCTTTGAAGTGAAGGCTCATCTTGGTTATATAATCTGTTCTGCTCTTTTTGTAATGGCTTACATTCTTTTTCCTTCTTAAGGCAAGAGACTGGCGGAAGGCTCTGCAGCTCTATGAAGATATTAAGGAGATGAACGTGAAACCGACGGTCGCAATGATGAATGCCTTACTGACTGCCTTGTGTATGTTTTATATCCTCTGTTCTTTCTCCATAAATTTAATCAGTATTCATAATTTTGCTTTGGTACCCAGATACATTTACTCTCTTAAATTTCTTGCCTTTTCAATTGGAAACTGTAGCTAGCCATGGAATGATGTAGGTGAAATTGGGCTTCAGAGCTGAGATATCATTTTCCTTTAGATTACTAGGTGGATTTATTAAAGAAATTTCACTTTCTAATCAGCCTTCTAAGTTTCATGTGCTAAAAAATCTCATCTCTTATAATTAATTCTATTGAAAGTCATCTTGCTATTGACATATGGATATATGATAAATGGAAATGATGATAGAAGTTTCATGAAATGAGAGATCAATTATCATAACATAAGATAGTTGAATTCACAGAGGCCTGATTTTGTATAGCATCAGAATCTAGTAATCGATTTGTTTTGATGCAAGTATTCTGACTGATTTAGTAAACTTCTTTGCAGGTGATGTGGATCAGCTGCAGAAGGCTACAGATATTCTATTTGAGCTGAAGAAGCAGGGTGTATGCCCGAATACCATCACATACTCAATTCTATTAGTTGCGAGTGAAAAGTAATCGCTATTCCTTGGATATCTTCTCCAAAAATAAAAAGTATATAATGTCTCCTTCCAAAATTGAATGGCCACTTCCCTATTCATTTTGTATATGAAAGTGGACACTCAATTTTGCACAGAGGGAGCAATTTCTTTGTGAACCCATTCTCCTATTTATGTTTTCGTTTGATTGTAGAATGGATGACTTGGAAACTGGTCTGTTGCTTCTCTCTCATGCCAAAAAAGATGGTGTTGCCCCTAACCTTGTCATGTGCCGTTGTATAGTTGGTACGATCTGGATTGTTCATGTTACTTGTCGATTTTCTTTAGGCCTCGCTGTTAATCTTAAAGTTTACATTAGCTGTTTATTTTTTGTTGGAATTTGAAAATAATATGGTACCACCTCCAATATGGGGGGGCTTTAGTACAACTTCAACTTCTAACGAGGGCAATTTGATACTCTGTATCTTGTGTTTATAAACTCTTATATACAAGTCACATGATACGAAATGTATGCATAAAGCATGTTACCTTTACATTTTGTGTATTCTATTGTTACATGTTAGTTTATGCATTAAAAGGTTTGGAAATTATTTCTCGTGACTTATACATAATAATAATTTGTCAATTTGATTTGTTTATCTATCTATTTGAAGGCATGTGCTTAAGAAGATTCCAGCGAGCTTGTATTGTAGGTGATCCTGTCCTATCTCTTACCCCTGGGCAGCTGCAGCTTGACAATAAATGGTAAGTGATTATTTCTCTCTGAACAACTGATCTTGTCATCTATTTCTAACGTTAGATTAGAAGAGTATACCATGAATTAGTAGGGATGCTCAAGGAGTTTACTTTGTAATAATGGACAAAATAAAGACTCATTTAAACAACCATTTCTCAACCATTTCTTGGATATATGCATCTCTATTTGTTGCATTTCTTATTTTATGTGTTGCTGTTTTTTTCTTTTTCTTTTTCTCCCTTTCTGGAGACTTTGTAATGCTTGGAAAACATAGGAATTTCACAAAACTGCTTGTGCTTTAAATTTCACTTGGTTTGCAATTACCGATATATTGAATGATGTGCTTCACTAGTCTGTGTTTTTCTTGTTCAGTTTAGAGCATAATGAAAACAAGGAATCAAAGTCGTTATTGGTATGGGAGCTCTTGTTGCAGAAGTTTGGAATACAGCGAATGTTAAGCTCATTATAGTGTCATCGTCTGACCTAATATCATAGAATACATTGATTCTTATAATTTGCTTACATGAAAAGGAAGAACTTTGAAGGTTTTTAAAATTTTTGGCCAGTTGGCCAATAATTGCCTTAGAAAAAGAGGGAATCAAGAAGAAAATTGTCATTGATGTGCAAATGAATTCTCTGCAGGACGTCGTTGGCCTTGATGGTTTATAGAGAAACAATTGTTGCAGGTTTGGTGCCTACTGCAGAAGAACTGTCACAAGTTCTAGGATGCCTAAAGCTCCCTCATGATGAAAACTTAAGAGATAGACTTGTTGAGAATCTGGGAGTTAGCACTGATGTATCAAAAGGATCAAACATCTGCTCTTTGGTTGATGGATTTGGAGAATATGATCCACGCGCTTTTTCATTGCTTGAGGTTTGTAAAAATAAATGAACATCAAATTCCAATTTCCTGACTTCAGGTTTCCTGAGAAAGTATCTAAACTGGCAGGAGGCTGCTTCACTTGGGATTGTTCCTGTTGTCTCTTTAAAGCAAAGCCCAGTTATTGTTGATGCTAGGAATTTGCAGGTTCATACGGCTGAGGTATGCCTATACTTTAGTGGCCAACAGGGATATATTTCTGTTTTCTCCTGCAAAAAGAATCTTTTGCCGGGTATCTGCATATGCCAGTAATAGCATCTGAACTTAGTGCATAATTCTAATTATACATCATACCTAATCCTCTTATGTCTTTTTGTATGTTTCTACCTATATTGTCTGGAAGGTTTATGATCTTAATAATGTTTCTTCTGTTTGTCTTACATTTCAGAATTTTCTGTGGTATTATCCAAGAGAATTTTATTCTTTTCTTTTCCACGGGTTTCTTTTCTTTGATGACCTGGCAAAATCATATGGCTTATAAGCTAAAAGCAAAGCTAATAGTGCCACTGCACTTCTTCCTCTGAAACTTGTTTCCTCGGCGATCTCTTTCATATATCTGTTAATTTGTGGCGTCACTACTCTTTAGGTCAGTTTTGCTTGACATGTTACTGCAGTTAATGAATTATGTAATAGTATTTTTCCGAAATTTGGTCAGGTGTATCTCTTGACGGTGCTCAAAGGTCTCAAGCATCGTCTTGCAGGAGGTATTGCACTGTATTTTCGTCTGTGCCACTTCATTTACATATTATATCTTTTTACTAGAGGTGATGAAGTAAGCTTAAGCACTTTGGCTTGTCATATTCTTGTATACACACTCAATATTTTTCTTCCTCTGCCACCAATTTGAGAACTGTAGAACCCACCAGGTGGAGAGGATAGCTTGCAGGGTAGCAAATAGACGTGAAGAAGAACATCGCAAGGAAAAGGAGAATGTATAAATTACACCAACCCTGAATCATGTGTGTTTTGACTTCCAAATCAATGGATGAGTAGATTAACGACTTCGGAGATCTTCAATCTACTCAGTATATTATCTAATGACTACTAATCAGTCTTAAACAAATTAAGACATCAAAGAGCAAGAACTCAAGTAGTTATGGATTAATGAAATGTATTAAAGAATATCTAGTATCAAAAGTTTAAGGAAGTATAACTAATCATGAAAGTTGAAAGCAGTTTCTGAATTAATTCCACCCAACTCTTTGAATTGGTCTCTTGTACCGCTTTGTTAGCTTAAGTCATACTTGTCTTCCCTTTTGTTGATATCTTTTTACACTTTAAATTCTTCTAGGTGCAAAGTTGCCGAACTTGTCCATTTTACTACCTTTAGAGAAGATGCAAATTCAAACTCCAACTGGGGAGAAAACCATTAACCTTGCAGGAAGGTATGCATTTGTTTTTCTGGAAACCTGGATACACCATCTACCATGTAATACCGGTCAATTTTTTCTTGTTTGGTAATTTCTGAAAGCTGAAAAGCAATTTACAGGATTGGCTGCCTGAACTGGTTTTAGTCTTTTATTCTCCTCCAGTTTACATACAAGCTTTCATTATCTTTCACACGGTCTCCCATATTAATTCTGGACATGAATAGATTCTAAATCCACTAAGTGCATGTGTTTTCAGTTTGGAAACCTGAAGCTAAGGTTGAACAGATAGGAAAAGCATCTTATCTCCTGTGAGAAGTTTTGAAAATTTTCATCGCACAAGAGATCATTTACTGTTTTTTCAAATGTGGTGTTATAACAATCATTTGAACACATTGGTTGGAGTTCCTGCTGGTGGTTAACGGTGTTGAAAGAATAATTTTCCCCCGTTTCTTCGGGGGTCAGAAGAGAAGTGGGGGGGAGGGGGGGGGAGGGTGACCTTCCACTTTCATGAGAAAAGAAATGCTGAATATGTTTGCCATTCTCAAGGGGTTCTTTTGCCATTGCTGAATGCAAAACAAATCTCTTCAGCATATATTGCATTCACATTAGTTCTGCCAGTTTGTTTGCTATTTGCTGTTTAGGAACTCTCAACTACTGCAACCAGTATTTTGAGTAGACCAATTTGGTCAACAGAATTAGCCAGGCAATTGCAGCATTGCTGAGGAGGCTTGGATTATCTTACCAAGGGAATGAATCACGTGGAAAAATTCGAATCAATGGCGTGGTGGTGAAAAAGTGGTTCCAGCCCAAGCTTGACTCTCCTTTCCTTGGGAATCCAACAGATCTAAGATCATCTCAAAGGCGTTTGGGTAAAGGAATAAGCTTTCAGCAGCGAAGCATTCGAACTAGAAATTGGTCCTCGGAGTAAGAATTGACATATGGCGGAAGAAGCAAAGGCATTTCTCTGAGCCAATAGCATGCTTTGGCTTGCTTAATCGTCCCTTTTTGGTCCCACCTACTGCTGCAAGTTATAGCAGCGGCATGAGACTGAAGATGTAGCGCTTGTACTCTCTAGCTAATTTTGGCAAGAAAATAGAGCAGTGAGGTCAAAAGATTAACAGGAAGAAGAATGGAACCTATGGTAAATGTCCATCATTCTTGGTTTCAGCAGAGTAACCCTTTAGAAGGGCATTGACATATAGGTGGTTCAAATGCAACTTTCAGCTCCTACCAAGAAGAGCTTTGGATATTTTTATTTTTATTTTTATTTTTTGTAATTTATGAAACGGAGATACGTAAAAGGGTGTACGAATATCTAAAATATAGGATTAGATGCATTTGTTCGTCATGAATAAGACAAAACTTGTACTTGGCAGAAAAACTCGTTCATGATAAATGTGCTGTTCAGACTTCAATAATTGAGAAATACTAAAATAGAAACCGGATATTCCTTATTAGTCTGTGTAATAAAATTAGAATGTACTTCAGCCGCAAGCCCTATTGCTTTGCTTAGAAAACAAATATCTCTTTATTGGCACGGCAGGGTCAAAATCTCCAGACAAGAATTGTTTAGGGCCTGGTCAAGGATTACATGGTTCTATCAATGAGTTCGAGTCCTCTTCCCTTCGACACCCCCAACTCTCTTCTCCGTGCAACCACAACGAATGCAGTTTTGATCCTACGAACCAAGTCTCGACCTGATGATCATTATTTGAGGTTTGTACTGTTTTGCCGCCTGCCAGAGCACGGACGGAGGCTGCGGGCGGTTGAGAAGAATCTTTCTGTGTCTTCTTGCTATACGGTTTAATGGATGAAGATATTTACCCTTGTTCTCCATTGCTGCCGTGCTTCAGGAACAAATTAGTTTAAACTCATATTCTCATCCAAACTAGGTTGACTTAAGGGCTGAGGTATCACTGGGTTCATTAACTTTCAGATGGGTATGTAAATTGATAGGAAAATGCATAAATGTCCTAGTTTAAGGGAGTCAGATTAGCTTTTCATAAACTTTTGCCTCCCAATGTAGCTCTGTTTCAATTTGCCATAACAAATAATTAGTTAAAAGAAAGAAAGAAAAAAAAAGAAACAAAGTGGATAACATGTTTACTTCCTCTCTCTAGGATCTGTGAATGTGCATTTGTCATGTCACCTGATCCACCCTGTAGCAAGTTGGCCACTAAGCGGTGTATGCTTGACAGCTAATTCAAACTCGAGTCCTATCAGAGAAGTGATACCGTAGGATTATCGTCATTCAACTTTCAACATGAGAAATGCATTGCACAAGGAAATGAATGCTTCACTAAAACCTCATTTACACCCATTTTAATTTTAAAATTAAACTCAAAATTTTAAATATAAAATTTATATTTTATCTTATAAATAATTTAACTTTTATATAATTAAAGATAAAAATTTTAAAACTAAATTATATCTCTATCACAAAATAATCTAAAATACAATCTCCTTAAATTAATGGTTCTTGAATTCTTTTGCACTTGAACTACCAGTAAAATTATCAGAGTTCTTGACTCTGATACTGCAGTTTATTTCAACCCATTGAAACTCTGAAAGAAACAAAGAATTTCAAATATTCTCTTTGTGATTGTCTATATTATATAGGGAGACTTTGTACATGGATTTCAAACTGGAACTCTCCGAGCTAAGAGAACAAAGTGTATATAAATGGGTGGTTTCTCTAGCTAACCAAAACTGTGCAGAGAAGACCAAGCGCGGTGGCCCTTTACATCAGAAATGGTGATGATTGAGCCGAGAAGTGATGTCAACAAAGGCATCTTCGTTGCACGGAATTGTTAGACCACCCATGGGATGATCGTAGCCGAACTCTTCCTCCGCTTGACGCAGCAAATCTCGAAAAGAAGGATGATTCAAATACGAGATCGGAACCACATACCTCTTCTTCTCCATCTCTCCCACGTACACTGCAAAGTGGCCTTTCGGTACATCCGATTGATGCCTCGTTAGAAGCGATTGAAGCTTGTAGAATTGCTTCGCACTTGCAATCATTGACGACAACCGGATGATACCCATCTCTTCTCTTCTCTTCGCCTTATCGGAAAAATCCTCCAATTCTTAAATGACTTGTGAATAAACTTTGTTCTGAAGCTTACGATGCAGAGAAAGGATCCAAAGAGGGACGTATTTATAGAATTTGACAGGGACTGGAGTGAACTACTTGGGTGGGGGCCAACGTGAGTGGGGGATCACATTTTATAGAATTTGACAGGGACTGGAGTGAACTACTTGGGTGGGGGCCAACGTGAGTGGGGGATCACATGGGTTTTGTTGTATATTAACGAATAAAGATACTAAACGCTCACCGTCGTTAGCGCGTGGCTGAAGAGGCCACTTGCCTCCGGTGAAGTCATTGTCGGAGAAAAGAATTGTGGGCCCCGCCGTTGGTCTATCCCCATAATACCTGCGGACGTACAAAACGGAAAGTTTTGAGCGGCAAATCCATGTGGGTGGTTACTTCATTTTAACTAATTTCCTCTTTAGGCAAAATATTGTTAAAATGTAGTGTAAAAAAGCTTCAGAATTGGGAAAGAAATGTAGCCGAGTCAAAAAATTTTTACCTTTTCAAATTTTAACAGAACTTGCATTGTACTTTTTTATTAGAAGAAATGTGAAATTTAAAACCTTTTTTTTAAATTTGAATGTTTTCTGCTTTTCTTTAATTCCAATTATTTAACTTTAACACGACCAATAATCCCTCCGTGACAGCGGGACAGTAATCAATAGCACATCGACAATGAATGGAAGTCATAAGTAAAAGTCAAAGTATTGGTGTGAAATCATTAATTCAGTTTTCTTTAATTTTTTTAATTTAATTAAGAGTTTATTTAGTTAATATTTAATCTAATTAATCATATAATTGAATTCTATTTATCTTCTTACAAAAAATTTACTTTCACAACAGAAACTCTCTTAACCAAATACAATATAAATACAACTTTAATTTTTAGCATTCTGATTTTACTTTTTAAAATTCGTCTGATAATTAGTATATACGTATCTCAAATGTTTGAATTAGGAGTTGGATGTTCGATCTTAGGAAGAAAGAATTAGTTGAATGTGAATCGTCAAGATTTCCGCGCAGTTTGGACTCTGAATAAATGCATATAATATATATGATGAATTAAGTAATCACCACCCCAAGTTGAATACTACAATATGGTACCATTCCAAGTATAGAATACAAGTAATATAAATATATATTCCCACTCGCCAATAGGTTTCCAAATCTTGCATGTTCTCAGGCCAATCATGCAAAGTAGACTCTCTCTGGAACTGAGAAAATCATCAGAAGGTTCAGTTTTCCTATTTATAAAATTAATTAAGAACCACGGAATATTGCACTAATGCTTTCACATCATCTATCTTACTCTATATTTCAAGGAGATTGACATTTGTAGCATTCTTTTTCTTCTTCTTCTTTTTTGTTTTTAATATTTATAACCACTCTTCTCTTTAATTTTCTCTTCTTTTTCCTCTCTCCTTTCTCATCTCTCTCTACACCTAAGAGCACTCCGGGGGATGCATGACAACCCCCAAGTGCCCTTGGGTGTAGAGAAAGAAGAAGAAAAAAATTACATATTTTTTAAGAAGATGAGATTTGCTATCTGACAATTTAACGAAAATGGAACAGAAAATATGACATACAGAAAAAGTAGAAAAGAAGATCCGATGGACTCTAAACTTTGAACTGAATTTTAGATGAATATCATATCATTTTGATACGACATAAGTGATGACAATTTGGGCTTCGCTCTCTCCCTATCTGTCGTCGCAGAGGCACATGTACCACATAGGTATGAAAATGGAAGGAGGAGGAGGACACATGAGAGAGATTGCGTATCCTGAGGCTGAGGGTATTTGTTGCGGGGCAACTTGGTTCATTATTGTCCTTCTTATAAGGTCCTTTCGCTTCCTTTTTGGCGCTGAATGTGCGCACATGATTTGTGAAGAAATGTTTCTACTTTTAGTAATGGCCATCTCCGTTCCTCATGGTACTGCTTACTATATGACTGGTCTATTTCCGACGGCCGAGATATGGAGGGGACGATTTTTCTATGACTATTGGAGGATTATGAATAGATGAATGGCCCAGCAATATCTCTTGGGAATGATCTATGCCCAAGATCCTCTCCCCTATTTCTTTTTTTTATTCACGTCTCTACTCTAGAGACATTCTCATATGTCATTATTCGACTCTATTATCATTATCTTTCCACAAGTAATTTCTAATTAATTAATTTTGTACTTGAATAAAAATGTCTACCACATATCGAACGAGGTAAAAATATTAGTTGAATTGAATTGTATTAAAAAATATAAAAGTAAATTATTTATAAAAAGATAGGTAAAATTTAAAAAATATATATATATGATATTTTAAATTTAAAAGCTAATCCAAATATACCTTTCGAGCGAACTTGGCTTACTAGAAAAGGGGAACGAGGTAGCCAGTCTAATTTATATAATATCACTCAACATCCCTTTTTCTTCTCTTTATCTTTTTCTAATCGCCCTATTGAGCATAGCTTAAATTGAAACATTTATTCATACGTCAACTTTACGTGTATAAAAGTAAAAAGTAATTATATCCAATGCAATATCCATGAGATGTTGCGATTCTGAAGTGTGTTTTGAAGTTGCTGGAAATCCCACCGCCATGTAAACAGAATCCACCTACATTTTCCGGCCGCTCGGTTGATCGAGCTTGGCGCACGTGCATATGTAGTATTCTTCCATAGAAATGAAGTTGATCATTAATTTGCGATCGGAAAACACAGATAGGGTAGAGGATACATACAACTAATTTCCATTAAAAGGAAGCAAGATTTACAAGAGAAACCCAAGTAATATCTGTACTATATATATAGTAATTACTCTTTTGGGAGGCTAAGTCCAAGAACAAGGATACTACACTAGTTAATCAGTACCAGTACATTAAAGCTCCTTTTAACAGTATTCATTCACTTGAGAAGTAATATCAAGAAATGTATTTTTGCTGCATGGGATTGTGAGACCACCCATGGGATGATCATATCCGTGTTCTTCCTCGGCGCGCCTTAACAAGTCTTGGAATAAGGGATGCTTCAAATAGGAGATAGGCACCACAAACCGATGCTTATATGACTCTCCAACATATACCGCTAAATGACCTTTTGGAACATCTGCTCTGTTTGATGCCGATGCATGGTTATGCACTGCCCTCGACCTAAAAGCATGCTTAGCATGACGGACAATTGTGGGAAACCCAATCCCCATTATGATCAGCAATAACCTTCTGAATGAAAGAACTCAAGAACTGAAGAAAGCTATAGTTCTTCGGAGTTTTGGAGTTGCAAGTAGCAGTGAAGTCTGAAGATTTTGGTGCAAGTTACGAGCTTATTTATAGTGGGAAGTTGGAGAAATGCGGCTTTAGCTATACAAAGATCCGGACATGTTATAATAACAAAAATTAAACCAGTCCAAACTCGTGGGGCCAAGTTACACCCTAACGAACGCTGAGTCTGGTTCTTGTGCATTATTAGGACAAGGAGGAGAAAAATCATGGCAGTCCCCAACTTGTATGACGAACTGCTAAGTTTAATGCATTTGCTGACTGCCCATGGTTTTCATGAGCAAACCCGCGTTCACTTGCGTAGTTTTTGCATTGTTTAATGTTTTGCGTAGTTTGTGAAATGGATGAAGATACTTTTATTTGTTGTCTCTACGTGCTTGTAACTTGCATGCACGGGCCCTCAATGGTTCGCCGGTACCCTTCTCAAATATGGTACTAGTACTGTATCGTAATAAGGTTCTTCGGCTTCCTCTTTGATGATCAGCAGATATATTTGTTTAATACTATGGCCAGCTTGCTGTGTCAGGAACGGTAGTACTTTTGTGTCGGAGGAATGCTACTGCTATTAACATGAAAAAGGTGATAAGAACTGCAGCTGGGTTCAAAAATGCTTTTCCAAACTCCAACCTAACAGAGAAAAACATTGAACAATTCAAGTGTTTTTGCTCATCAAACTCATCAAATTGAATGGACAGAAACTATAAATGTTTCAGAATTCATTGCAAGTTAACTCGACACCTAACAGCAACAGATAAACACTGAACAACCATTCTTGTTGCTCATCAAATTCAAGGGAAGATGCTGATGTTTCAGAATTCAGATGTGACCGATCAATCATTTCTCGAGTCTTCGGCACACCATATCTGGAAATCTACCTGTGTGCGCTGATATACAGAAACTTCGTTTTCCAATTTAATCTGGGCCTTTCATTTTAAGGTTCTCTGAACAAGGTTTTAGTCCGAAAATCAATGCAATATTTTAAACTTAGAACTCATATATTTTAAATTTAATATAAAAATTTCAAATTTAAATTCTTAAACTCATGATTCTTATTTTTCTTTAATTATATTTGGACTCGAAAAATGAACTAAGTAACTTTGTGCAATAAACTTATCTACCAATTATACTTATCTTTGAAAAGATAATCTCATGTCAGGTTTAACTTGGTCTTAGTTTGAAATTTGGAATGTTGACCACAGAACCATCTTAAATGGGTTGCGAAAAGAATACTAGATGATCGCATACATGGTGCATGGGGTGAAGAAAACCAAACTAGCACATTCCTATATATGGATTCCAGAATTTACTTGTACCACTTTTATAGTAGTATAAACCAGAACGTGTTTGAAAGGTGATGTTGAAGGTAAATCAAGCCCCTGCCCTGAGTTATTAAAAAATGACACACAATATATAACGACTTTGTTTTGGTCCTCTGGAAAGCAGTACCTTATTATGAGTTTTGCTATGAAAAGCTAAAAATATAATGGCACGAAAAAAAAAAAATAAAGGCATTAATATTTTATTGTTGTATATTTTAAAACAAAGAGAGTAAGGAATAAAAAGCCCTTAAAAATCTTTGAAGGCCTAAGCAAATATGAAAAAAAGTGGACTTGGAACAAATATTTCAACCACAAAGCTTTGTGGTTTGTAGTTTCGCATGTGCTGGTGTCTGCTGCTTTTGGTTTGGATTTCAAAACAGTGTTGAAATGGAATTTCGGACATCATCTTAATTTCAGTACTAAGAATTTGCAATCTGAATCACGTCAAAGGCTTCATGATGCCAACTACATTGTCTCTAATCAATCTTTTAATTCAGAAGCAATGGCGATTGTTTCTTCAAATCCTAAACATATACACAAACTGTTCAGATTGGTTCCAATGGCTGAAAATTCCTCATCTTCATCATTCAAATTAAGAATACTGTGCACAAGGATCTACATCTGAAAGAATTTGACTGCAGTCGGAGACTGCATTACAAAATTGCTGAGACGGACCGACTTTCTCGTCGTCTCAGTCGTTGATTTTCTTCTAGCTTAGGAGGCAAAGAGCCTAACACTAACACTAGAGATGTGTAGCAACCAACCTTCCATGAAAAGTCGGAAATGCTTAGCCAGTTTAAGAAGAATTCAGCATAGAAGTGAGACTGATGAAGTAATCTTCGGAACAAGGAATGGTCAAACCCCCCATTGGGTGGTTGTATCCGAATTCTTCTTCCGCCCAATGCAACAAGTCCTGGAACAAAGGGTGGTTCAAATACGATATCGGGATCACAAACCGCCTGTGTGTTTCCCCAACATAAACTGCAAAATGGCCCTTAGGAACGTCATGGGTTCTTGCCATGCTCCCGTTTCTTGGCGATAAAGTCCGGAGAAGCTTCTCCTTGGCCTGAGCTATCCCAGCTAATTGGATTCCCATTTTCAGAAGAGGCTAGCTGATCAGCGAACGCTGATGAAACTCGGAAAAGGAATTGCTCAAAGTCACTGATGGAACTTGAGGTATGGAAGAAACATTTGACAGCTGAATATTTATAGAGTCTGGAAATGGTAAAAGCAGTGAGACACTAGGAGGTAGAGTGACTAGAGAAGGAATGAACAGAAGGTGAAGTGGGGAAAGTTGGAAGACATATCAGGTGAAGAAATTGGCAAAGCCTCACATGGCTTTGCCTAAGCTATTGCAAGACACATTGCCCTACCACTTAGAGGAACCACAAACAGTTTTTGGCACTTGAGAGTATTTAACTAATACCTCCACATTTTGTAGCAATTAATAAATCACTTGAAAGCACTCAAAAGGATTGGTATCATCCACACCAAAACCAGTTCTTGATGAAGGAGGATATCAGTGTAGCTAATATTCTCCTGATCGGCCAAGAACATTGAACTTAGACTTGTACTATTATTTTTCAGTGGCGATCTGTGTGCCATTTGTGTGTCCGTAGACTAAGTGGGACCTTTTTCCTACGTGCATGCGGATTAGGTTCTCCCAAGTGAAGTGCCTCTCTGATTGCCAAGATTTTAATGCAGACTAACCCAAGTCTGTTTACACTTGGCTTAAGCACTGTTGGCAGTTAGTGGTATATTTGGTATTTTATTAATTAACATATACGGTGAATCGAATACTATACTTAGATATATATTATAGATATTTTATACACAATTATATATATTATTTATATTAATCCATGCGTTACATATACAATACACTATGATTGTATGACATACTAAATTATTCTGACAACTTCTTAGTTCCAGATGCATTTACTATGATCTATTCCAACTATCAAATATAACAACAATCCTACCATCACAATTGAACTAAAGATGAGCCAAAAATAATTGCCCGGATTCCTTGTTTGGTTTAGAACCACTAGAATCCAGAGGGGAAATGGGTGAAAGGATCAGATTTGATGCCCAAGAAAATTATTTGCATTATACTACTATAATACCAATAATATATAATCTGCCTCGGGATCTCCCACAAATTTCATTTTTTATGCCATTGCTTTTTGTTAGTTCATGAGCCATACTTCGTTTGAGATTTCAAAATCTATAGACAATTTTAGGTTCTTTTGCCAGTTTTCTCACTTGAAGAGTACTATGTATCATGATGTGGTTTAAACTAGTGTCACATTAGTACACTAACCTAATGGCAAATCTTTTATTGACCCCACCTTGGTTGGAGTTTGGTGGTCCACATGCAAGATATTTGTATCATTGTATTCCCTCTTAAATTCTTTTTAAGGATATCTTCCTTCTTAAATTGGATTTCCATGTCCGATTTGGTGCAAATATTTTATTAAAAAATATCGTATTTCATCATATACAAAGTATATAATCCCTTGAAAAGACTAGTAATAACAGCCCAGAAATAATTTCAAACAGAAATATAAATATAATTTCAGCTAATAGTGTAGCACCGTTGGTATTTAAAAAAAATAGAAATATGAATATTCAACTTTTGAAAGGAGGAGTAATGAAAAGTAGATTTTATATCATTGAGCAAAATTAGATTTTACAAAATTCCATAACAGATTGAAGTTTCAAAAGACCCTTTAAGTTTACGGATTTAACTTCTTCTTCTTTTTGAAATAAATTTATACTTTTTTTGAGTGTAGAAATGAATTTATACTGATCAAACTAATTGAATTATGAAGATGAAAAGGAGGACTTTTAAAAAAAAAAGAAAAAAGAAAAAAGAAAAAATGAAAGGACGAAAGAAAGAGCTTGGTGGGTCATGAATCTGTAACCATGCCCTCTGGGCCCTGCGGTCTGGGGGCCCAACAAAAGTACAGTTTAACCGAGTCTTTTTCAGTTTTTGAAACAATAATCGTTCTTTCTGACTATAAAATTATTACTATTATACCCAAAAGCATCATTAAATTAACATCACCCAAAAGCATGGGCTATCCTACCTACTGTCCATAATTAAGCCCAATTGTAATTTCAAATTGATTAGGATTTGACTTCTTCAAATTATTTTATTTGTTTTATAATTATTCTTAATCTTTAATTTTATTTTTTAGTCCTTATACTATTTTATTTATCTTATAATCATCTTTAATATATAATTTTATTTTTTTTAGTTCGTAAATTATTTTTTCAAACTTGATAGTCTCCACCACTTAATATACGATATAATTTGGTCCCAGTTACGTGTAAGGAATACTTTAAAGGCAAATAAATAATTTTGAATGATTTTTCCTCCAAATAGAACAACATTCTCATGCGCATAAAATTGAATTGAATTTCATTTTAAATTTTTAAGTGGTTGGGATTGTCAAGTTTGGAAAAAAATAATTTAGAATTGAAAAAGATAAAAGTAAATATTAAGGACAATCATAAGATAAATATCTAGTTTCTCAAATAAAATATATCAATGCCAATGAGAGGACAATTTATAGCTTGGGGCTTTGACCCAAATGGATCACCATCTTGCTGAATGCTTTTGGTCATGGAACACCGAATCAAATTGATCGAATTCATTAGCATAGCCAATAAGGGATTTATTTAGATAAGCCAGAGATACTTTGCCTGAGGCGACATTACTGCACAAGCACATGCCCACATGGAAATTCCCTGTTTGATGCCATCTTTTCAAGCTTTTCAGTCAATACAGTGTGAAAGACAACCGTTTGAAGTTTTTCCCTGAGAAAATCTGTAACTGTAGTTGAAAATGAGTTATTGCTTAAACTAAAGCTGAAGAATGAACTGGCACGGGCCGCTTCGCAAGAATTTCACAGTGCATGTGGATCTTTCCAGTTGCTATTTTGTGTATGCCCGGCGTCCACGGGCGGAAGTAAAAGAGAATGGTGCAATAATGCATGACATGACCTATATGGCAATGTATCCCATCACTACTACCCTGTGACGTTTAATGGAATGAAATTGGTGAAATAAGGGAGAGGAAACAGTAGTAGTTTCTAGTCAGAATAATAAGAAATAAGGAAGATTGAAATTGCATTTTGGTTCATAGGACCGTACGTATGGTTCAAGAAAGATTTAGAAGGGAGGCAAAGTTCTTGAAAGAGATGGGATTCACTCTATTGTGATGGTAAGTAATCCTTAATAGTTGTTGCTTGGATGTTTATCCATGCGCTTCGATGTTGAATAGGAAGAATATACTGCCCTCCCTCAATGATTGTTCTTTTCTCTCCTTCCCTTTCCTTTTCCTGAATGATTGTGTCTTTTTCTTGGATCTAATGTATCTTTGACATCCAAAACGAATTCTAGATTGTCTAGTTTCAAAGTCTATACTGATACAAACAAGTCTTTGTTCTCATGACTTTGCCTTACTTGGTAAGCACTATATACTCAATTTTGTTATTCCTTTCCGGAAGGGAGATACCTTTTCTTCTTCCTTCCCTTTTGGGTCGACCAAGGCGGACACTTTTAAGAAATAATGCAATGTTCACTTGTACAAGTTCTGGAGCGCACAACAAGTGCACGACAATTAGATTGCAAAATGTCCCAAACAGCCCTGCAGATAGTGCATTGTCTCTGGATAACACATTTTTGAGCCACTTATTCTAGGTGCATTAATAGTGTATGCCATATGACTGTGTTCAAACTCCCGGATATACAATATCCTTCTTGTCTGAAACTTTTACGTCTGTTCATTATCCTTCAAACTAAGTGAATCTCATCATCTTGCTTGTACATGTAAAGAAACATAATCACATGAACATGCAGCTAATCCAGTCACAATTTCTATTCATGTCTTAAACAAATCGTCACCACTTAATTTGAAGTTACCCTGGAGAAGGAATGTATAACCAGCATCATGCTAGTCCCTACTTTTCAGTTGTCCATCTGAGGTTCTGAAGAACATATATCTATACAAAAATATACCGTTTTCCAATTTGTGGTTGATGTATGGTTGACTTTTTAAGGTTGATATATGGTTTTCCATCTGTGGTAGGCCCTGGCACATTGCAAAAATGCAGCAAGATATGTATTCAGCATTTGACCATCTTTGTTGGGAGGCACAGAAATGTGATAACCAAAGGCGTTTGTATTCTGCTGGATCATCCATTTGATCTTCTCTCAATACTCAAAGAGAGTATTGTCCAATAATTTTTCCTCTAACTCCTATATATGTGATGAGGTTTGACCAAACTGCTGCAGAAGCTTTTTGTTGCAACTGGAAGACATATATCCCAGTGGAACTTCAAGAGCAGTACTTACATTACAATTACGGGGATCATAGTGCCTCGTATTATTCATTCTAAGGAGATTCTCGGGTGCAGTTTTTCAACTCCAGCAGCTTCACAGCTTCACATGCAACTATGGGTCGCTTTGCCATCTTTGTTGGAGAAACCAAGAGGCGCTTCATGATAAACATTGTCATATCTGGAGAAGAATTCGCATCCAATCATCCTCTTGCTATTCCCTGCGATGTCCAAATCTTCATCAGACTTGAGTTCTCATTTGCATTGCTAACGACCAGAGAAGAGAATGTTGGAAGAGGCTAACTTAGGACAGACACGTTAACTGAATAATCCGGAAACCCAATGCTCCGTTTTGATCAAGGAGAATAAGTGATTTTTTTTTCTTTCTTTGTAAATTGTAAAACTGATGTACCATATTCATTTCTTTTGAGTAGATTCACATCTTCAATATTAATGTTCATTTTTTCTCATTTTGGTCTAATACACCTGCCTAGCAACACCATGATACATCAAATGATTCTCAGGGTGAAATTGTTGTTGAAACTTTGCTCATTCTTCTTCATTAAACTGTGAATCTTTTACCATCTGAAACCAGTATCCATATTCTGCTCCTTAATTTCTGTTGTCGCTGTATTTCAAACTTGGTAACTTAAAAGAAATTTGACAGCATAACCAAGATGAATACTTTGCTGGCATCTAAACATATTCCTGTTATTTTTAGACAGACTTGTTTTCCCATAAAGCAACATGCCAAATCTAAGTTCACCTGCTGTGGCTATGAACATTATCACAAACTATTTCCCTCATTGAAATGTGAAGAAGCACTTGTCAAACTTATGTTTATGACTCTTCCTTACTTGGGCATCATTAGAAGTTCGTTGTTTGTTCTAATTGAACTCTCAGGTCAGAATTCTTTAAGGTAGAATGAAATCTGTTCTTTGTGCTGCAGAGCTCACCCTAACAGTTGAGAGGCAAGCAGTAGAATTACAAGATATCCCAAAGACTCGATATTTGTCAAACTTTCTGCTATTTGCTTAAGTAGTTCATGCAATATGACTAGTATAGCTGCTGTATGGATAACATTCTTTTCTTGTCCTAAACTCTGAATAAATTAGTCATCCTCTATAGTAAATGAAGTTCATATCCTCTTGCTTGTACATTGTCGCAGAAAACATTATCACACGAACAATCAGCTAATCCAGAGTAGATGTTCAATCCTGTCATAATAATTGATCACAAAATCAACCTAATTCTCACAAAAAAGTGGTACATATCTGCAACATGCTGGGCCCTACTTTTCTATTGTCCATCTTGTTGCTTGTTTTATTTTCTAAACTGGTTAGTCACAGCATCACCGGCATCATTACATTTGATATCTTTCTGCGGCAATAAGCTCAGGGGATAATCAAACACCATATTCAAAACTCTTCAAGAGCATAGAAAATGTATTCAAAAACATGCTTCTGAATCTGGAGGGTCGTCATTTTCTCGAACCAACAGGGCTCTTCCGCTCTGGTGACATCTTCAGTTTAAGTGGGGTCTTCTGCAGCCCAGTGGTTGGGAATATTGTTCTTCAACATGTACCCACTTCAGTCAATTGCATTAAATGATTTGTGGATGATCGGTTATTGCCATTCTATATAAGCACATTATCTGGAGCATATCTCCAACTCAAATTGAGACAAACTTAGCCACTCTTGTCACTTGTTTACCTGTTCTTTGACGATATCTGTCCTTTGTCTTCTCAGGAAGAGTTTACTTACTGAACTATGGTCATCCGTATGCCTCGTATTATTCATTCTAAGCAACTTTTTAGGCGATCATCATCACAGAATGCAGCAGTAAGTGCAACAGATATTCCAAAGGGATATTTTACAGTTTATGTTGGGGAGAACAAAAAGAAGCGATTCATGATTCCAATATCATATCTCAATGATCCCTTGTTTCAAAACTTGTTGTTTCGAGCCGAGGAAGAATATGGATTTGAGCATCCAATGGGTGGCATCACTATTCCTTGCAGAGAGGAGGGCTTCATTGATATCATCTCTCGCTTAAGTGGAATATGAACAGGACCCTGGACTACTCCAGTCCAGTCAATTTTGTAAAGAAAAATATGTAGACACTACTTTTATTCTATTCCAGTGGAATAGATTGAGATTTCTTCCTGTTTAGAAAGGGAATCTATAACAGATGAATTGCTGTTGAAAGATTTGAAATTGCTTGACTTCTTTGTTTTCAGAATTTTGATTTTTCATGCCACTGCTTGCCTAAATTGGCTCTCTGAACAATCTATGCATCTTCTTTTACCTTCTGTGATTGGGTTCACTGTGGAGTCTGAATCTATCTTTTCCAAATGCATTATGCGGTCAGTATCTGAAAATTAGTTTTTGGAAACAATGCATAGGCTAATTCTAGTCATACTTGTACGAGGCTAAAAACCTTTAGGAACAATAACTATCGAGTTAGAAAAAACAAAGGAGAAATTCTCGAGCAGAAAGACATGCTTATGAAATCATGTCAAAAGGGGGCAGTTGGGTGCGAATTTTAAAATTCAATTAGGGGAAACAGAAATCCCAAACATTACCAAATATGGGAGATGAAGGATAGTTAGGATTACGGCTCTTGGTTCAGCCCTTCTTAGACCTGGCTGTCATGCCAAGATTCTCTCATTTGTTTCTCATTTTGCTTTTTCCCTTTTCAATATCACATAGCATCAGAAAAAATGTCATACAACAAATATAACTCTGGATATCTCATCCCTGTTGACTTGGTCTGCTTTTGAAGCTCTGCAGTACAGATGAGACTTTGATATTATAACCAGGAAAGCTTGTTAAAATATGCTGTATCAAGAAATTATACAAAATGTTGCAGCCCGAAGCATGGCAAAGGCATAATATTTTTACTTGGATACTTTCCGGTAAGGACAGGCAAACCTTGACAAATTTCAGAAACCTTTTATAAGACTTGGTTACTGATCCACTGAGCAGTGAAACTGCTTGACTTGGCATGATTGTGAGCTTATCTTGTTTTTCATTAAACTCTCATGGCTTGTGTCTTTTCCTCTTTAATTTTTTTTTTTTTTGGTTGACTAATATGGAATTTGAAGAATAATGAAATGTTTTCTACTATCATGCCTGGATAACCTACACTAGCAAGATAAGAGTCAGTAGCATAATGTCCACAGATTATGAAAAACTTTGTTCTATCTGCAAGACATGTGACAAGGTCCTTGTCCAACCTTGAGCCAAGCTCAACATTGTCTTGCTTGTACATGTAAAGTGTTGCGGAATTGGCGTGGTAATGGATAAATATTTAGTTCGGGTAGTTGATGATAAAATGAGAAGTAAAATAATAAATGGAAGAGACACAAGATTTACGTGGAAACCCTCCAATGTAGAGGGAAAAAACCACGGGGCAAGAGAAGAGTAAATGCACTATGAAAAATATGGAGAAGATACAAATGGTTTTACACCCACACAAAGAATACACTCAAGATAATACCTCACTACACTCAATAAATATGGCAAGAGTGTGTATATATATGAAGAGGTAGTATATGAAGAAAGAGGATAGTTTAGAGAGATGCTCTTGGATGATTTCTCTCTTGGATGAATTCCTCTCTTTTGGATGTGACTCCTCTCTATTGCATGTCTTCCTCTCTTGAATGCCATCTTTGCTCCCAACAAGATTGCCTTATATAGAGATGTATCACCATGTGAATACACTTCAAGTCTTCCTTCCATTGTTGAAAATGTACCATCTTAGTCCAAGTTAGCTCACCTACCATAGCTAACCAACATTGAATTTCCTTAGCCACTCAAAGACTAAGATAAACCATGAAAAACATATGGCCAACCAATATAGACTTTAAGTGTGAATCTTAGAATTCTAAGGCAATTTCAACATAAAGAAACATGATCACATGCATAGGCTGCTAAACCAAATGTCAATTCCATTCTGCATTAATAATTCATTTCAAACTTGATAAATGCTTAACACAAAAATTCAAGTTACCCGGAGATGAATACAGTTATTCTGAAATGCCAGACCCTACCATTTGCCATTGTCCATCTGAATTTTCTGAAGCACATATTTTACGGAAGCAGACCAGCAATCATAAGCTTCAGTGAGTCCAAGTGATTTATTGTTGGTAGGTCATGGCAACGTTGAACGACACAGCAAATAAAATTATCAATGCTCGACTATTTTTATTGGGAGGCATTGCCATGTGATATGGTATGGTTTATGTCTTCTGCTGGACCACTCTGTTTGATCCTCTTCCACCACTAAAGATAGCACTGGCCAGCAGCCATTCTCTCTAGCTCCTATATGTACAATGAAGGGTATCTCAAATTTCCGCAGAAGCTTTCTGTTGCAACACAGAGACATAAATCATTTGTAAAACTTGAAGAGTAGCACTTCAATTGTAACTTGTAAGCATGGTTGTCCGAGTGCCTCGCATTGCTCATGCTAAACAGATTCTTGGCCGCATTTTTCCAACTCCAATTGCTTCAGATGTACCAAGAGGCCATTTTGCAGTCTACGTTGGAGAAACAAAGAAGCGGTTTGTTATACCTTTGTCATATCTGAAGAATCCTTCTTTCCAGAACTTGTTGAGCCAGGCCGAAGAAGAATTTGGATTTCATCATCCCATGGGCGGTCTAAGTATCCCATGTACTGAAGAAATCTTCCTCACTTTGACTTCTCATTTACATTGCTGATGACCAAAGAAGAGAATGATGCAACAGTCTTACTTGATCAATGGTGCAGGAACCCAATTCTCTATTTTCATGAGGAGAATTAGTGGTCCTTTTGTCTTTCTTTTTCACTTGAAAAACTGATGTAAGACATTCTTTTATATTAATAGACGATCCATATCTTCAACTAATTTGTTCATCATTTTTGGTTACTTATAAGCAATTTTTTACAGATACTTTACTGCAAAATGAATGCAGAATGTTGGTCATCTTGCTCCTACTACTAGTTACTATTGCTAGCAGATGGGAAAGAAACTGTAAATGTGAAAGAAAAGTTAGTAATGGAAGTGAAGAACTACCTTTCTTTTTAATTATAGCTAGAACTCTGAACCTGCATCATTAGTTTGTATTTCCTTATTCTCCATTAGCAAAGGGCTGCGAGAAATATTATGTATAAATGTAGCCGTTTCTCCAGCAAGCCTGAAATCTTGCTGCCTATGATTTTTATGCATGTAGAGCAGCATACAACATTGGTTACCACATTTCAATTTGAAGTTCTTTACTATTTAAAAGGGATTGTGATGTCTGGTGCACAGATACGTTATGAAACTGTTCTACAGAAGTCAATTGATTTTTCACTTTTTATTACACTTCTATTATCAGAAAACTTAAACTATATATGCTATCTCTCTCTCACCACGAGAATATTGTTAATCAAGTAGAAAGCAATTTTAGTGGAGGTCATTTTGAGCCTAGCTTATCAGAAATGGTCTTATGTCATTGTTATTCATCGTCATTAACTCTCATGCTTGGGCTGATATCCCTTTCTTTTCTGTTTCTTCTTTTGGTTAATCAATGAGGAAATTATTAACACTTAAAGGACATGTTTTCTTGGAACATGTTTAGGAACAGCTTATACTTGCAAGATAAGAGTCAATTCCTAGATAAATACATTGTTTATCAGATAACATAGATTTTTTATCCCACTCCCTTCCTGTTGCCTAAGTATTCTAAGGAAGATGACAATATATCCCACTGAAAACATATAGAATACTTTTCTTGTCCAAATTCTAAGTCAATTCCTCATCCTTCATTTAGTTGATGTTCAGTGCTAACATGGCTGTACCAGTTAAGAAAGAGAATCGCATAAGCAGACAGCTAACAAGACCTCAATGCTTTTTCCTCTACTAATAATTGATCACAAACTTGAACAAATCCTCAGCACACAAAATTGAGGCTAACCTGGAGAAGGAATATTTATGCTGCAACTAGGTCCTACCATATGCTATTGTCCATCTGAAAGCAGCCAGTTACAGTAAGTTCTAGCAGGTGTATGTTATCTGATAGTGTATGTTTTGTACCAGTGTACCTCCTGGTAGGCCATATCAAACATTGTACAATGCAGAAAAGAAGATTATCAAGATTTTCCCTGTTTCTGTTGGGAGGCATAGCCATGTGATAACCAAATGATGTTTGTCTTCTGCTGGACCACTCTGTTGATCCTCTCTGACCTTTCAAGGAAGTAATGGATATAGACCATTTTCTCTCAGACTCCTATACATACGATGATGGCTAGACCGAACCGCTGCAGAAGCTTTTTCTTGCAACTTGAAGATATAAGTTATTTGTAACATCTAAACAGTGTCATTTAAATTGCAAACATGGCTATCAGCGTCCCTCGAATTGTTCATGCCAAACAGATTCTTGGCTGCATTTTTCCCACTGCAGATGCTTCAGATGTACCAAGATGCCATTTTGCAGTCTACGTTGGAGAAACCAGGAAGCGGTATGTGATACCTTTGTCATATCTGAAGAATCCTTCATTCTAGAACTTGTTGGACCAGGCGGAAGAAGAATTTGGATTTGATCATCCCATGGGGCTCTCACTATCCCATGCAATGAAGAAGTGTTCGCCGCTTTGACTTCTCATTTGAATTGCTGAATATTACAGTGGCTAACTTAGGAGTGACACATTGTTAACTCCATAGTACAGAAACCCAATTCTCGAATTTAATCAAGGAGAATCAGTGGGTTTTTCTTTCTTTTTAACTTATTGAACTCATAATAGATTCATATTTTTAAGATATCATGCCTTTATTTTGCTTAAGTTCATCAGCATTTACCGTGACATAAATGAAGAATTTTTAACTGTTTTCTGGCACTACTTCCTCACTCTTCACTATTAACCGACAGGGTGAAAAACAAAAATTTCGAAACAAAAGCATAAAAAGGCAGACTTCATTTAATTTCACTGAGAAGAATACTTCAAAAATATAGACAGTCGACTTCTTTGTTTAAGTTACTCGGTAGAACTGTCATCATCTTTTCTAATTTACCTCATTTCATATCAGATGAAATCCTTTGAGGATGCCAACTTCCTAGGAGAACAACAGTTTTATTACAGATCCCTACATCTCTACGCATAGAACATATGTCTGTAGTTAAATACATTTCATTAAGCAAGGCCAAAAGTTCTAGTTTGAGAATGTTATAGATGCAATGCTGTTCTATGGCCTTGAAAACTACGTAAATGGAATTCAAAGAACTTGAATTAACTAATCTTGATTCTGATTCTCAGTCCTAAGATCAACAATAAAATTCAGTTTAGAGTAAAAAATTTAGCAACATTTCAATTCATTTGACACCACAGAGAGTACGGGGATTTAGTTTATGTTTCAGACATGCTTCTGATCTGCATGATCAGCATTGGTTTCAATGAAGAGAGATCTTCTTCAATTGTGGTATCTTCAGTTTAAGTGGAGTCCTCCGCGTCCTAGCTCTCGACAAGCGGTTGGAAATATTGTTTTCCAACATATACGCACAGTCCAGTCAATCTATCTATATCTATATCTATACTATACTAAAAATGTGAAAACAAGTCATAGGATTTTAATTTATTTTATTTTTTCTTTTTTGAATGGTCAAAAATACTCTTTAGTTGAACGAATTATTTTGATTTTGATGACCCAAATGTCCCAAAGTAATATATAGAATTTAGACAATTTATTTTGGTGTTCTAAATGTCTAAAAGTAACAATTAGAATATAGACAATGGCACTAAATGTCCACTAATTACTAATTTATCTTGAAATTAATAGAAAAATTTATAACTAGTTATTAATAAATATATATTAGCTCTCCCACTTAAGTTACTAATTTTTCTACCCCAAATTATATATAATGCAATAGAATGTAAGAATAAACTATCTAACCTCTATGAAAAGGAAAAAAAGAACATTGCTATTTTAGAAAAAATTAAAATCATATGAGAAATAATTATACTAATAAATATGTTAAATAAAATTGTATAATAATAATAATAATTAACTAAAAGTGTGGGAGGAGGTCATGAGAATTTAAATTTGTTTTAGTTTTTTCCTTTTTTGAATAGTAAAAAATACAATTTAATTGGATGATTTATTTTGATTTTGATGGTTTAGATGCCTTAAAATTATATATAGAATTCAAAAAAATTATTTTGGTGTTCTAAATGTCCAAATTAATATCTAGAATGTGGACGGCACTAAATGCCCACTTAATACTAATTTATCTTGAAATTAATAAAAAATTTTATAAGTACCTAGGTATAACAAAGATAACTTAAAGAATTAAAGATAAGAATAAATTATTAAAAAAGATTATTAAAAAGAAAGACCTTATTATTATAAGTAATTATCAAAATTTTTTCTTTTTTTCTGAGTGCAATTATTAAATTAGTATGTATATCTCTCAAATTATAACTTGATTATTATGTGTTCACAAATTTACAAAATTAAGGGTTTGAAATTTTCAAAAAAAAATTAAAAAGTAAAAGAAAAATACAATATCAGAATAGAATAATAGTAGTGGTAGTTAGTTAGATAGAAGAGAGATTAATTAAAACTTATATTACTTTGAGGATATTTAATATCTCTAATTTAATAAAAATTATTTGAGAGTTATATATTATGATAGTAAAATAAATAATTCATCTGAAAAATACTTTAAATTTATAAAGATATAAACTAAAATAATTTATTTTTCGAAATTTTCTCACGTACATTCAGTGCATTAAATGATATGGGGATGATTGGAAAACAGAAACATGTGATATATCATGCGCTGATGTCTATTTCCTGCATTGCTGCATGGACCCGAATGCCTCATTTCCATAGAGACCCCAAATGAGCACTTCTTGGTTGGCCGTTCTTCTATATAAGCGCGTATCCAAAATCACATCCCCAACTCAGATTCAGACAAGCTCAGCTTCTCCTCATTTTACCTGTTCTTTGCCAATATCTGCCTTTTCTCTTCTTAGAAAGTATTTCTTTACTGAACCATGGCCATCCGCATGCCTCGTATTATTCATTCTAAGCAATTTCTTAGGCGGTCATCATCACAGAATGCAGCAGCAACTGCCACAGATATTCCAAAGGGAAGTTTTGCAGTTTATGTTGGGGAGGAGGAAAAGAAGCGATTTATGATTCCAATATCATATCTGAACGATCCCTTGTTTCAGGACTTGTTGCTTCAAGCCGAGGAAGAATATGGATTTGAGCATCCAATGGTTGGAATCACTATTCCTTGCAGAGAGGAGGTGTTCATTGACATCATCTCTCGTTTAAGTAGAATATGAATAGGTCTCTGGACTACTCCAGTTCATTTTGCACAATTTGTACAGAAAAATATATACACTTTGTTTTTTTCTATTCCACTGGAATAGATTGAGATTTGTTCCTGTTCTAGAAACAGAATCTATCACAGATGAATTGCTGACAAAGGAATTGAAGCTTTGAATATTTCTCGACTTCTTTGTTTTCAGATTTCAGATTTTCCAAGCTGTTTCATGATTAAATTAGCTCTATGAATAATCTATTCATCTTCTTTTCGCTTCTGTAATCGTGTTCACCAGAAAGTCTGAATCAAGCTTTTTTAATCTGTTATGTGGTCAATATCAGAAAATCTATCTTCATTCATAGGCCATGTTCAGCCAAACTTGCAAGAGGCCAAATTCTTTTAAGGGCAATGACTGTCAAGTGAGAGAAAAAGTCTACGGGGCTGCGGGCAGCAAATTTTAAAGTTAAATGATAACAATCGGGGATTCACTACTCTCAAACAGTGTCAATCATGGAGGATAATTAGGATAGAAGTTCTTAGTTTAGACCTTTTTGGCCTTGTTGTCAGGCTTAGGCTTAGCCGCTTAGCTTTTCCCTCATTTGCTTTCGGTTCTTTATTTCAATGTCACATAGCATTGCAAAAGAAGGTCCAGTAGCATAGGGCATAAAGCAAATATCTCAGGAAGATATCATCCTTGTTGAATTTATTTCTGTCATTCTGTGATTGAAACCCAGAAGTACAGAAGAGACTTCAGACAGTATAAGCAAGACGACAATTTGCTAATGTATTCAGTATCATGAGTAATGGACAAGTGTGCAGCCTAAAGCATGGTAGAAGCCATAATATATTTACTCAACTGCTCTTCAAGTAAAGAGAGGCAAACCTTGATTGATTGCTGACTCCCTCAATAATGAAACTGCTTGACTTGGCGTGACAATCATCTGATTTTGTTTTTATTGAACTCTCATACATGTATCCTTTTCTTTTACTTCTTTCTTTCTTTCTTCTTTTTTTTTTTTTTTTTCCTTCTGTCATGCTTAGGAGAACCCTACACTGACAAGAGTCAATTGCAGGATGTTCCAAATAGCATACACTTCATTCTGATTGCGTTACTAGTCCACAGATCACTAAAAATTATATGTTCTAGCTGCAAGACATATGATAATGTCCTTGGTCCAACCCTTGAACCAAGCTCATCATAGTCTTGCTTGTACATGTAAAGAAACATAATCACATGCATAGGTAGCTAAAGAAAACCTCAATTCCATTCCTGCATCAATAATTGTCTGCAAACTTAGATGACTGGAGAACAGAAGAAGTCAAGTTACCGTTGAGAAGGAATATATCTATTCCACAACACCAGACCCTACCATATGCTACTGTCCATCTGAAATTTCTGAAGCACGTATTTTACAGAAGTAGACCAGCAAGCACAGGTTTTGGTAAGTCCAAGTGATATATGGTTATGCTTTGGAGGGTCATAGCAACATTGAAGAATACAGCAAAGCAGGGAGGCACTGCCATGTGATATGCATATGGTTTAGGTCTTCTGCTGGTCCACTCTGTTTCGTCCTCTCCCACCACTAAAGATAGCATTGGCAGCAGCCATTCTCTCTAACTCCTATATATACAATGAAGAGTATCTGAAATTTCTGCAGTAGCTTTCAGTTGCAACACAAAGATATAAATCATTTGCAAGACTTTTTTTGAGCCAAAAAAAAAGTTCATTTGCAAAAATTGAAGAGTAGAACTTCAGTTGTAAGCATGGCTGTCCCAGTGCCTAAAATTGCCAGTGCTAAACAGATTCTTGGCCACATTTTTCCCACTCAAACTGCTTCAGGCTTACCAAGAGGCCATTTCGCACTCGATGTGGGAGAAACCAAGGAGCGGTTTGTTATACCTTTATCATATCTGAAGAAACCTTCGTTACAGCATTTGATGAGCCAGGCCGAAGAAGAATTTGGATTTCATCATCCCATGGGGGGTCTAACTATCCCATGCAATGAGGAAACCTTCCTCAACTGGACTTCTCATTTGCATTGCCGATGATCAAAGAAGAAAATGATGCAACAGTTACTTCAGAGAGATACATTGTCTAACTCAATAGAGCAGAAACCCAATTCTCCATTTTCATGAGGAGAATTAGTGGTTTTTCCTTTCTTTTTAAATTGTAAAACTGATGTAAGACATTCTTTTATAATAGAGGATCATTTCTTTATCTTCACTTAGTTGTTCATTTTTGGTTAACTATAAGCACATATTTTCTGATATCTTACCACAGAATAAATGCAGAAAGTCAGTCATTCTTGCACATGTAGAAAGTTTGGAAAGTTTGGAATGCAGGATCAAAAGGACTGAGGCTCAGGTTGGTTTCTAGGTAACTATAGCATGAATACAAGTTATGGTGCTTTGCACATGTAGAAAGTTTGGAAATCATGATCTTTTGCAGTTGGATCCTCACTCTATCCGTAACCATAATTGTCACCAAGAGAATAGCCTGTACCTATACTTTTGGAAGCAATCTTGATCTTAGTGAATAGTTGGATTAGTTTTTTCCTAATCTTCTGCTTTGGCAGAGGTTAACTCTGTTTTTTTCCAAACCACAATGTTTTGGAATATGAATCTCCTAAGAATGCTCAAGCTTGGCTGGAAAAAGCTTGACCTATGCTGGAGCTTTCTCTAGCTGATCTTGAACCCTTCTAAAAGTAAATCAATCAAACATGAGCTTTAGTGGGAGTTAATCAACCAAACCACAAAGTTTCGAACATGAATCTCCTAAGAATGCTCAAGCTCAGCTAGAAAAATGCTTGACCTATGCTTGAGAAAATCCCAAGTCCTTCTAAATGTAAGTCAAGCCGAGCTCGAACCTAGGAGATATTGTTCATACAAGCTCAAGCTTCAATCTGTCAAAACTCGTCCCAGCTCAGTTGATTTGCAGCCATAGCTGACACTACTTCCTTCTATTGGATGGGTTAAACTATGCTTGTATTAACTTCTCTTTGGGTATAGAGTCTACCATTCATCTATTGGAGAAAGGAAAAAAAAAGAGTCTAGCATTCAAATTGTAATTTATATGGGATGCCTCTCTTCAATAAGTGAATGAACAGTTACTTCAGAGAGATACATTGTCTAACTCAATAGAGCAGAAACCCAATTCTCCATTTTCATGAGGAGAATTAGTGGTTTTTCCTTTCTTTTTAAATTGTAAAACTGATGTAAGACATTCTTTTATAATAGAGGATCATTTCTTTATCTTCACTTAGTTGTTCATTTTTGGTTAACTATAAGCACATATTTTCTGATATCTTACCACAGAATAAATGCAGAAAGTCAGTCATTCTTGCTTCCATCACTTGTTATTATTACTAGCCGAAGGAGGAAAAATAGTAAATGTGAAACAAAATAAGTAATGAGACAATTTAAGTCTCTGGAAATGAAGAATTATCCTTCTTTTTGGTTATAGCTAGAAGAACTTGGAACCTCCCTCTTTTGTTTGCATTGCCTCATTCTACATTAAGTAAATGATTGCAAGGAATATTATTTATAAATGTAAATACCTTTCTCCACCAATACTGAGAACTTCTTGGCTCTGAGATATGCACGTCCAGTGGCATAGAACATTAGTTACCACTTTGCAATGTGATGTTCTTTACTACTTAAAGGGATTTTGATGCTTAGTGCAAAGATCAGTTATGGACTTTCTCTAGACAAGTCAAAACGATTTATTCACTTTCTTATTACTTTTTTATTATCAGAAAACTTTATTTATATCTGCTCTCTCTCCCCCACCATATTATTTAAATTGGTAACTTTTGCATTCGTTTAGTTTCTTCTGCAGTTATCAGTCCATAAGGGATGGGAAAACACTACATAATCTAAACTTCTTCGTTGAACAAACATGTAGATCTTATGTTATGCACATGTTACACTTTTCAGAAGACCATGCAGAGTTTAGCCTCAGACATGCTTCTGGTCTACAGGATCAACGTTTGCTTTAATAAACATAGTTCTTATGTTACTGTAATACCTTCAACTTAAGTAGGGTCTTTTGTGGCCTAGCTTACAAGAAATGGTAGGAAACATTGTTCTTCAACATTTATGCTGTTCAGTCAATTGCCTGAAATGATTGATGATGATTATGAGAAACAAAGCCATGTGATAGATCTCGTGCTCATGTCTGTTTTTATATGGATCTGAATGCCTCATGGCCATAAAAACAGGAATTCAAGAATTTCTTTACTACCCTTTCTTCTATATAAGTACATTATCCAAAAGAAAAACCCAAATTCAGATATCTCCTTTCACTTGCTTTTATCTGTTCTTTTGCAATACGTGCCCTTAGTCCTGTGAAAACATTTTTCAACTCAACCATGGCCTTTGGAATGCCTGTATCACTATAAGCTATTTCTTTGGCAGTCATCAATTACAGAACAAAATTTAGCAGCTATGGTGATATCTTCAGTTTAAGTGGGGTCTTCTGTTAGGAATTGCCTAATATCTCCTAAATTCCACATTAGTATGATATTGTTCGCTATAGGCCTCACGGATTTATTTTTGGATATCTCCCAAAAGGCCTCATACTAATGGAGTTATCTTGAATCTTATATTTAGACAACTCTTCCATCAATTTTTCTATGTAGGACTTAATTTGCATCTCAACAAGCTCGTCGACGAAGAAACAAGAACCAGATCAGACGGACGATAGTGGGCCGGCTTCCAAATCACAGCGTATTAAAATGGTTAAATCGTCCGACGACAGTGAGAAAAAGGTCATCTTTATCACATCCCGTTTGGATTCTATCAATACAAAGAAATCTTTTTTTTTTTTTTGTTTACTTAATTGTTTTTTTTTTTTTTTGAGGGAATTGATTGTTTTGTTTCTATAATATTATGTTTGGGATACGTGTAGAACTTGGCCAAGAAGCTTAAAGAACATGAAATAAGTGTGCCGATTGTGTATGGTAATGTTTCATTTTGGCTTGGCAAGAAGGCAAGCGAGTGAGTATAGCTGAAGTTGCTGGTTTGTCATTCTTGCGTGTCAATTATTCGATCAAATGCTGACGGATGTTTATGTTTTATTGAGGTATCAATCTCATAAATGGACTGTTTATGTTCGGGGGGCAACAAATGAGGACCTTGGAGTGGTGGTGAAGCGTGCTGTTTTCCAATTGCATTCCAGTTTTAACAATCCCACCAGAGTTGTTGACAGCCCGCCTTTCGAATTATCAGAATGTGGTTGGGGAGAATTTGAAATTGCCATTACCCTTCATTTCCACGGTGATGTTTGTGAAAAGCCATTGCACTTGTGAGTTTGTTCGATGTTATCTGGCCTTTGTGAAAATGTCCCCCGAATGCCTTGATGGTTCTTGGATATACCCGAGCTTTAGTGATCTTTAGTGGATTTTCCAAAGTTTCGTTATTGTCTTAAATACTGTTTCAAAACTTTGTATGGCTTTTGTTATGATATCAATGCGTAGCGGAAGCACAAAAGAATAGATATTGAGAAAGAAAATAAGGAGAGCAAGAAAAAATAAAGGAGACACAGGATTTTTAAGTGGAAAACCCAATAGGGAGAAAACCCACTGCCTACGGCGAGCCAAAAATATCCACTATAATAATCGGGTAAGTTCAAGAGAAAAAGTCTTCAACAACAATTATCAACGAAGACTTATAAGAGAGAAATAAATCTCATAAACTCAACCCTATAATTTGATGATATAGTGAATATATGTGGAGGAAAAATTTCAGCCTTTGGGGAGAGAATTTGGAGAGAATTGGTGTGTTGAACTCAATTAGAAGACCTCCTTTTATAGCCACACAAAGAGGTCTTGCAAAACACAATGATGAAGTCCATTTTACTTTCCCTAATTTGTGGCAAAAAATGAGGAAACATGTTGAGCATTTTATGGAGTAAAAGATGGAGGAATATAAGGCATAAAATGAGGAAACATGTGGAGTATTTTAGGGAGTAAAAGATGGAGGAATATTAGGCATAAAATGAGGAAACATGTTGAGTATTTTAGGGAGTAAAAGATGGAAGAATATTAGGCATAAAAGAGGGAGTTGGTTCCCAAAATTTGGGACACCACTCAACAATCTCCACCTTGGCTCAAATTTTGAAGTTCACCGTAGGCACCCCAAAGGGTGATTAGGCATTAATGATGCCAACTAATTCCAAGCAGTGCTCGAATTTAGTAACAGGTAATGGCTTTGTAAGCATGTCTGCAGGATTTTCCGACGTATGAATCTTTTTAATAATGATAGTTCCTTTGTCAATAACATCTCTAATAAAGTGATAGCGTATATCAATGTGTTTGGTCTTGAAGTGATATGTATCATTCTTGGCAAGGTGAATAGCACTCTGACTATCTGAAAATACCATTGTAGCACCATATGGAATACCAAGCTCAAGAACAAGACCACGCAACCAAATAGCCTCTTTAACACCTTCTGTAGATGAAACAAACTCAGCCTCTGTTGTGGACAATGCAACAATGGATTGCAGAGTTGCTTTCCAACTAATAGCACCGGAACATAAAGTGAAGATGTACCCTGAAAGAGATCTACGTCGGTCAAGATCACCACCATAATCGGAATCAACAAAGCCGCTGACATTACTTGAGGCAACTCTATTTTTGTCAAAAACCAAACCAAGATTGGTTGTGCCCTTCAAGTAACGAAAAATCCACTTCACTGCATGCCAATGATGTTTCCCTGGATTGTGCATGTAACGACTCACCATACTAACTGCATAAGCAAGATCAGGTCTAGTACAAACCATAGCATACATGAGACTTCCAACTGCACTAGAATAGGGAACCTTGGACATATACTCAATATCTTCCTTTGATTTTGGACAAAGATCAGCAGATAACTTAAAGTGTGCAGCAAAAGGAGTAGAGACATGCTTACAATTTCTCATATTGAATTTTTCAAGAATCTTTTCAATGTAATTCTTTTGAGACAAGTAGAGTTTGTCATCTCGTCGGTCTCTGCGAATCTCCATACCAAGTATCTTCTTCGCAGCACCAAGGTCTTTCATCTCGAATTCAGATTTAAGTTGAGACTTCAACCTATCAATCAAAGACTTGTCTTTCGAGGCAATAAGCATATCATCTACATAAAGCAGTAAATAAATGAATGATCCATTAGAAAACTGCATAAAATACACACAATTATCATGTTGACTCATTGTGAATCCTTGCCCAATCATGAAAGCATCAAAACGCTTATACCATTGTCTCGGAGCTTGTTTCAAACCATACAATGATCTTTTCAAACGACAAACTGATTGTTCTTTACCTGGCACAATAAATCCCTCTGGTTGTTTCATGTAAATTTCTTCTTCCAACTCGCCATGTAGAAAGGCAGTTTTGACATCAAGTTGCTCCAATTCCAAATCATATAAAGCAACAAGAGCGAGTAGCACTCGAATAGAGGTATGACGTACAACGAGAAAAAATTTCATTAAAGTCAATACCTTCCTTTTGATCAAAACCACGAACTACTAGGCGAGCTTTCCATCTGGCATTTTCAACCCCGGGTATACCTTCTTTCTGTTTGTAGATTCACTTACAACTCAAAGCTCGACGTCCTTTGGGCAAATCACATAACTCCCATGTCCCATTCTTATGTAGGCTTTCAATTTCTTCTTGCATTGCTAAAAAGCCACTCGGGATGAATTAAAACCCGGATATAGCTTCGAGTAATTAGAAGGATCAATTCCTTCACTGTATCCTCGTGCAAAGTAGAAAAGAGCATATGCAAGTGAGATTATCATCATCATTATCAGCATACCTTGCGTGCCTTTTGATATTTCTCCTTGGTCTCGTCACGTGCTATATTATGATCATTTGAAGACCGCATAGGCTCGGGATGAACTAGAGGGTATTGATTCATCATGTGTTTCAAGATTCTCGTCTGACTCTCCAAGAAAAAATCGGCTCACTCCTTTCTTTTTGAGTAGACACCTCTAACTCCACCTTCTCATTGGCACTTTGACGATCACATGTATCAAGAGAAGAAACAGCAGATATCTTTTCTAGGAGCTAACAAGGCATTCTCATTAAATGTGACATCCCTACTTAAAATCAATTTCTTAAATTCAGGGACACCACAACCGATAGCCTTTCGACTTGATGAATAACCCAAGAAAATGCATTGAACTCGCTCTAGGTGCCAACTTTCCATCATTTATATGTGCAAAACCAGGGAGAACCAAAAATTTCGAGATGAGAATATTCAATAGGATTACTCGACCAAACCTCCTCCCGAATTTTAAAATCAATGGATGAATGAGGTGATCGATTTACTGAGTAACAAGCAGTGGATACAACTTTCAGCCCAAAAAATCTCTACTGACTCCATAAACCACCATTAGATAACATACAACGAGCTCTCTCTAAAAGGGTCCTATTAATGTGTTCTGCAACTCCATTCTCGTTGAGGTTTTCCTACTAATGTTCTCGTGTCTAGCAATGCCATGATTCTCACAAAACTCATTGAATTCGTAATTGCAAAACTCCAAACCATTATCGATCCCCGAGTTTCTTAATCTTCCTACCAGCTTTGATTTTCGACCAAAACTTTGAATTTCTTGAATTTAGAGAAAGCTTCATTTTTATGCCTCAGAAATAAACCCAAACCTTACGAGAGAAATCATCAATAAATGTTATCATGTACCTCTTGCCGCCTTGTGAAGGAAATTTTGAAGGTCCCCAAAGATCCGAATGGATGTAATCAAGAATCCCTTGTAGTGCGATGTGTTGCAGTGGAGAAGCTAACTCTCTTTTGTTTTCCAACTACACAATGTTCACGTAAAGTTAACTTACCAATACCTTGCTTACCAAGAAGACCTCTTTTATTCGTAATGTTCATGCCTTTCTCACTCATATGTCCTAAACGCATGTGCCATAGTTGAGTAAGATCATCATCGAGAAAGAGAAAGTAGAGATAGCAATGTAACCTCGTCACGAGTTGAACCCCTCGCAAAATATAGAGACTCCTAATTCTATGTCCTTTCAACAATACTAAGGAACCTCTAGAAATTTTCGAACTCCACCTTCAACTGAATACTTGCACCCTAGTGACTCAGTGGTGCCTAAAGAAATCAAATTACGCTTCAAATCGGGAATATAGCGTACCTTAGTCGGAGTTCGATAGTGCCATCATGAGCCTTAATCGAATGGTACCAATTCCAAAGCAACAACACAAAGTGTGAATCGTTTCCCATAAGAACCACACCCGTAATCAACCTTCTCATATGAAGTAAACCAATTTTTGTGGGGACACATATGAAAAGTACAGCCTGTAATCTAAAACTCATTCTAAAGAGCTACGTTTATCGAAGTAGTAGCCAACAAAACATCACCATCGAATCCCGCTTCAATTACATCGACTCACTTTATTCTCGAGCAGTGTTTATTCTTTTTCTCCTCTCTCTCATTATTATTTTTCAATTTATAACATTCTGAAATTTCATGTCCGCTCTTCTTGCAATAACGACTGGGATTTAGAATTACGGCTCCCGAGACTTAGATCTACGATTTTTTCTTGGATAAATTACTCCTATCGATAGATCTACTTCTAACATTCAAGCCTTCACCTCTATCATCAGACCGTACCTCATGATCAAATTTCTCCTTAGACAATAGATTAGATTTAACATCTTCAAATGACAGAGTATCATTATTTCCATAAAGCATAATTTCTTTGAAGTGCTTATAAGAGGGCGGCAAAGAAACAACTAGCAGTACAACTTTATCTTCATCTTCAATATTGACATCCAAATTCTCAAGATCAATCAAGATAGAATTAAATTCATTAAGATGAGAGTGTATAGCGGTACTTTCAGCCATACGCAAAGTGTAGAGGCGCTCCTTGAGTCTAAGCTTGTTGGCAAGACTTTTGGTCATGTACAGTGATTCAAGTTTGGTCCATAGCCCTGCTGCAGTTTTTTCTTTATTGACCTCGCGCAAAATCTCCTTGGACAAACACAACTGAATAGCCGAACGTGCCTTCTCATCTAACTCTTCCCATTTTTCATCTGTCATACCCGCAGGCTTCTCGAAAATTTCAACAAGTGCCTTCTTTAAACCATTTTGAATGAGGACTGCTCTCATCTGAATCTGACATATACTGAAACTGATTTTTCCATCAAATTTCTCAATATCAAATTTGGTGACGGTGGACATATTTGGTGACTAGGCTCTGATACCACTTGTTATGATATCAATGCGTAGCGGAAGCACAAAAGAATAGATATTGAGAAAGAAAATAATGAGAGCAAGAAAAAATAAAGGAGACACAGGATTTTTAAGTGGGAAACCCAATACGGGAGAAAACCCACTGCCTACGGCGAGCCAAAAATATCCACTATAATAATCGGGTAAGTACAAGAGAAAAAGTCTTCAACAACAATTATCAACGAAGACTTATACGAGAGAAATAAATCTCATAAACTCAACCCTATAATTTGATGATATAGTGAATATATGTGGAGGAAAAATTTCAGCCTTTGGGGAGAGAATTTGGAGAGAATTGGTGTGTTGAACTCAATTAGAAGACCTCCTTTTATAGCCACACAAAGAGGTCTTGCAAAACACAATGATGAAGTCCATTTTACTTTCCCTAATTTGTGGCAAAAAATGAGGAAACATGTTGAGCATTTTATGGAGTAAAAGATGGAGGAATATAAGGCATAAAATGAGGAAACATGTGGAGTATTTTAGGGAGTAAAAGATGGAGGAATATTAGGCATAAAATGAGGAAACATGTTGAGTATTTTAGGGAGTAAAAGATGGAAGAATATTAGGCATAAAAGAGGGAGTTGGTTCCCAAAATTTGGGACACCACTCAACAGCTTTTAAGTTTAACCTCTTCATTAAGATAACCATTCATGACATGCAGCTGCTTCATCCAGTGTTGATAAGCTGAGCTATTGATATTTCTCCAATCTACAGGTATCACCATTTGAAGTTATATCCAGAGGAAGATTCTGGACCCTTGTCCACTAAGAAACCTGTTGTTGCCGAATCCTATGATGAGATTGTATTTGCTGAACCTTTGGAAGCTCTATTTGCTCGTGTGCAGAATCATCCTGCTGTTATTGTTCCCAGACTGCCAGCTGGGTTGAGTTTGCCTCCACCTGGTATAGTTTTATCTTAGTCATGTTGCTCAATGGACTTTCCCATCTAACAGAACTTTTAAGTAGTATTTCTTTTGGGTTTATCTCTAGCTCCAGTAGAGGACGTTGACAAGAGGAAAAGAGGTGATACTAAAGATCATCCGCTAGCTCAGTGTTTCACAAATTTCTCCGAGGCTGATGAACTGTTAAAACTTGCTGCAGCTCGTCAGCAGGTTAGTATAATTGCCTTTAAATCTATCCTCACTAAGCAGTTAATCTTACGCCATAAGAATTATTTACCTTCTGCCACATGAATGATTGACCTTCAGATTTCTGTTCAAAATTCTCTGGAAGTTTTCCGGTGCGTTAAATTCAACATCTCTCTGCTTCATGCTATCTTGTTAAATATGCAGCACCTTCTTGTGCCATATGGAAAAGAAATTATAATTTTGCTGTTGTAGAAATTGTCAGCATATAAGAAAATTAACTCTTTGAAAGGAAAAGATTTAAAAGAAGTGAAATTAACTACTTTTGAGAAAATAATATACTGTGATTTAGTGAAAACGAAAGCAAAGTGAGAAAACAGGAATGCAGGATCAAAAGGACTGAGGCTCAGGTTGGTTTCTAGGTAACTATAGCATGAATACAAGTTATGGTGCTTTGCACATGTAGAAAGTTTGGAAATCATGATCTTTTGCAGTTGGATCCTCACTCTATCCGTAACCATAATTGTCACCAAGAGAATAGCCTGTACCTATACTTTTGGAAGCAATCTTGATCTTAGTGAATAGTTGGATTAGTTTTTTCCTAATCTTCTGCTTTGGCAGAGGTTAACTCTGTTTTTTTCCAAACCACAATGTTTTGGAATATGAATCTCCTAAGAATGCTCAAGCTTGGCTGGAAAAAGCTTGACCTATGCTGGAGCTTTCTCTAGCTGATCTTGAACCCTTCTAAAAGTAAATCAATCAAACATGAGCTTTAGTGGGAGTTAATCAACCAAACCACAAAGTTTCGAACATGAATCTCCTAAGAATGCTCAAGCTCAGCTAGAAAAATGCTTGACCTATGCTTGAGAAAATCCCAAGTCCTTCTAAATGTAAGTCAAGCCGAGCTCGAACCTAGGAGATATTGTTCATACAAGCTCAAGCTTCAATCTGTCAAAACTCGTCCCAGCTCAGTTGATTTGCAGCCATAGCTGACACTACTTCCTTCTATTGGATGGGTTAAACTATGCTTGTATTAACTTCTCTTTGGGTATAGAGTCTACCATTCATCTATTGGAGAAAGGAAAAAAAAAGAGTCTAGCATTCAAATTGTAATTTATATGGGATGCCTCTCTTCAATAAGTGAATGAACATTTAAAAGAACATTTATTTATGCATAGTAGGGTGCAAGCCACAAATGGTGAGCAGTAGGAAGACAGCTTCACAGACATTTTGACCTCCCATAGGACACGGATATTTTAGCCTTTCACATAAAGTATCTTCTAGTTTGTGCTTGTGAAAATTAAGAACAGAGGTTGTTCGACTATGCAAGAGCTGATTCCTGTATACCAAGTTCCTCACATCATACAGGTAAAACTGTGCCAAACCTTCTGCAGAAATGGTATATATAGAGTACACTGTTTCATTTGTCATTACCTAATCATGTCATACTTAATATTGTACAGTCAGTTGTCCTAATCTTTTGCACCTGGGTCATTGAAGTGGCTGAGGAATAAAATTAATCAGAAAAGCTTATTGCTTTGTCTAAAACCTCTGAAGGTTGGACTAATTATGACAATCAAACTACTTTACGGACTTACAGACTGCAAGCTCCAAGATAACTCCAAATTGCAAAGCAATCCAACTGCTCTGTAAGCAAGAGGGGAAATCCATCCTTTTATTCACTAGGATATCATATGCACTCAACTCCTGCTAGTTCTACATTTCTTGTTCACTCGTTTTCCGAGGTTTGCTTTACCATGAGATTAATCTAGCATCATAGCATCTAGTTGGATGATGAATATAGAAATGATGGTAATATATCACTTTATGTTTCTTTCCATTGTTAAATAGTTTGATAAGCATTTTCACTGAAAATGGATAGCCATTGTAATTGGTGCAATCTATTTGTACTCTTAATTAGGCCGTAAGTGCACAATGTACCACATCTAGAACCTGATGCCACAGATCGAGTACCTATATCCTGACACAGGACATATTTAGTGGCTCTCTTGATATTCAGATCCATTACCCAAAGGATTGGATGTACATATCACAGGTACAATGTACTGGCCAAGATGCCCCATGCCTATTGAGAATCCATGATTGAGTGGAAAATCTATGATCTCTCAGGCCTGCCAGAATTACTTGGGCACTTCCATTGGTGAAACTTAAAGTCTCCATGTCTTCTACTGAGTGGGACGATTGAAAGATCAATTGCTATTAATCAATCTGGGAACTTGAGTGCCATAGTTGTGCTATGATGACATTACCTGGGTAATTTATAGGTGGAGCCTGAGAAGTAGGGAGTCAGTAATAGCTGAAATTCAATAGATCATAGTCGTCATGATCTTTAGTAAGATTCATTCAATCAGAATTTATTCATATATTGAACAATGTAAGAATCAAGAAATTCTTCTGCTGCTTTTCACAATTAGATGTTTCGCATGTAATTCTGCTTCTGTCAATTATTTAGTCAACAACTTTGACAGGAGATTTGAATTCAACAGGTACAAGCTCATATAGCTAGACTCAGAAGGCAGTTGAGTTTTATTGATGGGCAGCATCAACAATTCAAATCTGCTTCAGATCTGTAAATGTACACTATACTTCTCATATGCAATCTATTTTTCCCTACTGTTTCATGGAGAATAATAGACTATTAATCGAAATATAATGATATGTTCTATTCCTTAATAGCATACAAGGGAAAGCTATACTCCTCTCTCTCCATCCCCAACCCCAAGCTCTTATTGTTATACACTAGAATTGGTATCAAACAATTACATTCGCATAGAGCAATGAGAAGAATGGAAGCAAACAATAGACACTTAATATTGGAGACCTGAATTCTGAGCCAACTTAATAAGTTTGCTTGCCGTACTTTGTTCCTTGACCTTAATTTTTTAGTTCAAAATTTCTTCAGGTTCACAATGCATAGCATTTCAGTTGGCCTTTATATGCTTTATGGCATTCTTATTTCTGGAGTAACTGAGTGAGCACTGGGCAGGGATTGCAGTTCATAATTTAAACATGCTTGCTACTAACACATCATATCAAATTGTAAGAACCTCAAAAGAACGGTTTACAGTTTTATGAAGATCATCATGCTTAACATATCGTGCAATTTTATGCTAACCCAACTTTCTACGTACTCGGACAGTGTATTTAGCTAGATTTGATATTAGAGCCTTTGTGAAGCCCTCTGTTGTAATATAGTAGACATTCTTTTGGCATGTTTCAATTTATTTCTTGTCGCTTGAAAACCATAAATTACTTGAGCAACTTGAGATTGGGATTAAAGGGCACAGTATTACGACAATTGGGAGCTGAGACTGAGATGCTCCTTCCTTGCAAGGCTAATTGCTTCGGTTTCTCTCCACTTAGCTTATATGGTAATGGCATCGAAGCAGAAGGATCTTTGTAACTCGTGGTATCTGAATCAATAAGAAATTGAAGTTCAAGTGAAGAAAAAGATGGAGACTATTGGGAGACAAAAACTTACTTGACCCGCCTAAGTACACGTAGAGGTGCTTGGCAGCGCTTATAATTTTCCAAGGAACAGTGCTCGTGCAATCTAAATAAAACGGGGTTCAATTTTTACCTGATTGCAAATAATTAAGTACCACTTTGTTGAGTTGAATTAGATTATTATGATCCGCGGAGATGGCACGAGTTTCAGAGCAACTGTCAATATATCCTTTGGTGGCAATTCTTTTTGGTTCTTGGTTTGCATATGCAACTGGCATGACTTTTGTCCTTGAAGAACTTAGGGTGTTTATTAGTCAATGTAATTTAAAAATCGAATTAGATTGAATCGAAATTTATATTTTGATTTGGTTTAATTTTTTAAAAATTTATATTATTTAGTTTTATTTTTAATTTTTATATTCAGATTGAAAATCATCCAAAAAATTAAAATTTTAGTATATATGTATATAAAGGTATTTCGATAATGAATACTTAAGAAAGAATGCATTTTAGTAATAAATGTTTAGTCTTATTTTTTTTATTTTTTAATTTGCAACCAAACTGAATAATCTGTTAAATTTTATAAATTTTTTAAAAGTCAAATCAAAATTTTCAATGAATATTCCTACTTAAACGGGTAAGATGATTTTTTTGTTCCCACTACAGGACACTGATCCGACGATTACATAGTACACTGCACAGTCTCCTCTTGTTGCAGAGTTGGTTCTCCCCTTTGTTCTTTTTATTTTTTACTACTGATATTGCTTCGTTTGAAAACTGCTTTTTTACCCCTAGTTTAGTTTGGTTCACAAATGGGGAGGAGAAGGAAAACATATACTTCATCTAGAAAAAATATTTCTTTTTATCTTTTTTATTTGGTATAAGAGAAAGAAGGGTGGGAGGGAGAAGAGGAAAGGAAAGAGAATTATTATATAATTTTATTTTTTTATTCTTTATTCTCTTCTATATAATATTTTAAGTTAAAAAGTAAGGTTAAATGTGTCATTATTAATACGCTCAACTTATTTTCTCTCTCTCAATCCATATAATCGAGAAAGAAAATGTTGAGGTGAAGGGGGAGTCGTATCCCCTCCTTATTTACTTCCATTCCATTTCACTTCTTACCCAAATCAAATAACGTAAATGAAATATTTATATTCACATTTATTTTCCCTCTTCATTTACTTCCACATTACCCAACCAAGGCTTAGTAATTGTTACAAAAGTTGTCTTCCTTCTTTAGTCCATGTTGCAGTCACGTGGTTTGTTGTTTGAGTTGTATACCATCGAAGCATCTCCACCCCTATAAAATGACCCATTTTGGGCACCGTTTTTGTCTCCTGATATCACGTTGCGGGATTTGAGGTTCCATCTTAACATGCTCATCTTCAACCCCATGAGATGACCCCTGTTGAGAGGCCCTTCTCAGCATATTGCATCATGATATATCAGGATAGTATATATCATCACCTTCAATTCAAGCTATCCGTTTCCCCGGGTTTGGGGTTTCCGGGGTCTCCTAACAATGTCGTCGCTCTTCTCCTCCATAACCGCTCTCGCTTTTCCATGAGATCGTGCCACGATTCTACTACTTCAACATATAATTTGTTGTCTAACAATTGAATCAATCATATTTGTATGAAAGGTGAAAAACTATGTGCCGGAGGAGTATACATAGTTGTTTTGAGGACGAAGGTTGGAAGCGGTTGAGGTGGCCATTTGATGTAGTTGGGAATGATATCATGAATTGTCTCTACGGAAAGGTTTGGGGGCAGAAGTAACATGGCCATGGGCTTCATGTGCGGCAGGGGGCGCAATGTCACCATCAAACTGCCGAAGTCCCACGAAAAAAAAGCAGTCTTGAATGTCGACGAATGATTTCGCGGATCACCGCATTTTCCTTGAGAATATTAAGGGACCACCTCCTCCTCTTTTTTCCCCAATTCATTTCCCTCCTCTTAATATTAATTCTTTTTTTTGAAAAAAAGTAAGATAATTACACTTAAAATGCTAAAGCGGATTGCGTTTTTATTTGAAAATTTCTACTTAAATTTTTATGAAAATAAAATATTTATAAAAAAAGATGTGAAATTCAACATAAAAATTTTGAACGTAAATTGAAAATAAAACACAATTCAATACCAATAGTACTTGATTATTTATTCAATTGTTAAGCTACTATCCTAGAAAAATGGATGTAGAATGTTGTGAAGACAAGGGGGAAAATCAGTTAGATTATTCCTTCGAGTGGGGACGTGTATGGCCGATCTCTCTTATTCAGAATTGAAATGTCTACGGTTTTTTTGTCATTTCGTCCCATGTAAAGTGAATAACCAACGAGGAGGAGAGAGTATTGTAGAGAGGAAGGAAATCTCGAAAGGAATACGGGAGTTGGGAGTAGAACAAAAAGAGAAGACAGAAATGCGATGGACATAATTTCTGAGCCTTAAGAAGATGGGGTTGCTCACTTTTTCCAGAATAGAGCCGATGCCGATATCGCTTTCTGATTATTACTATTATCATTAGTAGCATTGTATTCGGTGGCCATGGTGCTTCTGCGGCTCATAAAAATCCAATCTGAGGACCCCCAATTTCATTTTTCTTACCTCCCAAAATCGAATATCGGGATTTTCTTACATATTTCTAACCAAGAACCACTCGGGAAATAAATCCCCTGCTTTTTCCCGTCAAAAGTCCCGCAGCTACTTATTGGGAGGTTGGGATAAATAAAACAAAATAATAAAAAATAAATTTCAAAATAAACAACCCACACTATCAGAATTAAAATGATTCTCCCAAAACTCTACTATTAATAAAGTAAAAATTTATCAATAACCACCTACCAGAAATAAATCTGACAAAAACTTGAAAATATTCTGACACCAAGATTTACGTGGAAAACCCCAAAAACGGGTAAAAATCACGTGTCAAATATTGACCAATACTTCCACTATAAAAATGGGGTAACAAATCTTCCTCTAGATATACTAGAAGGTAACACAACTATCTTCACCAAAATAGGTGGATATCAAAGAAAAGAGATAAAACACAAACTCACAAAAGAATGATAAAACATCACTCTTTTCTCTCTTCTCTCTTTTCTCTTTTCTCTCCTTCTTTGGTGCCTTCACCGATTGTTCTCTCGGATTAATTGATTTTGGCTGAATTGCTAGCTATTTATAGCTTGCAATTCAGCCACATTATTTGATTTTTTCTCTTACCTAATTTCTAGCCTAATTTTTGCCTAACATTTCGTCCGCAGTGCAGCCGCAATTTTGACCAACCAACTCTGCAACAATTCCTCAATTTTGACTTCACATTGAGCTGCAAACTTTGACTCAATGGGTTGAAACCTAACAAATCTCCCCCTTTCAACTTATTGAGAGAGTTTCACCATACCGCCTTCGCTTCTGCAAAAGTCAAACTTTTCTTTTGGTAATGACTTGGTCATCATATCTGCACCATTTTCGTCAGTGTGTATCTTTTCGAGTACTAATTCTTTTGACTCCAAGACATCCCGGATCCAATGATACCGAACATCGATGTGCTTTGAACGAGAATGAAAGGTTGAATTTTTGCAAAGATGAATTGCACTTTGACTATCACAATAAAGTTCATACATTTGTTGCTTAACTCCCAATTCTTGTAAAAATTTCTTCAACCACAGAATTTCCTTACTTGCTTCAGTAGTGGCTATATACTCTGCTTCTGTAGTAGAAAGAGTAACACATTTTTGTAGTCTGATTTGCCAAGAAACTGCTGCACCTCCAAACTTCATTAGGTATCATGACGTGGATCTTCTATTATCAATGTCTCCAGCCATGTCTGCATCTGTATAACATTCTAATACAGGTTTTACATTTTCAAAACACAAACAATATTTTGTTGTACCTTTAAGATACCTGAGTATCCATTTGACTGCATTCCAATGCTCTCTACCAGGATTAGAGAGAAATCTACTAACTACACCAACTGCATGAGCTATATCTGGCCTGGTGCACACCATAGCATACATTAAGCTACCAACTGCTGAAGAATAAGGAACCTTCTTCATATCTTCCTTATCTTGCTCATTTTTAGGACATTGCTTCGTACTGAGTTTGAAGTGTCCTGCTAGTGGAGTAGAAACCATCTTTGCCTCGCTCATGTTGAAACGGTCAAGTACTTTCTCAATATACTTCTCCTGAGATAACCAAAGTTTACCATTTTGTCTATCTCGAGTGATCCTCATTCCAAGAATCTGCTTTGCTGGCCCTAAGTCTTTCATTGCAAAAGACTTGCTTAACTCCTTCTTTAACCTGGCAATTTTGGCAGTATCCTGGCCAACAATTAACATGTCATCAACATAAAGCAGGAGAATAATAAAATCACCATCAGAAAATCTCTTCACGAACACGCAATGATCTGGTGTGGTCCTGCAATAGCCATGTTCTGACATGAAAGAACCAAATTTATTGTATCACTGTCTTGGTGCTTGCTTCAACCCGTACAAGCTTTTCTTGAGTTGACAAACAAGGTGTTCCTTTCCTTTGACTTTGAACCCCTCCGGCTGTTCCATGTAGATTTCTTCTTCAAGATCTCCATGAAGAAAGGCTGTCTTTACGTCAAGTTGTTGAATCTCCAAGTTCAAGCTAGATGCTAGTCCAAGAACAACTCTGATAGAAGACATTTTAACTACGGGAGAAAATATTTCCTCAAAATCAATACCTTTCTTTTGATAAAAATCTTTTACGACCAACCTGGCCTTGTATCTTGGTTTGGAGATATTTTCTTCTGCCTTCAGCTTGTACACCCATTTGTTCTTCAAGGCTCTTTTCCCTTTCGAAAGTTTCACCAAATCATATGTATGATTATTATGCAAATATTTCATCTTTTCTTGCATAGCTTTCAATCACTCATTTTTACTTTCATGGTTTACAGCTTCTTCATAAGTTTCTGGTTCTCCCACATCAGTGAGCAGCACGTACTCTTGTGTATTGTATCTGGTGGAAGACCTCCTTTCTCTGGTGGATCTCCTGGGTTCTGGTTGTAGTTGTGGAACTGGTGGTATTGCTAGCTCAGCTAGTGGAACATCATCATTGTTGTCCTGTTCTGCCTCAACTCCCCCGTGCTCTTCATGACTGATATGTTGAGGTGCTGGGTCTAGGTTGACTGGAATTTCTGGATCCAATCTTAGTTTATCACCTTTCTTGATGTCTTCAATGGTTTGATCTTCAAAGAAGATAACATCTCTACTTCTAATCAATTTCTTATCAACAGGATCTCAGAGTCTGTATCCAAACTCTTCATGTCCATATCCCAAAAAAATACATTGTTTGGCCTTACTATCAAGTTTAGACCTTTCGTCTTTGGGAATGTGAACAAATATTCTGCAGCCAAAAACTCTCAAATATTTGTAAGAGACTTCATTACCTGTCCAAACTATTTGAGGAATATCACCATCCAAAGGAACTGACGGAGAAAGTTTGATCAAGTGAACTGCCGTTCTCATTGCCTCACCCCAGAAAGGTTTTGGCAGTTTGGCATGAGAAAGCATGCATCTGATGCGTTCTGTAATTGTCCTGTTCATCCTTTCAGTTACACCATTGTGTTGTGGAGTCTTTGGTACACTTTTCTCAAATCTGATGCCATGACTCCTGCAATATGCTTCAAAAGGGCCTCTGTATTCACCACCATTGTCTGCCCTGACACATTTCAATTTTCTTCCTGTTTCTCTTTCCACTTTGACATGGAAGTCTTTGAAAACATCTAGAACCTGATCATTTGACTTCAAAGAAAAACATCATACCTTTCTAGAAAAATCATCAATAAAGGTCACAAAATATAATGCACCACCAAGTGTTCTTTCACCCATACGACATACATCAGTATGAACCAGCTCCAAAGGAAATAATTTTTTAGATGGAGGAAATTTCTGAAATGCAACTCTATGTTGTTTTCCAACTAAACAATGAGCAGGATTTGAGACTTACATCTTTTACATCCGGTAAGAGTTGTTGTTTCACAAGTCTCTGGAGTTCTTTTTCACTCATGTGGCCAAGTCTTTTGTGCCAAAGATTTGAGGAAGATTCTGAAACTGTATTTACTTCTCCGTTACTCATCTTTGCTTTCATCACGTAAAGTGAGTTTGCTTTTGTACCTTTGGCGATGACAAGATTTCCTTTTGTCAGCTTCCATTTTCCGTTGTTGAATTTGTTTGCATAACCTTCATCATCAAGCTTGCCGGTGGAGATGAGGTTGAGACGAACATCTGGTACATGTCTCACGTTCTTTAAAATTAGTTGACAACCGGTACTGGAATTAAGGTGAATGTCTCCAATACCGATTATTTTACAAGAGCCATCATTTTCCATTTTTACATGACCAAAATCTCCTGGTGTGTAAGATGAGAAGAATTCCCTGTGAGAAGTAACATGATAAGAAGCTCCTGAGTCAATAACCCAGTCACTGTTGTGACAGACTAGGTTAATACTGGAATCATCACAAACAAATTCGATTTCATCATCGGTTGTTGTGGCAGCTGTCTCTGAAATTTCTTCCTTGGCTTCTTCTTTTGTGTTGGCTCGATCTTTCTTCCATTTCCGACATTCATTCTTGTAATGCCCCTTCTTGTGATAATAGAAGCATTCAATATCTCTTTTAGACTTGGACTTACCTCTTAATCTGTCATATATGTTATGGGGACCTCTGAACTTACTTCTTCCCCTCATGTGATTCTTTTCTGCAACAAGTGCTTGAGGCTCTGAATTTAATCCTTGATCTTTCCTCCTGGTTTCTTTATTGTACAAAGCTTCTTTGACCATCTCCAACGTAACAACATCACCTGGAGCAGAATTTAAGACAGAAACAATAAGTGTTTCCCAACTATCTGGGAATGAAGTGAATAGTAAGAGTGCTTGCACCTCCTCGTCTAGCTTCAGATTTACAGCATCAGTGCGGTTTACTAATCCCTGAAAATTATTCAGGTGCTCGGACATATTTGCTCCTTCTTTGTACCGCAGCCGTGTAATCTGTTTCAACAAAGAAACTTTGTTAAGACCATATTTTCTTTCAAACATAGTCTCTAATTTTTTTCAAATCACATCTGCTCTTGTTTCACCTGAAACATGATTGAACACACTTTGGTCAATCCAACTCCTAATATGACCAATAGTTTTTCTATGCATTTTAGCCCATGCAACATCAGATATACCCTCTAGTTTTACAACATCACCAAGAATGGGTTCATACACATCTTTACAATATAACAAGTCTTTCATTCTAGGCTTCCAAACAGCATAGTTACTAGAAGTCAATTTAATCATGCTACCAGAAGAAGAAGTTGACTCCTCCATTTAAAAAAATTGACCAAGGCTCTGATACCACTTTGTTGGGAGGTTTGGATAAATAAAACAAAACAATGAAAAATAAATCCCAAAATAAACAACCCACACTTCCAGGATTAAAATGACTCTCCCAAAACTCTGGTATTGATAAAGTGAGAATTTATCAATAACCACCTAACAGAAATAAATCTGACAAAAACTTGAAAATATTCTGACACTAAGATTTACGTGGAAAACCCCAAAAACGGGTAAAAACCACGTGTCAAATATTGACCAATACTTTCACTCTAAAAATGGGGTAACAAATCTTCCTCTAGATATACTAGAAGGTAACACAACTATCTTCACCAAAATAGGTGGATATCAAAGAAAAGAGATAAAACACAAACTCACAAAAGAATGATAAAACCTCACTCTTCTCTCTTCTCTCTTCTCTCTTTTCTCTTTTCTCTCCTTCTTTGGTGCCTTCACCGATTGTTCTCTCGGATTAATTGATTTTGGCTGAATTGCTAGCTATTTATAGCTTGCAATTCAGCCACATTATTTGATTTTTTCTCTTACCTAATTTCTAGCCTAATTTTTGCCTAACATTTCGTCCGCAGTGCAGCTGCAATTTTGACCAACCAACTCTGCAGCAATTCCTCAATTTTGACTTCACATTGAGCCGCAAACTTTGACTCAATGGGTTGAAACCTAACACTACTATGTACATATACGGCACACTTGGTCTGTTTTAAAAAAAATCATTTTCTACTCAAAAAGAGTAGCAGAATACTCTTGTTATTCCAGAGTTTGTTCCTATTTAGAGTATTCTGATAAAGAATAAGGGTAAAATAATCTCTCTTTTTTTAACTTTTATTCGAATGGCTAAATCAGCAGTAACTCTCTGAAGGAGAAAAAAAAAAGGTTAAATCTTTCATGGAATATGTATGAGGGAAGGCGTTTCCTACTTCTATCTTGTATGGGAAAGGTAAGTTGGAATACTGTTCCAAAAGAGGTTAATACTTGACAAATTGAACCACAAATTTTCTTAGATCATAAATTGATATGTTTGGATTGTTTTCTCTTAGAATTCTTGTTCTAAAATTTTTTTTAAAAAAAGAATTGGTTTGTGATAGAATCCAAGGTAGAAAATGCAAAACCAATCCAAATGCACTCTCCTATGCTATTATTAGAATAACCTATGAAATCTTCAATCCTTGCAAATTTTCACTCAAGACAAACTAACTAATTAGTACTACTAGAATGCAACAAATGAAGGAGACTTATCCTTTCTATTTTTGTTAATATAATATCTTAATTAATCATTAAAAAAAACAAATGAAATAGACTTAACCAGTCCTCACGGATCAAACAGGAAAGAGAGAGAGATAATGGTTAAACTATGACTAATCGTAATTTCAATGGTAGGATTATTCATTAAACAAAAAAAAAAAACCTTGAATTATGGGCGTGAAGGAATATGATGATTTCAAACCGACAATCTTGACCTCGGAATGACAAGGAAAGATTGAGAGGTCGCCTTCGTGTACTGGCTTTGGTGATTGCCGATTCATGTGTACATTCTCAATTTAAATGAACAAGTTCTCTAAGGTCTACAAACCCGACAATCCCAGCGTGAAGTCAATTTGATGCGTTCATTTTTTGACCTAATTGCTGGCACCTAATAAATAAAATGAAATATTATATTAGAAGTTAAGGATGTATTTATATTAACTTTATTAAATTTTAATATAATTAAATTAATTTTTTTCAAAAAAATATTTTTAAAAAATTTAAAATCAAAATTTAATTCAAATACATTCTAAATTCTCTGTATCTAAAGATTTATGGAGTAGACAATTGCACTCGTATCGGAAAAGAACAACACCCTCGCCTTCGAAGAGGACAAATATCCAAAAAGATACTTCTCAAAACCTGTAAGGGGTTAATGATCAAAGTAGATGGGTTGGTCGATTCTATTCTACAGTTTTTTTTTTTTTTAACTGAATGGTATGGGGCGTAGTTTAAAACCATACCAAGATTGAAGCTCTTCCCTGACTTCCAAGATTGTCCTTGGAACCTAGTCTGTAGGTACTCGTAACGTCTGGAAATCAGAGAGGTTTCAACATCGATGTGCTGAATCAGAGCTGACCGATGGGTTAGTTGCTAACTGTAGCGTGATTTGAGCTGCCCTCCCTCCTCTCAGCACCAAGTTCGAGAGCTTTTCACCTTACTGAACGGAGTGACTGAGGTTGCCGTTTCCCCTCCTGGGAATTACCAAATGTCAGCAAGCTTAAATGACACATGGCGTGAAACCTGCTCTCCTATCTGATCTCTCTGTGTGTGGGCTCCTAAATACCAACAAAGAATATATTTTAATTTAAAATTATTTATTTATATTTCACTGGTTAAAAAATAAATAAAATTTATATTAAATTTTATAATATGATTAATATAAATGTACCGTTAGTATATAATATAGATGTAAAATCAGATTTAGAGTAATCGGTGAGCATTATTTATTAGCAGGAGTGGAACCACCTTAGCAGTTAGAATCCGGTCAAGAAAAACGGACGACGGTTGAAACAAGCGTACCTTACGATTTTTGTTTCCCAGTGGCACTGTTCTCCATGTACGTACTAATACTATAAGGCTAGAAAGTACGCGAAATAAGCAAGAGGGAGGAGGGAAGCAGTAGCATGGCATCGAGGGTCAAAATCTTTTGGTTCGAAAGATGAGCAGTAGCTTCGCACATGAATTTCTGCAAAATTTTTATACTGATTCGATTCCAGTGAGGAAACTTTTCTAGTAGTGAGTACTTTTCTCTGACATTTTATAGAATCACAAGCCCAACAAACGCAAAAGACCAAACTCCTCAACACCCTTTTCTGTTCGTACTTCGTACTCCTCTCAGTACAGTTACTGATTTAGTCCGTGATTTCTCTCTCTCCCCCAGCCCTCGCTCTCTTCTCCCCTCTCTCCGGCCATATTGCCATATTGCCATTCACATGCTCACATACTCTGATACACGTCGCACCCTGGAGGTTTGTGAAAGATAATACAGCCTCCGATAGTATCTTAAACGTTCAGATTTCAAGTAGTTTAACTTTCAGATATATAAAGAATTAGGGAGAAGGAAAACGAAGCCATTCATAGTCATGTTGCTCGATCTAATTTGGAAGAAATCAGCAAATGCAGTCCACAGAAAACATTTTTGAGAAAATGAAAATACTCCCGGACCAGTGCTAGCCACTCAAGTTGAAAAAGATATAGTCGAATGGAGTTGAGACAGAATGTTGGAAATAGGAACAAGTGAGTCCGAGACGTCTGACGTTGAACCTTGAAACTCAACTTGCAAGAGTGAAATCTACTTTAATGGCTAGAGAAAGATATCAGTTCTTGGTCCGAAAATTGAACCCCACCAAATATATCTAAGCAAAAACTGCTCTCCTTCAGTCTGGTGAACCTAAGAAGAAAGGGCCAGTAAGTAAAATTTGGAAGAATTTTAAATGCTATCACAGTAAGAGAATAGAGGGACCGTATTGTTATTTGGAGGCCCAGCAGAGAAATGTACTCCCTATGGACCTCTGCCCCCATCATGTCCTTTCTCACGTTCACATATTCCAAAACACCCGTGTTCTGTCCTTTGCACTGCTCCCACACCCTCACATGACTCTGCCCCTCGCTCTCTTCATAAATACGCCTCAAATCCCGCATTCCATTCTCACCATCACTCCTTCCAAGTTCTTCAACTCTCTCTGGTTCCTCACTAGTTTCTTCATCAAAAGTTTTTTCAACTTGTTCTAGTAGCATTCTCTTTGAAGAGAAAAAAGCAAAGAAAATGGCCATTAGAAAGTCGAACAAGTTGCCACAAGCTGCAGTTCTGAAGCAAATCCTTAAGAGATGTTCGAGTTTAGGAAAGAAACACGGATACGATGAAGATGGTCTTCCCCTTGACGTCCCAAAAGGGCACTTTGCCGTGTACGTCGGGGAGAACCGAAGCAGATACATTGTGCCAATCTCATTCTTGACTCACCCGGAGTTTCAGTGCCTCCTCAGACGCGCAGAAGAGGAATTTGGCTTCGACCATGACATGGGCCTTACGATCCCTTGTGAGGAAGTTGTTTTCCGATCTCTAACATCAATGCTCAGATGAAGAGGTTCATATCAAGGCAACGATCAACTGTTTGAAGAGAGATGGCCCAAGATGAAGCAGCTATGCTAATATTTCGCTGCTTCTCTTTTTTACCATCACTCTAATGTATCTTGATCTGATTCTTTTTTTTTTTTTTCTCTTGACGCTTCTGTAGCGAAGATCCTCCTCTGAAGTGACCTTTCCTAACCCAAAGCCCAAGAATCGTTTTTTTTTTTGGGTTAGAATTTGTAAAAAACATATTATGAACTTTTCCTCACAGAGGCGTTTTCCAACGCCCTGTGGGAGGACTTTTGATCATCTTTATATTAAGATATTGCCTCTTTTCGCAAAGTCACGGTCTCTTAACGTGCATTTTGTCGTTTATTATTTGACTGAGAGGATAATTTGTATGTTCAACATCGAGCACGATGCTGGACTTTCATGCTTTTTTTTTTTTTTTGTTGAAGAAGGCTTTCAAGCTTTGCACAACTATGTATTCATGGAAAACCAAGAGTTTTACGAATTTCAGTTTCAAAAAAAATTACGCAAAGTAGAATGCAGATATTGTATCGCAACTTTAGATCTAGATTAGACAGTTTAATTTACAATCTATTATGCTCTGAAGTTTTAATAAAGTTATGTAGGAATGTTTGACATTTTCTTCAAAAATAGTAATGTCCTCATTCCTCACCCTCCGTTTGGATTGAGAGAAATAGAATGAGAAGAAAGGAGAGGAGAGAGAAGGAGATAATGAATTATTTATTGTGTTGGATAATTAATAGAAAGGAAGTGGAATGGCCAAACATTATTTATATCTTTATGGATAAATTCTAATTTCATCCTTCAAATTGCACATTTGTCTCATTCAAGGACTTGGATTTGAAAAGATCTATAAAGAGTCTTTCAAAATGTGTCATATGTTCCAATCAAGTCCCTCACCTCACTTCCGTGAAGTGCTAATGGTTAGACTCCTCTTAAGTCAGCCATTTGGGGCCAAAGTGAATTACAAGAATTTGTGTGAGGATTCTAAGGTTATTTCTCCCTTTTTGGCAGGAACAAGAAGGCCAACTCTACCCTTATATCTTTATCTCCCTACCCGTATAGGGTCTAATTGTATCAATCCCAGTCCCTTCTCATGTAAGAATGCTACCTATCGACTGCCTTTGAAGGTCCGCATTCGTGGACTGATCTCAACGCAGGGAGGACATTCAAGTATTGTGAGAAATATGGGGTAAATGTTCTTTCCTTTCATTGAAAACTCTCTCTCTGTAATAAAAAATCTCTCATTGACTATGTGCTAATCTAGTAGAAAGTAAATGTATTTCGCTATTTTACTTGGGTTGACCAACCCGTGTGCACAAGAAATAGAGCTATAATCCTTGGTTTATTGAGAAGGATTGACATGCTTGTGGCAAGGAGAAGGCAGAAGAAATTGTGGATGGCTTTGTGCCTTTCTTAGTTAATCTTACTTTGGATTATGTGGGGTTGAACGGTCGTATTTTGGAATGAAGCAATGATGCAGTACTGGGCAGGCTAAACTCAACTATGTAACCAGATGTACTTTTAATTTAGCTAATAGAATTATAAATTGTCCAGGCATTATTATATTTTCTTTGATGTGTTTGTACAATTTATGTTAGGAATAAAGTACTGCATTTGTTCCAAGTTCTCTAGTTTGTATGACGTTTGAATAAAGAGAAAGTAAGTAGAAAATGACTAGAGAAACATGTCCAAATTTATGCCATTTGTAAACATATAGATCACATGCAAATAAAACAGCCTAGGCAATCTAACACAAACAAACAGATTGCAACTGCGCTGCAATTACAAAAGTATTACAACATACGAAGCATTTAGCAAATACATTTTCAGTACAAGATGGTTCATAATAGAGTCATCAGGAGTCCTAACATGCTAACAATCCAAAAGAAAGTCATCCATAATATGAGCAATGTAAAGTATCAACTACTTAATACATCTCATATAGTAAATGGTCTTACAACTGCAATCTCAGGGGTTTGACTTGATTCTGTATGCGTATTTTTCAATTAACCATTTTCTACTAGCCAAAGACACATTAAAAGTTGTATTGCAGGTATGTGAAACCAATGTCTTGATCTGCAAAGTGTATTTATTCTTCTTCTTTGATGCAAATAATATAGAGTCACAATCTTCCTCACATCTTGCCCTAACTTTGGAATAATCATTCTTACTAAACCAAATCTCTCACCCTTCTTTTATCGCAGACTCAATTATAGCTCTCTTTAGGGTAGCAATGCTATCGAATAACATTTTTATAGTAAATTTGGGATTCGGCATATCAATTTCTTAGCTGAATTGATCATATCTTGGGATGGCAACTAGGTTTCTTCCTTTTTCTTCTACCTTGTATGATTCTCACATACAACCTCATCCTTACTATCATTTATTATCAAATATGGATCACCATTAACTGCATCATTCAATAAGTCTACCCAACTGTCAACCTCAAGTGTAGTAGAAGGCATTGAACGTGACCTATCAGTTTTTTAAGTAGCTGCAAAAAGCCTCTCAAGAAACTTAACCTTTGCATGATTTAAGAAACATGATATTTCCTCTGTTTCAAAATATAAGATTTTTTGACTCTTTTTATATAGATTAAGAAAAATAAAGTAATGAGTAATTTTTTATTATATCCGTAAGTAATTTCACAAATATAATAAAGAATGAGATAATTATATTCTTATTAAGGATAAACTTTTAAAAATTAAAAAATTCTGAAGAACCAAACATTTTGAAAAAAAAATAAAAAGGGACAAAATACCTTATATTTTGAAATGGAAGAAGTATTGTTTTCTTTTGTTTTTTATTTTTTACATTCTATGATTTTTGTTTTCTTTCATCTTTTACTTTCGTGCTTTTTAAGCTATCTTTCATCTTAATTGGAATTACTACTCCAACAATAGAAACAAAATATATCACAGAAGGGTGGAGATGTTGTCCGGCAGAGCAGAAAGAGGGAGGATGGCGTAAGAAAGCCTGCTATTAAACATAGTTAGATTTGAATTTAAGGCAGTATGTGAATCCAAACTTTATCGAATCATTCAGGAACTTATTTTTTTGTAAGGCTATAGATTTTATAAGATTTCTTATAAGAAACTTAGAGCTCAACGATTAAATCATGATTCATACTGAAAGAGGAAAATGTCCGGAGTTATTTCCCAGCTGGGTTAAAAAGAATGTATGTAAGTCTATAGCTGGTTTTCCCAACAGACAATTGAAACGGAAGTGCTCTGTGTAGGGTATGAAGATCCATTGAGAATCAGACAGGGTCCATGAGAAAATTGACATTGTTACTGAAAATGAAACGTCATGGAAGTTCTTTGCCAACCTCGCCTTCTAGAATTAGCCAGATTTTCCTCAACTCTACTCCAATTCTAAGGCTATCATCTCAAAACTAAACTCAAAATTTTAAGTATGGGATCTACATCTCTTCTCGCAAATAATATAACTTTTACGAAATTCAAGACAAAAATCTCAAAATCAAATCATATCCAATCACAGGCTAAGAGCTAAGCAGAGCTAACATGCTTGTTGGCTCATACCAAAACCCATCGATAAATATTCTCTGGCAACCAAAAACTACTCCATGCAATCTCCTGTTTTTCCTTTGATCCAGCAATCCATTAAACAGCAGGTATTCGATATTGGGACCAGACGAAGAAGCGACAACGTACGCCTCAAATGAGCTGGTTCTCTTTCTCTTCCTATTATTATGGTAGGGCACACAGCTTCTTTTTCTTGCAGCCACCAATTCTCGTCAGAAACTCACAACTGATCAACTCGAACTACCTGCCCAGCACATCTCAATTCTCATCTCTTACGAAGCCCCGCGGCCAGTTATTATGTGATATCCCTTATATGCATCCACGACGGCTAAGCTAAACATGAACCACAGAATCGCGTCTGAGAAAATATCTCATCGACTTCCATTATTGTCCCATTCATTCTTGCGCATGCATGATTCCTTCAAGTTTCCCTGTATGGACCTCCTCACTAATGGCTCTGGTTCTTTGGACAGTAAGCACATGAAATGGGATTGATACTGTTATAAACCTATCATGTACCTGTTTTGTATGTTGTCCTTTTAAAAAGTGGCCACATCATGAACATCAAATGGTAAGTTTTTATCAAGTACATTGCAGTTGTCCCTATTGTTTAAACCAAAATAGATTCAAATTCTCGACCACTAAAAATTAACTACGATACATCTCTTTGCTACTTAAATTAAGTACAGCTATAACTTCTACATATCGATCTCCATTAAGTGCCCATGCACAGGAGAACAAAAACAAAAACAAAAACAAAAAAAAAAGAGGGGGAAAATTGGGTAGATATTTTCTTTCTTCCCTGTACGTGCATGAGGGAGTTCAGTCATTCATGTGTTGCAACAACGAATTCCGTAACCAAGTAGTACCACGGTCCCAGCTGGGATTGAAATTAATTGGGACCAACTACTATTATGATTTCTGCTGCTATCTCATCTTTCACACATATTACAGTTGGCTGCACGTTACCTCTGCCTTCCAACGCCCTTTCATTATCAGTCCTTTGGACCCAATCTTTCCTTCACTATTTGCGTTATAAGTTCAGTTTGGTTTCGGAGAGGTCACCCGCCAGCATCTATAATTGAATGAATAGTGCCCAAACTTTGCATTTTTGAGTTGAAACAATTTTGGTCTCTTGGGATCTTGAGATTAGGCAAAGCATATCCAAAATAGCAATCGGAAGAGACGGCCGTTCGTTTCAAGGCCAGCATCTCATGTGAACCTTTCTATCTTTGATTCTACATAGAATAACCCATGCTTGCTCAAATATTCCAAATCGATAAAGAGGGACACTATTATATGCCAATTAATACATAGTGTTTTGAAAATTAGGATCAATTTAGGAGTGGTCATTTAGGTTTTTGTCCAGAGTACGTGCATGGTTTTCCCTCAAATGGAACTAAAGTATCTTAGGAAACTCCCATTTTCTCAGTTCAAGCAAATAAGATACACTAAATCTTTGGGGACAGTCGTTTCATGTATTATTTTTTGATATTACTCTATAAATTTTTTAGTTTGACGGTATACAATAAAAAAAAATGATCATTTTCAACTCTTTCGACCTCAAATGCGAAAACTCTGAGAATTACCGGCACGAGACCATTCCAACTCTTTTTAGGATAAAGTTTTCACTTGTCAATATATAGTTTTGGATTTCCCAACACATTATTTATTACATCAATAAAATTGTTTTATACAGAATGACATTATTGGATTAATGAAAATCAAGTTGTTTCATGTGAAACAATATCATTGACGACGTAGTAGACAGATTGCTAAACAATGTGTTAAACGATGCTTGAAGCCTTGTCAGCATACGAAAGTGAAGTATATAGACTTGAAGGAGTGATTAAAGGGGTAATTGTCATGCTCTGCAGATGCATGTGAAACATTTAATTAGAAGGGTCAATATCAGAAAGTAACCGATCAACTAAAAGTCATCCAAATTTGGGCACTATATGATGCAGCAGTCGCATACACTCCACTAATTACGTGCCTGCATGCATGGTCGGGCCGCTGGTCATGCCTCTCTCTCTCTGTTATGAATTCTGTTCTTGTCCTTTGTTAATTTGATCCAACCTTAAACGACAATCGTATTAGTCCCGTTGTTATCCTTCGGACAGTAAAAACGACATTAAAATAATAAGAGCAGGTTTTGTGTATATCTCCTGTGTTTGAATTCTGAAAAATTATGAATATTCTTTTATTCCCTTAAGTTGTTGAGTTGGATGGCAGATTGAACCGAGAAGCAGCCGCAGCTGGGACCTGAGGGAAGGTGCGTGGGTTGCTTTGTGGGGGAATACATGTTGGCGACTATTAACTCTATAGTATGAACTGTCCATATAATATTGCGCAATTGAGGAGAGCAAAGATGGCCCCTTCTTGCTACTATTGTCTTACTAACTGTCTGCCCTCTCTCTCTCTCTCTCTCCATTATATGGCTTTGGCAAACTTCATTACATACAACTTGTGTAAATTAAGCCCCACATTTGGGATATGTTCAAAGCCATTTAAATTTTGCAACTCTGTTGATTTTTCTTTCATTATTGATTTGATAATGATTTTAAAGTGAAGGAAAAGACACATTAAAATGGAAAATGCTCGGATAAACGTAATCATCTGTATATATAAATTTTATTCTTTTATTAAACAATTCAAACTTAAAGAATATTTGAATATTATTTAAATAATTCATAAAAAATTAAATTAATGAGTTGAACACAAACCAATTTTGAATCTTCCCAACAAATAAACGAATAAAATTTTAAATTTAAAAATCCTAATAGAATAAATTGAAATAACATTCAAGTATTCCAAAACTTGACTCTTGCACTGTGCTCTTGCGGAAAAGCGATTTGGTGCATGCAGGACCAAATATGGTCCGTTGGATCAGATTTCAAATCTGATTCAACGGATCATATGAAAAAGGACGTGCAGGAACCGGAAGCAAGCCGCGGAAAAGAGCAAAAGAACTCGAAAACAATGGAGAGGAACGTTCCTATTTTACATCACAAAACTGAAAACTGCGATACGGCATCAGAAAATCTCTTCTGGGTCCGCCTCTTATTGCAACAATTTCTCAACGGAGAATGCTGGGCACGTGACTCTGGCCCCACTAAGGGATCCCATTTTCCGTGCAATCCCGGGAACATGAAACTGCAGTCTCACATGGGCCTCTCGGCTACTGTACGGTACGACCGTCGGGTGCCCTCGGCATCCCGTCCCATGCCATGCCATGCAGCAGCCTTTGCCATTTCGCCTTGGGAGCCGCCCGTAACTTCTGCAATGATTCATCATTAGTACTATTGAGTGCTACGGAACGGAATATGTCGGACAAACCATCATCATTCCAAGCACTCAAAAGGGTTAAGATAGGAAGTTAAATGGGAAATTTGATATTTGCGCCACTTTTTTATATTTATAGCCATTTTTCTTTTATTTTTTTCTTTTTATTATTCTCCTAAGAAAGTAATTGTAAATATAAAAAAGGTGTTCTATAAATATCAATCCTCATTAATGGATATAATTTTTTTCAGTTAGAATTATAGATCCTTTTTATTTATACACAAGAATTAAAATTTTTAAAATAAAATACTTTTTACATAAAAAATGTCTCTCTTTCTTTTTAATGGGTAAAAATTCTTTTTTTTTGAAAATTTTTTCCATTCCCCTTCATCGCGGTCTTCCTTACCATTGTAAATCAACACAAGGTAGTATATGATAAGATTGGATTGATTTTTTAGTTAAATTATACTGATAATTATAAAAATAAATTATTTATAAAAAAATATGAGTAAAATAATTAATAATTTTTTGTTTAGAAATCAATGCAAACACACCAATAATTTTTAATATTAAATTTTAAAACTATCTTTATCTTTTTTATTTTGTCAGTATATGCTACTAAAGTTATATTGAAAATTATCTTATTAAATTTTTAAATGTAAAATTTATATTTTTTATAAATAATTTAATTTTTATAAAAATAAAAATTTTAAAATTAAATTTTATTCAACCACATTTAAAATTAATGAGAAAAATAATATGTAAAAGAAACAAGAATATTAATTGGATGACAAGACTTCCCGCAAAAAAAAAAAAAAAATGGCCCCCGGGGAATGACAAGACATGATGGATTTCTCTTCTCCGCTGAACTGACCAGAAGATAAAAGCTAGTATTAGGAAATCCAATTAGAGAAATGGGACCTATACCGTGGTTGGCAAAGTCGTGTCTAGTTGGTCCAACTAATGTGGCTACTCTTTTTGGTCACACTACAACTACATAATTTAACTAGTATTTAAATAATTAATTAAAAATTTTAAAAAAACATAATTATTTTAAGAAATTACACATTTAATTCTTAATATCTTTTTAAAAAAAGTAAACATTAATTGTGTGATCGAATAAGATTTAGTTTTGAAATTTTTATTTTAAATTTTATAAAAGTTAAATTATTTATAAAATAAGATGTAAGTTTTATAATTAAAATTTTAAATTTAGTTTTGAAATAAATATTTCACACGGAGGGATTATTATTTAGAGAAAAAAAATCTAACCGAAAATGTTGGCTTTTTCGTAATAGAGGCATTAATTCAATTGGTTATAAAAGGTACTGAAAAAATTAATTAGTTATTTATTAGGTATATACAAATCGAGTCAACCTAAACTGTAAGGTAATCGATCCAAGTTCGATAAGACTAAAATTGATGCACAACTCTAGAAGAAGCTCTTAAGGAAGCTTGAGTTCAAATGCCCCAAGATTTGAAAGTGACAAAAAATTCAAACTTTGAGCGCAATCTGAATTTGAACTTTATTTGGAGAAAATATTATTTAACAACAACACAATAATATTTTTATTTAAAATATATATTCAAATATGTTCACAAGCATTTGATTCGAATTAGACCCAACTTCAAAATTTGAGCCTAAGCTTATGCACGAAATTCAAGTCGTGGATTGTAGTGGATTCTTTTTACAAATGAAAGGCCTGCATTTGTTTGGTTGGGCTCATGCGATTTTATATAGATAATAACACGAGTTGGATCACCTAACCAAAATGTCCCTCGTTGTTGCACCCAATTAAAAATCTGTCTATTAAAAAAATTGAGCAACCTTTTATTTATCAAAAAGGGACGTTTGCTCTTTTCGAAATTTTTTAAAACGGAAAGAAAAAAACAAACCCGAACAAAAGTTTAAGGCGCAAATTATACCTCGAGCTGTATTTTAAGATGAACATATTAATTAATTACACCAATACAACTTTTTTAATAATTCTAAACCCATATATCAAGAGGGCTCAACTAAAGAATGGAGGAATATGGCTCGTGGGGTGATAAGAGTTGAGGCCTCTAAATTAGATATTGAGAATTTAATTACTATATACGATTTTTTTATATAAATTAAGAGTATGATTGGACAGAATTTAATTTTAAAAATTTTATTTTGAATTTTGTAAAAGTTAAATTATTTGTGAGAGATGATGTGAAATTTATATCTGAAATTTTTATATTTAATTTTAAAATTAAACCCTATTTAAGTTCACTCTAAATTTATTTTTTTCTTTAATAAAATTTATTTTTCTCTTTTAATAATATTAGTAATTATATATTTAATATATATAATCTATACTAGTAATAATAGCGTGACACGTAAGCAAAGGACCTTTAACTTGATAAAAATATCTAAATTCACTTTACAATCACGTAAGATAAGATAGGATAAACCAGGAAAAGAGCTTTTTATCTTAACTTTATCTGCAGGATGATTTCCTTATTTCAATCAAAAGGATGGGCAGAAAGCAGAAAAACCGATACTTTCAAAGGCACCATTGAAAAGAGACGGAATTGACTTAGAAATGGGGAAAAGTTGCACGATTGCTTAGATAGACGATGCTCTATAAAATATAGGATTTTTTCCGTTTTATTTTTAATAATTTTTTATTATATTAAAATATTAGCTAAAAAACTCGTGTTCTGCATGAAGAAATAATTTGTAATAAAAAATTATTACATAAATTATTTTAATAATAAATAATAAAATATAAAATAAATCATTAGAATGTAGAATATTTATAAGATGAATACATATAATTAAACCTGATAAGATGTTGAAATATTTGTTTAATAACTCTTCTAATGTCTTAATAAAAAGATCACAATCTACAAAATTAGTAAAAAAACTTTTCATTAGTTATATATTTAAGAAATTATAAGCATAGCAAATTGCTTAACATCTTAATTTAATACAACATTACTTAATTGAATGTATCAAGAAATTTTGCACATTTTTAAAAGTATAAATACTCTTCACACCAATTTACTTTAATAACAAAAGTTACTAAGAGCGAAAGGCTTTTATCTTCTTTGAATATAGGTGCACACATCACAAATATAAATGCAAACCTATGCATAAATTTACATGGTCTTCTAGTAACTTGTGTCCATTTTTCTGAATGTCATGTAAATGAAAATCTCTCAATGATACATATGTTGTGTAGAATTTATAATTAAATATTATAATTGATAAATTATATATTGAGAGATATATACACATCTACATAGATAAATACCTTTGATTGTAGATCTCGTAAATAACTCACTAGACAACGAAGAACAAACTCTACATGTTTGTCTTTTAGGAAGGTATGCATACTTCCGGTAAAATCTTTCAGGTGAACGAAAAATCAATATCTTCAAATTTTTTAAAAGGAGCACAATCAGTAAAAGATAACAAAATAACTTATCTATATAGGAGTAGTTAGTTACCTTAATATTGTTTCAACTGTATCGTTGCATTTAGTACACACTTGCTCTCTATAAACACACTATGTTACACTACCACAATTGTTGTAGGATTCATACCACAAATTTTTCATATCTATACTATTTATATAAGTAACTATGCAAAAGTACCTTTCCTGAAAAAAAAATGAACAATAATTAAAAGTCATATTTAATTATCTTGATCATTTGCAACAGTTTATTACATGTAGTGGTGCTTGATAATATGATATCCGTATTCTTTTAGCATTCGAAATCAATAACAATTGTGTAGTAAAAAAATAAGTTATTTTCATCCAAGTTGCAAATATCTTTGCACAATAATTTTTATCATACATAAATACAAAAAAGCATACGTAAAGGGAAAAAGTAAAGTATAATTAATGAATCTATACATATAAACTTAACATCATCTAATGATATTAGCAAATTCTAAATTTAGGTTAATATATTACCTACTTGATTTATTTGTGCAAAGTGATTGCCATGTATGTAACAGTTGATATAACATGAATAATTTTTTTAAGATAATAATCAAATTAAATTAAGTAATATACCTTGATAATTTTTCACCATGATCTCACATGTCAATAGAACTGTGTTTTCATTTACTACAACTGATAGTTGCTCCCCCTCATTACAGGAAAATTCTTCCCATATAGTAAGTCTAACAACTGTCATGCTGTTTTAACATGTAAATAATTTTTAATAAATTTATAAATATTGAAATACATTAATAAAAAATTTACATTAATAAAAATACTTTTACTCTCTCTCATTCACCAAAATACTTTTGCATGGGATATACATTACTTTTTTAAAAAAATAAGTATATAACGAGAATAGATTTTTTAAAAGAGAAATTTATTCTAAATATCACTAAAAAATATATTTAATAGACGACGATGAGTAACTTTTACTCTCTCTCCTCCTCCAAAACACTTTTGCACGGGATATACATTACTTCTTTAAAAAATAAGTGTATAATGAGAATAGATTTTTAAAAAAGAGAAATTTGATCTAAATATCACTAAAAAAATATATTTAATAGCACGACCATAAGTATGCCTTTTTTTAGTGATAGAGTTAATTTTTCTTTTAAAAAAGTACCATAAAGATAAATTAATACGTGTTATTATATAAATAGTTATTAGAGATATTACAAAAAATATGAAGTAAATTTATGTATTTAATTAAAAACTATGTATTAATGATTAATCATAAGTAATTAAGATGAAAAGAAAGAAATGAAAAAATACATTGTGAGTTATACTTTTTTTATATATTTAAAATAAATTAATTTTACGATATGGTCCTTCAATTATTCTGTCATTTTCACCTCCTACCCCCCGTTATGTTTAAGAGAAAAAGAGAATTCTTTATCATTTAATTATTTATTTTTGACTCTTTTAAAAAATAAAACATATTTGTAATAAAATCATTGTGAAAATTAAAATTATTCCCCCCTTACTTGTCTCCCTCAATTCCTAAAAAATAAATAAAATAAAAAATAAAAAATTATTACTTTATAATTTAAAACCTCAAAGAAAGATTTTCAAAATAAAAATATTCTCGGTCATTGTTCAACTTTTTTTTAAAAGAATCATATTTTTGATCCATCACAAAATACTGTAATGTTCATATACTTTACAAAATTATTTCTTTCTTTTATATTCACTTGGTAAAAAGATAAAAATAAAAAATAAAACCTATCAATTATTACATTTCATGTCTAATGTACTACAAAGTTATGCATATTATGGTGTGGAATGTTTTAATAGTAAATTAGAACTTTTATCCTTAAAATTTAGCAAATGAATGATCAAATTAGATAGTAATAGATATTGATCAAATTGGTGAAATATATACTAAGAATTAAATATTTAAATATTCCTAAAGTCTTTCGTTCAAACAAACGAAAAAAAAAACTTGAATCTTTAAAATCTATTAAATAAAAAAACTCAATAATTTTCTATTAAAATAACTAAAAATATAAAATATATTCAATCATTCAATCAAAAAAAGAAAATACATGAAAAATGTAAAAGGAAAAAGCATTAATAATTCTAAAAATAAAACTAAAAAGTAAAAGAAGTTGACAAAAATGGAGTAAATAAATAACTACATATAAAAGTCATGTACAATTTAAAGACTTGTTAATAAAAAGAAAATTTAAAAAGTATATATATATATATATATATATATATATATATATATATATATATATATATTAGTTCTAAAAAGAATTACACTGATTCATATTAAAGAAGAAAAAATAAACTAAAAGGAATTACAGGATTTAACTAAGGAAGCCTTTAAGACATATTTTAAAATTTAAAAATAATAAAGATAAAATACTTATTTGAATGAAAAATTAAAATATCCTAAATGTGCCTTATGCTTATAATGTGTATAACATTCATATATTTTTATCCATTTTAAAGGAAGAAGTATGAGATAGTTTTTCCATTTTAGTCTCTATCCCAAAAGGTTCTCAAAAAAAAAAACTCTTCTCCAAAAATAAATAATTCATAAGCATCTTACTTGTATACAAAGAAGTTCTTAATAAATTAAAGAAAATGAAATATTTTCTAAAAAATTAATTCATAAAATCTTTTAAACAATAAGAGATACAATGAGCATTGATAAGTTTTTCAAGAAAAAAATAAATTATTTCTTCAAGAACAGAAATAGAAAATTAAGTATATAATACTATTTATTAAATTTAGAGGTCAACTATTAAAGTGAAAGAGAAAAATGAAGAGAATAAAGCAACATGTATCAAAAAAGAAATTTAAAATATTATTTTTTTAATTTTAAAAAAGAGGATCAATGATAAAAAACTTTATGAGGAAAAGTTTATAAAGAAATAAAAAGTTTGTGGAGAAAGTAAGAGTAGATGAAATTATGTGGAGATAGTAAAAAGTTATTAAGAATTTGATTTAAATTAAAAAATACATTTCAAATTACAATATTAGTAGAATAATTTGTATAGTATTAGAGTTAGAAGTAGGCTTTAGTTTTTTTAGTAGTAGAAGAGTTTGTATAGTATTAGAGTTGGAATTGGAGTTAAAAGGTGGAAAATTATTTTAATTAAAAATTAAAAAATTTAAAAAATAAAATCAAGGCCTTAGAAGGTTTAGAGGAGCAGAGAGAGAGTAAAAATATTTTGATAATATATATATATATATATATATATATATATATTAAAATATTTTTATAAAAAATTATAATATATTATATATTATTTTTTATATATTTATATTTAATATAAAACTCATTAATTTATATATTTATTATTTTTATTATGATATATTATTTTTATAATATAATTTGAATTTTTATATAAAACTTTATATCTAATTAAATACTGTCGAAATAAAGAGGACAAAAGGAGTATGAGTTATAAAAACCTTTTTTTAGATTAAAAAATATGTATTTAGATTTGATAACATTGATTTCTTACCAGCATGTTAATTTCACTTAATTGTAGATAGGAGAAGTAGAAAACTAATTATTTTATCCTTTTGGTAATTTACATCTTTAGAGGTAAGCATATGAAAAGAACAATTACAGAAATATCTCTGGCAGAGTGGCATATTTCTGGCAGACTAGCACGCTGTTATCCACTTAAGAAACTAGGAAAAAGGAAAACTATGAAGCGTGGTTAGAACACTGTTTTTCTTGAGAGAAGGAAATGAATAGCGGCCCCGCTATCCATATACGTATCACCATCATTATATATAATTTTAAATATTTTTTAATTTTTTTCTTTTTATTCTACCTCTTCTCTTTTATTCTCTCTCCATAATTTAACTAAAATTAATAAGTATCATCTTAAATTAGATTATATAATATAATAAACAATAAATTTAGATTGAACTTCTTAAATTTTAAAATCAATAATTAATTTTTAAAAAAATATTATTTTTTTAATTATGAGCAAGTTCTGCCTCAAGGCGAAACTTGAGCTAAATTTTGGATAGAACTATCAAACTTGAAGAGCGAAACTTGGGGGGAAGAACTTGTTCAAAATTCAAAATTTTTTAAATTTTTTATCTCAATTTTAAGAAAGTTCGGTGTAATTTTTTATGTAATTGTATTATACAGTCTAATTTAAAGTAATACTTATTAATTTTAATAAAATTATATAAAATCAAACTTAAAATTATATATATAATATCCTATACATTACTTTCTCGTTTTCTTGCTATTGGATGCAATCATCACACACTTAAACAAGCTCTCATGAACCCTCAAAGCAGAAGCAGTATACAAATATGGCCTCCGTCAAGTCAAAAGAAAAAAAAAATAGAAAGAGTTTACTCCTTACCTACTATTCTTTGGGTTAGAAATATAGATGTTTTTGAGATAAAAAATGACTAAAATATAATTTTTTGCTACATATTTTAAAGAATATTTATTATATTTTTTATTTTAAAAAAATAATTATTGATTCTCAAGGTTATGACCTCATAGTCACTTTGTCTCAAAAAATTTTTCAACCATTATAATTCCAAAATAGGTTATACATATTTTAAATAGTATAATCATCACTCTCAATCATTAATTCCTACTAATAAAAAGCACGACTCATACATGTGCTAACTTTTTTATAATAAAATAGTCCATTTAGATAGTTTCTCTCTAATTTTTGGCTCGTACATCTTACATAATCCTATTTTTGAAGAGGAAAAAATTTTAAAATTTGACCGTGTGAGCTTCACAAGAGAAAAATAACATAAATGAACTATTTTATGCTAAAAATGTTAGCACATTCATGAGTCGTGCTCTTTATTGATCATAGTTAATGACTAAAAGTAGTGATCGAACTATTTAAAATATATGTAAAAATTTTTAGGACCACAATGGTTGAAAAAAATTTTTAGAACGAGTGATTATTAGATTGTAACTTTGAAGACCAAAATGGCAATTTTCCCTTTTAGTTTTATCTATCTCTTATTTCATTCATTGAGTAATTTGCAAAAAAAAAAAAAATCCATAACTATATTTTTGTGTTAAAAATGTTCTTTAACTATAATTTCTATAATTCTAGTTCCAAATCTATTTTTTTAAAAAAATTAGTCCTTGCCACCAATACTACAACGAAATTAAGCTCAAATTCCTATGTGTTGCAAATGTGAGTTTGATTTGAAGTATAAATTCACCAAATTCTGTCCAATTTCATAAAAAAAAAACATGCGCATGAGTTTCGTATGCAGTCCATAATTCTAATTTAGCTCCAACTTTAATAATAAATCATACGATTTGGTGATTTTTATTTGAGAGAAATGTATGTAGTTTTCATTTCTCCATATTTTCAAGATATTGTGCAAAAGATATGATGAATTTGTGTTTTAAATTAAACTTATATACACTACATATGTGAATTTTAATTGAAGATATTATTTTTAAAAAAATAAATTTAAAACTAAAATTATAAATATTAAAATTAAATAATATTTTTAAAGATAAAAAAAATATCTACCAGACTTTTTTAGTAAATTACTCTTCATTCATTGTATATTTTCTCTCTCTCCCTCTTTTATTTATTTAGAATATAAAAAAATACTTTATTTCAAAATTTTCTTTAATTTTAAAAATTTTAATTATTATGCATAAATTTAAAAAGATTGATATTTCTAATAGGATGAAATATCGGCCAAAGGGGCGGCCAATAATAATCTAGCAGTCAATTTCCTGAGTCATAATTCAGGAGTATAGAAGTCAAATCTTAACAAAATTAAATAAAAAAAAGCACTGAAAATGTTCGTCATTGGAGCCACAACTGATGGAATGCCTCCAATGACCACTATCCCAGTATCTTTATGTCCGCGAATAACTTCAAACGTATTCAGAATAACATATGAAATACTTGCATGTTCAGTTCTTTTTTTTTTTTTTTTTGCCAAAAATGTTACGTTTTGCATTGCTTAATATATACTGATACGTTTCAATATATGAAAGATCATCTTTTTTTTTTTCTAATGAACTGGGACACTTTCAGGAGGGAGATGCATTGAAAGAAAAAATAAGGTTGATTATGTACAAGTTACGAATAAACATTTTTCTTTTTTATTTAACTTTTATTAATTTGGTGTGTGAGTAAATGATTTAGCCAAAAAAAAATTTGGAGTAAATGATATCTTCATTCGCTCAAGCGAATTGCTGCTATCAAATCCAGCAAAAGAAATAAAAATAATGGAATATCAAATACCGGGCAAAAAGTGGCAAATTGCAGTAAGGAATAATGTTCAGTTGGCTACTAGGACAATATTTTACCAAATTAGCCATCAAAATCTCAAGTTAAAATTTACAAGATATTCCACCCGCTTCCTCCGCATCTACTCGGGATGACTCGGTTGAGTTATAAAAACAACCCCGTCTTCGCCATCTCCACAACTTCCGGAAAGATGGTAAAAGAAACAAAGCACAATAGAGCCAACCCATCCTGCCACGAAGGCAGTAGGGGGGGAATTACGCCTGCCAACGGTACGCCTAAAAGGCTTAAAAAACGCCATTTGAAAAAAGAACAAAAAAAAAAAGGAAAGAAAAAGTTAGCTCATGAAGCTCGGAGAATTCGTCCGAGTCAACTCATCTCGATCTGCACCGCGAACCTAACGGGCATTCCTCTTTAACAGATTGTCTTATCGGAATAAACACCGAGCAAGGGCCTAGATTCGACAAAAACGCCGCGATTAGTCTTCCTGTGATCCACGTGTCGGCATCTCTGGAAGTCATCCAAAGTAATGCAGTGAGTAGAGTTACCCGACTCGGCTTGCGAAACGAATCGGAGAATCTCTTCGAACACGGACTCGTCACAGGGTATGGTGAGAGGACCTGGATTGGCGAAGCCGTACTCCTCCTCGGCTTGGACGAGGAGCTGCTGAAAAATCGGGTGGTTCAGATACGTCGCTCTCACCACAAACCTTCTACGGTTGACGCCGACGCAGATAGCGACGTGACCGGATGGCACATCGGACGGTACTCGTCCTTGCGTGATGCGTTGCACCGATGAGGATGACGAAGACGCTGCTTTTCTGCGCCATCGCCGAAGCATCTGCCGGATCCTAACAATGTTGCTGATCTTGTAACACTTTCCGGTCCCGGTGGACATCTCCGGCAGAGAGAGAGAGAGAGGGACTCCCGATTACGATGAGCTGCGTCGTCAGAGGAATGCAGGGGGAGTTGGCGAGGATGGAGTGAGGGGAATATATACATGTGTATGATTTATCTAAGCTAAGGATTCTACTGTGGGTCAAAGTGGGATCCGAGTAGAATACAAATAAGGCCATCTATTTGGAGATATTTACGAGATTCTGTCCGTTTCAAAATAGTACTATTAGGAAAAAAAATAAACTTTTTGGTCAATTAGAAAAAATAATGTGAGAGACCCAAAGGGGGAGGAGCATGTGGCGGACAGAGCACCAGCCGCTGAACAGGAAAAGGACTAGTCGTACGTTTCCTGGGCTCGGAAGGGGGGGATCGTTTGGGGGTTGCGGCGTATTTGATATTTCCCACTGCTATAACCAACTTTTAATTGCTTTTAGAATCCAATTGAATTTTAACTTCCAAGTTCAAATTTCAAACAAGAAGAATAATATGCTCCTAATGAGTTGATTTCACCTCATTGGATTTTTGTCTCTTTTTCCTTTTTTTGTTTGGTCACATTAATGGAAATGAAGCTACGATATTTGTCAACATTGGCTGATTTTGATATTTAATCCACTACTAGGGATGAAGAGTAAGCTCAATCTATACTTCGAGATGGGAGGATGTCTATGTGTTCTGTCTCTTTCCTTCCCCGTATAATTATCTATCAAAAGAAAAAAACCTTGGTCGGTCCCTGAGACAGTCCCACATTGGATTCAGAGTAGAATTGAGAAGCAATTCATAAGAGTCCACACATCTCCTTCCAGTCAGTAATTGCCTGGATGGTGTGAGAGTGTGGGTCCCTCTTGGTCTTGCCTATCTTTCTCCTCTGTGCTACGCTGCGTCCGGCTGTCCATGTGGTATGTCTCTTCCTTTTCCCGTGTAATTATCTATTAAAAAAAAAAAAAAAGAGATGGGAGGATGAAGTAAGTGGAAAGGTAAGTAAAGGAATTTACTTGTTCAGTATGGTTGGAAAAAGGAGCAAATGTAAAAGGAGAGCATTAGTTAAATCATTTTCGAATGTATTTGGTGAATTAAAGATAAAATAGTTATTAAAAATTTTATCTAATAAATAGAATAAAATTATCATAATAGTATCTTTGAATTTTATTTTTCATTCAAATTAAATAAAAAATATTTATAATTTATTTTCTTTTCACTTATATTAAACAAAATAAAAGTAAATGACGTTACTCCCCCTCTCTCCCCTTCGCAAGCCAAACATAGTGTAAAATTTATTCCACTATTGACTAATTCTATTTGCCAATTGCTAAGCGCTGGGACAATTCGCTGCTCATAACAATTATGATAGGTTATTTAGGATGGGATTTGAATAAGGTTTTTATTTTAAATTTTATAAAAAGTTAAATACTTTATAAAAAATATAAAATTTTGCATTATGTTCCCAAACCAACCCATTCAAATGTAGCCTTAGTTTTAAGAGATTGGGCTAATGACAAATCCGAATCATTTCCTCAAATGTCGAAACAGAATCCACTTTCAATTCCAGCACCGGTCGTGTTTTCCCAGTTGGAAGAGGACAAGGCCACAGGTGCTTCTCAGGCAATTAGTGTCATACTCATATTCAGAACGATAGATTGGGGAATCCTTCTGCAAGTATCCAATTATTGAATCATCATCGACTTAATTATTTTTTATTTTATTAGTAAAGTTAAATAAAAATATAATAAAAAATATTTTTTATTTTTTTAATTTATAAAAAATATTATATTTTAAAATGAACGGAATAATATTTTAAGAGATGACTTGGTTTGCACAAGTGGTGGAGTGGAGATTCTCCCAGCTGTAAATTGGCGTGATTAATGATTAAGCATGCTCCATCATCTCTTTTTAGTCCGCACACAGTTCTTAACACAGTAACTCTCCCTTGATAAAATATATAATAGTTTTCTATTATACTGCTAATAGTATATTTAGAATAAATAAAGTGCTAAATTATTTCAACAATCCTTTGTATTGGTTGATGACAAAGAAAGTGGCGATGCTTCTTCGGTCACACTTTGAATCTACCGGATTCCTTACCTTTATACTATTTTACAACGTGTTTGGTACACTGAAAAAAGTTATCCTATTTTAAAATTTGGTATGAAATTTTTAAATTAAAAAATATTTTTTAAAAAATTTTATTTCGAAAAGAAATAAGAAAAATTTTTCCATATCAAAACTTAAGAAATGGCATTTTCAAAAGAAGTAAGAATACAAAAAAAAAATTATAACCATTATATCCTTATGTTCGATGAAGAAAATGTACAATTTAGCATGGAATAATGTTTTGTTTCTCTTCTCAATACTTTATTTATTTTGATCTAAAATGAAAGTTATGTTTGTGGAGAAAATATGTTTAAATAATTGAAATATTTGATGTTTTGAAATTTTAATGTTGATTTTATTTAAATAAAATTTTGTAGATAAAATATGTAATTTAACTTTATTATTTATTGGGTATAATTTAATTTTGGTGATGCAATGTATCAATAATATATTTAAACCATTTCGTATGAAATTTTATTATATTTTTGACATTAAATAATAATTTTTTAAATTAAAAAATAAATCATGTTTTTATTATAAATTTTTTTTCGATAATAAAATAAAAGATGATTCGGAACCTATTTTATTCTATATCTGAAAACCAATAAGAAGATTTTATTCCTGCAGTTTTTTATTTTATTTCACGTTAGACCTGCGTGACGACACCTAGCACTAATTACTGAATTAACAATACAAAAGTCTTGCTGACTCAGAAGCGTGAAAATTTATTTTTCTAGTCTTTTCCTTTTTAGAAGTATTACAGCAGATGACTTGGCCACCACGTTCTCAATCCTTTTCCTTGATTTTCTTTATTGTTAAGTCATCATTTGCTTATATTTAAATTAGTAAATAAATCCGTGCTATACATACATATATATATATATATATATATATATATATATATATATATATATATATATATATATATATATATATTAAATACAACTCTTGTAGTAATTATTTAATAAAATAAAAAATCAATTCTAAAGAAGTTTCAAACTTTTTAATTAATAAATTAAATTATCAAATTGCTAAATCATTACAATTGATCTAATAATTAATTAATTAATTAAAATTTGATATTCAGTATGAAAGTTTAATAAATACTATTGACAATTTTGTCAATCGAACAAAAATAAAAAAATAAATATTATGATAAGTAATACATAGTAGGGATGCATAAACATATTATTCAAAGATAATTTCACAAATGAATATGTTATATTATGATTCTCTTTTGCAAATGAGAATATTCTTTACATCAATTTACACGTAAAACAAATATTATATGTGATGAATTTTTTACAATTTTGACATCATGTAGTGCTCAAACCATCAATGTAAATGCACGATCTTTGTATGAATTGATATGTTTATGAAAATTTTTTAATACATTCTCCTGATACATAAATATTATATTTTAGAGTTGAATCTATAAAATTAAAAATATTTGAACAATCACATAAATTTTTGATGTGCTAAAAAAATTGTCAAAAGTATGAATATACAAATACCTGTTTTTGCATTTTATTTAGATAATCAACTGAATACCTTAGTACAAAGTCTGCATGCCTATCTTTGAGAATAATATTCATTTATGTACTATAATCTTTTATGATCATGTTAACAATCTAAATAATGTTTAATCTAGTCAACTATAATTTAATGTATTAATATTTACTTCAAGAAGAACATATGTTTTATCAAATCTTTTGATCATGTACTTGTACAAATATTCGACGATACTCTTAAATTTATGTGAGTATCCATCAATATCAACAAATCTCTAAGATGAAGAATAACTCACCTATTATCGAAAGTAAAACCATTTATTGTAACTCTTTTACTTGAATCATTTTGGCATCTGTATTCTATATATCCATCATTTTTTATTGTTGCAGCATCACAAAATTTTTTCGGGTAGTGCTTTGAACATTTACTATTTACTATATATGGAGCATTTGAAAAAATATCACCACAGAGTCCATGAAACATGCATCTTATGATGATCTTATAAGCATGGATATTAAAATTTTTATTTCTAATTAGAATTATTGGAATATATTTAATAAAAAATTAACAACTAATTGCATTGTAAATTTAATAAAACTCTTATTTTTAATTACATAGCCAATAAACTATGAAACAAATTTATGTGTTTAATGAAAAAAAATCACTTAGGAGTGGTCATGGGTAACAATAGGAATAAGTAGTAAATATCCTCAAAAAATGTTATCACTCTTTTAAAAAGTGCATTGTCAATATCGAGACTTTTTTGATAGAGTTTTAGTAAATCGTACTTGTGTTGATTTTAGAGTGAAGTGAATTTTGGTTGGAACATTTACTTTCCTACCTAACTATTATAGTCCACTTATTCAACCCATAAACATGCATGGCTTATAATTTAATCACAAAAGGGATTATTGATTTTTTTGAAAAGAAAAAGAAAAAAAGTGGGTGATTATTGAATGTGAAAAATTAGATGTAGAGCACCAATGGAGAGCACCATGGAGATAGTTGAAAAAAGAAAGTGATAGTTATGTGGTAAAACAAAAATAGAAAGAAAATGATTATATATACTATCTTTTAGTAAATTATCATCTCTATTTCATAATTTATAATTTTTAATATTTTATCAAGTTATGATTCGAAGTATTTCAAAATGAAACAAACTAAGAACAAATGTTGAGTTTTACAAAGAAAACAAATCAGAAGCACATTCAAAGGCTTGGATCCAATTGAATTAAGATTAAGGATTTTATTTTCTTTTTTTAAAAAGAAGCACTAACTAATGGTATCTCTTGAAACCAATTAAGACGTTAAACAATAATGAAGTTCAAAAGTTTGGAACCAATTGAATTCATATTAAGAATTTTTTTCGAGAAAAAAAAGTACTAACTAATTGTATTTCTCGAAACCAATTAAAAAAAAGTACTAACTAATTGTATTTCTCGAAACCAATTAAGAGGTTAAATAATAATGAAGTATGTTTGAGGACAAAAAAAGCATTAATAGAAAATGGAGAAATCATTTCTTAAATCTCTTAAATATTTTTTTATTTTTCTTCCTAGATAATTTGATAAGTGTATCATACAAATAAAAATGAAAACTTGCCATACTCAAAAGATAAAAAAACTTTTGCCTTGTGTGCTCTTGTAGAAAACAGACAAATTAAATCCATCAAATCTAATAATTCTTCCTTCTAACCTTGCGTTCTCCTATCTAGCTTACCTTTGTGTTCTCTCATGGTTCTCACGTGTTTGCATTTGATATAAAAACTGAAGCACAAATGTATTCGAAGTAATATAGGTTTACTTATAAAAAATTAAACATTACATTAGAATCAAACTTGGTGGAAATAAATTGAGTATTATATTTGTCAAATTCTTGGAGTTTCCTTATAGACTACATAGATTCGCAAATAACTATGGGATTGATATCGTAGAATAGGAAGAATTTTTCATTTTACATATTGGTTTATTAAATCCTGTAGAGCAATTTCTTGAAATAATCAAATTTAAAATATTTTTCTTATCGTTGAAGTATTTTATGTTATTTCCTTAGAGATTAAAGGAAAGAAATCTTTGTATGGGAATCTCGGATCACCTGTGCCAATTCACATCTACGTATACGAAACTTAAATTCTCACAAAAAATAGATAATAATGAAAAAGATAAATTAATTATTTTTCATAATATGTTTCAAAATTATACCTCTTATTATCGTGCATTTTTTGTCTATCAAAGAAGCTAATCTATAGTACGTGTAAGATTCTCCAAAAGCCTTAAATTTACAAACAGCGGCAACTGTGAGATTATGCTATATCACCATAAAATCTTTCTCACATATCATCGAAGGAAAAAAATCAAATAAAAATTATGTCAAACAAACAAAAATATCAAAAAAGCATACATATGAAAAGAAGAAGAAAATAATATACAGAAGAGAATGATGATGACGTGCACTATATGTAGAAGAAATATGCAGACATTAGATGTTTAGACTTAATAAATTTAGTTTAAATTTAAAAAATAGGTTAAACAAAAATTATAAATATAAAGATCATGTTTGTTGACAACTAATGAATAGTTAAATTTTTACTTTTACAAAATAATTGAATATACATAATTTAATTGTTTTTAAAAATATAAAATTTCAAGTTAATATATAAGTAGTTTAAAATGATCCCAACCAATTAAAATTTTTTTAAGTAAATTAAATAATTAAATTTTCCTACTTTTACAAAGTAACTCAATATACAGAATTCAATTTCATCAAAAAAATATGCAATTTGAAATTCAAGTTAATATATAAGTAGTTTAAAATTATTTTAATAAATTAAAAACAGTTCTAACCAATTAAAATTTTTTAAGTAATAATTAAAGTATCATACTTTTACAACATAACTTAATATATGAAATTTAAAATTAAAATTAAGGTATTGGTTTAAAGTTACTTTAATAGATTGAAAATGATTCTAACCAATCGAATTTTGAAAACTAATTAAAAAGTAAAAATTATAAGAAATTAGAATAATTCAAAATTAAAGTTAATATATAAGTAGTTTAAAATTATTCTAATAGATTGAAAATGGTTCTAACCAATCAAAAAATTTTTGAAGTAATAATTAAAGTTTCATACTTTTACAAATTAATTTAATATATAGAATTCTAAATTAAAATTAATGTATGAGTTAGTTGTAAATTATTTTAATATATTAAAATTGATCATAATCAATCAAAATTTTGAATACTAATTAAAATAGTAAAAATTCTAAGAAATTAAGATAATTTAAAATTCAAGTTAATATATAGGTAGTTTAAAATTATTTTAATAGATTAAAAATAATTCTAACCAATCAAAAAATTTTAAAGTAATAATTAAAGTCTCTTACTTTTACGAATTCAAAATTAAATTAATTTATAAGTTAGTTTTAAATTATTTTAATAGATTAAAAATGATTCTAACTAATAAAATTTTTTTAAAGTAGTAATTAAATTCTCTAATTTTCATAAATTAATTTAATATAGATACTTTAAAATTAAAATTAAATACATAAGTTAGTTTAAAGTTATCTCAATAGATTGAAAATGATCACAACTAATTAAAATTTTTAAGAATAATGAAAAAAGTAAAAATGTTAAGAATTTAGGATGAGAGGTTTGTAACTATAAGAAAGAAAATGTTATATTTTTATTAAATAAATAAATAAATAAATATATAATATACAAAATTCAAAAATTAAAATTAATGTATAAGTTAAGAATTTAGCTTTAAGGAATTTAGTTTAAATTAAGAGATTGGATAAACAAAAATGACAAAGATAAGTAATTTAAAGTTATCCTAATAGATTGAAAATAATCTTAACCAATCAAATTTTTAAAGACTAATTAAAAAAATAAAAACTCTAAAAAATTATAATGAGAGGTTTAAAGTAATAAAAAAGAAAGAGTTACATTTCTATAATATATACAGATTGCTCTACTCTTAACACTAAAATTAATGCTATCAAACGAGTCGGCCCTTCAGGGGCTGAATAGTAAAACGATTCAAAACGAATTGATTCGTTTGGTCTGCTAACTAAAAACTTCTAATTTTCGACCCGCTACAGTAAGTCTGCAGTTTAAACAGGCCAGCCCACGGATTTTATAAAACGGCATCGTTTTTGAAAAAAAATAAAACTATTTTAAAAGCTTCAAAACGGTGTCGTTTTGAGATTTTTTTTTTAAAAAAAATAAAAAACGGGTTGGCCCATATCCAGCCCGCGTTAGCTCGCGGCTAAACGGCGCGGGCCGAAAAAGCTCGTGTTAAAACGGACCTATATTTACTAGGTCTATATCTGTCTGTATGCCTCAGCATGCGGGTTGGCCTGTGGGCTGAAGTCTGTTTTAACAGTGATAACTAAAATCAACATGGCTCTTTGGAGATTGGGAAAATACAATCGGTAACAATCGATTCGACTATTTTGCTAAAGCCTTTTTTAAAAAAAGTATGAAAAAATTTTTAAAAAAGTATAAACAATTTTTTCACAGTTAGATTAGCATATTTTTTATTTTTCGGTTAAAAAATATGAAGAGTATTTTAGGTAATTAAAATTTATAAGATATTTAAAATTTAAAAAAATTCATCATTACTCTATTGACACGTACTGTTTCTTTAACAACTCTTACCAAATTCTCTCTCTTTTCTATTTATCTTCTCTTTGGTGGCTTCTGACGTTGTTTATTTATATATTTAATAGTTTTCTTGCGGAGGTAAAGAAAACGTCGTGCTAATTTTCTTGGCTTAAAGAATAATTTTGGTAGTTGAATACTCTCATGACTTCAGAGAACGAATTTGATTGTGAAGAATTTCAATATTGGAATTAAAAAAAACTTTTGAATGATTTACTTTTTGTTATGAAATTAATATTATTATGGATGTCCATTATTAGAGTTATAGAGATACTCTAACTATCCAGAAGATAGATGGTAGAGTTCTATCATATCTTTGATTAGTGATAGGATTTGTCTTATGATTACCCTATACCTCTTCTGATTGAGATGTACCCTGAACCCTATAAATAGGGCTCTAGGCTGAGGTGTTGTATTCACTCATTCATTGATCAATATACTCTCCGAGAATCAATAAAGATCTCTTGTTCTTTCTCTCTGTTTTCTCTTTATATTTTCTCTTATTCCATACAGTATACTTTCTTTATTAAGTTCTCTACATTAGTATTACGATTTTGTTGTGCCAACGACGACTGCGGATCATCAAATTCATAACACGTTATCAGCACGAGTCTCTGCCACTGGAGTTTAGAGATCAATCAAGATAAAAAGAGGTATTTTTCTACCTTTGAATTCTCATGGCAAACCTTGCCAAACTCGATTTTTTTGCTCTTGACATTTCTGAAAAGAACTATTTATCATGGATACTAGATGCTCAAATTCATCTAGATGCAATGGGTCTAGGAGACACCATTGTAGAGAATAATGTATCATCATCTCAAAATCGTGCAAAAGCCATGATCTTTTTCCGCCACCATCTCCATGAGAATTTGAAGGCGGAATATCTAATCGTAAGAGATCCACTTGTTTTGTGGAAGGATCTGAAAGAAAGATTTGACCACCAGAAAATGGTCATTCTACCAAAAGCACGGTATGATTGGATGCACTTACGGCTACAAGATTTTAAATCTGTAAGTTAATACAACTCCGCAATGTTTAGAATTACTTCTCAATTGAGATTATGTGGAGAAAATATCACTGACGCTGATATGTTAGAGAAAACGTTCTCTACTTTTCACGCCTCGAATATTATCCTGCAGCAACAATATCGAGAGAAGGACTTTAAGAAATATGCTGAATTAATTTTTTGCCTTCTTATTGCGGAGCAAAACAATGTGCTGTTAATGAAAAATCATGAAGCTCGACCAACAGGTTCCACTTCACTCCCTAAAGTGAATGCAGTTAGAACCCGAGGATATGGCCCTGGAAGAGGTCATGGTCATGGTCGAAACCGAGGATACGGACGCGACCGTGGTAGAAAGCATCCATATAATCATGGCGAACAAAATAGAGCATTAGGCGCGAAAAATAACAAAATCCTCCAGAAGTGGGTCAAAAACAATGAGAAAAGAAAAGAGAAGGAAGTGGATCCAGAAGATCGTGAAGATAAATGTTATCGGTGTGGTATGCAAGGCCATTGGTCCCGTACCTGTCGTACGGCAAAGCACCTTGTTGAACTTTATCAAGCAGCAATTAAGAAGAATGGTAAAAGTCCTGAAGCAAACTTTACTTCTCAAAATTCCATTCCCGATGATGGTGATAACAAGAATCTTAATGATGCCATTGTCGATGTAACTCATCTAGATATGGCTGATTTTTTTGAGCACCCAGAAGGAAAAATTGACCATTTGATTGGTGATGGAAGTGTCCAAAAGAAATGAGAGTTCTATTCAATGTTTTTCTAAATTTTTAATTTAGTTCATGTTTAGTTATATTTCTTTTGTAATAATCCTTAGTGATCTACTACAAATTTCTTTTGTAATAGAACTTTATATTTTTATATATGTTCAGATGGCTCTTATTCCTTATTATGACTCTCAAAGTATCATTGAAGATATTTGCCTCATTGATAGTGGTACAACGCACACTATACTTAAAAGTAAGAGATATTTCTCTTGTTTGAATATGGGAGAAACAAATATTTACACTATAAATGGTAGTGCGAAACTGATTGAAGGATCCGAAAGAGCTAGTATTTTATTGCCTGGAGGCACAATAATTGCCATAAATAAGGCTTTGTTTCCTCAAAATCTAGAAGAAACTTATTGAGTTTTAAAAATATTCGCCGAAATGGATATCATGTTGAAACAATGGAGGAAAATAAATTTGAGTATTTTTGAATTCCTCAAACTGTCTCCGGAAAGAAATCTATCTTAGAGAGATTTTCATCTCTTTCTTCCGGCCTATATTACGCAAAATTAAATAGTGTTGAAGCACATCATTTAGTAAATCAGAAGTTTACTAATCTTGCTACATTTAGCATTTGGCATGACCGTTTGGGTCACCCAGGATCAATTATGATGCGAAAAATAATTGAGAATACGCATGGACACCCATTGAAAGATCAAAGGGTATTGAATAAATTTCCATGTGCTGCTTGTTCTCAAGGAAAATTGGTTATTAGACCATCCCAAGCAAAAGTGGGAGTTGAGTCTCATACATTTTTAGAACGGATTCATGGTGATATATGTGGACCTATTCACCCATCATGTGGGCAATTTAGATATTTTATGGTGTTAATTGATACATCGACCAGATGGTTACATGTTTGTTTATTATCTACTCGCAACCTGGCGTTTGCGAGATTACTTGCCCAAATAATTCGTCTAAGGGCACAGTTCCCAGATCACCCGATTAAAAGAATCCATCTAGATAATGCTACTGAATATTGTTGTCAAGTCTTTGATGCTTACTGTATGTCAATTGGTATTATTGTTGAACATCCCGTAGCACATGTTCACACTCAAAATGGTTTAGCGGAATCATTTATCAAAAGATTACAATTAATTGCTAGACCACTTTTAATGAGAACAAATCTTCCTGTATTAGCTTGGGGACATGCAATTTTGCATGCAGCAACACTTGTGCGTATTAAGCCATCAAGTTATCATGAATTTTCTCCTTTACAATTAGCATTTGGCTTTGAACCAAATATTTCTCATTTGAGAATTTTTGGATGTGCGGTGTATGTACCTATAACACCTAATCAGCGATCTAAAATGGGTCCTCAAAGGAGATTGGAGATATATGTTGGATATGATTCTCCCTCTATAATAAGGTATCTTGAACCGATGACGGTAGATGTATTTACGGCAAGGTTGGCTGATTGTCATTTTGATGAGTCTATGTTTCCCAAGTTAGGGGGAGACAATAAACCAAAAGGAAAAGAGCTTTTTTGGACAACATCTTTGAATTATCTAGATCTGCGCACAAGCGTGAGTGAACTTGAAGTTCAAAAGATAATTCATTTACAAAAGATAGCAAATCAACTGCCAGATGCATTTGCTGATTCTACAAGAGTAACAAAATCGCATCTACCAGCTATAGATGCCCCTATTTGGGTTGAAGTCCCAAAAGAGCAAAATTCAACACATGTAGTTGTTGAATCAAAAGCACGCCTGAAACGTGGTCGACCTATTGGTTCAAAAGATAGAAACCCTCGTAAGAAAAGAGGAACAAATGATCAAAGTGATCATATTGAAGAATCTGAGAAAAAGGACCAAGAGATAATTGATGAAAATGTTCAAGATTCTGAAAATAATACAGAGATTTCCATCAATTATACGACTTCTGACAGAAGTTAGAATCGAATGGAAATGACTATAGATAACTCATTTGCTTACAATGTAGCACTTGATGTTTTGAAAGATAATAAGGATCTTGAACCAATATCAGTTGAAGAATATCGACATAGAAATGATTGGTCAACATGCCTGCAACATGTAAATCTGGTTGTCTTGGAGATTACTCTATTAAGTTACAAAAGTCATTGTATGGCTTAAAGCAGTCTGGACGCATGTGGTATAACCGTCTTAGTGAAATCTTATTAAAAGCAGGATACAAAAATGATCCAATATGTCCATGTATCTTCATTAAGAAGTATATTTCAGGATTTGTGATACTTGCTATATATGTTGACGATATCAATCTTATTGGAACTCCAGAAGAGCTTCAAGATGCGGTGAATTATTTGAAACAAGAGTTTGAGATAAAAGATTTTGGAAGAACTAAGTTTTGCCTTGGTTTACAGATTGACCATCTAGAAGATGGATGCTTTATTCACCAATCAACATATACAACGAAAGTCCTAAAAAGATTTTACATGGACAAGGTACATCCATTGAGTACTCCATTGGTCGTTAGATCACTAGATGTGAATAAAGATCCTTTTCGACCTCGGGATGATAGTGAAGAACTACTTGGTCTTGAAGTACCTTATCTTAGTGCAATTGGTGCACTGATGTATCTTGCTAATAATACAAGACCTGATATATCATTTGCAGTAAATTTATTAGCAAGGTTTAGTTCTTCTCCCACAAGACGACATTGGAATGGTGTTAAGCACGTCTTTAGATATCTCCAAGGTACTATAGATATCGGATTATTTTATTCAAATAAAACCAACCTGAAGTTGATTGGTTATGCGGATGTTGGATATTTATCCGATCCACATAGAGTACGTTCTCAGACTGATTATGTATTTACCCATAGTGGTACTGCTATTTCATGGCGTTCTGCAAAACAATCCATGGTAGCTACTTCATCTAACAATTCTGAAATTATAGCCCTTCATGAGGCTATTCGAGAATGTGTATGGTTAAGATCCATGATCTATTATATTCAAGAAAATTCTGGATTGTCCTATAGAAATAGAATTCCAACTCCTCTATATGAGGATAGTGCAGCTTGTGTAACTCAATTAAAAGGAGGATATATTAAAGGAGATAGGACAAAACATATTTCACCAAAATTTTTCTTTACTCATGAGCTCCTGAAGAGTGGTGATATTGATGTGCAACAAATTCGATCATGTGACAATCTGGCAGATTTATTCACTAAGGCATTACCAACCGTAACATTTGAGAAATTGGTGAACAAAATTGGAATACGGCGGTTAAGAAACCTTAAAGAATTATTTCATCAGGGGGAGTAAATATGGCATAAAGAGTAGTGTACTCTTTTTCCTTCACTAAAGTTTTTCCCACTCAGTTTTTTATCTAGTAAGGTTTTAACGAGGCATACTCTTATGCAATGGACATCCAAGGGGGAGTGTTATGAAATTAATATTATTATGGATGTCCATTATTAGAGTTATAGAGATACTCTAACTATCCAGAAGATAGATGGTAGAGTTCTATCATATCTTTGATTAGTGATAGGATTTGTCTTATGATTACCCTATACCTCTTCTGATTGAGATGTACCCTGAACCCTATAAATAGGGCTCTAGGCTGAGGTGTTGTATTCACTCATTCATTGATCAATATACTCTCAGAGAATCAATAAAGATCTCTTGTTCTTTCTCTCTGTTTTCTCTTTATATTTTCTCTTATTCCATACAGTATACTTTCTTTATTAAGTTCTCTACATTAGTATTACGATTTTGTTGTGCCGACGACGACTGCGGATCATCAAATTCATAACACTTTTACTTTTTTTGTAATCATTCTCATTATTTTGAGTAATGGTTTTAAAGATTAATTATTCATCATTGTCAAATACTAAGTGAATAATTATTCAAAATAAAGTAAATAATTATTTACTTTTCGAATGCTCGTCGTGAAGTGAATAATTATTTGTTTATTTATTGACATATGATTGAACTTATCAAATTTTACTTAAGAGTGATTCATAACAGAGCGAATAATTATTTACTTTAAATTATTATTAACTTTAGAGTGAATAACTATTTAGAAACTTTGTATGCATTGCATTCCATGCATCGATTACTTGTCTGAAGTGAATAATTATTTCTTTAATAGTAAAAATTTATTCATGATAAGTGAATTCTAATCGTGGTTGCTTGATTGTGGTTACAAATCTGTATTTTGACATTGCATAAAATAATTATTCGTTGACATATAATTGAACTAATCAATTATTTAATAAGGAATAAATAATTATTTACTTGAGAGGAAATAATTATTCATCGAAACTTTGTATGCATTGTCATTCTTTTACACAGTGGTTGCCAACATGATTAACAAAACCATCATAAATAATTATTCATTATTATTCATAACGCATGAAATAATCAGTATATAAAATATTAAACAAAAATAGGTATTTTACTGTTGATAATACACATTTCAAATATAACAAACAACCATTCTTCTTGAAAATCTACTATTCATATCATAAATCCCATCTACAACACATGTAAATTTAATGGTGAATCAATGAAAATTGACTAATGAATCTTTCATGCAATGTCTTTTATCTTTATCGATGCTAGTTTTGATTTCAAAAAAATAATAGCGAAGAGAAGAGGAGGAGAGAGTGGAAGAACAATAGTAAAGAGAAGGGAGAGAAAAAATTAATTTGATAGAGATTCAAGAAAAGAATAGTTTGATAGAGATTCAAAAAAGAAGATAGACAAAAGAGAGAGTCAATCTTTGATAGAGATTCAGAAAAAAAGATAAATGAAAGAGAGAGAGGAGTGATCGAAATGGAAGAGAGAGAGACAAATGAGTGAAGAAAAAGATAAATTATTTTTGAAAAGTTAGATTTAAGAGGTACATTGAAAAATTGTGTGCCAAAATACTCCTCAGCTTTCGCACAGTTATTGGATTAAAAGATTTCAATCCAATAGCTTTGGAGTACCTTTCTCACGTTCTGAAAAACAAAAGCCTTCAGCCTAGTAGCCGGATTGACAACCGATAGTTGTACCATATCCGGCAGGAAAAATAACTATAGCTGTATCACAACAGTACTTTGTTCAAAGAGTTGGGAACCCCATTATTTAAGATGCCAGTTTAGCCCAGTATCTATCAGGTGTAAGCACGTCGGCCCAATAAACAAAATTAGCCCAACTTGTGTTCATGTATTCTCATCCACCGAACGATGAGCGAAGTACAAAATTGCCCCCGCCTGACAACGGATATTCTGAATTCTTCCCTCGCGAGTCGCTCGGTAGTCTGCGACTCCACGCTCTTCGCCTTACGGAAAAGAAGAATCTCTAGAAAGCCCAGAAGTGCAATGCCGCAGCTTCTTCTTCATCCTCCATTAGCTAGCACAACATGTCCGGTTACGAATTTCCGAATATTAGCGCCGCCAATTTTGGCGTCGAAGTCCTTTACTGTCCTGCAACCGGCGCTGCAAATCCCGGCTACAAGAGCTAGGAGCTTTCCTGGAAGATGTTCAATTAAGTGTATGGCGAATCCGAGAAGAGTGAAAATGGTGGCCAAGCAGATAAGGAGGGAGCTTTCTGACATGTTACTCACTGATAAGGTTTTGCAGTATGCTATCTTACCTGAAGCTGCTCTTGGGGCTGATCGTTATTTGTCTTCGTTAACTACCATCAGTGACGTCGAGGTCTCAGCTGACTTGCAGGTGAACTTTTAATTACCTTTTTTTTTTTTTTGTGGCTCTAGACGATTATGCGAGTCGATTGCGAGTGAATATTTTGATTGCACTGGGATGTAACGTTCCACTTCTGAAAATTATTGTACTAGTCTTTCATAGCGTGCAGTTGCTATGCCCGGTATGCTTTCCTTCGGATTAGCGTAACGAGTTGGTTGGGATTTATAATTGCTACACTTTATGCAGACCTCAGAATAATAGATAAACTAAGTCTAGAAATTAACATTGTTTGCAGGATTTAGTTTAGTTGAATCTATTGAGGAGCTTTTCTAGTCCTACTATTGTCATTACCTCGTTCCATTGGTAACACTTTGAGAATGAGTGCAGGATTGTTGCCAAATTTCGATTTCATAAAGTATCCTTTTGCTTTGATTAGGCATGAATTCTAAGGAAGAACAACAATTATCTACTAATATAGGCTAGTACGAGGTGTGAATTTCAAGAATTTAGTATGTTGACTAATCGAATGTTATGGAAAAGGTGTGACATCCCTATGCTTTGTATGTAGTTTGATACATTCAATTTAAAACTTGTACTTGGGCATTACTTTAGCGTGTCGCAGTATAAAAAGGTAGGATATTTGCTAGGATTTGTAACAGTAGTCTCCAATTTATGGTTGTTAAAAGGTTCCTTGATGCATATGAGAATATCTGAATTGAATTCTATAGATGATAACATTAAATTAAGAGAATTTAATGCTGCTCATCTTTAGAAAATCATTTTGGTATGTTCTAAGGGACTACCTATTAATGTAGGTTGTGAAGGTCTATGTATCAGTTTTTGGTGATGAAAGAGGGAAGGAGGTTGCAATTTCTGGATTGAAGTCAAAGGCTAAATATGTTCGCAGTGAGCTTGGAAAGCGCATGAAGTTACGACTGACTCCTGAAATTCGCTTTATTGAAGATGAATCTCTAGAACGAGGAAGCAGGGTCAGTATTTTCCATTCTATTTATGTTAGTTCACATCACATTTTCTGTGTTGATGAGCACAATTTTCTGCTTATATGATGAGAACCTGAAAAGGAACTTGCTTTTCATCTGAGAAAAGGAAGAAGGAAAATTCATCCAATTTTATTGAGTATGCGTACTGTCTTCTATTACAATCTTTAAGGCTGACCATGGTTTTGGACAAGTTGGCCTTTGAGAATAAGAAGTAACCAGTTACTGTCCAGTAGATAGATCATTCCCATCCATTTGCCATCACACAGTCTTTTTATTCGGCTTTTCTGCATTTAGCAATTTTTAAAATACCAGTCTACCATCAATTTCTTTAAGAAAATTTTAGAACAGTGTCCAGGACCTGAATCAAGCAAGTGTTGGACAAGCTCTCTTTTGTCTCGGTTCACACAACCTTTTCAGTCTTTGTGTAGAGCAACGTGATATCTTGGATTGACAACTGTAAACTTTAAGGCTAGACAATGAAGGAATTCCTGGATGATATATGCCATCCTATGGCATCCATATTTCTTTCTTCTTTGTGCTTGGCTGCTGCTGTACAAATAATAAAACTCACAATAGGCTTGAGTCATTGTTATCAGAAAATTCAAACCTGATTGCCAGAGCAAGACATAATTTAAGTTCAAAATTTTCTAATCAGATAAAATGGATTGCATTTATGCATTTCATTGGGTTGTCTTTGATGCTATACACCTATACCTACTTGTATATTATTATGACTACTTTATTTCCTTGAAGCAACAATACACAGAGGCTAAACAGCTTGAAGTTTCCTGCCATATGTCATACTTAAAGAAAATTTACAAGTTTCAGGAATTTTTGGCACATCAACTCTATTTTCCCAGAGCTTGATAGTATCCTGTAGTTTAGAAAGTTTCCATCCATACACTGAATACATTTTGGTGCTCAGCATCTCTATAATTTCCATTTCAGGTTATTGCTATATTAGACAAAATAAAGCAAGAGAATGAGGAAAAGATGGGAAAAAGTCAAGTGGGTGATCAATTTCAGTCCTCAGATCAGAACAAAGATGATGGGGACTGGGATGAGGATGACCTCAATGAAGAAGGAATTTTCTATGTGAAGTAGTTTGTAGCTCAAGCTTTCAGCAACGACCGTCAGCAAGATTGAGCATTAATTTGCTCTTGGTTGGTTAGTGTTCTATCCAATCAGTAATTGGTGTCTATCGTATTCACCAGGATTCTCCATTCTTTTCTTGTTAACTATTCAGTAATTAAGCTAATATCATGTTCAGCAGCACCGTGCATAATTTTCTTTGTGCATGGTCTACATTCTTGTTGTATGAATGAATATGAATATTACAACATAAAGCATCTTACTTTCTACTATTTTGTTGTATACTTGTTTCAGTGGCAATATGCCAAGCTGCAAGACTGCAACAGTTCCTAAGCTGATGCATTGTTTCTCTTCAAGTTCTGCAAATATTACTCGGCTTCCATTGCTTGTTGAAACCCTAAAGAAAGCGCACCTTTTCCGCAGGATCAAGGAATTCATCTTACACGCAGTTTGGGGAAGATATTACAACCTGCTTGTGTCTTCTGAAGGATGGGATCTTCAATTATGTGACTTTGTCCTCAATCCACTCGATTTTGTTTTCTATTTAGATGTGTCCATATTCTCTTTCCATGTAGCAATGTCATACCTTACCAAATGAGAAACTTATAGGCCTAAAAAGATCTAATCATGAGCGGGTTTTACCCTGCGTTGCACGCTGTAAAATATGGAAAGGACGAGACGGGGCTATTGCTGCTTGAATTAACTATTCTAAGGCTTATGTTCTCAAAATCTAGAACTGGCGATCATAGGAGAAATAATTTCTTCACCTTTCCTCCTGACCATGATGGAGTGCACTTATGAGAATTTGATGGAAGTTTCACTCACGTTAATGCCTATTAGTGAATGTTAAAACATAGACGTTCCAAAATAAACAGGGACGGGGTTTACTGCCAACTCTGCTTCTGAGGTTATATGCGTTCAAAATAGAGATTACCATGCCATTCATTCGTCATTCAAATAGCCTAATTCTGATCCATAACTCAAAACCAGACTAGACATTAGGCACTGCCAAAACTTCTAGTTTTCTTCACAAGGAAAAAGGTCAAGCAGGATTTCCAGACAAGTCGGCAGAGGCCGTTGAAAGGGGGATTTAATGAAAAAGGATTCCCAGTGCTCCATTAGCTACCGTTTAGTATTGGCTGCTGAACAAAGAACTTTTTCCACCAAAATAAGATGAAAACCAATTGAGCTGTCAAAAGATGTCGTTCTCTTGCAAGAAATCAAATAGAGGCATCAGATCCAGCGTCCTCTAAAGAACCTATTCCCCACATCACCATCTATGCTGATAATAAATCATAAATCTCATAAGAGAAACTGGCAGAATTCTTTGAAGCAAAAGTCTGTGTTACCAAAAGCATTGATAAGCAAGAGCCAGAAATGGACAATCTGTACCATTGTGTCAAAAAAGAGTATCATGAGGCTAGGGATGGAAGTTCAAAATCATGGATATGTTCCCTTGTGCACTTCAAAGTAATGAGAAAATTACTAAACTCTTAAAGATCAAATTCGCTATCTTGTCTCGGATATATTGTGAAAACTTAACCGCCATCATAGTGGTTAAAACCAGAACTCTTTTGAAAAAATGTTAAACAAAACTGAACAGTTTGAAAGTACAAAATGATGGTCCTATCAATGAGGCCAGAACATCTTTATCCTTTCACCACCATTAATTATTTCTATGAGCCAACAAAACCACATCATCCAGCTGATTAATGGTGTGCCTTGGCTTCAGCTTTCTTTTGAGACTTGGCCTTTGCCTAGAGTACATAAAAGAGTAATGAATAAGCATAAGTTCCACAAATATTTATATCAGCATGGCAAAAAATTAACAGGTATAGAAACATATAAAAGCACATGACAGAAAGGTGAACACTGCCATGCAAAAATACTAATGGTTTTCAGCACTTGCACCATTCTGAAGATGTACCATAAATTCAAGAGAGTAAAACATTATAAGGATAAAACAGAAATTCATTGCATAAATCAAGTTGCATTTTTTAAAAGCAGTTAGTCCACATTTCAGAAATATGTACAAGATGGTTGAGATGCCCTATACTGTCATCAGTCCTTGTTACAAAAGTTGAAGTGTAACAAAGGCATCCTGTGCAACTCTGTGTTGTGGCCTGAATGAATTGAGTGCATATCATGTTTACGATGAAAAAGATGACACCAGAAGACATGAGATGTCAGGGCTTATTCCTACAGCTGCAGCAATTCCAAAGGTAAAGGTTTCAATTTAAGTGTAAGATTCTTTCCTCAATTACATTTTTGTTCTTTAACTAGGATTACAAATTCATTACGTCCCGCAGGGAGGTAAGGCCAATTTTTGCAATTCAGAGCCTCTGAACTTATTATGTTAATGAGAAACCGATAAATATACTGATAAAATGAACTAGATATTTCCATCCATCATAACACTCCAAAGGAAGTTGATGCGTCCCTGTTAATTACACCTGCCATGCCCCCATCCAACACACACACACACACCCCCCAAAAAAAAATAAATAAAAGATCTCTTCCCTGGAAATATACACCACATTAACTGAAAAAATAAGGAAATTTCTAATTTATTCTAAAGCAATCCCCGGCAAACAACCTTCCTATTCTAAGTGCAACTACAAATAGAAATTTGCACCACAACTTATTTGACGATCTAGAGGCCGAGGCAAGATACTTCAGTCAAATAGGTTCCTTTTGGCATCAACCAACCCAGTCAAACAATAAACCGAAAACACAGGATAACATTCTTTGCCCAATCTCCTAAGGCCCAAATTGAGACAATATTCTTATCCTTAGTTTGAGAGGCAAGAATCAGAAACAAAACGACAAACAAGGAATACTGACCCTTGATGCAGGGAAGGGGTACATCTAAAGAAATGTATAAAGCAAAAGTATAAAATTATAAACATTTATAAAGGAATTCTTTGACAAGTATATGGAGAAATTATCCAAGAGTAAACTTGAAATTTCACAACTTAACCCAGAAAAATTTTACTTAAAAAATAGATAAACAGTTATAAAAGAGTTCTCAGACAATTATAGAATAAACCTAGCTCTGACCCCGTTAGTCCTACATTATGTCTACTTTTTGAACATTTAATGAACTGCACCCCTCCGCTCAACTGCTCCAAGCTTCTTGTGTTTTCTCAGAAATTCAAATATATAACTATTATGCTAAGGGAAGCTAAATGCCTACACTCTTTGTGTTTCTCAAAAAATAAAACATTCAAATATAGTGATATTCCTTCGCTCAGCCATCAACCTCAACAAAACAATGTTAATTATCGCATGGAGATCTTCATTTACATCAGTCTACTCTGTAGACAGACACAATAATTTTCATCTGTCTCATGCAAATAAAATCAATACATGAATGAGCAATGTAATTATGTATATAAATAAAACCAAATACAGGACCTCGGATCTACATAGAGCTTTACCCATCAAAATCCATAAACACTCACAATGCCCATAGAAAATAGTAAATAAATAATGTAAAAAGAAAAAAAATCCAAACTTTGGCGACAAAGATTAGAGTACCCTGAGATACTTAAGCTTCATGTTTCCATAAACGAGCCCAAAGGTGAAGGCTGAGGCACGAGCCACCTGCCAACAATAATCGCAGTTTTAGCAAACTCTTAATTATCCATGTCCATTTCAACACATCTATTTACGGAAGTTCGGGTTTACCAAGGCGAGAGTGCTTTTTCCGGAGTACGGTCCAGGAGGTGGCGCCATTACTGCGTGACACAGAGATGAATCTCAAAGGATAGAAGATAGCAGATGCAAACACAGCCCAACCTTTGGATCGCTTTGAGCCCTAAATTTATCGCACACTATGTATGTTTGTGCGAGAAGGGGGTTTTTTCTTTTCTTATAGCCTGCAGCATGGGTGCCCCAGTATGATCGGGTCTACTTCGGCTTTCCACGGGAGGGTTTAGGGTTTTTGAAAATTCGCTATGGAGCCCCCTAAATGTTGAATATGACAATAAGACGCCTAACGTTACTTCTATTGTTTTTTTTTTTTGTGCTTTGTCTACAGTAAAAGTTTACTTCCTTACACCTTAAATTCATTAAATATTTTAAAGTGGTATTCTTTTGAAAACGTAGCATAAATGCATAACTCATAGTTTAGGAAATCAAAAATCAAAATTTGATAATTTATTTAAAATAAAAAGAAAATACAACTCTTAGTAAATTACTATACTTAAAAATAGTATTCATTTTGTTCACGTAATAGTTTTACTTTCAAAATGTAATATATTTATTGTATTATCACTAAAATTACATTATGTTATATTTCTACAGTATATTTTTTCAGTCACCGTTTGTTCAAATAGATTTAGAAAATTCAGTAAAAGCCTTAATAAAAGATCATAACAAAATATTAGTTCACCTAAGCAATACTATAGGTATCTTTTTTAAAAATATAATAATACTAGAGGCGTATAATATTATTAAAAAATATTTTACTACTTAAATTAAATTATATTTAACAAAACAAAAAATTTATAGTCAGTTTATCTAAAATTAAATATCTATTCTTATACAAAAAATGGACACTAATTAGTGTAGAAGAAATAGTAATTCATAAATTTATATTATATTTTTAGAACATTAAAAGTAATTTTTATATTAATTTCAATGTTTTGAGTGCATTTTTTCTTTTTTTTAGATCAAATTTTGAATAATAATTAATAAGTCGAGGGTAAATCGTTTCGTGACTATTTTGAAGTATCATGGAGGTACAGTGTTAATTCACCATAACTACAGGGGTTTGCCTTAAATTTTTGTACTATCATTGATAACAATAGAAGCAGCCAGGCTATTTGCGAACTTGATCTATATCATTCGTATTTACTAACAACAACGGCGTCGAGGTCCGAATTCCCAGCAAGTGAGGCCATCGTACGTTCTCATTAACACCAATCCCCACGATGCAAAGCGTCTTGAATGATCCATGACGGCCTCATTATCTCCAAAGCCAGCAAAGATGCCGCCGGCTGCACAGCTGAAAAGTGAAAACTCTACGCTACAAGATCGTCTCCGGCGAGTCCTGCTTCGATGATGTCGCCTCACGTTTCTCCGATTGCAGTTCTACCAAAAGCAGGGGCGACCTAGGTTAGTGTTTCTCTTATATTGTATCCTTTATTCCTCTGTTTAAATGAGCGGAGGGCTCCGAGTGAGTTCTGCAAATGAGAAATGATGGTATTGTTGCAGTAGGTCGATTACAATTCTGCCTAATCTTCTTTAGACATGGAAATAAAGTTGTTCTAATTTTTGTCCAGAAATATTGAAGATCACTACCTAACATTAAGGGCCTCGACTCTGATTCTGTCATTGTGCTATATTAACTTATCATCAAGAAAATTCTGATTTTCGGGAGACAAGAAACCTGTTTCCGGAATTGGACGTGCAACAGGTACGACGCTAGAATTGAAGAGTGGAAGGGATGCATGGGAGTTTGACATTCAAAATGGTTAAGTCTTTCATATTGCATTAGGTGAGAGATAGAGTTGACTGACTGGTGTAATGAGTTGAAGCAACAAGATGCTCGTCTATGCGGATAGAGAATAGGAGGAGCCAACATGCTTTTGTCAACCTATTCTTCTATAGAATTATATTTAAGATTAGGGATGGTGTTTCTCTTATGATTTTAGGTCCATCTATGCACTCAAGCAGGATCTTGATGGTAAACTATAAGTCACTTTTGATGTTTGGGTATACATTTGTACCTAAAGAAGCTATAGTAAGCTATGACATAGGATTACACACTGTAGATTTTATATGTTAATATTTTTACTATTCAGAGATTGCTCAATCTTCTAAGTAGCCAGCCATTACGAAAAAATGCTGTGAACTTCTTTGAGTTTTGTGTAGTACATTTTTCTTTCTTCATCTGAGTAGGCAAGTTTACATAAACTAGTTTATTTTAGTTTCTTGCATTTTACTTTTTAATTCTTAATTTTTAACAAATGCCAATATCTTTTCTATTTCAAAGATCTCTGGTCTATGATCTCATACGTCTCTGATGCGACTATGTTAGTGCTACAGATTGCATGCTAACACATATTATTCCTTAATGTTTTTGATGTTTGGATGCATATGACTGCCAATTAGTAGTCTAACTTGCGTTTTCATATTGCCCTTTAATTTCTGCTGGCATTAACATTCTACATATTTCAGACTAATTTTGGACTTTGAGTAGTACTATCTTACATTCATATAAGAAATAATCAGTAATCTTATAAGTTCCCTTTAAATTGGTCTTCCTCAAGTGTATATATTTCTTGAAATTCTCTTGGTTTGACACCTTCAATTGACAAATATCACAGTGAAGTGTAACGCCTTGTTCCTAAATGGAAATTATTATACACCTGCACTATTCTGCTTTGGCTTCCTCCGTCAGGAAAGTCAAGGCAGCAGGTTTCCATTTTTTAAGAGCATTTCTGCTGGGGCTCTAGTATTAAATCGGCTGAATTTATCTAAGACAGAGAAATTTGAGGCTGCAGGATAAGGCCCTATTTCCAACGAAGAAAAACTTTACAAATTGGACAATTTTTCACACTTGTGCACTCAAGCTTGCATCAACATTGAAGTTTGGCTTCTGACTTGTTCCACCCCCCCCCACCCTCTTTTTTCCCCTTTTTCTAGGAACTGCCTACGAAAAAGGATTGTACCTTGACTACTTTTCCATGATAAGTCATTGACGCTGCAAAATGACATGAATCTTCTTTCTTCTTTCATGGTGTTGCATTTTCTGTTTTAGTTTTGTACCTCTCCTCTTTGTTTCTTCTCTATATCTCTGTTTCCTTTAGAGATATATTGCATCTATGTGGTGTTTTGTCACTAAATTTGGGGTAGCAGCATTTTCTATCTTGCAGCATATAATAAAATTAATTATCTAATTTCTCTAATCTAAGCAAGGAGCGGGAAGGTTGAAAATGAGGTTTTCTGCTGCAATTGATTTAGCTCTTAAATCACTGTTACTTACCTGTGCAATAGCAGAATAGTGATTATTTAAAAGGCTGAAAATCTGAATGATGTCTGAATTAACTTCTATTTTTCATGTGCAAATGTGCTACTATAAATAAGGTTGAACTGTTTATTGTGCGAACCCATTACATGTTGCGAAGTTTTCTCTAAATAGAGTTTTGAGTTCACACTGCCCAATCCACGGAGAATATAATGTTATTAAAGACTTAAACATCTTGGCATAAGTGGAGTTTATAATGGTATTAATAGAATTGAGTTGGGAGAAATATAATTTGGATGAAATTTTGCCACATATGAACCACCTTGTGCTACAAGATTTTGGATTCTTCCTGATTGAAGTAGATTATGGTAATTTGTCCCTGTCATTTTGTACATAAACTACTCTGTCAGCAAAACATGGGGATAAATCCAGTATTGTCATTTTTTCCCTGCAGGTCCCTTTGGTCGTGGCAGATGCAAAAGCCTTTTGAAAAAGCAATGTTTGAACTGGAAGTTGGCAAGATTAATGACATAGTGAACACTGATAAGTTGTGATGTTAGCAAACAGCAGTTGTGATTTCTAGCAACAGCGGTCCCTGAGTATTAACTCTGCTCCTTCTTGTTCCATTTGACTTACTATGATTGCCATTCTTTTATCGTGGTAAAGATAAGTTGTTTACAGAGGCTCACGAGGCACAGCAAGATAATGGTGGTCTTCTTTTGCCATTTGTTTGCAGTGGATAATTGAGATGAATTTCTGTTTCAAAATGCTTGAAGCTTCAACTTCGGTAGTCTTAAATTCTGTTAGACTTGCATCGTGCTTTCATACTGTGTTGGACGTGTCTAAATTGGCATTCTTAATTCTTATTCCCGTGGTAGGAGTTTACGGTCCAGTTTAAAGAGCGTCTAGCGGTGAACGGTTGCAGCTGGAGACGTCAAGTTGAGATTACAAAGTTGTTTCGTCCTTGTGTTCGTTAGCCAATACCTTCGGCCCAGAAGAGTTGCCCGCTCACTTTCAAGTATCGAAAGTGAACAAAGTGGGTTATCAGGTTTCTATTCTTATCTCTCTTAGATTCCTTACATGACTCGAATGGCATAGAAGTATAGTTCTTCTCCTCTTAAACTCGAATTGCTATTCTAAATTCGTTTTGAAATTGTATAGAATTATACATATACGAATTATATTATTATTTATCTTCAAATTGTCGAAACTTAAGCTCTAAGTTTTATTTGGACAATATCTCATTTTAAAATCAAACTTAAAATTTTAAATATGAGATTTATATTTTCTCTCATAAATAATTTAATTTTTATAAAATTTAAAATAAAAATTTTAAAATTAAATTCTATCCCATCACACTTTAATAATTCTAATGGAATCCGTATGCCTTAATTATCATTTTTGGCATTTATGGGGAGAGATGAAGTTTCAAAATGAATCTTGCAGCTGCTAATGAGTTAACCAGCTTTTCTTCCTTTCTCACTCGTGAAACAGAGGATGCATGGAATCAAGACTTTGGCGAAAGTGGCCCAAGCCTAAAAGGGCACGTTTTAGTCGTATAGGTGACAATGGCATATAGGTTTTTTTTTTTTTTAAAGAAAGGAATGGGATAAAGTAATTAGTAGCATGATTTCTCAGGTGGGACGAAATAATCAAATGAAAGAAATATCAAAGTCATCAAAAGGGGTGATTAAGAACCGGGAACCACATTGCCAAACCCAAATCTAGTCTTCTTTGACCATAATTTATTACTGCTACCACCTTGCCAGGAACCAGTCCAATCATACCATTGATTCCACTCTCCGTGGCCCCATCTCTACACGTTGAAGTCTCCTGTTGTATTTGAATGGAATTTTATTTAAAAATTAAAATAATTAAATATCACTCTCTTTTTATAATTATAAAAAATTAATTTTTATAAAATTTTTAAAATTCTTTACATTCAATCCCAAACTAAAGAGATTTAAAATAACGAAAGTACCAACTTCTGCGCCGCTGAGTCACCTCCTTTGGGCCACAAAGCAGACGAATAGCATTCTCCTGTATGATAAATTACTGTACTAGTTTACCCCCAAACCCCACCCACACCCCATCCCCACGCGCCGGGGCAACAATTGCGTTGCCCCACTCTAGTCGAGGCCAAAGTCCAACTCTCGTGCCCAGCACAAAAGGGACGAAACCTAGCCGTACCACTTTGGCTATTCAGTCCACCGGCAAAGCCCGTCCTGTTGCTCTGCACTCTCTGTTCCTCAGCCCCGACCATGTCTACAGCCGCCACCAACGCCTCCGCCGCGTCCTCCGCAGCTGCGGTTTCCAAGCTTTCTCCTTTCTCAGCTCTGTTTGACAAACCTTCTTATTCTGCTTTCCCAAAAGCCCTCCCTAAACCCTATCCTTTAACCCACGCAAACAAGACTCATCAAGCCGCTGCCTCTCAGAATCCTATCGCTGACGTCATCTCGTCCTACAGAACAATTCCGGATAACCGTTCTCTCTCCTTGTCAGGCGATCATGATAAGCCCAGAGAAGAGTGCGGGGTCGTGGGCATCTATGGCGACCCTGAAGCCTCCCGCCTCTGCTATCTAGCCCTCCACGCGCTCCAGCACCGCGGGCAAGAAGGAGCCGGCATTGTCACTGTCCAAGGTAACGTTCTTCACTCCGTTACCGGAGTCGGGTTGGTTTCGGATGTCTTCACAGAGTCCAAGCTTGACAAACTACCAGGCGACATGGCCATAGGCCATGTCAGGTACTCCACAGCGGGTGCCTCTATGCTAAAAAACGTTCAGCCCTTCGTCGCTGGGTACAGATTTGGGTCCGTTGGAGTGGCCCACAACGGCAATCTGGTGAATTACCAGGCTCTACGCGCCATGCTCGAAGAGAATGGCTCGATTTTTAATACCAGTTCTGATACAGAGGTCGTTCTTCACCTTATTGCCATATCGAAGGCCAGGCCGTTCTTTATGAGGATCGTTGAGGCGTGTGAGAAGCTGGAGGGAGCGTATTCCATGGTTTTCTTGACCGAGGATAAGTTGGTTGCAGTGAGGGATCCCTTTGGGTTCAGGCCGTTGGTTATGGGGAGGAGGAGCAATGGTGCAGTAGTTTTTGCATCGGAGACCTGCGCGCTGGATTTGATTGAAGCTACATACGAGAGGGAGGTCTATCCTGGTGAGGTCCTGGTGGTGGATAAGGACGGTATTCGATCTCTTTGTTTGATGGCCCATCCCGAGCCTAAAGCTTGCATCTTTGAGCATATATACTTTGCACTGCCCAATTCGGTGGTGTTTGGGAGGTCAGTCTATGAGTCTAGACGTGCATTTGGGGAAATTCTTGCAACTGAAGCCCCTGTGGAGTGTGATGTTGTGATAGCCGTGCCTGACTCGGGGGTCGTGGCAGCACTTGGCTATGCAGCCAAAGCAGGGGTGCCATTTCAGCAAGGACTGATAAGGTCCCATTACGTGGGAAGGACATTCATTGAGCCATCACAGAAGATTAGGGACTTCGGGGTGAAACTTAAGCTCTCACCTGTAAGAGCAGTGTTGGAGGGGAAAAGAGTGGTAGTTGTGGACGATTCAATTGTGAGGGGAACAACTTCCTCTAAGATTGTCAGGTTACTAAAGGAGGCAGGGGCTAAGGAGGTACATATGAGGATTGCTAGCCCACCTATTATAGGTTCTTGTTATTATGGAGTTGATACTCCTAGTGCAGAGGAATTAATATCTAATAGGATGACTGTCGAGGAGATTAGGGAGTTCATTGGATCAGATTCACTTGCATTTCTTCCATTTGATAGTTTAAAGAAGTTGCTCGGCAATGATTCCTCTAACTTCTGTTATGCCTGCTTTTCTGGTAAATACCCAGTTCAGCCGACTGGTAAAGTGAAGAGGGTGGGTGATTTTCTGGATGATGGATTGAGTGGAAGCACAGATTCTATTGATGGAGGTTGGCTTCATGGAACAAGAGATAAGAAAGTAGATGGTTTGGGAGGTAGGGATCCAAACTCTAAGGAGACTATTGAGGTGCCGTTTTAGTCTTCGTCTTGTGCACGATATACTGCTCTACCGGGGGTTCCAGTGATTGTTGATTGGGAACACTGCCTACAAATGGAACTACTAGAAGCCGGCAACCTTTTAGGGGTACTCTATTTGGATAATTTTTTGTTGCTTCTTTTCAAATTCAGGATATCAAACGTTGAGCTCATACACAATTTTGCCTTGCATAGTGTAACCTCGTTATTTATTTAAGCTATTCCTTGGAATGGTAGAATATTGTAATGGTTTCCTGTTATATTTCGTAAGCAAGGTGGTTACAAAAGAAGAAAGGGCAAAAGAGGTCTCGCACAATCCCCATAAGTGATACAGGTTTCAGAACTTGAAATCCATGCACGTTGGTGCGTTCTTAGTCCCATTTTTGGGCGTGACGTATCAGATTGTGCTATGATAATGCTCGTTTTTCACTTCCAAAAGTAGTAGCAGTAAACTTCCAAGGAAAGACGTTCTTTTCATCCATTGGTTCATCTTTTGCTTCGCCGGCATTTCTATGCCTGCTTCATAGTATGATTTTAAGGAAACTACCGTGCAGTGTTCATTTCTAAGTTTGCGTCACCATCGATGGTACAATTGCTTTTAGTCAAATCAGGGGTGCTTGGATTGCTGTTTTAAAAAAAATTACTTTAAACTCTATTATTTTTTTTATAAATAATTTATTTTTATAATTTTTAATATAATTTAATTTTTAAAAAAACTAATCAAGGTTCACGTGTAACCACAAGTACAATGGGTTTTTGCCTCCACGCTAAGCAATAGAATTATGCAAGCCAATTTCTCGGACCACAACGAGATCTGTTTAATTAGACGCGGCAAAGAGGAGAAACATTATACATAAGTCACATTGGCTACAAAAGTCAAAGAATAGATTCCTTGAAATGGATTAACCGGTAGTTACATATATCCTCATCTAATGATTTGTGTGTGTTATTTTGTTCGTTCTCGAGACAGATGAATAGGAAAAAAGAATATAATCCTCAACGCTTCAAAATTGATCTTGGAACCCACTTCTCTAACATGAATATTTAATAGGAAAAACGCACGTCATTTAAAGGCTCTGTATAACGCTTCAAAATTGATCTTGGAACCCACTTCTCTAAAATATTTAATAGGAAAAACGCACGTCATTTAAAGGCTCTGTATAACTTTCCACAAGCAGCAAACAGTTATATGCTGTCTCCGCCTGATGATCCATCTCATTGAACACTTGCATTAACCATTTTCTGCTCTGTCATAGGCACTGGATTTGTGCTTTGGCGCAAAAGAAAATCCATCAGGGACCTTGCCAAGTAACATTTCGGAGAGCCGAATCTGCATTTGCAGCAAAATTTATACACGTCAAAATATTTATCTGTGCTACATAGATCTTTCATGTGATGGTCTAGTTTAAACAACAAGGTCTTACCCAGTCTGCAGCAGAATCAGAAGCCATCAGTGTCTCAAGGTCGTCACGACCGTAATACGAGGGAGGCCGCCAATTTATTCTCTGGGGAATCACATCCAAAAGACCAACAGGGATATATCTACAAGTATAACTTAGCCACTCCAACAAGAAATGCCTAGTTGTCTCCACTCCTGCAGTTCAAGATAATTGTGATCATATGTACTCACATCTATAAGGATGAATGTTTGAATGCAGATTTCAAGTAGTTCTCAGAGGTTGAAGTTAGATACCACTGTGTGCATTCTCATAAGGACTTGTTTTGACATCCTCACAAAGTGGTAACTCCTCCAACTTTATGTTTTCCGTTATCCAATACTCCATCTGTTTCAAAATATAAGGCCTTATGGCCCTTTTGTATAAATTAAGGAAGAAGAAAATTGATATTTTTTCTATTATATCCTTAAATCATTCTACAAATATAATAGAGAATGAAAAAATTATATTAATGGTGAGGATATCTTAAGAAAAATAATCTTTAAAATTTGTAAAATGCTGAACATTTTTATAAGTGAGAAAAGGGCCAAAAAGCTTTATATTTTGAAATGGAGGGTGTGCTAAATAGCAAGAATATCCTTCATCTCTCAGTTTATAAATCTTCTTATCCAACCAATTATACAATTATACATGGGAATTCACCAAAAGATCACAACTCCCATATAGCTTTAAAGTGAAGATTAGAGCTTGTATCTTTTTTCAAGTTCGGTCAAGCAAGAATTAGTAGGGGAATATATCATCCCAAACATAGTGCATCTAACTACTAGAAATTCATAGGTCCGAGTAGTATGTATATCCATTCAAAAAACTGTGCCAAGTTGCATATTTATTTCCCCACTGAATAGGATACATGGTACATACCTTTGGGATCAGAACCCCAATGTTGAAGGCCAAAATTTACATAGTCCTTCAGAATATTCAATCTTTCCCCCGAGCTAATATCCCAATGCCTCTGTTCCTTTATTTCAGTAAAAATCCATGGCTGAAAAGTTCAAAAAAGAACCTTTTTTAGAAAAGAAAGAACTTGTTATCATGATGCAAAATGCCAAGGCTTCCACAACTGTGATAAACATTTAGTACAAACCTTAATCAGTGCACCTCGAGCAACCATGCAAGCAGCGAGTTTAGGGCAATCATTTTTGTGCTTGTTCCAGTCTAGATAGGAGAACACATCACCATTGCCAAGGACTTGCAGTGAATCAGGAGACTTTTTAACACATTCATATATATAGTCCCAGTCAGCAAGCTTGCTGTAGCGCTGTTGACGTGATCTACCATGTATGGTAACTGCAGTGGCTCCCCAATTCTTGATATCTGCTATAAGAGAATCAATGCGATTTCTGCCCTCAAAGTAGGCAGTTCGTACCTAGAGTAGAACAAAGACGCAGCATAGTACATGTGAGCAAAAGCTTGGAGGTTAAAGGAAGAATATGCAAAATGCCACTTAAAAGATTTCTAGAAGATCAACTCTAGTAGCAGAAGAATGCAAATGCAAGAAAATCCATGTGCATCACAAGCTTAAGTTAGTGGGAAATCAAATCTGAAAAACATGAATTAGAAGAAATCTACTACAATAAATCATACCTTGATGGTTATGGGGGTATCAACTGTTCCTGAAGCTGCTTGTATGACATTTTTCATTCGCATTGGCTTAGTTAGCAAAGCTGAACCAGCACCCTTGTTAACTACAATATCAATTGGGCATCCCATATTAATATCAATAAAATCCACAGAGCACTCCTGTTCTATAAGTTCAACAGTTTTTGCAACTGTATCGGGGTAGGCCCCACAAATTTGAACACCAAAAATGTCCTCAGATGAATGGCGCCTTAGCAATGCCCACTCTGAAGCTTGACCCTGTTTGTTATATAGAAGTATAGTGTGTTATGGACACTTAGCACCAAAATAGGAAAAAAAAGGGAGGGGGGGGGTTAAGAAACAGGAGCTGTAGTTTACAAATGAAGCAAATACGAACTCTTAATATATAAAATAATAGTATGATCCTTCTGCTCTGATATGTTACAGTACAGCGTGAGTTTCGAATCTCATTTGTTAAACATGGAAACCACAAAATTAAAATAATATGTTGAAACAGTATCTCTTTTTACATCCTCCCATTCAGAAAGCTGCACTGATATCATCTAATCACTAATCTTGTGCATAATCAATGCAGTAGTTGCAAATGGTTTGTGATATCATATATTGGGAGGCCAAACAATATAGATCTGTATTAGATTGGTCGAGTGAGCAATAGAAGTAGGAGTACACTCTTGCACTCAAGAAACATAGCACAATATATAAGCTAAACTGAGTATTACATTAGGTGAAGGCAGAATTAGCACACAAGAATAAGCTACAGATTCTGTGCCGTGATAATAGTTTCCAAACAAACACCCTCCCTGAAAGAAATCCACACATTGAAGGACACGTAAAATCTCTGAGATGGAAAGGGGCTTGTTACCACTCTTCCTATATAAATATTCTAATTCCATCTCCAGCCAACTGTACTTGGTTGTAAGGTTGTTAAAAGGGAAATGATCCACCACACACAAAAAACAAACAGGTTCAGAGTTAGCAAGACTAAAAGCCAAAATCAAATAACCTTATTTTCACCCAAAAAAAAATTGCTGCTTGTTGATATTATGATTCAACAAGAATCCAGATTGTATCTCATCAGAAAATAAAGGTTAAAGTGGTGACAGTCAGTATACTAACCTGCAAAAGATTAGTGCACATTGCCATCTCACCACATGTTATATCAGCTCCCAGAACCTTGCAAACCCTTCGGAAAGGTAAATTCCCCACTGTTGTCAGAGGTGCAAGATAAAGTTTTTCCCTAAAATCAATAATCTTTTTCTCACGTGGGTGCAGTTTTAAGCTTTTATCAGTTTTGGTAAGAGCACAATCACTATTAGTTACTAAATATGATTCATCCTGTTTGGAGTTTTTTTCAATATTGTTCTCCAGAGTAGTGGTACCTGTCAGGAAAAAATGAATTGTAGTCATGTTCCATGCATCATGGCAACAAGTAGTTAATAAAAGGAACCAGACCAAATATAGACATGCCATTGATTATTTCCCCGGAGCAAGAAGCTTCACCATTTGAAGATTTTGCCTTCTTAACAGGTCTAAGCTCGTCAACAACATCTGTATCATCTGGCATATCCTCCACCAACTCCTTAGAACAATATTCAACTTCATTACAGGAACCAACTCCAATAGCTTCAGCACTTCCATTGTCACCGACTACATTTGACCCGTTTGCAACAGGTTGATCATCATCCTCCTTATCAGCCGATTTTTTCATTTTTCCCTGCCCATTCATTAGGATATTCAACAGTTACACAACTTGTATAAAGCCCTGAATTTGAAATACATCCAAATTAACATATTTCAAGCAGCCTTCTTAATGAACAATGCACAGACATCTAATGAAAAAGACCTTAAAATAAAAAATAAAGATAGAATCTTTTCGACTTACCACAAGGCCCAGAGCTTTCAAAGCATTATCGGCCTTAGCGAACTTCATTTTGTTTTTCCAGAGAAGCTTCTGAACATCCTTATTCAATGAGTTAGCCTCAGAGATATTCCTCCTCCTAATGTTCAAAGTTCCATCGCAGGCAGCAAGATCATCATCATTTTTATGCGTGCTAGCAAATCGACAAGCCAGACCATAAGGACATTGCCCTTCGTTATCCACCAAAAAGGGGCACTCTCCCTCCAAATCAGCAGGCTTCTGAGCCTTAAACGCCTCAACGTCATGGCTAAACCGGCACTTATCGCCATAGACACATGCAGTCACTTTCCCACTCTTTGCAACTTCCGGGCATAAATGCAATGCAGATTTTAACTCCTGCGATAATTAGAAACAGAATCAGAACCAAAAATAAAATAAAAAAGATTACCAGTAATTGTGCTTCTATGAATGCAAAGTAGTACTTGACGGCGTTCACGCTTGAGTTGGCGTTTGGATTTTTTATCTTTCAAAATAGGAGCGGACTTAGCTTCAGGGGCGGCCTCGTTTTGGTTGGCGGTGGTGGCCGATACTCTGACCGGTGGTGGGCGAAGGAACTCCCTTTTGACTGGAGCTATGGCTTTAGCAACCAGCTCCTCCGGGGACAGCTGAGCCGAAACCGGAGCTGCTCCATCGACATCTGGCATTGAGTTCGGTTTATCCTCCGATATTCTTGAGTCCCCAACCGTGGCGGGTTGAGCTGATGCGCCATCCATATCTTGTCGGCTTATACCCCGTTACCCAGTTCAGTTTCAGTAATGGCGCTGTGGGGCTGGGAGATAGGGTTTTAGGTTGCGAGGCCTCCTGTGACTGTGGGAGAAGAGTGAACTTGAAGCGAGTACGAAACGACACTGTTACTATGTCATATGTTAGTGCTTAACGTATCCTAACATTTATCTTAACCTATTTAAAATAAATAAATTACAAATAAAAATTCAATTAATTAAAATCTGATTGAATTATAAAAATATTGTAAATATTCAAATCGAATAAATTACATTTTTTATAAAAAAAATTAGGTTGAATTTTGATTTGATCAAATAATGCACAGTCTTACATACGTACGCAGGCCGAGAGTTTCAAGCGGTTTTCTGTTATTCGTTAAACCACAACCGAGTGTATTAGCATAACACGAGTCAGTATACATATCTACCGACATGAACTGCGGTACTTTGTCCATCCAAATTACAACATAATTTTTGGCTAATTTATCAATACTGCTAGTATGGTAACTAATCTTGTATCTATTCTCTTTCCAGTCACTAACTATTTGAAAAGTGTGAGCGTGTAGATCTTCCTTCTCTTTGCTCTTCCTTCTTCTTTGCAATCCGTTGCATTTGGCGGTCTATGTTTCTCTCCCTTCCCTTCTACTTACCTGTCAAAAAATAATAATAAAAAAAATTAAGCTAAAATTTTCTGAAACAATCATGCATAGTTGGCGAAATAAGATATAAAGGGTTATACCTCTTCTTTCACTCAGTAATTGCCTAAAACGTGTAAGAATATTGGTCTTACTTGTCCTTGCTCTTTCTTCTCATTTGCGCTCCACTACGTCCAGCTGTCTATATGGTCTATCTATCCACTTTTCCTTACTTATCTATTCCCAAAAAAAATAAATAAAAAAGCTAAACTAAGACTATTCATTTAATTTATCTCTCTTTTTTTCCTTACTTATCTATTAAAAAAAATCTTCGTATCTATTATAGTTTATGACATCCCAAGCGAGGAAGAAGGGTCCGAATGTGCTGAAATTTTAACGTGTTAACATTACTAATTTCCTATTCATTATCAAAAAAAAATATTATTTTGCTGGCTAAAAATTGGGTAAAAGTGGACAAGAACTAGGCGCATTTCCGTAATGCGCTCAGACATCTGGCGGGCTGCTAACATGGCTAAGACGTGTGCGGAGTGGGCGGTCTGCACCTTATCATTGAGACAGACAAAATGCCTTGCAAGAGGAGAAATGAAGCGGCCCAGATAGCTGGGCTGGGGTACATGCACTATCACGGTCCTGCATACACCCCGGACGGGGCGATTTTTGTCCTTCCATGAAGGTAATTTTTAATCTCTAGCTTGATAAGAATAGGCTTTAATAATTAGCTACAAGAGTTAAATGCCTAGCTTTATACTCTGTTCATTCGGAAATTAAAAGTATGATTTTAATTTGGAACAATGATTTAGAAGAGTGGAATTTTATTAATTAAAGATGTTAATGGTTAAATTATATATGTTGGAAAGAGTTTGTTTTCCCTTTTCTTTTAATCTTTTTAACTTAGAGCTCCATGTTCTCACTACACGGGTCCCTATCAAGGAAAATTGATCCCAAGTGTCCAATTACATGGTGAAAATATTTTAGCTTCGAGGAGGACCCTTTTGTTCCCATATTCATCCCAATAAAAAAAATTTAAAATCTCTATTCTAAAATTTATTTTTCTTTTTTTTTAAGTACAAAAATGTCACATGTATAATTAATAATTAATTATAACACAAAATTACAAGAAAAGAAAACAAATTTTGTACTAGACAATAATCGCACTACAACCTTCTAGTTGAAAGGCCACACCAATGAGTATGCAATTCAATAAGCAAGCTCAGGTCAAATCGGTACATCAATCCGAGCTATTGAATTAGGAATAAGTTCAGCAGTAGATCATAAAATGTTGACTATCTTCTCTATCTAGTAAATGTGTTGGGAGGTTGGGATAAATAAAACAAAACAATGAAAAATAAATCCCAAAATAAATAACTCACACTACCAGGATTAAAATGACTCTCCCAAAACTCTGGTATTGATAAAGTGAGAATTTATCAATAACCACCTAGCAGAAATAAATCTGACAAAAACTTAAAAATATTCTGATACCAAGATTTACGTGGAAAACCCCAAAACGGGTAAAAACCACGGGTCAAATATTGACCAATACTTCCACTATAAAAATGGGGTAACAAATCTTCCTCTAGATATACTAGAAGGTAACACAACTATCTTCACCAAAATAGGTGGATAACAAGAAAAAAGATATGAAAAACAAACTCACAAGAAGAATAGCAAAACCTCACTCTATTCTCTTCTCTCTTTCTTTCCTTCTCTCCCTTTCTTTTCTTTCTCTCTTGGTGCCTTCAATTCTCTCACCAATATTACCAATGACATTCTCTCATTATGCATTGGTATTTATAGGCATATGTCATCCACAATTCTTGAATTTAAGTTGTTATTTTTGACTTTGAATTGCCTAATTTTTGCCTAACAATTCAATAGTCAATTTTTGAACACTACCTACAATTTTAGACTTCAAATTGTAGCCTCAAATTTGGACCAAGTTGAAACCTAACAAAATGGAGAGTCTGCTATAAAATCACTAGTCTCACACTCACCCGTGAGTATATGTCTCAAAATGAACCATAAATTAGAAACATCTGGTAAAATGCCTCCCATGACTCAACAGATAAAAGTACATAGTCCAAAGATTGGCGACTTATCCATTAAATGACTTTGGCACTGGCCGTTCTCAAAGTGGATACCATCGAGTTGAGTGAATTCAACAGTATATGCCAATTGACATTCCAGCCTTCCTTCTCCTTTCATGAAAGGCCTCTATCTGAAAGAGAAGAGAAACTAGTACTTATGGACCGTAAATATTTGAATTGACTTTTCACTTTTCACTAGTTCTTGTTTAGTTAGTTCATATCATCTATATTATATTATTTTAATCTATAATTTTAATTCTTTTGTGTTTTTGCAATTAGGAGTAACATATTGTTGCATGGAGCTATGGTCAAAATATACAAGAAACAAGCTTCCAGGACTACCTATGCACTTAATCTCTCTATCATGGCCACATCTATTTTCGGTTAAGGAATGGGAAATCTTTCGATCGTTACATATGAATAGGAATAAAAACACAATATTTTTGTATTGATGCAATCAATCTTTAGCCAATGAAAACCTTTTTGACAAAGATTAGAAGGTCAGTGATACAAATGTATCGACAACTAAAAATTAATTAATAGACATTCTCATTCTTAAAAGGGATCACTCAAACTACTTAAATAAACATTATATTTACATATAGATCTCCGCCACATTCCATTTAAAATTAAAAATAAAAATCGACTATATACAACTTAAAAATTAAATTATTTTTAACTTCTCTTCTTATTTAACGCTTCTTTTTTATTTTCTCTATAATTTTACTAAAATTAATAAATACCCCATTAAATCAGACTAAATAACGAATTAAGTTAAAAAACTAAACTCTAACCCTCAATTTTGGAATAAAAAATTCAATTTTTTTTTAGAAAAAATTAGTCTTCTAAATTTTTTAGAGTTCAACCTTGAATGAATGAACTCAACTATGAGTCTTTGACTTCCACCATCTGATGTAAATAAGCTTAAAATTTTTTAACAACTAATTTTTAAAAAAATTTCAATCTTTTATTTAAAAAATGAAGATCCAATATAATTTTTTATCTAATTTCATTATATAATCTAAATTTATACAATATTCATGAATTTTTTAAAAAATTGAGAAGAGAAAATATATTAAGTAAGAAAAAAAGATATTAGATAAAAAGAGAAATTAAAAATAATATATTGTACTAATATTTAGACCTCTCTCATTGTTTGAGATTCTATTCACCTCTTTGAGCTCCAATTGATAAATAAATTCGATTATCCATCTTTTTGATATATCCAAACATTCACCAGATAATTTAAATTGAAGCAATTAGACGTCCAACTGGGACCCATATGACATGGCCAATCATCAATAAAACTAAAAGGCCATCCAATCAAAGATTAAAACAGTATATTCTCCGTAATCAATTTGACTAAATAATTTCCCAATTCACATGCATTACATTGAAAGAAACAAGATTAGTCAAATCACTAATAGAATGCAGAGCGGCACACCGATTACCGATATTACTCATAGTATTATCATAGAAACGAACAAAGCCTTCGGACATCCCATAATAAGGCAAGTTCATTGAATATGGATCCTAGTTCCTGCAGATTCCCTAAATGTAATTTTTCCTATAGTAGCAGACAAGCTCATCTTATTACCCTTCTTAAACGGTGTCCAAAGACACTGCATCTATCATCACATCTTTATGCAGAGTCAACAGTAAGTAACTTCAAAACAATTTCAAAAGACAAAACAAAAAACTCAAATAATTACATTCATTACCAAAAAATAGAAAAGGGGGGCTCCTTCAACTACTCCAATGACATGACAGAACCAGGCCACATCCATATATCCTCAAAACACAAAAGAAGCTACTAGTCTTAACTCTTGAGTATGACTAACAGTGGGGATGAACATGCAGGATTTTAGGGTTGGTAATAGTTTTAACGTATGAATTTCATAGAAGCTGAAAGCCAATGAATGAATGCATTAGAACGAGAACTTGGGTAAATACTTAGAAAATGGCAACAACAGATATCGAGGGAGCAAAGCGCTTCCATGATTCAACACCAACTCCAGCTACTGGTTGGGTTCATTCTTTGGAGCTGCATTACCAGTCGGCTGCTGCTGCTGCTGCTGCTGCTGTTGTGGTGGCTGAGATTGTTGCGGCTGCTGATGTTGTTGTTGTTGCAACTGATGCATGTTAAGTTGAGCAGCCTGCTGCTGACGTAGCTGGAACATCTGAGAGTTCATGGAAAGCTGCTGATATTTGGCAGGATCACCACTGAGCTCAGCAGTTGCAAGCTTCAAACGCTGTACCTCTGCAGTTAATGCTTCGTTTAGAGCTGCAAAAGTGGAACCACAACAAATCAATCATTACTTCGGCGTGTCTAAGCATAGAACTAATATTTGATCAACGCTTAAAGAAACATAAAGCTTAAATATCCAGCAGAGCAGGAAGACTTATGGAGGTTTAGCAAATGTTGTTAAAACATTCTTGTCCAAAGTTAAAACTGATTCCATACTACGATTTTTCAGAATGAAAGAAGGTACAAATGCTTCTGCTTGTCCAGATAACCATAAATATATGTAGTAATATTCTTTACTCCATCTGATCTTATTACAGGTGACAGAAATTGTTAAGCAACCAACTTCTTAGAGTAAATTCCTACCCACCAGAGAGTACAGATAAGAAAATAAATTAAAGCACAGAATTCAGTATTTCTACTCTTTTAACTACCATGAAACTTTCCTCTGGAGTGGTAGACCAAAAAATTATTTAGCATTAAGTTCTCAAGATGGTTAAATTTTGTTCAAGCATGAAAAAGCTAGGAAACCACCAACCAAAGCAGTGTCCAACAAAGAAAATCAATGACAATTCTAGAGCAATTGAAATAAATACTCATTCTGCCATCCTAGCAATGTCCACATAAACAGTTAAACCAGGATGCAAGTAATAGATATTGGACATAAGAGTATACTACCATCTCGGAGCTGTGCCTGTTGCTCCATGGCTTGTAAACGAAACTTCAGTTCATTATTTTGGCTAGTTAACCCGGCAGAATCCCTCTGAAAAGAATATGCATATCAAACAATGTTGAGCCAAAAAAAGAAGGAAACAAACATAAAGAGATGCACCGCAAAAATTTGCATGGCAAAGATTCTACCTGCAACAGTGTTAGCTGCGCAGACAATGTGGTTGCTTCAGTTTGTAGAGTTTGAACCTTGTGCTCTAGTTCTGCTATATATCTCATCTTTCTCTCTTTTGAACGTGCAGCAGATTGACGATTGGCCAAAATCCTAAGACACCATAAATGAATTGGACAATTAGCAACTAAGCAGTACTGGCAAACAGAAAATAGTAAATAACCAAAATCACGAATATAAATTGGATGGCAAAATTACCTCTTTGCCCGTTTTGGATCAGAAAGTGCAATCTCAGCTAGTTTCTCATTTGCCATAATTTTCTTGAGTTCAGCTCCACTGAACTCACCATTCCCAAACTCCAAGCTAAAAGTATTTGAATTCGTATCAAGTGAATTGGTTGGTGAAAGTTGCCCGGGACGTGTACCAGGGGATGGAGGCAGCTTCGGCGACTCATCACCAAAATTTAGCTTTCCCATAAAGCTATCCATGGAAACACTCCTATAGTGCCTGGATGTTGGAGCAATTTCTCCCCCAGCATTCCTTTTGATCCCCTCCCTCTTTTCACTTGACCTCTGCATACTGTTACCACTTTCATTTACACTGCTTGTCGCTTCATTATCACTGCTATCACCACCGTTTGTCTTTGTACCACTAGCTCTGCTATCCAAATCTTCACGGTTTTCTGTACCCTGCTTCTCATCCGTACCAGAAGAATTTAGGGCATCAATGTTGTCCAGATTCATATAAGCAGAAAACAGGTCATCCACAACCTCTCCCTCAGATTTCCTCTCACCCATACCCTCCGCATTGGTCTCTGTCCCTTTCTCCCAACAGGATTCCCGTTTCACCAATTGCGCTGGCTTCGCTGCAGAATTTTCTCGGGCAGACACAGGGGCTCCAGGACTCCTCAATGGCACTAGTGGCTGCGAAGATTGCATAATGGTAGAAAATCCAAACGGGATGTCGCTGTTTGAACGTCTATGAGCCTTACGAGGAGGAAGAGACTCACATGCCCAAGATGAATTACCTCTGGTAAAAGGTGAAGGCGGCAGTAATGACTGCGAGCCAGCATTCTGATCCTCAATTGAAACATCGGCAGACACAGGTTCATTCATTGAATTTGAAGGGGATTCCCTATAAGGAGAAGGGCTCAAGGGTGGTAAAGAATCAAGAGAAAAAAATGAAGGCTGTGACAGAGATCGTGAATGCGATGGCCCTGGACCTGGAGTCGAGCCAAAATTCTGCACACCCATTTGCTGGTTCACTGGCCGGTTAACAGGGATCTGGGAATAAGGAGAAATAGGGGGCATTTGCGGATGAGAGGGCGGTATGCCAACTCTCTTAGCACTTTCTGAACTAAAATTTGGGGAAAACTGCCGCATCTGTCCACGAAACTGCGAGGAATTCAACTGGGATACATCTAGTTGATTCATGGAAATAGGTGGCTGTTTGGGGACAGAGGATGATGAGGTACCAAATGATGATTGAAGTCTTTGCATCATATCACTGCTAGCTTCGTCACCATCACCACCCATTTGCTTCAAATTTTCAAATTTCAAACTAATGCCTCTTTGTAGAAAAAGCTTAATTAGCAGCCCAACTTTACACCTAGCTGAACACCAAAAGTTTAAACCTTAATTGAAGCTCATTACCATTTATCCAAAAAACAAACGCTCTAGACAATCCTCTCAGCTCATAACAGCAACATACAGAAAAATCGATCACCCACACTTTCCCATCAAATTTTAAAACCCACAAAAATCACACACGCAAGAACGAAACTTTTTTAGAGAAACAAAAATCCTAAACGAGAAAGCTGAATTTTTGTAATTCTTTTGCTTTGTATGGTACCTGTAAGTGATTATTGGAACATTTCCAGAGACGAATGGAGCAAATTAGCAAGAATTTATCCGCCACATTTGGGGGTGTGAAGTGTCTGTCCTACTGAAAGGCGGGTGCTGTGGGGACGGAGACACCGAAGGGCAAAGTCGCAGAGGTCTCTCTCTCTCTTCCGTCTTCTGCGTGTGTGATGTTCTTGTTTCTAGTATGTTTCTCTCTCTAGGAGTCGGGGGAGTTTTTCTCTCTCTAGTCTCTTTCTATATGAACGACGACGATGACGACGACGATGACAAGAAGTATGAGTATGACTACTATTACACGGATTTCATGAGGAATGAGTACTAAAAGACGCGTGAATTTAATATCAATTTCATTTTCATTTGGGTGGAATTTGCATTTGGAGTGAATTTCAATTTCATTCCGACTGCATTTTCTATATCTTTTTCTTTTCCTCCTCTATCACCGCAGATTTTCTTGCAATGAATCTCTCCCCCACCTCTCTCTCTCTCTCTCTCTCTCTCTCTCGTCCTAAATTTGTAACTACTGCTTAGAGTACAATAAATAAATTACCAAGTACTACCACTGTAGTGTTGTACAATACTACCACATTTTTATCCCAAATAATGTATTTTTTTCAAATAATTTTATACCAAGTACTCTCCATTTCAAAGTTTACTAGTGTTTGATTCCTTTTAATTTTTTTTAAATTATTTAAATAACTCGAATATAATGTATTTTTTGAATAATTTTATATTAGTCAAGTACTCCTCCATTTCAAAGTTCACTCATGTTCGATTCGTTTAAATTTTTGTAAATTGTTTAAATAATTTATTTTAATATTTTATAAATTATTCAAATAACTCAAATATAATATATTTTTTTGAATAGTTTTATATTGGTCAATTACTCTTCCATTTTAAAGTTCACTCGTTTTCGATTCGTTTTAATTTTTTATAAATTATTTGAATAACTTGAATATAATGTTTTTTTTAATAGTTTTATCTGTTGGTCAAGTATTCCTATATTTCAAAGTTTACTAGTGTTCGATTTTCGTTTTAATTTTTTATAAGTTGTTCAAATAATTTAAATAGTGTTCAAATTCGAGTTATTTAAATAAAATAATAATAAATAAATAATAAATAGTAAATAATAAAGTAAGAAAATAAATTTTAATATAATATTATATAAATATTAGATAAAATATTATATAAACATATAATTTGATAAAAATTTTGAAATAATAATTATAATATATAAATAATATTTATTTATTTATTTATCTTTTGTAAGGTATTTGAATAACTCAAATAGTGTTTAAATTCGAGTTATTCGAATAAAATAATAATAAATAAATAATAAATAATAAAATAAGAAAATAAACTTTAATATAATATTTTATAAATATTAGATAAAATATATGATATTTTATATATAAAATATTATATAAATATAAAATTTGATAAAAATTTTAAAATAATAATTATAATATATAAATAATAAATTTATATATATGTTTGTAATGTTTGAATATATTCTCAACAAATTTGTGTTCATTCAATTAATAAACGAATTATTTTTTTTGTTCAAGTTTCATTTGAATACTAAATAAATAAATAATAATCGAATGCGAATAAGCTATGTTCTCGAACATTCGGTTCAAATAATAACTCTAATGATATTAGTAAGATTAGTTAATAATATAATAAAAATATATATTTTTTAATCTATAAAAAAATTAAAAATATCTTATATTTTAAAATATAAAGAATAGTAACTTGTGTGACACACCCATCCATGAGAACAAAGTACATACATTAAATAAATGACCTTATCCAAAAAAAAAAAAAGTTATACCACCCTGGGTCTTTTTCATGCATTTACCTTATTTTCATTGATAAATACATATATTAATCAAAATAAAACTACTCGTACTTTTTGGAATTTTGTAAGGGTTACTACTATTAGCAATAGCCTTCGGATATTTTTACAATGAACTCCTATTCTTATTTGAAATTTTAAAATTATTGTATATATATTTTCAAATTTACTTATTATTGTGTTGAAAGTAAAAATATTGTATGGTTTCTAAAGTTAACTTGTTTTCCAGATCTACCTTTACTTTAGCAAGTTTTTTTTTTTTGAAAAAAAACCAAAAAAAGTTTGCTGAATGTAACACAATATATTACAAAACAGAGTATGTATATATTTCATTTTAAATGTTTTCCAATGTTTGATTTAGGGGGTAAAAAAGGAAAAGCCATTCTACTAAGGACTTGGGGGAAGGCCTGTTTATTGGATATTTTTGTATTTTTATTTATAGATATTATTTAATTGTAGTTGATTCCATCTAATATATTCATTATTTTGTGAAAAAAAGCTATCGTTATAGATTATGCATTATTATGATTTGGTTTAGAACTATATGTGAATGTAGTGCCTAAAAAGCTTAGATATATGAATATATTTTAATTGATAGTATTTATTATATTAGCTAATAAGAAAACATTAACTTAGCGTCGTTGAAATCCCTACCAAATCAATCGAAAAGTGGTTAGAAAGAGCAAGTTTCTTTTTGTTTAAGAAAACGAATGCATTTCTCTTTGCTTCAGAAATGCGTTAAATAGTAATTTTATTTTTAATTTTTAATTTTATTTTAAATAATACATTTTAGTAATGCGTTATAATTTTTTCAAAATTTAAAATTTTTGGTTGGGATTTTGGTCTGAACATAAAAATAAAAAATCAAACAGGATTATGCAAAAATTTTAGAAATCGAATCGAACTGAAATATCAAAAAATAAAACCGAATTGTGAATTTCAGTTCGATTTGATTCTATTTTTCAACTTGTATCAAATAATAAATACCCATAATAATTATAATGATACCCATATAGATATTTATTTTGAAATATTCAAAAAGTATAAATATTTATTCTAAATAAAAAGAGTAACTCTAATTTAAACTATTTGTGTACTCTTTAACTTTAACACGTTTTACTTATATTTTACATATTATCTTAAAATTTTAATTAAAAAATTTGTGTTGGATTTTTTTTGTTAAAAAAATTTAGTTTTTTTTTTGTCTTAAATTTTTTAAAATAAATTATTTATAAAAAAATATGTAATTTTTTCTTTGAGAACGAAAAAGAAACCTAATCCTAATATGGCGAAGACGGCAATGAAGGACCAATGTCTAACCAAATCATTCCTCTAGTCATGACTACTTTGAATAGATAACGCAACAAATATTGAGCTCACGTCGATGATTGAGGAGCCAAATGTCAACTATCTACTCTTTTTTATTTCTTTTGGTGGTTCCGCACGTAATGCCGTGCATTAAAGGCTCCTTATAAATTATAATATTTAAGACTGCAACAGTCTTTTTTTTAAAAAAAATAAATAAACAAATGAGTATAAAAATGACAGATCCAGAGTCTTCTAGCTATTGTTACTCAATATTTTTATTTACTTTGTAAATATATTAAATAAATTAAACGGTATGTGTTTATCGATAAATTTAATTTTGACAAAATAATATTATTAAAATTCAAGTGAAAAGCATCCAACGCGGATAATAAGCACTATTACACTGGCAATAATTTAAGACTCTTTAGATAGAATTTAATTTTAAAAAATTTATTTTAAATTTTAAAAAAATTAAAATATTTTTTAAAAATATAAATTATATATTTTAAATTTTAAATTTAATTTTAATATTAAATTCTATTTAAATATAATAATTTATAAGGGTTTCATCTCTTGGTGTCCGCGCTTACCACGCAGTAGCTATTAGTACAACACATAAAAATATTGATACTTCATCAATTATATACCAGAAATTCGAAAGGCCAACGGGTAACGGATTACAGATGCCAGTAGTATTTGATTTTCACTGAAAAATGCAGATTTGTCAGAGAGAAAAGATCAGCAAAGGGAAAAAGCAAACGAAAAATGTCGTCCACGTGGCCGAGGTAAGCTTGGTCATGATTATTGACTTGAATTCGGGAAAGGAACACGTGTCCGGAGCTAAGTGCTTCAAGGACCAAAGGCAACGCTTATCCGCTGCAGTCGAGCCATTTGGCATGCGTCAAACATCAATTATCAATGTAAAAAGTTGACAAGAGCCCACGTAATTTGCCACCCTTGGCCCACTTACAAAAATGATTTTGGGCAGGTCCATGTGAAAAAAAAAGCGCCGACTGGATTTGTACAATCATCAAGGCGACGTCGTACAGGTTCTAACTCGTTGCAAATTGCTCTGTGTAGACCATTTTTTTTCAGCGAAAAAAAAAAAGAAAAAGAAAAGCGACCATTTTAGAGGGTCCCGGTCTTCTACTTGCGTCCATTTTGAATAGCAAATGAATTAAATTTTTATTTAACTTTAATTTTAATTTAAAGATTAAGTACTTGATTATATTAAAAAAAGAGAGATTAAAGATAAATTTAGAGTGTGATTAGGTAGAGTTTAATTTTGAAATTAAATTTAAAATTTTAAACGTATAACTTATATTTTTTTCTTACAAATAATTTAACTTTTACAAAATTTAAAATAAAAATATCAAAACTAAACCTTATCCAATCACATTATTATATTAATTTTTAAATTAAAAAATTTATATATTTTTTATTTTTTTACTTTAGCTTTACTTTAATTTTTAAATAAAAAATTTATATTTTTAAAAATTTTTTAACTTAAATTTTTACTTTTTTATAAATAATTTATTTTTATTATTCTTAATATAATTTATCTCAAATAAAAATTTAATTCAAATACTCAATTGCTTCTCGAAGAAACAGGAGAGGAAGCTGAGGTGCACTGCAAGTCTGCAAAGTAATGCCGGGGAATTGAAGCGCCCTTGTTATGCAAACTGATGAAGGTGAGTCCCAATCAGAAGCAAGCGACATCTGATCCAGAACCGAAGCGGAACTCCCTTGTTCTTGGAAGCTGCGGACAACACGATCTTTATGAAGATGACGGCCGATCCTCCGGTCCGCCATGGAGATACAGGGCCACATTTTCTAATGGATTTTTCCGCTCATTTTTCACTGTTGAGATGTCCATTCAATTGGTTAATTAAAGATATGATTACTCCTGTCATCATTGTGTCTTAGGATGTGATTTTTTGGGAGCCAAATGTTGTTTAGGGTTATATACTACTCCGTAGATTTTAATACTATATCAGAAGGATCCTTTATCAGGAAAACGTTGAGTCTAAGTGGTTCCACCACAATTCATTCATTTAATGGTCACATTTGTTGGGCTTGAGTTTTCGTTAGAATTCATTAGCGTATCTTCTTGTGAAGTTCCAAATTCTTTCATATATTTCGAGTGTATTTAAATTAATTTTTTGTTGTGAAATTTAATGTAATTTTTTTATTTTTAATTTTGTTATTTTTTTATAAAAAATTTATTTTATAATATTTAAAATATAAAATTTTAAACTCATACTTTATCTAATTTCACCCTTATTTTTACAAGAAAATTCAATAGCTTGCATTATAATTATTCAAATAAATTGTAATTTCTCCATTTAAAATTGAATTGTTACTTTTATATACAAAATAAATTAGAAAAGATGTTGAATTCAAACATAAAATATTATTTCCGCAGTTGGTAAGCATGGATTCTTATAAACCAGCAAGTTTTAGCAGTCCAAAAAATCCAAAACTTGTCATATTAGAATTTAATGATTTGTTCTTGATTATTGAAACGTTTTTAAGTGGTTGAAAAAAGTGTTTGTAAAAATATTTATCTTTAAAAGTAAAATAATATTGCTGAAAAAAAGTGTTTGGGAAAAAATTATCTCTAAGATTAAAATAATATTTTTTATTTTTAATAAGTAAAAAATATTTTTAAAAATACTTTCAAAATATTTTTTCAAAAATAAAATTTTTAATTATTTGAAGTAAAATAAAAATAAATAAGCAGATAAAAATATATTAAAAATAACATTAATTTTAAAAAGTTAAATAAATAATTTATTTTAAACAATAAAAATATGTCCAATAAATATTAAACTTTTCCTCTGATTGGCCAATATTAATACATGCAATCACGCAGACAATGTTAAGGTAAAGTGTGGCAAGTAGTGGAATTGAAAAGATTTGGCACTACCAGCAGTAGATGATGTTGATCAACAAACAATCATCCTCTGTCGAAATCCCCGCAACTCGTGGCAATTATTTGTCTACATTTTTGGTCCCTACTACTCTCTAAGAGAGTCAATGTTTGCGGCTATGTACCCTGCATTTCTTTCTTTGTTCGTCTTTCCCCCCGGGAATTTTGGTGAGAAAACATTTCGCTTCACAGAGATAGGATGCTCGGCCAGGGGATTCTCTTTCCCTGGCCTAAAAATAAACAGCCATACTTTGAATCTGCCGTCCTCTCTTTTCTAGTGCCCTTTTGGACTAGCAGTGGCCAATCACCAATGCCAAGGGGAATGTTGAAGTTCATTTTTCATGCGTTGATTTCCTTCTCTGTGTGTATATATCCACTTCCATCCATTGCGTACGAATCCTGGAAACGACCTTAGTTGTCGATTTCACTTCATCAAAAATTGAAAATTTTACCCATCCAACCACAATTTTGTTTAGGTCAAAACCTATTGAATACCGCAATAAAAAGTTTTTTTCTTTGTCAGTTCGCAGTTAAACCTTATGCATTATCAATGTTAACGTGGGAATCAGGCAAGAGAAAAAGAGCGTGGAATCATGGAGGATCAGAAATCCTTAGGGTATCCAAGAAAGCGCCACTGATATTTTTCGGGTTGATTGTAAACCAGGGATAACCTACTATCAATGTCAATATTTGGGAAATCCAAAATTCCTTCAGGAACTTTTCGCTGTCCCCATCCTGGTTCCTCTGATAACGATTCCCCCATTTTCTCTCTCTGCTACGTTCCTCAGACCCAGCATTAACAGAACAAATGCTTCCAGAATAAACAGAAAAAGACTCCTCAGGAAACCAACCATACAGAAAATTTTGACCCTTCAAAGCTGCACACAGAGACAGAGAGAGACAGAGAGAGAGAGAGAGAGAGAGAGATCCACCAAACAAACCAACTGGAATGCAGACCGCTAAGTAGGATAGCTAGTGAACCTGAATAAGAAGCATCCTTCCCACACTTTTACCCAATTTGTGATACGCCTAAATGAAAATGGTAGGCAAAAACTTCTCTTCTACCAGTGAAATTTTACCCAAATAGAAAAGCATTGATAAACAAGCTCAGATTGATAAATGTGACTCGATTATCCTTCTAAACCACTACGAAAGAGAATAAAATTCTTAACATTTCGACATGTTTACAATTAGCGATGGTAATCATTTAATAGTGATGTAGCGATTTGTACCATGTTTAGCCCAATAGTTCTTAAGATCAAGCGGCCTTGACAGGTCATGACCAGCAGCTGCAACTCTCGTAAGTAATCTGCCAAATACACTCCCACTCATCTTCCTGCCACCCATTCTTGCATGTCTTTTGTTTGGTATCTGTGGCAACGGATACACAGAAAGGGAGGTGGTGCAACATGAGGACTGCCAGCCTCCATTTCCCCATTTGTAGCACTGCCTGGCTATTCCAGTACACGTACAAACAGGAATTGGCATGGTAGACTTGTCAAAATTTATTTGGATGATAGAGCTGAGATCTTGAGCATCCCACTCAGCCTTTGACCCATCAGTTGTCACATGCCTATTTAAGTCCTCTCCCACCTTCTTTGCCTTCTTGGGCAACTTTGTGGGCTTTGTTGAAATGCCTTTCTTTACTTTTGTTCGTTTCTGTAGATGTGACTTTGCTTCCTCGGATGAAATTGCTGTAATAGGAAAGGCCTCTGTTATGCGAAATTCCCTCATGTCATTAGTGGATTGAGCATTCTTGGGATGGTGATTGCTGTGGTGGTTCATGCGCTTTGTTCCACGTAGACTACCATAACCTAATGCACCATTCATGGTACTTTCCTGGAATTGGAGGGCTGCAATGGCATTGTCACGTTCTCTTAGGGCATTGTCCCGTTCAGCAATAGCTGTATCACGCTGCTCGACTGCCACATCTCGATCACTTATGGCTGCCCTTTTTTCAGATAGGGCTCTATCTCGTTCTTCGATAGCAGCATCCCTTTCAGATAACAAGGCATTGATCTTTGTATTCATGAAAATTTGTTCCTTCACCTGATATTGAGGCATCATATTCCACTGCACAAATGGACAAAAAACACCAGATAATTAAACATATTTACAGCAGAATGGTTTTAGAGAATAAAACAAAAACAAAAGTTAAATATCCCCATTATCTGGTTGTGTTTCATCTTTTCTCCCCAGGGGTTGCAGAAAAAGATTTTCAATTCTTTTGACAGAAGAGTTTTGCTTTCTTACAGGAGAATGACCCCCTTTATAGTAATCCATCTGCTGTCTCCTACTTTCTCGATGCCCACCGTCGTCCATGTACACATTAAGGACATAAATTCATAAAGATGCTCCACCGGGAAAAAGACTGCAAATATTCGCAGCTAATTCCTTACGTCCAGAATCAACCTGCACTCAATATATTTGAACCTTATGAATAAGAAAATGCATGTGTGTGAGAGAAAGAGAACCTAAAAACACACAATCATAATGAGAAATTTTATTAAATAGTACATATAAAGAGTCATTTTACACTAGATAAGATTTCTCACACAATTTGTCAAGAGACTCAGGATATGCAAGCATATCCAACAATGGCACCATGGGATATCTAATGCTGAATGCCAGAAGTAACTCAAGCTACAAACATCTATTTCTTCAGGACTTGCATAAGGAAGGGGAATCTATGCTCTGGTATAAATCCTAATTTTAATCTCCCCTCTTCACAACAATTTTAAGCAGACGGAGAAAAGAAAATATCAGGTAGTTAGTGATGAACATAAAAAATATTCAATCATTGAAATGAATTGCAACTTTTTGAAAGCATCAATAAATTGGAAGATGACAAAAATGATTCTCCAAAATTAACGTGGAGAGTAAATTACTCGGAACTTTATGGTACGAATAAAACTCCACATTCTTCATGGAAACTTTTAAAGATGAACTAACAACATATAAAGGGGAGGGGGGAACTAAGTTCCTCTTTCAATTTGAAGATAAGGAACAAAAACTCAGATAAATCTTCATGGTACATGCTAGTTGCATTCTCAGGCCCCTAAATTAAGCTCCTGATCTTTGCAGGCTTGAGCCTAGGAAGCATGGCACTCTGCTTTTCTCAACCAGATTCTTGTAACGTTAGATCTACAACTTGAAACCTTAGATGTGAAATTCTATTAGCAGTGTTCTTCTTAGCAATCAGCAGGCTGTAATGAAATGTTTGTGCTAAAAACAACCAACTCTAATTAATCATTGGTAATTAAGAAAGAGCAGAAGGTTCATATTTCTATAGCTTAAGAGACTTAATAATGATGGTAAAATATTCTAAATTATTTATTTGACAACTCAACTACGCCAACTAATGTTGTAACTCCACATGAGGCCATCACAAAAACCAACTAGAACATCTCTCATGGCCAACTCCTGAGCCGTCTTTAAGGAACCCCTTATAACCGTAATGCAATTGATTGAATGTGATTACAAGAACCAAGGCTCCACAAGAATTGGGGGGGATTCATCTTGTGCTGCCATTTCTCTATGGAGACCAAGGATGGAAAGTATATGCTTGTTCAATAAAATTCAAAACCCAAAAATATTCATCTTTGCAGACAGAAACAAAGAAATTTCAAAATTTTCAGAAGTTACACCTAATGCTGCTTATCTTATTGAGGATACCATCAGATACGTGACATTGTAGATAGATAGTTAGCTATCCTAGCAGAAAGTTCAACTTCAAGAAATCTATCTTTGCACCCATGTAAATGGTATACATGAATAAGAAATAACCAGAGAGAATATTTGGTACCTAGTCAGGTCAAATTCAGCATTTACTAAATTATTCAGGGAACAAATACAAAGGTCACCTAATCAAAGACAGGAAAAGGATACGTAGCCAAATGGTCCAGCAATAAACCTAACAAAAGTATAAATTGAACTATTGGTAGGAGTGGAAACTACTTGTTTCCATTCAACCGTATTAGTCCGAACAGAATTTGCCTACTTGATTTCATTGATTTAACAACAGCAGACAAACTTAGGATTTGCCAGGAAAACAAACCAATAAATATAATTCCGAAAAACTACTCAAGGTTATGGACTTTTCTACTAATGATGCACTTATCAGACTAGTCTTCATATCAGGTAACCGTTGGATAGTGCGTAACAAACATCGACAGCAGCACTTGTATATGTTAACAGCATAAACTGAAACCAAAAGACATGTTTACCTCAAACTCTATTTCAGCACCGGAATATCAAGCATCATCCTTGAGAAAGGCAGCTCAATTTCCCACTTTGGTTGCAATTCCAATCAAGAGGTTTGATCATTTTGGTATCTACACATCACATAACTGAAAACTTACACTCCCCAAACATGTTTCAGGCACTTAAAAATAAAAATTAAAGTTCCTTCTTTGACTTAGAGCATCCAAAGATCAAAACTTTTATGTCCAGAAGGAAAAGTAAAGTCCAGAACAGGATTCTATGCCCTTTAAAAAAGGTGTTCAATCCATTTATTTGTATCACCACCACTAATAGGCACTAAATAAGCTCGAGAGGTCAGAGAAAAAAAATGTTGGATTTTTCTTTACTTTGTGAGCGTTGGACGCATGTCAAGAGTCTCAGCTGCTCCTTGCAATATTTCACAGATTTTTTAGCTGAACGTGGCACAGATAGAACAATCACACAATAGAAACCGATACACGGAAACAAATCACAAATAAAATTCACATTGTGTAAGCCTTAATTAAATTAAAACATGTCCTCTTTTCTGAAATCAAGCAGCAGCAAGCATCAACCTCTAAACAAAAGATAGAATCGAAAGCAATGCTACTATAAAAAAGTAAATAAAAAGGAGTTCATATAACAAAGCCAGGATTTTTCTACAATGTCCAAAATAAGATAAACCCGAGAGAGATGTGGAACTATAAGATCTCCGGCGAAGTAGATGACTTAGCAAATAGCTAAACTAGGGTTTCAAGCAATTCAAAAATATTAAAAACTACGAGATGTATAGTGCGCCTCATGGACATGTAAAAGCGCGCTTTTCTTGCGAGTGAAGAACAGCGAGAAATTGAACGGTGCCGGAGAATGTGCACGGAAAAGTTTGAGCTGATGAACTAACAGAACGAAAATTAGAGAGAGATAGAAAGAGAGAAAGGGAGTGGTTGGCAGGTGGGACAGAGAAACTTACAGGTGACGAATATAGAGCTGTGGAAGAATCAGCGTAGACTTCTGTGTGATCCAAAGGCGTTGCCGTGAAAGCAGAAACCCTTTCGAAACAATTGTTTCAATGCACGGTCACGAGATACCAATACAAACGCAGTGGGCGTTCCCTTTTTCCTCTTTTCCAAATTTGCCTCTTGTTTTCTCTTTTTTGGAAAGCTTGCCCCTTGTTTTCTTGGATTCCCTAATCTCTTTTCTTCTTTTTTTTTTCTTTTTTTCCTGTCAAGGTGGATTCCCTATTTACTTTGGTCTTTTTTCTTTATCCCTATTTATACTCCTGAAGATGTGATTCTTCCATGGACTTTTATTTTGATAGTCTAGGACTTTAATTAACTAAATTATACTATTTATGTTTCAAAATATAATTTTTATAATTTTTTCATAGATAAAAAATTAGTAATATTTTTATTATTATATTTTTAACTAACTTCATTAATATAATAAAAAAATGAGATAATTATATTTATATTGATAATAATTTTAAAAAATAATCCTTAAAATTAGTAAAAGTTTAAATATTTTAATAAATTGAAGAAACCATCAAAGACTTTATATTTTAACGCAGAGTGAATAATTTTATGGTTAATTTTTAATTAGCTTTTAACAAATTATTAATATTTTATAATTCATTTAATTTGTTATTTTAAGGATTGAAATTGCTTTAATAATGCTTTTGTAGTTGAGAATTTACTGAGAAAATATTGAACCAGTCTAGAGAAAATGAAAGAAATTTTGATATTATCCTATTCTCATTTACTAATAACATTTGGATTTGTGTACGCATATATATATATATATATATAAAAATTTTTTATTTGTTGAATATATTTAAGAAAACATTAGACGTATGAATTATGTTACCAAAATGAAAGTAGTTCTAGAAATATCTAAAAGCTTTTATGGTCCATGTTTCAATATTTCAAAGATTGCTTTTCAAGAAGTGTTAGGCATGGGAAAGGAAGAAGATAAGTCACTAATTTGTTAACAATGGAACACATACTATTGATATGTAACAAGAGAAATATATATCATATATATATATTTCTACAAAAATGGACTATAAATGCCTTATCTTAAGTGGTAAGTACTTTCTCCCTTTTAATAATCTTTGGTAATGAGTTTGGACAGGGTTCGGTTTTGAAATCGAATCTAAAATTTTAAGTGTATGACCTACATCTTCTTTCACAAACAATTTAATTTTTATGAAACCCAAGACAAAAATCTCAAAACCAAACTCTGTACAATCACACCCTAAAAATGTATGCACATCTAATATTTACAAGAAAATTTTGGCATAATTTTGTTCAAGTAGGTAAAAAAAGAATAAATGTATTATGAATTTTTATTTCTCCTTATGTCTTAGTAAAGTTGTTTTATTACATTTCTTACTTAATTCCTTTTTTTAGGAAGTTATATAAAAACTAGAGGGGAAACAGAAAAATAAAAAACTTTTTTTTTTGGGAAATATGTAGTTCTTCTTTTATAATTAGTTTTGAGTATAAAGAATACCTTTTTTCCCCTAAAAAAATAATAGTTTGCTGTGGTAGAAACGATGATATCATTGTCTATTAATAAGAGAAAAGAAAGGAGTGCTAAGTGCCAATAACGGGATCTGTAATAAATTGTGAAATTAATTTTGATGAGAAAACAATTGCAAGACAATAATTTGTTTTACCGGAATAGCTATATTTTGGTTGAGGTGTAACGTGTGTTTATTACACGGTTTACACCCACTAATGAGAACACATGCATGAAAAAGGTCATTTTACACATGGCGGGGTAGTTATTTATAAAAAAAAAAAAGGAATTCATTTGGTACATGTACCTTATTCTAATCTATGAATGCGTAACTTTTATGCTCTTTAACTAAAATTAAAATACTTATTTTATCCATAATTAGGTAATGGATCACACTTACGGGTTTAAAAAGAAAAAAAAAGAAAAATTACGATAGTACATTGAGATTTATTCAAATTACATCATACATTTTTATTTAGAAACTTACAAATTTACCATTCAAGCTATTTTGAAAATAACAAATTTGCTCTTTAATTACAAAATATATGACATTTTAATATTAACTTTAATTGACTGATGAAATCTCATAGGAATTAACTTAAAAGTTCAAAATAACCCTTCCAAAACTTATAAAAATTGTTATATTCTCTATATTATGCAGTCTTTTATTAACATAACACCATACTCTATTAAATTTTGTATTTCATAAAAGTATAATGTGAATAATATATTTTAATTTTATAAAGAGACAATATAAAGTATGAAGTTATTTTAGTGAAATAAAAATATATTATAGAGGATCAACAACTTTTGTAAATTTTGAATTTGTCGATCAAGTTTACATGAGATTCATCAATAAATTATTAATTTATTAATTTTAATAATTAAATTTTTATGTGATTTGTGATTTAAAGGGTAAAATTAAAATTTTAAAAACGTCTGAAGGGTGAATTTATAATTTTTTAAATAAAAAATTTATTATGTAATTGGATAAACTTCAAGGACACTGTCATAATTGTTTCTTTAAAAAAAGGGGTTATGGAGAAATAATTAAAACCTCAACAAATTACTTAAATATAACTTTACTAATATGGTTCTGCTACTTACTCTTTAAATCTTTCGTTGATCTATATGAGTCTTTAATTTAACAAAATATATTGACATTTGTTTAAATAAAACAAAGGAAGAAACAAATACTGATACATTGTTGTGAACAACTCTTTTTCTTTTTCATTTATCAATCCTACATTTTTTTTTTGGAAATAGTCCTATATTTTTCCTTTCGATGAAAAGATATTCAAGTCAGAAACAACATTAAAATTTCTAAATTAGACTCAGTTTTTTTTCTACTTCTTTTTGAAATCAATTTTTTTCATTAAAATACAGTTTCTATTAGAATTTTTCATACCAAACATTATAATAAAATAAGAAGTTGAAAAAATCATTCTATTTTATGTAAGTGATAAAATAAGTACCATGTTTTTTTTTTTGTTAACGCATTCCTTTTATGCATTGTCAATTTTTAAAAACTTCTAAAGTATTAGAATGAATTATCATGATACTACATTCTTTCTTTACAAAGAGAAAGATTGTGCCTTTTTTTTGTCATACGAATGCATTACCGTAATGTCTTCTTAACTTATACAGAGAAAGATTGCTCATCGTATTCTTCTCTTATGTTGGCAACTTTGACAGTTTTTTTTTTGGTTGTCAACACATTCCTCTCATGCACTCTCAATTTTTTTTTTGACTTTTGTAGTATAAGAAAGTATTACCATAACACATTTTATTTTATCAAAAAACGCATGATATTAATGTGTTCATATAGTTTAAAATAAAAATTTTTGAGAATGCAAATAGGAGCTACTTTTACGAAAGAACGCATGACACTATAATGCTCATGTACAATTCTAAGAGGAAAAAAAATTCAGAACTCCAATGGGTATTGCAATGCTCTGATTTTAATGAAGGATGCATGATATTAAAAGATTCATACAATCAAAGTCACAGAAAAAATTGAGAATGCAAATAGAGATTACTAGGGTGTTTCCTTGATCCGAAAATCCGAATCGAATTTGAAAATTCGATTTGATTCAAATGATCGAATTTTGAATAATTTTGATTCGATTTTCAATTTAAAAATTTAAATCGAAAGCCGAACTGAAAAATTAAAAAATTTGAAAAATTTTGATTCAGTTTTCGATTTAAAAAATCAAACAAAAATCGAATTGAAAAATTAAAAATATAAATAAGAATGCATATTTATATCGAATTACCAGTAGTTATCCAAAAAAATATTTGACGCATTAGTAGAATGCATTTATTCACGGGCTTTCAGTCTTAGTCATTATCTTCTCTTCTCGCCGGCGCTGCTCCAATCTCCATACTCTCCTTTTCCGCTGCAGCTACACACCCCCGACGGCCGACGCACCACCGTACTTAAAGTCGCTCCAGCTCCTCTCTCTCTCCGGCCCCCACGCCCCCAGTCCCCCACTCTCTGGAAATATAAGCACAAATCTGACTCTGAGACGCAAACAAAATCCATCTCTTCTCGCATCTGCTCTCGATTTCTTATCCCAATTCATCAAAAAATATTAAAAAAAGGCCCTCTCCCTCTCTCTGCCAAATTTTCTTGTAACAATTTGCCCTCTAACAAAGGCTCATAACTTAGCTTTTCTCCAGGATCAGGTAATTCTGCACCATCCCTTCTTCCTTGTCTAATTGTTATTATGTGCTTAGATTCTCTCGCTTTTGCCAAAGCAGAATATATGTTGATTGACTACTTCTTGCGGTCTGAATTCTGTTGAGTTTCTTGATTTATTTCTGGATATTTTATTCTTATAATTCATTTTTGTTGTTCGGTGTGCAATTAGAATATCTTTCTATGTTTTCCGTGATAATTGTTCTGTCTTTTCAATTGCTATTTTTTGGAATTTTTTGTTTTTGGTGATTATGTACTTCAAAACTCTTAGTTTTTCCCCCTTCAAAATCTTTGTTGTTCTAGTTTCCCATTCCTTCCCCAGAAAAGGAGGGCGGGGGCAAAATATTAACAAAAAAAAAAAAAAAAACTGATGAAAGACGACGAAGGCTGCAAAGGTGAAATCTTTTTTCTCAAGCACGAAGCTATCTTAGCCGATGCTATTTATTCTTGAAATTTATCCTCTTAAGAATTGGTTTTGGTAAATGATTTGTTGAATGAGTGATATTCTTAATATCCAAAAATGGAACATTGGACATCTGCCGACGAGAATTCGTATGTTATCTGTTCAGGTTATTGTATATTACACTTTTTAGGTTTCAGAGTTAAGGATAAATGTGAATATCCTAGAACATGTGATCGTAGGATAGTGTTGTCTAGTTGACTACTTTAATTTTTCTCACAGCTCACAACTTTGAAAACTTTTAATGCACATGGTCATGCTTTTATGGTGTGAATTGCAACTGATATTTGCAGTATGACAAGATACTACTCGAAGAGAATAAGTGAATCTAATCCCTCTCGCCTTCAGCCACAAACATTTAGTGATTAGAATAAGTGAATCTAATCTCTCTTTGAATTTCGGTTTTAGTTCAAACCGAACTGAACTGAACCGAAATTTATTATTCAGTTCGGTTTTTGTCAATAATTCGGTTCGATTTGATTTTCTCAAAAAGAAAATAAAACTGAACCGAAAAACCGAATGAACACCCTTATATTACGATATGGTAACCATCGCAATAGCCATTTGCGTTTCCAAATTTTCTTTGACGTTGTATTCTATAAACGCATAAATGTTATGCGTTGAATTTTGGGTCCACTGAAAAACCCTTTATTTCTCATCGGCTAGCCCATTTCAAAGCCTCTTCTTTTTTGTCTTTCCTTGTACTGAATCCCTGTTGTCTCTCTCCCATCCTCCACCATCCTCTATCAATTCTCTTCCCATCTTCTTTTTTCATCTACCGATTCCTTTTTCAAGCCTTCCGGGCTGATATTCAGGACGTGATTGGGAGGGCCATGCCTCTCAGCCGTGGTGTACTGCCTATATCGGCTGCCCTTCTCATCACTCCCTCTGATAGGTAATTACATAATTAGTTTCCTCTTCTTCTTCCTCATGTTTCTGTGCTTTCTTGTTTCAACAGAAGATCTAAAAATTTTGTCGCTTAAGTTTTGAAGGGATAGGAACTTCTGATATTCTATTAGCTATTTCTTCAAATCTTACATAGTGTTCACTTTAGCATAATGCTTAACATCATCATCTTGCTAAAACATTACTTTGCAGCAGTAATAGCACTGAGGCATAATAATTGTTTTGTTTATTGCCTGAAATAAAATCTATTGAATTTTTGCCTACTATTTAACTATCAATTACCTTTGCAGTTACTTGCTACTGTCAACTAGGTTTGCATCTTGCTCTTGTGGCTATTACAAAAACTCTTGCGTTGTCAAAAACATCTTCTGGGTAAAACATACACAGTGAACATGCACAGAGAGATACCATAATGACATGTAACTTACAAGGATTGCATGACAACGGCACTGATGAATCCACCCCCAGAGGAAAATACTTGCACCTATCCAAGCATGCCCTTTAACCTTTACAAGCGGATTCAATAATTCCCACAATCCAAAGGTGAACTGCATCCGATCCTTTCCTTTAACTATAAACTCTTCAACCAACTCCAGGGCATGCTTGAACACTTCTAACACATAAGCATAGCAAAGTGATAATGGAGCTGCTGTGTAGAAACTAGTTTCAGAAAGACAAAATTAAAAAAAAATAATTCTGTAAATTATATTTCTCAAAATAATTCTAAATATTTTCAGTTATTAGATTAAAAAAAAATTGATAGAACCTACTGCAAAACGGGTGCGAACAACCGCATCCGTTTTGCCGAAAAGGAAACACAGAAACCTTGTTCGTACGAGAATTCTGCATTGTTTGCGTTAACACCCTCCCCTCTATTTCTATTTCGACTTTCCCAACTTCGAAGCAATGGATTAGCGATTCGGGGCGTTCGCCCGAGTTCTCACCTTTGTCGCCCCAGTCTTCATTGAATCTGCAAATCCCAAGTCGAAGTCTGGTATATCTCAATCTACACTTCACTAATCCCCTTTTGCATTTCCTGAAAATTGCTAATATGAAGGCTTCGTTCAATCACTGTGAATGATTAGCACCACCGCTGCAACCTCCACCACCAGCCAGGAGAGCTTCTGTTGATTGAGGAAGAAATAGCTTTGCTATAATGGAGATAAAACTGGTTACGCTGCTGAGAGCAGCATGGATTGCAGCGATCTTACCTATTCTTATAGTTTCAGTACCGTCTTCTAAACTCAAAAAATTGCACGATTTGGTCTCGGCGTTTGCGAAAAGAGGCATGACAATGCAATCATCTTCAAAAGTAAGTTAACGAGTTAAATTTGTACGTGTTAAGAAATATTCATGTGCTTTCTTGTGTAAATGTTTTTAATGTGCTTATTGTCATGAAATTTTATTTGTACGCTTCGGAGTTATATTCAATCTGAAGTTCTAATGGTTTCTCACGAACTATGCCTGAGATTCTTACTCGTATTGCGGATTTTTTTTTATCTTTGGTAGGTAATATTCTGTTCCATTTGTTGTGTTGGAGATCATTGGTAGTTGTTTTAAAATGCTGACTTATGTAATTCTGCATTTCGCTTATTATTCAACTAACAGTTTGGATAACTACTAAAGCAAAATGAAAGTCCAGAAGGCATTTTGGACTGTGCAAAAGATAGATCGAAAACCTTTTCTGTTCTTGTTTTCCTTCCTACATTTCTAGAAGAAGGGAAACATTTGCTACTTAGTTTATTCTTTTATAATATTTTCTATGGCTTTTCTCTGTCATTTTTCAGCCATACATTCTAGTACTTGGCAAGAGATGCCGACAAAAAGTTAGTGACTTATGACATGTCATGTAGGCTGTGGGTGACAAAATTTCCTTGTAGGTCTTCATACAACTGACACTATCTCTAGGAACATGTCATATAAATTTGTTTTGTTATTAGCAGTTAGGATGAGGGCAGATTATTTGAACTTCTCACTTAGTTGAATTGAGATATTATGTGTTCTTTGTAGGTCTTTCCCCGCTTGTTATCTTTTTACTTAGTCAGAGTGCATCTTTTTCGAATTTGTCTTATTTTATGCCGTTTTGTTTTAGCAACTATCAGTGGAATCTGATACTTTCTGCTGAAAACAGAAATTCACCGTTCCGCAGAAATTCTTCTGCCACTTCTATGTCCTGGGTGTTCTGTGGACAACTATCTTGCTGGTTGCAACATGGCTTTATGCGTACAGAATGGCACCAATAGGCACTGAACCATTTCAGTTTTCCAGAATTACCAGCCATTTGACTGGAGGTTCACACAGCTTTTCATTGCATAGAACTTATTCAGTGAAGAAAGAAGATAAATACAAAATTTGGCTCTCTGTATTCCTGCTTTTGTTAATGGAAGGTCAAGTACTGAGACGTCTTTTTGAGACAATATATGTTTTTAGATACAGTCCTTCAGCTCGGATGCACATTTTTGCTTATCTCATTGGCCTATTGTAAGTGATGAAAAAATTTTCTCATAATTCTCTTTCGTTAAATAGATTGTGCTGTTGGTGTGGATTATCATTGTCATTTCCACTTGCTATTTACACGGTCCTTTTACTTGTTTTTAAGCAAGTGTTGTCATGCTTAGGATTGGCTGCAATTTTTATCTTCCAGTTTTGGGTATCTTCACTGGGTTGTTAGTTTGCTAGGGAACTAGTAAGTATTAAGATAAGAAATTTTATAATTTACAAAAACTTTGGGTGCGTGTCTATATGTTAACATCTATTATCTGGGTCATAATCTTATACAAGAAAAAATTGTTCCTTTGAACAGTTATTTCTGCAAGTCAATTTGGTCTACCAAAGTAGAATCTTTATCTCTGATATAAGTGCTTCAGTTTCCATTTTTTCATAAGAATTCCCATTGGACTTAGTACAATTGATTAATTTTCATTTAGTTTTAGAAATTGAAATGGCTACCGAGGAGCTTTTTGTTAAAAGAACAGTGTTGATTTACACCAGAAAATAGGAAACAATTAAATTAGAGACTACCAGTGCATCAAGGCTGAACGACTAGAGTTCTTCTTAAAGGATTGGTTTGGAACAGTAGAAATGTTGGTTGTGTTGGTTGCTACAGGTCAAGGAGTTTCATACTGGTTAATTTGATTTACAATCCTACATTTTTCTTTTGATTTCTTGAGGATATGAAATCTAAATAGTTGACTTTCTATGACAACTTTCTGTCCCTTTTAAGAGCAACATTGAAGTGCCTTAAAAGAAATAGCTTATCTAATGAAAGTAAATTTCATTATATCAAATAATTGGTCTTGCATTAGGTACAGCAGAGTTTTACAACTATTACATGACGCCTCCACTCTATTGGTGGTTCTGCTATATGCTAGCCCTCTAATATTTTCTACTTAATTTTGTCTTTCTGAAACTAGTTTCTACACAGCAGCTCCATTATCACTTTGCTATGCTTATGTGTTAGAAGTGTTCAAGCATGCCCTGGAGTTGGTTGAAGAGTTTATAGTTAAAGGAAAGGATCGGATGCAGTTCACCTTTGGATTGTGGGAATTATTGAATCCGCTTGTAAAGGTTAAAGGGCATGCTTGGATAGGTGCAAGTATTTTCCTCGGGGGGTGGATTCATCAGTGCCGTTGTCATGCAATCCTTGTAAGTTACATGTCATTATGGTATCTCTCTGTGCATGTTCACTGTGTATGTTTTACCCAGAAGATGTTTTTGAACTATATGAGGACTGTGGTATGTTGGTCCTGGGAAAGACTTCTCCATGTTAGTTGTAGAGTCCTGTTCTATCTAGCCAGCTCCTTTACTACCATGAGCTAGCATGGGAGCCTGCAATACAGCTCTTTATCAGGCTGTTTTGCGAAGGTTATTAGCTTATAGCTTTTCACTCGGTTAAATCTATATTCTGGGAGTTCCTTTTTATGTTTAGTTTTGATACTGTATGACAATATGCTGTATTAGTTATTTACTTGTAAAGTCTGGCTGTTTTCATCCTTGATTTCTCCCATTGACAAAGTTTAGTTCCATCCATTTGACTCTCTTTAATGTGGAATGCATTCTCTCAGACTGTTGAACTGAGTCTAGCAGTGAGTTTGGTGTTCCATTTTAATTGATATTGCTTTGATTACATTGACAGCCTGCCTCTTTAAAGATGGTGTAAGGAAACATGTGTCTAGTGTTTCCTAAAACTTGTAATGCCTGGGGCCTGGTGCAAAGGTTTTTCTTTTTAGGCAGTTTCTTGTTTTTTATGTTGGGGCATAGGGGAGACTGAATAAGTGTGAAAAACGCTCTACTTGAAGCGGACATATGTGTATTTGTTTTAGGTATTGCTAGATAATTCCTTTTTTCTTTTTAAACCAGGGGTCGCTGAGGGAGAATAAAGAGCAGGCTGATGATTATCTAATTCCTCATGGAGATTGGTTTGAGTATGTCTCATGTCCACATTATCTGGCTGAAATTGTAAGCTTCTTTTCAGCATCTCTAATTTTCCTTTTATTCTCTAGGGTGGTATTTTTTAACAATAAATACTCTTATTCTTAGTGTTTTCTATGGTAATGAAGGTCATATATTTTGGTCTTCTGATTGCCAGCGGAGGATTGGACCTCACAGTTTGGTTACTTTTTGGATTTGTGGTATGGTTTTTCAACCCTCTATTTTGCTCTCATCTTATTTTCTCAATTTGTATGTGACCAATTCTACCTCTGAAACTTGGTTGTGGAAATTTTGAGTGGTTGAATTTGTTTTGCTTTGTATTGCCTAAATCTGGCATATTCTTTGGTGGTTCCAGGTTGCAAACCTTGCATTTGCAGCTGCAGAAACACATAGATGGTATCTTCGGAAATTTGATAACTATCCTAGAGATCGTTTTGCAATCATTCCATTTGTTTATTAGTCCTTGCTTCTAAGAATTGGTGTTCCCTTTACTTATTGGTTGCGTGTGCCAAACAGTGTATGTTCTGTACACTATGTTATTATTCCAGTTGAGGATGAATGATCTTTTACAACGTAAATATAGCTACCTAAATATTTAGTCAGGGAAATAATAAATGTAAGAAAATTGCTGCTTTTGAAGGGCTTGTATAATCTATTGATCATCATGTACCATTTGTACCCGACCATTTATCAACCTGCCTTAATCTCTTTGTGGTAGAAAAGTTTTTATTTCTGATCGAGGCTCTATAACATAGTAGTAAGCATTAAGCAAATTGACGGGATGCACAAGGTTCTGTAGAAGCCGAATGGAATTTCCTACAACCGGCCATGAGGCTGTGTAGTTCCCTTATTCATAGGCCCTGGGCGCTTCTCAAGGAAAGTTATTCATAGACATCTGTGCCCCAGAATTTGGCAGGTTGGTTGGTTCGATGATTTCGATCTATTGTTCTAATCGCTTCCATGTCCTCTTCAGCGAGTTCAAATTCCAGGGCGCGGAAATTCTCTCCCAGCCTCTCAAGTTTGGAGGTCTTTGGGATGACAGCCGTGTTACGCTGCATGCCCCAGCGAAGAACAATCTGAGCCGCGGACCTGTTATATTTCTGAGCCAGGCCCTGTAGTACCTGATATGTTTATTTCTCGAGTGGAGGTTGGAAGATAGGAATTAACATATATAGACATACTCCGAGAACAGGGTCCTCCAGACACGAAACGGAACCAAACAATTCAGTGTTGGCCAGAGCTCCGCCAAGAGGAGTGTGAGCAGTAACGCGGATGCCGTGCTTCTGGCAGAATTTGACGAGGGAATCACGCTGGAAGTGGGGATGTAACTCGATTTGATTCACTGCCGGCTTCACCTTGGCATAAGCCAGGCAATCCCTGGTCAGGAAAATGCTGTAGTTGCTGCACACAGCACAAGATACCCTTAGCACTAGCAAACTACTGATATGATCAATAAAAGGAATGGGAATATCCATCTCATACGGACGCATAACAAATCTCCCACGGCCATCTGCTATCGAACTTGAAACTCTCTCTCCCTCGACAATCCCCCTGTATCGGGCTACATATATGGGATGATGGCATGCAAATTTAAGTGGTTACCTGATTCCTATGCTGCGAACCAAGCCCATAGCAACTAACTTTTCCATACCACGCCAGGTAGTCTCCAAAGAAACGCCAGTGTCAATGTCCAGAACACGATCCTTCCCCATGGCGCTGGAAGGCGTACCTACTCCTGCATTGCACAGCACATTGAGCACAAAAAACATTCTCCAGAATGCACGCCCACCTTTGTGTATATATATAATGTACAAGAAATTAGGCTGTTGAAGAATGACCGGTATGTCTTGTGGCTACAGGGAAATGAACAAGGTAAAGATCCAGATAGTCGAGGCAAAGTTTCTTCAGGCTGTCTTTGCAAGCCTCCACAACGTGACCATGGTCAGAATTCCAAAGCTGTAACGTAAACAAGGTTGATGAGCAAATTTAAGTTGCTGAAAACATTTGGATATGAAATTAAGACATGGTCTGGGGGTGAACTCATAAGTAGTAGCAGTGAGTAGTCTACTAGCCTTGCTGGTAATGAAAAGATACTCTCTCTTGACAAGTCCCATCTCAAATGCTTCTTCAAGAGCTTCCCCAACTTCTTCTTCGTTCTGGTACTTGGCTGCAAAGCATATATAGTAGTATGTAATTTCCTTGTTTTCAATTTACCACGCTGAAAGTATACAAGAGAGAAGTAAAATCAACAGTCGTCAAGTATATGATGTGCATTCTACAGAACGAAAGTATATTTAGATATGAATATATATAAGCTTGTGTCTCTGTGCAGTTTGCTGTGTGTGTATTATGGAGAGAGAGAAAAAGAGAGAGGATGTGCCAGCGCAGTCAAAGTGACGTATCCAATCTTGATGGCATTGAGGAGAAGATGTCTTATGTTGTCTCTGCCTTCCATGCGAAAAAGACCCAGTCCCATAATCGGCATTTCATGACCACTGTTTAGCTTCAACGCCATACTCTCACCTCCAAGCCCCGGCCGCTCTGCTTTCTCTTCTTTTCTTGTTTTTGGGCGGCCTGGTCCTGTGATCCCTTGCTGGTATATATAGTAGCAACAGCAGCATTACGGTACAAGAGATATCTGTTATACTTCTGATATTGCATGCAACCAAACATAAAGGCTTCGTATGCCAATTCTGTTGTACACATATGAAACCCTTTTAACTTTGATTTTTTTTTTTTTTTGTATGACATTTGTACTCCTATTACTTCTATCAACGAAACTTTCCTTCCTCTACCCACAAAAAAAAAAAATCCTAAATTATGAGTATCATGAGATATACGAGTCTTAACTAGTGCATTACCTAATCAATACTCCCTCCGGTCTACAATATTAGCTTTATTTGCATTTTTTGTCCCATAATATTTGTTTTATTCGTAATATTATTAAATATTTATATATTTTTTTAATCTTACTTTTATTTAATTATTACTATCTCAATTTTTAAAAGAGTGCCTTTAATGTATTTTATGAAAGAAATATGAATCTTCTTATCTTGAATTACATAAATTTTAGTAATTTCTTAATTTTTGTAAAAGTATCAAATGGAGCTCATATTTTGAAATTGAAGGAGTAATTAATTTAGTCCTACTGCTGCTTAGCTGACCAAAAAGTTTGGCGGAATTTCCAGATTCTTACATTTTACTACAAAAGTTTGGTGGGTGTTTGTTTCAATTTCTTTGCTAAACGTATGGAACATAGCCTTCAATGTTATTGCCAAAACAGCATTTAGTGGAACAATTAAAATAAGGATTTTTGCCAAGAATCGACCTATTTTCAAACAATTGAACTGTAATGGCCTTGTTTGACGGCTAATTTCAACAATGGCTATAATGCCAAATGAATTGGTATAATAGTCTCCTATAAAGCTAATTCATTTAGCGTTATAGACATAAGCGAAATTATCTATAACGGTATCTATAACGCAATTGATTTGGCATTACAGATAATCTAAAATTGGTCTCCACCTTCTTGACCAATTTTGACATTTGAGTGTAAATTAAAAAAAAAATCATATATCATTCTATACGATCCAAAAGATTGAACTTAAATTATCCTAATCGGTTATCTTGTTTAAAGCATACGTATAAATTTTTAAGTTTTAAAAATCAAAATTAATACTTTTCAAAAAATTTAAAATGATTTATTTTATTTTTATTTAAAATGAAAATAAGAATAAAATACATAAATATATCTTTTATTAGAAAAACTTAAAAAAAGAAGGAATGTAAAATTAAAAATGTCATAAATAAATATAAAAATTTTATAGAATTTAAAAATTTATTTATTCTATATTAGATAAGTGGCCGTGGAAGTATTACATAATAATAAAATGAAATAAGAATATATCTTATGTAAAATAGAACTAAGATGAACTTGGTCGTATAGAGTCAATAAGGTCATAATTTCTTCTATTATGATCATGCATTTGTATTTTGGAAGAGAGTCCAGATTACGATAAACTATGTTAGAATGGTACCTTGTGGTTCGTAGTCGCCCTTGATTGTTTTCCATGTTTGGAAGATAAAAAATAATAAGAAATGATTCTTCTCGGCACAAACTTTCGTTAATAATCGACTTAAAACTGCACCCGTAAGTCTTTTTGTATAATTCTTTGGAGTATTTATCCAACACAAATTGTGCACTGTTTTGTCTCTTATTCCCAAATGACTCGTACAGAATGATATACGAATTTTTTTTAATTTACATGCAAATGCCAAAATTGGTCAAGAAGGGTGAAGGCCAATATTAGGTAATCTATAGCGCTAAATCAATGGACGTTATAGATATCGTTAGGAAGAATTTTGCCTATGTCTATACGGCTATAATGCAAAATGATTTGGCATTATAGCCATTGTGGAAGCACAAGTATTAAATAAGGCCATTCCAGTCAAATTATTTAAAAAGAGGTCTATTCTTAACAAAAGCCCTTAAAATAATGTTCGTGTCAGTACTAGTTATGAGTACTCCTTTGGTTCCAACATATTAGTTTCACTTGGCACTTTTACAGAGATGAAAAAATCACTAAAATTTATATAATTTAAAACAAGAAGATTCATATTTCCTTTTCTATCTACAAAATATGTTGAAAGCATCTATTTATAAATTGAGATAGTGATAGTTAAATAAGAGTAAGATTGAAAAAAATTATTAAATGTCTTTTGATGTTATAAATAGAGCAAATATTATAGGGCAAATGAAAGTGTAAGTAAAGTTAATATTATTTGACGGAGAGAATAGTTCATTTGTGTGTATTCTTTTTCAAAATTTTTATTTTTAGTAGGAGTTAAAACTCAACTTAGACATTATGTAGTAGTGTCCTATTTATTTTCTTATACTTTTTCACAGTTAATAGCTACCTACATGTTATACATATGAAAAACACTATTAGCAATACAAAGTTAGACCAAATATGCGCAAAGGAATTGATATAGAGGGTGCGATTGGATAATGTTTTGACTAGAAAATTTTTTAACTTAGATTTCGTGAAAGAGAATTGTTTGTGAGAGAAAAAGTGATATCTAAAGTAAAAATTTTACATTATATTCCGTAGCAGAATATTGTCCAAATACACTAATAGTTATTCTGGGGGTTTTCCTTAGAAAAAAATACTTTTTTGATTTTTTTTTTGTGGAATAAATATTTTTAGACTATGGGCAAATAAATTGGTCCTTACAGTTTTTATTTTCACTTTTTACAACATGTTCAACTCGCCCAGTAGACAGTATAACAAATGCTTTGTCAAACTTGATTTATATACCTAATAAATGCAAGTAAATGAGTTCAACAATTAGCGAAACACGAATTATCACAGCTTCAATCTACATTTGATGATGTTTAGTCAGTTTATAAAAAATCTCCAAAAGAACCAGAGACCAAAGCTCAAAATTTGAGCTTTTAACTTTCTTGGTGTTCTGCTAAAATAGTACTATAATAATAGTTGTCGCATGCAATGAGGGATGGCGATTGGGGACCAACTTGCCAAATCCTCACATCATTGGCCTTTGTCCCTTTGGGTATCGATCTAGCATTAAGAGTTAGGGTGTATTTATATTTAGATTCGTTTAAAATTCAATATAATTTATATTTTATTTTTCCTTTTACAAAGAAGTGAAATTCAATATAATTGAATATTATTTCTTCTTTTACAAATAACTTATTTTAACTAAATCTAATACAAAAAATCTAAAATTTAAAAAAACTCAAATGCAATCTAAATATGCCTTCGACAACGTACTCTGGCAAATTCTTCTGTAATTAAATATTTTATCGATGTATCTACTTTTCTATTTAAAATGAATAGTATTAGAATGAGAAAGTAATACTACTTTAAAAGAAAATAAATATCCAATTGTGAACGAACGGAACTAGCGTTGAAGTATCCAGTATGCCGCTCTTCCATTCTGATGATCTATTATTTCAGTTCAAAATCCCGTTATTGGAGCATTAATGCATAAATTGTAGGTTTATGCAGTCTTACCAGTGTAAATTGTCTAAAAGTGTATGAAAGAACTGGTAGAGCCTGTGAAATTGATCACACTTCGCAGCTAAGCTTATCCGTGTATGGTATTAGCATACGGTACCCAAAAATATCATGCGCCTAAATTAAAAACGAGGACGTTGGAGAATAGGATGGGGCTGGTAGCAAGTAGGAACTGATGCCCGCGCTTCCTAGCCTGAAGTCCTCCGCGAGCAGAAAACTGTCCCATTGACTTGTTTTTATGCCTCAGCTGAGCCGCTGAAATTGAACCAAGATTACATCATGATAATGGCTTTTGTTCATTTCATTCCCAGCGACAGTCACGGAATCAAGAGAAATGGGACTTCAAAGTCTTCAATCAGAGACGACTTCGCACAATACAAGGGGATGAAAGTGGATTGGTTGAAACCTGATACAGTAGATCTTCGAGGGAAATCACAGGTACCATTCCACGTTCAAATATAAATGTGCAGAAGCACTGCGTACTTTATTTTAAAATATATAGGCATTTTTTACAAAAATTAAAATTTTAATAAATTTCATAAAATTTTGAATAGATGTTAAAATTATTTTTTAAAAAAATAATTAATTAGTGAGTTAAATTTAAATTTAATATTAAAGATTGATATTTATGATGATTTAGTAAAAAAATTAATGAGTTTTAAAAATAAAAATATTTAAAATAATTGATTGAAAATAAAAGTAGAATTATAAATAAAATATAAAAATATTTTTTAAACAAACAAAAAAATAAAATATATATTTTGAAGCAAAGAGAGTAGTATTTTGTCCTTGTATATAGCAAAGAATTCACAAGCCTCTAGAAATTACAGACTAGGAGATGAAGGAGTACAGGGCCACATTGTTCGATTGCATACTGCAGAGTTGGGGTAAAATGTGGACAGAATAGGTAATTGTACCGATACCTGGCTACTTGACCTCCCAATCTTTGTGGAATGTTTTAGCAAAGGGAATATATTTACCCCAACAAAAAGAAACGAAATACAGGATGCACATTGCACATGAGCAGGACACATCACCCAAATTTATTCATAGCCGAAATTCATAACCTACTAATGGTAACAAATGAAGTTGCTACTTGGGAACTTGTATATCTTTCCTAGGTTCTTTCCAAGTTTCAGAACAGCCACCAACCTTAGATTTCTCAGCTAATACATATGGCATCATCAAAAGTCCTGCATTCAGAAACCTGCCTAGAATTTTAAGAAATATCAGAAATGGAGTGATGATTTATCATGGTACTTCTCAGTCAGTTCACAGATGGAAATGTGCAAAACTGATCAAGTACTACCTTCGACTGAAGCAAAACACGTGAGCAACTCATGCATAGAGATCTATGCCCCAAAATCCCGAAGGCTGATTGGTCCGATAATTACGGTCCAAAGATTTGATCAGATCCATGTCCTCGTTTGAAAGCTCAAAGTCAAAAACCTGGAAGTTCTCCTGCAACCTCTCGAATTTTGATGTCTTTGGAATGACAACCGTGCGTCGCTGAATACCCCAGCGAAGAACAATCTGAGCTACAGTCTTCTTACATTTCTCGGCTAGGTCCTGATACAGAACAGACAAAACGGAAATCCTTTCTGATCACTTTCTATTTCAAAAGAATATAAATTGTTCAAAGCAAAAGAATGACAGTGGTTACCTTAAGAACTGGGTCATCCAAACAAGATACTGTACCAAACCACTCTGTGTTTGCAATAGCACCCCCAAGAGGTGTGTGGGCCGTAACACTGATGCCATGCTTCTGACAGAATTTGACAAGGGAATCGCGTTGAAAGTATGGATGTGTTTCAATCTGATTGACGGCGGGCTTCACTTTTGCATATGCCAAGCATTCTCTAGTTAGGAAAATGTCATAATTGCTGCACGCGAAATTTTGTCACTCATTAAGTATCCAGGACAAAAGGACATTGATAGAAAGCTTGAAGGGCAGTGTCAACAAGCAGGGAGAGCATGTGAGCGCCTAAGAAAAATTAAACCTTTAAAACTGATGTGCTGGGTAAATATGGATCGCGTGAAACTTCTGTGCATACTTTTTCCAGCTTATCCCTAACACATTTACTCAAAGAATTTCTTAACAATCTGTGAGAGGTTAACTACACACAGGCTATAGCTAGCCCCAGCCCTTCCAAAAGGGTTCTTAACTATGGTACTGCAACCCGGCGACACCACCAGGGATGCCCCCACAAAAGGGAAAGGAAAATAATCAATTTTATGCTACCTCTTCCATGCCTTCAGTAAATTCTCACAAGACTTGGATATTTTTTTTCCCTATTCAATAAATTACTCCTATTTATATGGAGAATGTTTTGCCCCATATGTCACAGCAATTCAAAGAAATGAACAGAAAGTGCCGACAAAAAGAAACATGCATAGTAATGATAAATATTTGCTCAATATGACTAGTCCTGGAATAGGAATCCCTAATGGATCCATTTTATAGTAGTTCATGGAGGTATGTTACCGTGTCTTAGAAATCTTTTACAGAGTGGTTTCGTTTTAATTGAACAGTTCAGGAAAATTGAATCTCCTACATAACCAAAAAATAGACAGAATAGTGACTGAAGTTTTTAGGTGCCTGATTCCAATGCTGCGAACCAAGCCCATGGAGACTAGATTTTCCATAGCATGCCAGGTAGTCTCAAGAGATATAGTAGTGTCTATATCTAGAACACCATCTTCTCCCATAGCACTTGAAGTGTTACCAACCCCTGCATGTCAGATTAACATCAATGAATGCGACTGGAGAAAAAGGGTGGAAAGGATCACATCCTATGCATCAGATGTCATTTTCTACATCAAGAACATGCAATATGATATTCACGGGAAGCAAAAATGTACAGGATTTAATTAAGAAAAGGTCATTACGCTGAAAATGTGGCTGGATTTAGTTCAGAAAATCTCATTTTGCTTGATAATAGCTCAAGGCAGAAGAGACCAATAGAAAGAATAATAACTTAGTTATCATGCATGCAATGAATGGGACATAACCCATTCAGCTCTATACATTCAAAATCTTGTCGATAGATTACCGGATGCATGTTCCCCTTCTTTTAAACAGATTAACGCAGACTTATGGCTGGAAAACAATTAAAAGGTAATATAGCATCAACTGAATTACCAGTATGTCTTGTGGCAACAGGGAAGTGAACAAGGTAGAGATCCAGATAATCTATCCGTAGCTTCTTCAGACTATCCTTACAGGCTTCAACAACATGACCATGATCAGAGTTCCAAAGCTGCAGCCGCGGTCAAAATATGGAACTTTCAGTTACTTAAAATTAGATGGAATTCTCCAATTAATAAAATGAAAAAGAACATTTAAAATAAAACAAAATATAGGTTTGCAATGACTAGCCTTGGTTGTAATAAACAGATCTTCTCGCTTGACCAAGCCTGTGTCAAATGCCTCGGCAAGTGCCTCACCTACCTCTGCTTCATTCTTATAGTCAGCTGCAAGCATTGGAACTTGTTAGTGGCTTGCATATTGAAGTTCTTTAAGGAAAACTAAGCACATGTAAATTGACGCCGAGGAGAAAGGAATAACAAAATCAATATCTATCACATTTCAAAGCCTAAATGAAATACATCACTTCCATGGAATGTTACTTATTTTCCTCCGGATGGCAGACCAAGCTGGAACTAACGAGATAAATAACCCTCTTTAACAACGATTGGAAGAAATGAAGACACTGCGTTAAAGTGACACAGTGACCATATTATCAAACTAAGATATACAATGTGTAACCTAGTAACAGGAGTTGTTGGAAGTGAAGGGCACTTCCTCAGATGACTGCCTGTTCTAGGTCAATTATAGGTATAGTTCTAGAACTTTGTTCTCAGTGGCACGAATAATGTCATAGCAAAGTCACTTTCAACTATAGGTAACAGAAGGATCTGGCATGCATACTACATCTTCCAATAAGATATAACACGAAGATATAATATAAGCAATAAACAGGTGCAAGTTACAGTTAGAAGAGGAACGAGAAAAACCGTTAACTGCAAATTAGAAAAGAGTTCCTCATATTCACTAGGGATGTAACACAAAATCGAATTGCAGCATAATAGAGGTCCTTGATGTCCTATCATTACAAATACATTTCCCTGGGTTCTTCCTCGATCAACGAGCAGTTATTAGGGTTCTTACGCATACTACCTCCTTAATCGAATTAGATAAATTGAACTGGAACTCCAGCTGAACATAAAACTCCCAAATGATTTTGCTGAAATTATCAACTATTCACAATGGAAGAATATACAGAACCAACTCCATCAAATGACCAATCATCTAATCTCAAAAACAAAAGGAAAAGAAGAAGAAGAAAAGACAAAGGGAGAGAAGTACCAGCACAATCAAAATGACGATAGCCAATCTTGATGGCGTTAATGAGCAGATTCTTTATATCTTTGCCTTCCATCCTCCACACCCCAAGTCCGACAATCGGCATTTTGAACCCAGTGTTCAGCTCAATCGCCATTTTCTATCCTATCAACAATTGAATGGTTCGGCTCTGTTTATGTCTGTGTGGGGGTATGTACTGTGAAGAAAAGAGCTGCCGATTAGCTGTTTCCGAATATGCAGTTTTTGTAGCAAGTCGGAGAGACTCGCCTGTGGTTATTGAGATTTATGAAGATCTTCACAATGGGTTCATTTGGATTCAGTTTTATTTGAGTTTATTTGTTTAAGACGTTAATTATTTGTTTAAGACGAGGAGCTTTGCCTCAAAATATTGCTAGTCGCTGTCGACTAAGATGGCAGGTAGCGCATTCCGCTATGTTTGGATGAAGAAATGAAAAGCCCTATTCGGGTTTAGGTTGTTTCTTAAAATGGAGGAAAATTAAAGGGAGGGTGATGCAGAAATTATGTTACATAAAAAAGGTCGAATTTCATTTAGGGTGTGTTTTTTAGGTCAATCGTCACACAACTTAACAATGAGTTTCCCATTTTATCTAGGTTAACATTACAAAATTACCTTAATGTTTGAGGTCATTTTCATTTTATCATATAATATTTTTTTTATATTATTTTATCTCATAAATCTTTAGTGATCAAATGTAATCGTCATTAATAAATATTTAAAATATTATTATTACTTTTAAAAATAATACTCCATCTATCTTATTTTATTTAAATTTTTCACTATATTGAAACGTCTTAAAATAATAAATAATTTTTATTAAAAAATTATTTTAATATATTTATATTATTAATCGATTATAATTCTATTATATATATAAAGTATCGTTGACTCATATATTTCTTATTTTTTATTATACTATATTACTTTTATAATACAATTCAAACTTTTGTATAAAACTCTGTACCCTGTCAAACACTCTCAAATAACAATAGGACTAAGAGAGTATCATTTAACCACTTTAAATTTTAAAATTTTTTATTTTTCCTATAATATATTTTTTATATCTACTTAAGTCATAAATCAAAAATTTGATTATCAATCTTAATATATAGATAAAATAAAATAATTATACTTTATTTTTTTATAAAAAAATGTCTACTGAATTTTGTCATTGATAAACTTAATATAGCTTCTTTCACATGATCAATTTTAAATTTTTTTTTCTCTTCTCTCATACTGAAATTTGCCAGACACAACTTCGATTAATATTTAATCTCAAAGCAAAGTCTTACTTTTATCTCGACTCTATTACTATTAGATTTGTTTATTGATTTTCGATTTGTAGATTTAATTTTAATTTAATTTTGCAAACTTTTCATGAAAATTGAACAAACAAAATTTTCATTGAAATCAAACTGAAATAAATTAATTTGATTCATTTTTAAATCAAAATTTTTTTGATTTAATTTTGTAAAAATAATTTTATGAATTATTCAATAAAATTTCTTATTCCCATTTGATTTTGACTCAAATCAAAATTTTAACAATTTCATAGATATTTTTTGTTCGCTTCAATTTCAATAAATCAAAACCAAAATCTAGATTCTAATATTATATTAAATTTGTAAAACCAAACCAAATCTAATAGAATTTTTATTAAAAAAAATAGAAGTATAATCCCGTTTAATCGTATTTTTAATTAAAACTAAATAATGAACACCTATAATCTTCTTGCAATCTAACCTTATGATTTCAATCTTTTCTTGGATTGATTTTGAATTCATTTAGGTATTGAAAGATTATCTTATTGAATTTTTTTATAAATAAAGCTGTTGGGTTGAATTTAATAGACGTAGTTTATTGAGACAAAAATAACATTATAGGATAAATGTTAAGAGGATTTATTAATACTATCTTTTTCTAAATCAATCAAATTTAAATGTAAAAATAAATTAAAAATATTTAAATAATTTAAATAAGATTACTAATGCAGTTTTAACAAAATAAATAAAGTGATACAAAAATAATATTATAAGGCAAAGTAAAATATGCGGAAACGTGAAGATATTGTAGTGACATTAACCATTTTCATCTTTCTCATTCTTTTAAGCACTGTTTCTTTTCTCCTACACCCGCTTCTACTCTCTCCACCTATATTAACCCTCTCCATACCCTCATATTTTGCCCATAGAACATTTGCACCCGAAGCGGCCTGGTCAGTCCCCAGACCATTAAGACTTTTCTGCCCTACGAATTGTGGACGTTGGCTAACTAGATCAAGTAGAAAATCTATTTTCTTAGGTCTAAGCATATTCCCATATAAATCTAATGAAATAAGGCTGTGAAACAAAATAAAAAATGATTACAGAGGAAATCTATCAAACTTTAATTTGAATTTTTAAGGTTTTTTAGATTATTAGAATTTTGAAAAAGAATGTCATTAGAGAGGAAAGAAGTGTGAAAATGACAAGATAAATTTTAAAATAAAATATTGTACAATGCGTGAACACCTTATTTAAAAAATGAAATAATCTTTGGTTTTTGTCTAAAAGTGTGGAGAAATGAAAGGAAAAATACCAACTCCAACGTATGTTTTTTTAATTACTAAGATGCACGATGGAGAACGGATAAAAGCGGGAATTTAAAAAGAAAATCACAATTTTTTTATAGTGACTAAATTATTATATATATGATATCATTATGATCACATAAAAATATTCAAAATTTATGATAATTATTTAAGGATTTCTAAATATAAAATGATTTTACTAATGTATCACAAGTTTAAATAATTCATAATTATTGACAATAAATTATTATTTTTAAAAAACAAAATAGAAAAAAGAGGGAAAAAAAAGAAAAAGGGGTGAGCGGCAAGAAGCTTGGGTGCCACTTTTGAGATCATAAAAGGCAGGATCATAAAAGGAAGGCCCGGAGCTTGGATGCCAATCACTTTTTATTTTTTAAAAAAAATAATAAATAATCTATTGTTTACTAAATATTATTTTCAACTTTTGTTTCAAAATTTAACTTATTATTTTTCAAATTTTTTAAGTTTTTAAAAATTTTAAAAATTTATAATTTACTTATAATAATTTCAAATCAATTTAAAATTTGGTTGCAATTAATTACAATTCATAAAATGAATGAAATAAGTTTTCAAGTAAGTAATTTAAAAATATTATAAAAAATCTGAAGAATAAAAATATTAACATAATAGAAAAATTATCTTATATCTGTAAAACTATTATGTGTTTAGCATTTATGTAATTACATAGTGAGCATATGATAATGATGTTCATTAGGCATATGCTCATAATTTTTTTATATTTTCCATTATGACATTATAAGATCTGCGCAAAATATAAATAAATAAAAAATATAATTTTATTTCATTGTGATACATATTTTATTTTTTAAAAATATATTTTAAACAATTAAAAAGAAAGATAGGAGAAGGGGATAGCCACATGCATTTGTCAAGGACCGACCTCAAACTTCTTGATCCAATAAAGAAGCTTTACTAATTGAGCTGTTGCTGTTCAACTACGACAGAAATATAATACTCTCAACTGATTGCCCATAATCCAAACACAGCCTTACTCATTCCCGCGAGATCAATTTAAAGAGTTCGTCCTATTGACTCTTTTGTAAATGATCAACGGGTTGGGCCTGTTTTCCTTCTTACTAATCGGCAGACTGAGCAGACAAAAATGACTGAACTAAAATATGCATTTTGTAGTCCAATTGCAGCCCAATAGAGAAACCCGAGTCCAGCTACAAACCAAAGCCAAGCAGCCACGTCGCACGAATAACGTGACGATCATTGCTTTTATAACGAGGACTTGGCCGTGAATGATTAGCCTCTGCATCTGTCCTCACTTCCGCGGAACAGAGAGAGACACACACACACACATACAGCGCCAAGGGAGATCTCGAATTACTGCTCCTTATCCCAATTCCATTACTCTCTCCGTTGGCTAATAATTCAGATACAAATCCGAGATCCAATTCGGAACAATGTCTACAACCTTCAGTGGCGATGAAACTGCTCCTTTCTTCGGCTTTCTCGGGGCCGCTGCTGCTCTCGTCTTCTCCTGTAATCCTAGCCTTGATATTGTATCCAAATTTAGTGATGTGTTTGATTTTCCTTGCACAGATCTTCATTTTTCGAGTTGTGGTTGTTTTCCTGGAATAGGTATGGGTGCCGCGTACGGAACGGCTAAGAGCGGAGTAGGAGTGGCGTCCATGGGAGTGATGAGGCCGGAGCTTGTGATGAAGTCAATTGTTCCGGTGGTTATGGCTGGTGTCTTGGGTATTTACGGCCTTATTATAGCTGTTATTATCAGTACCGGAATTAACCCCAAGACGAAAGCGTATTACCTCTTTGATGGCTACGCACATCTCTCCTCTGGTTTAGCCTGTGGTCTCGCAGGGCTTTCTGCTGGTATGGCCATTGGGATCGTTGGCGATGCTGGTGTTAGGTATTGATCCGTTACTTTTCTCATATTGTTATCTGCCCTACTGCGTTTTGTGCTTGGTTCTGGAATATCACCTTATTATTTAATTGGAACTTAACTGTGATGGCTAATTTCTCTAATATTTTGTTCAGTGTTCAAATGAAGTTGTTGTTAGTGCTATATTTTATTTTACGACTGAACCTAGCACGATGGATACAGTCATATGACGTGCAAGACAATTTTGTGATCCTAGTAACAACGAATTCTTAATTGGGGAGTTTACCTATTAGAGAGGATGCACCTGCTCCTATTACAGGCATCCTTCTGGGTATTATCTTTTTTTTTTTTTTTTTGGGTCCATTGTGCATAATGATGGTCAAAATAAAGATAAAAGAGTTTGGATGAAAGGAAACAGTCAAAGCAAAAATCTACTCTGCTCTTTTTTTTTTTTTTTGCCTGAGCAAAAAAGAAATGATGAAAAATCAAGTTATTCCTGATAGAGTATTATTATCCTGCACTGAGACTTTAGTTATACCCCATCATCGATGTACTCCTCTAATCCAATAGGTAACCTATTATATTGCATCACTTTTTTACATCTTATATGCTTTAAAAGGTATTGGTTCTGTTGTTGTATCTATCCCTATACCAGAATAATATCATTTGCCCATACATGCTTCCATTTTCAGTAATAAAGGCGATAGGCTTTTGTGTTGAACCATGATATTGTGAAAGTCTCATGTGATATACTGTATTCCAATTAAATTAAAATTTTAAATTTACAGGAAGAGGGTAAACCAATAAGAGGTAAAACGTGTTGTGAAAGTCTCACATGTTATACTGTATTACAATTAAATTAAAGTATATTAAACTTTACATGAAGAGGGTAAAATATATCCTCAGAAAATCATATTTCTTGTCCACTTTTTCACTTTGATATGCCTACTCTATTGTTCATATCAGCAATTCTGGTTAGAGAATATTCATGGTTCATACAGTGCTGGTAACTCTGCAGGAAATTCTTTAAACTAATAACGAAAATTTCTGTAGTGCTTCTCATTATTTTTATTAGAGAAACATCATAATATAATTTGAAGAGTTACCTTGGTAACCAATACTGGGAAAGCTTGTGAGGAATTAACACATATCATTTTGCTGGAGTATAAGCCCCAGTCTTTGGCTTGGGATTATAGGAAAATACGCTGTGCAATACAATAGTCTTACATCAAGCACCCTTGTCATAAGTGAGGTAAATGATGAAAATTTCGGCTAATGTTGGTAATGTCCGTGACTCTTGGATATTTATGTTAAGGGAGTGGATATTTTGAGGGCTGCAATAAAAGGTGAATTGTAGCAACCATTTTTGGTAGGGAGTTTTTTCTTGCTGGTTAGTTGTATGGAGTTGTTGAATAGTATTGCTGTTTGCATTTTTTTGTTGTTGTTGTTGGTTGGAGAGAATTCTTTTAACACTATTTCTCTCTTGTACTCTCTCTTGTGTGTGGGTGCTTTTGCTCTCCGTTTCTCTTCACGCGTCTCTTGTGATTGCCATTCTTCTTCTAATATTTCTTGTTATTCCTCTGTTGTAAAAGGATGCTTGGTTCTCCTCTATTTATCTATTTATCTTCTTTTTTTTTTTCGGAAAAATATTTGGTATATGTAGCAGGGATGACAAATGTGGGTTTTCTTTTTGTTGAGGTTTCAAAAATTTGTTTGTTTTGTAGGGCTAATGCTCAGCAGCCAAAGCTTTTTGTTGGAATGATCCTTATTCTTATTTTTGCCGAGGCTTTGGCCCTTTATGGCCTTATTGTGGGAATTATTTTATCTTCACGAGCTGGCCAGTCTAGGGCAGACTAAGAAAGAGAAAAATACTGTTGATATTCTATTGTACTTCCCCAATGGCACGGTATCACTTGGGTAAAGTGAAACGAGATGAAATTTGGTCCCATTTGTTTAGCATGGCTCTCTAGGTTCTACCTCGGCATCACTTGGAAAGCAAATGCTCTACCACATTTAGCTTAGCGCTGTTTGTAGTAGTGATGAGTTCTTTTTTTTCCCAATAAAGCTTTACAGTGCTATTTTTCTTGAGTTTAAACTGCTTTTATTTTGAAATTATTCTGTAAAACAGTGTAGTAATTATTCCTAGTAAGTAGTAGTGATCATTATGTATAAGAATGCATTGCACTCCTTGCTTTCTTTTCCTCCGACATTTTGTCTTCACTTGTTTTAGTTTTTTTTTTTGGTTGACTTTCATGGAGGGGAAGAGGCACATTTTATTTCTGGAAATATTTGTATTTACATTGATTTTGTTTGGTATGAGAGTAAGGAAAGTAAATTAGAAATACTTCTCTTTGTTAAGTTGTACAAAAGTGGAAGTTGTACAAAAGTGGAAGGGTAGGGGATGATATTTTGTTATGTTTATAAATTTATTTTTTTCTTAAATTTTTTAATTATAATAAAAATAAAAGTCGATTGTGTAATAATTTTTTGTAATCAAATACTTTTTAGTCCATCCATTTTTAGAATGATTGAAATTGCTAATTTGGAAGGGAGTTCTCTCTCTATTTACTCTCTTTTCTTCTTCTTTATTTAATCAAATGTTGTAAAATATTTATTTTTTTACTTTTTATCTCTTTTTCTTTTCCTTTTTTCTTTCTATTTTTTTAAGTCCCAGCCACTCTCTAACCACTACTCTCTCGATGGAAACCCGCAATCGGCAACACGTGTGATTCATGTGCAAAATTTTTTAGTAAAAATTTCAATTCATTATTTTTCTTCATTTCACTCATCTCCTCCTCCCACCATCACTACCACCTCAATCACGTTTCCGCCACCAGCACCACCTTTGCGCGCCACTTAAAACTTCTTCTAAATTTTAGCCCATTGTGGACAATATTATTTTCGTGCACTCTATCTTTTAGACTATGTTGGCTTTTGTTTAATTGGTTTAAATGGTCTTAGCAAGCTGCCTCCATCAGGATTTCAAAATATGCATCATGAATTAGGCAGAAGATTGGAGTTTTAAACAAAGTTGAATTGAAAACAATGGTAAAAGCCAAGAAGTTTGGAGATTTCGAATTAGAAGTGAAGGTAAGAGTATTGGCAATAAACAACAGCTCCGCAAGTTTTGCAAAAGTAAAATGGCAAAGTTGCATGCGGCTTGGAAGCTATGCCCGGTTTTTGTTCCTAGTTTGCAATTTTAAGAATTATCCAACGTTGGCCGCTGGGGATTTCCTCCATGTTTCGTTTTTGGGAGAAAAGGGAAAGATATCAAAAAAAGAGTAGGCTTTCAGAATATGATGATTAGTAGATTAGCGATTTGATTCTAGTTCAGATACACTTGTTACGATTTTTACTACCTAATAATCAATTTGGTCCCAGGTAATAAATAATCAGTTATACTAAAAGATTCGATCAATACAGTTAGAATGATACTTATAACCCAAGTTAATTTATGAAGTTCTTTAAATTCATTAATAAGATACCCAAGAAATACGTGTGGAATCATCATTAGGACCATCCTATCTACTAACTACTTATGAACTGATCGGATTAGCCAACCAAAGTTAACTTCAGTTATTATGTATTGACCATAAGCAAAAATTTCAGTAACAATCGGATAATAATAAAAGGTTATAGCAAATTACATAGCTATTTGTACTAAAAAAATAAGTAAGCATAATTCCTCATAAACAATAAAATATATTGATGTGGAGATGAAAATATTTACTTGCATTATAAAACTCAAAGGAACAAAGTCCCAAGTAATGAATAGAAAAGAGACAATTTGATTAAACATATGTGGAGATCTGAACTTGGTCATTGGATTAAAAGTCTAATGTCGTAACCTCGTTTGCTTCCTTAAATTGGTCTCGGTTAAGAGACGAGAACTTTGCCATAAGTTTTGCAAAATTTTCATGAAGCAGTAAAGGGTGGTAGGAGGCAGCCGCGGCGGTATTGGCAAGGGAAGAGATGAGAGAGATGATGGAGAGTGATATTGACATTTTTACCCTCAAAAAATTCTAACATGTGGCAAACATGTTTCCCCTGCGACAGTGGTGGTTGAGACCACTAAAATAGATATAAAATTATTTTGAATTAAAAAATTTTAAAAATTTTTTGATAAAATTAAGACAAATAAAATAATTTTGGAACTAATTTTGTTAATTACTCAAAAAGGTTGATATGGTGGTTGCGGGCTGGGCCATGTTCAGGATTCGAAAGCCCAAGAAAGGTATCTGCATAAGACGGTTTCTATCACTTACTTTTTTGAAAAGTTTATGATGCGGGCTTGAACATGCCGCAGGCGAACAGACATAGGATTCAATAGCCAGCCGAAGGCCCTCGGCTCTATCCTGGTTGCCAATCCTCGCTCTATTCCCAGGTCCGAAGGCCTTAAACATGACTTCCTGAGCAGGATAGAATCTCTAAGAAGAATATTACACCCCCACCCGGTCAAAAAAAAAAAAAAAAAAGGATCTTTAAGAAGAAGATTTGTTGAAAGAGACCTCAAGTTGACATCTGCTCTCCCGCGGGTGCAAATAAGGATAGGCCAGAGGTCAAAATTTGTATTCTACTTTTAACTGTATGTTTGTTACGATGAGATAGAATAAAATAAAATATCTTTTCACTTAATATTACTTTTCAATCGAAATAAGTTTAGAATTTTTTATTTTATTATATGAAAAAAAAAGTTAAAATAGAATAACATTTTTTTATATTTAGAAAATTTATTATTTAATATAAGAATTGAATAAAATTTCACAATATATGATTTAAATGCCTTATTGGTATATTGTGTCCAAAAAATTACATTACACTAAAGAAAAAAAAGGCTAAATTAAATATGCCATCTATAAAATTTTATTTAAATAAAATTCACACTAAAATTTCAAAAACATCAAATATTTTAAGTATTAAAGTATAATTGAGTCATAAAGATAATTCTTATTTTAAATTAAAGTAAAATAATAATACAAAGAGAAATAAAACAAGAATTGAGGATTAGATTATACTTTTTTTTCATCGAACGTTATAAAGGTAAAATAGTCATAATAATTTTTTTAAAATTTTAACTTCTCCTAAAAAAGTCTTTCTTTCAGTTTTGATGTTAAAAGGCCATTCTAACTTTTTCTTAGAATGAAAGACTTTTTCTATTTGAAATTTACATATCAAATATTAAAATAAAATAAAAAATTTTAAAAATAATTTCATTCTAGTATACTAAACATATCGTAAGTTCTACGTTACCCTACCTTACACCTTATTGTGAAAGAAAATACGGTGCCCTAAGTTTTTTTTTTTTTTTTGGTGTTTAAATCGCAAACAAAAAATAAAATCCAAATGTCACTTGTATGATTAAAACAAAATGTATTTTTAATCCTTTGATGTGTAAATCAACTTTTTTTTTTCAGTCTTACTAATAGAGTCATATTTTCTTTTTGACAGATAAATACGTATGGCCTAAAAACTGAACGAATAAGGAATTATTCAAATAGTTTTTCTATTTTAAACATAAGGACTTTTCGTCATATTCTGTCTTTTTAAAAATATCTAATCTTTTATCAATTTTAAAAATAATTATTTTAAAATTATTATCGTCATAAATATTATTATATTTATTATAATTATTTTAAAATAAACTTATATGTTTATAAACTTTAAACTTTATGAATAAATGAACAAACGAGTTTGAAACTTTAGTCGAACGAATTTAACTAATATTTGAGTATTATACGAATTGAGTTAAAAAATTAGATGCTCGGTTTATTTGTGGTCAAATAAAACTCTACTTTCAACTCCTAGATATGCAAGTTGACTATTAGTTAGAAGTTACTAAATTGTTAACAATTCAAATTATTATTTCTTTAAACTTTTTAAATATAATTTTTATTTTTTTAAGAGAGATTTTTTATTTTAAAAAATTTAATATATCATTTACTTTTTCATTTTTATCGTAAAATCTCACAAACCAAGAGAATTGCTTTCATGGAAAAGTATATTCCTTAGTAAACAAAATAACTCGCAAATTTTTATTTCTTAGATTTTTTTTCTTTACTAAATCTTTAAACCAAACAGACCCTTAGAGATTGCTTGGCTGCATTGCGTAATTGCGCATGAAATACTCTACTATTATGGCCTGGGAGGGTATTTCATTTTAAATTACAAATTATGGCCCCTCAAGTAAATTGTTTTTAACATCTTTGTGCAAATTTTTAATTTAGGTTAATGATGACAATGGTAATCTTGATAATTTTGATATACCTTGATTTGTTTTGAATTTCTTATCTTAAATTTATAGAATATGTGATACACATATAATTAAAATATTAGTTTTGTACTATTATTTTTGTCGTTTTATGATTTGGTTTCTTCTTCATATTGTCATGTGGTCTTAAAAGTTTGATAGGTTTCCTTTTCTACTATTATTGATTCTTTTTGAGTCATTAAATTTTTGGATAATCTCTTCTACATACCAAAATAAGACATTTCAAATTTAAATTTTTTTTCGCAAGTTATGTTGTTTTATCATAAAATAGAAATACAAGGACTAAGTTATAACTGTTATTTTTTAATAATAAAAAATATATTAAAATTTCTATTTTAATTTGGCCCCCTTTAAATTCAAATTCTGGTTGTGCCAAGGCTTAGGTGTCATCCCCTGCTCGCCATACATTTCTTATTTTAGTTTAGCATATTATTAGCAATATCCTTTTTTTTTTTTTGCTGAATATATTAATCATATTCCAATATATATTTAGTTTACTTGAACATCTTGTCATTTGTTAACCAACCACTTGTATTCGTAGATAAGCCCACATTTGCTTCGCAGATAAGAAGACCGCACACATCATAAAGCGTCTACTATGCTCCCTCCCTTCCACATATAAAATCACACTTTTCCAAAATGGAATGCTGTTAGTTAAAGCATTCATATGAATATGCACGTTACCTTTTGGTTAGTGATGGGATCCAACATCTCAATATTCGGCATTTGTCTTTCTATTGAGTGATGTGTACAAAAATGAGCGTTTGTATTTTTAAAAACTTTATTGTGAATCACAAATTTTAATCAATTCGTATTACATGTATCGTAAATAAATTGTACAATAAATGATATTTTATTCAAATTACTCCTCAGAGCTTCTGTGAGTAAAATCTTACGAGAATTGAGATCAAATAAAGTTTGAGTTTGAAATTTCGTACCTTAAATTTTGTATAAATAATTTATTTAAAAAATAATGAGTGAGATCAAAATAAAAATTTTAAATTAAATTAGAATCGGCATGAAAGGATGATTAATAAGCACAATGTCAACTTTGTCCGAGCTAATTAGGCGAGACCAGAAACACACTGTGACTATTATTTCTTGTTTGTCTCCTCGGATACACGACAATGGCTTTCGACTTTATGTAGAGCGGATTAAACGCGATCGTCGCTGCGATAAGATTTAATAACGATTCCTAGTGGGAGATAACGTCTTGAATGATGTGTTCTGGGGTAGGTCAGGGCCGAATGACCTGAAAAAATTAGGTCTTGGTTCTATCCATGGAGCCCATATTCCATGTGCTTTGATTGGGTGCATAATTTAGTATGGGATTGGATGCATAAGAGTGTATTTGAATAATATATTATTATGAAATTTAATATAAATTTTTTATTTTTTTCATAAATAATTTTTTTTTTTAAATTCAAGACAAAGAAATATAAATTAAAATAATATTTAATTTTTTAAAAAAATTGAATTATTTTTAAATAAAAATATGATTTTTTTTGTCCAGTTCCAAAATGAAATACCATCAAATATATATCCTTCGTTTACATTCTTGGTATTGATCTCACCTTCTTGAAGGTGATTCTAGGCATTATGTTTCTTCTGCAAATCTTCATAACACAATACACATTTTTATTTTAAATTATAATTTTTTTAAATAAAATAATAAATAAAAAATTTTAATTCAAATACGACATAAAATACTACTAGTGCCTAGTGCGTAGTGAGACACCCTAAATCAATCCCACGAGGAATCTTAGAAAATTGTGATAATGGGGCTATTCAAGTGGTTATTCGTACCCTTTACCCAGACATAAATGTGTGTAGAAAAATATTGGTCATGGCAATCAGCAAACTTGTTTTACGCTTTTGGCAAATTGAGTGTATAAATTAATGGGCATGGAAGGTTATCTTTTGGTGATTACCCTACGAGCCTGTAGGATTGCGGTCCCAGTACTCTTCAAAAGCCACAAAAACAACCCCACTACTACCCTATGGAAATTTCTTTTTCTTACTCTATGAGATCCAAATCCAAATTACTTTTGAGTCAGCTGTACAAAGTTCCTAAAGTATAATTCTTTTTTTCTACTTTTGATCTAAAAGTTCATTCTCCATTTTTGCGTAATCCCAGATGGTCTGTGCAGTGGTTTGAATCCACGAGATTAACGCCTAGTTTTTTTAGTAAACGGAAGCATAAAAAGGGCACATCTGCGTAATTTTGTCGCCACGTTGAAGTGGATTCTCATCCATGGTCTTGATTTCCTTCTCTCATATAATAGAAGAGTTGTAAATAGAAGTTTTATTTCTAAACAATTTCTTCTCAAATTGAATATTTACAAAAAAAAAAATAAACATTTACCAATTACTTCGACGCTTTCGATAGGTAAAGGCAATTATTGACACTACTTCTCCCGTTTACAATTGAATATCTTATCTTAATTTAGTATAAAATTAAATAAAATAATTTAATTATTAAAAAAGTATTATAATATTTTTATTAATTAACAATATTAATAGTATGAGTCAGATGTCAATAAAATTTAAATTATTTAAATTAAAAGAGTTAAAAAGATTAATAATAAGACTCTTATGTTAATAAATTTTATTTTTTTAAAATTAAAAAATTATATAAAATATATATGCGATTATGAATATTTTTTTAAAAAATATGAACATTGGATTATACTCTATAGAGAGAGGGAGTATGACCATTTAATCCTTACATGTCTAGACAATGCCTAGTCACGAGATTGGGACGAGTTTTTTTAGTTTGAGAATTGGAGAAATTTGTGTAGTTTCATATAAAATGAGGAGGTTCAGATAGATTCCACCAATACCCAGTGATGTCATTCACCAATCATTTGTTTCGAGCTTTAGCACAAATAGAGTGTGCTTGGATAGAGTTTGATTTTGAGATTTTTTGTCTTAGATTTCGGGAGAGAGAAATTTTTGTGAGAGAAAAAGTGAAATGTGAGATGAGAAATTTGCATTGAGTTTCGTGTGGAACCTAATCAAATCACACCTACCAGCATCTCCACACGGGACATTTTATATCCAATAAAGTTCTGGCAACAGACCAAGAAAACCTTATCATTTTTTTTTTCTCTCTTTTCTCCTTCTCCTCGGTGCATACGAAAGGGATTCCTCTACGACTTTCTATTCTAATTTTCCACACGTAATTCCAGCTTTATTTTATGTTAATTCGGTTTACCTTGCCATAAGGTTTATAAGTAATACTCTCCTCTCTCTCTCTCTCTCCATACATTTTTATTTTTTAATAATAAACGAATTTTTTATATAAAATAATATAAATATTTTAAAATAAATTGAATAAAAATAAAAATATATATTTTAAAACGAATAATATATAAAATTTAAAAGATAATATAAATAAATTAATAAATTATTTATTTTTCATGTACGACCACCAACGACCAAAAAAGGTATGCCCAGCATATTAACTTCTCCGCCCAACGACAACTTACTTCCTTCTCTTTTTACATCCAAAAACAAGAATAAATCACTTGTCTTGTCTTGCAATGCTCAAATCCACTCTGTCATGCTGTGCAGCAAAGACATTTCGAATATTCTGAACCAAAAGACCATTTCTAGTAGATTTCAAAATTTCCAACTGCTGCTTAAAACAAGCAAAAGCAAAGTTTTGGGGAAAATCGATCCATGTTTAGCACACACGGATCCTCTTCCTCTTAAACTGCTCCTGCTTTTATGTTACTCTATTTTTCTTATTATGATTATCTTGTTTTCTTTAGAATTTTAGTTTTTAATTTGTTTATAATTATGTGTCAATATTATATTAGTAAAGGGGATAGATTCAAAATCTTGAGCCGTTAATCGCCTGTGATTTTATATGATTGTTTGATAGATTAAAGTGACGATGAAGATTGGGGTTGTTTCAACACTTCGTCCAACTTTTTATGGTAGGTATTGTGATTAATTTATATATTTTGGAAGCAAAATATAATTAAATATACTTATGAAACTATAATAAGTTAAAGCGGCCTTACATTAACTAAAAAAGTACAGATTGATTTTGGACTCTCATCTACATCACTGTCATTACCAAAAATTAGGAAGAAATGCGTAAATACAACTTTTATATTTATATTTAATATTCTTTTTGGGCGAAATAGTAGGATTCATTTGTAGCATAATTTTCTTTACGCAACACTTTATATAAATATATATATTTTTTTTTTCTTGAAAGGAAGAGAAATTATCATTAAGGAATATCCACTGCTCTAATGGCAAAGTCAATTGCATTTAGAGCCATTCCTAACCAAATGTTAGAGTGGTGAGTTGATATTTATTATTTATTCTTAAATTTTGAAAATATAGAATATGACAAAAATAAAATGAAAATAAAATAATAATTAATTTATTGATTTAAAATATCAATAATTGAAATTAAATAATAAAACTTTTAACTTCATAAAACTAAAACGGAACAAATAAATTACTCTCTTATTTTTTGGAAGGGGTCAGAAGGAAAGTACTTATCTATGAAGCATAACTAAGGTGGTTTGTTACTCCATTTCTGCCGAATGATACCACCCTTCTGGGTGAAATCCTTGCAAGATTTTCTCCCTCCAGGGCTGAGCTTACTCAAAATTTTCTTAAAAAATTAATTATTTAAGAATTTTTCGGTTTTTTATTGCAAAATCAAAGGTGTTGGTGTAATTTTTTTTATCTAATTGTGTTATATAATTTAATTTAATGCGATACTTTTTAATTTTAATAAAATTATAAATAGAGAATGAGAAAAAAATTAAGTTGATAGAGAGAGAAGTTTAAAATTATTTAATTTTTTATTAAATAAATTAAACTTAAAATTATATATAACAAATTTCTTTATTTTTTTCAAAAAAAAGCCCCCAAGTGGAACTTGAATGCAGTGACTGGGCCAGATTCGATACAGCTTCAGTTCTGAAGGCTCAACAGAGTCGTGTTTGGTGGTTGAGAATCAGATGGAATCCCGCCGTCCGTTTCAACCTACTCGTAGACATAGTATTCTATTCCGTTTCAACAAGTCAATAACCCCTTGCATAAAAGTTAAGCGTTAAAAAAATAATGAAATGTTCATAGTAAAGTAATCTATTCACTTAAATTTAAGTGTTATTTTAAATTATATATCTGTTAAAATATTAATTAAATTAATTGATTTATTTTTAATTAAATATTCTTGTTCTTTATCACAAATTATAACATAAAAATTTATTATTATTTACTATACAAAATGTCATCGCATTATTATGATGATAAATAAGAAAAAAAATTAAATTTTTACTTCACGGCACATATTTTTAATAAAATAAAATTTTTATAATAACAATTAAATTAAACGGAGCGAGTATCTTTTATAATTTTAATAAATAAAGAAAGAGAGATGGATAGAAAAAGGGAGAAAGAGAAGTAAATTAGAACACAACTTTCTCCGTATGAATTGACTTATAGTTTGAACTAGAGGAAGTTGTATCAAAATGTAATTAAGGTGAATTTTCACTTTAATCTTACTTTTCTTTCCACAATAATTTAATTTTATAAAAACTAAATAGAAAGTTTTAAATACAATTTCAATCGATTTTTTTTTTGTTTTTGAAAATTGTTTTTTATTTTCCTTTTAAGAAGATTGAATTTTTTTAACAAAAGATTAGTTACGGACATTATTCTTATAAAGAAAAGTAAATTAATTTAAGAACATAATATATTTAGTTCATTAATTCTGGCACTTGATTTAGTTCAAAAGTTTGAGAAATTATTTTCTGATCAAAAAAAATTCTTAAACATTTTTTGAATTGTCCCTCCATTTCAAAGTAACTGTCTTAATTTTCCTTTTATTTGTGTCAAAATATTTGTATTATTTTTTATTAAATTTATGAAAAATTTAATTATCGTACAACACGAAACTAGGACACTTGTTTTGAATATCTATTTGGCTTGCTATTGAATTTGAGTTGAATTCAACTTTTTTGAGTTCTATCGGAGTAAATCAAGGAAAAAATGAGACCCGCGACCCAAAAAAAATGAAAAAGAAAAGATTATATTGGAAATGAGTTGTATCCAAATACACACAGCTAGCGCGGGCCGAGGACAGGAATCCGGGTGGACTTTTGGTAAATCTGAAAAGGGCGCCAGAGTTTGGTGAAGAATCCAAACAAAGCATATCCCTTTGTCGGGTTAATTGGGCCTGAAACTGAATCCAATCGCCCCCGCCGCACTCGCGTGGGCCATCTCACCATTCCCCTTAGCCTATAAGATGCTGCCACGACAGAAAATATACTCATGTCTATGCAGCATTCGCTCGTGATTCTCCTCAGTCCGGGTTCTGCATTATGCATTTTTACTGATCAAATTAAGTTTTAGATTTAATTTAATTATTAAAAAATTTATAAATTTTTATTTATCAAATCATATTTTAAATTTAATTCGATAGATCGGATTCTGTTCGCATGTCCCTGCAGTAGCCACAGCGGATTCTCCTTTTGAGTCCTTTCTGGTCCAATTTAGTACTTACCTTTTTTCTTTTTTTTTCCCTTTTTATTTCTTTTGGGTGATAAACCGAGGCTGCTCTGAAGAAATAAAACAAGTTCAGCTTTGTTCGCATCTATTTGGCGCTTTTATCTATTGTAATTGAAACCACAGATATTTTCACCAAAAGGAAAAATTGAAACCACATATACATGCATTTTCCTCGTTTTTTTTTTCTTTTGGTTGAATAACACTTTCCTCGTTTTGCAAAACCAAATGGTTGTGTTGCTTTCTTTGGGGAAAAACGAAAGCTACCAATTAAAGTTGGTTACTTATCGTGTACTCTGCCCAAAATTAGATATTTATATTTTCAATAAATCTTGACTTTTTCTTTTTCTTTTTTGCTGAGAATATTAATTAGAAAGAATATTTTATGTACATAAGATTTTTATGTAATATTGATATTTTTGTCATTCAAATATTTTATTACACTTTAAAATTTTTATATGACACTTATTTTATTAATTTTTTAAATTGTAAATAGTTGTAATCAAGATTTTAATTAATCTAAAACTATTGTAAGTGGAATATAATTTTAAATTTTAATATAAACATTTTAAATAATAATTAGAAATTTTAATATACTGGAACTCTTTTTTTGTTGATCTGGTAAACGCAGCTTGTTCCAACTACTTACTTGGCCCAAAGAGTATAGGAATTTACCACTGCCATTATCCACGAGGTGTACTTTACCAATTTTGATGCAATTGAGTTTAACATTATATTTTATAAAAAAAAAATACTCTTGTCAACATCTCAATCTAAACTTAATCCAAATACATTCTTAGTATAACTGCTAATAATTTTCAAAAAGCAAAAAGAAAAATCGTATTATAACTTATTTCTTATATTTTAAAATATAATCTTTTTTATTATCAAGGCGTATAACAGTTTATAAATTTTAAAAATTATTTTTTAAAATTAATTTTATTATACATATAATTTTTTTACTTTTATAATAATAATAAATTTAATTACATATACAATAAAAAATTAAAAATTTTAATTTTTTTAAATTTATATAAAAATAATTTAAAATTCTCATATTTTAATGCAAAGTGAGGGTAATTCGCATAAGCTGTTCTGTTGTAAAAAAATGAGAGGCAAGGGATGCATGTGTCATCTTGAAGACATTATTAGAAGGTTTGAAAAGTCCATAAAATTCCAAAAAAGTTTTAAAATGTTGGGAAGTAAGAATCACGGAGGACGCAGGCAAAGCAAACTAAATTCCGCGTGACGTGCTCGGACAAAGACGAAAGTTGGAGCAAGTCGCAGTCGCGCTCGTGTATGTATGGCCTCCTCCTCCTCCGTCATCATCATCCAGACTCCAGAGCCTCCCAACGACCCGAGTCAATTGGTCAAATAACGCAAGCGTTGGGCACTGCTGGTGTCGTTACGGGTAAAACAAGGCTACTTTGCACTCGCACATGCTTCCCTGAATTGGTTGGGGCGTTGGGACCCTTTCGGACCCCAACACTCTTTAGCTCTTTTTGAAAGACCCAGTCGTCCCCAAGACCAACTTCAATTCCTACTTCCTCATAACGACTACTGTTAATTTCACCAGCGCCGTTAATTGTAAGGGAAACTAGAAAAAGTTGTCCAAGAAAGCTAGCATCAAAATTCTGAAATATCGAAGGATTAGATTGCCTTGTTTGGCAATTTTCTCGTCAATGACATCTTTCACAAAAAGACACCACCAAGCGATAAATTAAAGAAAAAGATAAAAAACATAAACATTAAAAATTAGGGTGATTTGGTTAATTTTTATTTTAAATTATATATTTTTTTAAACAAATAATTTACTTAAAACAAAAATCAAATCCTCAGTACCTACTTGTTAAAAGAACCCAAGCTTCGTGTCGATGCTTCGTTTGGAGTAACCATTCCGGGCCATGCAGTGAACTTTGACGTTATCTTATTCTCAGATCACTATATATATATATATTCTTTTGAGAATATAAGTTAAGAAATATAAAAATGGCATACAAGTGTGTGGGTCATATAATATGTATTGGTGAAATTATAAAAAATTTGAATTTAAAATTTTTTATTTTTATTTTTTAAAAAATAAATTATTTATAAAAAAATATAAATTAATTGAAAATTTTGTATTAAATTTGATAAATACTCACCTTTATCGCCTCATGCTAATTCTGTTGTCCTTCCTCTATTCAGTATGTAAGTGTGAAAAAGTTTTTCATGATGTTTTTTCTTTTTGCATTCCCAATTGAGCTATTGATGGGGCCTGTGGGCGCACCAACTCTCATATAAGCTTTATAAAAGAACAAATATAAATTTACTGAAAATATCGTTCATATTGTTATTTGATATTTTAAAAATCAAACTCCTGATACGATTAAATTTGTTTTCTTTTTTTTTAATTTCCCAAAATTAGTGAATGAAAAAAGTAGTGGAAGTAGTATTGGGGGAATAAGATATATATTTTTTTAAAAAAAGTAATCTCTCACAGGGGATACCGGAAAAAAAAACCGAAAACGGAACAAGGTGAAAAGGAAAAATAAAAAATTTGTGCAGAACTAGCCACTGTTGCTACTTTCGGCAAAGTTTGAATGAAAATTTCATTGAAACATAGGATAGTGTTGTCCCCTTCTATTGGCGCAACCATCGGCATCCAATTGTAAGATCCCAACGGAGACTTGAGAAGAGAGAGAAAGGGCAATTTCGGAACTACACTGCAATAAGACCATAGACGAGAGCCCAATGCTGAGCAAATTTCCCATATAAACCCCTCAGTCAGTCTAAGGGAATCTGTCAGTTGAGGACTTTATTCTTTCTGAATTGACAATTGATTACTTAATTAAAATATTAGTCAAAATCAATTGTATAACAATGTAAATTGCCTTTAATACCACTAATTGTTGTAAAAAGACTTACTCATACTTCTTTTATTTTGAAATATATGCCATATTTTACTTTTTATTTATTTTAAAATATTTGTCCTTTTTTCATATCAAGGTTTTCAACTTCTTTTCCAACCAATTGCTTAAATGCCTCTTCTTTACAAAACCCATTAGTGGTTTAACCAACCATTTAAATTATCAATCCTCAAAATTGAATTTTAATGTAAAGCACTAATCAACCATTTTAAAAGAAATACATTTTGGACTTCTATTAAAATTTTTTATAGAATTTATGAAAATTTTAATAGCTCGAGAAGAAAGCAACTAGAACTCTTATTGTGAAACAGAGGGAGCATTTTAAGAAGATCATCCAAATCCATATTTACTTTATTCTGCCTATATTATAATTACCTCTGGTAATGCAATAGACTAAGGAAGTTTATTAAATGGATATTATTGTGAACTAAAAAGGTAAATTACACTACCTATATCGAATGGGTACTCTACTATCATTAATTTAGATTTGGGGGGAACAATGTCAATCTAAAAAATATTTCAAAATTTAAATATTATTTGAGAATAAAATATATACGTAGGATTAGATAATATTTTGGCCAAAGGCTTATGGTCAAAACCTCTAGATCCTTGAATTTTAAAATAAGCACTACTCCAATTAATCTAAGGGTGTGATTGGATAGGCCTGAATTTGATATTTTTGTTTTGAATTTTATAAAAATTAAATTATTTATAAGAGAAAGTATATATCCTGTACTTAAAATTTTAAATTTGATTGTAGAATCAAACCTTATTTAAATTCACTCTAAATAAATAAAATATATTTTAAAGTAAGCTCCACACTAATAAACTTATGATATTGTATAATACCCTTTTGCATTACTAATTCAGCATTCCCCACTCAGAAGGTAGAAGTTTCCAATATTTACGTGATAGCCAATCTGTCATTTTCTCTCTCCTTTTTGGGTTTTCTTGAATTTTCTTTCTTTACGTGTATTGTGCGCGTGATAGGGGCCCATTTGTGAAACTTGGAAAGTTTAGGCGTCAAAGGAAAATTGGAGATTCTTCCCCGGATAAGATTTTTGCCTTTTAGGTTTGGCTGAGGCCGGTGATCCCTGTCTGATATCTCTATTTTCTTTCTTTTCTTTTTTGTTTTTAAATAAAATTTGCTACAATCTGATATCTCCACTATATACCATATCCAGCCTCTCAAGAATAATTTATTATCCCTTTTTTAGCATGAGGACATTTTCTTCCTCTTCTCTATTTGACAAAAAAATATAATATTATTCATTTGTTAAATTAAGAAAGAAAAATAGGGATTAATTTTCTATTATATTTTTAATTATTTTAATTTTATTACATTCACTACGTGAAAGATAATGAAAGAATTATATTTGTAAAAATAACTTTAAAAAATAATTTTTAAAATTATTAAAAGAATAAATACTTTGAAATGGGAGAGCTTATACTCAAGTGAGGAAGAAATAATTCTTTTCCTTTTACTGAGATCAGATTACATTAAAAGCAGTTAATGTTAATTTAAATAAATTTTTACTTTTCTAGCAAAAAATTAGATTACAAAGGGTTAATATTACTATACTACTTCTACATTTCTGGCAAATCTTATAATTTTTTTTTGTATCACTTTACCCCTTTTGTTAAAGCCACGTCAACAATTTCATTTAACTTAATTAAATATTTTGTAATTTTTATTTTTACCCTTAAATTTGAATAATTTTAAAAAAATAATATCATTATTGCCCATGAACATTTTGAGTCATTTTTACTTTTACCCTATAATATTATTTTCATATTAATAAACTATCTATTAAATTCCATTCAACAATTTTATTTATAAAATATTCAATAAGACAAATTTTCAATATCTAAAAAAATTCAAAATCAATCATAGACAAGATTGAGAGTATATGGTTAGATTGAGTAGAGATCATAGGTACTCATTATTTGGTTTAATTGAATATGAAACTAAATCAGATTATACTTATTTTTTTAATAAAAATTTGATTTGTTTTACAAATTTAATAGCCCTGTTCTCAATTGCTAAATTTTTTTTAAGCAGTTAAAAAATAAGTGCTTTTAAGAAGTCATACTTAAAATTAAAATAATATTTTTATTTTTAATCATTTCAATAAGCAAAAACAGTTTTAAAAAGCATCTTCAGGGTAGCTTCTCAAAAATAGCATTTCTCAACTTATTTAAATTAAAATCAAAAGTGAATAAATAGTTAATAACAACTAAAAATAGTTTTTAGCTTTAAAATAATTATAAGTAGCTTATTTTAAATATCTGAGAACAGATCCATAATTTTACAATCTAATTTTTCATTTTGATTTATTAAAATTGAGGCAAACCTAAGACATCTTTAAAATTATTGAAATCTTGTTTTGGTTCAAAATCGAACCGGAATAAGAAATTTTATTGAATAATTTATAAAATTATTTTTAAAAAACTATTTAGAAAAGAATTTTGATTCAAAACTTAACCAAATTAATTTATTTCAACTTGATTTCAATGAAAAATTTAGTTTAGTTCAATTTTCATAAAATGTTTGCAATATCAAATTAACGAAAATTTCAAACCGAAAATTTAGTGAACAAAGCTAATAGAGGTGGTTGAGATGGAAGTACGACATTGCTCTAAGAATGACATTAATTGGAGTTGGAGGTAACAAATTTCACTATGAGAAAAGAGAAAAGAAAATTTGAATTTATCATATTAAAGAAGAAATGTTTAACTTTTTTCATAAAAATTGAAAGATAATTGTTTAATTTTATCTCTTTGTTAAGATTGTTAATCAAACTTAATAATTTATGAGTTAAGTGGATACAAAATAATGCTACGTAGCAAAGTGATATCGTTTTTAAAGACAATAATAATATTTTAAATACTCGTTAATGATCGTTACATTTGAGTAATAGTTTATAAGACAAAGTAATACAAAAATAATAAAATAAAAATGACCCCAAACGGTGGTTTTGTGTTATTAACCCAATTACAAATTGAGGAAACATGTTCAAAACGAGGCAGCCGTTTAAGTCAACTGAGAAAATTTTGACTTTTTTTACCCCAAAATGTTTATTGATGAATATTCAAAAGAGAGTAGCGAGCCTATATTATATACGTATATTTTGTAGTTTACCATCTTCGCCTTTTCATATATTGAATTCTAGACAATGTATTATGGTGACGCAATTTGGTGCTTAAAGATGCTTAATTAACAATCATTGGATAAAAAGTTTATTTATACAAGCGTGACACGACATGCTCGTATAAACTTTTATTAGAATATGGCTAATGTACATACATCAAGTTCGATGGATATACTTTTCTCGAATTTTACTTATTTATAAGTGATGTATCTAAAATGTTATTATTCATTGATTGATTTATTATATAATCTCGATCAAGAGTATAATTCTTCTTATATTAAAAAAAAAATCGGTATGTTATTTATTTTTATTTTGATTATGAATATGAGTAACATAAAAAAAAATAAAAATTACGTATCTATATTTGAATATCTACTATCTTCATTAAATTTATAGATATTGAGATGACTTAAGAGAAAACATTTCTTTTCTTCTTTTAGGAATGCGACATCGATTTTTAAAATTAAGAGTCAAATATTAAATTTCATAATACCTTGTTATAGGCAATTTTTTTCTCATTAATTGTAATATTTTGAAGACAATAAGAGTTTACATTTAAGGCAGATATGTAGTTGTAAGATTATATTATTTTTTTATCTGAAATTGAATGTTTATATATATTTCGTAAAATTTTTGAAAGTGAATTTTTACTTTTTAAAAATAGGTATATACTTTATTTAAATTTTAATTATTAATTTTATAAATTCAAAAGAATTAAACTCAATTAAGTCCCACAACTAATAACTTTAACTACATAATATAAGATATTTAAGTTTTATTAATATATAATTTTATTATTAAAAATATTATAATAATATGTTTATAATTATATTACTTTATTTAATTATTGAGCTTCGGAGAGACTTAATTAATAGGAGTTAGCGATGCCACGCAATCGTTACTCTCTTCCTTGGACGCCCGTTTGATTGCCAAAAAAGTGAATAGAAAAGTAACTTTTCTGATTTTTTGAATTTTAATATTTGATTTATTATTTACATTTTGACAAAAGTAATTTGATAACAAAATTATTCATCTAAAATAAATTAAAATATTTATTATAATAACATTTATTTATTTATTTATTATTTTAAATATTTTCATTTATTTATGTCTCGTCTATCGCAACTCTTCCAACCTTTTTTTTCTAAGTCCCAACTTTACAATACACGACCAGTTACTTAAATCCAAACAAGGATAATAAGCGGAGAACATTTGTGAGATTACCTAAAAAAAAAAAAGAAAACAAAGGAACAAAAATTTGAGTGTAGTGTACATTCTTGAGCGGGATAAAAAACATGGAGCGTAAGGCTCAATAGAAGTAGACGAATTCGCGGCGCAATCGCGACCGTTGAGAAAATCCTCATACAATGAAACTTCCTGTGTCTTTCCTTTCCTTCTCTCTTCCCAATTGCGAGCAATTCCCGTCAAATTCTCACGATATTTTCCGACCTAACGCTTCCCTCCTCCCCCATGTCCACCTTATCTTCTCGCAAGGCACAAGGCACAGAGCACTTGGCGAGGCACCGATGAGAAACCGCCCGAATAGCGGTCCCACATCTTCCACCACGCGGCAACCCGACGCTGATTATTTCCCGCAAAAGAATCACAGACCTCCAAAATAAAAGCCAAGAAAACAAAAATATTACCAAAACTGTTATGAATTTGTTGACGCGCATTCGTTGTCGACACAATAAAATAGTAATACTAATGTAGAGAGCTTAATAAAGAAATTAGAATGTAGAGAATAGGAAAAAACTATAGTAGAGAAAATAGAGAGAAAGAACAAAGAGATCTTTATTAATTCTCGCGAGAGTAAATCAATCAATGAATGAGTGTATACAACACCTCGGTCTAGAGCTCTTATTTATAGTGTCATAATACAAGAGTTTATGAAAACTCAAATTCTAATGGGGAAAGGAAATCAAATCGATTAGGATTCATATTTTGGGAGTTCGATTCTCTTCAGAATCGATTAATATGAACATCCACATATTATTTCATAACACTCCCTCGGATGTTCATAACATAAAGAATATGCCTCGTTAAAACCTTACTAGATAAAAAATCCAATGGGACAAAAAAACTCTAGTGAAGGAAAAAAGAGTACACTACTTCTTTATGCCATATTTACTCTCCTCGATGAGATAATCCTTTAAGGTTTCTTAACCACCGCATTCTAATTTTGTTCACCAATTTATCAAATGATGCGGCTTGTAATGCCTTAGTGAATAAATCTGCTGGGATTGTTACGCTGATTGAATTTGTTGCAGCATCAATGCTCACTACTCTTCGTGAGGCTCATGAGTAAAGAAAAAATTTTATCATATCTCCTAGATATATTCCAAACTTTATTATCATCCAACAACATAGTTGGAATTCCTCCTTAGAGGATATAGATTTATCTCGAATACATTAATCATGATCAAATATATTCTCAATCAATATCATGAATTTTTATAAGTTGAAGATGTGACTGTTATAATCAACACATTCTTATAAATGCATGATTTATGTGGATCATATAGGTAATTAATACCTTGTATATTCATCTCAACAGGAGTTGAATTTTCTCAATATTCGAGATAAACTATCTCAAAGAGATGTCATAAGCAAGCTTAATGCCGTCTCAAAATTTATTGGGTAGAGAATAACTATAATAGATATCTACTTGCACGTGGACAAGTGTATTCATGCTCTAAATTGCAGAGTTATGGTACTTCAGGACCAAAGAGTTCTTCAATATCCTTTAATAGATATAAAGGATCTCACATATAATAACCCAATAACTATTGATGTCGCTATGTCCCATGTGAAAACATCTTCGGGATGTTCAATCAAAACAAAATGTTGATCACAATACTTGCTCCTCTAAATTCTTCAGGAAAAATATCTTGATTATCAAATCATTTTCTCTTTTCAAAATCAATAGATCAATCACGCTTCAGGCGTGTATCAAAATCATATAGTTATAGAATTCATATATTTGTCCTGCTGAGACATTTATCCAAATATGAATATCTATAAATAGAATATTATATTGACTAACTCTACAGGAGTCAGACAAATAATCAATATGCAATATTATGCAAATAAACAATATTTTGAACTTCTAGTTCATTAATCGTCGTGTATAGATCAAGATAATAAAAGTCATAAATAATATCCTCTTTTAATTGATGATTTTCTCCCCCAATGTAGGGGAACATTATACCAATCAGTGGGATTGTATAATGAGGATATATTCGATAAAGAAATACATATAGCAAATATAGCTACGTATAGAATTTCTTCATATATGGACATACTCAATCATTTTTTTCAATAAAAAATTCACTAAGACAATCTCATTATGTTCTACGAGAACAATTATATGCTTCGAGCATATTGAGTCCATCGAGGGGACTTCAAATATAAGTTCTATTATCAAATGATAACAAATATAAACACATATTAAGTGTTATACATGCACTTTATTATATCCACCACTATAAATATATTTCTTCGTTATCGATTGTCGGGTTTTACGAAGTAAATCATACACCATAACTCATGGTAAATATTCACTTTTGTAGTTTCGCATTTTATAAGCAAATATTAATTGCTATCTATTTGGATTACACTTGCAGTGTATAATTCTGCTTTGGGAATACATGTATACTTCAAGTATACTTGTGAATAATTTAAACTTTTCATATTTCTCATGCGAACTTTATCATTTCGAATCTACTGACACTCGATTTGAAAATCCTCAATATATTATGCGCATTAATATCTTTAAATTCATATACTTGTGCGATTCCAATAGCTCCCAATCATGTTGAGATCTCATCATTTATCACGGTTTTTCAGTACTCGAATTTCTTACGAAATAATTTATCAATCATGTTTTGGGACAAAAATTTCTATTGGAATTTAAATCTTACCGATTTAACATATATGATCATCTTAAGCCTTTGCTCCAGTGAAGAGTTTGTATCTTTGAAACCGACTTATCTACTGCATTTCAGGTTAGTGTCTCAAATTTATTTGTAGTGGTAGATTATCCTTCGAGGATATCAAATAGGAGCATTCTTTGCTTGGGATATTGGTCGGGTTAATATACTCGATTATATAAATTATCCTTTGAACTTACGGTTCGAGGTATCTTCTATGAGGATTAAAATAGAAGATCGAGATGAGACACATACTAATATCTTTATCCAAACGATCATGATTTCTCCTCTTTATGTTGGGGCAATATATTCAAAATTAACAAAATACTGAATCTCTCCCTTGAGATTTGCTCCCAACATATTTAATAATTTCTTTGAGAACCCATCTCATTACTTTTTGTGGTGGAGCAACATACATAGTGCATCTCTAAATTTAAGATGGGAAATATTTAGTTTCGACCACAAACCAACTACTATGAGAAGAATTACAATGTATTGGCAAAATACTGAAATAAGTGCTTAATATATCACGATCATGAACATTCTACAGGGATGTTCAATATTTATCTCAATACAACCCAGGTATTATTAGGACAAATTATGTCTTTGGGAGAATATTAAAAACATGAGCTCATTATCAATAAATTGTGCAAACTACAGGGTTGCAAAAAATAACAATATTCATAAGACTATTTGTTGATGCATCAACTAATAATTTCTCCATATTCATCCCAAAATAACACATTCAACCCCAAGTAATCTTGACAAATTTTAAATAAAATAAGTAGCACATATAAATTCATCATATTAAGAAACTCTGGTTCCATAATAAATTCATAATCATTATTCGTATTTTAATTATGCGGGATGGTCCAACCCGATCATGCCAACTAATAAATTATTTATCGATGAAACTTCAAGTTTACTCAATATTACATCTCAATTTCATAATTCTATGCAATATAAATCGGGGAGAGATAAATAGTAGTAAATATAATTGACGTATATTTTATGTCATAATGGTAATGCATATGCCTCAAAAGTTCATTCATCCAATGTCTCGATATATCGATAATATAATCAAAGCTCAAAAAAGCTTTTACGAGACTATATGGAGAACAATGCATTACTGAGATTGACCATTGGGTGAAGATCATGTAGCTCTTTCTAGAGTTTTAAATCAATTAACTCTTCTAGAGTTATTTGATCAATTAGTTCTTAGAATCTTGCACTACTCATTTATACTTTGGGACATATATTTTAAATTTTGTCCAAATAAACACAAATATTGTTTTGAGAAATTGTATCTTCACCATTCTTGATCAAAAAATAAACTTAAAATAACATAGGAAAGTAATAATTCCAAAATTTAAAATTTTGATTGACATTCAAAAATGCTTTAAAAAATCTTTCTAGATATTCAAAAGAATTGCTACGTTCACATATGCCATAATAATATTTTCGACATAAGCATCATTACTATCGATAGCATGATTTAGGGAAGTAAAGCAATATTAATAATTAATAGAGATTCATAACATGCTTGACGTACTACGAGTGCGTGACAAACTTTCATATTGCATCAATAACATGTTAGAATTATTACTTTCCTTTTTCCTTCTCATTATTTTCTCACTTCATGTGAGTATCTATTTAGTGGAGATTTAATGAGTCATTCTTATAGTATAAGAACAAAATGTATTTCTACTAATTTGCGACCAAAATATCGTATATAAATATATTATAATTTCTAATGCCATTCACTTCGAGAATGATATAAAAATATTTAGTCGAGCGTCAAAATATTTTATCAATGACTCATTTAGTCTCACAAGATATAAATTCAAAATACTTTTGAAAAACTTTTTCCGGATATTGCTACTACAGAGAGCATGTTAGAAATATGAGAAAGGAAAATTCTTTTATCCATCACATTATTAGTGATATTTCTCCTTATAACTTTAATTGAGGAGAAATTCTAAAAGCAATAAAATTTTTTGCATTACGGTAGACATAAAATATTACAGATACACTTTATAACAAATCATAATTAACATTTATATAACAATCATCTTCCGGTGATTGTATATCTCATTCACAATTTGCTAGTAATTAAGTGGGCTTTGATGCTTTGTATTTCTTAAATGGTGTCTTCGGGGACCCACAATATCCAGAATGCATATATTCTAATCGCCATGATTATATGGATTATTCTACCATATCTCGCATCTATGTTGACGGCTTCAACCATGATTACGACCTCTTCCAGGGGTCATAACTATTGGTTCTAATGCATTCACTCACAGATAAAAAGTAAACTGTGTTTTTGGTAGAATGACTATCTTCTGGTAGTCAAATCTTTCTTTTAGATCATTAAAAAAAGTTGATCTTTCAAAATAAGATATTCAGCCTTTAGATCCTCATGAAAATTATGGCGGAGAAAAAATCATGGCTTTTATGCGATTTTGAGATGATGATGTATTATTTTTCAACAATAAGTATCCGCTGCACTCCATTACATCTCAATAAGTTTAAGCATCTAGTTTCTATGACATATAATTCTTTCTATAAATATCAAGAGTAAAAAAAACGAGTTTTGAAAATTTTACTATGAGAATTCAAAGATAGAAAAATACCTCTTTTTCTCTTGATTAAACTCTCAACTTCGTGCAGTAGACTCGTGCTTGATAACGTGTTATGAATTTGTTGACGCGCATTCGTTGTCGACACAATAAAATAGTAATACTAATGTAGAGAGCTTAATAAAGAAATTAGAATGTAGAGAATAGGAGAAAACTATAGAGAGAAAATAGAGAGAAAGAACAAGAGATCTTTATTAATTCTCTGAGAGTAAATCAATTAATGAATGAGTGTATACAACACTCGCTCTAGAGCTCTATTTATAGGAGTATAATACATGAAGTTTATGAAAACTCAAATTTAAATTTGGGAAAGGAAATCAAATCTGATTAGGATTCATATTTTGAGAGTTCAGTTCTCTTCAGGAAACTGATTAATATGAACATCCACATATTATTTCATAACAAAAACCAAATACTCAAGGAAAAAAAACCTTCTTAATAAAACCAATATCCAATGGGAGAGTAAGAGATAAGCACTTAACTCTTTTTGTCTGTGGTTATTTATTTGTTACCATAATTATTTAATTATTATATAATTTTTAATATTAAATTGTTCAAAATTTTTTTATTAAAAAATTAAATATAATAATTTAAATTAATTTAATATCAATAAATAACTTAAAAAAAAAACTCTTTTTCTCTTCTGTTGCCTAAAAATAAAACGAAAACATAAGACGAGATATTTAAATTGCAGAGGCGCTGGGCCCAGCACAGCCTCCGGGCCTCCTTCTTCACCTATATAAATCGGCATCGCCGCTCATGCAGTTCTCGCTCACTCTAGCATTTGCGTAACGTTCTTTGAGAACTGTACGCAAACCCTAGCCCAATTCTTTCTCAACCGTTAGGTTTCCGTCCTGTTCTCGTCGCCCTCTTCTTCCTCCTTCTCTCTCCCATCCCCCTAGATCTATCTGCATCTGCATGGTGAAGTCCTCCTTCGGTGCATAGAATTGTAGCCTCGTAGATTTCTACCCTTGTTTAGTTTCTGTGAAATCTAGAAACCGCTTCTTCTGAGGGGTAGGCGTGGGGATTTCGGGGTCGTGTAAGGGCGAGGCTGGGTTTGCTTATCTTTTGATTCAGATCTCTTTTTGCTTCGTTTGAGGGGGTAGCCGGGGCCTCGGCCTCGGCGGGTTCTAAAGCCCCCACCTATTACGACCATAGTTGCAATTGTAGTAAGACGACATTCTGTACAAACACAGCCCCTCCAATTAATAACAATTCTTTGATTCTTTTTTCCGATCCTTAGGAAACAAAACAGATCGGGGAAGAGATGCCGGCCCTTGCGTGTTGCGTAGACGCTGCTGTAGCCCCTCCTCCCGGCTACGCCTTCGCCTGGGATAGCTCTCTTCCCACGCCGGCGGAGGACTCCTCTTTTCTCCTCTCCTCTGTCGGCGTACCTCCGCCGACTAACTCCACCCCCGCCGCTGCTACCGATCTCTCTCATTGGTCTCCCGCCCTCTCTGCTGCCCTTTATAAAGTTGATGGTTGGGGCGCCCCTTACTTCACTGTTAATTCCAGTGGTAACATCTCCGTCCGCCCCTATGGGAACGACACCCTTTCCCACCAGGAGATCGACCTGCTCAAAGTAGTGAAGAAGGCTTCCGACCCGAAATCCATGGGTGGGCTCGGGTTGCAGCCCCCTCTCATTGTCCGCTTCCCTGATGTGCTCAAGAATCGCTTGGAATCTCTTCAATCAGCCTTCCATTTCGCAGTTCAGTCTCAAGGTTATGAAGCCCATTACCAGGGCGTTTACCCGGTCAAATGTAACCAAGACCGTTACGTTGTTGAAGATATTGTCAAATTTGGGGCATCATTCCGGTTCGGGTTGGAGGCCGGGTCCAAACCAGAGCTTCTCCTAGCTATGAGCTGCCTCTGCAATGGAAGCCCGGAGGCTCTTCTAATCTGCAACGGCTTTAAAGATGCAGAATACATATCTCTCGCCTTGGTGGCTCGAAAGTTGTCATTGAACACTGTGATTGTGCTGGAACAAGAGGAGGAGCTCGATTTAGTGATTGACATTAGCAAAAAGCTCGCTGTTCGGCCCGTGATTGGTGTTCGGGCCAAGTTGAGGACCAAGCATTCGGGCCATTTCGGGTCAACTTCGGGCGAGAAAGGTAAGTTTGGATTGACTACTACTCAGATTCTCCGAGTTGTGAAGAAGCTCGAACATTCTGGAATGCTTGATTGTCTTCAGTTGCTGCATTTCCATATCGGATCTCAGATCCCTACTACGGCCTTGCTGTCTGATGGTGTAGGCGAGGCCGCTCAGATCTACTGTGAACTAGTCCGCCTTGGTGCTTGCATGAAAGTAATCGATATTGGAGGTGGGCTTGGAATTGATTATGATGGTTCAAGGTCACCTAATTCTGATGTTTCTGTTGGCTATACTGTCCAAGAATATGCTTCAGCTGTTGTTCAGGCTGTCAGGTTTGTATGTGATCGGAAGGCCGTGAAGCACCCTGTGATATGTAGTGAAAGTGGCCGTGCAATTGTGTCTCATCACTCAATTTTGATATTTGAAGCTGTTTCTGCCAGCTCTTACGAGCCCCCACAGGCAACATCCATTGGCCTCCACTATTTGGTGGAGCGCCTTGGCGAGGAGGCTTTCGCCGATTACAGGAAGTTATATGCTGCTGCTGTTCGCGGAGAGTATGAAACTTGTTTGCTGTATGCTGATGAGCTCAAACAGAGATGTGTTGAGCAGTTCAAGGAAGGTTTTTTAGATATGGAACAGCTGGCCGCAGTTGATGGTCTTTGCGACTTTGTGTCAAAGGCTATTGGGGTCGCTGATCCCGTCCGTACTTACAATGTTAATCTATCAATTTTCACTTCCATTCCTGATTTCTGGGGCATTGGCCAGCTATTTCCTATTGTTCCGATCCACAGGCTGGATGAGAAACCAGGGGCGAGAGGTATATTGTCGGACCTGACGTGCGACAGTGACGGGAAGATCGATAAGTTCGTTGGGGGCGAGTCAAGCTTGCCGCTTCATGAATTGGAAGGTAATGGCGGTAGACGGTACTATCTGGGGATGTTCTTAGGTGGGGCTTATGAGGAGGCGCTCGGGGGTGTCCACAACTTGTTCGGCGGCCCTAGCGTCATTCGTGTTTCACAAAGTGATGGTCCTCACAGCTTTGCCGTGACTCGGGCTGTCCCTGGCCCATCCTGCGGGGACGTTCTCCGAGTGATGCAGCATGAGCCCGAGCTTATGTTCGAGACTCTCAAGCACCGAGCCGAGGAATTCGTGCATGATGATGAAGACGGCATTGCCCATGCTTCTCTTGCCAGTAGGCTCGCCCATTCTTTCCACAACATGCCTTATCTGGCAGCAGCTTCCCCTTGCTGCTTGACTGCAGCCAGTGGTAACAATGGTTACTACTACTGCAATGATGATCCTTTTGGTGTAGCTGCGGCCGAGTCTGCTGCTCTTGAGGAGGATCAGTGGTCTACTTTCTGTGTTGCTTGAGATTGAAGAAAGAAAAGTAAGCCTAAGTTAATCTCTCCGTCGTGTCCGTCCGACAGTTGGTGTTCTTGTTTGTCGTCGAGGTCGTCTGTTTTCAGTTTGGCTGCCTTATGTCCTTTTCCTTGCGATGAATTTAAGTAAAATGTTGTTCATTTTCCCTTTTAGTTCGATGAACAAGCTGTAGCAGTCTTTCTGTGGGAATTTGACCGAATCAGTCTGATGTAAATTCGGTCTCCGTTGTCCCCTTACGTATCCTGGGATTATCCTTTCAAGTTGACTTCTCTTTTAGGTTTTTAATTACTATAACGCTAGTTGTTTTTTCTATTTTCTTCTTCTCTTTTAATAAATGAATAAATGCTATTCAAGGTCTGAAAGTGGACGGTGGTTGAAAAAGTGGCAGCCAATCAAGCTAAAAGTCGGATATAGGATGATTGATTCGTGGCTCTGTTTAATTCATTGTATTCTCTTGCTTGATCCTGTGTAGGGCCAATGGGCGTTGTGGTTCGATTCCGATTCCAAACCCTGGTGCCAAATTATATTGAGAATTGGGGCCTTCTGCAAACGCCAAAAGTTTGTTTGATCCAGTAATCTCTCGTTTGCTGATGGGGTCTTTTTTTATGTTTTCATTTGTAGTAGCTGTCCGTCTCAAGGATCATTCCTTTGCCAGTTACCGAATGCAGCATCAACGGTCACCATGAGAATGCCCAGTCAAAAAGAAGCTTTGGTTTCCTGCCGATATTGTCCGTCCCTCATTTTGATCTTTACCTGTGTTTCGCGTTTGATTGATGCCATCATCAGACCTGGATCCGTTTCAGGGCTGGACCGGAGCCCTGGTCGGATGTTTTTGGTTGTTTACCCTGTGCTAGTTGAAGGACTTAGTTAGGGTATAGATATTTTTTTTTAGTTTGTACATATTAAATCTTAATTGTCATATTTTAATTTAATAGTTAAAAAGTTACATATTAATAATAATAATTTCATATAGAATGAATAATTATTTTTTCTATAATTATTTAACTATAGAGAGAATAATTATTTTAACGAGAATAATTATTCTTAACGTGTGAATTTTTAACCGTTGGATCAAAATTTAATAATCAAGAATTTATTCTGCACAATCTAAAAAAAGAACTGTCTGTACTTTAGCCAAATCGCTAATTTAAACCCGGTTACTCCAACTTCATCACCTCCTCAAATAGCAAATTTGAAGACTTGATCTTTCTTGGCTCGCTTGTCAGCGAGGAGGTTATTTCTTCTCTCTTTTTCTGCCCCCGTTTTTCCTTGCTGATCTTGTTCTGGAAAGAGGTACACGCCAAATATATGATTCTTGATTTTGGAGGGCCATTTTCAAGAACCAGGAAAAAAGAGGGCACATACATACGGTTTTCCAGCCACAATTTATGGGAGCGTGAGCTACGTGGTATCCCCGGAACTCTTTTGTGACAGTGAGCAAATGTAGGGAGTCCGGCATGAAATCAAAACAAAACCGTCCAAAGATTGTAGTCGCCATTCGCTATTGACTCTTTGACTCATTACCTGTGCTAATGACAATTTTCAGTTGAACCAATATCCGAGTTGGAGCTCAGAACCACATGCTAGTAAATAAAATTAAGGTTTCTTGTAACCGCGAATTTGCGCACAAAGTGCCGACGCAAAAATTTCTCTATATATTGGCATGACATGTTTTTGTTCCAATTTGGAAGATTATGATTTTTCATCCAACCGGCGCCTTATTATGATTACCCGGCGCTTATTACTAAGACGGTAAAGGTCAAAGGATGTGTGCTTCATTGCGTACTCTGACTTCCCCTTGAATGGGTCTTGTATATATATTCTAAACAAAACAACAATTTACATCGTACAAAGAGTGAGCTCTAAGGACTGCATCAACTGTGTCCCATACTAGCCCAGCAAAAACATCAATGGATCTATTGATAAAATATTGTCCTGCTTCTCCTTTTCCATATCAAATGTAATACTTTCTCTAAATGCATACTTCCACTTCTTTTGCTGAATATCTCTACCCCAATTCTTCCTCATATTCAAATCAATCCAATCAGAGCATTCAGTAGGGGAGTAAAAAGCTTGCCAAGAACTTGGATAGACTAGATATATACCTCCATAGCTGTTTCACCCAATTACGGCCCCTGATTGCATGCATGTTGGTCTTTTCCTCCTGCATGCAGACAGGGGCAGAACTTGCTGTCAATGATTCGTCGATCAAAAAAGCAGTGACCTGCCAAAGGTAGCCAACTCAGCTGGCAAGGGGCTTGCCCCTCAACCTTTGGGTTGAGGGTTCAAACCCCACCGGCGGCATCCAATCTCTCCAGGCACATGCAAGCTGGTAGAATAATCAAGGTACTCTCGCTGTCAGCGGCAGGGTGGGGGTTCGACTCCTGTTGAGAACTTGAGAGCTATATTTGAGGGGATATAGTGAAATAATCAGTTTGGAGCGGGTCCCTTGTGCGCAGTAGTATACAGAGGCTTTGGGAACCTGGGACCTAATTCGTGCATATCCGCGATTTACATACTCCATAGCTTAGGGGCAAAGTTATGGAGTTCAGGAATAGTTAGGCTTAACTTAGAAACCTGAATTTAAAAAAAAAAAAGCAGTGACCTGGTGAGTAATTTCCCATGCCTTACAAAGCCACAAAAACATGGAGGCTCTTCTAGGCACTGTAAACCGCCAGAGTTTACCCCCAAGCAGAGTGTTATTCTCCTCTTCAAATTTGCAGAGATATTTATACGCTGATTTTTGTATCAAAGGCCCCCTTGGTAGAGAACTTCCCCCAAAGTCGATCTTCATGGATTTGATCCCCAACAAAGCTCTGAATTCAGACAGCCTCAGTATGGGGCATTTCGGCTGCTCCAAGCTTAGTAGGAATTGTTTATTAGAAGCCCTATTCGCCAATTTATTATTTTTTTTCGTTTTCATATGTCATGGATTCAAGAAACTTTACACAAATTTTATGAATTCCCTTTCTTCCTTGTATATATGTATAATAAAAGAATTTCTTTACAAGTCAAAGCGGAAACAGAGAGTGCAAATCCTCATAAACGGAAAATGCTAAGAGCCTGTTTTTAATTATTTTAAAAAATTACTTATACCTTTTTTAACTTACAAAATAATTTCAAGAGATTTTTAACTGCTTATTCATTTTTAATTTTAGTTTAATTAAGTTAAAAAATTATTTTTAATAAGCTACTATGAGATTTTTTAAAAAAACTAATTTTTTCTTATTAAAATTGCTAAAATAAAAATTTTATTATATTTAAGTATATATATTTTTAAAACACTAATTTTTTAACCGTTTTAAAAATATTTCAGTAATTGAGAATATAGACTAACAAGAGGAAGCAAATTTTCTTTAAAAAAAAAAAAGAAGAAGAAAAGAGTGAGAAAATGAAGCAAGCCCATTATTGGCATTGAATAATATTCGTGCGAAGCCTGTACGAAAAGTCCTTCCGGCTTTAAACTTTTCTTGGGCTCTCAAAACAGCCCAATATGACTCACTGGAGCTAACACGTGGCGACACGCTACATGGCTTGCAAAACACGCCGTGGCGCATCTTAGCCTTTCTCCCTTTGCCTATCCGTCTCCCAGTCGTATTATTCCTTGTTTCTCAAAACAAAACAAAGTATAAAACTACTGTTGCCCTGAAAACTTATTCGATTCTCGCAGATAAAGATCAAAGCTTCTCTCTTCAATTTTCTGCACACTCGCTCTGTCTAAAGTTCGTATCTTTCTAATTTTATATTAACTGTAGATCTGTTTATTCTTAAATTTTGTCCGTGTAGATTATAATTCCTCTTATTTTTCCTCCCTGATAGGTGAGCCGAGACAGCTGAGCACTTGGCGTTCAGGCTTAGGGATTTTAATCATGGTTTGTAATTCAGTAATTTTTTCCTAGTTCTCCTCTTTTAGAATTTCTATGATAGCTACTAACGCCAATGCGGTTAGTCCTAGGTTATTGTTCCGATGATTCCTCTGAATTCTGTGTTCTGGAACCGTTTCTTGTGCGCACTTTGTTAGACGTTTCTGCATAACCGGGCTTTAGTAATTCTGGGGTTTATCGGGAAAAGCAATGTGATTGAAGCGTAGTAAATGAATTCAAACTGATTTAATGAGACAAAAAATTGACTACAATTATCGTGAAAGCCATTGGCGTGGATGTTAACAATGATTGATGGTACTTGATGTTCAAGGAACTCAAAATTTGGTCATTTTATTTCTTGTCTGCTTCTTTTTCTAAGGCTTGTTTCTGCATTATGCGTAAGTTCACTTCTCTGCGTATGCTCTTATCCTAATTATCACTTTATGGAAGCTAATCTATGTTTTACCTAATAATTATGTTTTAAGTCTGTTTTTTATTCTGCAAATGCATTTTGCATCATCTCAGAAGCTGAAAAAGAGAGGGGGGAAAAAAAAAAAAAAGGAAACAGAGAAAGATATATGCTTTTCAACTTATAGTTTCGCCATCTCAATTCAGCTAAATAGTTTCTCTTCCTTGGTCTCTCTTGTTTTTCTTGAATTTGATAAACATTCTTACCCTGGAACGTGTTCTGTGTTCTCATTCCTGCATGAAGCGATGAATATAATTTGGCTGAAATGATTTAACTTGAATCAGTTTTTTCACAAGTTGCTAGGGAATCTAGCCTTTTCTTAAACCACGCATATGCTTCTGTATATCTTTGTAAGTAATAACTGTAGTCTCGAAGCATCAATTCCTTCCTTTGTGGCAAAGTGGAAAGTGGTTCCTGTTTTCCTACATTGATCTATCTTCCTTTCTATGATAACACCAGTATTCATCCGTAACTATAAATGTGTTTTTCTACGTTGATCTATCTCCTTTTCTATGATAAAGCAAGTATTCATCCACCATTATAAATGTCAAAAAGGGGACCAACCTGTCATCATTTGTTGGTTTTCTTTTTGTCTCTCTGAAAATAGAACATTGTACTTGAAAAAGCGTTCGGATGTGGTTTGGTGTTAAGCTTATTTCTTATTTCTTGTTATTATTGGTTCTTCTGATCTCATCAATTTTGCTTTTTATTTGCAGTTTTTTGATGGCTATGGATATCATGGAACATCATTTGAACAAACATATCGATGTTATCCTGCATCTTTTATTGATAAGGTTCGAGGCTTTGTTCCTTGAGCAATTTGAGTCACTGTCAACCTTTTTAATTGTCCGATTTGTTTAGTATAAAACTCCAAAATTTCCTTTATCTTGACTTTTTACAAAGACTTTGGTGTGTGGTTTATTTTTTCAATCATCAAATTTCTTAATTACATTCTATTCAAGAGGTAATTCTGCTGGCAGATAAATATTGATGTCTTTGTTTTTTCTTTTAAATTTTTGATTTAGTTAAGACTGTTAAGACTGCATTACTAATGCAATTTCATCTTCTGATCCCCCAGCCCCAGATAGAAAATGGTGACAAAAGTAAGTAAACATTTTATTTGCACTTGGAGTTCTTTTTTACATGTTTTTGTGAGTGATATCTCAGTTTCTCTTCTACTTTTTATTTTTACAGTCATAATGCCTCCTTCTGCCCTCGACCGGCTTGGTTAGTAACAGTGATTCTGTGTCAACCTCTTCCTCGTTTTCCTTGGTTTCTTTAGTAATTACCTGCATCTTGCTAAAATTCTGAAATTGAAGTTTAATTTTGCAGCATCTCTTCATATTGATTATCCAATGTTATTTGAGCTCCGCAATGCTGCGGCTGAGCGTGTTTCTCATTGTGGCGTTCTAGAATTTATTGCTGAAGAGGGCATGATATACATGCCATATTGGGTAGGCGCTATCAAGTTTATCTATTTTTTTGTCACTTTAATGGTTGTGTTCATAATTTAATGGGAATTCTCCATTTAGATGATGGAGAATCTATTGTTACAAGAAGGAGATATTGTACGAGTGAAAAATGTGACTCTTCCAAAGGGTACATATGTTAAGTTGCAACCACACACCAAGGACTTCTTGGACATTTCCAACCCCAAAGCTATGTAAGTTTGCCTCAATGCTTTATTTACTCTGTTGCTTTAGGTTAGGAAGTGCTTTATATCACTGCTAGTGATTCTCTTTGGTATTTGGCGCCCTTTTATTTACAATTAATACTGCATAGAGAGACAAAAGGATGTTCATTGTGGAAATATAAGTAGAAAGAACTCCTAGTGCTCAATGGCAAATTGGAAAATTAGAAGATAGAAAAATCAAAAGTTGAGGTGGGGATTGGGATGCAGAGAGAAAGAGAGCTAGCTTTTATGTTCCGATGAAGATGAACGATTTTTAATAGTTGGGTGATTTATTGGTCATGGGACGTTTAATTCTGCTTAGCAGTAATCGAAATCTCCTTCTCTCTCTTGGTTAGTATAGCTGGAAGCAACTGTTTAAGCTCTTACGACGGTCTTATTTGAGGCCTAAATTACTTTTAGAGCATATGGAGGATCATGAAGTATGTGGAGTTAACTTTTACATTCGAGTACTGATCTCCTCCACTGCTTCATTTTTTATAGGTCAAAAAAATTTCCTCTAGAGAAGAGGGTGGGTGGAGGGGTGTTGGGATCTTGCCCTTTCTGTAAAATTGGCTGTGAAGTTAAAACCCTGTGTGTTTAATAAGCATTTGAACTTAACAGATACTGCTATCTTCTAGATGAAGGATTTCCTTCCAAAAATTATCACTTCTTGATGGTTCTGATTACCCTTGTTTAGGCTGTTAGTTAGGACATTCTTTCTGTTGCTCTTAGCATTTACATCAGCTTATAGAGCACTTTATTTCCCCATGATTGATTAACTCGGTCATCTCAGAGGTTTATTGACTTAAATCTCTCAGTCCTATTCAGCTTGATAGACTCTTTTATTCTTTTTTTTAATTACTTTAGTTGCTTTATCATTGTTCACTGTTTTGTAGGATTGATGTAGCTAAATAGATCAGTTACTGCAACTGATTTTGTATTTATGACTTATCTGTTTGATTCTTTTCTTTTTCTTTTTTCTTTTTCTTCTTGGGAGGGGGGGAGGGGGGTTAAGTTGCTCACTTAGTCTGTGTTTCTTGGGATGCATAAATTCTAATATGATTTTGTTTTCCCTTTATGAATATTGTATGCGGCAATGTTTTCCGTGTAAATTAGGGTCCTAGGTCCAATTATGATTTTGTTATTTCTTGCACAGCTTGGAGACGACGCTTAGGAACTTTTCCTGCTTAACAACTGGAGACAGTATTATGGTGGCATACAACAACAAAAAGTACTATATAGATATTGTAGAAACAAAACCTTCTGATGCAATAAGTATCATTGAAACAGACTGTGAGGTGGACTTTGCTCCTCCACTGGATTACAAAGAACCTGAGAAACCTGTCCCCTCTTCTGCTTCAGTCAAGGCACCAGCAGAAGGTGAATGTTATTTTAATTTGTCTATTACTTTTAATGTTAGCCCTTATTCTTTAAGCCTGCTGCTCGGTATTAAAGTAAACTAGGTGTTTTCTATTGTGTGTTTGTTATCATTTCATGCTGATAATGCTATATTAACTGCTGCATCCTATCCCGCACTACGTTGCAGCATCTGATGTGATTAGGTGTTTTATTGATCAATTAAAGATTTTGTAAAAAGAAGGCTGAGAACATATAGGACCTTATGTTTCTTTCTTTGAATTGTAACGTATAAAAGGAGTAGAAATGGTGTTCATAACAATTTTGGTATCCATAGTGATGGAAGTTGTATTAACTTGAAAAACGTGAAGGATGAAGTGTGATTGTAGAAGATATTGGACTAATGTATAGAATAGTACATTTGTCATTAAAGTTGCTTAGGTGAGTCCTTATTACTCTCTCTCTCTCTCTATCTTGACAATCTCTGTTTCTAATCCCTTCTTTTTTGTAATTCTTCAGCCAACTTCATTCGTGCCACTTTTCCTTACATTCTTGGCTGGCCCAGCATGGGCAATCTTTGGTTCTGTTTGTAGTGGAATATTAGCCATCTTCATTGGGATGATAGATTTTTTATAATAAATAAAATGTATATGGTGGGCATTGGAAGTAAGATTTTGAGAACTATTAACTAAGGCAATCAAAGCTCTACCAAATAGAGGCTAAGATGAACACACCAAAATTTTTTTCTGATTCATCCGTGTGCTATGGGATTGTTTTATATTTGAGATATCAATGTAACAAATAAAGAGGTTAGTTCGTGCTTCTTTGTTGAGAAGTGTTGTTTCTATTAGTTTACTTTCAATCAATCTTCAATTTCTTTCCCCAATGAATGTTGCCTGAATTGTGCTTTGGTAATATGTGGATGAAATAGTATTTATGTTTTTGTTCACGCACATCCAGAGACTCCATCAGACTCTGAACCAAAATTCAATCCGTTCAGTGGCACGGGTAGACGATTAGATGGGAAGCCTCTAAAATGCCAGCCTCCACCAGTCTCGTCCTCAACTGGTTCCAAAGACAAGCGACCTGATGTCTCCAATAGTGGTGCCCAGTCTTCTGCAGGGTCAAGTTCACAGAGCGCCAATCGCCAGTCTCAGGGAAAGCTCGTCTTTGGATCAAATGTAAATCGTGCACGTGAAACATCAAAGGTTCTCTTACCTCTCTGTTTGAGGCATCATTTCTGTTTCTCCTCTATACTATGTTGTAACATCTTAAGTACTCAATGCTTTTGTTCTATAGGAAGCTGCTACGGAAACTAAGCCACAGGAGCCTCAGAAGAAAGAAGAACCAAAGTTCCAGCCTTTCACAGGGAAGAAGTATTCGCTCAAGGGTTGACTGTACATTCATCAATCAAGGCCTTATTCTTGATTAAGGCTGATAAGTTACGATGCACTGTGGGTCAGAACAAGTAATTCAACAAGGTTGTTGTAACATTATGAAATGTTTTGATCATATTTCACAGATGGAAAAGAAATAGAACTTGCAAATCTTTCAATTTACTCGGGTAAATTTATTTCTTAGTAGGTTTAAGGTCTTGCTCAGATGTGCTCTTTAAGATTTAGTTCTTTCTGCAGCATTAGATTCCCTGAGAGTTTCCGTGTGATATCTGGCCTAAATATTTCAATAAGCCTACTGCAGATTGGCATTATGTCTTTTGCTGCACGTCCATGGTGGAGGATATTATTACCACGCTTGGAGATCAGGCTAACTAAGTGAACTGGTCGTAATTTATTGTCCTAAATACTTTCGGTTTTCGTAATTTAGCTTTGTGCTTTGGTTATGTTTTGCTGTCTACAGTTAGTTGGCTAGCGCGTCGCGGTAGGATTGTAAAAATGGCCGAGGTGACATCTGTGCGACGAATCAGCCTGTACGGTAGGGGAATCGATGTGAGGAGAAGCGAGGGATTATCTTGTTCCCGAGAGTTAAAAATATTTGCTTTTGACTTTCTGTAAAGCTAAAAGTTGTTTCCAACAGTTTCGTTCCAAAAATATAATAAACAAAAAGTTGTTGTCAAAAGCTTGTAGTTTTTTTAAAAATATGTACTTTCTCACTTTCATTTTAATTTTAAGAAACACTAAAAATACATGACTTTAATTTTATTTATTTTTTTTAAAGAATACCATAACTTTCATTTTTTTTACATTATCATTTCAACGGACCTTTTTTCCAATATTTTCAAAATAATTTGAATGATTGAGAACAAACCTTTATTATTACACCATGTATGATGTAACCTCCCTTTCAAAACAATAAACCATGTAACTGCAGAAGAGAGAAATTTCTGTAGCGTTAATACCTCTGGCACAAGAGAGAAAAAGTAGGACCTTTGTGTCCATTTCCAGAGTGAACCCTACGTTGAGTCACAAATTGTGTCCAAACATCGAAAGTGCCCTGAATCTAAGATTTCATTTTCCTAGTGCTTCGAAGAATGGAGCACCTCCATGCCTTCTGGAATTCCCAAATAAATCAAAGAATGTGCTTTTTGAGCACGTTTCTGTCATATCCTACTAAAGCCTTCTCATGACATTATGGCTTTCAATGCATCTCTCACATGGCGATATTTGAATGGGAAACCCAATTCCATTGCTCTAGTGGGAAGCACCTTTTGTCCTTCCAAAACCTAAGATAACCACTTTAATGCAATCAGCGGAGAGTGAAATAACAGGAACGTTCATGAGAGCAATATCTTACCACTGCAGCTCCTTCCCCCAGAACAGCCTTGAGTGCGATGTCTGGTACCGGTAACCACGACGGCCGACCTATAACTGAACCCAGTTGTTCACACATCTCGCCCAGCCTCACAGGATTTGGTGCAGTTGCATTAATGACACCTGCAATGAACAAAAACAGCTACCTATGTAGATCATAATCACAGCATGAGGATAAGAATACTTTCTATGACATTCTGACAACAGCTCCCTCGTCCAAATGAAACATCAGATGTTCTGCCTAGAAGAACATGCAAATATTTTCCCCCTCTTCCCTGTTTGTATGCTGTACTTCATTCTTAAGGCCCAACTGTGAAGCAGTAATGACGGTGGAGTTATACATATGTAAAGAAATATACAATTGTTTGCTTGCATCATTCTCAAGAGTGAAGCAGTGATTACGCAGTTCCGGTTTACCCAGAAAAAAAAAAAAAAGATTATGCAGTTCCGGATATATTGAAAACAATCCATAGTTCTCTGTATCTCCTAGCCTTCTAGCTCTCAAATCTTTAAAAATATGGAGAAAAATATACTTGCTGTTCAAAGCCTCTCAACAAATTATACGTAATGTCAAAATAAGTATCACAAGACAACAAGTATTCGCAAGAATCAACAAGAATTCCTGACAAAAGTTTGTTCAAAGTCACTCTCATTTTGATGAGCTAATGAAAATGCACCAGTTGTAATTGAAAGACTGACGCGAAACTGGCTCCTTATTCCCTTGTCCTATGAGATCAATAAGCATATATCACATAAGACTTGCCTTTATAGGATGGGTTGGATAAGGCTTCGCATATCAGATTTACTAAGTCATCCACATGAATCCATGAAAACCTACAAATAAAGCAAAAGAATTTTCTGAAGTAATGCTGAAGAGACATAGGTTAGTTGCATAGTTTAAAGGATCTGACCAAGTAACCCAACCCCAGGCATAAGGTGCAAAATGCAATTTACCCTACGTAGCATCCTTTCTAAACTCAATGGCAAGCAGATAGGAAGTCCAATCTTTTGTTTGAAGCATGGCCCTCTTTCTTTTTAACTCAAAACAATGGAAAAATGCTGCTTTTGAAAATGCTACCAAAGTACCATTGTTGTCCAGAGCCTAGTGGTCCGCCAGCAAACATCATAAAAAGAGGAATCATTTTTGCTGCAGATATATCCAACAAATCAAGAGGTACTCAGTTATCTCAATCAATCAAATCCAAGAATAAGAAGAATCAGAACATGTGTTGTCCAGCATCTAGGTTTCATTAGTTATATGCTAAATAATGGATCCAGGAAAACTACTCAACTTAATTGAACAAAGTGGTAACTAGAAAGTTAAATATGTCATTGCCTCATGCGCTCTCTCGGACTAGGTATATTCAGACTGCCAACTATCCATATGTTACCATATGAAACACAAAGATAAATAACATTCTAAACCTGGCCCCATCTTCTAAGATGCATTTTCACTAAAATTTGTATGAAAATAATTCCAGATTCAGAAAACTATAACCCCTTGACATGACATTACTAAAGGATTTTCCAGTGAAATTCAGAATTCAACCCCTTAGTATCTAAAATATGGACAAACATTTCAAACATGCAATCATACCCAAAGCACCACCATCTTTTCCAAGGACAACGCCAATACGAATCAGTGCAAGCCTCACATCTTTGTTAACTTTTAGGGCATTTGCTTCCCATTCTCTACAAACCTGGGAAACACATTCACAATAATGGGGTCAGGAACATGAAATGCAACAATGCAAGTTCAAGGACTTGTCTTCCTATTAAAGAAATTAGTTTACTACAGTATTAATTCGTGGCCAAGGAATTGTTTCCCTATTAAAGAATTAGTTTGACTATAATATTCATGGCCAACATAGCTAACACTGTACTGGGTTTACCTCTGCCAAGTAGTCATTTCCTGATGGACTCTTCTCATCAAACACCTGTGTTTCACTGGTTCCTGAGTGTTCAACGGAGTAGAAAGGAAACTGGGATTGTTACACTAGATAATAGCAGAAGGTCCTTGAAGATAACTCTTCAGTGTAAAAAACCTTTCAACTCTGTAAATTTACTCATAAGTAGAGAATCAAACTACAGAGATAACACAAATCAACTCGTCTAATGGATATTCATGCTTTTAGCAGTGAAAGTGAATATGAGAAGACAATATAGTCTTCGCTCCAGTGGCAAATAATTTCATGAGAACAATGTACTGGACAGTTTTATCTTAAAATGAGAAAGGATTAAGGGTCATATACCGTAATAACCAACAGCTGTTGCACTGATCAAACCTGTGGGGCGAACTTCATTTCGTAAATCGTTTATTAAATCTACAACCTACAGAATATGCTGAAATCGATCAGCTCACTACCATGAATTGAAGTTGATCAACTCAAAACAATAGTTGTATTTAGGAAATAAAATTAGCTACAGAGTTAGTAGTAAATTAATTGAGAAAATGCAAAAAGGAAACCTTTGAGGTAACTCTGATCCTGCTTTCCTTGATCTCTTTCTTGATCTGCCAGATTTCATTATTAAAAGGACAAATTGGTGACGTTATGAACACATCAAAATGTATAACAAATAATAGAAGAAATGAAATGTGCAATTGCTCAAACGCAAAAACCTACATTGTACCACATAATCTATGCACGTGCTGTTGCAAAAATATACATGCAAAGCACATGATTCTTTGATCATATGCTACTAATAACATACTACTTTTGCATAGTTTGCCTTTTAATAGATTCACAAATAGCCCAAAAATGGTTTCCCAAGACAAAAAAGCAAGAGAAACTAAGATCCTAGACCTCCATACACTCCTTGACAGCCAACCAATCAAAATTCACAATATCTGGTAACTCATTCAGCGCAACCCAAGTAACATAATTCTTATCAGATTCCATGAACTAAACAAAATTTGGAAAACTGGAGGACAAACTGAAAATTCACTTTTCAGTTTAAAAGATCCACATTATGAGACAGTTAGATATTGTGCACAAGTACATATTTTTTTATTTATTCTGATAATGATTTTTTCCTGGCAAATTCAGGAAGCTCTGGATCATAAATTCTTTGAAATGCTTTCAGTCTTCCTCATACTCCATGTATGATCTTAGGTTTAGAACTCAGATATATCCAGTTGTTAGAGTCATGACAACTTTCAAACCAGCATAACTCAAACAAGAAGAGATTCCACATCTTCTGTTCTCACAAGTCAACCCTATCTTTATCGTTGTGAAATTCCTTTACATTCTTCAGGATATCACATTTCTGGTCACTGACTAATGACTTTGCTGAACTATTTAAATGATCCAAAATGGCATCCTTCCACCAAGTACTTAGCAGTAGGTCTTCGATATCATACCTCAGGAGACCATCTTGTACTTATAGGCATTCCAGCCAGATTTACTACAGCAGTAGAACACTGAATAGAATCCTTCCACTCTGGCTCCTCAGCAATAACAACTCTAGGAAAGTCCTTGGCTAAACATTTAGGAGATTGAAAACATTGTGAGAGAGGGAAGAGGAGAAAATTCAATGAATTGAATAAGCATGAAAGATCACAAAAAGGAGGTGAAGAATGAACAAGAGGAAACAGAAAGTTTGAAATCCTAATATTCTTATAATAATATATTTCAAATAGATCAAACAAAAAGGATAGTGGATACTGTTCTATGTAAAAAAAAGTTCCAACTGACCTTAAGTTCAAGAAATCAGAATTTTGAACATCCAGAAACATTTGTATGCATGAAATTTCACGGAAATACTTGAATAATATTTACCTTCTTACCCGGGAAAATTGATATTGCTTTAGATCTAGACCTCGTCAAGACACGAACATGGCGATTATCTGCATTTTTATGAGATGAAATTGTTAAGCTGAATCTTGATGTCAGTGAATCAAAACCTATATCCACGGTAGAAGTTCACAGCTAGCATAAGCAAACCAGTAACATGTTCATGATTCTGTGAAAAGGTAAGATTTAGCATTGCACCAACTAGAGCCATGGAACAAAACATATTCCGCCCAGCTGAAAGAAGTGTTTCATCAACATCTGGATATTCTTTTAAGTTTGTGCCTTTAAGTCCTAGATTAAGATATGAGCAAAGCTAGAAATGACATTAAAGGTAAGACTAAGGAAGCAAGTTGTATAATACTAATACAAGTTTTTGTAGGTATAGATGAGAATATCCTCTCCAAGTTTATTACTGCTGGCTCACTTTTCCTCAAGTAATGCAAAAGAGGACCAAACATGCATCTGAAATTCTCTACCAAGACAATGAGAGGCAGTCAACAATATAGATGAGATAGAGAGGCAACTGATCAGATCTTTACCCTCTTGCAATATGCATAGAGAAGCCTATTTTGAGCTGCAGTTCTTCTTGTAACAAATATTCATGGTTGCATTATCCTTGAAAGAGTAGTATACCTGCATGTAACCTTTGGACCAATCTTTTGCCAATAAATCCTGTAGCCCCAGTCACAGAAACAATCATTTGATCTGCCTGCACTGACTGAAAAGGGTAAATGATATTCGCACTTGCAGAAATAATAGCTATTATAAAACTATACTAGGCATTAGAGTCTCTTGAGGGCTGATGTTTTTGATCCACCGAGCAAAATATCATAGTATTCACAACATAACCCGCTAAATGAAAATGAGGCGTATGCACCAAGATGCTACATTATGCTTGTTACAGGGTAAAACCGTATTGGTAAAGAGACCCTAAAAATTGAAGTAAAGAAAAAAGGATGAATTTGCAACAAGTTGGGGGGGGGGCAGGGGGGAGAGGAAGATGCAGCAACCCAGTGGCAGAGCTCGCAAAAAGTTATGTTTTGTGAATCCCACTTTTCACCACCACCTTAAACCTTGAAGAAAATATTTTATACTTTGCTCTCCTTTGGACCCAAAAAATAGCAATGCTCTTCCCTCCTTCTCAAATATATTCCTTTGCTCCTCCTTTGGACCCAAAAAATAGCAATGCTCTTCCTTCCTTCTCAAATATATTCCTAAGTTTTAGTTTTAATTTCATCCAAATATGATCAGTTATAAATTTTTGCAAATCTATGACATAACTGCTTTATTTTTATATTTCGTTACATATAAAAATGGTATGCAAAATACAACTGAATGCTCTGATGTAAAAAGCACCTTAGAATTATTTGATTTTATAAAAATAGTTTAGGTTCTTTAAAATAATAGTATGGAATTCACAAAATAAATACTTAATCAATTAATTTAACATAAGAAACAATGGCGTTGTAACGGTTAAAAGTAAAATAACAGTACGAGAAGAGATATTAGTTACCAAATTCTTGTTACAACCCTGACAAATAAAAGTGCTCCTTATCAGAGTTTATGAATTCATTCCACATACCTCTCTAGATATTTCAAAAGCAAAAAATGAACATTCTTGTTACAATAGGTTGTAGTTACTAATTACATAAAATCTCATTTCACTTAAGCCAAAGCAACCTTGCGAACCTTTACACTCATCAAATAGTACATTTTTCTCTTAAACTAGTTGACTGGTCAATCTCTCCCCCGTCCATGAAATCCTGGCTCCGCAACTGGAGCAATCCATCTTTTTAAAGAAACCGCATGCTCCAAAACATCATCAATAGACAAAAGATTGAAAATGTTCCAAACTTGCGAAACTACCACTCACCTTCTGAGAATCACTGGTGCACCGAATTCTGAAAAGCCGACTGCTACAAGCCTAGAAATTACCAAGAGAAGATCATATCAGAAATGCTGCACTGTGAATAAACTAAAAGCATGTGATAGCTAAAAGCAACATGAGAAGAGAGGCAGACGCGTACAGGAAAAGCTTGAGGAGGAGAAATATGAAGAGAAGACGAGACGGAGTTAGACCAAGCGAAAGCAGCAGCGCCACGAAGCTCCATTTTGCTTCGATGAATTCTTGTAATTTGGTAAACTAATGGCGGAACCAAAGCTAGCAAATGTTGGCCTTTGCCTTGCAAAACAGCGAAAGAGATGACAGTACCAGAGTGTCAAATCTCTTTTCGTCTATGCTCTGGCGGTGTCGCCGTCGTGTTTGATTTGGAGCCACCAATGCGTTTCCCCACAATATCCTAACGGAAGTCCCCGTTTCGTCGTCTTTATTTGATTTTGGTCGCTACAGACTTTTGCTATTGATGTATTATACTCTTCTTTCCTCTGTCAGAAATAGGAGACTATTGCTACTCCTCCGTTTTAAAATTTCAAAATATACGATTTTTTCCTTTCACACGATAATTAATATTTTAATTAATTATATATAAAAATTTAATAAATATTTAAAATATTTTTATTAAAAAATAATCAGTTAATATTAAAATTTAAATTTAACATTAATAATTAGTGTTGAAAACTTAATAATTTTTTTAAAAATATAAATATTTAAATAGTTAATTAAAAATAAGAGTAAAATTAAAAATAAAATAATAAATAAAATTTTTTATATAAAAATATGACGTATTTTGAAATAAAATAAAAAATATAATATATATTTTAAAACAAAAAGCATCTCTCCCAAAAAAAATTTCATATTCGTGATACTTGTAAAATTTTTTCTTGAAATAAGAATTTAGTACTTAACCTTTATGAAGTTACCTAAATGACAATTACATTAGGGATTAGGGATGTGCTAAAGCAACATACAAATTACTAATGTAATAAAATTATACTTTATTTTTAGTATTATTTTTTTCTGTATTTTATCTTTCTCTTTCTACTTATGTGTCTAGTAAGGTGACCTTTAAGCCCCTCTTAGGGTTTTCACCCGGGAAAATAAGGCCATCCATAATTTTTTTTGGAGTGAATTGATGGTTTCTCGTGAAAAATCATAAATAAATTTGAGACGATCTCGTAATTTTTTGTAAGAGATTTTTTAATTTTTTTAAATAAAAATAGTTATTTATGTGAGTTTATTAGGCTAACTCTGAAAGTGTACTTAGATTGATTTTTTAATAAAAAGAATTTTATTTTTTAATTTAATTTTTATTTTATAAATAATTTATTTTTATAATTTTTAATATAATATAACTTAAAAAAATTAATTTAAATACACAATAATTTTAAACATGTAAACGTTTGTTCGGCCAATAAATTTACACCGGCAAAACAAGTGTTTGCCCCCCTAAATTCAGACAGGCAAAGAATTATTCCTTTAACAAATGGGCTAGGCGAATAGCCTATAACCCATTATATTTTATAGGTTTCCGTATTTGCCCAAACCAACTGCATGAGACGAGAAATTATTAATAGTTTGTATTATTACATTTAGAAAACTTGTTACATTTGTGTTAAGATATATATTTTAATATGCCTTAAACTAGGTTGATGAAATTCTTAAAAAACAAAATTAAAGAAATTAATTGTATGATTCAAATAAAATATTTAAGAAAATAAATATTAATTTTGCAAAATTTTGAAATAGAGATATAGGTTTAATGTTGAATTAAAATATGATTGTTTTGTTAATTAAAGAATTTCAATTAAATTATATACCATTATTATAATAAATCAATTATGTATACTAAATTATAATTTCTCCTTATATTACCAAAATCATTACCGTCAAATAAAAATTACAAATTTATAATTTTTTAATATTTAAACGAACTCAGTATGTCTATACTTTTTTCCTTTCAAACACACAATGTTATGACAAAAAAAAAAAAAAACAAAAACAAAAGCGTGGGACCATACTACATATTCACAACAAGAGATTATGTTGGGCCTTCTCAGAGAAAGATAGTGGGCAAAAATATAAAAGACAGTGAATTAAATTTGTTAATTTTTCATCCCCTAAATACTATAATTATTTATAACTATTTATAAGAGCCTCATTCTACCTATAATTTTTATTTTTATATTTTATATTATGAAATTAAAATGTGTATAAAAATGAAAACAAAAAATAATAATATATATATAATTAATTTTTTTAATATAATAAGATAGTTATTAGGTAATTATAACGATTTTCTCAAAACATAAATGTCCAGAAAGTAGGGGCACATTTGTTAATAAGTCTAAATATATGCACTCATCTCGTAATTGGAGAATCACTAGTTCACTACCCTTAAAACATGACTAGAGGCCATGTAATTTTTCACTGAGAGGTCATAGGGCTTAAGCTCGCCGGAGTAGGAACAAGAATGGCGATGGTGCAGTGGTGCGGCGCGGTAGCGAGGAGGGTAATGATGGCAGCCGAGCAACGCTTGGCGTACTCTTCACTGTCGCCATCGACGACATCAACTTCTGCAGCGGCACCAGTCCTCTGCGGGCTAGGAGACCAGAGGTCGAAGAAAGGGAAGCGATTTAAAGGCTCCTATGGAAATTCGAGGCCGAAGAAGGAGAAGAAAATTGAACGCATCAAGGATAAAGTCGAGGTCCCCAGGTCTACTCCTTGGCCTCTACCTTTCAAACTCATCTGATTTGATAGTAATGCTTGAAATGAATAAAACACGATATTGCCGGCAAAGTTTTTGTAGTTTTTACTGTGTTAGATCCTGAAAAATATTGTTGATTTGGCTCAGTAGACTGAAAATCATGTGTACATTTTCTGTTATAGATGAGTACTCTGGTATATGCTTACAAGTGTTTGCGGTCCATGTTAACTAGTTGCAAGTACTTCATTTCTGGTTTCATTTCCAAGCGTCTAAATTTGATCGTCCTTGGTAATTAATGTCAGTTGAAAGTTTAGATCCTGAGGTGTCTCGAAAAATGGCTGCAGGAGGGCTGGGTATTGCTCCCATTTTATTAACATGAAAGAAGTTATTTCCTACAGCCTGCTTTGTTTCGTTTTTCCTGAACAAAATTTGCTTTAAGGTTGAATTGTTCGGTACTACATGTATTATTGTTTGCTTGGAAGTTTAACAAGAAAGAGCTTTGATTTCCTTCTTTCTTTTAATAGTTTCTATGGTCATTAATTCTGTTTAGATCTTAGAAGGGGTTGTTTGAAAACCAAGGTTGAATTCTGCAGGTAGTAAATCCACCGTCTCATTATCTAATGATTAGTCGATAGGAATAATTTGGTGGTGGTTCTGGACAAATTCAGGAATTACTCAATTTCAGATGGCTTTGAGGGGGAGATAGAAAATTTGACATAAGGACTTTTGATGGGGGTGCTTGTATTTTGTGTTGAACGTAGTGGTGAATTCTTACAAGAACTTATATACATGCATCTTACAACAAAATACCATTTTTCTTACATTGTACTCAAGCGTGTGAATTCTTGAGTGAGTGCATACATGCATCCGAAATTGCATCTCCTTTATGCTCTTGTAGAGATTGGAATTTTGCTGGCATCAGATGATACATTCTTCAAATCTGTGTTTGAAGTTTTGCTTCTAAAAATAGTTCTATTCTTGGCATGTTGTCCTGAATCAATATATTGCCAAAAAATGACCAAGGGCATAATGGTATATGGCATCATGTTAGCAACGCATTGCTTCTTGGTTCACATACACTGGTCAAAGACTCGATGAGGATGTCCGCTTTCCTCTTTTTCAGGTCTTTTTTTTTTTTTGCTGAATTTGTTTTCGGTCATATTAATTTGACTGGTTAAAGTAGCGAATACAAAACAAAAATGAAAAAAGGATATCCAGAGAGTTCCGTAACATTTAGCCCGCTACTGCATGGCCAGAAATGGTGCAGAATCAAGTGGCATTTTGGTGTTCCCCATTCACAGATATCTTTACTTGCAGGCCTTTCACTTGATGATTGTTGTTATCTAGTCGCATGACTGAGGCTTGATGGACGACCATATGATGACGTGATCAAATGTCAAGGAATTGCATGTTTTTTCCTGATGTTGGTAAAACGCTCTATAGTGCACGATCAAATCCTGCTAAAGGCCTTTATAAATGTGTGTTTCCTTTCCAACGTCCAAGCAAAATCACATGGTTTTGGGGTTCAGGTTACGCGATACTCTTTCTAATGTCATGAAAATTTCCACTGTAATTGCTCAAATTTGACGCCATCTGAGTGTAGAGTGAATTATTCATTGCGCTCTCTGGACAAGCTAATATGACAACCATGTGCATTTGTTGCTAGACCCCTTGGGTCACACTGGTGACGTACATTCACCACTTTGATCTCGTATCTCATGTTGGAAACCGCAAAATTGGAAAGCAACAGTTAAGAAACTAGAAACTGGTAGAAAACAAAATCCAGAGCAAAACCAATATCAAGTTTTTAGCAAATGAAAAATACAAGGAAATTTGGCCACTGATATGCCGCGTGCTTTAACCATGTACATGTACCATTAAAACAGATAATGATAATTGGACTGCACTAATTAAAGACCTCACTTTTTAACATCGTTCTTTTATCCTCAAATACAGCAACGATAATCAAAGATACAGCCCGTTTTTGATTTAGTATACTGACTCATGTTTCGTAAGTAGCCCGTTCTGCTCCTGGTAGTCCCGTCTTCCTCATCGTTCTGATTGCCTTATTTCTCCGCATTTTTATGAATTCTAGTCTCCGCATTATGGGTCAATTTTACGGCCTACACTGTTGCAAATGTAACGAGGATCGAACATCACATTCGCTTTGTCAACCAGACAATGCTGTATTCACCCCCTTATACAAATTCTCAATGAAAATGCGTGCCGGCTTCCACATGTATATCTCCATAGTATCTTTAAGGAAATCTTAAAGGACACTGGAATTACAGTATGGTAGTCAGCACCTTTGGCATCCATGATCCAACAGAGTCAATTGCAGTAAAGTGGACCCATATACCAGAAAGCAATAGAAAATTTAAGTCCATTATTGATCAATGCACGTTGAAAGCCAAATTTGAGTTCAAAAGGTCAATCAGATGGTGCAACCTCACTAAGGGAGGATCCTATTAAATCCAAAGACTGATGCATAAGAAAACATTTGATTTGATTAAGAATATTTTCAAATGAAACACAGATCAACAAGCTTTCTATTTGAGATTTCGTCAAAACCAACCATCTTGAAAGAAAAACTCAAAGAAACCAGGCCCTTCCAGCATCTGTTGCCCCTTCAGAATCTGCAAGGATAAAATTTCACCATAGAAGTGAACAGATAATACATAAGGAGAAGCGGTGTAAATCCGCCATTTATTGAAAACTCATAACTGTGCACCTCACCACGAGTTACCTGTCCTCACCACAGATATGAACAACAAATTACTACTAACAGATATCAGTATGCAAAAGGAGAAATTGGAGTAACTACATGGCAAATCCAAGGGCTAATAGATGCTATTGATTAAGTCAACAAGTTACAGTAAGGTGTGGAAGCTTGTTTTGGAAAGGAAATAGAAAGCAAAAACATTTGACATCGTCTATGAAGAGTTTCTTTCACCATACATAAAGAAAATACGGATGCCATCCATGAAATTATGATCCATTACTTCAGATGGATGATGTTTAAGAATGTTAATGAATATAAACTTAATTATTGGCTAAAATAAGATTAAATCCGCATAGTTTCAACCTACTACAAACAATTCGAACACATCAAGATGGCAAAAAATATTTAATAAGAAATAGCACTAACCTTATTTATTCTACCCGAGAAGGATCACATTTTACTCGTTCTCTTCTCGACCATAGTCGTATATAATCTCAATCTGCAGACAAAGCATCTAAATTAGCAGACTGCAACCAATCAAGGAGTGAATATTGTCCTAACCAAAGAGACATCAACAAAATGTTGCAGAGAGACATAATAAGCACAAAATCTATTGAAGCGGTAAACAGCCTAATAACACACCCAAATATGCCATTTGGTAGTTGGTTCAGAAGGTCTGAACAAACTAAGGATGAAGTTGAGATCATGACCAGTACCAACAACACAAATCACACTAAATTCACAATAAGAAATACATCCCCAGTCCCATAGGAAATTACAGAGCTGAATCATTCTTTGTACTCAAACTTGAAATAAAATGATGAAGACGATAGAACGAGTTTCATAACTAGAGGGCCAGATATCTCCCTCATAGCATGCCTGAAAGCCTAGGAAAAATTTCTTGCCACCAGAAATGTAATTATAATTGTTGAGATGATATCACCCTTGAGAGGCACTTTAGCACCTAAACAAAGGTAACTTATAGAATTGAGAAAAGAAAAACAAGAGTTTCTCTATGTAAATAAAATAACAAGGCAGCCAGTGAAATTATGTTCAGGTTAACATCCAATAGATGTTCAAGCAGTACTGAGAAATTCAGAATATGCATAAATAAGAATAAACAAATTAACAAATCAAAAAGAAGAAATTAACCAATCAATTAACTTTAAAACATTACCCCAGAGCCCAGGGAACTGACCATTGAAAGAATTGAAAACCATTAAACAGGCTGATAACAACTGATCACACAGATTTCTCATTTTTTTCCTTTTCTTTTAAAGAGAGAAAAAGATAATACAAGATTCCAAATATGCTTGCAACTTTCCCCAGTCGCATGTTCTCTAGACTGATGTGGTTTAGAAAGAGTAACTTCAGAGCCTGTCTAGTTGTGCAAAAGGAAGATGGTAGAAAGAAGCAGATATCTGGAATCCGCATCTCACAAATTTCTAAGTTCACTTTCTTATACAACAATTTCAGGAAAATTTTCCTCTCTTTTTTCCCCCATCTCCATTTTATCCCTATGTGCAATGGTTCTCCATAAGGCAAGATTGTACTAACTATATGAAAGTGAAAAAAGGTATGTGAATTAAGTAGAATATTAAGCACCAAAAGTCCTCAAATTAGACAAGGCCACTAAGAATAGACACCTTTTATGAAATTCATAAAACACCAAAACATTGTAGTGTATAATAAAACACTAAAACATCGTGAAATTTAATTGTTCTGTTTGCACATACCAATGTAAGGATCAGGGTGGCGCAACTTATTATAGGTTGCTTCAGCATTAGTTATCAATCTATCAATAGTTTCAAGATCTTCCTGGAAATAAAAGTCAAAAAAGGCAGTATAAGATCATGGTCATTGTATATCAGAAACATTATGCAAGGAAATGCTACACATTTTTTTGGTCGAAATGGGATGCTGCAATTTTTTTCCTTTTTTGGTTCAAATGCTACTAATTTGATGTCAGTCCCAGTAACAGCCCTGTATCAATTTGTCATCAAGCAATCACCACCATGAAAGCACAGTTTTTATCTACATGCTCAAAGCTGAACTACTGATCCCCTAAGCAAAATATCCAGCTTAACGTTTTTCAACTTAACTCCAGGGAAGTGCAGTCACTTAATAAATTAAGTAACTATGTGACCAAAGAACACTTTCTCCAGAACTACTTTGATTTTCCAACACTTAAAAGCAAAAGAACCTTCACCATCAACAAAAAGCTGCAGATTTTTGCAACTGTTGGAACAGAAACTCCTGCATTCCAGGGGGTCAAACCCCTCTCCACTATTTCCTCCCTATCACCTACTCCGAAAAGTAAAATGAAATAAAAATCCATGCCGAGAAGAAATTGAAAAGATTTAATGACGGATTCAGCATTGTACAAAATTGAAGAATTTTTAACTTCTACTAATGCGTCATAAGTTATATATATCGAATAGAAAAGGTCAATGAAATTCATATCGAATACCACGTGTTTGTTGGCCTCGAACTTTTCTCTGAGAGCATCGGCCTAAACAAACATAAATAACTATCGTTAGCTAAGAAATTATCAGTGATTCAGAAGAGAATTTATCTCATGATGTTTTAAAGAAGCCGAGAACAATTAGATCGAGTGATGGAACAAAACCCTAGGAAACGAAAAACTTACATCAGGATAGAAGCGATGGCGATGGACCGCCCAATTGAGTGTGTCCTTGAGAGCTCGCCTGTACAGGATCCTCACTCTCTCCTTCTGCGCGGCTCTTCGAGCCAGATAGGATGCGGATGCTAAGCTCATTTCCTCCGCACTCTGTGTCTGTCTCTCTGTCTTTCTCTGCTATGTTCGGGAGACTCAAAGGTTATTGTTTATGTTATGTTCTCAACTCTCCAAGTCTCAACAACGATGAGATGAGATGGAGTCGAGGAAAGTAGGCCAACGAGGCCCTGGCCGACGTCGTTCCTTTTCCTTTTCCCCCTTCTTTTTTTAATTTGCTTTTGTAGGCAATTGGCAATTTGGGGCCCTTGCCCTGCGGCCTTTTCGCTCTCTCTCGTGTGTAAAGTAAAACTGTTTTGTCTGGAAATCTTAGGCTGTGTTTGGATAAACTTTTCAAGAGAAAAAATTTTATTTTTTATTCTTTTTATTTTAGACTTTATTTTTTACACAAATAATTTAATTCTTAACACAATTCAACTAAAAAAAATATCAATTCTATCTCACCCTTACTCTTTGTACTCTTCAAACTAGATGTTATATTAGACTTGATACAAAGGTTGAGACCGATCATATATAAATTATACAATATTTTTAATTTTTTTACTAATTAAAGATGTTTGTGATAAAATGCATATTAGTATTATAACTTATTTTTTTGAAATTTAAAATTTTAATAGAAGAAATTAGAATAAACATTTATACTAAAACAATTTCAAATATGAATATGACTCTCCTTGTACTTATCTCTAAAACAACACAAGATGAACTCTTATCGCTCCCATCACCCTATGTAATACAACCTACAAGATCGTTTCCAAAGTGCTGGCTGCACGAGCACCACTGAAGGAGGCGGTCCTGTGTGTCATCAAGGAGGAACAAAAGCGTCTTCCTACCCAACCGTCTGATTACTAATAATTTAATCTTGGGATATGAGACCTTCCATTGAATGTAGCAGCATCATTGTACCCGTGTGCAACTAATGGCTATCAAGTTGGATCTTAGCAAAGCCTACAACCAGGTGGAATGGAGGTTCTTGGAGGCAATACTTCGTAAAATGCAGGTCCCGGAAGTTTTATTGCCTTGCTGCTGCAATGTCTATCGTCCACCTAGTTCCAACTTCTTATTAATGGGAAACCAACTCTGTCCTTCAGCCCGATCAGAGGCTTGAGACAGGGTGACCCACTATCTCCTCTTCCTTTCTTGGTTTGTGCTGAAGGCCTATCAAGTTTGATTCGAGTGGCTCATCAGCAAGGGAAATGGCCAGGGATCAAAATGGGTAACGGTGCACCATCCCTCACTCATCTTTTATTTGTGAAAGACAGCTTACTGTTGACTCAGGCTTCAATGGGCAGAATGGAACATATCAAGATATCATACACACTTACGAGCTGCGATCTGGTCAGACTGTTAACTTCTCCCAGAGTACGTGTTGTGGTTTTCGGTGGAGCTATAGCTGAACGGCGTCGCAGGGATATTACCACTTTCTTAAGGATCCAGGAATCTGATGGCCACGAGGGCAAATACCTCAGTTTACCCACTACATTAGAGACCAAATCTGGAAGAAAATCGAAGGCTAGAAGTCCAAGTAATTGTCTCAGGGGTACGTGAAATCTTATTGATATCTATTGACCCAAGTTACAACCTCTAAATTTTTATAATTAACAGAAACACGTTTAATTAATCTAATAAAATTTAATAAGTGATTTTAGAATAAATTTTAAAGAAATGATCATGATGAAGTCACTTAAATGTAACGTTCAAGACTAGGTTTTTGTTTTTAGTTAAATTTTACATACTTATGTTAAGAATAGTAGAAGAAATAATATGAGCATTATGTGTTTTATGCCAGTCAAATTCTCTCCTCAATTTTTTTTCTTTGAAAAATGCATTTGGTTGTTCCTTTAGAACTTTTGAACTCAAAAGGCTTTTTTAAAAACTATTGTATGAAAGAAAATTTTTCTCAAAAGTCAAACAAGATATGCATTTTTCTTGAACTTGTAAAATGGATAATTACCTAAAAGATTTCAAAACTTCAGATGAGAACGATTGATTGGAAACTTGGTCTTGTATTACCTAAAAGATTTTTAGACTTTTTCATAGGCAACAACTATTGAAACCTTATCTTATAAAAGGAAGAATTTGATAAGAAAGAAATGCTGCACCTTTATATATGGGCTTTGACAAAATGGAAACTTTGGCTTTACAAATGGTGATGGTTTACAAAAGAAATAAAAAATCAAAATTTTCTTGGGACTTCAAGTTAGCTAAATAGATATCTTTTCACACAATCTCTCATTTATTCATAAGCTTTGTATATTTTTTATATATATATAATCCTTTGCACAAGAGCTTCTTGAAAGATGAGAGTATAAGATTGAAACAGGGAGATTTCAACTGGGGCTGCAAAGAAAAAAATAGGCAAAGTGTGAGATGAAATTAAAAGCAAGCAAAAGTTGTAATTTTTTCATCTTCATCTCTTCAAGGTTCATGTGTATCCTTTAAACTTGTGACACCTAGGTTGAGAAGGTTTTTAGATGAAAAATAATTGCTAGACTATTGAAAACTAGTGGTGATATAGTTGCTAAATCTATATACAAAGCTAATGTGTGCAACTTGAGGGTTCTTGATAGAAAGTTACTTGAGTTGTATAGTTTGATTTCTACAATTAAAGAGATTGTGTTTAGTGAAATACTTGAGATGAAATTTTCAATGAGTAGATGTAGATATATTGTCGAACCAGTATAAAAATCATTGATGCTATTTTATTTCTTTTATTACTTTACTTTGAAAATTTGCTTGTTTTATTTTCGATCTATTTTCTCCAATAGAAACATCTTTTTACTAGAATGATTTAGTTCAAAGTATACTTTCCACGTCATGGAAAGTTGTGTTGAAATTGGAATCCACATTATAATATAAAAATTTAACATAAACTTGATAACTTTTGAGTATTGGTTTTGAAACTAGTTGAGTTATGCTATGATTAGCAAGGTTGTTTGCGTATGCATATCTTCTAATCCGATAGAGAGTTATACTTTGAATCTAGCAAACCTTTCATGTGTTACTCAAGATAATGTTACTATGTGCTAACTCACGTTGAGAATAATAGCTTGATACCTTATCTGGCTTTACTTATGATTTAATTAACTTGCTAATAGCAAACTATCCAAAGGCCAACTTTAGAAATCTTTTGAGAATTTCTTTTAATTTTAAATAAGTTCATTTTTGTAATATTCCAACTCACCTTATTTGAAAACATCATAGGTTTGATGAAGCAATTTTGGTGGAACTTTCCAAAGGATAAGGGTATCTGTTGACCGAAATAGGACCTTTTATGTAGATCAAATGAACAAGGTAGAATGCGGTTTAAGAATTTTGAAGCTCAACCAGGCCTTTTTGGCTAAGCCCACATGGTGAATATTGAGATCCTACATTGACTTATTAATTTAACAATTAATTACTTATAAGATTTGGATAGTTCTCTCTTCTTTGAAGTACCTTTTAGGGGTAAAATTAGGTCCAAACATATTTTTCAATATAAAATTAGAGCGATGTTGGACCACCCCTTTATTTTCAGAATTCACACTCCAAATATCTTCAAATGTCTAGTCCTGGTATCAAAGTGATGTTGGACCACCTGCTTATTTTCAGATTTCAAGCTTCAAATGTTTAATCCTAACTTATTTTCAGACTTCACGCTCCAAATCTTTAGTCCTGACTTATTTTCAGACTTCATGTTCCAAATGTCTAATCCTAGATCACCCGCCTATTTTTAGACTTCACACTCCAAATATTTAGTCCTAACTTATTTTCAGATTTCATGCTCCAAATGTTTAGTCCTAACTTATTTTCAAACTTCACGTTCCAAATGTCTACAGAATTCATACTCCAAATATCTCCAAATGTCTAGTCCTAGTATTAGAGCGATGTTGGACCACTCGTTTATTTTTGGACTTCACGCTCCAAATATTTAGTCCTGACTTCTTTTCAAACTTCACGTTCCAAATGTCTAGTCTTAGGCGTTAGGAGAGGAGATTTTACTTATAAGAATTGGGTGTGATGGGGTATATTGAGATCCCACATTGACTTCTTAATATAACAATTAATCATTGATATGTAGAGATCTCACATTGACTTCTTAATATAATAATTAATCACTTATATGATTTTATTTATAAGATTTGGACATTCCTCATCTCTTTGAGATACCTGACTTCACACTCCAAATGTCTTGTCCTGGGCATGAGGAGATTTCACTTATAAGATTTGGGCATGATAGGGTATGTTGAGATCTCACATTGAATTCTTAATATAACAATTAATCACTTATAATATTTGAACATTCTTCCCCTCTTTGAGATACTTTTTAGGGATAGGGACATAGAGTTAGGCCCAAACCTGATTTTCAACAGTAAATACTTCGCTTCCCTCCTTCTCTAGTTGTGCCCACCTTAAAGGAAAAGTACTTTCGGAACACTAAAATCAAGAAAGCCTCTTTGGTCAGCCGTCCTTTTCTGGGAGAGAAGCACTTGGGTTGAAACGACTTGGCTATGGTGCAGACAGTACTTTTTTTAGTATATGCAGAATAGATTTTCAACTGTCAGATTTTAATCTAACGGTTAAAAATTCACACGTTGAGAATAATTATTCCTGTTAGAATAATTATTCACTCTATAGTAGAATAATTATTCGTAGAATAATTATTCTATTATAGAGGGAATAATTATTTATTGTATAGGAAATAATGATTCTACCTGAATAATTATTCTTAACATGTAAATTTTCAACCGTTAGATCAAAATTTGACGGTTGAGATTTAGTCTACACATACTGAAAAAAGTACTGTCTGCACCCTAACCAACTCGAGGCCGAAAAGGCTCTCCTCATGCATGGTATCAGGTGGTGCATTGGCACGAGAGTAGGTATTAGGGTTTGGCACAACCATATGCTTTCAGACCACTGTTTACGCACCTTAAGTGCTACAACCAATATGTGCGTCAACTATCTCATTTTAAATTATCGAAGGGGATGCTGGAATTCTAGCCTTCTTTCCCAACTATTTCACCCCAGGGTTGTCCATCTGATTCTGCATATCTCTTTATGTTTATATCACAGCAGAACTAGGTGTTATTGCATTTTACTCATGATGGGGAGTTCACCGTCAGTTTAGCTTACAAGGTAGCAATGGATTATAAGTATCGAACTACTCAAAGGGCGCCCTACGACATCCATATCTACTGACAAACAGGAAGCTCAATGGAAGCATTTGTGGATAACTTAATCTGCCATTTGCAACAGAGTTGTAGCCCTTAGAAGCAATCTGGTTAGACGTATAAAAAATGTTGAATCCTTTTGGCCCCGCTGCTCTGAGTCAGATGAAAAAGACCTGCATTTAGTTTTCTTCTGCTTTTCACCCCAGAAGCTATGGAAAGTAAGTGGGATTGATATCCACTCACCCATACAGGGAGCTATCAATGCTAACAAAGCCTGGAACTGCCTCTCTCTGCTGTTTCCGTGTGATTCCCTCGAGCTCATTGCTATGCTCTAAAATGCACTAATCTTTGAAGGTCAGTTTTGGTCCGCAATGGAAGCTTTCGCTTGAGCTCAAAGCATGCTCACAGTGTTTAGGACATACCCCACATGGGGATCGTCACACTCATTACTCGGTCAAGCAATGGATTCCCCCACCTAATGGCTCCATTAAGCTTCTAGTACTGGACTGGGAATTATTATTCGAGATCCTACAAGCAAGGTCTTAGTTGTAGCGGCTGAGCACTTGCACTCTACACATAATGTCGTGTTGCTGGAGACTAAGGCTATTATTCGAGGACTCCAACTAGCTGGATGTATGTGCTTTTATAGTAGAATCGAATTGCTTGTCGTTGTTGAATCGAGTTCTGTCTAATTATGATGACTTGGCACCTCATGAGAGTTCATCCACTGTATCAGACATCTTTTGTTACCCCAGAATGATACTTAGGCACACCCCAGCCATTGTGGCCTCTTATACTTTCGGAAATAAGTTACTTTCTTCGTCCGATTTCATTTGACAATATTTGATCGGATACATAATTTTATACATAAGTTTGAATTATATTATAAAAATAATATAGTATAATAAAAAATAAAAAACATACAGGATGGCGGGTATTTTATATCAAATATAAATAAATAAATAAATAAATATATATATATATATATATATATATATATATATATATATATATATATATATATATATATATATATATATATATATATAATAGGATTAGTAGTTAGTTGTGTCAAATAGGTCGAGTCTCTCTGCACGCCATGTAGTCGGCCTCATGCTGGGAGCTGAAAGTCGGGTCGAGCCCATTTATTGGCAGGTCGCAATATGCCCATTATATATTTGCATATATATGGCCCACGGGCTAAAAAAGTTGCATGTGTGCCAGGCTTTTTAAAAAAAATTAAAAATATGAAATGATATCGTTTCATGTTGTGATAAAAAAAAAATTTCGGCGGGATAGCCCACCTAACCCGCTTTGGCCCGTTGTAATCCGTGAGCCTAACGAAGCAGGCTGGTTAGTCTCGTATTTAAATAGGTTTTGACAAGTTAGGTCCAAACTCGCCTGCTTCACTGAATAAACGGGCCAACCCGTATGATAGTATTATTAGTTGTTGATTGATAATATTAAAATATTTATTTTTATGAAAAATATCAATTATTTTAAAATATCTCAATATAGTAAAAAAGTCAAATAAAATATGAATGAGCAATAGAACTTTCTATCTCTGACCTTTCAAAATACATAAATAAATATTAGTACAAGCATCAAATTCCAAAAATGGTACTAAAAGTAAGTATTTTATACATCTCACACAATATTAGCTCTATTTATATTTTTTATTTATTTCATAGTATTTACTTTCTTAATATTTTTTTATTTTATTCTTTTTTAATTATTACTATCTTAATTTTTTTAAAAATACCTTTAATGTATTTTTGGAAAAAATATATAAAATCTTTTAATTTTAAAATTTAATTTAACTCTAATGATGCCAAGTTGAATATTGAGAATTTATTACTTTATTGATTAATGTGTCCATATGAACTCATATAAATAACTAATCACTTTAATTTTGGTAAAATTTAATTTATGTTAAAAATACATAAATCTACTAATTACTTTAATATTAATAATATGTAATTAATTATATAATCAATGAATCTTTAAACAATATTAAACAATAGACTTTTAAACTTTTAGATACAACTAATGATCTTGAATTTATCTTAAATCTAATATATAAATAACTAATCACATTAATTTTGGTGAAATTTAATTTATGTTAAAATACATGAATCTACTAATTATTTTAATATTGATAGTATGTAATTAATTATATAATCAATGAATCTTTAAACAATATTAAATAATAGACTTTTAAACTTTTAGATACAACTAATGATCTTAAATTTATCTTAAATCTAATTTATAAATAACTAATCACCTTAATTTTGATGAAATTTAATTTATGTTAAATACATAAATCTACTAATTACTTTAATAATAATAATATCTATTAAATTTATTAATAGATAATCACTAATACATTATCTACTATAGTAAAGTTATTTAATAAGTTTATAAAATTTATAAATTTATATAAGTAAATAAACACATAAAGTTAATAAAATCTCTTCGATTATTTATATTTAATATTGAATAACATTAATAAGATGCGTAGTACATGTTCATCTTATTATTATTATCATTAATATTGAAAACACAAATACATGAATTTAATAAAATCTCTTCAATTATTTATATTTAATGTTGAATAACATTAACAAGATGCATAGTACATATTTTCATCTCACTATTATTAGCATTAATATAGAATTTGTTATGAAATAATATGTGGATGTTCATATTAATCAGTTTCCTGAAGAGAACTGAACTCCCAAAATATGACTCCTAATCAGATTTGATTTCCTTTCCCCATTAGAATTTGAGTTTTCATAAACTCTTGTATTATGACCCTATAAATAGGGCTCTAGAGTGAGGTGTTGGATACACTCATTCATTGATTGATTTACTCTCAGAGAATTAATAAAGATCTCTTGTTCTTTCTCTCTATTTTCTCTCTATAGTTTTCTCCTATTCTCTACATTCTAATTTCTTTATTAAGCTCTCTACATTAAGTATTACTATTTTTATTGTGTCGACTAACGAATGCTGCGTCAACAAATTCATAACACGTTATCAAATGCGAGTCTCGCCATCGAAGTTGAGAGTTTAATCAAGAGAAAAAGAGGTATTTTTTCTACCTTTGAATACTCATGGCAAACTTTTTCAAAACTCGTTTTTATTCTTCATATTTATAAAAAGAATTATATGTCATGGACACTTTAGATGCTTAAATTTATTGAGATGTAATGGAGTGCAGCGGACACCATTGTTGAAAATAATGCATCATCATCTCAAAAATCTTATAAAAGCTATGATTTTTCTCATGCCATAATTTCCATGAGGATCTAAAGGCGGAGTATCTTATTGTAAAAGATCCATTTTTTTTATGGAAGGGTCTAAAAGAAAGATTTGACTACTGGGAAGATGGTCATTCTACCAAAAACACGAGTTTACTTTTTTATCTGTGAGTGAATACATTAGAACCAATAGTTATGACTCCCTGGAAGAGGTCGTAATCATGGTTGAAGCCAGTCAACATAGATGCGAGATATGGTAAGAATAATCCATATAATCATGGCGATTAGAATATATGCATCCCGGATATTGTGGGTCACGAAGACACCATTTAAGAAATATAAAGCATCAAAGCCACTTGATTACTAGCAAATTGTGAGCGAAACATACAATCACCGGGAAGATGATTGTTATATAAATGCTAGTTATGATTTGTTATAAGTGTGCCTAAAAGATTTTTTATCTATCAGGGTATGCAAAAAATTTTATTACTTTTAGAATTTCTCTTCAATTAAAGTTATAAGGAGAAATATCACTAGTAATGTGATGGATAAAAGATTTTTCTTTCTCATATTTCTCAACATGCTCTGAAGTAGCAATATTGAGAAGAAATTTTTCAAAAGTATTTTGAATTTATATCTTCCGAGACTAAATGAGTCCTTGATAAAATATTTTGACGTTCGATCAAATATTTTTTATATCATTCCCCAAGTGAATGACATTAGAAATTCTAATATATTTATATACGAGATTTTGGTCGTAACTAGTAGAAATACACTTTATTCTTATACTATAAGAATGACTCATTAAATCCCCAGTGAATAAATACTCACTGTAAGTGAGAAAATAATGAGAAGGAAAAAGGAAAGTAATAATTCAATATGTTATTGATGCAATATGAAAGTTTGTCACGTACCTGTAGTACGTCAAGCATGTTATGAATATCTATTAATTATTGATATTGCTTTACTTCCCTAAATCATGCTACTGATAGTAATGATGCTTATGTCGAAAATATTAATATGGCATATGTGAACGTAGCCAATTCTTTTGAATATCCAGAAAGAGTTTTTAGCATTTTGAATGTCAACCAAAATTTTAAATTATCGAATTGCTACTTTCCTATGTTATTTTAAGTTTATTTTTGATCAAGAATGGTGAAGATACAATTTCTCAAAACAATATTTGTGTTTATATGGACAAAATTTAAAATATATGTCCAAAGTATAAATGGTAGTGCAAGGTTTCTGAAGAACTAATTGATAAAATAACTCTAGAAGAGTTAATTGATTTAAAACTCTAGAAGAGCTACATTATCTTCACCCAATGGTCAATTCTGTAATGCATTGTTCTCCATATAGTCTCGTAAAACTTTTTGAGCTTTGATTATATTATCAGTATATCGAGACATTGGATGAATGAACTTTTGAGGCATATGCATTACCATTATGACATAAAATATACGTCAATTATATTTACTACTATTTATCTCTCTTGATTTATATTGCATAAAATTATAAAATTGAGATGCAATATTGAGTAAACTTGAAGTTTACTGATAAATAATTTATTAGTTGGCATGACCGGTTGGACCATCCCGGATCATTAAAATACGAATTATGATTATGAATTTATTATGGAACCAGAAGTTTCCTAATATGATGAATTTATATGTGCTACTTGTTTTATTTAAAAGTTACCAGTATTACTTGGGGTTGAATATGTTATTTTGGGATGAATATGAAAAATTATTAGTTGATGCATCAACAAATAGTCGTATGTATATTGTTGTTTTTGCAACCTGTAGTTTGCACAATTTATTGATAATGAGCTCATGTTTTAAGATTCTCCCAAAGATATAATTTGTCCTAATAATACTGATTGTATTGAGATAAAATATTAAACATCCTGCAGAATGTTTATGACTATGATATATTAGCACTTATTTCGTATTTTGCCAACACATTATAATTCTCCTCATAGTAGTTGGTTTGTGGTCAGAAACCAAATATTTCCCATCTTAAATTTAGAGATGCACTATGTATGTTGCTCCACCACAAAAGTAATGAGATGGGTTCTCAAAGAGATTATTAAATATGTTGGGAGCAAATCTCAAGGGAGAGATTCGTATTTTGTTAATTTTGAATATGTTGCCCCAACATAAAGAGGAGAAATCATGATGCTGGATAAAGATATTAGTATGTGTCTCATCTTGATCTTCTATTTTAATCCTCATAGAAGATACCTTGAACCAGAAGTTCAAAGGATAATTTATATAGTTAGGTATATTAACTGACCAATATCCGGCAAAGAATACTCCTATTTGATATCCCTGAAGGATAATCTACCACTACAAATAAATTTGAGACACAACTGAGATGTGGTAGATAAGTCGGTTCCAAAGATACAAACTCTTCACTGGAGCAAAGGCTTAAGATGGTCATATATGTTAAATCGAGAAGATTTAAATTCCAGCAAAATTTTTGTCCCAAAACATGATTGATAAATTATTTCCAGAAGAAATTCAGGTACCTGAAAACTGTGATAAATGATGAGATCTCAACATGATTGGGAACTATTGGAATCGTACAAGTATATGACTTTAAAGATATTAATGCGCATAATATGTTGAGGATTTTCAAATCGAGGTCTGCAGACTCGAAATGATAAAGTTCGCATGAGAAATATGAAAAGTTTAAACTATTCACAAGTACATTTGAAGTGTACATGTATTCCCAGTAGGAATTATACACTTGAAGTGTAATCCAAAGAGATAGCAATTAATATTTACTTATAAAATGCGAACCACAAAAGTGAATATTGCCATGAGTTATATTTATAGTGGTGGATATAATAGTGCATGAAGACACTTAATAAGTGTTTATATTTGTTATCATTTGATAATAGAGCTTATATTTGAAGTCCCTGATGGACTCAATATGCTTGAAGCATATAATTGTTCCTGTAGAATATAATGAGATTGTCTTAGTGAATTTTTATTGAAGGAATGATTGAGTATGTCCATATATGAAGAAATTCTATACGTAGCTATACTTGCTATATGTATTTCTTTATCAAAAGATATCCTCATTGTACAATCTATTGATTTGCATAGTGTTCTCCACATTAGGGGGGGAGAAAATCATCAATTAAAAGAGGATATTATCTATGACTTTATCTTGATCTATGCACAAGTATTAATGAACTAGAAGTTCAAAATATTGTTTATTTGCATAATATTTCATATTGATTGTTTGTCTGACTCCTGTAGAGTTAGTCAATATAACATTATACTTATAGATATTCCTATTTAGATAAATATCCTAGCAGGACAAATATATGTATTCTATAACTATATGATGTTGATACACGCTAGGCGTGATTGATCTCTTGATTTTGAAAGAGAAAAGGATTTGATGATCAAGATATTTTTCCCGAAGAATTTAGAGAGTAAGTATTGTGATCAACATTTTGAAAAAGTCTAATATTTTATTTTGATTGAACATCCCTGAAGATGTTTTATATGGGACATAAAGCACATCAATTTTTATTGGATTATTATATGTAAGATCCTTTATATCTATAAAAGGATATTGAAGAACTCTTTAGTCCCCAAGTACCATAACTCCGTAATTTAGAGCATAAATACACTTGTTTGTATGCAAGCAGATATCTATTCTAATTCTTCTCTACCCAATAAATTTTGAGATGACATTAAACTTTTCTTTTGATATCTCCTTGAGATAACTTATCTCGAATATTGAGAAAATTCAACTCCTGTTGAGATGAATATGTAAGGTATAAATTACCTATATGATCCACATAAATCATGCATTTATAGGCATGTGTTGATTATAACATGCTACATCTTCAATTTATGTTGAAGTAATAGAAATTCATAATGTTGGTTGAGAATATATTTGATCACGATTAATGTATTCGAGATAAATCTATATCCTCTAAGGAGGAATTCCAACTATGTTGTTGGATGATAATAAAGTTTGGAATATATCTAAGGAGATATGATAAAATTTTTTTCTTTACTCATGAGCTCCCTCGAAGAGTGGTGACATTGATGTGCAACAAATTCAATCATGTGACAATCTGCAGATTTATTCACTAAGGCATTACAAATGCTCGCATCATTTGATAAATTGGTGAACAAAATTAGAATACGGTGGTTAAGAAACCTTAAAGGATTATCTCATCGGGGAGAGTAAATATGACATAAAAGTAAAGTGTACTCTTTTTCCTTCACTAGAGTTTTTTTGTCCCATTGGGTTTTTATCTAGTAAGGTTTTAACGAGGCATATTCTTTATGTTATGAACATCCAAGGGGAGTGTTATGAAATAATATGTGGATGTTCATATTAATCGGTTCTGAAGAAGTCGAACTCACAAAATATGACTCTAATCGATTTGATTTCCTTTCCCCATTAGAATTTGAGTTTTCATAAACTCTTAGTATTATGACCCTATAAATAGGGCTCTAGGCTGAGGTGTTGGATACACTCATTCATTGATTGATTTACTCTCGGAGAATTAATAAAGATCTCTTGTTCTTTCTCTCTATTTTCTCTCTATAGTTTTCTCCTATTCTCTGCATTCTAATTTCTTTATTAAAGTTTCTCTACATTAGTATTACTTTATTTTATTGTGTCGACAACTGAATGCGCATCAACAAATTCATAATGAAATTCACATATTTTACGTTATATATATATATATATATATATATATATATATATATATATATATATATATATATATATATAAACTAAACAAAAGAGTTAATGAGTATGTACCAAATAAAATTTAGATTAAATTGAAAAAGTTGAAAGTAGCAAATGAATGAAAAAGAATAGGTAAATGAAAAGACAAAAAAATTTGAAGTATCATTTCTAAATCTATACTTGTCTAATTTTATTTGTTCAAAGCGTCATTAAATTATAAAAGGGTAGTTGAGTGGTTTCTTCACTAAAATAAAAAATTAAAAATTGAAAAGATTTAAATTTGTAACGAATATATTTTAATGACGAGAAATAATTAAATGAGAATAAATATTTTATTTTATAGTTATCGGATTATCTGAAGCTTAAGATGCTAGATTATCATTTTCACTCCCTGACCTATAAAATAATGATGATGATAATCCAAATAATAAACATAATCCAAAAAATGACCGACTTCGTGAGTGATTTCATTGAGACCCCTGCAAACTACTGACATTTTCATGTTTAGAAACAATTTTATTTACAAAACATCAGAAACTTAAAGAATAGTGTGCTTAAGTTAATGTAATTCAATGAGTTTGGCCTACGTTTCACACTCAACATTCTCCGCAATTTCACAGAAGGGATGCTCTATTGTTCTTCCAGCCAAATGATCTACGCTTGGTCTGTGTAGGCGTGAAGCTGAGTCCAAACATCTCCTTGATGGCCTGACTTTTCTCCGAGAACCTGATCAGCTTTGCCACAATAGCAGCACTTTCTGCAACATGATCCATATTTTCTGTATTACTCCACAACCGCTGCACTAGTTGCAATTTCCTCCTTTTTGAGTTCAAACTTATACCCCACTTGTGATAGATTTTCTTCCTTTCGTCTTCTGTTAACCTTTTGTATACAAGCCTGCTTAGCATCCGTCTCTCTCTGAGAAGCGCCTTTAGGCTGTTTTTAAGGCAAGATTTATGGATGTAAGTCACAGAGCGTGAATATGCTATTATTATCTAGAGGACACAAGATACACTTGTTCAAAATCAGTTGCGGAGAGGTGGCAGAGAGGAGGGAAGAGAGGAGGTACCTTGATGTCAGTGTGAGTGTCTGACCATTTTGCATGGCAGGATTTCCCTTGGAAAAGGTTTCTCTGAGGAAGGATAGCCTTCTGAGCTCTACCTCCATGTAAATAGAATCCATTCGGTCACCCCTAAAAAGCAGAAAGAAGTATGTTCTGTGGACCAAAGAAATATTGCAGAATTGCCAAAGTTCAATTATCTGTTTCCTTAACCTTTCAAAATCTAGAGGCCATTCTGAAGGAGATCTCAGAGAATCCTGCATTGGATCCAAACCTACATCTTTTACGTTCCTTCCTTGGACCTATCCAACACGAGAATAACTATTATGAGACAGTCATTGAGCTGTGATCACAATTGTAGGTTCTAAACACTTACATACAGAATATGTTAAGAACACCGAACAATCCTTAAACAAAGTGTCACAGAAACATGAAAAAATGCAAAAAAACCTCTATGGTTATTTGCTTTTCCAATACATAGCTATTGAGACTCAAGTTGACAAACAACTTTGAAATTTAAACGAGTATGGGTAAACATTACTAATTGGAACAGCCAAAAAAAGAACAAGTGTACAGCTCACTAGAAATTATGAATGTCCAGCAAATTTGCAACAAGTTAGCAATGCAAAGAAGTCAGATCAGTATTCTTCCAGAGCAAAATAATAGCCAATGAAAATGAAACCTCATATATAGAAGTGGTAGGTAATACAGAAATCACTCTAACCTGATCATCCATTTCATTTCCATACTGATGCTTAGCCATTTCTTTCAATCCAGCCACAAAATTATCAACACTAGGAATATCCTCATCTCCAGGGTTCTCGGATTTTAGATCATCCATGAAAGCACTACCATTAGACGACTGCGAGTTGTTTCTTGACAACCTTGCAGCGTTTGCACCAAAGGTTAAAGGAGGAATCTTCCAATGCTTTCTTCGGCTGCTTTCTGGTCTTCCTGGGAAGTTTTTCTCCAACCCATTAGGTGGGGTTGTCTCAATCTGTCGTACAGCAAGGTCAGGTGAAGATGACTCAACCATTATATCAGCTCTACAACTCATACTTCTAGTTAACCTCAAGCTCCTTGAACTTGATAATTCAGCAGACGAGCCCCAAAGGGGTCGTTCATCAGGATATGGTCTAACAAGAGAATCAATGGTTTTTTGGACATCTTGCATTTTCTGCTCCAGTTCTCCATAAATAAAACCATTTTCAGTGCCTCTTGCTTGTCTTGGCATGTTTTCCAACAGCTCCTGATCCACTGAATCTTCAGTAGGAGATACACACAACATTGATATTCTTCCATCATTTTCGCTAGTGTCAACTAATTCACAGTTCTTGTTCTCAACAGATTCATCCATCTCAATACATCTAACTTCCTTGCAGGTACCATCACAATCTTCTCCAACTCCAAGCATAACTTCGTCCTTCCCCCGACTTACCTGAGAGATATTGAACTTACTTCTATTTGATATTGATGAAGCACAATCAGATGGAGACTGGTCTAAACTGTTTGCTGACAATTGTCTGCATAATGTCTCTTCTCCTTGATTCTCTCTGTCAGTACCAAATTCAGCTGATGACCCTGAAACTGAACATCCATCTTCATACATGTTCCCTTTTTGCACATTCTACAGCACAAGGTTTCAAAAAGGTAAAAAATTGAGACTAGTGGACCACTTTCGGCAGGTTCTAAATCTTCAAGAAGGAATGTTAATAGTAGGAGTAGGAGTATATACCCATTTCTTTGAGGCTTGGTCATTCCCAACCATTCTTAGTAAATCCTCAATCCGAGATTCGGCAATATCCCTTTGCTTTTTGAGCTCCCTCACCTCTTTCTCCAACTGCAGGAAGTAAACTCAGCAATCACGTGATATACAAGTTTTGGAGAAACCAACCCTCTATACTTGCAAGACTAACTTCCACAATCAATTTGCTGCTTAGGTCATTACCAAGGGTACAAGTGTCTGATATTATCAAAAACAATTATATAAATGTCTTAAAATATTTTTAGGAGTTATCTGATGCTTTTGCTTATAAAAAACTAAGAAATATCAACACTTTCTTCCCAATAGCCATCACATAAACACACTAAGCTTGCAAGAAATTTATGTGGTTTACCAAGATTTTCTTCCCATTGCCATCCAATTCCTTTGTTCCACCACATTTTGTTCATTATAACACTGTAATGTGGATTCTATAGCAAATAGAGCCATTACCTTTTCAATCTGTAAATCTTTCTTCCTCAGCTGTGCTGTATAATCACAAGTGGGTCCTGGAGTTCTTAATTCACTCTCCAATCGTGCTAATTCTCTTTGCAAATGCTTCACCAAGGCCTTGTCAGACATCACTACATTGACTTGTGCATTTGTTGTCACTTCTTTTGCACAGCTGGCAAACAAAAGAGTATTTCTAGACTGCTCAACATGGCTTCGCGCAGGACTTAAGGTGCAAATGATTGCAGTTCTTGCATTGCCTCCCAAGGAGGGTTGCAATATACGAGTTAGCTTAGAATCCCTATAGTTTACATGTCCATGTCTTCCTTTGCTGCAACAGACCATGATTATACAGGCATGAGCTATAGGCCGCAATTAAGATCAAATTTAAAGCCTAAATAATGTAGAACAAACTGAGGTATAGTATCCTTCTCCGTACATGCTGCATTGATGTTAACTAAATCCTCATATAGCATTATGATATCTAATAACATTATGATAGAGAAAACAAGCATTTGAAAACTGCACAATTGATGTCCTAAGCTGATGTATCGTACAGGATCTTCCAACTCCAAAGCATATTGCAAATGCAAAGGGAATTTTCCCAGTCATCGATAAAGTACAGATACAGGGTTTTGAGTAAATATGAGGCCGTGAAAGCATATCCAACACAGAGAATTACCAAACAGCCAGAATATAGAGTGACAATCAGAAGTCTATTAACCTTAGCTTGCGAATTACAGTTCCCAGAGTCAATAAACTACGATTAATATGGCAACCTTCTTTAAGCCTTTGCCCAACTGATAAAGCCTGAGATGCACGTTCACTCCCAGCCAGGTCAACAAAATTCTGCGGGTGAAAATAAAATAACACAAATATTTAGCATAGCTACCAAAATGCAGAGTCTGTTTTGCGAACATTCTTCAAATCAGTTCATTAAAGTTTTTACAAAATATCACATGGAGAAGAAAATGACTGATCCGTACCACACTGGCAGCAAGAGTCGTTGAGTTTTCCTTCCCAATAAATTCACGAGCAGAACTTTCAATTGTCTAAAACAAATAAAGAGCAGGTGCTCATAAGAGTTTCAGGATCCTTAAAACTGTTTTCTCAAGAGAAATGCATTTTAGATGGGAAGCACATATGGGCTTACCAATCTAAGGATTTGATGAGATCTAGAGCTTGTTTCATTCAGAGAAGTCTCACCAATTTGTCTTTGAGCTGTAAAAAATCCATAATAGCAAAAGACATTGCTCTTTATTTGATATAAATCACATAATTACTGACAACACAGTTGCTAAAGAACTAATCTTACCTTCGCATATAGATAGAAGCTCCTTGAGATGGTTCCAATCCCGTAAAGTTTCTTCAGTGAGTTTTTCAATGATAGTCCCTCTCTGTGGAAAATGGAAAATCATTAAAAATCTGTTCATTTATAGGTTAAATAAAATATGATGTCAACTCACTTCTGGGTCATCAAGTAGCCTGAGTGGCATACTATCCGTGCTAAGGAGGTCTCTGACGACTTCATTATAGATCTCCGTTGCAGAAAACTTCAGAACAAATGCTCTTTCTTCATGCTGGAAAAGATAAGATTTTACAATTTTTTAGAGATAGAAGAAAAACAAAGCTTGAATGTCACAACTGAAAATATCCTGTTCGTGGACGAAGATGCAACATGAAGCATTTCAGGCTAAAAGTATGAACAGGCTTAGTGTTCCAATACCTTCTGTATGTAATTATAAATAGCAGCTACTGTGTACTCTGTAATCCCATTCATGGTGTATGTCTTTCCACTACTTGTTTGTCCATATGCAAAGATGGTTGCTGAATAGAATTTTGGAAAGTGAGAATCAAATCTTTTATGCGAAGTATTAAAAGCCCATCAAATGGACAAAAATGGAAGACAATACCACACTTACAGTTGATTCCCTTAACAACTGAAAGAGCAATTTCCTTGGTTCCTTCCTCATAGACATTCTTCGTTGGACAATCACCACTAAATACTCTGTCTATCATCAGAAACAACAGAGATATTCAATGTACCACTTACCACATAATTCTACATAAGATGATGCAAAACTGAAAGCACCAATCCACCCGTCCAACGCAGAAATGTCAACTAAGGACAAATGGTTCTCCTCCATTTTGGAATATGGAGACTTAAAACATGCATTGATGCAGAAAATTACACCAACATCCATTAGAAAATTCATTAACTGGCCAAATATCTTTAATTGTTAAAAATACTAGGGAAATTTATTTAAAGTTTCAAATTCACTATCTTAGCAGTGAGTGAAATGCGGAATATCTGGATCCGTGCCCCAGAAAGATATCTCCTCAATAATAATCCCATGCCATCTCGGCAGCATATTGAAGTAAAAAGAAAAACAGAAAACTGAAAATTATCATACCAAATGAATACACAGTCGGAAGTCCGGAACGCTCCTGTAGACTATTCCTGTATAAGATCGTGGTCTCGTTAATGCATTCCCAATCTGAGACTTCGTTCCTTGCAATCTCTTTCTCGCTCAAAGGCCTCAACCTTACTAACACAAGTATCTTCTCTTCCCCTCCAGGTGCAGCCCCTTGCATTTTCTCCCACTTCATTAACTCCTCCCCGCCAATAGCCCCCATTTTTCAACACTCCCACACCCTATCTTTGTTAATTTCTCCCCCACGAAACCCCACTTACACCAAAAAGAACCAATAACCCATACTTCAACTCCCTAGAAAAACCCACCCATGAGTTAAAATGCACCAAGTTCTCAGCGTACCATCTTGCTACCCAGAAAAAGCAAGACAGTTAGGAAGTAAGAAAACAGATATGTCCCGCTCCTCCAACCAACCATAACTGCATCATTCCACAACAGAAAAAGCTAATTATAAAAAGTAGTAGATAAACTAACAAAATAAGCGAAAAGGCTTAATTGCGGGTTAGTTGTGATTAAGCCCTTTGCTTAATCTTCGGGCCCAAGACTTTTCAACAGAAATCCTAAAGCTCCATTGACATAACTTTGCTTAATGGGGACCGACAATGCTTCAATACCAAGTAACAATGCTACCAAGTAAGAACGCTTCTTTATACAGAAGGTCTGGAAAGGCTGGTGAAGCTTGGAATTTTAACAGGACGTGGACCCCAGTGCAAATATATACAAATGTAGTGTGGTCTTATGTAAATCTTTTTTGTAGCTTTTAGTGTAAGGATGTTCACCTTCCGTGTCGTTTTCATGGAACACTAGTGAACTGAGAGTTCAGATTTGGGATTGCAATTGAGTGGTCAGAACTCAGAAACCACCGCTCTCAGTATCTTTGTTCAGTGAAGATGAGAAGAAAACAAATAATACAGTGAATCCTATCCAGTATAAACCCCTTAAATTTCTGAGGAAAAAAAAAGAAAAAACGAAACTCAAATCTCAACCGTTTTCCAACTTGACATTAACAAACTTCAAGATGATACCGAGCCTGATGGTAACTGAAAGTCCGGTTCTCACGCATTTGAGAAAACATAAATTAAACAATAACGGTAAAATTAATAAATGATCTGCCAAAAATAAACAGCTAAACAACAGATTCGGATATTAGTGAGATATTCGAAATTTGAGTCAGAGATAAACAATACGTAATCTGATTTTTGTTTTTTGAAAACTGGATAGAAGTGTGAACCTGAAGCTTTGAGGAGGCACTCGAGAAGGACAGAGAATGAAACTTTACGCGTCGAATAAAGCGAATGTATTTACACAAAGAAGAAATGGAGAATGAAGTTGACAACTGAAGAGAAAACCGACAGCCGATAGCGGCCGAATGGAACAGTAACCATCGGCCAAAAATAATATTCCCCCACCTTGACCACCACCGGCAGCCCCTAATCCCAAGCCACCGCCGTGACGATATCTCTCGCCGGAGCAATCTCTCCCTCTCCGGCTCTCTTACACTGTAGCTCGCTGCTACCTCACACGCACATAGCGTTGATCTCGGAGCTGCTAAGTGGCAGCGAAGTTGAAATTTTGGTTGTGCTTTGGGCCTGGGCGGAGTAACAGGAAATGACATTTTGGCCCTTGCTTTCACCCAAAAAAAGACTGGACGATAGGCACTTGCCCACGTGGCATGGGGATGTCGGTGTAGAGTATCGTATCGTCCGGAGCTGACGAACTGCCACTTTACCGTTAGGAGGTTACACGGCTAATCTGCCAGTGTCAGGACGGCATCCGTGGTGGGCAAATCAGATAGAAACAGTAAAAAAGAATGTGAAATCTGGTTAAGAATTACAAAGAAAGTATTATTTCAAAATACAATGAATTATTCCTTTTTTAAGATAAGAAATACAATGAATTAAGAGAAAGTATTATTTCAAAATTTTTTTAATGAATTTTAAGGATTGATTTTTTAAAATTACTCTCACCATGATTTTAATACTCTCATTCTCAATTATTTTAGTAAACTTAATTAATAATATAATAAAAAATATCATTTATTATCTTCTTTTTAAATCTCTATAAAAAATTTTAAAAAATTATATTTTGAAACGGAAGAAATATACTTAAGCAATGTTCTGCTCAAAAGATGTTCATGTTTAGGCCGCATGAAATTTTTTAGAATATTTTGTGTAACACTTTTTGTAATATTCCAAAATATAAAAATTTTCATTCAGATAGCACAAACTAAATAAAATAAATTTTAAATATTAAATATTATAAGTAATATACTAGAAGATTCAAAGCTGGTTTAAGCCTTGGCTTCTTATTGATAATGAGTTACAATGCCAATTTACTCAAAATCACATTGTTCTATTTATCTTCTTTTTTTTTTTTTGGGGGACAAGTTGGTCAAATAAATATCAGTGCATCGTAAAAAAAGAAGAGAATTAATAAGTGCAACAAATTTTTTATAAGCAAACATATTTCACGCTTGCACTTCTCATAAACTTGATACTTTTCTCTCTATAAAAAATACTCTATACTATCTTCATTTTACTTTGAATTGAAATTTATTTTAATTTAAAAATTCAAGATAGATTATTCATTTAATCCAAATTTGATAATTTTTAATGTAATTTTAACATAATATAAGTATAATTTATTGACTTTAATAAAATTTCTCAAGAGTTTGATAAAGCTCCCTTTGGAGCTTCACGTGAAACTCCAAAGGGAGCAAAGCTCCAATTGCTAAGCCTTGGCAAAGGCTTTTGTTAGGCCTCGGTAAAAACTCCAATTGGAGCTCTGCTAGGTCTTGGCAAACACCCATTATGAATTTTATTTTTTTATTATATATATATATATATATATATATATATATATATATATATATATATATATATATATATTATAATTTTTAATATCTTAATTAAATATTTAAATATTTTCTATCTGATTTACTTAAGTATTTATTTTAAAATTTTTACAAGATGAAAAATTAAAAAATAATCTAACTAAAAATTTAAAATTTGTCAAATAAATCCTTTAAATATTTCCTAATTTGATGTTTTGAATGAGAGAGTTGAGAGAGAATAAGGGTGTGAAAGAAAGAACTATATTTGTATAAAAATACAAAATAGAAATATATACATTACACCTACAAAAATTTTGCTATGCTTATGAAAAATGAAAAAGAATTGCGAAGAATTTTTAGAGGTTGATATCTTTATGCAATGCTACTCTCTTCTACCTTACTTCGTTGCAATATCATGTTTGCGTTACCACTAGAGCACAGAAGGCGAGTTTATCAATTGAGTATATCCACAATTTGAAAATTCATTATCATTATATATGGCTCATAACTTATGTATTTAAACTTGTCTTCTTCTAAAATATATAACATAAAATGCACGTGACACAAAATTTCTAATGCTTCATATTAAAGGGAGATGGTGAACATAGTTAGATGCTCAATTTGGATTGTGTTTCTTCCAATTAAATACACAATTGATTCTTACTCTTTTTCTTATAAAAAATTAACTGTCACAGAATTCAAGATAAAATATTTCATAACAAAATACAATCAGAAATTCAAGATTCATTTAGATAGTATTTGGCTCAACTAACCACACAATTAAATCTCACTTCTCTTATTACAAAAAATTTACTTTTACGGAATTCAAAACAAAAACTCTCCCAACCAAACACAATACAAATACGCTCTTATTAATTGATATGAAATGGCAGATGCCCTTTTTCCTTTTTTTTCTTTTTTCTATTATTTGTACGTATATATATGTACATATATTTCTCTCTGGCATTTTCCTTTTTCTTTTTCTTTTGCTTGTGAGAACAAAGATCGGGAGAAATAGGTAAAGGCTCTCTGTATTGGATTCCCTCGAAAATGAACGTCTGCATGAAACGTTGGCGTTGATCACGGGTCAAGGCACAAAGATGCTATGAATACCCGTGCCGTTCTGTCGGTTGAATGAATCAACTTCCAACTACTTAACGGCAGCAAGAAATACAACATTTAAGTACAGAAAAAGCACTCTACCAAATCAGGGAGTCGATGTGTGTAATGTGTTCAACAGCTGCATTTTTGTGTTCCCCAGATTAGTCCAGATAGCTTCCATCATTAAGAAACGGAAAATATGGTTTCTATCGTGAATCTTATTTGGTAGAAATGTACTCTATTTTAAAGGATTAAATTATCACCTTGTTAAGAAATTATAATTCAATTTTAGAAGTTAATTTGTCGTCTTCTAATCGTATATCTGTTAATAGTACCGGCTATTAAGTTTAATTTATTTTTTGAAAGCTAGGAAGAGGGAAAGTAGAAGGAGAATGCGGATTTTTGTGTTTATCTTATTTAGCATGATAAGCTTCGCAAGAAGGAGAAGAGAAATGGACTAGAAATAAATTTTAAAATGTATTTAAATTAAATTTTATTACATAATTTAATATAAATTTTGTACTTTAAATTTTGCTTATTCTTTAATAAATAATCTTAAACTCAAACTCTAAAATTCAAATTCTAAAAGGGTGTATTTGGATAGTTTTCGATTTTGAAATCGAAGCCAAAATTTCAAATGTAGAACCCACATCTATTTTCACAAACAATTTAATTTTTACGAAATTTAAGACAAAAATTTCAAAAACAAACTCTATTCAATCTTAATATCACGTATCATTTGTCATTTCTTGCCTCCCTCTTCCAAGCTCTCCAACTTGGAAGAGGATAAAAGATGTCTCCTTATTCCATACCAAGAAAAAGTTTAATTTCAAAATTAAATTTAAAATTTTAAATACAAAATTTATATTTTATTTTATAAATAATTTAACTACGAAGTTGAAAGTAAAAATCTCAAAGTCATATCTAATGACATTAGAATAGAAAAGTCAAAATCCAAAATGAAACAGAAAAAACACTGGATTGAAGTACAAACTAGGATTTCTGAACTTGTCGCTCTTCCCCCCTAGCTCCCTCTACTTTACCAAAAAGAGAAGGGTAGCATTAACACTCAATTTTACTTCATTTCTCTTTTTTTTTTTTTGGGTTCCAAAAGTGAAATTTCACTTCATTTCTCTTTTCATTTTCCTTTGGACTATTTTTTGTGGCCCTTAACATTATGGGAAATAAAGTTTCAACTCTGCTTATAGAAATTTCAGTTTATGTATACACTTCTTCAATTTTAAAATATATGCTCTTTTTTATTGTTTCAAAATATATATTATATTTTTAAATAAAATTTTATTTATTATTTTATTTGTAACTTTACATTTGTTTATAACTAACTATTTAAATGATTATATTTTTAAAATTATTATTTTTTCAACTAATCACTTAAAACGGTAATTCTTAATGTTAAATTTAAATTTAACATACTAATTAATTATTTTTACATAAAAATATTTTAGAGATATATCAAACTTATTTATAAAAATTACTAAAATCTTAATTTTCATATAAATAAAATAATAAATCATATGCTTTGAAGCGAATGAAGTTTTACGCTATAGATTTTGTCAAGACATTTAAGTAATTATGATCATGCAATCATTTACAAAATGTTCAATTAGTTTAGCAGATTTAACAATAATATTTTAGTTATACCAAAGTCCAATAAAAATTACTACGTTGTCACTGTTACTTCCTCTTTTAATTAAACAAAATTCCAAATCTGGACACTTTATGTAAGTTAAACATTTTCGTTCCCCCTATACTTATAAGGCAAAGAAAAACATTATTGAAAAAAAAATTAAATGCATTAAATATTATAGAAGAAATATTTACCTCCGCCATGTCACTGATATTCGCTGAAATATATCTAATTTTTTTCCTACTAAGCGCACCGCATATTAGGAGTGTACATTATTTGAAGGAAATTTAAAAATTAAATTGAATTGAAATTTAATTCAAGAATTATTCGATTTTTTCAAATTTTAATTTTAAAAAAATTAGCTTTCCATCTTCTAATTAAGTTTTGGTTCGGTTTCGATTTGGATCTAGCCTAATCGAAAAAATTGATTTTTTTCTAAATTAATAAATAAATATAATTAAAGGTTAATAATCTTAATTAAGTTAATTTTTAATTAAAGTTATTTTAAAATTTAAAATACTTAATTTTTAATATTTTTTACAAAATACTATTTAAAGATTAATAATTTAAACTAAATTAAATTTTAATTAAAATTATAATTAATATTAAAATATAATCAATGTTATTTTAAAATTTAAAATTTTTAATTTCATATATTTAGATTTTTTACAAACTAAAATATTTTAATTTGAAAAAAAATCAGTTTGATTTGATTTTTAAAAAAATAAAAAATAAAAATTTTCTAAATAATAAAATTAAAATTTTCTATAAAGGAACCGATGAATACCTACCACCTGTTACCGATAAATCTTCCAGTCTTGGACCACAAAAGTAAAAGAAAACAGGAGAGGGGGTCCACGTGGATAACAAAGTAACATGCGGGTGAATAATTACCGCACCCAATCTTGGACCATAACGAGCGGCCCCGTAATTGACAAACATGTACTGGGCTATTAATTGGTCAGCTCCGCTTTTTAATTATTTTTTATTAAAATATATAAATTTTAAAAATAATTAAAATTAATTTTTATTTAATTTTCATCTTCTTTAATTTTAAAAGTATTTATTTTGTCATAAAATTTTAATTTTTTAAGAAAATCAACTTTAATTTCACAAATTTTTAATAATTAATATAAAAAATAAAAAATAATAATTTTTTTCACAACAAAACAAATTTTTAATAATTAATATAAAAAATAAAAAATAATAATTTTTTTCACAACAAACTCACTGGAAATCAGGAACGTAAACCTTATTAACCGTTTCTGGTGAATAAGGATAGTAGAATTATAGTCGAAACACTTTTGCATCAAAACAAATCAAAACTTTTCATTTTAGACTATTTTAAATGATAGTACGCACATCCTCCGTCAGCATCTACGTAAAAAAACCGGAAGATGCAGTCAAAAATTCCGAAATCCAACGAGTTTAAAAGTCAAAGAAAGGACGCCTTCAATTATGACCCGTTGTGGGATCTTAAGAAAATTCCACCGGGAAGAGCATTTTGCTTTCAAACAGAAAAATTTAACTTTTTTTTAAATTTTTTTTCACTTCAATTGTTGAATCTACATTTTGTTAATATAATAATTAGAGATTGATATGTAATAAATAATTATTTAATACATTATAAATAATTATTTATTTTAATAAATAATTACACATTATACATAAATTTTAAATTATTAAATTAATAATATATTGATCTAATGATTAAAAATTTATTCAATACTAAGGGTGTGATTGGATTGAGTTTAATTTTGAAATTTTCTGTTTTACGTTTTGAGAGAGAAAAATTTTTATAAAAAAAAAAATAAAATATAAAATAAAAAATTTGTATTAAATTACATGTAAAATTTAATTCAAATAAAACTTTAAAAAAACCCTACCTAACTAAGTGGCCTCAAAAGAGAGTAGCATTTGTCCTTTTTTAAGATAAAAGTCTCACATTTCTCATTATTACAAACTAAAAGATACTTTTGATGCTAAGCAAAAATCCCTCCAAATCTGTCGCCACGCGTGTTGTAAGAAGATCATTTCTACACGAAGCACGTTGATTTTGACAAATATTTAGGCTCCACTTGAGAATGATAGATATTAAATTAAATTTAAGATTCATATTTTTTATTATAAATATTTTTATTTTTATAAAATTAAAAATTAAAAATTTTAAATTAAATTTGATCTAATTACACTCTTAATATATAATAGTTATATTTGCTTGTGCAACTTAATAAATTTATTTTTAATAGATAATGCTTAAATCTAAATTTTCGTTTGCCACATTTTTCTTTTCATTTATGGAGAGCAATAGGAAATGCGAGAGGAAGTTAGACTATCACTTCACGTCCATTTAGCCGCTACTATCAACGGATTAATTGCTTTTTGAAGCTGAAAAATATCAATAAAATCCAAAGAAATATGCTATTCAACTCGCCAAAATAATTCTTTTTGACAACGTTCGCAGCATGTAATGATACTGGTGGCTATGATTAGATCATTTTTGTTTTAAGATGAGATTGCTTAGAATTTGGGTTCGGAATTCTTGATACTGAGTTTTGGAAGAAAAAAAAAGACATATTTAGATTAAATATTTGTTTGAATCGAATTATATTAGTAATCTTAAAAGTAAATTGTTTGTGAAAGAAGAAGTGAAATTTAAAGTAAATAAAAGTGAAAAAATTAGATGAAAAGTTAATTTAAAATTAACCTTAAATTATTTTTGAAAAAAATTTTTTGACTTAAAATAAATAAAAAAATCAGATTGACTTTTAGATTGAAATTCAATTTAAATATGCATTTAATATATTGAACCACAACGCACTTTCAACTAACCAAGCACGATAATCAATTTCACCTACTACAAATGTGGGGGAAAAAGAAAAAAGATTGATTATACTTTGACTTTAAATCCTTTATTCCTTTTACGTAAATATGTGAAAAAAGACGCCACGTTTCAACGATCAAAAGCCCACTTTCCCAACTACTATTCTTTAGTTTTTCAATTTTATATTTGTACCCGCGCTTTGGGTGTTTTAGAACCTTTTCTGGTAGGGGAATTCTGGGGTTGTTGGCAGATTTAACGAATTGAGGTTTAGCCTAACCGCTAAAAGCTGCTGTCTAACGAACTTATGTTACGTTTAACAAACTGCTGTTTCTAGCTGCTATGGTCTACCTAACATAATACTATGTTTTTCTTTCTAAAGCGTGGTAATACTTCTCTTCAAACAATGTAGAATGAATACAGAAGTAGCGTTAAGGTTATAGGTAGATGGTCCAATACCTTTTCCTTTTTCTTCTTTATTTAAATACGTCATCAATAAAAAAAGATTTCATGGGATGGAGACCAAAGTGATTTTTTTTTGGGGGGGGGGGGGTTCAATTCTATTAGGTGTACGCGTTGTAGAACAAACTTTGAGGTTAATCTTATTTCTCAAAGCTTATGAGTATATATTGTATTGGATCAAAGTGGCTGGTGTTTTTAAGACATGGATCATAGAGATCCCATTGGAGACATTAACACTTAAAATAACCCAAGACAAACATCGCGTGGAGATAATGTAGGCCCAACAAAAATAAGCTAGACCAATCTGTGAAATCCGTGGGAAGTAACCCAAGGATCAGAGAAACAACGAAGATGATAAGCTCAGACAGGATACGACGTCCTTCCACCTAAGACCAACCAAAGAAAAGGAAAAGGAAAAAAAAAAAAGAACAAAACTAGGAGGATAAGACGTCGGTGTTAGGACCCGACCGAGGTCCGAGGCGAGTAGGTGCTCAAAAGAGAAAAGAGTACAGAGAAGCCCAATAAGGTAAAAGGTCTTCCCGCCCGAACCGGAAATAAAAGCCCGACCAATTAATAAACTTTAAACCTAATGCAACACACAAAAACATTCACTAAGAAGAAGATTTTTTTTTTTATTATGCTGAGGTTGGATTCATTTTTTATATTTTTAAAAATAAATAAAAAAATTGAAATACATCCTTTTGATACAGCTAAATACTCTATTCATCCATAATTAAATGCTCACATTTTTTTAAGATGGCCACAATTAAATATTTACTTTATTAAAAGAATTATATATTTTATCTAAACTGTCACTATTCACTTCTATAATTTTTAAAAATAAACTCCATTAACACATAGATCCAATCTTAATCTCTTTAATTCTTTTGATTTAAGAACTTTAAACTTTATTAATATGTGAGTCCCATCATTAACTATTTTAATTAATAAGATTATTATGAGATTAATGAATGTAAAATTAGTAAATTAAATATAACAAAAATCTTTCTTAAATTTTATATCAAGTTAAAATAAGATATTTAATTGTGAAATAAAAAACTATATCTTTTTTTATCTAAGGTTGAATTACTTGTCCGACAAAAAAAATCCTTGGATACATTACCGCAACCTGAACAGTATTTTTTATTTTTTAATTTGTATTTTTTTAAAGTTAATTTTGAACGCAATATTTTTTCTCATAATAATTCACGTGTACCCCACAAAAAATAATTTTTTAAAAAAAAATTCAGCCCAAGTACACTTCAACTTTCCATCAAGAAGAGCTAATGAAATCATTTGTATCCATTTAAAAAAAAAACTCATTGGGGGCAACACACCTTTTTTTCTTCGCACTTACTATATTAAGTTTTTTAGATTATATATAATAAAAAAACTAATCATTTCAACAAATTTTTTTCAAGAGGGTGAGTCTTGCCACTTTTAAGCGGAACTCACCCCCAAAATTTTGATTTTTTAAAATATTATTTGTTAAAAACTATTAATATAATTAGTAAATTTTATATAATTCACAAATGATAATGATTATCAAACACATTAACTTACAAAACCTTATAAATAAAGTATTATACAGTTTATGAACAAAACTTAAATTTTGAACAATCTGAACACTATTACCCTACCCTGTCATGTTCCTTGCTTGTTGCAGCTAAAGTATGCTCCTACTCACATGCAATTTCAAGCACCTTTCTTATAAATAAGTCCTTATTTTTCGACATCATTTTCAAGAGGTCATCTTCAATTGTTAAGAGACAATGTATCATATCATATATTTGCAATACAAGTTACAAACTATTACATAAATAATGTATTATTAAAGAGTGACTAATATTTAAAATCGCAAACAAACAATACTTACCATTGGATCCGTAATAAGTGCAACCCAAGGATAGGACACTCCTTGCAGAAAAAGATAAGGATACTAGATCTTGAAATGTGTATAGGGCATATACTAATTCATGTAATTTGGAGCGCACAATGATTGAGGCAGATCAATAGATCTAAGCTATAGCATATCAAGTATATGAAAGTCTAATTACTCCTAATACTTGTCTGAGCTCTAGAATCATGTAAAGTTATTCTTATTGTTACTCGATTTGTAATCCTCACGTGGTAGGATACATCCTTCAAGTACTTAACCCGTTTACAATTAAATGTTCATATTTTCTTTTAAGATGTCCATAATTAAATATAAAAAAACCTTATTTAGGCAACACACCTTTTTTGTGTAGGGAATTGGACAATATACTTTGACTTCCTTTCTGTTTCTCGTTTGTGCAGATGATGATCAAGTAATAATTCATTGCCAATCTCATTTATTTATTTGAAAAGAAAAAAGAAAAGATAGAGAGATAGTCTCTTATGCAATGTGAATCAAAATAAATAAAGATCTTTTTTATCGATCTAAGAAGTTATGGGCCCAAGCACTATCTTATTTCCCCTTCACCTTTCTTTTTTTAACTAAAAGTATACAAAAAAATTTATTAATTATAATTTAAAAAATATTTAGATAATATTTAACTCAAAAAAATATATAATTAAATTTTATTTTTTTAGAAAAATATAAATAAAAATTTTCTCTCGAAAAGTCAAGTGCAGGTGCCAACTGTCGAGTCTTTTCGAGGAAGCAGGTGAGGGAGTACCCCTTCATCCACGCTATCCTTCAACATAGTTTAAGAATAGAAAAGGAAACAAGAGTTTATTTCTACCTAATCTAAATGAATCCAACAAACAACAGATCTCATTACGTGTCTAATACTGATACAAAATAAAAATAGTTTTTTAATGTGTGCCTGAGCATATATATTAATATAGATTAATGACGGTTCAAATCTATAGCAAATCCTTAGTAAAAAGAAAAATCTTTAGAAGATTAAAAATTTAAACCATTAAATAAACTATTTAATTAATATTTAAAGAAAATCCACAAAATAAAGACGGGGCCGGACATAAAGGAACGAAGCTGATGGCCAAGAATTGGGAAGAGGTTGCTTTCATTGACAGACAAGAAACAACTTCGAAGCTTGTGGCCAGAATTGATGGGCTGAGGCCGATCCCACAAGCCAGATCCCCTATCGCTTTTTTTTTCCCCGTTTTTTTTTTGGGTTCTGCATTCAGTCCAGTCCCGAGACAACATCTGTTTCTTTTTCGACCTTTTGGGTTTGTCGAGGCGGTCCCACCAAGTACAGTTTGCCACGCCACCTTCTCGAATGCCCCCCACTCCATGCAACCCTTTCTACTTTTGTACTCTTTGCGCAGCCCAATTAGGTATTTCTTAGAGGCCCTACTTAGGTAAGAATTAGGGGGAATGGATATATTGAGATAATAATTTAATAATTTAGTACTTACTTTAAATAAACAAAGTAATTCTTTTTTTTCTGGGTAAAAAACAAAGCAATTCTATCACTTTAGAAGTGGACATTATTTACAAAAAAAAAAGTCATATTGGATCAAAATAAATTTTGATTTTTAGTTTGATTTGAAGAATTTTATTTTAATTTAGTTCGATTTGAGATTCTTTAAATTGAAGATAAATTTAAATAAGATTTAATTTTAAAATTAAATTTAAAATTTTAAGTGTAAGACTTATATTTTTTATAAATAATTAAAATTTTATAAAATTTAAAATAAAAATATCAAAATCAAATTTTATCTAATTATACCGTAAATTTAACGAAAAAATCAAAATTTGTTTAAATTTACTTTTTAATCGAAATTATGTGAGTGTAATAAATGAAATTTAATTAATTAAAGTTGTGCATAAATTTAAAATTCAATTCATATTTTCTTTAGTTATTATTGTGAATGAGACATAAATAGAACTAAACTTTTTTCCCCAGTACTAGGGAGGAAAAATGTAGATAAAATGCGTGACCTTTCATCTTTTTTTTTTTTAAGAAGAAAAAGTCATGATTTTTAAGAAGTACTTGTAAGTCCCCACAGTAAGATAAAGTTTGATCATATTCTATGGAAGAAGAAGAAAAGTCCTACCCGAAGGATGGAGTGTTGGTCCTATTAGAAGAAAAGCAGCAAGCAGTCCTACGAGCCTATCCCTATTCCAAAGGTCGAGTACGGCTACTACTCCTATTTCAGAGGGTAAAAACTATAAGACGAAGTTTAGCCTTATTACTATTTTGGTAAGAAAATGTTATCTACCTTATTACAACTGAAACAAACCCTCATTGACATCTTTTCTACTTACCTACTTTGCTTGGATAGTTCTGGACAGCACTCTACCCCCCAAACGACGGCCAAATTTAGGGTTTAAACTTATTTTTTTTATAAATAGTTTATTTATATTTTTTTATAACAAATTCACTTATTATAAATTTCAAAAAAATATTTTTAAATAAAAAACTCCAATCTAATGCCATCATAAAATCCCCCACCCCTCCCCCTTTGCATAATTTTTATTTTTCTTACTTTTAAGTTATTTAATTTCTTCATTTCCTTTTCCTTGATATATTGAAGAACAAATTTAAGAATTTTTTTAATGTAGTAATCTTAACTATTTTATTATTAATAAATAATTATTTTACTCATAAAAAAACAAAAATAACTAAAAAGTATTTCACACGCTCGTATGATAATTAATAATTTATCCCTCGATCAATAATCCATTTATTGAAACTAAAACTAAATCATCTTATAATAATTTGACTCTTTTTTCTCATTTAAATTATCAAGATCTAATCTTAAATTAAGAATCATGTATTCAATCATTTAATTATGTATTAATTCAACTTAAATAGAAAACTATTACTATTGAGCTTGGATTGATGTTTAAAATAAAAGAATTTTTATTTTTTTTTATTTTTTTCACTTTAAATTATACTTTTCTTCTTATAAATAATTTATATTTATAATTTTTAATATAATTAAACTCAAAATAAATTTTAATCCAAAGTGAGCCTAAATACATAACAATTGAACTATAAAGGAAAAGAAAGTAGTATAGTAGTATCAGTTTAGTGCCCTGAATGGCTCATACCAGGTGTGATTCCAATCTTCTATAATTTTCTCGTGTAATATTCTCTATAACACTTTGTAATTATAAAATTTTTTATTTATATATCTTAAATTAAATAAATTTAAAATATTTAAATAATATGATTTCTAGGAAGTGTTACGGAAAATGTTGGAAAGGATCCGGAGGGTACCATATGGATGCTTTAAGTGGCGTCATAGTGTCGTCCAAAGGCGGAGGATACGCGTCCGGATCCGGTCCTTCACGTCCTTTTTGCAGGACGTACAGGACTAAATATGGATCGTTGGATCAGATTCTAAATCTGATCCAACGGCTTCAGAAATTTTACAAATTTTAGAATTTTTATAAATACATATAGGGGTCAAAATATATGATCCTGCACTTACTGCAAAAAGGACGTGCAGGACCGGATCAAAATTCGGAGGATACACCGGTAAATTCACAGCCGCTGCTGAATATAGTACCGCAGAATGCTCCTTCTCCGAGACACATTAGGCAGCTGTAGAAATCACACGATCATGTCTTAACTTTTTCTCCAAACTCACTCTATACAAACTCGAGAAATTCGGCTCAATTTTAGTGGTATTATTGTTGTTTTCATCTTCCTGCAACTGGGAGTAGGGAGGCGAATCATGGCGTCCACTGGCCGCCATAAGGGATGATGAGAGGACAGGAACCACGGGAGATAGTATAATGAGAACGCTTTGTGACGTATGCGAGAGCGCTGCTGCGATTCTCTTTTGTGCCGCCGACGAGGCTGCTCTTTGCTCTTCTTGTGACGAGAAGGTACTTTGATTGGTTTCTTTTGCGTTTGCGTTTGCGTTTGTATGTAGTTGATGACTAGTTCAGCGATCGTTGAAATTTAGTAGTTGATCTCATTGACTCCTGTCAGTGAACCCTCAAGTAGTTGAATAATCGATCCATTGTCGTCGGGAAGAGTAGAAAAAGAAAATACTTGATTTACAAGGAAGTTTTTGCATCAAAGTGAAATTCTTTAATAGCACTATGGCGATGACAAGACATGTTCTATCTGTATTATGCTTGTAAGTAAGATAAAGGTGTTGCTTTTAGATGTTGAGATGGAGGCCGCTTCAATTATCTGACATATGTGATTAAAAGAAATAGATTGGGATGCAATTCGAAATGATTAAGCTGCTTTATCCTGTCTCAAGATGCTTGAAAATTCCATGTTATTTTGTAACTTTCATTTTCCAGCCCAAGCCGAATCTGTGAAGTTAGAAGGCCCTTGGTCTTTTATTCGCAATTCATGAGACTGGGGCAAGAATTGATCAAGTCTTAAGGAATAAAATGCGGAGTTTCTTTTGAATAAAACGTATAAAAATTGGGATTTCAAAGTGCAAGTAGGTCATGACTGGTTTCGATAATTCATTACAGTGCTTAAAATGTTAGGGGAAAATGGTCAGGATTAGAAGGTAAAATTGACAGAATCCAGGTTTGTTCTTCGAGCTGTCTATGTTTGGATGAAAAGTCAAATATTATCTCCATATTATAGGTCTAATCTACTGGTTCTTTGTTATCCAAACCGAGAATTGAACCCAAGAAAAGACTCGACAATCCCAGTAAACTTCCGTTTTTTTTTTTTTTTTTTGAATTGCAACAATGTCTGCATTTTCTTTGTATTGCTAAATCAGGACAACTTCAACCATCCCATTATTTTTTTCTTGAATCTTTTTTGCCTCATATACAGAGTAATGGGTGTGACAGGTTCATCTGTGTAACAAGCTTGCTAATCGTCATGTGCGAGTTGGGCTTGCTGAGCCCAGTGAAGTTCCGCGCTGCGATATCTGTGAAAATTCACCTGGTATGCAGATTTGATATTTATCTCCTCCCCTATTTCTTTCTATGTGGCAGACATCATTGGGAGCTTCTTCATACCTTTATGTAGCTTTCTTTTACTGTGAGGTCGATGGTAGTTCGCTCTGTTTGCAATGTGATATGTTGGTCCATGTTGGAGGAAAAAGAACTCATGGACGATATCTCCTCTTAAGGCAAAGAGTTGAGGTTTGTAAAATTTTCTGAAGAGCAGTTCATTTTCTTTATCCCTGTTGAAAATACTGTAATTTTCTTTTCATGGATATTTTTCTGTAGTTTCCAGGGGATAAAACAGGTCGCTCTGACGAGTTGGGATTGCAGCCTGATAATCCTGGGGGACCTTGAAGGGAACCTAATCAGCCATCTAATCTTATACCAAAAGAAAATCTGAACCAGCAAAATCAAAATGCACATCCTGTTCCAATGGTAGAGAATGATGTGGATGGCAAAAAGGAAATGGATAGTAAGTTGATTGATCTCAATGCTAAACCCAAAATGATACATGGTGTAGGTTCAAATAATCAAGTATGCCCTTAGAGCTGAACTTCTCTGTTGTATCTTGAGAACTTCATTTCAAACAGAAACAACGAGATAACGTGAAAATTTCTCCATGACTTCTATTTAAGGTACAGGGAATGGATTTATCAAATGGGAATAATCATGAATCTCCTAGTGTGGTTCCAATTGCATCTTTGAAAAGAGAGCCTGAGAAGTGATTAAGGTATGTGGTTTAGAAAATTGGTTTGGTTTGTTCTTGAACTTTGCCTTCTGTCTTGTGATTTCATCAATTTTCATATTGTTTGCCAATTTTGTTTTGGTTGTACTGGATTAGGTGCTGGTGCTGAACTTTGTTACACATGCAACAGTCTGCAGTGCCCTAAATTCATCTGCTTAATTTACTGTTTAAATGGAAAAGCAAGTCAAGTACACATTTTCCTTTTTCTCTCTTTTTGTGACAGTCAGCGTTACCTCTCTCTTAAGCATTGTGTTAGTTTCTACGAGAAATGATGTATGCCAACAATTGGTCCACCCTAAAGCACGGTGATATTTTTCTGTCATTTCTAATCAGCATCTTTAGCTTACACACACAGTGACAGATGTATAATCATATATACATACATACATACACATGTGTGCACGCGCCCGTGTGCGCGTGCTAAGGATGGTCCTTTTCTCATGTACTTGTTAAATGATTTACTAGATGATCTTAGATTTTTTTTTAAAATTTGCACATTAATTACTTCATTTACTTCAGGGCTAATTAAAAACTTGCACTGGGATGAATTAGTTCACGAGGCTCTAGAACAACTTTTATAAAACAAGAAGGCCCGAATAATTTGAATGAAACTAAGTTCTTATTGATTATAGAACACTTCAGCTCATAGCATTTTCTTTTTAAAACAATGTGTTTAGTTAATGGTTCAGTGCACGTACATCAAACACGAGATCTCTATTTGTTATATTGATGTGTTGAGTTTCTTCTTGTATAGCTGCAGATGTGAGGCTACTTCGGTTATGTTTTAGTTAGATTTCTCCCGAGTAATGTGTGGATACTAATTCTTCTACACCAAGTGGAAATTGGCAACGGCAACTTTCTGCTGTTAGAATGTTCTGGTCCTAGTTGAGAGGAAGGAAAAGAAGGGAAAAACAGCCAATGGAAAAAGCTCCAACAGTTGTGAGCCTAACTCAATTCATCAGGACGAAACTCCTGTGTGAAGATAATCAAGTTTATGTTGAATTCTCACCTTTTATGGGGATAGCGGCTCGATATCTGCCATAACAGGAGGGTAGCCTTCAATGTCTCCGTCCAACCTAGTGCCACTTAGCCGGTAGATGCCCAATTATTTGTTGTATAATGGCACTTTGGAGAGTATTTTACTGCTGTTTCACAGAAGCTTCATTGATCACTCTTGATAGTGCAGTGAACGGATTCTTATCTTGTGAAGATAAATTGATGTTAGATTTCTCTCAACGTTTTATCAACTTCTTTCATCGCTCTAACCATATATGATTAGCCACACTATGAGACACCTTATTCCAGGGTTAGGGCGTTACGTAGTCCAAGAACTACTGGCATGAACTACTAGTGTCTTTCACTTTGAAAAGGGAAATTCTCTTTTAATTTATTGTTTTTTGCGTGTTCTCTTTTATTTTCTCCGGAAATTCTCTTCAGATGACACTTATGCAGCAGCTTGGCGAGCGAACAGGTTGATTAGATAATATAATGAGCTAAAAGAACAACCGCATGTTTTTCTTCTTCGTTTTTTAACTAGTTAAATATCTCGATTATTTTTTCAATCTCGATCTTCCAACTCATTTTATATGCCACTAATTACAAACCTACAAGGGATAATTGATCTTTTCTATTTCTTTTCTCATATTTGCGTAAAGCCCTGATGAATGTATTAAGAGGTATCAAGAGTAGAGGTAAAATGGTAAAGAATATACTAATTCCTATTTTCCACACTAGATAATTAGATATTACTAATGCTATACTCTCCTTTAGATCTATTTGGTAAACATTTTCCCTTGAGTTTGTAAACAATAAATTTGATTAGGTACGCTTTTATGCAAATCAAGCAAATCTTTTGCTGTTAATTTATAAGTGAAACAGGAAGAAGGTTGTATTTTAACCTCCTGCATCATGTCAAAAACACACTCGCCTGCCGCTCCAACGAATTCTGTTCAAGGTTTCTGATTTGTGAATCCGATATTGCAAGTCGGAAAGTGTGTGAAGAAATTCGCTTGTGTTCTAATCCTTTCTGAGTTAGGCATAGGAGTATCAATCTAGTTTTTGCATGATAGCCCCCCCATCCCCCCAAACAAACTAAAAATCAATCTTCATAGGGTTGCATCCCATATAAAATGAATCTTGTTTACAGTATTGATGTGCAATTAGTGAGTTAGTGGTGTAGATTATTGCTAGGATTTTGTTATTTCATAAGTTTTGAGTTTGCTAGTATTTGAGAGTACTTACAATTTGTGAATTCTTTTTGTTGGTTTGACTACATGTTCAAGTAAGTTAAATCAATTTATATGTTGTTTACTTTATGCCTTTCTCATTTCATTCCTAGATTATTCGTTCTATTACAAAACTTCTTATTTGCTAAGGGAGTTGAAAATGAAATCCCTTAGCCATACATTTGAAAAGTTAGTATATGATGCATTCACACATGCTTTCTAATCTCATTAGCAAGATGCATATTAAGCGGTTAAAAATACAAGTAATTAACAAAAATAGTTTCCATGGATACTGCATCAAATGTTCTGAGAACTTTGTATTAATCCTTAGCTTTCACTAACATTAACATCCCTCAATCCACAAACTTCTTCCTGAAATAACTTAGTAGACATAGCCCTTGACGAACATTCCTTTCTTGGCTTCCTCTGATTCGCCTGCACCTGTGTACTTGCCAAGCTGTGCAAGAGAGTTGGCCTTGGCCCTGAAAAGCAAAGTGTCTTGGGCTACCTTCACGTTCTCGGGGCGTCCTCCCCAGGTCTTCAAGCAGGTGTTCTGGAGAGCCCTGGCGTATGAGAACGAGACGTGCCAGGGGTTTGGAGATTGGTTCATGGCATTCAAGTTTAAGGTAGCTTCAACTTCGGATTGCCCACCAGACAAGAACTGCAGGCACCAGATAAATTGAATAAATCAGACAGCTATTCAGTAAATTGCTCGAAATGAGTATCTATCGTAGATTACTTGTGATACTTGCCATGATTCCAGGGACAGCCGGGGGAATTCTCCTGTGGAGGAGCCTGAGAGTGTATTCGGCAACTTGCTGAGGAGTGGCCTTCTCCTCGCATTCAGCTCCAGGTGTAACCATGCTGGGCTTCAGAAGGATACCCTCGAACATGACATTGTTCTCAGCAAGGTAGTAGAAGACCTCAGCCCAAACTTTCTGGGCAACCTCAAAAGTCCTGTCAATGCCATGTTCACCATCAAGCAAGATTTCTGGCTCCACAATTGGGACCAACCCATTATCCTACGAATCCAGAATAGAGAATTGTCCAGTTAGTGCGTAATTGAACTTATATTAATTTTTAATCAAGGCGCACCATAATGGCAACTTCTTCAATTTGATATACATACCTGAGCAATGGCAGCATAACGAGCCAAGCCCCAGGCAGCTTCCTTGACAGCCAGAGCAGATGGACCGTTGGGAATGCTCACAACGGTACGCCTGGTAAGTAAACATTGATAGATGCCATACAAAAAATCAAGATTGATGATGTGAAAACTGCAAGGAATTAGCAAAGCAGAGCTATGTAGGCTACCATTTGGCGAAACGAGCTCCCTGTTGGTAGTAAGCAGCAGTGCGGGAAGCGAGGCCATCTAGACCTTGGCACCAGGACTCATCACTTGAACCCGCTAATGGCACCAAACCCTGGCTCAACCAACAACATACCACCAAAATTTGAATGCATTTGTTCATGGAAGGATGCATCCAATTCTTGGGAATTCTACTTTCGCAAAAGATAGGCTCAATCACAGCTTACCTTGTCAACTTTGATACCGGCAACTATTTTCTGCTCGACGAGGACATCAACCATCTTCCTTCCATCAGTTGTGGATTGATAGAGAGTCTCCTCGAAGAGGATAGCACCGGAGATGTATTCGCCAAGGCCAGGGGCCGTCACAAGGAGGGTTCGGTAAGCTTGGCGGTTTGCCTCTGTGTTCTCGAGACCAATAGACGCCAGACGCTTTCCACAGGTGGCGTTTGACTCGTCCATGGCCAAAATTCCACGCCCTGGAGATGCAACAGTTTTCTGAAGCCACAGAATGAGAGCCACATCAATATAGACTAATTTATCGTAACAACATGTTTATCATAATCTCTCAAGCACATCTCACGTAGTGCTGGCAAAATAGCATGCAAAATCTTGCCCTATACATCACTGGCTCCTTTTAATTCAGTTTAGTTAAATGTGGCAACTATTTTCTTTTTGTTTTTTATGTAATGTATAAATAGGCACGTACCGCGGTCTTGACAAGTTCATCGGCATAGGAGGAAGCTCGGACCGTGAGGGAAGATGGAGCAGTGGGGTGGCAGCGGACAACGGAGACAGAGGGCTGGCGGAGGTTCTGGCCCTTGACGAACTCAGACTTGTCAAGAACAGGGGATGACTTGAGAAGAGATGCTGAGGCCATTCCTATGTTTTACTCTTAAGATTCTCTCTCAAGCTCTGTCTCTCTTTGCCACACGCGTTCTCTTTCACTAGTCCATTTATAATTGCCTAGCGAATGCTCAAAGATGTCACATTTGAGGCTGTCGTGCCTCCACCAATAGCAGCATGACATGTAGACAAGATAATTTGTCTACTTGGTAGATCGCAGAAGTGGTTCAAATATATAGAATTATTCCCACCTTAAACTTTTTCAGAGATTATATGTACAAAATGAAATGAAAATTTAGAAATTTTCTCGTTTTGTTAAGAATTGGGTGGAACAGACAAAGAGGCATCACTCTCATCACAGGGACTTCAGTGACCGCAGGAGAGATAGATTCTACTGGAAAGTAAATATGAGGCCATGAATGATGATCTCTCCTCTGTATTTCTTTTGTTTGGTACGCTCCTATTGATTAATGGTCATAATTCAGTTCCAGGATTTGGTGTGACCTTTGATCTTCATGTTAGCCGTTGGAGGCTAGCCAGATCAGCGGGAGCTTGGCGACAGAATTATTCGGGTACCCCACTTTGGGACAACAAAATGGGCCATACAAGATTTTACAGAATTGCAGCAGTGGGAGACCTGAAGCTCAAGGTTCTGTGGTCAAAATCGATTCATGGGCTCTAGAATTTACAGACGCGGCCAACCTAATTGATTGATTCCTCTGTGGTTCAGAGATTGAAGTTTTCCTTCAACTTCAGGCACCTGTTTTCTTGAGTGGGCTTGGACTGCAAGATCATCTTTTATATACAATTTTGTGTTCAACTTGCAATTCAGAGCGTCAAGGTTTGAGCTCTCAACTCACCTGTTGTCCGGAAGAATAGTGGAGAAAATATGAAAAGGTCAAATACAGTTCGTAGCAAACTGATGACATGTTGCAGAAAATTGTTATGGAGGAAGAGTTCCCAAATGTGCCAAGAAAGTGCTTTTACGACTTTGTTGCTCTCGACTGCAGCAATGGAACGTTGGAACGGACCTCTTAAAAGGGACAAGAACGGCAATAGTTTGGTACCATTAGGACTGTGCTTTCTTCTTGTCTTACCAACTCTAAATTGAACCAAACAGTGGGTTTGCATTAGCGAAAAAAGATACGAGAAAACTAATGATCTCTAAGAAATACAATATACACCTTCAAAAATCAATGAGAAAATGTCAAGCAGGCAGATCCAGTCAACGGAGGAAAAAAGTTGTCACATATCGTGCTTCCTCCGCATTGACACAGATATCCATTTAACGGGTGCGTGCTCCCCCGATCAGCAAACTGCAGAATTGAAGCTTAAGCTAATCCACCAGGCTCCCTTGCAAAAATGAAAATCTGGATGGCACCACATGCTGGTAGCCTAAACATTCACATTTATGGCATTAGAAATGTAAAAGAACCCTTGGACTTCCTCCTCTAGTTAGCTAGGTAAACTGGCTCATCTCTTCCGCAATGGTAAAGCATATACAAAGAAAGTTGTTCCTATTAAGAGTTGCATCATAGGCACTTCGCTCCCACTAAGGAAACTCCTAGTTAGAAAAATGATTCAAAGAGAGGTCTGATATTCCAGATATGATGTCATCAATGGCTATATCCTTCAAATCTTTCGGCGGCCCAGCATCACGAGAAACTGAAGCATGCATGAGAGCCTTATTTAACTGATTGATAAACTCACCCTCCTCCTGTGGAAGGCCAAGATCCCATACCTTGAAGATATCCCCAGTTGATTGCTCCATAACAAAACCTGGAAAGTCCACACCATCCACGGTATCAGGGACCCCAAAATTCTCAAGGTTCTCATTCCAAGTTGGAAGGAAAACATTTTCCAAGTTTATTTCAGAATGGAGAATATCAGTATGTTCGCTGACAAGATGACCTGCACTGCTCTGTTCTGTTGCTTCAGTAGACGATGAATCACCATCTGTTCCTGTACCCAGAACCTGTGGACTTCCCATCTCTTGACTGGAAGAGGAAATATGAATAACTCCTGGATGATTTTCTATCCCGGCTGCAGAAGACTCAGTTTCAAAACTGAGAGTCCCATTCAAGACATCTCTGAAAGAATTCCAGGAATTCCAATCAATTTGAGAAATGTCAGGATCTTTAATCAAGCAAGAATCTACCCAGGCTATATCTTCTAGTGAAAGCACATCTGGAAGGTCCTGCTTAATTTCTGCAGGTTTGGAACTGAATAAAGGAATAGTATTGTCCCTTTCATCAGCAATAGCCATGGCTGTGAGAATGCAAACGAGAAAGAAAAAATTAACATTCAACTGCCATTCAAAGAGTAAATCAGAAAGATCAAATTGGCTCTACCATGAACAAACACACCAATCCGTTTAAGATAATGACTACTTAGTAATTACATGGCAAATTCAATGAAGCGAAAGAGCCAGTTAAAACATCCAACAAGATTCCCAAGGATGAGAAAGGAAGAAAATTGTTCCACGACTAGGACTCAGAGAAATATGATAAGCCTAACTGTCAACTACAAGAAGATTCCAAGAAGCAGAAAGCAATGTCAGTCAGTTAATATTGAAGAAAGAGAGCAAGCCGCTTTTGATGCCAAGCCTAGCATGACAGCTCAAGAAGATGAAGACAAAATTAATAGAAAGCTCAAAGAAGAGATCGCAAGAATTCGATCCATATTTTACCAACAAGGAATTTGCTGGAAGCCACCTTCAAAAAATGAGACAACAGGACTAGAGAGAAAATAAAAATATAAAAGGGAAAACAGATTGTGGCAGAAACTGGTTTAGAAAGAACAAAGCTGCTTAAGCTATCACGGAAGAAGATTGGTGAGCATTACAAGAGTTGCAAGAGAAAATATTCAGAACCCAATGCAATGCATTCAAAAGAAGCAGGTGCACCAGGGAACATTTTGGGGAATCTATTGAACCATCTACTGCTTCTACCTTTCAACCTGCACAATCAACTGCTTTTCCCTCATACTCAGGCGCACAAAACAAAGTAATTTTGTCAAAGCATGCAGCAAATTTTGGATTTAGAAGTAGTAACAGGAATAAATACTTCCAATTCATAGTCAAATTCTAGCACAATTGCAAATCTTAATACTCAACGCAGGAATTATCAGGTTCTCATCACATTTCACCCTCTTAAGAAAGAAAGAAGAAATGGAGAGGCAACATATTCAATCTTAAGAATAAATTTCCTAAGTATCCAAAACCTAGGCACTACCGCAGACAAATGACTCGTGAGTTATTGCAAGAAACAAGAATTTCAGTTCAAATCTATTTACATATTTATTACTATTATACACACCCCTACAGATTTTAAGCTGATTCACCGCCCCAACCAGCGTCTTGTTAGTGACTTCGTTTTCTTTCGTATCTCAGACCTGAAAGCAGAGAAAGCCTAGGGCCAAGGAAACTCACTGGCTTATGTAGTTTACAAGTAATAGCACATCTTTTATATCCCACAATAATAGAACAGTACTGAACATATTAATAGTATATAATTTGTTCAGTTACAAAGCACATCTGAACCAAGAAGAACTAACTCAAAAGGACAATTCCAAGACAAGGCCTTACAAAAGGAGGCCCGCTATAGCAAGTGGTGATTGCCCAACCCTCTCCTTTATATGAGGCTATCAGCAAGAGATCAACACTAGGAGATATAGAACTTTAATGATAACATAATGATCACACCCTGTATGCAATGTAATCTATCAAACAATTTAAAGCAATATATGAACTTCTTAGTACGCATGATTGAAGCTAGAATATCATCATATCGATTAATGTTGTCAAAGGACAATGACGCGGAAAAAGAAAAAAAATATGATTTCAACTAAACTCGAACCATTCTTCTAGCAGCTGGCATTTAATTCAATCATGCTGTTAAAATCAAGCAAAAGCTAGAGTACCATTTCCTGATGCTAGGCTCAACTATACAAAGGCTACGCATAATTGAAGGTACCCAAGTTCCATTTATTTATAAGATACCAGTAATACTTGATATTTGATACCAATTTCCTAGAGAGAAACAAAATTTCCCACACTATCCCTCAGATAGGGGCCCTCTACAGGCACCCAAACACACCGATAAACCAAAGAAAAGAGACAGATTCATTAGACAAAAAATACATAAAAATCTAAACAATTTGAACGGAGCATACTAAACTATGATACAAAAGGCACCGATCACCGTTTCTCTCCTTCAGACGCGATTTCCCAATATGAATGAAACAGACAAAATTTCAACTAATGAAAGTGCGAGATATAAATATATTTGTTGCTAATTCGGGAATAAAAGAAAAAATTACCTTTCGCTGCGACATGCAGCGATCTGCTGGTGAAAGAAACCATAGAGAGGAAATTCCTTCGCTGGAGATATTCTTTGCTTGCTGATATGGAGAGGAAGAAACCGAGTTGCAGGGAATGGGTTTTGGGAACAGTTTAGGGCTTTTGGCTTTTCCTTCCCCTCTTTTATTGTGTGTGTGTGTTCCTATTGGTTTTAAGCGCTTGGGGGCCGCAGGGGCTAGGCGCGTAACGGGAAAAGGTTCGCAAAGACGTGTCACCAGCAAACAATCGCGCCTTCTATTTACTATTTCCCCCCTTTTTTTCCATGTAAATCGAATTTATGAATTTTTAGGATAAAAATATTTTTAATTAATTTCATGATCACTTTGTATTTTTCTATTTTAGAAATTATTTTTCCTGATAATTAAGAAAAGATACTATACGTGAGTTTTTTATATAGGATTTGTTCTCAATTATTTATAATTTTTTAAAGTAAAAAAATATTTTTAAATTATTCTCAACTGTTTTTTATTTCTGATTTTAGTTTAAACAAGCTAAAAAAATTAATTTTGAGAAGATGCCTTAGAGATATTTTTATTAAAATTATTTAAAATAAGATTTTTATTTTAATTTTAAGTATAAATTTTTTAAAAATATTTATTTTTAACTACTTAAAAAAACTTTAGCAATCGAAAACAAGGTCATAAGGTATTGAATATTGATATATATACCTTTTGATATTATTGTTTCCTTTCTGTTTTGTTGATAATAAATGCAACATTGCTTTAGCTTTTTTTTATAAAAAAAAAAGAAGAAGAAAAAAGAAGTAAGATGAATAATAAACATAGCTCCTATTGTGAAGAAATGTGTCTTCTGCAAAGGATAGTAAATCATAACTTTACTTCAACAACTTTAAAAAGATATCCTTATTTCGTTAGGGAAAAACGATGAAACGATATTCCTATTGATTGATTTTAAGACCCAACCCTTTATGAGACTCTTAACTGTGTTTAGTGTTATCTATTTTTGTTACAACATCATTCATTTAATAACTCAGGTTTTGTTTTTTCATATCTCCAGATTTTTCTTTCAAATTAGTTAGGGCTAAATTACATAATTTGCTAACACTTTTAAGTAATATTAGAGTAAATATAGTATATGTATTAACTAAAAATGATAACATAAATGATAAACGCATAATAATTTTATTGATACAGGATAATTTTTATTGAATATTTACATTTTTGTAATTCAAACATATGTTTAATTTTTTTTAAAAAAATAATAAGTGCAACACCAAAATTTACTGCACCACCCAGCCTCATTCATTTTAAAAATAAATTTAATTACTTTAGGTTTCAAATTATTAATACTTTTTATTTATTTTACTTAATATATTTTTTGTACTTTTTAATTTACGTCGGATGCCAAGCCTTTTTTTATAAATTTTTATTTATATTTTAATTTGTATTATTATTTTATTAATTTTATTTATTTTACTTGATATTTTATTATATTTTTTAACAATTTGCATATGTATTTGTCCAAATTAATATAATTTTTAATTTTATTTATTTATTTTTATTATGTAATTTTATTTATTTAATATTTTATTACTTATATATTCACTTATTTGTTTTACTTACCCAATACATTTCAAAATATAAAGTTTTTTGACCATTTTCTCTCTTCTTATATAATTCTTTATTATATTAGTAAAATTAGTTAAAGATATAATAAAAAAATTTTATAATTCTTCTTTCTTAATCTATGTAAAAAAATATATCAAAAGGCCTTATATTTAAAACAAAGAGAGTAATTTGTTTTATTAATTTATTTTATTTATTGTTTATTTTTAATTATTTTATTTATTTTAATTTTTATTTAATTATTTTGTTATTATGTCAAGATTTTTATTAAATAATGTCTTAAATTTGTGCTATCATTCTCTTAAAAAATTATTAGTGATTAGTATTTACATTATTGTATTAATTTTATATTTTAGAATGACAGAGTATTTAAAGATGATATATTATAAAAAAATTTGAAGAGTATTTTCGTATGAATTATCGATTTACTATCAAACAAATATTACATGAAGAGTGATAAATCTTTTTGTGTTTAGTAATTTTAAAATATAAAAATCATATTTGTTTAACTATAAACAACTTTGTATATTTAGAAACTTCTCATGCATTTTATAAAGGTAAGTTAATTTTGTACAGATTTTATTAACGTAAGTTAAATGCTTCGAAAAGACGGTTTTTTCCCTCCTTGTAAAAGAAAAGTGGAAGAGGAAATGAGAGTTTCCTTTCCAATTTTGAAACAATTTGAAGTATTAGCAATTTTAGAAACTTGGACTTTTTTGGGAATCAATTGCTGCAATTGAATGTTCAACGCTGCGTCGTACTTGTGACGCCTAAGTGGAATTTACCCTATTTCTGACCTTTGGGTGGATATCTTGTGACTACGTCAAAAAAAAAAAAAAAAAAGGTAACATAATCACGGAAAGCAGAATGGGCATCGATAGCTCAGAGCAGAAGAACGACGAACCAGAATCCAAAGGGGGAAACTGGGAGCCAATAAAAGCCCATCAGCCGAACAAATGAGGCCCATAAATACGGTTAGTTGAACAACCGCAAAAAATAATCTAGGAAATGAGAATTTGGTGATACGTCTTCATTCAATATCTACCCGCCAACGGAAATACTTGGATTTGTGTTTTAAGCCCAACAACTCCAGGACCCTTTAATTAGTTGCGACATTGACAAAAATCTACCCATGTTCGTTATTAACCAAACTTGGATTGGACATGGGATTGGACAACCAATATTAACCAACCATCTACTTATTTCTCCAATATGAATTTGCCACTTCAACCAATAAAAAAGAAAAAAAAAATGCCACGAACGAATCCCGGCAAGGACCAATATTTGCTACAAGTAAGTTTATGTGTTATAATAAGTCGTAAATTAATTATTTTATCAATTTTAAATCTAACGAGTAATTTGAGCCAAAAAAGTAATTGAAATGAAATATATGAAGCAAATAAAGAACAAGTAGAATAATTGTATAATTGGTTAATTAAAATTTTCAACTTTTCCCCTCACATCTTGAAGCAAATAGTGCAACATGTTACCTTAGTGGCTAACACAATGAACTATAGTGATCCTTGCTCCTAAGGTAGAAAATTGAACCAGCCAGAGCCTCTTCCCTCTTTGCTTGGCACAAGATGAGAGACTTCACCCTAATCTTGATTATCTACAAATTGCGTACCTATGCAAGTGCTAACTAGAGTTGGGATTAGCAGTAAAATACGCTAGTGCACCTACAAATGGTGCATTAATGTAAGTTGTAGGTTCAGACTTCCTGAAATCAGCTCGATCATCCTCATAGGTATCATCTTCCCCAGGACCACCTACCATGGCCCCGACTAATACGTTAGGGTTAGGGTTCGTCGAGTTGAAATAAACCGAACCCTCCTTGCAGGGAATGAACTGGGAATGGTCTTTAATGGAAGGCAAAGAAGAGCCCCGGTGATGAATGCGCTGTGGATAGTAATTACTGTAACCTACCATGTATGACATTCCCTTAGGATTATCCCCTAAGATGTAGTCAACCTGCCTCTTGGCTATTTGCCGGAGCATTGATGGACTAACACTAATGCTACCACAATTTACAGTTTGGGATGATCTTTCCAAGTACTTGGCATACGCGAGCAAGAGGAAAGTGATCGTGGCCGAATGCTGCAAGTTGCTTCCTCCAGGCCTATATATGAGGCCTCCGGGAGTGTACTCTATGTGGGAGGATGATGATTCTGGGATGAGTGTGCACATGAAGCTATCTGCTGATGCTTTATAAGATTGAAGAGTATACATGCTTCCTTCTAAAACCTCCTGCAGGGAAATGTTTATAGCTCCATAATGAAGACTTATAGTTCAAGAAGTGAAAGGTTCAATTTTAAGATATTGCAAAGAAAAAGCATCTTTGCACCTTAGAAACAAGCACATTTAGGCCAGCATGCTTGTTGTCCCAACCAAATTCGTTAATATTGTCATCAGCACCTAGTATTTTACCATTGTTTTGTATGTAACTAAGGTAAGAATCGCTCTCAGATGCCCTCCTTAACCATGCTGCTCCCCACAACAACTCATCCTGCCAAGTGACCCAAAAGGGGAAAAGGAATTTACAACAATGCAAACAGAGCAAACATTAGAACGTGGACCAAAACCCACATGGGGAATTAACCTTATCCGTGATTAACTTTTGCATTATGGAACCATTTGAATCTCTGTCGAATCCTCGGAGAATTAACATACAGTAAAAAAATTAGTTTTTTTCCTGGTTAGAATTTAGTCGGCATTCTAGAAAAAAAGGCACTTGAAGGGAATGCTTACTTGGTAGCCATCAAAATCACAGTAAAATGGGCAGACTCCATCTCTGATATTGGCATTATCACTGTAAGCTCCTCTGTAACTATCAGCAAAGTCAAAAACCCGAGCGGAAGTTCTAAGAAGTGTGTCGGCATAACCGGGATCCGACGACCTGAAAGCCATGGATGAGGCAGCCAGCGCTGCTGCTGTCTCCCCGGCAACATCAGAGGCCGGATTGGGAGCATCAACAGTGTAGACGGTCCTAGCAGTATCCATATCCTCCGGTCTTTCCCAGCAGTTATGGTCATTAATCGGGTCTCCAACCTGTCGATTCAATTAGATAATAGCAAAACTGAATCAACAAAGTTAATTGACATTTAACTATCTAGATTTTCTTTAAAGAATTCTAACCAATAATGCAAAACTTTGTGGTCCAGTGCAACAGTTTTCGTTCAATCAAGATTCAGAACACCTTTAGTATTGCTTTGCGTGCACTTCCTATATAGACCTCACATGCGTAGCAGCACTCAGATTTGTAATCTAGTTAAGAATCTTCATACACAAACATTTCCCTGCTTCTTTGCAGAGTCTTGAGATTTGGTACTCAAGATTTCGGCTGGCCACTTGGTATTGTCTATTCAAGTGCACAAAGCATGTTTATCCAAAGCCTGCAACCTTGTGGAGGACCTGGATTTTGCAAATAATTGCAGACTCGAATGCAGAGTAACTGACTAAGATTCTGCTGGAATCTTTAGCTTTTTCTTTCCCTTTAATTTTAGGGGGTTGTTGAGGGCCGTGAGGCAAAGAACTAAAGAAATCACTACATCTCCAGTAATATCATTAGAGTTTCTTTGACTCTCAAGTCATTAACGTAAAAAAATAAAAAGAAAACAATAACCATCCGTCCGGAAGCCACTGGCTTGGATTCTACTTCTATTGTTTCTATAGGTAAACCGTGAACGGGTAACCAGCGCCACACAATTCGACATATGTTGTCATGTATTGAACAGAATTTCAATTATTAAATTTTAATTTAATATTTTATAAATAATTATTTAAATTTTAAAAAAAATTTCAATCAAGATAATTAAAATATAATTTATACATATTAAAAAAATATGCTGTACTACAGTAGTCACAGACAATCTGAGGAGCACAAGAATTTGGCCCACCTGGGATAAAGAAGATCAGTAGGACCCAAATGTCATAAAAAGAAACCCACAGGGAAACAAACCGTCGCCAGGAGGCATGGACTCGAGTTAAGCCACACAGCCACAGACTTCCTACTCACTCGTACAGTCACGGGTTAGTTCGACTGCTCGTTGAACAATGAGTAAAATTATCATTATGATCATCACCGGTCCTCGACGAATAAAATTCTAATACAAAGAGAAATAAGACTATACATTTACAAGTACCGCCGGATGATAATTACCTGCACGAAAATGCGGTTGGGTTGAGACACAGTCTTGAGAAGATAATCAGTAGCCCATTTGATGGCAACCAAAGCATTCCTCAACTCGGCGGGCGGCATATATTCACCAAATTCAACCACGCTCCAAGCCAACATTGTGGTGGTGAAAGCCATTGGAAAACCAAACTTGACGTTGTCCCCGGCGTCATAGTAGCCGCCGGTCAGGTCTGTATTCACCATCCACCCATCTCCGAGGCCGGAATTGGCCCTCCAAGACATTCTTTGATCTTGAGGCAAGAACCCAGAACGTTGTCCCTCAAAAAAAAGTATGGACTTGGACAATGCATCTACATAGTCATGGTAGCTTGCTCGGGACGAAGGCAATTCCACCAATACAATTATGCTGCAGACAATTAGTTGCAGAAAATGTAATAAGGACCAGAACTTCATGTTCTTCTGGAGACTAAGAACCAGACGTGGGGACTGAAATAGAGGGAGCTCTTAGTGTACTATCATATATGTATTCATATACGAGTGAATGCTAATTGGCTTTGTATTTTATACTAAAATTTGCCATATAGTAACATTTGAGGCATCACGGGGTGAAAGAAAAAGAAAGAGGGAGAAGAGGAAGCAAACTGGCGCCGACACGATTGGTAATGTCAGTTAAAAAAGATCACATGCACCGAGAAGTGCTCCATTACTTAAACCATAGATGGAAATCCGGAGGAGGTTTTCGCATTTTTCGTGGGGCCGTTTTGTTTTAGCTTGGGAAATTGGAAGTGTTCATCCTCTGCTGGCAACTATATGCTCGACTTCTTTTTTCCTTTTTCTGGATACTTTATGCTTGACTTCTACTCTCCTCTTGTCGAGGATGTTATAATTTTGTAACAAAATAGTATGTCTTAATATATTTATATTTTATTTTGTTTTTATTATAAATATTTATCGTTTTAAAATATCAAGAAGTTATTTACTTTATTATTTTCAATTTCACCTTTAACCGTAATTATTCTACTAAACTGTATACTAATTTAAAAAGGTTCAATAAGACTAAATTGATATTTTACCTCGAAATTTAACTTTTTTAATGATATCCTTAATTTGTGTGAAAAAATCAAATCTAAATACATTAAAAAAAAAAAGAGCAGGGAGTAGTTACTCTTTTAATGCATCACAGTAACTCTTTCAATCAACGTCCATTGCTAAATTGGAAATGATTATAACTAATTGAATATGTTTTAAGAGCGGTAAGATAATAGTTTAGTTAGTTAAACTTTCATTGTTAGGTGAAGGTGTTGAATTTGATCAACATCTCTCTCCTAATTTATCAGAAAAGTTTAATACTCATAAATAATTACTACAAAAATTTTTAATGTAATATTTGACGTGAATTGTTCATCTTGTAGGATTTATTTTATATATATTTGGCTTAACATTGCACCGATACTATGTTAAAAAATTAAAATTGAATAAGATAATAAATCTTATATTAACTAGTCAACGTAAAAACTCGACATGATATTAAAAAAGAAAGAAATGAGAAAATAAAATGGGACAGGAGGCGTGGAAGGACAAATTCTTACCTTTCCATCTAAGCCATTGTATGAAAGAAGGCCTTGAAAATGTTTACTACTAATTTGGTGTGAGAGAATATTTTGGTTAATGACGTGTGTTAGGTTAAAGTATGCACCTTTTTTCCTATAAGAATCAACAATATTTAATGTTATCTTTATTTGCATTACGGTCCTCTCCTGCTGGCAATTTTGTGAAAAGGAACAAAAGACCAATATTAGTTCCACGTCATATATATCTCAACTTGCGGTGAGTGGTTCACTCTACCAGAAGAAAAGGAGCAAAATTGAACCAAGGAGACGAATTAGCACTATTAAGCTTGTTGTGGAACAATTAAGCGTTTTACTTATTGGTGAGTCTTTCAATTGCAATTTGCAACGCAGGAATCGAATATCCTTGAGTCACAGGGCATGCTGCATTCAATATTGTGTAATTGAAACGGTTCCTTTACTTGTTAACATGCATTCTCTCAAATAAGCGAACACATACACATTTTCTGTTTAAAAATTAAATATATATATATATATATATATATATATATATATATATATATATATATATATATGTTATATAAAATAGAGAAAATGACTAAAATTATATATATAATTTTTTTATTTTATTTATTTTATTCAAAAATTTTATTTTTTATATATATAAACTTTTTACGTGAAACAATCAAATTTGTTCAGCCACGTCGGAGTTCGACACGCCTACTGCACATGATTCCTTTTTTAAAGGGCAATTTGGGGCATTTAGCTCCCCGCCCCTCTCCCGACGGATTCTCATTTCCCTGCGTTTCTGCCCTTTTGTCTCTCTTCGCTCTTCACTTTCATTTCCCACCAAACCCAAGCACAACCGACCGGAATGGATCCAGTCTCAGAATGGGGAGACGCCCGTCTAGCCACCGTATATCCTGAGATCTATGACCTCATAGAGAAGGAGAAGAGCCGCCAATGCCACGGAATCGAGCTAATCGCTTCCGAGAACTTCACCTCCTTTGCCGTCATCGAAGCTCTCGGAAGTGCTCTCACTAATAAATACTCTGAGGGCATGTCCGACAATCGATACTGCGGTGGCAATGAGTACTAACTCGAAATGTTATCACTTTTTTCATATTTTCTTCCTAACAAAAGCTGCTAGTTAAGATAAAATTAGTGGTGAATATTTCATTCTCTCTAGTTCGCTGCTAATGGGTGGCCAAATAACAGTAGCCAATGCCTGAGAAAATTTTCAGTCTTGCAGTGCTCCATACTACTTGTACACATTTGATACATGGTAGAGATATGTAAGTGATGCATCTTTTGTGATTAGATCTCATCGAGAAATGATGAGCTCTTCTGCGGAAAAGCTGAGTTTTAATCTGAGTGAATTGAATTTTGATTGTCCTGAGCTCACATATGTGGTGGTGCTGGAGGCACCTGATCCTTTTGAGTATTGTGGTATTGTCACAACTACTCCGCACAAGAGCTTAAGGTATCCTAGGGCTGGTATGATCTTCTGCCGCTTAGTGTTATAGATTTGACACTTCATGGGATGGGTAAGACCGCTGGGAGAGGAGGGAAGTAGGCTAAATGTCCGAAAATTGCCCTTCGGAAAAGGGACCACGTAAAGTAGGCATGCCTGCCTCTACCGGACTCTTGGCTAAGCAAATTTGATAGTTTCAGCAACTCGTAAAAAATTTATGCATATTAAATAAGAAAAATAAAGTCTTTGGATAAAATAAAAAAAAATAATTATAGTTATTTTTTCTATAAAATAAATAAGAAGAATAAATATTTAATTTTAGATTTCTGAATATTGCAGCTCACATTTCGTGAATTCGTGGTTAGAAATTGGCATATTGCCCCAATGTATCAAAAAAAAAAAAGAAAAGAAATTGGCAAATTGACCACTGGGTGAAACTGCTTTTATAAGAAAGTTCCTACAATCGTAGTGGTTAATCAGATGGGCAGATTATCTGACAATTAATCACGTAAAATTTTCTGAAGGGCAGCTGAGTGTCTTCTTGGGTACGCAACTTTGCCATTGCCCCAAGTCAGACATCATTCCTTTGTTTGCCGGAGCATGTCCTCCGTCATGAGTTACTCTTCTAATCATCTCTAGTGCCCAAACTTTGGCAGCGGGGCAAAGTGAAAGGTCCTCGTACCCTTTGAATGCTCAGAATAAAAAGAACTTTCAGCGAAACCCATTTAGTTCATTATCTTTCATATGAAAAATGAGCGAGTGGAAAATGGATTGACTGCCGTCCAACAAAATCTTTCAACCCCAAAATTTCAATGCCAGCGTTCGCTTAGGACACGGACAAGCTAAGCATAAGGAGATCCTTCGCAAAAATTTTCAGACAATTAAGGGTATAAGGCAAATATCCATTTATTATTTGATGCATTTTGAAAAATCAAACTGAACCGAATCAAAATTTATATTTTGATTTTGTTTTTTAAATTTTCAATTCAATTTTTTAGATTTTCGGTTCGGTTTGATTTAATTTTGAATTAGAATTAAATTCGATTTGATTTTTTATTTTTATTCTTAAATTAAAAAATTAAATTTTAAAAATAATTATATATAAACGTATTTTGATAATATGTTCTTTAATAAAAATTAATTTTTTAAAATAAAATTACCTCAAAAATATATTATTAAAATATATTCTTTTTTTCCTTCAATTTTAATTTTAACTAAATTTAAGATAATTCAGTTCCTTTTAAATTTTTTAAAAAATTCAATTTAATTTAATTTTATAAATTTTTAAATAAATTAAATCAAAAATTAAATTATCACACTAAAATCAAACGAATAAAATCTAACACCCTAAAGGCAAATCGCAGTTAGACAACATACCACTAGCCGGAAGAATATGACAGCGCTGACGACGTCAATTTCTTCAAACACTCACTGTATCTGTGCACTCAGGCCTCAGCATCCTCTCCTGTACTGCTCCTGCTCCCGACCGTTTAATTATCCTCTTAAAAAAATACTATTTTTAATTCAAAATAAAAATCTTTAAATTTACTTCTTTATTATTAAAATATATATTTTTAAATTTTAAAAATTAATTTTACTATAAATAAAATACTTCTTTTCTATTACATTAATAAAATTAACAAAAAATATAATAAAAAACACTTCTCACTTTTACTTAATCTATACAAAAAAATAACAATAAAAGCCCATACACTTCTAAATGAATGGAGTATGAAATAAATACCACCAAGTCCTCCAGTCCAGAAATGCATACTTTACTCGCACCTATTGAAGCTTCCAAATTATCAAATTCGGCCAAGGATAAATTCCCCCACAGCATTCAGGCCCCCCCTCTAAATCAGCTTCCCAGTGTGTGAGACTAACGAGTTAATAACCCCAAAGCATCGAAACTGAACACACAGCCCATTAGTCAACCGTACAAGGACAATTACTGTCTGTAGTAAACGTTGAATTTATAGACAACCAACATTTACAGCTACTACACTGCGCATGGAATGCAAACAAACTTCCCTGGGCATCACAGAAATAGCGATCTTGAGCAATCACACAAAGTCCAAGATATAGATCTTGTCTAGGTATGTAAACCCGGAGAATGCCATTATACATGAACATCTGCAAGATGCTTCACAGCATCAAGCAGAATGGTAGCCACGCCAAGTTGCAGCCACCCAGCCATCTTATGCTACAACAAGGACATCCACCACATATTTTTCTCAATCAAGATTGCTCAAAACCAACACACATTGTCAAAATTTCAGAAACATCTTCTAAAATACATAAAAGTTGAACCTCTGACAATCTATTATTTCAAACCCTAAATAACATCTCCAAATCTAAATCAGGAGAAAAACCATCGGTTCAGTTGATAGAATATCTGATTTGAAGAGTTGCAACAATTAATACCTCCTTGGAAAGCGGTCCAAAAACCTCCCAGAGGGACACTCATATGCTAGGTGCCCTCTTCCTCCACAATTATGACAGATCATCAGGGCCATGCAATCCCGACTCATGTGGCCTACCTGCTGGCAGTTCCTGCACACAATATCCCTAAATCCACCCCCACGACCTCCACTACCCCTCTCATCAAGAATATTAGCTTTTGGGCAATCTCTAGCCACATGCCCAGATATATTACATAAGTTGCAAACAGGATCATTCTGGCAATCACGAGCTAGGTGGCCTGTCTTTCTACAATTCTTGCATGCCTTATCATTTGTACAATCAGCAGCCATGTGACCCTGCTTGAAGCAGTTATTACAGAGTCTCAGGTCACCGGGCGGCAGAGGAGGAGCTGTGCAGTCTCTAGCACGGTGTCCTGCCTTACCACAGGTGTGGCAGATGCCTTCATTTGGGCAGTTTCCTGCCATGTGTCCAGGTTCTCGACAGTTCCAACATAAAGATTTTGTGGTGCATTCTGACGCAATATGCCTGGTTCATTACAAACACAAACATAAACATGTATATAGTTTAAGAATACTCATGATCAATATGAGCACATGGATGACAAAGTCAAGTAAATCGTCACAAATCTTGTGTGACCATTCTTAATCCTTGAGAATAAATGTAATTACCAGGTTTGCTATAACCTAAACTTCAGCAAGTGCACAATCAAGCTCTAGAAACAGCTATCCTCAAGCAGCTAGCAGAAATCAACCACATGCATATGCAGTAAATTATGTATTCAATTATAAAAGGTGGATACAAGAGGGAAAGAACCAGATCATATTCCATTAACAAGAATGGATACAATTGTATTTGGATAGTTCCTTTTTGCAGTAATGGTTGTCAAACCCATATATTTCACTTTGATTAGTAAGGATACTTACCCAGGAAGACCACAATTGTGGCATATGGCGACATTAGGACATTCCCTTGCAAAATGACCAGGCCTTTTGCAATTCTTGCAGAGACTGCTCTGACTGTAAAGTAAAGGATATTATACCAAAATTGTCATTCATCTCAAGGAGGTAGGAACAGATGAAGGCCAAATGAAATACTTCATCCTAACACCAAAAAGTCCTAGAAAAAGAAAATAGCACCTAGGGGAAAAAGAAAAGAAGAAATAACCGCAAGAGAAAAATGGCAAATAAAATTCGTATACAAGCTGCCTCTTTTCTTCTTCTTTATTATCTAAACAGTTTGGACTAGGCAGGGCGGTCAGAAGCATAAGGACTTTCATAGGTAATTGAAAAGGCACAGCAAATATCATTTTGACCTTTAAGACATGAGACTAGCTATTACAAGAGAGAGACAGGGGAAGAAAACCACTAGACCAAGTGCAGTTTTCAAAAAGAAACATAACCATCCACATAATACACTAAAAAGTATATAACTTCACTTCCCTTAAATTCCCCAAGTTTCAGAAGATGAAAACTACAAGAATCAAGTAAGAGAAATAAAAAAGCAAATAGTTAAGAACTACACGATATGCAGATCTTATAATGGTCCAGTCTCTTACAGGTAAAGAGTTTCTTTCAAAAAGATAACATGGAGATAAATAGAAAAGGATTTTACAAAAAAATTACACAACTACTACCTCTAAAATGTCATAAATCATAATCTTCTTTTACACCATAAAACATTTTGACATAATGCATAGATGTAACAAGCATCATATTCATATAGAAAGATTACAGAACATTATCAACTGCACTGTAATGTTTTGGATAACCAACTTTATACCAATACTTGAGAACAATGCGAATACAGCACATGTTAGCTGATTTATAGAAGAAACACAGATGTTCTCAAGCATCCAAACATTCATGTGGGAGACTCCACCGCAACAAGATCATACTCAGCTTCCATTCGTCCCCTTTTCCAGCAGAACTCAACCATCATTCTTCCCCCTCCAACCAACATACTCATACATATTTTGAAAATAGAAAATCAAGCATTATATAAACGGTTAAAAACTATTAAAACCTGAAACCCCGCCGTGACTCCCGTCTATATGGCGCATCACGATAAGAATAACGTTGTGTACGGATCTTGCGATCCAAGGGACTCCTGCTCCTGCTCCTGCTTCGGCTTCTGCTATCTGAGCTCATTTTTCAACAATCCCACCAACTAACACCAACAACTACCGACCTGCAAATATACCACCACCAGAGCTGCTGCCTCCTCCCTGTCCACCACAACCACACACCCAAGTCCATATCAATGAGTCCAAATAAAATCTTTACTTTACCCCTTTTAAACCCAAATCCAACACTATTACGCATACATATCTCAATAAGTAAAGCCACCTTACATCAATTACACATCTGGGTGACTAGCACCAAAAAAACACTATTTCAGAAAGCTGCCTTCAACTACATCCTTAGAATTGGAAACATCACTCCAGGAAAGGTAAAAGTTCCTTGTATATCCTTACCTACTTGTACAAGAAAAGCTTTTCATAACTCTGGCTTCACCACATCATGTCCGGCACATTGTAAGGGTTTCCAGAGCCCACACATAACTACCAAGATTCTCATTTTTACTTGAAAAATACAAATTATACGTCGAAACAGAAAAGTGAAAACCTGATAATACAAAAGGCAAAAATAACCTTTTCCCTATCAGGAATCAAGCATAGCATATTACAGCAAAACCTCAAATTCGAATATAGTATGCCACCACTGCAAAGTAGACGGACATCAAAACTTGCAGCGGATAAGAGACTCAATACTTTTAAAGCCTCATAACAGTTTATCATCAAAGGTGACTAATACTGATTCTTCTCAAACTCTGAAGATCGGATACAATGCCAAAAACTTCTGCCCACCCGGCACCCAAAGCGCCACCCCTCCCTTTCCCGCCCCGCCCCCACAAAAAAAAAAAAAGAAGAAGAAGAACAACAACAACAACAACAACAACAAGAAGAAGGCAATCAAGTAAGTCACTATCCTTGATTATACTTGGGAGTACTATGTCCAATCATTCTGCAACAAGCTAACTAAACAATATAAAATTACAAATCCAAGAAGTCTGCTTTCTTATACAAGTCAGTAACCAATGGCTAGCAGAAGTATACATGACCACAAAAGAAAAGGGGGCAAAAAAAAGAGGAGGAGGAGATTCGAAAGCTGGTATAGAGATGAAAAGAAAAATTTGAGAAACAGAAAGATTACAGCATGTATCTAAATGAAAGCCAGAGAAATATGCCATATTAATGGGTAAAGATGAGATTTTTAAACGAGTGAAATAATAACCTAAAAAATAATAAAACGGAGATAAGTGCTGCGGAACTTGTGTTGAGGAACGATGGAGCCAGATTCAGCCGCATAAAGGAGTAAGAGGGTAAAACTTCTCCCAGTATAAGCAGCTTTAAAGCTCTCGTACAGGTTTTTCCCTCAGAAATTGACAAAAAGCAAAGATAGATAAAAACACCAGACGCCCAAAGAAGCAAGAGGTGTATGCTTACATTTATAGGCCAAGTATCAAGTCCCAAATTGAATGGCTGAGTAATTCTAGAAAAGCCCCAATTTAGAAAAGCATTAGCTCTTCAATTCTCGAACTTGAACCGTAGATTCAACTCCAGAAATCGGAGCCCTAATTTCAGTTTTCAGGCATAATTGTCGGAGAAAACAAAAACAACAAAATTTGAAATGCCGTAAACAGGAATAGATCCAGAGACTCCACAGGAACATTCAAAATTACGAACCTCGCGAATTAACCTAGACCTTAATCGACCAATCTAAACCATGAAACGAAAACACGAGTAGATTCGGGCGGGCGGAGAGAGAGAGACGGGAGGTGGAGACCTGAGCGCAAGGCGAACTGCGTGACCAACCGTCGTCGTCCGGGTGCTGGCGGGGCTCCCGAGATGAAGATGTGAAAAGGAGAGAAAGTAAAATGCGACGGTGCTGTGTTGTACTCTTAGATAAGAATAAGAAATGGGGTACCCCTACCCTCTTAGGTCTTGGAATGCGCCCACGGGACAACAGCTGCTGGAACCTAATTGGACTGCCCCGTGCTTGAAAAAATCTTTATCGGACAATAAAGCGGGCTCCAAACTAGAATTGAATTCGTTTGCGAATAAGCACTGAATAGCGGCTCTTTAACACCCATCAAAAAAAAAAAAAAATACCGGCTCTTTAACACGTTTCAGGGCGTATTTTGATTGATTGGTTTTTCTTTTTTAAAAAAAAAATTGTTTGCCATTGGATGTGAATTATAGCATATTTGGATTGGGTTGTTTTTAATTGAATTATATTAAAAATTATTAAAGTAAATTATTTGTGAAGAAAAAAATGATAATTAAGATTAAAAAAGTAAAAAAAGTTAAATTTTTTATTTAAAAATCAATTCAAATACGTTATTGTGAAAAAAAATGTAATGTTACATTTGGATTGATTTACAATACAAAATCAATTAATTTTTCCATTAAAATTCTACCTATGTATTTTTTCCCTTTTCTAGAACAAAAATTTTCAAAGTAAAACTAATCAAAAGGATGGTAGAATTATATAGAATTTTAATTGGAATTCTACATTTTAAATTTTACAAAAAAAATCTCAAAAATAGAAATGGAACTTGAAAATTACGAAGTAAAATCAAATCAAGTGCACTTTGCATTAGGTTTTATTGCAAAATTTGATACAAATGTTTTCTTTTAAAACAACTATTTTTTAAAAAAAGATAAAAAATAAATAAAAATCAATTTGGATATACATATTAAATTTCCCAAGTTGTACGGTTCATGAACAAGGGAAAAAAATAAAAAAATAAAAGAACTTATTAACAAGGAAGAATGCGTAATTATATTGTTGACGATCCATGAACAAAATAAATTATTTTTTTGAGGGAGAATTGGAAGAGAAAGAATGCATGCGGTATTTTTTAATGTAATTTAAAAATAAAGGATTGTTTTATGTAGTTTTGAGTTTGACTATATACAAATAAAAATTAAATTATTTTTAACTTCTTTCTTTCCCTACTTAATCTATTCTTTCTCATTTTCTCTCTACAATTTCACAAAAATTAATGAGTATCACATTAAAGTGGATTGTGCAATGTAATTATATAAAAAAAATACACTAATTTGTTATCGGTAATGTCTTAGTGAATAGTTTTTTTAGATTATCACATGATCGAATTTGTTGCACATTAATATCTCCACTCTTTTGGAGTTCATGAGTAAAGAAAAAATTTAGTGAAATATGTTTTGGCTTATCTCTTTTAATATATCATCATTTTAATTGAACTATATAAACTGCATTATCCTGATATAAATGAGTTAGAATTCTATTCATAGAGAATAATCCACAATTTCTTGAATATAATATATCATACATCTCAACCATACATATTCTCAACTTGTTTCATTAAGGGCTATAATTCAAGAACAATTAGATGAGGTGGCTATAACGGATTATTTCATAGAATGCCATAAAATAATAGTACTAATATAAATAAATACATTACGAGTTTGAGAATGTAGTTTACGTGGATTGGATAAATAGTCACTATTAGCATAACTAATTAATTTCGGGTTGATTTTATTCGAATAAAGTAATTCGAGATCTATAGTATCTTGAAGATATCTACGGACATGCTTAACATCATTCCAATGTCGTATTGCAAGAGAATAACTCTATCTCTCTAATAAGTTCACGAAAAATAATATATCGAGTATTATATTATTAGCAATATACATCAATGTACCAATTATACTAAGATAAAGTACTTCAAGACCAACTAGTTATTCATCATCATCCCGAGGTCTAAAGACATCTTTATTCACCTCTAGTGATCGAATGACCACTAGAGTACTCAAATGATGTGCTTTGACCATGTAAAATATTTTTAGAACTTTCGTTGAATATGTCTATTAGTGAATAAAATATCCATCTTTCATATGCTCAATTTGTAGACCAAGGTAGAACTTGGTTTTTCCAAAATCTTTTATCTCAAACTCTTGTTTCAAATAATTTACCGCACTTTAGAGTTCAAATAATTTATCTCAAACAACTTCATAATTCTCATTTCATTTTCTCACAAGTACTCATTTATAGTCAATGGGCTTTACACCTTCATATGTTTGGACTACAGATCCAAAAACTTCATGTTTCGAAAGCAAATGCAATTTTGATTGAATCGCTTCTTTCTATTTTGACCAATCATCTTTATGTCGAAATTCTTCAGCTAGTGTTGGTTTAAGATTCTAATTGTCTTTCAAAACATCAAGTGCTACATTGTAATCAAATGAGTTATCAATAATTATTTTCATTCGATTCCATCTTCTGCCAGAATTTATGTAATTAATGGAAATATCTATATTATTTTCAGAATCTTTGATCTCTTCATTAGTTATCTCTTAGTCATTTTTCTCAAATTATTCAATATGATCACCTTGATCATTTGATCCTTTTTTTTAGGATTTCTATCTTTTGAACCAAGAAATCAACCATGTTTCTAGCGTGATTTAGATTTAACAGCTATAAGTGTTGAATTTTGTTCTTTTGGGACTTCAACTCACATAGGAGCATATAAGCTGGTAGATGCGATTTTATTACCCTTGTAGAGTAGACAAAAGCTTCCAGCTATTGGTTTGTTATCTTTTATAAATGATTTATCTTTTGAACTTCAAGTTCACTCATACTTGTGTGCGAATCTAGATAATTAAAAGATGTAGTCCAACCAAGCTCTTTTTCTTTTGGTTTATTTTCTCCCCTAACTTGGGAAACATAGACTCATCAAAATAACAATCAATGAATATTGTCGTAAATAAATCTCTTCTCATAGGTTCAAGATACCTTATTAGAGAGGTAGAGTCATATCCAATATATATCTCTAATTTTCTTAGGAGACCCATTTTAGTTCGCTGATTTTATGTTATAAGAACATACACCGTAAGTCCAAAAATTCTCAAATGAGAAATATTTGGTTCAAAGTCAGAGGTTAATTGCAAGGAAGAAAATTCATGATAATTCGATGGCCTAATATATGAAGATTTTTTCTCATTAAAAGTGATCTAGCAATTAACTGTAGTCTATTAATAAATGACTTGGCTAAACTATTTTGAGTGTGAATATGTGCTACAGGATGTTCAACAGTAATGCCAACAGACATGTAGCAAGTATCAAAAGCATGAAAATAATATTCAACTAGATTATCTAAACGGATTATTTTAATAAGATAATTTAGAAATTGTACTTTCATGTGCATTATTTAGGCAAATAATCTCACAATTGCCAGCTTGCAAGTTGTTAATAAACAAACGTGCGACCATCGGGTCAATGCATCAATTAAACCTATAAAATATCTAAATTGCCCATATTGTGGATAGATAGGACTGCATATATCACCATTAATTTGTTTTAGAAATGCGGAAGATTCAACTCCCACTCTTGCTTGGATGGTCTAATAACTAATTTTCTTTGAGAACAAACAACACATGAATATTTATTCAATATCCTTTGACCTTTCAATGGGTGACCATGTGTATTCTCAATTATTTTTTGCATCATAATTGATCGTAGATGGCCTAAAATGGTCAAATGCTAAATGTAGCATGATCAGTAAACTTCTTGTTTACTAAATGATGCACTTCAACATTATTAATCTTTTGCGTAATATATGCCGGAAGAAAGAGATAGTAATCTCTCTAAACTATATTTCTTTCTAGTGACAGTTTGAGTAATGCAGAGATACTCAAATTTATTTTTCCCTATTATTTCAACATGATATCCATTTTGACAAATATTTTTAAAACTCAATAAGTTTCTTCTAGATTTTGAGAAAAATAATGTCTGATTGATGGTAATTGTTGTACCTTCAGGCAATAAAATACAAAATCTTATGGAGCCTTCAATCAGTTTTGCATTACTATTTATGGTGCAAACATTTGTTTATCTCATATTCAAACAAGAGAAATATCTTTCGCTTTTAAGTATAGTGTGAGTAGTACCACTATCAATGAGACAAACATCCTCAGTAGTATTCTAGAGTCATAATAAAGAATAAGAGGCATCTGAAAACATAAAATATAGATTTAAATATTTAAATAAAATTCTATTACAAAAAAGATTGAAATAAATCACTAAGTATTATTACAAATAAAATATAGCTAAACATAAAGTTAACTAAAAAATTAGAAATAACATGGAATAGAATATTTATTTTATTGACCTTGCATATCACATTGATAGTATTTATTTTCATGATTTTCTAGATCCACTTCATTCTTTTTTCCTTTTTATTGTTTTTGGCCAACTTTTGTTGATTTTTGTTATTTTTTTGTGATTGATGCTCTATTATGATCAACATAATTATATGGATGATTTCTACCAAGGCTGCATCCATGTCTACGATTTCGACCATGATTACAACCTTTTCCAAGGCCATAACCTTGAGTTCTAAGTATATTTACTTCAGGAAATAGAGTAGAACTTATTGGTCGAGTTTCATGATTTTTCATTAAATAACTAGTTGTTTTACTTAGCCACAAGAAGGTAAAAAATTAATTCGGCATATTTCTTAAAATCATTTTCTCAATATTGTTGCTGCAAGACAATATTTGAGGCATAAAATATAGAGAATATTTTATCTAACATATCAACGTCAGTAATATTCTCTTTGTATAATTTTAATTGAGAGGTAATCTTAAACATTGCAGAGTTATATTCATATACATATTTAAAGTCTTATAGCCATAAGTGTATTCAATCATACTGTGCTTTTGATAGAATGACCATCTTCTGGCGGTCAAATTTTTCTTTGAGATTGTTCCACAAGACAAGTGGATCTCTCACGAGAAGATATTCCACCTTTAGATTCTCATGGGGATGATGGCAGAGAAATGTTATGGCTTTTGCGTGATTTTGAAATGATGATACATTATTTTTAATAATGGTGTCTGCAAGATGAATTTGAGCATCTACTGTCCATAATAGATAATTCTTTCTAGAAATGTCAAGAGCAAAAAATTCGAGTCTTGTAAGGTTTGTCATGAGAATTCAAAGATAGAAAAAACACATCTTTTTGTCTTGATTAAATTCTAAACTTTGATGGTAGAGATTTGTGCTGATAACGTATTGTAAAATTTGATCGCAATAGACACAATACTAACAATAAAATAACAATAAAGAAGACTGTGAACTATAGCAATAGAGAGAAAGAGAGAACACAATAAGAGTAGACATTAGAATTTTATTCAGAGTTTTTTATTATACATCAACGCTCTTACAAACTCTTATTTATAGAGTTGGAAGTGACATTTCTTATCATAGGTCATTAGTAGTCTTTTTTATAACTTACATAATATACTTTTTATGATTTCTCATATTTTCTAAAATAACAGAGATAATGAAAATAATGGTCTATAATAGATGAAAATTATAACTTTGATTAAAACCCCTAACTTTTTATATTTAATAATTTAAATAAATTATCTCTTAGAATAATAAATATTTATAATATTTCATAATACTTTCTGAATTTTTTAGAATTTGATTTATATTTTTGTAATTGGATTTTACATGATTATAGTACAACAAATAAATATTTCTAGTATAAATCAAAGTAGAAAATAAGCCATTTTGAAGGAAGAAATAAACCTAATGAAATAAGAAAAATTCTTCACTTAGCAAGAATTGAAGTCCCAAACTTTAATTTAAAAGATTCAACTCTTACAATTCGAACATAGACTTTATAAGCTATAATGTATTTCTGATAAATTATATTTTCTTTTTTTAGGAAGGTAATATACAGACCATAGTTATTCCTATAGTTTAAACTCGTAGCTGGGCTACTTTGTAGCGGCTCACTCAATATACCGGCGGGGGCCCGTCTGATCCCCCCGTCTGCTTCCAGCAAACCCATGCCGCGGCCCATATACCCTACTCACACCCCTGTTCAGATACGTTTGCCTCTCTCGCTGCTCTTCTTGTCCCACAAAACCCCATTCCGATACATCACTGCGTTTATAAAAATCAAAACTTGCACCATCATCTCCTTCAACAACTCCAAAATTGCAGATCATATGCCTTAGCTATATATACCTAAACGATATATACAAAAACCTAGGGTTAGGGTTTTGAATTGTTTCCCATGGCCATGGGAGACGATGGAGATGCGTTATCTTCTCCTAATCATAATAAACCCTCGCCTGTCAATGAAGAGGTGAAAGAATTGCATTGCGAGGAACCTAAGAACACTGCAGAACAATGTGAATTTTTTCATTCAGCAGACAATTCAAATGAGTCACCATTTGATTCGAAGGATAACGAAGCGGTGCCTCTCATGGACGAATTTGAGGCTCAGGCTGTGGCAGATACAGTTTCTGAGGGTGGAATTACTGGGACAGAAGGCATCCATGGGGAGGTGGTAGCTGGTGTGGCCGCGGTTCCACAGACCAGAAAGGGGGAGGAGGCGGTGGGGGTTGGAGAGCAACTGTTAAAGGAAAGGGATGATTTGCATACTGGAGTGGTGCTGGAGGACGGTGTTCCTCCGGCGGAAAAGAGGACGTTCCTTGTAAGAAGTCAAGAGGAGGAAATTGATTCTAAAAGTAATGGTGAGCCTGGGGTGTCTGCGGATAAACCTGTTGCTGAATTGGAGATGCCTAGTAGCAGCGGAGAAAAGACTGTTTCTTGTGTTGATCATCACCGCCCTGCTGGCGGCGAGATGGGGGTTGCTACTGAAGGCGCCACAACAGTGATGGACAAGGACACATCGAACCAACAAGTCCCGCCAAAAATAGGTGTTGGAGAGAAAATTGTGTCTGAGGCGGAGGTTGATGAGATACTAGTTAATAATGCGCTTGGTTCCGGGTCTGCATCGGGGTTGGTTGAAGAAGAGAATTCTGTTTGTGAGGTAAATACGCTGCTATTAAGTAGGGAGAAATCAACCAGCAATGAGAGAGTTGGAAAGGAGGCCGTAGTCACAGAGGAATCTTCTGCTGTAGGAAAGGGGACAGAGCAAGCCGAGTCTGCTGTTGTTGACCTGGAGAAGTCCGCCTCTAAATTGGATGATACATGGATTGGCGGAGTGGAGCCTGTTGAAGGCAAAGATTTAATGGCAGAAGAGCTGTCAGAGACTAGGATTGATACAGAGACAGCTGCTGAGGTGGCCGAGGCCACTGAAGGAGAACATGATTATACTGGTTCTGATGTTTCCCTATTGATTGATATTGAGGCACCATTAGTAGGCGTACAAGAGAAGGAAAAAGACAGTAGGAGGGCTGAGGAGGAAGACCTTCTAGCCAGTCCCAAAATGGAGGATGAGGTAGCTACGAATTTGGAGTCAAGTAATACGCAGTTAGATGGATCAGCAATTGCCGCTAAAATTGAGGAGAACAGAGAAATGTTTGCGCTGGAAGAACACCCAACTGTGGACGCTAAAACTGAGATGGAGACGGAAACTGATATGGAGACTATTGGGGGTAGTGACAGTGAATTTGTTCCTAAGTTAGATGATTCACAGGTTCTCCCACAAGATGAAGAGGATGAAGAACTGGTTGCTGAGGAGGGAGCTGCTTTAGCAGATACTGAAATGGAAACTGAAACAGATGCTGCAGATTCCAGCAAACCTGTTGGAGGAAAGCGGAAGAGAGGAAATAATTCTAAGATTCCAGGAAATTCTAAGATTACTTCAAGAGCAGGGAAGGCAATGGAAGAAGATGTTTGTTTCATTTGCTTTGATGGCGGCGATCTTGTCCTGTGTGACCGGAGGTAAGTTAGGTGGTTTTTGAAATGGGATTTGTAAATAGAAACACAATATACAAAGAGCGCGTGCTTAAATATGATTTGCGGAGTTCTATACAAGCTTTACAGCTAGCTATTGTTAATGGCACGTTTTTTTCTTTTTACAGGGGTTGCCCTAAAGCATATCATCCTTCTTGTGTTAATCGAGATGAGGCTTTTTTCCGGGCTAAGGGTCGCTGGAATTGTGGTAAGTTTTCCCTGCTTCTTCCATTTCTTTAACTTTCCTGCTCAGTAGGATGCTTTATAGGTATTCGTGGTGTAGTATGAAAAAGATATCAAAGTATCTTATTTAGTTGTCGACTCCAAAAGATGTCCAGTGCAGAAAGACATTCCCGGATGAAGTGTCTGACATTTGTTAGGAATTTACGTATTTTGAGAAGTTATGAGTTTGATTAGTTGATTTTACTGTTTGTTGTTTGTTCTGAATTTTATAAATCGAATTTTCTATTTGTTGCTCGGGTTTATATGGGTTTGTGAGATACCATAACACAGTGAGTGCTATTTGGGAGTTTCCAGTGCACAATAAGATCAAGTTAGCTTTTACATCTTTCTTATTTGAGGACTTGTTTCTGACTGTAATACAGTTTCTCCCTTCTTTTACTAATGAAATTCATATCACTCTTGGTTGTTATGGAGAAAGAAGGGAGTGCACTATAGCACCAAACAAACTAGTATATTTTGATTTTGCCTAAAAGTCAACTCTGAACCCCATTTATTCTCACAAAAGTCAAATGTAGACCCCATTGAGAATGCCAAAAAAACTGAAAATTTTCAGCTTGAGTTACAATCTAAGTGAGCCCTAATTTTCTTGTACAATTATAAGGTGAAAACTTTTTGTTATACACCCAATTCATGAGATGATTGGTACTATTAGGCACTGGGGAATGTGTGTGGAAGAAGAAAATTTATCATTAAGTTGTAAATCAAATACCAGTAGAGATATAATGGATATGAAATACATTCCTGCAACTTTCAGTTATTACAGTTTTACGCTTCTGTGTTTATATGTATTCTTTGGGATTTTATGTTCCTTATGTAAATATGATATTTTCTGGTCAAATGCATATTTATAGATGAAATATTAGTGTAAGAGAGCCAAAGCAGGAAGAGGATTTGAATTCTGTTGGCGTGTTGAAGGCTTTGCCATATAAGATGCGTGATTCTTGAGTCATCCTGGAGGTTATTAAGTCCTAGAACCCTGTAGTAAAAGCTGTTCAAACATGTCAGGCCTAAGGAGATGAAATGCTAAATTCCTACTTCAACTTGTGCTTTGCTGTATTATCTCTCTGTCTTTCTCTCATGAACTGTGATTTTAATATAGCGAACCATCAAGTGCTCTCTGAGATATGATATGTAGCGCAATATTTTCTAATTTCCATATTTTAACTTTTACTATCTGATGTTACTTTAAACCAAATGGAACCATAGAGACGTATTATGAAAATAAAAAAGAAGACTTTACCAATTTATACTGAAGAACATAAATAAGTCTCATGAAAAGGTTGCTCAGGTTTAGATTGTGGCATGTATATGTTACTGATTGGGCTGGTTACCGGTAATCTTTAGGCCTTCAATACATCAATCTTCTACTGATTCATAAATGGTTGGTTATATTTTTATAATAGGATTGAAAAAGATTAATTTTTATGTACCTTGGATGAACCAAGTCCTAGATAAAAGTTTCTGCTTTGTGGGGAATAAGGATTTATGGATCTCTTTTCATTTCAGCTTCCCTGCTTCTGCTGATTTTTTGAATTTTGGATCACCGTCTTGCTTTTGTTTTCCTATTTCTGTTTGTTCCTTGCCACTGAGGTGTTATAATTTTTTTAAAAAATATATTAACTCTCTTCCCCAGTCATTTCAACTGGATGACTGGTAAAATATTTCATTACTGTGGGTCTTTCTTTGTTCTGTGAGTACTTACAAACCCTTTGTATGTATTTCACCTCTTCTTTTAAGTGTTCTCTTTTAATCGTATTTCAGGTTGGCATCTCTGTAGCATCTGTGAGAAGAATGCCCGTTACATGTGTTATACTTGTACATTTTCCTTGTGCAAGGGATGCGTAAAAAAGGATGTTATCTTATGTGTTCGAGGAAACAAAGGCTTTTGTCAGACCTGCATGAGGACAGTCAAGCAAATTGAGAACAATGACCTTTGTCACAAGGATGTATGTTCTTTTATGCATCTGGCCACTCTTTCTTGCTCTCTTTCTCTGTATGTTAAGACTTTGTTTCTGATCTCTTGATAGTATTCTTGGTGCTTAGAGCAAGTGGTGTCATCTTAAAGTGTGATAATCATTTATCTGTAGTTACATGTCTTTGCCACTTTTTAGGGTTTTTATTTTCCTCCCTTGCTGGCATATTTGTGTTATAAAGCTAATTTGGACGGTTTTGATCGTGAAGTTTGGAACTTGTAATTTAAATTCCAAAATGGGCCAAAAAAAATAATAATAAAAAGTATTTTCTGTTTTCTGTTCCTCAAATCTTTTTCCAATGACTATCTCTTTCATCTTTTCTCTTCCTCATTATTCCTTCTGCTCTGAAGATGCACATCAGTCTGTCTTCCTCTTCTCTCTTAATGGATATTAATTTTAGTAATTGTTCTTTGGTTGTCTTAATTGAATTATTTGGGGTTACTGTTTGCAGTATTGAAGGTGGTGAGTTTTGGAGGATATTTGATCATGGGTTGAGATTTTTATTTTGCGGCAAAGAACTTTAGATGGTAAAATTGAAATCTGAAGCAGTCCGGATCAGTATTGAGATTTACAACAAACACTAAAAATATTCTCAGAAAATACTTCTTAACTTCTGAAAATGAGAACCAATGTGTCTTTTTTTTTTTTTGGTTTGGGGGGGAGGGGGGGGGGATAAAGAGAACCATTGTTCACATAAGCTTTTAGCTCTCTTTTTCTAATGGACTTATTGTTTTGTATGTCTTCTTCATGACCTGTATTATATTGGACTCATTCAACTTTTGAGCATTTCCATTTGTCTTGAGATATTTTGAGATATATTCTCAGATAATTTTTTGCCTCTAAGTCATCAATCATGATGTTCTTTATATTGGATTAAATATACCAGCTTCATGGACATTTTTGTATTACTTTTGCCAGTGATATTCCTATACTTCTTAAATGGATCCAAAGAAATAATTGTATCGTTACTTCTTAGCAGTATGCTCTGTACTTCTTTTTTTTCCCCAACTTATATAAATTATAAATTAATCTGAAGATTTATTCCTTCTGTATGGGGATCCTAAACCTAATATTTGGATTTCTAATCTTTCAATTCTGTCCTCTTGCAATTCAGGCAGAGGTTCTTATTGTTATATACATGGGAAGCTATTTTTTTATTTGCCCCCCCCCGTTTTGGGCTTTTTAGTTTGTATGTTTTTTAACTTCTTTCAAAGGAATTCATGTAACCAGTGGTTTGTAGTTGTCAGGAAAAAAAATCGTAACTTGGATATTATTATCTTTTGCAGCATTTCTATAATTCTTTGTTGATCATCCTGATCTTCCTGATGCAGGGCCAGGTAGATTTTGATGACAAGAGTAGCTGGGAGTTTCTCTTCAAGGATTACTATACAGATTTGAAGTCTAAGTTGTCTCTGTCCTCAAGTGAGATTGCTGAAGCAAAGAATCCTTGGAAAGGTTCTGGTACATTAGCTGGTAAAGAAGATTCACCCGAGGCTCCTATAGGTGCCAGCAATGGTGCTGGTTCTGGTTCAGAAAATTCTACTGAGAATCCAGAAGCTAGTAAGCCAAAAAGAAAGAAGGCCAAGAAACGATCGAGATCCTTTGTTAGGGAAAAACACTCAGGTGCTATGGCTGCATCATTTGGTGGTGAAGGAATATCTATTTCTTCACCTGGAAATGCTGAATGGGCATCAAAAGAGCTCCTAGAATTCGTTATGCACATGAAAAATGGTGATAAATCTTCCTTGTCTCAGTTTGATGTCCAGGCTCTCCTACTTGAATATATCAAAAGAAACAAGCTTCGTGACCCTCGAAAGAAAAGTCAAATTATTTGTGATTCAAGGCTACAAAATCTTTTTGGAAAGCCACGTGTTGCTCATTTTGAAATGTTGAAACTGCTTGAATCTCACTTTCTTATAAAAGAGGATTCTCAGACTGATGACGTTCAAGGTAGTGTTGTTGATACAGAAGTCAACCAGTTGGAAGCTAATGAAAATGCCGGTACCCTGACAAAGGAGATTAAAGATAGAAAGCGCAAAATGCGTAAAAAGGGTGGCAGTAGGGAATCTCACTCTGATCGTTATGAGTATGCAGCAATAGATATGCATAACATTAGTTTAATTTATCTGCGAAGAAAGTTGGTGGAAGATCTTCTTGAAGATGTTGATGAGTTTCAAAACAAGGTTGTTGGTACCTTTGTGAGGATAAGAATTTCTGGTAATACGCAAAAGCAAGACCTTTATAGGCTAGTGCAAGTTGTTGGTAATTACTTTTAGCCTGTCCATTAACTTCTTATTTATTTTTTCTTTTCAAATGCTAATGAATAAAACATTCAAAGAGAAAAAAAAAATCTTAGAATCTTCTCTTCTTTGTTTGAAAGAAAATTTATTTTCCATGTAGGCACAAGTAAAGCTGCTGAGCCTTATAAAGTTGGTAAAAGGACAACAGATATGATGCTAGAAATTTTAAATCTAAACAAGACAGAGGCTGTATCAATTGATTCCATTTCTAATCAAGACTTCACCGAGGTAATATGAAGTATGTCATTTATTTATGTGTTTCATGGTACTGATTGATGCCTCTCTCAGGCGAAAGTGGGCTTCTGGAGATAAATATGGCTTCATTTCTATTAGATACAAAACATCCCCATTTCTTTGGCTCACTAGGAAAAAGGTGAATGATTCAGAAACATGGTGAACAGGAGATTATATTTGAGATATGTTGGCTACCTGATTGAGTTATTGGCTTTTGATTTTTAGATCTAACAACTATAGCATTAGGATGAATGGATGATGTGTAGCTGATTGTACTGCTCAGTTTCAGAATAATTTTTAAACAAAAATGCAAAGTTAAACAGCCAAGTGATTTTCTGTATTCATACTACCTTTTTTTGTTTCTGTGGGCGGGGGTGGTGATACAATTTGGGAATACAATTTCTTCTTATAATGCAATAACTTCTGATTTATATTAACTATTAATCATTTGAAGCTCACTTTCATGTAAGTTTGAAGTTGATTTGTATGATTTTGGTTGTCGTGGTATGTTTGTTTATGTTTAGTATTTTGTTCTGCTGTTTATCTTAAACCCATTGATACACTCCGCCTCCTCTCTCCCCATGAAAAAAGAAAATATCTAATGAATATTATGTATATTGATTTTTTTAATTTGTCAGGAGGAATGCAAGCGTTTGCGGCAGAGTATAAAATGTGGACTGCTTAGTAGGATGACTGTGGTAATTATAGATGCAGTGTTATTTTCTTATTTGGTTTAAGGAATGTTTTTCTCTTGATAACCTTGGTCTTTGCAGGGTGATATTCTTGACAAGGCCATGGAAGTACAGGCGGCAAGAGTGAATGATGTAAGTTCATTTGGAGCTCTGCTCTTTATTATATTTGCTTTCATTACGAGTAGGATGCCTGCTAAGGCCCTGCAATATGAGATGAGTTTCCAGTTCTCTTTTGTGGTAATGGCTTGATTTTAGGTGATTGTGCTATTAAGTGTTCATGTGTCACCTATACTCTGGTATTCTAATGCTGATAAAGTCTTGGCTTGCTCTTGCTTTATGATTCTGATTATTTAGTTAGCTTGGAACACATCAACAAAGGAGCTTTTTATCATCCTAAGTCTTATTCTGGATTCAACTTTTTGCCTCTTTGTTGCATCTTTTTGCTCCAGTTCTTGAGGTTTTAATTTGCTTCCTGGAAAAATCTTGTAATTCCAAAGCTGGGGAATGCTTGCTTTAGCTATGGGTTGCATGAGGTACTGACTTTGGTTTTTCTCCATGAATGAAACATAACATTGTATGGCCTCAATTTTGTATAAGACTGCAGCATCTGGGCATGAATATCTTTTGAATCGTAAAGTCCTATGGAAAAAACACATGAAGCTCTATGTTTCTCTCAAAAGACCATTGAGAATTCCCTAGTGCATTTGTTGGGTGGTCAGAGGACAATGCAGATCCTTTTTGCATGCTTTATGTGTGCTGATCTTGCCTTTAAGAAAGCACCTCAAATTGTTGAAATTGAAGGGGACTACTCTGCTATAGCATTTACATTTGTAATAAATTAAAGTTCATGGTTTTTAGAAGTTCAGTATGAAACTATTACCCCCTCAAAAGAAAGAAGTTTTAAAGAGCTTGCAATGCACGGAATTTTTTTTAAGCATTACTATTCTCATGAAAATTCAATTCATGTTTTCCTTTTGCATATTTATTTTGTTTCACATGCCTTGATGGTCATTGTAGGCACAGACAAACATTGCATGGTTGCAGGGGACTAGTTTTACTTAGTTGGTCAAATGACCAATTTTACCTACTTCTCTAGGAATTGGAAAAAGTCCTGTGCAATGAGGATAGAATATCAAATTACACATAGCTTTTTGGCATGCTTGCAATTATTTGCAAGGTGTCTAGAGGATGCCGTGATGCAAATCACCTTTCTTTTTGAGAAACGTATATTTTGTCACTCATAGTACTTGAATTGGGTATTTCAGTCAATTAAAAAATGAGACTATGAAAAATCAGAATGTGTCACAAATTTCTTCTCTACTCTATGCACTTCCTGTATTGGTGCTGACACAAACATTTAGTTTGATACTTGCTATGTCAATGTGACATTGAAAATGCAGCCCTGGAAGGTTGAATAATAATTTCCAGTCTGATGATTGTTTTGAACATCTTGAATAAACTTTTGGTAGTTCATTTCTGCATTTAAGGTAAGATGCAAGTGAACTGATTCTGCTTTCTCTTCCCATTCAAATTCCTATATATTGGACTGCAGTGGCTGGAATCAGAAACTATGCGGCTTAGTCATCTTCGTGATCGTGCCAGTGACATGGGGCGTAGAAAAGAATATCCTTTCTTTCTAAGATATATCAGTTTCTTTCTTGGAAATTTTCTTATGAACTTTTAAGTTATAATAAAATGTTTTGCTCTTTCTGCTATGCATTTGAAATTGCTGCTTCTAATTGATTACTTATTCTGTTTTCCGTCATTGTATAGCATCAGAGTGTGTTAGAACCTTATAAACCATTTTCTATTGGGATTATGTGTGCTTTGAGATGGAGAATGTTCCCATAATTGATAGTGTCTTGAGTTGGTCATCTGTTCAAGATCTCTAGATTGCTTGCAGCATTTGAGGTTCATACAGTATGGCACCCTTTATATGGAAAAAGACCTCAACTTTCTGTTTGAGAATAACTGAATGTTGTCTGATCTATGTTATCTATAATTGCTTAACATTTCGTATTTAGTTACTACGTTTCATTTATTAAACAAAACTTTGGTAATATTTAGGAGCATTGCATTTCTGACCCAGTGTGACTTCTTTCTCTGTACAGTTCAGGAATGATTTACTTGTAATCATTTTTAACATGTATAGTTCCTGACTCCTTCCAAATGGTCTATAATGTATGGTACTCCTCCAGAATTTTGGACTATTAAGAAAGAGAGGGAGAAATTTATATGTTGATATTGGAGCAGAGAGACGATTTTTTTGGTAATTGTTCCAGTGGATATTACAGCATAAAACCATCCTGTTTCTTATGCTTGAGATAAAAGTCTTACCCGCTTAAAATAAAGTCCTTAATTTCACGGGAATATCTATTGGTGAAATTGTTGGGAATGTTGATCTGGCCCTATGTCTCTTGGAGCCAACGTTGAACCTAACTTGGGCAGGAGGTTATGGTTCCAATACGGTAATTCTTGGGGTGTGCTTAAAAATGGTTTTGGGCTCATATATGCTGTATTGGTTGAGATTATTTTATAATGACCTGGTGATAGTTGAAAAAAAGACATGTTAATTTATGTGTGATTTGATGATTTTCTCTCTGTTTCAAGCAAAAATTGCTTGATATTTATGTTTACAGAAAAATCTGCATGTAAGACCTTGACTAATTTTTTACGCTTAGAGAATGTGTGGAGAAGTTAGAGATTTTGAGGACGCCTGAGGAGCGCTTGCGTAGACTAGAGGAGGTTCCACAAGTGCATGCAGATCCCAACATGGATCCAAATCATGAGTCTGACGAGGGTGACAGTGAAACTGATGATAATAGACGCGGTCCATAATTTAATTTCCTTATCAGTTTTATTCTCTAATTTATTTTCTTTCATAGGATGAGAAATTCATAGCACTAAAACATGCCTTATTGCGTGCAGAAGTTTTCATGAGATCCAGGAATTCAGGATTTAGCAGGAGAGGTAGGGCACCAATGCCTCCAGGGAGTGATTTTTCTTCTAAAGATTCTTGGAATGCTGGAAAAACTTCAAGTAAGAATTGGGAAATAGAAGCGAATTTTTCCAGCAAAAGTTTGTCGAGCAGCATTGAAGAAGCTGTTCAGAGTGATGAGACGATCAAGGAGAATGTCTGGAATCAGGGAATAGAGAGGGAGACATTAGAATTGAATAATTCGGTGAAGTTCAGTGCTTTGCCTAAGGCTGATAAAGTTGGATGGAGTAACCAATCTGTGGCAAGATCTGAATCTGCTTCTGCAGTTATGGTGAATTCAGCAACATCTATCGCAGCCAAAGAAGTGAATTCTGCAGTTGGCTTGGTGAATTCATCAGATTCTCTCTCAGCTAAAGAAGCAGAACCTGCAGAGAAGATCAATGAGACACAAAAGATGTGGCATTACCAGGATCCATCACGAAAGGTACAAGGACCCTTTTCTATGGTACAGTTGCGAAAGTGGAGCAACACTGGGTACTTCCCTGCAGATCTGAGGATTTGGAGAACTTCCAAAACAGTAGATGAGTCTATCCTTTTGACTGATGCATTAGCAGGAAGATTCCAGAGGGAAGGGCCTACTGGTGATGGTGCAATTTCAAAATCGGGTAGCCAACAAAATAGTCAGGTTTTGTCTGGTAATTCTGCAAAGATTTCTGAGATATCCTTGCAGTTACTGAAAGCTAGGGAAGGTCAGTTAGGAGAAAAATCAAATGTTGACCAAAATTCTGTTGCAGGAAATTTGCATCAGGGAATGCCGAAGGGCTTGATGGGTTCTTCTGGTGAGGTCCCTAAACTTTCGTCCGATGAGTTTACCAGGACTGATTCAATGAATCTTCCTTCTCCTACCCCAAGGAATAGTAATGCTGCTGGGAATGTTGAAGGGATCAGTGTGACTTTGCATCCTGGTGGTATCCAATCAGCTACTGCAGCTTTTTCGGAGCAGGGAAATCTTTCATCTGTGCCTGCTTCCAATGAGCAGTTGATAAGGGGTTCGGAGATTGCTCGGGCATCAAACACTGAAAATACTGGTATAAGCTCTGTGATATCTTTACAGATTTCCTCCTTGACTTCGGCTGGGGAACCACATTCTGTAGAGAATCATAACCATCTGCCTCAAGATAATTCTGGCATTCGAATTCAGCCTGTCAATACTCAGAACCCTCGCGTTGAAACTCATGGTTGGGGTGGACCTCCAACTCAAAAGGCAGAAACCAATCCTTCTGTTTCTATGCCTGGACAACCCCAAGCGTACAGTCCATGGGGTGCTGTTACATCTGTAATTCAAAATCGTACTGGCAGTTTCCCGGATTCTGTTGCATCAACATTGCCTCAAACTGAATTCTGGAGACCCCCAGCTCAGGGCAATCAACCTAATATGCAGCCTGCAGGGGGACCAAACCTTGCTTGGGGTGCAGGACTGCTGGAGAACAACTCTTCAACTCCGAGACCTGAGAATTCAAACGCAGGTTGGATGCCGGTGCAAGGAACTCCAAATGTGGGCTGGGCTGGACCAGTGTCAGCAGCTACAAACATGAATTGGGCAGCTCCTGTCCAAGGGCCAGCTCCTGGGAGTGCAAATCCCAGTTGGACTACGGCTTCTGTCACCATGGGAACCACAATTCAAGGGCCAATGCCAGGTAATGTGAATCCTGGTTGGATTGCGCCAACAGGGAATCCCGGAGTTCAGGGAGTAGGTCCTGGGGGTGCAAACTCAGGTTGGGTTGCTCCGGTTGGGAACATGGGACCTACTGTTGTACCGGCACCTGGGAATGGCTGGACCTTGCCCCCTGGAAATCCAGGAGCTCCTGTTCAAGCGCCACCTTCTGGGAACCCAAATCAAGGTTGGGGCGCGCTAACTGGGAACCAGGGATTATGGGGGAGTGAACATCACCACCAAAGCGGAGGTAAATTCCCAGGTCCAAGGGACGTGGGTTCTCAGGGAGGAGATCCCGGTTTTGGAGGTGGCAGGCCCTGGAATGGTCAGCCGTCATTCGGAAATGGTGGATCAGGGGGTCCTTTTAGACACCTTCCTAAACGACAGACGTTGTGTCCGTACAACACAAATGGCCGGTGTAAAAAAGGGGCTTCCTGTGACTATCTGCATGCCTAATGGGAATGATTTTTTTTAGGGCATGCTATAGATGATATTGTACAGTAATTTAATGTTAGAATTTTTATTATAATGTTAGGCCATTTTGGTATTCCCTAGTCTTAGAACTTGTGTAGTTTTTTAAACCTCTTACCTCTTATAAGAAGCAATTTTTATGCAGGAAATGTTGGTGTTTCTTCTCTTCTCTGTGCTGTTCTTAGAAGAGAGCTGGATCTTCAAGGTCATTTAGTTCCTGGGGACATTTGTCTATAACTATTGGAATATTTATTATCTAGTTGATAAGATTTAATTCCTAAAATAATAGAGTTAAGCAGAGGATAACTATGTTAACTAGAAAAGATCAATCCTCCCTATTTCACCGGAGTCTGATTTCTGGAAGGTAATCAGGGTTCCGCCACGTGCTTTGATGTCTCTTTTTCCTTTTTCACATCATTATTCATACTTTAATCTGAGGCAGAATTTTGGAGTCGTTTGAGTCTACCCGGACTCAAAACACTTGAAACAATTTGGTATTATTATATATAATTTTTAATAAAAAAGTAATTATTTTTTAATAATTCTCTATTTTTCTCTCTCCCACATGAACTTTGGTTAGGGGTGTTTATCTATTTTTTTGGTTCGATTTCGATGTGATAATTTGATTTTCGGTTCGATTTTTTTAAAATTTTACAAAATCGAACCAAATCGAATTTTTTTAAAAAATCGAACTGAACCGAACCGAACCAAAATAGAAATTCATGTGTATTTTGTCATGACATGATAGAAGTTCACGTGTATTTTTATCACTTTTTGATAAAATTCAATGTGAATCTATTTTTAAAATTTTAATTATATTTTTAATAATTATAAATTAAAATTATTTAATTACACAAATTATTTTATTAATAATATTTTTTAAAATAAAAATCCTGTTAAGTTCACTAACTCAAGTGTGCGTGAGAGAGAGAAAGAGAAAAGAGAGGTAAAATAATTAATTTTTTACTATATATATGATACAAAAAAATTTAGAAAAAAAAGAAGACAATGAAATTGTAATCAACGGAATCAAAATTGGATAAGGGTTTTATTTTGCCTAATAGATATCTATTTTTCTTTTAATCATTAAAACTTACGCTTAAAGGTTATTTTTCTTTCAACTTCATTTCTCTTTTTTAAAATAAACTTCATTTTTTTTTGCTAGGATTACTTGTCTTTTAAGATTAATTTTTATTTTATATATAATAAAAACTAGCATATAAATAAAATATTAAATCTTTCATCTTTTATAAAACCTTTTTGACTAGATGAGTTGTTATTTTGTTATTACAAATATTTAATAATTGTTTTAATTTTTTTATTATGCTAAAACGTCTTGACTTTGATACTTATACGATCAATATTCCTTTCTTATTTCTTTTTTAATAATATAGAATTTACTTTAAAATAAAAAGAAAAATTTTGTAGCCCCTTTCGAATAATAATTAAAAGATGCACAACAAAATTGGAGGTGAAAAACGAAAAATGAGGGTCAAAAGACAAAAGAAATTCTACATTGAAAAAAAAAAAAAGGAAATAACCGTAACAGAAGCTTTACGCAGCACATTTCCATGATTCCACCACCGTCCACCGTTTGTTCGGCAGTGACCGCGAGAGGAAATTGAATTCTCTAGAGGAAGACGGAGTGAGATAGAAGATCAGGAAGTGAAGAGGATAATGGAGACTGCAAATTCTAACAGAGAAGTCGAAGGAAAAGATAATCAAAATGTCACAGCTGATGGTAAAAAACCCGTCAGAGGAAAATCTTGCAAAGGCTGTCTCTTCTACTCTTCCGTTCTCAATTCCAAATCTCAAAGCCCTTTTTGTTTTGGCCTGAGTCATACCCTTCAACAAGGTCTTCCCTCCCGCTGTTTCTCATTCTCTCTCTATTCTTTGTTTAATTTTTTTGTGGGCTTTCTTTAATTAAAATTACTCAATATGCTCGTCTTTGGCTTATTTCCGTTGTGTATGTAATTTTTGGCGAAATTTTCCATCTGTTACTTTCTGGTTCTTTATTTTTTTGGTTTTTTTTTTTCCTTTTTGGTGTAATAGAACTTTTATGCACTTGTAGTGATCAAAGAAACTCGAAGGTGCATATGGTCATAGTATAAACTAGGTGGAACCGTGCGGGTGGATATTGTAAAGGAGTGTTGTTGGTCATGATGTGACAAATTTGTGATCATTCAGTAGGACGTTTGGATTTCGTGGTGTAATAATCGTTGGCTTAACCTCTTGATGTGCTGTTGCAAGAGCTATTGATCTTCCTTGGTTGGTGAATTCGACTTGTCTGAGATCGCACACTTATTGAATTCGAAAAAATATTAATATTATGTGTTGATGCCTTGGTCATCTTGTTTTCCTTCTATTGTACACAATGCTTTGAAGCACCTCTCAAAAGATACGTATCCACATAATAACGCTAGCTAAAGCCAATTTTGCTTGTCATTTTGGCTTCTGCCTCTCTTGATCCAGGCAAAGAGTGTTCACTTGTAGAGATTGGACAAGAGCAGGTTGTCACCTTATGGACATTTATAAAATGTAGCATAAACATAAGTGAGCAGAAAGCTACTTGCAACAATGTAATTCGTTGCAAGATGGATAGGTGGTCCCCCTTTTGAGTGATTATGATTGCATTTCAGTTCTGCGGACAGGACTTAACAAAACAAGGCATATTGCAATTATAATTACTTTACAACCTTAGAGTAGATTTACTTATTGAAAGATTCTTATCCTTGATAAAAGAAGTCTCAAGTCAGTGAATGTGTACAGCTTTCATAAATATTTTGTTTTGTTAAGCTGGGTGGATTTGAAGGTTACCTCGGGTAAATATGGATACAACTCAATTAATGATTTCCCAAACTAATAGCTGACTTCACGCAATTGTGGGAGGGGTCGAATATTAGGTTCTGAAATGGTACTGTTTGTTTTAAAGTCTTTTTTCTTTCCTCCTTTTGAGACATGAAATGAGTCAAACATTCCTTACAAGAAGTAAGCTCATGCATTGTACTTCAATTCCAGTTCCAGCAATATCCAAGTGGACTTGGCAGATATTCTGGTGATGCACAATATTGCTGTATGTAAGTCATAAAATTCATTCAGAAGTTTTTTCTTAGAGTTATTTGTTCAGACTTCAGTTTGAACTAAACCAATTGCAATGAATCGATTTTTGTTGTTCTTATTCTGTGGTGGTGGGTTTCTATACCTTGATTTTAGATAGCTACGAGGAGCTGAATTATCCATTTCCTGTTATGATATCTGTTCTGTCGGAATAGGGCATTGTCGGCGACTATTCTAGTATCTCCATGATATGGTTTTTTTCTCTTTCAACTTTGTTGAGAAGCTCTTTTAAGTAAAATCCAATATATTTGAAGCATTCTCAACTGCAGTCATGAAAGTTAAAAGAAGAAATGAGTAGCTTTTCCCATCTTTCTATAGTAACGCTTAGTGACTGCAAATGTAGTTTACCAGGTTAAGTTGACGTAAAGTAACTAGTTTCTTTGTTCTCTTTTTCTTAATTTTATTTTTCTCCTTTGAGCACTCAGAATCTGTTCTTTCTAAGAGCAAAAGTCTGTCATATAATTATGAGATCAGTTGATTTGAAAGAAACTAACCATTTTTATGGTGCATTCCAGTGCCTGACTATGTTGTGAGTTCTGACTCAAAGGATTCAAAAGGGAATCAAACTCTGACAGATTTCAGGTACACATGTATTGGCTACTCTGTGCACCTTGAGAAAAACATCCGTTCAACTGAACCAAAAAAGCAGCTAGTTGAACTGCCATTCTGTGTTGGTATCGAGGTATGATTTTCCTCTTACATTTTTATTTTACCATGGTCTTCTTCATGTATAGTAATTTGAGGTTTCTTCTAGTATTTGGAAGTTCATCCTCGATCCCCCCCTCCTCCCCCTTCTCCTGCCTTCCTTTTCGCCCTTTTCAGTGAGCAAGGTTTTCCAGGATATCATAATGGGTCTATGACTACAAACTTTTTTCCCATTTTTTCTTTTCTGTTTCTAGAGTGCAATTCTGAACATGAAATGCACTAATTCTATTACTGAAAGTTGATTACTCTTTTCAGAATTCAAATTGGCTGCATAAGAACGTGGGCTGCTTGGTTAAGTTATGTTCGGCAGTCATTTGTATTTTACCCTTTTTTTTTGTGGGAACTGCTGCATGTTTAAAATGAGAGACTCATCTAGTTCTTTCTTGTATTTTAGTTGTGTCCATCTTTCTTTTTGGGAAATCTTAAGAATCTGCCTTTAATGTTCTTGTTGACATAGGCTTTTAAGTAATGCAAATAACAATTTTTAGCAGATTTTATCTGGTAAAAGGACTTCTAAGCCTGATCCTCTTCTTGCTCATCTCCACAAAGGAAAAGGTAATCTTAGTCACTTCTTAGTTGCTCTTATTTGATCTCCTTTCTCTTTCTGCATGATACAGTTCTTTGGACATTTATGACTGATAAAATCTTTCTTTCTTTGTATGGCATTCCTATTTTTTGTGGAATCTTTGGAAGGTACGATGATTCTAAAGTTTTCTATACCCATTACCTGATTGAGCTTGAATCATGTTATTACTATAGAAGATGATATTTTATATAATGATGTTGGTAGTAGAAGCAGGTCAGTAATGAATTGGGAAAGTTCAAGTTGGTTATGATACTTAGCTGCATGTTTCAGTAGCATGCCTTCTGGATATTGAGTTCTTTGCAATGGGGGGGTTAAACTTTTGCTACTTGCAGCATTGGTAAGTGGTGTAAGGGGAATGTCATTGCTGGTAAGGGTGCATATAAGTTCCTTTGCAAACTGTATTTTTTGCGTAGAAGATGATGATTTCAAATGATTATGAGAATTGGTGAACTAAAGTTGTGGCATATAAGGATAGTGCTGAAGTTTGAAGTGACAGGCAACTACCATTTTAGTAATATTTCATTTATTCTAATCATAGTGTTGTTTTTAATTTGGGTTATCTCTACCTCTTTCATTACTAATCTTAGTGCAAGAAGATGGGCATACTTCTCCTCAGCCTCAACCTCGACAACCAGTGCAAGTTCCATCTAATGGGTTCTTTTATAGGCAAGTTAGCTGATGCCACAAACTATCTAAATTTTAATGTGGTTTCAGAATGATTTCACAAGCAACTCTTACTGAAAGATGCAGTCTGATATTGCAAAAATACAGGTTTGCTAGGAATGCCGGAGTTGTTGCGACTGGTGTGAAGAAGAATATACTCAGAGTAAATAATCACATCAAGAAAAAGATAGATAATGCACTGACCCCTTACAGAAGGAGGTCAAAGTGAAAGTATGGTTTTCATCCACATTTTACAATGAAGGAAGCACCTATGTCGTTATCTGGATGCTTATATTGCTGATGGTGAAACTATTCTCTGTATTTTTGGGACCCTTCTCAGTATGTTTACTTGGGGTTGTGGGTTTGCGTACTAGAAACTCGCAAATAGCATCTACTGCGCTACTTTTGTTCAATTTTGATTTCGTAGAGCTCTCTCGATAATACAGAGGTTCAGTACCTCTCTTTTGCTTTAAAGCTTAAGAAGTGTGTTTACACTGTCTGCCAATGCATTCGTCTTGTTCATGGAGCCGAACATATCCATTTATATCGGTAAGCTCATTCCTTCTTGTTGAAAACCCCATTTTACTTTTAAATCGTTCTTCTGATTGTAGCAGTGGATGATGGCCTAAACTTGGAATGAGGTAACTGTTAGTTCACTACTTTGTGATGATTAAATAGTTGGTTGAGATAATCAAATCCTGATTTCTCGTTTGAACTATTTAATCGCAAAAGTGCACAACAATCATAGTTATATGACAAATCAAAAGAATATGAATAACTACCGCTTTTTGTTTTCTTTTGCGCATAATAATACAATTCTGTGTTTTAATATCGGACAAATCTTCTCTCTACAATTTCTCTTCTTAGAACCTTTTGGTTCAAAACTCATCGAAATGGGTTATCTGCAATCCTTTAGATTGTTGTTTCTTTTCTTCTTTTTCCAAAGCATCTACTACTACTATCTTGACCCAAATTTGGCCCTTCTTCTGATTGTCTTGAAATTTTTACTTCACATGGACTGGAGTGATATTGAGTCCTCCATGCCAATGAGGGTTTTTGCTCACTGTAGACTTATTTTTTTTAAAAATGAGTAGATTAGGCAGGGAGAGAGAGGGGGAGCCTATTCTGGACATAACACCATCTGGGCTGGCGTTATGCCCAGGCTATAACGCCATCCCAGATGGCGTTATAGCAAAACCCTATTTGCCTTCTCACCCGCGGTCACTTTCAGCCGCACTTCTCTTCCCCACCCCGCCCTCTCTCCCGCGGAAGCTCGGCGACGTCTCATCTGAAACTCCGATGACCATCCCATTTTCACCCTTCTCTTTTCTCTTTCCAGCCGCACAGCAAGCCTGCTGAAGAGAGCTGTCTCTTGCTGTCTTCCTTTCATCCAATTCGGCCTTTCATCCCAGTCATGATACCACACCGATAGCCACCGTCGTGTACCGTGGTCCACTTCTCAAATGGAATTGCGGCAAGCCAATTGAAAGCCCCCGGACGTCTTATTTTAATTTCGTTCATGAAGTAATTGAACTTTGAAACTTTAGTTGCCGTCCCTGCCTGCCACATCAAACTTTTAAGCTCCCTATTTTTGAATTTTAGATTGAAATTGGCCCTAATGTGGCGCAAGAAGAATCTGTGCTCTGCATATGGAGGTTGCCATTTCTCTTGCTGTCCAATTGAGTTCAGAATACCTTTGTGCCGGTCAGATATCAAGCAAATGGGATGGGTGTCAACCACAAATTCCCGAAGCAGGCTGAGGAACCAATTTCAACTTGTTGAAGACTCCTCATCAACTATCGCAAATGCTAGAGGGAAAACATGGTTATTGGCATCCCAACCGCTTGCGATTAACAACACTCCATTATAAACACCTCTAAGGTGCGTGCTATCAACTGATATAACTGGACGACAGTGCTTAAAACCTGCAATTGAATGTTCAAATGCCCAAAATACAAAATTAAACACTAACCGCTCAAGCGTACTCGAACGATGGTGTAGCCATCTGACAGTGGTACCTGGATTAGCATCTTCTATTGCTTGCATATACCGTGGAAGAACGACAAATGTTGAGTTCCAATCTCCAAACAGCAGTTCGATCGCAGCTTTCCTGGCATACCACCCTTTCTTATAAGTGCATCCGGTCTGAAAACCTCCTCTACAATGAGCTTCACGGGTGTTTCCGGGTCAATCCGTATGAGATGCGTAATATGTCTACCGATGTAGCGACTTGACATATTCCGGTGGTTGTTGTCTACCGCATGTACTAAGCAGGTGTGTTCTGCATTGTATACAGTTATCTGCCACATACCATGCGTAGCTTTTTTGATTATGCGTATATACCACGAGCATATATTCTCATCAGTTGACTGTGAGCATTTCGCAATCCATTGGTCCGACTTACTCCTCACAACTTTGAACTCACGACCCACCTGAATCGACCATTTCCGAACTGCATATACAGCTTCTTCCTTATCTCGAAATCGCATGCCTAGTCCAAGTTCATGTACAGAATCATTCCAATCATCTAATTGGACTGCATCATCGCATGTCCAATCATTTAACTGCGCTCCCGATCCTATATCCTGGAAGCACTCGTACATTCGGCGGTCTGTTGCGATCTGGCTGCTAGAACCAGTCTGAGTGTTTTGTGTTGCATAATATGACGAGACCACCAGCTAGAATGTCTGTGTTGGTTGAATTGGCTGCTCTTCATCCTCATCCGAACTTTCATCTTCCGCTTCAGCAGGTACTTCTGACCCAGGATCACCATCAACATCTGAAGTTGGACCTAATGAGTCGGCAATAGCTGCTCCGTATAACATTCTCGGTTCGGTTGCCACGAACTCAGTCACCTGTGTAGTATGGATCTCCATCGATGATTCATTAAGGGTATGACTTTGGTGATAGTCAACTGATTCATACCCGTCCGCATATCTGTCTGTGTTGGCTGGAATTTCTCCATGCTGTTGTTCTTGGACCTGCATTAATTAAAAATCGACAAGAATATACACACCAGCACGACCAAACTCTGGTTGGATATCCCATAGTAGATCCATTTGATCTTCATCATCCAGACTAATAGCGCTGTAGAAAAACTTGATTGAATTCTGGCTAAAAATATGGCCACCATAGAATCATACGAATGCACCACAAAGTCGAATCCATGTTTCTAATGCCACATATTTTTTGCACCAACTCGTTGTAAGAGACTTTGCGTCTAAGGATCCAACTTTTTTTTACTGCTCCGAAAAAGTATGCTCTGCGATCATCATTCAGAATTTCAGCATCCCAAAATAAAAATATTCTAACTGGATTCGAAAGAGCCATTTTACAAACGAAATAAAATGACTCAAAATTTTAGAACGAAGCAAATTGATTAGCAGAATGAGAAGAAGGAGATTTTGAGTGAGAGAGCTCTTCGGTAGCTAGAGCCTTTTATAGTTGAGTTCGTTTACTTCAAGACAATGTTATAATAGTAAGAGTGATTCAAAATTCGCGAAAACTGCAGAATGTGTTATGTACCTGATCGATTCGTAAGGCTGATGTCGATTCCACGAGAGAAAAATACGACGGATGTATTGAATTTGTGGTGTTGGTGGAAGGCCCGTGAACTCTATAACGCCATTTGGGATGACGTTATAGTCAAAAAGTGTATAACGCTATCTGAGATGGCGTTATACGCGTGTCGTATTCGGCCATCCGAAGTGTATAACGCCATCTGAGATGGCGTTATATGCGTGTCATATTCCGCTTATAACGCCATCTCGGATGGCGTTATACTATAACGCCATCCTGGAAGGCGTTATAGCTGGGTATAACGCCTCCCAAGATGGTGTTATGTTCAAAATAGGAATCCACCCTCATTTTCCGGCTCAATCTAATCATTTTTATAAAAATTAGTCTAAATCGAGCAAAAACCCTACCAATGATTTATAGGGATGTCCGCAATAATGTAAAAAGAATTTACTCGGTGGAAAAAAACTAAAGAACTTCTTTTTAAAGTTACCTTTATTGAAAGAAGAAAAATATAAAAATTGTGCAATTCTAGCATACAGAAATCACTTCCTAAAAAAGAATATTCTTTAGTTTGTTTTGCTGTGACAATTTTCACTAGGGAAAAAAAATTTTGCTTTCAGGTTTTTTTTTTCCTTTGAAGGAAAAAGAGGAGAAGAAGGAGGGTTCCTCATTTTTTCCTGTCGACTTTTCTTGCCGCTCGGGCAACAAGAAAACCTTTCATAACATTCGCAGTATAAAAGCTCCCGGGCCTTCGTCATTCATTTCTTCCGATCCATCCCCAAATTCTCTTTACGTTGTCCGAAAAAACAGTTTTCTCCAATCAACAACGCGTGCTTTCCAAACTTATATTTCTTCGATTTTCCGACGGACAAATTGCTGCATAACGACGATCTCCGCATTGACTTCCGATCGGGGAATAGTTGTATTTGAAGGATTGATACGGTTTTTGAGTTTCTTAAGTTTCCGGATATTCGAGAATTCTATGGCGGCTTGTCAACGCGTGATTCGGTTGGGAACTAATTGTGGAAGTAGCTTATCCAGGTTGCCTGGAATCAATGCGTCAAAAGTAGCTAATTCTTCTGCGTTACCTGCAAATAGGCTACAATCGAATGGCGCTTCTTTCAATTCGTACGGTTCGTCGTCCCCGAATTTGTCTGCCAACAGGTTTGTCGCTCGGAAGATCTCTCAGCTTGTTAAGCCTAATGGAAACCGTGTTTTCCTCGTCGATACTTTAAAGCTGGTAAACTATCATTTCAAATTTTTTATGTAAAACTCTTGTAGATTCTAGTTTGAGATATGCTAAGGAAGGCTTTCTTTTACACTTGTTAGGTTAGGAATTTGGAAGCACAAGGTATACCTACTAAGCAGGCGGAGGCAATCACATCGGCTGTCACTGAAGTTTTGAACGATAGTTTGGAAAATGTATCGCACTCTTTCCTCACGAGAGCAGAAATGCAAAAAGTAAGGGCTTCTGAATTTACGCTGTTGCATTACATGGAATTTCTTAGTAGATGGATAAGTTTACGGCTGGTTAACTATGATGAGTACTCGTTTTATTCATTTTTTATATAGATTGATAGGAAAATTGTTGCTTTCTTTTCTGGAACGTCGTAGGCTGAGATGCTGCAAGAAGCTAAACTCTCCAAGTTCAAATCTGAAGTAAAAAGTTCCCAGGTACTTGTGTTGTTTTAGCCACTTCTGTTGTACTCTTTGCTTTTGGTCCATTCTATAGGATTTCAGTATTTATGTTTGGTAGTCAATTATCAAATTGTGGTGGTATGTGGCCGTAATTCTTTTGTCCTGTTCTTTGCTCCAAATCTAGACTGAGAAGTATTTCATTACTTATAGGGAATCGCATGTGAATAAAATAATCGAGGAGATTGTAAGTTGTAGTTATATATTCCAAAGTATTCATCAACTGGATTAAGAACGAGTTGACTATCAAAAGAGATGATAAAAAGAAAAAAGATAAAAGCAGAGGGAAGGATAGTCCCTAACATAATACGTTCCTAATCCTCAATCTTTTAGCTGCTTTCTAACATAGCTTCTTGTAAATCAGCCTTACAAAACTGCCTTCAATAAGGAGGAAACTGTTCTTTGGAGTAGAAAGTTTGTATCCATTTGTTCCAGCTAGTGCAAAATTTCTTTCCTTCCCATTCAATAAAATTTCTCATTTTGCATGAGCATAACCATATATCATCTGCTAACTTTTGTACTTGTTCCTTGTATGGCTTTGATGTTTTTTTGCTAAGACTAATCAAAGGAACAATGCAGAGTTGATTCTACATGGAAACTAAATAAAACAAATTGTTTCTAGTATTGAAATCAAGCATTATTCTTAGCTGGCAAGTTAACATATGTACTCTTACATGGCAGAATGTCAAGGGTGTATGTGGATTGATCTGCTGCTTGCAGATTTTACGGGATTGAAAAAAAAAAAAAAAGTAGCTGTTTCTTATATTGCTCCTAAAGGCCATAAGATCTATGATATTTCTCTAAGGAATAGGTCTTTTTCCTTTCTGAAGTTTTAAGATTATACAGGATTCTGTATTGTCATCTATGTAAGAGAGAATATTTAATCTTGGGTCCAGTGATTAGACATATTACAGTCATTGTCCTAGATTGAATGTCACTTCTTACAAGAACTTGCCGTAATATTTTACCGTTTTATATTAGCACCTCATGCATAATCAATAGTTATGGAACTTGTCTGGTAATGGTGTCACATGCCTTTTCTGTTTCACTGAGGTTGGTGGTGAAATTTTATATCGGAAGTAAGTTGAATTTAAAGAAGAGGAATCTATTTGCCACAATCATAATAGAAATAGCTGGAAATCTCTCCAGAATCACACTAATTTAGTGGAGAATGTAAGTCGATCTCTAGGTTGGTACATCTAATTCTCGGATACTGCAGAATACAAAGTTGTGGTGGTTTATCATATTGCTATGACTGTTGAACTGCTAATGGTGTTGTAAGGTTTCTGAGGTATAAATTTGAGGTGTTGGGGAATAGATCTCTTCTATTGCAAGATTTTAATTTCAGCACCTGAATAGTGGAATTTCCATACGTGGTTCTTAACAGTATTTTGTGTTTTGAAGGCTTGAGTTGCTGTGCTGTGATTGTGTTTCTGTTGTTGTTAGAAGTCTAGATAGCTTATCTGTTACGAGTAAGAACGAGAGATGAGGGAGAGGGAGAGGGAGAATAGATCTAGGAAAGCACTTCATTGTGGAAAATAGTCTTCATATCTGACAATAGGAGAACTAGTATCCTTTGAAGAGCTATGACTTAATGCCTGTTAAATACTGGGGTTTTTAAAAAGCGGGCATCTCTAAGCTACAGGTCTGCTAGTAAGGCCTATTAGCAAAACAACCAAAGGACTCTTATGAAATGAAATGCAGAACATTTAATAGAAGGTAAATAGTCTAAGCCAACTCTAAATTGGATATTCGCCAAATGACTAAATCTGCTTTGGAAGTTAACCTTTCCCCTTCTCTTGGAGTTATTTTTACCCCCTGATGCCACTGTGTATCCTCTTCTCTGTTCAAATTTCAGGGGGGATACAAGTCTTGAGGCCTTGATTTTCTCAAAAAATCAAATTCCTATTCAAAAGGAAAATGGAAGAAAGGATAAAGGGAAAAGGAGAGAACCTTGAGATAATGAAAGAACTGGAAAAGGAAATTACCTAAATGCAGTATAGTAGATCCTAAATGCATGTGAAGATCCTGAATGCAGTATAGGAAATTACCTAAATGTATGTGAAGATCCTCGACTTATTTGATCGGTAGATGCAGTATAGTAGATAAGAGAAGTCAGTCCCTAAATGCAGTAAATGATAACTGTGTTCTCAAGTTTAATACCAAACTACTCTTCTGAGTGCTTGTTTAGGCATATTTAAATCAAAATTTCTCTAGGTAATGGGCTTTTGAATGCTTTTATTTAGTCTGAGGGCTCTAGTTAAAAGTAAAAATTATGTTAAATTTATCTTGAATTCATTCATTTCTGCAGTTTATCATTGACCATTTATCATGCTGCTCTTGTGGTGGTTAGCTATATGGAATGAAGGATATCTATTCTGGTTTGTTTTAATGCTTATTGTCAAAATCTTGTTTTCTTTTCTTCCCAGCATTCACTCTGCGATTTTTCGATGCAGGAGCACCATATCTCTTTGCTGCAACGCGAGTCAGAAAAGCTACAGCATGATATTGAAAAAATGCGCAGTGAACTAAGGTTTGTTGATAAGCAAGCTTTGAAATAAATTTGGGTAGAGAACACCTAGGTGTGATTCTAGTGAGTTGTTTCAGTAATGCACGATCTAATAAGCAAAAGGTTGGTTTCTGGAACAGGTATGAAATTGACAAAGTGACTGCTGGCCAGCGTTTGGATCTCAATCTTGAGAGAGGGTAAGGAACAAGGATTTTCCCTATCACTCGATGAATGATATTCTTAGCCACTGATTCCATATGTCCTCATTAGTGGCTCAGTTGCATTTATCTCAGAACCTCTTTTTCTGTTGGTTTGAGTACAGACGCATACGCGATGAGTTGGCTAATCAGAGTGTAGAAACCTCCAACCTAACCAACAAGCTTGACCAAGTGAGTTTTCAAGACTACTTTCCTAAAGAAAGTATATGTACTGCTCATAGAACTGCTGAGCCTTATCGTGAAACATTCAACCTGCAGGAAATTTATGCATTGAAGGTCCAACTGGAAGCAGCAAAATATGATGTGATGAAATATTGTATAGGTACCCTAGTCTCCATTTCTGCGGTTGGTTTAGCTGTACTCCGCATCTTTAGTTCCGAGAAGAAGTAACAATGGCTCTTTTGAAGTATTTTATTGCTATTCTTTGTCCATAGGACCTCAGATCAAATGTCGAATAGTTCTCTCTTAGGTGGCAACGACGATATTGCAACATTCTGTTGTAAATCAATTTGCACGCCTTCAAAGTTTTATATGGAAAGGTGTGAATTTGGTTGTAGACGTGGATTTTACGAAGATGTCATAGGTGATAATTAGTACTATTAGCTATGCTGCTTAATCGGGTGTCATATTTGTCGGAGATATTACCTATCTATTCTAATACATGGTGTATTCATTGTTGTTAACAATGAACGTTTGGCTTTTTGATTGGGCACTTTGACTAGTTGGTTGTTTTTCTTTTTTGTTTTTTTCTTTCTTTATATGCATCAAAGGGATGAGAACATAATCGAATTTAGAATCTTCTTTTGTTTTTTGTTTTTTTGGAATGTTGAATTTGGAGCCTAATCCTTGATAAGAAGCATTTAATCAATTGAGGTACAATATTATCATGATTAGTTTATTGTTTCTATATATAGCAACATAATTACAAAAATCCAAGAAAACTGGGGGAAGAAAAAAAAGGAATGTCAAATGTCCTCTTCGGTGAGAAATTCCGCAGGCAACAGCATTCCCTTGTTTGCCTTAGCAAAAGGTCTCGCAATAAGTACACGAAATTGCCCGAAGTTGTGCTCAGATTTAAGCACTGAGAAAAAAGGCTAATACGTAGGCATTAGTATTATTTTTACCTGAGCCGCACGTCTCTCTAATTATTGCCAACCACTCCCATGTGGCAAGCACATGATACCTTTGGGTCCCTGTCCACTAAGAACCACCGATGCACTAACATCAACACTTGCACGGGCAATTGATGCTACAACAATAAAAGTGGAGTGGATATGCTCTCAGCCCTCCGGAGTCAAGCCTCCTCCATCTCTTTATATTAAATTATTGCCATGCACCGGAAAATTTTGACCCATTCAGCTTTTATTGTCGAGGAGGTTTTCTTGACCACTATTATTGAGCTGTTATTTAACGTAATTGTTAAATCATGTTAATTTGCATTATTGTACTAAAAAATAATAAATTTGAAATATGAACGTGTCTAATTACTTTCATTTGATGTACTGTAATAGATAGCTTATAATAATATTTAAGTAATACTTCTTATAACACATTCGTAATATTTTTAATTAAAATATTTAATTTTAAAATTTAACTTATTGATTTAAAATATGTAAATAAAAATATTACACAAATATTATAATGAGTGTTACAACTTACAAAAGATTTTGAATCAGTTTATGGAGGAGGAAATCTTCATGGAAGTGGACTTTTGCCGAGATATTTCAAGGTCACCAGCAGCAGCAGCCGGTAAAACCACACATCCCAGTGGGCTCCAAACCGGCCTAATCACGTACATGCAAGATAGGCCCACATATCAATGGAGTTTGTACGATTGAGAAACTAATTGGACAGTGCCCTTAAACTTTTCAACGGCCACCATCAGAAACCGCTCAACTGTTGTTGAATTATTCAGTCCTTTCATTCATTTTTTGTAATAGCTTTTATATCTTGAATTTTTCAACTCGTCGATTCAAATGCGACAAAGAAAATAGCAGAAAAAGAAGCTATTCCGGAATTAGGATAAAATAGCCAATTACTTCAAGAATAAAATAAAATAACCCAATTAGCCCATATGACTCTCCTAAAAGTCCTGCTGGAAAATTAAAATAGATTACAAGAAAAGATATAAAAATAATAATTCCTAGATCACAATCATCTCCCTAAATTACGTTACAATCTAAGCCTGCCACTGCCAGTCTACATTCCATCACCAAAATTTTACAATCTTGAACCACAACCCCGCTAGACCTAACTGAACCGGTGAACCCGGCTCCCTAACAAACCTAACCTAACCCTTCTAACCCTCAAAAACTCTGAACCATCCGAGTTAAACCGGCATCCATGAGGCCGGACACCTCCTTCTTGCGCCGCATTTCCAAAACTTTTCGGTGGCTGTTTGAATGAATTTCCTGAGAAAATGTAGGACTACAAGCCGGTCTATACTCGGGGAAAAGCCGACCGGATTTGTAACGAACCCCACATGCGTTGCATAATGTTTTGGGACCCAGAGGACCGGTTCGCCACTGGGGGGTTTTCTGCACCTGGCAATGACTGCACCGACGCAGCGTCTGCGAGCCATTGGAGCCCGAACCATTGTCCGCAGCTTGTTTCCTTTTCTGCTTCTTGGTCGGCGGTTTCTCAACGCTGGAGAACAATTCTAAGTCCTGAGCCGGGTTCACCCAGACAAATGGCGACATCGACGAGGACCCGTAGGAAGAGGACGACGAAATTGAAGACGACTCAGTCGTCAAAGATGGCGACCTGGACCAAGCTTTTCCATTTGGTCGTGCCCGTTTGCTTCTCATTTTTCTGGGAACCGGCAACGGGAAAGAGGGTACTAGGAATTTTTGAACAGCCGGTTCGGACCGCTTTTCCGGGAGACTAACAGTCTTGTCCTTGAAAATTCCGGCGGGACACAACAAAGACAGCTCTGACTGGGAATCATCAACAAATTGAGATAACCACTCAAGGTTCTCCAAGTCATCCGCCTGTAAAAATTGTTCCTTTAAAAAAATTTACAAAATTTCACCCAAAAAATATAGCAAGAACCAAAATAAGAGAAAGGGAAACGTATTTTGTTCCCTCTGATGTTTTGCCGAAAAAGGACCAAAAGTATTGCCTCCATTTTGGCTAAAAATGATTACCGGAACAGCGAGTTCAGCGGCGAGGAGGGACCCAAAATCGTCCGTTTCGGAAAAAGAGGAAGAATTGGAATTTCGGTGTTGAGAAGACACCAAAAGGGAGTCCTTTTCTTCATCTTCTTGAAAAGAGCCGTCCTTAAAATCTTTATCAGAGAAGTCCAGAAGGTCATCCACAGAAAAATCATCAGAAACAACGGTATTGAGTCCGCCGGCAACCCAAGCATCCTCAGTACAGAATTGTTGGCTCTGTTTCGAGGCAATATCTGACAGAAAACTTGATTTCAACGCTGTCTCAGCCACGAACTCCATAATTCAAAAGAATTCCCCTTTCTTTCTCGTTCAATGAGGATTAGAACCGAAAGAACTATGCCCGGAATAGTAGAAAGAAAGAACTGGGCCTGCTTAATACTATCGTAGAGATAAAGCTCCAAAAGCAAAACGAAGAAGACGACGGAGTTGCGGAGAAAAGAAGGTAAAGGAAGAGAGAAAGCTATGTACTGTTTGAAAGAAAAATGTGGGTAAAGCACTGAAATGAGGGCCGGTTCGTGGGCGAAACTGGTGGGCGAGTTAATGGTGTTTCCTTTCTTTCATCTACCAACGGATTTTATATATTTTATGTCTCTAATTTTTATTTTTATTCCATTCCTTTTTCCTTTTAATGTCTGGCAGACGCAGTATTAGTACTCGGAATATTACGGTGGGGGGTTACGCGTGGGATAATTAAAAGCGAGCGAGCTTCGGGTACGGCTGACCATTCTTTGTTGGTGGCCGGGTGGTTCGGGGCTGGGTTGGACTTGGCGCCTTTCTTGTTTTGGTTGTTCGGACACAAATCACAATGCAGAGTATGATTTTTCCTCGTATTTTGACCAGTTTTTTTGGTGATTGTAACAATGCTGTCCGCAAGGTTTGGCTACTTGGAAGTTTCAATAAGATGAAGGTCAAATCCCAAACTATTCTAGAATGGCAGCTTTTGGTCTTCGTCGTGGTCTTGTAAATAAAGGTGTTCTCGTTTTCTTCTTGCATTTACCCTTTCAACCTCTTCTTCCTTTTTTTTTTTAATAAAAAATCTTTTTTTTTTCAATTTAGACAGAAATTTTGGTATATCTTCTTTCTACACAATAAAAAAAATTATTAAAAACATGAAAATTAAGATAGAAACCCAAATTTGACATGTAAATAATTTATGAAATGTCATCATTTTTTTTTTGAAAAATTAACGTAATATTTTCTAAATAATTATTAAAAAGTTTCTTTCTCTATTCAATTAGCCAATCTGCTCATTTCCCTATATGTGTAGATTGAGGTAGAATAGGAAATTTGGACTAAGAGAGATATGAGCAATGCGTTGAGCTAGATATTTCTAATGAATCAACTAGATGGTTAAGGTATTAACTTCATTCCCATAATAATATTTAATGGAGAATATTGTTGTTTGCTGATTCCTATTAACAAAGTGAAACCAATTTTTCTTTTTATTTTTTTAAACAATAGTGAAACCAGCTTACCGGGGTATAGTAAAATACTAGGAGGGTGATGACTCGGGCAGATATGGCTCTGCGAACTTCGAAAACGAGAGGCCCACTGTTGCACCGGTCACAGTGGGACAGGTCCAGCCATGAAATCCGGGCTGCATCATGTGATATTCCCGTTTGCCCTTCAAATATATTGATCTTTATAATACTACCCTCACTTTTATGAAATTTTCAGTTTTACCTTTTAAATGATACTACTTTACCCTTAAAATGAATATTCACTTTTAAAAAGTATATATATAATTTTTAATCAAAATGATACTTTTTTAAAAAATATTATATCCTTTTCTCAGAAAAAAAAATCAATTTCACCTTCATAATATTAGATACTCTAAATATTACCATTAAAATATAAAATATTTGGTTAATATTTTCCTTTTATTAAAAAAACTAAAAGATGCCATGAAAACTATTTTTATGTTTATGTAGGTAAAGTTAATAGCTTTACTAAAAAAGGATGAAATTGCAAAATTCTTAACATTTGAAGGATAAATCAAATAAATCATAGAAAGTACGAGTATTATTATGAAAAGCAAAAGACTAGAAGGGTAAAATTATCAAAACCTGATTTTCTATATTTGGTTCTTTACTGGCAACCGCCTTGAGCTTTTGACTTTAATTAGCTTAACCGCGTTGATTACGCTATCCTATCTGGTCCCTTCTCTCTTTTCTTTTAATTATTTTTCCAGGGCTGAAAATGTTGGAATCATCTTCTCTGAACTCTTCCCTCTCCATGAATTCTAATTCGAATGACAGAATTGTTTTGGATATCCAAATCACACGCCACGTAGCTTGGAGCCATGGGCAAGTGACTGGACTGCCCTTTTTTGGTATTTCAAATCAATTAATCAGTTAATTTTCTATCCTGTTGTCTTAATCATTTGAATTAAATTATTACGAGATAGATTAAAATTTTAAAAAAATGGACACTTGATCAGTTTGGAAAACTTTTAATTTGGTAAGGAAAGCTGGAAATAGGGAAAGGGCATTGTTGAAGACGAAAGATGAAACTGAATCCATGATAAGTGAAAGTTTGGTGTTGCCCACCAGCAAGTTTGCTTATGGTTGCAGCACATGGATCCCCCCATTGGCCATTCCAACTCTAACAACAAAGTAAAAGAAACATGCCAACTAATTAGGATTTAGACAGTAAGTAAACAACACAGCTGGATTCATTTTTATGCGTAAAGGGATTCAAGAACCCCCCCAACTTTATTTGACCTGCGGATCACACCCTAGCAAAAAGCTATCCTCAATGCCCACCTCAGTAGTTGTAATAGGACTGCGCTGCATCCAAAACTCCCCCAACCTTGAATTACTTTTGCATCTTTATTGATCTTTTGGGAGGGATGGATAGAGAATGCGCGTAATTTAAGATATTTTTGCATTAGATTTTTTTATATTTTAGTATATTTAGATTAAGTTTTATTATGAAATTTAATATAATTTTGTATTTTTAGTTTTATTTATTTTTTTATAAAATATTTTATAAAATTCAAGATAAAAAATTTTAAATTTAAAATATATGATCTCACGTATAGAAATACTTGCATTACTTGTAATTAGCAAGAATTTTGCAACTTTATTCTTTAGCAGACGAAGGTTTCAATGGCTTCAATGACTAGATAACGATGTTTTCAATATCAGAAATTAAATACCTATATTTTTTCCCTGAAAATATCTTAAAATGAAATTTTCATATTAAATAAAATATAGATATTTGATTTCGGAGAGATTATAAGTCATTGATAAATTTGTAAAGCAATGGCACGCAGAACGGCCACCTGTTGAAATTAAATTTGAATGTCAATAGCGCGTTTTAGGAAATGACATTTGGCAAAGCGTTCCCCATCGCATACGTTATGAAGCAATTATATATATATATATATATAGGCGTTGAACAACCAGGCGGCATTCTTTGTCCCAATCTTAATGTTGCAAGTAGTCGCCACTGAGTCAGTGCCTGCCAATGGAATCGCTTAGAATTATTGCTACTACTTTGAGACTTCTTATCTCCCATGTCGCTCTCAAAACCATGTCATCTTAAGCACCAAATATTTGATTACAGCGAATGTTAAGTCTGCTGTTCCTTGTAATTCATCATTAATCATTCAGTAATTAAGCCACTTTAGAAGCTAAATTTGCCGTCTCTCGTAAGCTTCTTTTTTTGTTTAAGAGCGGGAAAAAATTATTAATTTTATTCGAAAAAACAAAAAATACATTATAAGAGGAGATATGTTGGGAAAATAAGTGTAAATACTCCTATACAAGGAGGTGTGGAAGAACGTCTCCTTGTCTACAAACATGGAAACCACTTCCCAAGCAGAGAATGATTATTTCACAAACAGAAAATGAAGACAAGGAAACGTTTGGGGGTTGGAGGTGATCAATCACCGACTCCCTAATACGTCTTACTAAATTAAACGTAAAGAATCACTCTCAATCACCAAGGAGTAATACCCTAAAAACCTTCCAAATTCAACACCCTCCAGAATTGACAAGAGTTCAGTGTGCTCTCGAGTAGCAATAAGCTGCAAAGGCTTTGCCATAGCAGCTAGTATACCACCATTGGAGTCGCGAATAACAGCACCCATAGCAGCTCCATGAGAGAGCCATGCAGCATCAACATTCACCGGAACAAAATCTCTTGAATGAATAAAAGAGTCTCTTGTAAAATGACGTTATTCCTCACTATTTATATAAAACAATCAGGAAAAATAGTTACAGAATCACTAGACATCAATACATATGTAATAATAGTGACTACCATCTTTTGGAATCAAACTCCTCCACTTGAAAAAAGAAGAATAGAGCTCCTCGAGGCTACCTTCACAACATGAAAACCGTCTTCCGACCAAAGGAATGACTTCCTTGTACTTTCAGTTCGGAGGATGGTCAACCTGGAACTTGAGCTTATTTATACTTGGACTGAAAGCCAAAACTGGTGGTAAGACTTCCACATTCCGTTCCTCGGGAAGCTTTGATCCGACCAGTACAAATATATGCTGCTGGACCAACCTTTGTTATAGTTCTCGATACCGTGATGCAATTTTTCAGCTCACAATGGTTAAGGAAAGTTTGCTCGAAAGTTGTACAACTTTTCAGCATGACGAGTGAGAACCAGTCAGCTAGCTGATGGCAATATCATTGTATCCTATGCAGCAAAAGGAAAGCAGTATAATCTTTGGTGAACAGTTTGAATATCAGACGAGTATCTAGAGCTTTTTCGGGATCAACATGATCACCACCATATTCTCCAGTAACATACTACTTCATCATCAAGCAATGAAGAGTAATCTTAAGGGATATGGAAATATTCATGCAGAGAAAAATATCAGGAACATATGAATTCTAATCTGATTCTCTATTTCACATACCACAATTTCATCAGAAGTTTAATTGACCTGATTCGTCATAAGTCTAATCTGATTCAAATCTGTTTGAGGTTATACTGCATAGACTTGTTTGCTTTTATCTTCTTTCTAAAAGATTCCTTCTTTTATTGCTTCTTGCCTCCTCCAACTAACTCCGAAAAGGATAGGGAGTGTTTTATGTTTCAAAGAGAAATGATACAAGGGCCAAAACGAAGTTGCTTTACCTGTTACAACCGGAGCAATTGAACTCTTCTCCTTCTTAAATATTCCTTTCCAATTCCGTTTTCCCTTCTCTAAAGCTTTCAGATTCAGGCATACTCCAGCAATAAAAAGATGTAGTAACAGATGTAAATAACAATTCTACTAGAATAAAAAAACTATTATAACAAAGAATCAGCTAAATTACAGGTTAATAAACCCGCCAGAATGTCGAACCAAAACCAGATTGAGCTCTCAAAAGAATTGCATCAGTGAAATCAGGCTGCACTTGAAGAAAGTCCCAACTTCTTGTTCTGTGCAAACTACAATTATATTACGAAGTACATGAACAAAACCAGGAAAATCAGCATCCCAGTATAACTGATACGGATTATTTAGGATGTTTACAATAGAAGCATAATTTAGGAGGAGTAACATTAAACTAACACCAAAAGACCAGCTATAACTGCAACTTGAGATGGTCCTACAATAGCTGCAGATCCTGAAAATCCATTCTTATAGTTAAATTGATCTCATTTGAAGCTTCTTTGCTAACATCAAGAAGAGCAAAGTTGCTTTCTTTGTCCTCAATAATTGAGTCAAATTCTTATTCATTTATGGTTTTTCCTGTTAGAGCTGTATATGTATGTGGTGATGTTAATAGTTTAGATTCCAGATCTAGACAATGCTGGGATCAGGATTGAAACCCAAGCTCAAGATTAGCTAAGAAGCCGAGCTAGAAGAGGCATGGAATCATTCATTTTACTTTCTCAAATGGGAGAAAAATAAGGCAGGGTCTCTTATTTCACTTGATGGTTCACCCTCAGAATCCCCGGATTTTGCTGCTCAACCAACTACCATTCTAGTACTATATATCAAACACACTGATTTTATCAAACTATCTATACGATTGTGAAATTTACTCCGGAAAACTCAAGAACTAAAAGACCAAAAGTTTCAAAAGCAACCTTGAAGCAAGAGATGAATTTTACCATGTCACAAGGCAAAGGTGGACTTCACTATCTGGACTCCACCTGTGCACTAAGTCGATGAATTTCCAAAATTTGGACCACCATTTGTCAAGCACTTGGGGTGCTTGACTTTTATTTACTTGCGATCAACTGCTTCTACCGTGGGAAATGGCTTATGTAATCTACTTACCTCCAGTTCTGAACATTAACTGATGTAATAAATATACCTACTGCAGTTTTTTGCTTGATCAGCTGCTGCAATCTGCGCAATTGGTCTAAATGGCATAGGTCTCTGCTTTAACAACCACCGAAAGGTTGTGACGAACAGTCAATTTTCTTCCTCTGAGACCTCAAAATCTCCTGAATGGTGCTCCAATAAAGGGTGCCAAAATGTGTCCTGCCTGGAGAGCACATATATTATGGAATTCAAGAGTTAAATAGATGCTACGCCCTCTTTTTCATGGAGATAAACTTCTCACGAACTTACATTCCAAGCACTAGAAAAGCAAAACAAGAAACTTGCATAAAAGCTTTCTCTTTTTCGATGTACTTGTGATTGGAATGCTCATTATCTTCACGGACACCATAAGCCCAGTTATTGGACAAACCCTAGCACTATCACCACCCTGAATTCCCATATAACTGCAGAAAGAAATGGATAGAAGATTCCTAAGAAATACATGGACAGCTCTCCAAGGCAACGGACAATACATTGGAAGTTAATTCCGACCCTAAGGTATTTGGATTGGATGCTTATAAAATTTAATGTAAATTTTTTAATTATTTTTTAAAATATTAAAAAATTAAAATATTATCCATTCTCATTATAAATACTTACAAATCATTGACTTTTACAACTATGCATCCTACGGCAGTAATTGCCTGAGATCAAATCCAGCCAATACTTATTAGTGGTTGAATGCTCGCCCTTTGACACGTTTTCATTTTTCCTTTTTCCCCTTTTTAGTAACAAACTCTGACATTTGAAGGCTTCACCTGCAATTTTTTCTGCGCGGAGAAATTGAAATGCAACCTTGAATTTCATTTAGTTGGATTTGGTAGAATACGACTTTTGGGCGTAATTTTTTTGAACTTTTATGTTTGACCTTTTTGTTTAATTTCCGTGGTTTTTTTTATTCTTATTATAATCAATTTTGAAATGAATATGACTCTCAATTCTTCCACGTTTTAAGAGGAAATTGATTTACAGATAATTAAGAGACTAATCTCAATTCTCTAAGGGATTCTTTAATTAACGGTCCAAAAAGACAAAAACAAAAACAAACACAGATAAAAAGAAACCGTAAAGGGTTCACCTATGAGCAATCTATAGAAACATTTATTAAATTATTTTAATTGTTGCAATTTAATTAGTCTTATAACTTATATTTTAATATTTTTAGTCAATTATTTTTAAAATAATCTATAATATTAGAAACCGATATAAATAAAAGATGAGAGGAAAAAACACTTATTTTGTAAATTCTAATTCATGTATTGTATGATTTATCATTTTACCGAAACAAAAATAATAAATCTTACAAAATAAAAAGAATTTAAGGAATATATATCTTTCTTGTTCCTCTTTTCTTTTATCCAATTAAGTTTTATTAGATTTAACAAAAAAAACTCAATTTTAATAACACATACTATGAATTTTAAGAGAAAAACTCTTAGACAGATTGCTCTAAAGATAATAAATTAAAAATATTAAAAGATGAATTGTGGGATAAAATTATAATAATTAAGATAGTTTAGAAACTTTGAACAAATTGCCCGTTCATAAATTATAACTATTGCAAATTAATAAGCTTGTATTTTTGAAAGGCATAAGAAGTACTCAAAACATCCTAAATCTAATTTGTACATTAAATTTTATTTTATATTTCAAAAAGAAAATTTTTATTTTCTATTTTGTTAATTAATGGAAAAAATACTTTCTCACCCCAAACTGAATGTTACAATCTTGTAACTATAAGGTTCAGGTTCGTGGGAAATACCGATGGTATCCATTTGTTTAAGGACAAATTTATACGTTTCAAAAAAAGAAAAATATATAGGAATAATAGAAAATCTAAAAAGGGACTAGTACAATTATGGACCGAGCATAATCCTGCGAAACTTATCTATAATTGAAGGAAGGAGCATTTAATTAATGGTATGTTTGGTATACTCAAATTAAGATGTCAGTTTGATCGAACCAACTCGAGGCTAGCCCTGTCCAATTTGAAATTCTTGTGCTAAGCCTTTTTCGGATTAAAGTTAGGCCGAAACCTCAAAATTAAACCTGAATATATTTTATAGTTTTGGCTCCAGCTCGAGTCTATATAGGCTGTTATAATATATATATACATATATATATATATATATATATATATATATATATATATATATATATATATATATATATATATATATATATATATATAAATTAGCTTTGAATGCCATTAAAAATGACCAATTGCTTGACTTGTCATTAATTTTTTTTATTATTTTATGCCACTAAACAATTAATATATGGTAAATTATGACATTCCACCACTAAATACGGAGGACTTCGGTAAAAAAAATAGTACATTTACATTACATGATATATCTATAAAAGGTATAATGGTTTGTATATGTTATTTTTTTTCACTGGACTTTAATGTGTTTAGTAATGAAATGATGTCATTAGTCACAAGTTAATTGTTTAATGGCATAGCATAAAAAATATTCAATAAAGAAATGTATTTGACTTTTTCTTTGTGATAACATATATATATATATATATAGAGAGAGAGAGAGCACTTCTTAGAAATTTGGTATATCAAATTTTTATTTCAAATACTTTAAAATTATAATTTATAAAACTTATATGTATATATATATTTAAAAAATGCATATTATTTTTTCTAAAGGAAAGCGGTGAGGACTTGAGGAATTCTACACATTTATATCCTAAGTTAGAAAAAATTACTAACTTAGCCTTAAATTTTTATTTTATTTCTTTTGACAGTACATTTTTTATTTTGATCTAAAACGAATTTATCTTTATAACTAAATTATACTTCAATATTAAAAATATTTAATATTTTTAAAATTGTAGAGTAAATTTTATTTAAATAATATTTTATAAATAAATATTTAACTCAACCTTATTATTTTTTATTGGATAAAGTTTGACTTTATTAATATAATATATTAATAGGGTATTTAAATTTTTAATAAAAGTTTACTTCATTTTATATTAAATAATAATTTTACTAAACACAAAAAGAAATTATCATTTCATTCTAAAATTTTCTTTTAGACAATGATATGAAATAATGGTTTTAAACTCATTTCGGAAAGATATTACATTCAATTTCATTTTAATATACTAAACGTAGTGTAAATATAAATATAAAAAAATAATTTATAGTAAAATGAGATAAAGAGTAAAATATATTATTTTTATTCAGAATTAAATATTTATTTTTTAAAATATATATATATTATTTAAAATATTAATATTATCATCTTTAACTCTTTTAATTAAAGAAAAGCTCCAATAACATATAAATCCACCACTAACCTCTTTAATATATAATTACACTAGATTTAAAATTTAATATAAATTATTTATTTGCAGTCTTATCTATTCTTTTAATAAAAAATTTATTTTTATAAAATTGAAGATTAAAAATTTTAAATCTAAATTATATCGCGTCACACCTAATAAAATTATTGTAGTAGTAATATCTTTAAAGTCAAATAACTCTCTTTCATTTTTTTCTAAGTCAAAATAAGATAATACTCCATCCAGTTTGAAACACAAAGAAAAATTTTAAAATAGTATACCATTTATGTAAAAAGATTTATATTTCTAACGAGTAGTATTTAATTTCTGATGGATGACACAGGGAAGTAATACACATAAACTAAAACACTTTAAAGAAAAAGAAAACAAAATAAACTTTAAAAAGGAAAAACAAAACTAATCAACGCCCCCCTCTTTTTTTTTTTTTTTTTCATAAGTATCATCGCCTGTTTGTTGACCGTCCGAAGTTGGCTCAAAGTGAAGGTACGCCGTCGTCGAAAGCAGTTTCTCGGAAAAGAAAACAACTTTTGTATTCCATCCGCTGGGAAGCCATGTCCGGGAAACGCCCTCGATCTTGAATTCAAATCTCCAAATAGACAGCTTCCCCTATCTGCTGGACGGATTTACCGAGAATTACGGAACGGAATAAAGGATCTGACTACTCCTCCGTTGTGTTCCCTTAAGCCCTTATTTCCTCTCTCTCTCTCTCTCTCTCCTCTGATATTCAACTCGAAATTCAGAGGTATCATTTTGCAAATGGAAGCAATCAGAAAGCAAGCCACCAGACTCAGGGAACAGGTCGCCAGACAACAGCAGGCACTCTTTCTATCTCAAAAAATGCATATTTGCATCGGACTGTTTCTGTATGTATAGTACTGTCCGATATCTGATTTGAATCGAAACGAGCTCAGATTGATCAAAGTTTAATCCATTGCTGAGATCTGTTGAAATTTTTTGTTATCTTTGTTCATTCTATGTCCAAATCCTCTTGCATGAGATGAATCTCCTGTATCTGGTAACTTTGAGATTTAATTGAAATTCACTGATAGCATTTTATGATTCTGAAAGCTAACGCTAACGGTTATTTGGCCGAAGCTGAGTTGATCGCTAGTTGATTTTTCTAAAAACGACTTATTTTTTGTTAATCTGTTTTTTTGCCTCTATAGAGATTGATTGAACTGCATTTCCGCTGTTATTCTTCATATCTTACTAATGTATTGATTGAACTGCATTTCCGCTGTTATTCTTCATATCTTACTAATGTGATCGAACTGTAGTAGTGACTTCGGGCTTTCAGCAATCTCTTTGGTTTGCTGACCATTTCAGATATTGGCAATTGACATAATTCGTTCTATGTGCAAACTGTAAATGTAATTCATTCCAATCTTGTAGATGAGGTCTGATCACCAGCATTCCTGGGAAAGATTGTGATTTTAAATGCTCTTTCTGGAGTTCTGATTACAACTTATTTATTTCAGGCTGTACTCAAGCAATTTTATGGTGGATCAGACAATGTTGTTGCCGATGAGGCTGAAATCCAGCAGCACCAGAAGCTAGAGAAGCTTTACATATCTACCCGTGCTGCCAAGGTAACTTGTCAGCCCCCAATCCCAGCCCCCGCCCCCGCCCCCGTGCCCCAAAATAATTGTAGGTAATAACCGCGCGAGAGAGTACTGTCCTATATTTTATCCCTTTTATCTATTTGCTGGCTTTAGTTGCAAAGTACCGCTCAGCTTTATTCTTGTTTATTTATTTTTAAATAATTAAGTAGGTAATAATCAAGGAGTTCTTGGAAATGGCACCTAATTTTAAAAACTTGCAACCAAAATTTTGGAATGGCTTTTTAAGGCCATTCTCCTGTCTTCTGTTCCTGAACTAGTAGGTGCAAAGTCATGTAAGTCTAGGAGTACTACTAAATGCCAGTGACCTGTAGTTGGATTGGTTTATATGTTGTACTGGAGTTTTTTCAGTACCAACAAGCTTAGTAGTATTTACTGTTTTGGTACTCACTCTTCAGCATTTCCAAAGAGATATTGTTCGTGGTGTCGAAGGTTACATAGTTACGGGTTCCAGACAAGTTGAAATAGGTAAACAGGAGCTTAAGTCATTTGATTTTTTGATTTTTTTTCTTTCTTGTTTTCTTTGACAAGACATGAAGAATGTTATTTCCGATTCTGTTCCCTTGCTTGTTCAATAGGAACCAAGTTGTCAGAAGATAGCAGGAAATATGGTATTGAAAACTACATGCACAAGCGGTAGTACATTATCAAATGCTGCAATAAATTTCTCAAGAGCCCGTGCTCAGATGGAAAAAGAACGTGGGAATCTGTTGAAAGCACTTGGCACACAGGTTCTTCTTCTGCTTTTGGAATGAGTTTGAGGTGTTGATACAATTTGCTAATACCTGCAAGAAGCTTTGCCTTTTGCAATGGAACACGGAAACTTGTACATCCACCTTAGTCTATTTCAAATTTTATCATCAATTCACCAGTCCTTTCCTCAACTGTCGTGGTTCGTGGTCTCTTTACGGTGATCACTGGTCATCACTCATAAAAAGTTTATTTTATGTTGTGAACTGCAACTGGAAAAGAAGTTATTGATAGTTATAAGAGAAAATGTTCTTGTCTTGGATGCTAGGAATGGGTATTGGTAATGAGTGTTTCCATTTAAGGCAAGCACTTAGTTGGTATGTGAGTTGCTGCATTTCCTGGTGATTTTGTTTTGCATTTAAAATGGAATCTGAATTTTGTGAAAAACATGTAGGGTCCGCAAGAGTGAATGTGATGTTCTTCTGTGAATGACATGTATTGAGTGTGAAAAATCATTGGAAATTAAAGAGCTTTTATTCCCAGCTCCAGTCCAAATTAAAAATAAGTCGGCCTGGAGTTGAACATAACATAACAGGCTTGGAACTTTAATGTTATAGGAAAACTAAAGATGGATTCATGTGGCATATAATCTCCTTCTAAAGAAGGAATTAGGTTTATTCAATTTTTTTTCTGTTAAATTAATTGTGCGTGTTTTTTCTCATTCTTATTCTTCTAGCATCAAAGTGCTTGACATATTGCTTGGCATCTGTTTTCCAGATTGCAGAGCCACTGAGAGCCATGGTAATGGGAGCTCCACTGGAAGATGCTCGACATCTTGCTCAACGATATGATAGAATGCGACAAGAGGCTGAAGCTCAGGTATTTGAATATATTTACTGGTTGTTAGAATATATATTTGTTTCTTCCCTTGCAAAAGACTAGTAGTATCACTGTATGTTTTCTCTGGCATTGGTCTTTTAAAAAGCATCATTACTTTTTACCTTGGTGCTAAAATGATATTGTTGACATTACAGGTAAATTGTAGTTATTTTGTTAATAATAGAAAACTAGAAAGTTGGTGAACACAGAATATATGGTTTTTCTCTGTTTTCTTCTTATGTCTGACCAACTTGGATTATGCCCCCGGCCCGCAAAAAGTAGGATACAAAAGAAAAAAGTACTCAACCATCATATTTCTTTCAAACATATCTATTATTTAATTTGTGTCTGAGCTTGATGAATTTTAGTACTGCCCATCTAGAGAATTTAATTTATTAAGATTCACTATCCACAAACTTTTACTGGTCTAAATTTAATCCCATCTCTATCGTTGTCTGCCTCTGCATTTTCATCTCTTTCTCCCTGTCAGCTCATATTCTTGGTTAGATTTGAGTCTGTGCCTTAAAAGATACATATAAATTTGAAGACTTTGGTCGTTGGTTCTATATTACAGGCTACTGCCTCATGCCTTGTACAACACATATATCATTTCTACAACTAAACTAGCATTAAAGAGATAGCAAGGGAGCTCATTGTTGTTATTCATCCTATTACCATTCATAAGAGATGACCTAATTAAGGATAGAGCTTTTGGTGGCTTGGGGCCATAATATTAGAAACTAAGGCAATCTAATTGGACTTATCAACTGCCCTCACATAACCATTTGCCTTTTCTTCGTCCAACCTCTCTCCTTTAATTGCTTGAGTTCTTTCTTCCCCCTAGAAGAGGACTTCTGGCTATGGCCTGACCCTTGCTATATATTATTTGATACTTGTGTTCTATTTATTTATAATTGGCAAAGAGTGGCTAAAAACCAGTTAGGTTTCCGAAAGTGCTTCAGGTTCAAGTTCGTTCTTCTTTTGAATTTTCTCATTATAAATGAAAGTAATAAATGAAAGAACTTCTCTGGTGATGCGATGATCTTACTTTTGGAGTGAGAGTTTTGAACTAGATATTAACATATTTGGTTATAAAAGTGAAAGCACTTTGTTTTTCATTTTTTTGTGGGGGTGCGGAGGTGGGATTGGAATGATTATGAGCAATCACTTTCTTGTTGTAAGAGTTTGATTTTATTTTCCGCCTAACCTAGATAGGCTGTGGAAGTGTCAAGACGACAAGCAAAAGTGAGAGAAGGAACTGGGAACCCTGACTTGCTTTTGAAACTTGAAGCAGCTGAAGCAAAGCTGGTGGATATGAAGTCAAATGTGGCTACATTGGGGAAGGAGGCTGCTGCAGCTATGGCTGCTGTAGAAGCCCAGCAACAAAGATTGACGCTCCAGCGTCTAATTGCCATGGTATGCTAAATTCATTGCATTATTAGAATTACAATAGTTCATGGAATCTGCACAGAGATCCATGTTTGGTTCTTTTTCTTGCTTTTGTTTTAGGTTGAATCAGAACGCACTTACCACCAGAGAGTTCTTCAAATACTTGATCAGCTAGAAAATGAGGTGTGCAAGTTGTATTTTACTTTCCGCTGAGAACAAAAAGAACGCGTGTGGATATGCTATTGTTGCTAGTATCTAATGCCGCATTACTTAAAATCCTGATTAGATGATATCTGAGCGGCAACGGATTGAAGCAGCTCCTACTCCAAGTCCTACTGTGGAGAGCATGCCACCGCCGCCTCCTTCATATGAGGAAGCAAATGACATACCTACCTCTCCTGCACAAAATGGATCAACTGATTCAATGGGTTACTTTCTTGGGGAAGTACGTTATCAACTGTTTAATTGAACCTTTTCGATTTATTCAGAAGTAAATTACACTTCCTGACTGATATATTTTCTTTATATTCTTTTGCAATTTGTGGTAGGTTATGTATGCATATCTAGCTGAATCTGACGTGGAGCTCACTTTGTCAGTTGGAGATTATGTTGTGGTTCGAAAGGTTTGCTTATAATTATGTGAATTTAATGTTTTTCTTTCCTCCATATGATATTTGCAACATTAAAATTTTGGTTATATTCTCTGGCATTCTTGGATTAACTTAACCTTTGGTCAACCTGGACGAAATCAGTCGTCTTCTTTTCTTCTTTCTCATCTTCTCGAGCCAATCTCTCTTCTGCCTTTGCTACAAAAATTAGTTTCCATATCTGAAGTGAGCCATATCCTAATGCACGTTTATTTTTTTCTTCCCTTCCTCGTGAAACTGGAATTTAAATTTTTAAATGGTGACTGCCACGGGCCAGTGCTTAACTGCTTATGGACCAATTTGGCTGTGTATAATTAGCATTGCTCAGTCTTAAATCTCTCTCTCTCTCTCTGCCTTTTATCATATGCAGAATTTTATACAGAATCTTTTTGGACTCAGTATTTGAAGTGCCGCTAATATACCCCTCTACAAAGTGTGCGATCAGTGATTCATGTTCTGCTATCTTCGACAGGTTTCAAATAATGGTTGGGCTGAAGGAGAATGCAAAGGCAAGGCAGGGTGGTTTCCTTTCGGGTACATTGAAAGAAGGGAGCGTGTACTTGCTAGCAAGGTGGCTGAAGTGTTTTAAAGTTGTGCTATTCATTGTTTCCACCCAATTTCTCCATAGACGTATCCCTGAATCTATATTGCCCCCCGCACACACATTTCCATTGACATACACGAAAAGTAAGTTTTGCACAGGGAAGAAAGTTTGCAGCGGTTGAGTTCAACATGTCTCTTCCATATATATTTCCTGTATAATCAGCGGTTATTCTGTGATGATTGCTTAGTGCATCTGCCCCCCCTCCCCTTTCCCCTGACCCCACCTCAATAGTCCTCATTCCCCTCGGTGCAAGAGAAGTGTCTTTTTTATAAAAGATGTTGAAGACAGTTTTGTTTGATGGCTTCTCAAACCTCAGTATGTTCACTTGGCATTTTTGTCATGATCTGTTTGGTTTGGTGTTTGAGTTTGTTTTAGTGTTGATATGATTTAATAATCAGACTCCAGAGACAGAAACAAGAGTTTGAGAGCCGAGGTTTTGGAGTAGATGGCACTGCAAGAAATCGAGTCCTTGGCGAAAAACTCTACAAAGTCTAAAGCCGAATATAATCCGAAAGTCTCTGGGTCGGAAACAGTAATCCCAGGCTAATGAAAGGGCCAGCGTCTGCTAGTTAAGAATTTGTTGATAACTTGGTTTAGCTACTAATATTGAGTCAGTGACCAGGTTTTTGTTTGGTAACCTGGTTAGAGTGGCAACGGTGCGTAGTGTAATTTTGCCTCCTCATTTTTGAACAAGGAAGTAACGACAGGAGTGCCACGAGACTATAAACTGATTGGCTTTTCTAAGATTCTTTTATCCGGTTTTAAGACCGGTTAGGTAACCAAGCCTCGATCTCACATTGTTTTTCGGCAAGCAAAAAATTGGAGCTCCATTTCTTCTGAGTAATTTTATTTTAATAAGTTAGTAATTAATATTTTTAATAATTATTTATGTATTAATGTATATATATATATATAACTAATTTAATATATAGTTAAATAATTTTATTTGTATTATTAAATTAATAATTATTAAAAATATTAATAAATTATTAACTTACTAACATAAAATTACTAATTACCATTGCCCTTTGCTTAAGATCCGGAGAATAAGCAGCAAACATATTCACTGCATTTTTTACCAGTTGTATTATAATATCCCCAAATCCAACTGGAAACGGGAGATTACAAAAACATTACATATTGTATTGTTTCAGTTGCAATACTGTGGCCTACGAGGGATGTTTTTGAGAAAGTCGCCCAAAAAAATAATAAAGGACAAAATTTCGCCTTTTTTTCTTTTCTGTTAGGTTAGCATAAACCACCAACAAGAAGAGATACTCATAATTTTGTTTATTATGGAAACTGCAGTATACATCTGCATAATATAGATAAAAATAAGCATACCATCAACTGTTGTACACATAAGCATATGATATTTGGTGGCTTAACAGCTAGTCACAAATAAGAAAAGTCCAATCCTGCAGAAAAAACGAAGATGTCAAAAGATCGATATGGATACACACTTTTTCAGCATACCATCAACTGTTGTAAAACGTAAAAGGAAAAACTTACATATATCATTTGGTCGATTGGCAGATAGGTATGCGAGAAGAATAGCCAGAATAATGAGGAAGAAAACAATCTGCATTAAAAGAAGAATATGATAAGAGTATATTCATTAGCCGTACCCTGATTAAGAATATCAGCATGATTTTTCATTTTTGTTTTTTGTTGAATAAATATCAGCATCATCACTCACCATTGTAGTGTTGTATGCAGGCTTAGTTCGCATTATGTAAGATCTGCTGTGACCACAAGAAAGTCAGCAGACAAAGTAAAATAATCAGCATAGAAAAGACACTTAAAAGCTGACAAACCTCTCGTTAAGAGTTCCAGATTCCCTGCAAATTCTTAAGATTGTTTCAACCCTGCTCTTGGTTTTCTGAGCATTGGGATCGTTGTGATCAACCTAAAAAGGTAATTGCACGAGATCATTAACAAAAAAATCAAGAAACTTTAGATATCATAACTATTAAGGCATTGAGCTAAAAACCACAGGAGAACTTGGTCTTCAAGTTAGAGAAGGAGAATAAATTTCACAATATAATAGAATCTTATGCGAAAGAATTCCAGTGCAGTTTTGCCTGCTAAGAAACCTCAGAATTTGCACACTTTAAAAAATAGCAGTTCAACTCTCCTCAAAAATGATTTTCTTCGAGTCTTAGATTGAGATTTTAATTTTTATACTACAGCCATATTGCAAAGGAAACAGAGGCATCATACATAGAGTCAGAGATTTGTTTCATTGAGCAACATATTGAATAAAAAAAACATAAGCCACTTGAAAAGGGATTCTTCTTGGCTTTCCTATGCACACAGCTTCTACTTTCTAGCTGAGGTCAAAGGCCGAACAAACAAAATCAAATGTGTGTTTGTGTATAACTATGATGCTGGCACACTTGCCAAAGATTCAGGCTGTTTTATATCAATCACGAAAAAATCTTACCTTACACTTCAGCATACATGAGAAATCAAAAAAAGCACCATAGACATCTGCCACGGATTTGGTTCTGTCTATAACTTTAGCAGTAAGACCTGAATGGAAAAGGAAAAAAACCATCTTGAATATCTTACCTCTACCGGAAAACATGATGAGTGGAAATAGAATAGCACCAAGGAATATATTATACCAACAATATCACACTGCAGAATATGCACATGAATAGAATCTCTCAAGCAAGAGGTGCACCGAAATAGAAGGGTCCAAAGTAGATAAGTCTAGAAAGATATCCACAAAAAGAAGAAAAAGTCTCTTGAGGCATATGTTTTTCAATTTAAAAGCACTTGCACGAAGTGACCAGCATATGTTTTAAAGTTTTAGAAAGGATCAAGGTACCTTGGCTTTCAATTTTTTATAGAATTTCAACTTATTAATCTATTGTAAAATATAAGCTTTGAGAATATGTCAGCAGAGCATTATAAACAGCTTTAGGAATCTAATTTGTAACAAAACTCTAATAACTATACGAATAAAGTAGCATAACCACACATTCATCTTGCAGAATTCTTGAATGCTTGTGCCATGCAACTAGGTCAAGTTCTTATTGAGAAATGAGAAGCTAATATATCAACAACAATAAATGACAATATACAAAGTCCAGCACGCAAAATCAGCAAATAATTATTTTGTTTCTTTTGAAGCTAGAAGTTCAAACAATACCCAATTAAATTCACTTACCACGTCTCATTTTCACTACACCTCTGAAGACTTCAATGTTGTTATAACACAAAGCTAATGTTCCAATGGCCATGATCTGACAGTATTGAAAAATATAATCAGATGCATTTCCTCAAAAGTTAATACAAGAAGGATAGCCAACATGTTTCTGGTATTGCAGAAGCAAAAAAGGAAACTTCTTCCTTAACATCAAAGAACATATTTAACTTAAAAGAGTTTCGTCAAACTAACATAAGCAAATAATTACATTGTCATCATGAATATCCAAGACACAGAGTGAAATACAGTCAACAAAGAACAACCCCTTGAGCTGTAATGGAATCTGCACTTAGACCACTAGACTACAAACATCATCCTTGAGAATCTTCTGGTTGAACCCCGTCTAAGCCACAAACTCAACCCTTCTAATATGGATTTAGAAGTACCTAAATGTTTCTTTGACTAGTGACGCTAACAGAGCTTAAATATCTGCCAGAAAAGAAAACTTTGTCCTTCCAAACCAATCTCTATTTGCTCATCTCATTAGAGTTTATCCTTAAGATAGAAAAGATGATTCAATAGTTTACCAATATTATCAATTTCTTATAGGTACACTAAATTGGCCTGAAAAAATCAGGACATTATACAGAAACTTCAAAATGCATGTTATAGACAAATCAAACAACACAGGTCGCCAAAAAACAACTCAAAGGCATATACCTGTGGAATTGCACAAAACCGGAAGATGGCAGGATCTCTTAGAGCAGACATGTACTTCAGGCAGTCTTCTACATGTATTAGGGCATTTGTGATCATGTCATTTAAGCATTGTACAGCCTTGACAGAATTCTCCTCATATTTCAAGTCCTGCAGGAAAAAAATGAACAGATGCCAAGATGCCAGTGGGACGGACCCAAATGAGAAATCAGAGATGAAAACCAGCTTAAAATTTTCAAAAATAAATTCACCATTATGGACAAACTTATTATAGAAAAGGACAAATAGATGCTAGATCTTATAGGAGCTCAACCTCAAGTTTGTTGACATATTTGCTCCAAATCTGACGAGGCCAAAACATACGTGACTTTGGAATCTCGTTTATGTCCTCAAGATAATCCCTAATGATGTTTGCTTTCTGCAATTCATTCCAAGATTGACGGTGGCTGTTAATATCACTGAACAGAGGAATAACCACGATCACAGCTGGTTGCTATAAAAATTTATTCCATTCCATACCTGTAGAAATAAACCCATTGAGTTTGAAAGAGAATCTGAGGGCAGATCTTCTTTACCAGAGGCATGGAAGAGCTTTGACAATCCCAAGCCCACCAGTCCAGCTACATAGTGACAATATTCATCATAATCATCAATTGTCTCCACCTGCAAAAACAAAGAAATACTGGTAAGAGCCACCTGCCTTATATACTCTTTTATGCATCCCAAAGCCAGATTTGGAACAATCAGATACTTGTTCTGCAAAGCATACAAGTTAGGGGATGGATGGAATAAGTCCACTTGCCATATTCTGTCATAAGCAAATACATCCTCGCGAAGGCATGAAGATATTAGGGAACCATGACCTATATGACTATAGAAATTAGGATCTCATCTATATCAGTTAACTTTCTCTAGAACTGTTGCACAGCTTTGGAATGATTATCCACAAAATATGTTAAAAATCCTTTAAGTGTTGCAGATGTGTGTTTGCGGGTGTGTCTAAGTGGCGCCTAAGGCACATGTGTCAAGAGAGATGGAGAATAGAAGAGAAAGACAGACACACACAAACGAACAGGCAGATATCAGATACAGAATGGACAAAATTGTAAGCCTTATACATTCACAAATCAGATTATAAACATAGCAAAATGGGAGCTCTGCGAGTCACCATATTAGATCATCATTCTTATCATATCACAAACAGTACATTTCAAATACCTCCTTGCATATAAACTTTGCCATTCCAGCACCCATCTTCATAGTAATATCCTCAATAGCTTCCTGATAACTGCAAAATAGTTCAACAATATATGATGCTTATGCAAACAGTTTGTAGCTTCAAACAAAGCAAAATATGCAGTTTGAATTATTACATTACCCTCCCTGTAGCATATTGTACACAAGAAATTCAGATATAGAAGATCAAAATCACAAATTCATAAATATCAAGTATTCTATAACTTAGATGCTAAGCTTTTTCTAAACCCAACAGAGCAGTTATGAGTGCTAGCACTCCTTTATGCTCTAAATCCACTGGAATTGTTGAAGAAGCACAAGACTTACATTCGTTAAGGAGAAAACAAAATCTTGAGAAGGAAAAATAAATAAACAAATAGGAACAGCTTTGACATTTTAAGTGATCACATGAAACATAGAAGGGAATAAAGGATCATATGACGATAGTTATATCTCTGCACAGGATTCAACAATCACAGCAAACAGATATTGCATTGTCACATATCAAAGTTTCACCACTTCCTCAGACAGATGCCCAAAGTCACAAAAGATCAGCTATTAATCATGACTACGTAGTTATTAAAGCAAATGACTTTATACATTTTCATGGCAGTAAAAGAACTTGAAACCTGCCTAATCTTTTAAGTATAATTATGCCAGACTCTTGCTACAAGTCCAATAGCCCGACAATAGAAATAATGCAGCACAATATGCTTCACTTTATTATGACCTTTGGGGATTTGTTCAAGATTTGGTTAGATGACGCAAGAGAAAACTAGATACAGCAAATATTCAGCAGTTATTACGAGCCCAATGGCCCAACAATAGAAATAATGCAGCACAATAGGCTTCACTTTATTATAACCTTTAGGGATTTCTTCACATTCGGTTAGATGACGCAAGAGGAAATTAGAAACAGCAAATATTCAACAATTATTACAGGCAACATAGGATTGCGAGACATGAAATTATGTAGCTCGCAAACATAAATTTCACATGGAATAATTTTGAAACCAAACCAGAAGTCCGTAACATTATGAACACAATAATTAGCTAAACAAGAGGAAACCTTCTGTCAAGCTCCTGGAAGGCAGTAGAAACATGATGGAATTGATCCATTAGAACTTTGTAATCCTTGGTACCACCTAAGGGAAAAGATACCAACCAAAATTAGGCCATTTATAAACAAGTGTGGCACAATATGAGAGAGCCACCAAGTTCAAGAAAACTTAACTTCTGAAGAACAAAAGTTGATTCAACACATCTCTCACAAAGTATTTTACTTTTCATGACAAGTAAATCATTTTTTTTGGAGGCGGAGGGAGGCTTCCAAAGCTTCATCATAATTTGTTTAAGAAGATAGAAAGAGAGAGGACTCACATGAAAATTGCCATTCACGATCATATATGTGACGGTGAAAAGCCATTAAAATGGGTATTTTAGCCTCTGTAGCAATGCTCGTATCATCCTCTGTCCAATAAAAACAAATAAAATGCTTGTAAAATAACAATTGCATTGTCAAAGTACTTCACATAACTAATAAGTCATCTGCAAGCAACAATTTTCAGAAATATCAACCACTTAGAATGTCACTTAAGAAACACCCAAGAAAAAAAAGTTGAAACATTTTTACACTGCTGTAAGAAAATAGAATATCTTGATCCTCGGACATCCAAGAATTTACTGCAGGAGTTCACATATAAGCTTATCGACCAATCCTATCTTAGAACATTGAGGAACAGTTTTTTAAAAATTGATGCATCATTGATGAACAAATGACAGATACGAGAAGAATATGTTACAAATCCCTTGATGAGTTACTGCATAAGAACTAATATTGATAACTGCCCATGCAAGCTGGTGCATTCTTTTAAGAGAAAAAATATATCGTCCTGTTAGATCAAGGATTCGACTTTTATTTAGATTATTTCTGGATGCTCCAACTATATGTTATAGCTGTACAGTCACGTGGAAACATGACAAATACTCTTTACTTGAGGATTTTAACCATGCAACAATCAGAGAGCTGAAAATACGTCCAACATGCAGTAATGCTGCCTAAACTTCTTACAGTAGATTTATATGAAAAGAGGACATAACAAAGCAAGCTTATAGGTATAAGATAACATACCCACAGTGTCGAGTGCCCGAAGAACCAAATAAAATACACATATCTGCAAAGGTGGAGAAATTACATGAAAACTCAAGACTTCAAAAGAAGAAAACTAGTAACAGATTAAGTAAAATACTAGTTTTAAAGATGGATAATAATGGATGTTCTGGTCCTTCTGGAGAAAGAGATGATGTCCCCGTACCATCAGAAACAAACTTTATGGGGGCAAATTATCAAAAAAGGAGTAGGCAGCTCCCCCTTTCTCGCAGGCTTAAGAACATCCCTATCTACATCACTCCAAAAAGCAAATCCAAAAGATACCACACTTCTCCATCTGAAACTTCTGAAAGAAAATCGAGAAACAGGAGGACCTTATCCAGCAACTAGACGGCTACGTTTAAGCTTTCCTCTCCTCATGTATTCCATTGATTGAATTCTTCTTAAGCTAAATATTACAAAAATGCCAAAAGTACAAAATTAAGCAAATCAAAAAAGACAAGGAATGCGATTCAAAACATACGGCGTCACGTAGATCAGTGTCGAGTTGTTGAATCACAAGGGCAAAGCTCCTGGAAACCTTATGAAGCATGGTATAACAGAATCCCCAGTGCGGCTGGGGCGGGATCTGCTTCTCGGCGTGCCTGACCGCCATCTTCAGCTTTATCAACGGATACACATCGTCCGGATGCTTTAACATGGCACCCAAGCTCCCCATTCTATATCAACTAAACGCCGGATTACTGAAATTAAGCAACAAGAATCACCGATCTCAGAATAATCCAATGAAATTCGATAATTTTTTTAAAAAAAATCACAGCAATCTTTACATAGCGTCTAGGAAGCGGAAGTTAGTGAGATTGAATTAGAATTCGCTTGCGATGAATGTTTGGGCTGCTCTGCAATGGCGTCTTCGAGATACTCCAGCGGTTATGTAAATGCGAAGGAGAATTTAATCACTGATATACATACCAACTCACCATAGAATCTGAAGGCCGAAAGATTATATAAAAATATTGAGAATTTATGCGGGAGCTATTATACGGACGCCACAAGTGATGTATAAGCTATTGAGAACAAATGATTTTTGCTCAAAGAAGAGAGCAACCGTATTATGCATGTTTATAGACAGAGTTCGAAACAAAAATAAAGGGGGAGCTAGATGCAGGTTTTTTATTATATACAGTATAAAATTTTTTATTATTTATTATTTATTTTTAAATATTTTAAAAATTTTTAAAATATCAAAATTTAAATATATTAACAACGATTATATTTTTTAAAAATAAATATTAATTTATTAAAATTTACATCATTTTAAATATAAAAAATTAATTTTAAAATAATTAATTTTAAAAATTAATATCAATTTATATAACTTCTTTTAGCAAGTAATAAAATTTATAAAATTATATATAAATTTTGCTAAAAAATAGCGAACTCATAATACAATAAAGAAAGAAAATAGGGATAGGCGAGAGAAAAAATATTTTAAAAAATAAATATTTTTTTATTATATATAATTTTAAAAAATTATATATAAAAATAATAAAAATAAATAATATTTTTATTTAATATTTTAATTCAAATATTATTAATGAATAGCCTGAAATGTTTGACGGAGTGTCAGGGTGTCTCCCTGCTGGACTTGTACTGTTTGGCATGTGAGAAAATAGAAGGTCGATTTTGCCCTTCCTTGTTATTGGAATGTGTTGTAGGGATGTTCGTATGTCCATTTTACTTTCCTCCCCCTTTTTAAATGGTTTGGACCCTCTCCTCTTCTCTCTTTCATTATTTTCCCACTAATATAATTCTATTACATGATTAAAAGAAAAAATTTAAAAAAATAAAATGCTAAAAAATAGAGAAACTTTTAAAAAATAAAATAACATAAAAACACGTAACAGTTTAAGGTTAATAGATAAGAAAATAATAAAAAGATTTGAAAGAGGAGATCTTGAATGCTTTTTAAATTAAAAAGTTTTAGTGTCTATAATTAATTATTTGAGAGTAAAAGGTTAGAGCTATATTTTGGAATTCTTTTTTGGATGCTATCTTTTTAATTAAAAAAAAAGATGAGAAAAGGATAAAAAGTTAAAAAGGAGTACAAAAATCACTCTAAAAATAGTAGTGTTTTTCGATACTATCTAGAAACAATAGTTGTAGAATCACGTGTTTTGTTCATTTTTCATCGATAGCAATCCTGAAAGATTGTCCCAACTTCTTCATTTGTTAGAATTTCGGTCCCACTTTTTAAAATAGAATGATACATTTCATACTCTTTTTTTGTTGGTTTCACGAGAAATTTGATGGCATTGAGATGGAAATGTGTGGATGGGATTGAAATGCTAATCTAGCTTTTTTATGAGATTACGGATTTAAGTCACCATGATCTTGTCCCATCCCTCTCTGTAAAACAAATTTAAAAAAACTCATAATAAAGTCATAACTTAATTAATTAAAATTACTTTTTGTCAATACTTTGAATTTAATTTATATTTTCTCTCCCTTAATGGACTTAAAAGAAGGGGGAAAAAATTATGTCTTTGTGGAATTGAAAGGATTTTTAACACATATCATACCATTTCTTTTGTTAAAAGAAAATAATTTGATGGTCCAGGCTAAAATTGGCTTCACCCTCTTCTGGATTCTCAAGGTTTCCTCTTACCATATATATATATATTCTGCGTTTGTGGAGCCGTATCATCCAACTATTTTTAAGGCACACAATTTTTCTGTGCGTAAATATTGCTATATTGCTGTCGAATTTATCCGGATGTGGACCTCCCATAGTAAAACGACAAAATAAAGATTCAAACAACCTTGGAATTTCAAAATTCCTTGAAAAATAAAAACTAATTTGGTTTGCAATCCAATGTGAAAAATTTTTTTTTGTGAGATATTCATTTGACTTTTGTGAAAAAAAAAGATTAAAAATTTTGTTTTTATAGAAAATTTACTTTTACGAAATTCAAGACAAAATCTTTCTCAATCAAATACAATTTAAATATACCTTAAAAAATTAAAAAATTAAAAATATATTAGAATAGTTTTAATACAAACGGTGGCTACAATCCTGCACGTCCTTTTTACAAGACGTGCAATACTGAAAATGAACCATCGGCTGCACATCTTGCATGTGCGGGACGGTAACGGGACTCCAATGCAAGTATACTTCATACAAAGACAAAGCAATGATGTTGAATGCAAAAGCCAGAGTAGTAATAATAATAATCTACTTTCTCTATTTACAATTAAAATATGAAAGTAAACATTTAATTATGTATAAAAAGAATATTACTCTCCTTTAATAAAAAGAAAGAATATTATTAAATAAAAAAAGTAAATATTCAATTTTAAAATGATAAAAAGGCATGACTTAAAATTTTAGCTCGAGGGATACTTATGGACCGGTAGTCTTATTGGATTACTGAAGGTACTAATTATCCGATTCAGCAAAAAAAAAATATAAAAAAGAACACACCTACTTTTTCAACTGAAAAAAGAAAAAAGGGGGAAAATGAGGGTACTACTTTCTCCTTTCTTGTACAAAAGGTTCTTTGTCTGGTTTTGTTTAACTTTGGCGTACAAAATCACAGCTAGACTATGAACTTTTTGCAAGTTTAACAGCGCACAAAATTAATTGCAATGTGTTCAAGATAAATACAAAATCATAAAGACTATTTCTTATAAATACATAAAATATTACTATACTATCTCTCTCGAAAATCCTTTTACCTCTTTACCCACTTTCTTCTACTTTTCCCTATTTCTCTCTGCTCGAAGCATATGTATCTTGTTTTCGGCCAAATTTGGCCACTTGTCTTGGCCATCTTTTTGTTTTCTATCTTTTGTTTACGATCTCAACTTTTATTTTATTTATAAATAAATTACAATAGATTTTTTAAAGTAATTTTTATCAAAATTCAATATAAAAATGTAAAATCTTACTATTTCTCAACTCATTTTTGGAAGAATATATCTACTCGAATTTAATATGTACTCTTTTTAGTATTCTACCTTTTTTTTAGGTAATTTTTAAATTATTGATTCGTTCATAATTTCTTTCAATTATTATCTTTTAAGAAAAATATTAAAATTGAAAATTTTGTTTGCCTTTGTATTTTAAGGATGACAATGAAGATGTTGCGAAGAAGATCAAAATATATTTATTTATTATCTTATTAATATTAATATTATTATATTTTATCTACTTTTGATATTTTGGATGTATGATGTTTTTTGTTACTATAATTTTTTAATAATTATATAATTTTTATTGTTCATAAGTTATCTAAATTTCTCTTTTTTATGTATTAAAGTAGGAATTTAAAAACTATTTTTGAGTGTAATGAGTCTAGTTAGTTTACTATTAATAAGTAATTATTTATTCATAAAAGAAATATATTACATGGTAATAAATCGATAGTACTACTTGGACTTCTAAATTCGAGCTTGAATGTCACACTACTTGAGCTTGACTACAATCTCCGTTAGGTAAGAATTCAAAACTTCCCGACTAATTTGGGAACTGTCCACTGAGGAAGAGTGGACGCAACTGGGCTTGATAAGAAAAACGAACGGCGATCGAAGGACTTGAATTCCAATTTAATTCAAACAATAATAGCGGAGTTTGGTTTCTTTCATTCAAGGTTGACGTTGGAACCGCCCTATGCGGCAAGCGCATACTATTAATTTATCGGTATTTAAAGATTGAGGCTACCAAGCTGGACTTCATCGTCCTTCCGTACGATTAATGCTTACCAACCACCATTACTCTTGAATATGCTTACATGTTTACTCTGTGGAAGCAATCACTTCACTTCTGTTTTAACTTTTTTTATTTTTTTAATAATTAAAATAATCTTAATATTAAAAAATTTTAACTATAACTATTAAATTCTTTTTTATTTATAAACAGGGTGAAAGGAGAATGAAAGAAATAAAAAATGATGTAAGAATATTATTTATCTTATTTTATTATTATTTTTTAAAGATTTTTTTGGGGTATAGTAACAAAATAGATTAATTGACAAAATACTATAAAACTTTATCTATTAAAAATTTGTCTCCTAATACTAATTTAACTATATGAGTATTCCTTTTGTCACACATTGTATTTAATTTAGTCCGACATATGTTAGTCATTATTTTATAAACTTAACGCCTATTGGTATATAAAAAGTAGTGAAATACGCTTTCTGCTTCAAAATATACATAATGATCTCAGTTTACACGAGAGTTAAAGTTTTGATAAATTTTATAAAAAATTTTGATAGATATCTAAAATAATTTATTAGTACTTCAAATTCAAAGTTAATATTTGGAATTGATGATTTTAATGGTTAGTTAAGAAATTAATAGGTTTAAAAAAATAAATTTTTAAATGATTAGTTGGAAACAAGAATAAAATTGAAAGGAAAAATAAGTCATTTATATTAGAATACTAAAACATGCATTTTCAAACAAGTTAGAAGAAAAATTATAACATATATTTTAAAAGTGGAATAGTTAGAGGCTTCCTTTGTTACTGCCGCCGAATTATTATGTTGTGAATGTGTGAAATTGACTTCATTTTGGTTATTTTCTTTTAAGCGAGGTTAGTAGATGCACTTAATGAGCATCTGACCGCTTTTTGGTCTAATAGGATTGTATTAATTTAGCAATTGTCTATAACTCTAATGTGAGAAGATAGTAATTCAGTAATAGAAACACTTTTCGGTAGAAGATTATGAGCTTGAACCACACATTCTTCTTTTGATGTATCAAAAATTAGTTTAATTCCAATCAATTTAGTTTTTTAAACAAATAAATACTAATTTTAAGATTTACATTTCAAAGTATGCCATTCGGGAATGGCTTAGTTTGGTTCGCAAAAGTAGAGGGAGAGGGGAAGAGGGATGGAGAAGCACACATTTAGGCCTAGTTTGGTTGGGAGGAAAAGATAGAAGAAAAAAAAAAGTAAAAGATGAAGTAAATGGGTATTTTACTTCGTTTAATTCAGAGTAGAGAAGGAGGCGATGTAATTGTGGAGGGGAATCCTCCCCTCCACATCAGCAAAATCAATCCGTCAAAGAGTGGATAGATTGGGATGTAAATGGTCTTAAAAGACCATTTTGTCCTCTCAAAATATTACAAATTCCATCTATATATTGCATTCTTGAGACTTTCTTATTTATGAGACTTTGAGCAGAATTTTTTTCCTTCTTGAAAATTACAAGTTTTTATGAGTCTAAAATAAACAAAATCAATTATCAAAGAGAAAACTCCTACATCATGTTTAAAAGTATTTTAAGTTTGGGCATGAAAATTTTATCATAATTAGATATTTCAAAGGAAGGGTAATTTTGTAAACACAACAAAACATTCTCCCTACCCTTTTTACTTTTCAGTCTAACAAAATAAGGAAAAGTATTTCTAATTTTCTTTTTCCTTCCTCTTGTATCAAATAAAATTAAAGTAAATACAAATATTTTTCTTAAAAAAGTAAATGGTGCCTCTTTCCCTCCCCTTTCCCCTCTCCCTCACCTTTGCGAACCAAACCAGGCCTTATTCCCTTAGATTAGGTAAGCAGATAAACATTTATTTTGTTTGATACGACAAGGGGAGAAAGTAAAAAAAAAAAAATCTACTTTTTCGGTTGCATTAAAAAGAAGGAACGAAGTATTATTTATCATGACATTTTGAACATTATATCCCTAATATAAATGTAATCCGTGTGGTGGAATTGTTGGAGGAAAGAAAAAAAGGGGGGGGGATTAAGTTTTGTTTTATTTTATTTACTTCTAAACCCTCCAGAGTTGGATGGTTTGAAAATTTTGATGGAAGACTCCCCTTCTATATTTACTTGTATTTGTCATTTTCTTCCAACCAAACAATGTATATCCCACATTTATCTTGTACTAATTCAATCAATCGTGATGAATTTTTATCTTTATAAATTTTAAATTCAATTTGCATCTCTTTACTGTAATTCAATCGATGGATATTGTTTTATTTGACTTGCATCCAATTCGGTCTTTTTCGGATGAGTTGAATACGTGACACGAAGGGGGAGATCCCCTTCCATTTTCCCCATTTTTTCCGAGTTGACGCGAAGCTAAAATGTGTTCGAGTTCCAAGTTAGGCAGTTGTCCACTTCCTGTGCCGCAGATTTTTGATTGATGCTGCCTACATGTGACAAACTCCTACCTAATTAAATTTATTAGAAGCTTTTCTTCTTCTCCTTTAGACGGTCACTTTTCAGCTTTCCCCACTTGAAACTTTATTTTGGGCAATTAGGGTGTCTTTCATTTACCCAAAAAGGGGAAAAAGGATGGAGCCTTTCAGTTTGATTGGCATCGTTCGGAGACATATATGGACTCGATGCAGATATTCTTCAGAATATACTTTTCATTTCTCGAGGTCACCACGCCACCGCACACTCCCCTCGCCCCCCCAGAAAAAAGAGAAGTCAACTAAAGAAAATAGTCATTTCCTTTTTCTTTTTAACGATAGCGTGGTCAATGTTAGCTGTCCAGTAAATTCGGCACGCGGATGGTAAGGACCCCCCAAACAAAAGGGAGAAATACGTCCTTCAATACATTTCATTTGCTTTAAATCGAAAGCTGAGCCTTTTAAACGTATGTTTTTAGGACACGTGTTAATTTGTATAAAATATATACTATATAATAATTTAATTTTATCATAAATTATATAAAATTTATTATTTTATAAAAAGATGAAAGAACTGTAAGAAAATTAAAAATTTAAACTATTAAATATAATTATTTATTTGTATTAACATATACTTTTACAATACAGGTTTTAAAAAATTATATATACTATATGAGTTTCTATTACTGACTTCTTCGACAATAAAGGGTAAAAATGTCATTTAATATATACAAATATCTTTCAAGATCTAATGTTTACCTTGTGTGAAGAGGAGAATAATTCTTTTTGCAATAGAGGTCAAAAATTGGTCAAAGTTAAAAAATTAATATTAATATTGTATTTTACATAACAGTTGAATTGGCAGTCAACCTCTTTTTTTTTTTAATTTCTTTTGGTGAATTAAAATATTAACTTGGATGAAATCTATAGTGACAAGTAGAATGTTCGTTACACTACAATTTGTTAGCTATATTTGGTCATTAGAATCCCACAAACACACTAATCAACAAATTAAGTATTATCGATCGGCTAAGGAAATCTCATGTTACTTCACATAATGGAAGATTCTAAATTTTCAATTTGAATTGAAACTTTAAAAGTGAAAAAAATAGTTTACCTTTATACGGTTAAGCAAGTTGAATTGTAATTCAAAATTAAAAAAAAATTAATTTTTAAATTTAAATTTATTTTTATAAATAATTTATTATTATTATTATTAAAATAAAAAAAAAATAAAATACAATTCAAATAAAATATGATCCTATTGCCCGGCAACCAACTCCACAAGCAACGTGTGTTGAACCATTAAAACATAAATAATGATTAAGACAACCCAGCAGATACTATCTTTTAGCTTTCTTGTGCGATAAAACCAAAGCCACCCAAGAAGACACTTTCAAGTACCATCATTATTACTCATACTATTTCATAATTAGAATACATTTTGATTTGTTTTCTTTTTTGGTAAATATCTGATTCCTTATTTTTTGAAACATATTTAAAGAGTTGTATTTATGATATAAATAAGGTAGTAATACTCTTTTTTGAAGGGAAAAATGGTACTAAGATTAAAAAACGTAAAAAGATATGACTAGATTTTCTGGGAAAAGGCCATTGCTTATGATATAGAAAAACAAAAGAGAAAGGGCATCGCAGTCAGAGGCTCGCGAAGGATAACTAGGCCTAGTGCTTAAGAAACTGGATCGGGCTTAACCATTTAAGTCAACATAGTTGTTCTAATAACACAAACCCTGTCCACGAAGGAGGTTTAGAAATCATTTGTCATAGTGGGCTTTTAACTAACCCAATAGTCTCTAACCGAATAAACTTCATCTAGGCTTGTCCACCACCCAGCCCAGAATTATCAATTGATTCAGCTAGGCTTTGGCCCATCTTTCGTGACGAACAAAGGGGAGGGCTAGAGTCTCTGCAGTCTTTCGTGAGCCCACTATTCCTCAGCTTTTTCGTTTCGATACGAAGTCGTGTTACTGTTGCAAACAGCTGTCGTTTTGACACGAAGTCGTGCGGCTGTTGCCAAATCCTTCCGTACACACAATAGTTGATTGGACGTCTATGGGTCTATGGTTGAAGCGGACAAGGTTATTTTCGTCCGAAGCCGCACGTGCGAAATTTGCGGCCGCGAAATTTTCCGGGGTTCACTTTCCACGTGGCTGAAATTGAAGCTCTTGTCCGATCTCCCAAAGCCACCAATCAAACTGCATTTTGTTCATTTCTCCGTTTTCCCTTTTTCTCATTCCCAATTTGTTCATTCAATTCCTCTCTCAATAGCCTCCTGCTCTGCTGGGGAGTAAGGAAATATGAATTTCTGCAGAACCCTAAAGCATCGCTCTCCCATCCCTTTGGGTCAGAGCCCAAGAGGTTATTTGCTTGTACAGTATTCTTTAGTTCCCAAATCCGCATCTCCCATGTCCTCATCAAGAAGGCTGCGCTTTCAAAGACGCCGAAAATTTTGCAGAGTTATAACTGCTTGTTTTAATGCTGGGCAAGAAATCATCGGCCAAGAATTTGAAACGTCGTCTCAGAAGGTAGAAGAGATTGCTATAGTTTCATCGGTAGAAGGGCAGGATGAAGAAAATAGAGTAGAGATCGTAGAGTCTGAGAAAAAAGAATTTGCTGGGAATGAGAGTATTTGGAGTCAAATAGCTGAGATTGCGAAGTTCTCAGGGCCAGCAGTTGGGCTATGGCTTTGTGGGCCTTTGATGAGTCTCATTGACACTGCTGTAATTGGTCAAGGAAGCTCCACCGAACTCGCTGCCTTAGGTAGATAAAAGAACAAATGCCGGTAGTTGCTGTTTAAATTTGATCTTTTTTTACGTGGGGCTCTAATTTCGATTAGTGCCGTTCCAATTTGGCAGGGCCCGGAACAGTATTTGTTGATAACACGAGTTATGCGTTTATGTTCCTATCAATTGCTACGTCAAATTTGGTTGCTACTGCTCTTGCCAGGGAGGTTAGTCTGTTGATTATGGCATATTCTACGAGAGCAGTTTCAGAGATTGGCCGTTTTTTAATCTGCGGTTTCTCTGCTGTCTGATTCTTGTAATCAGTTAGTATCAGCTACTATTTGGCTGTTCCGAATTTGTTAAGCTGTGCCATTTTTAACACTAATTCATGCAGGATGAAGATAAAGTGCAGCATCAGATTTCTATCTTGCTCTTTATTGGCCTGGCTTGTGGTGTGATGATGTTCTTCTTCACCAGATTATTTGGCCCTTGGGCTTTAACAGGTCATCAATATTTCATTTTCTTAATTTTCTTTGGTGTTTAATTATGGTTGAAACTGATACATTTACGATGGATTAATTAATGACTAATGTTCACATAATTTTTTATTTTTCAGCTTTCACAGGAGCAACTAATACAGATATAATAGAAGCTGCAAACACATACGTCCAGGTTTGTATGCATTTTCACTTCTTCATCTTCCCATCACCACCCCCCCCCCCTCTTTTTTTTTGCTAGGTTTTACTTCTTGATTTTTGTCGAATGCATGTCCCTTGCTCTTTTCCAAATTTTCTTCAGTGCTTGAAACATAAAGAATAAAGTAGTGACCGCTGTAGTCTTTATTTTACAGTTATTTTGGCTTAACGCAACTATTTATCATCCTAAATTAATGAATATACTAATATTTGTTTACTGAGGTTTGGATATTGAGGTATTTAGCTTTGCTATTGTGTAGGAGCCTGAGAAGCCATAATAGGCAGGTTCTAGATTTTCAAGTATTCATTAGATTTCGGTTGTGCATACATTTGACTAAAACACTTGTTTTATTTTATTTTTTCTCATTTGGCTCTTGAAATGTGAAAAATTATCAATAGTTACTCATTTGTATAATTACGAAGCCAAAATCCATAAAAAGCATACTTAACGGTTCAGAGTAATTAATGTTCTCGGAAACCATCTGACTTTCTGTTTTGCTACTCCTGCTTACTGGCAACTACTTCCCTAGGCATGCACCTCTCAATAACTGAGTTTTTTGCAAGTTGATTGCAACTATTGCCCTCACGTGTTCCTTTTTGGTAGGAAAAGAGAAAAAAGGTTTTGTATCTTATTATTTTATAGACTTTATTATCTGCAAAATGTTTCTTCAAGTTTAAATTGGATGTCTAGGTCTTATATTCTTATTTTCCTGTTTCCTTTTTCTTTTTTTTTTAAATGGAATAATTTTTATCCAACAGATTCGTGGCTTAGCATGGCCAGCAATGCTGGTTGGATGGGTCGCCCAAAGTGCAAGGTGCCATGTTATCTATTATCAAGTTTGACTTTTATTTCTTGTTAGTGATGCAGATGAAATTTTAGAGATTAAGAGAATAAAGGGAACTAGTAGAAAATGTTCTGTAATTTTAAAATTCTTGAGGAGACTAATGTAACTTGGGCTTGGTTATGTTTTGAACATTTGCCTTGCTGCAACATGATTTTTGTTACCTGTATAATTTAGTAACCGTTTATTGTTAGTGCTCTTTGTGAACAGTCTAGGCATGAGAGACTCTTGGGGACCTTTAAAGGCTCTGGTAGTTGCCAGTGCAATTAATGGTGTTGGCGACATAGTTTTATGCAGATTCTTCAGCTATGGTATTGCTGGAGCAGCATGGGCAACAATGGTTTCGCAAGTATGCTGACTAAAAGAAATCTTATATTTGATTTAGTAATCTCACTAAGATCTTCATTTCATGCATTCTATTTCATGTTACACTTCTCTGTTAGATTCTTACCTACTGATGAGCTGGCCATAGGTTGTTGCAGGTTATATGATGATTGATGCTCTGAATAAGAAGGGTTATAATGGTTTTACGTTGTCTGTTCCTTCACCTAATGAACTTCTGCAAATATTTATGCTTGCAGCTCCTGTGTTTGTAACAATGATGTCCAAGGTTGGTTCAATTTTAGTTGAATCCTTATGTTTGCTATTCACAAGTTATTACCATACTTTGATGATGACTGATATTATGGTTTAGGTGTTATTTTACTCGCTCCTTGTCTATGTTGCCACATCAATGGGCACACAAACAGTTGCTGCTCATCAGGTAGTTTTATACTTTGATCCCTCTAATCTGTATTTAGTTTTTCTTTTGTTTCAAGTTGCTTTCTGCTATATCCTCTCAGGCATTAACCCTCAGTTCATTTGCTTTAGGTCATGATACAGCTTTACTGCATGTGTGCTGTATGGGGTGAACCTCTTTCTCAAACAGCACAATCATTTATGCCCGAACTGTTACATGGAGCTAATCGAAATTTGTCAAAGGTTGTTCATTTGCTTTCTTTTCATGCCTCCACTGTATTTTGTCTAGAAACATGATAGTTTACATTTTAAATGACTATCCTGAAACATCGTGTAAATGTCTGGCTATCACTGTTCTTGAAGAAAGAAAAAATGTGTACATTCCTCAGTACCTTATATGCTGAGATATAGTCTAGCTATGTTTTTAATTCCTTTCTGAAAATGAGTGGCAGAGTTGTTATAATTGATTGAGCTACTGAAAACAGGCCCGTAGACTGTTGAAGTCACTGGTGATAATTGGGGCAACTGCTGGACTTGTACTAGGATCTATTGGAACATCAGTTCCCTGGTTGTTCCCCAAGCTTTTCTCAGCTGATCCTGATGTTGTGAAGGAGGTCAGTATTGTTTTCCTCTCCTTTCTCCATAAGAGACACCTTCTACTGTTTATTCATGTCTTCTCATTTCCATTTACTAGATTTTCTTGGCTAACAGTCCCCAGTCTTAGTTTCACCTTGTCTAGCATGACACAGCTGATGAACTTCTTGCTAAAGATTGAGGACCCTCACATGCTTTTCCATTTCATACTATATAGTTGTTTACTCTGGTAGAAACCTAAGGTTGTATTAAATTAGTCACTTGGAATTGTCTATGCTCAAATTTTCAAGAATTAGAGATTGGCATGTATGCAATTATTGATTCAAATGAGTATTACGTAATCCTGTTTGTCTCGGACAATTGAGATCTCCTTATGTCATAAAATAACATAGTTAGTACAGAAATTTTAACTATTCATTATTTATTTGACCCCTACGTATATTTGAAATTGGTGTGCACATATGTGTGTGCGTGCGTGGGAGTGTGTGCACTGTGGGTGTGTGTATACACACACACACATCTCATATATACATATTAGCTTATATTCCTTGATTTTCATCCTTGGGTTTTCATGGCTGCAGATCCATAAAGTGCTGATTCCATACTTTCTTGCACTATCTGTTACACCCAGTACACACAGCCTCGAGGGAACTTTGTTAGTATGTTTCTTGTCCTTATTTCTAGTTATCTTATGCCTTTCTCAGATTTTATTTGTGGTCTACATTTTCCTCATCGAAGATGACTCCTTTTCTTAACAAGATAAGATGCTTTTTTATTGAGAATAGAATAAACCCCATGATTACAGTAACTTGAACGTCACTTGAGGAATGATTGAATACAGATATGAAGAATTTCAAGGAATAGCTGCTTTGAATATTTAGCAGAGGGAGAAGGGGTGGGGAAAAGGGTATGTATCTATAGTAGGTTTGCCCAGCTACCTCTGAAAGGAAAGGACAAATATTCAATCGTATGATGTTATTTTTCTGGTCATTGAGACAAATTATTATTCGGTACCCAGTTTTGTTTATCATCTTCTTCTACCTGATCATTCTGTCAGTCAAATATCCACTTAGGTTTCAGTGTTTTGTCAGGACCTCATCTCTTTCCTTTTCTCGAGTCTTTTTTGCATCATTTTGATAGTTTTAAGTTCATTACAGGGAACCATTTATGACCAAGCTTCCTTTTTACTTTTGCAGGCTGGACGAGATTTGAAATTTATTAGTTCGTCAATGAGTTCCATTTTTTGTTTGGGCTCTCTTCTATTGTTGGTAGGGGAATATACCTAAATAATCTCCTAGTGTCAGCAGTAATATATCTGTGCTTCTGGCTTTTCGCTATTCTGTTTTAAGTGCTTAAAACTGAAAACCTGATGGGTTATCTTCGGCTTATATTTCTTGCTATATCTATGCATTATTAACGCTCACTTCCTCTTACCAGTTGTTGAGCAGTAGAGGATGTGGTTTGCCTGGGTGCTGGTTTGCTCTTGTTGTTTTTCAATGGGTAAACACTGCGTCTCACTCCATTAATACAATGCCTTATTCATTTACTTTATTTAGAACTTTACGCAAGTAAATGTGTTTTACCTGTTGGTTCTCTGCAGTCTCGATTTTCTGTTGCTCTATGGCGCCTCACTTTGCCAAATGGCATGCTGTACGCAGAGGATTTGACTCGGTATCAGCTGGGGAAGGTGAAAGCAGCATGATTTCAGATTTCATCATAAAAGCTCTATTTAATGACTTCTTGTAGTTAGCGAACCTTGAAGATAAGCTACATCTTCTTTGATGTAGTGATTTTTTAAGAAGTCAATCGAACTAGAAGATAGGATATAGAGAAAATAGCCATTGTAGAAAAGTTTTGCTGAGTAAATTCTGACGATGTAAAGGATACTAGTAGCATGGATGCAATTCTTTCAGGATAGATGATAAAATATAGTGCAAACGCAATTCTTTTAGTTCGTTGTTGAATTTCCAAATTGAATGCTTTTCATCTCTTTACTACGTCTGTCCTTCAGAGAGGGCCAAAGTCAGTAAAGAGAAGTAGGTTTCAGCGGAAAAATGAGAAAAGAAAAGAAGTCCATAAAGGAAAGCCCATATTTCATCAACTACTTCTGAAAATGAAGATAGAGATTATTAACAGTTCTCCATGTGGAAACACGAGTGTCTTATTCTGGCAACTGCATAATACTCGGAGCTGCTGAGAATATGATTAACAAGAAAAAAGTGCAGTTGTAGATTCTCAAGTTTGTGCACTAGACATTCCCCAGAAAGATATCCTTTAGACAAATTTAGTTACAAAAGGGTATGGCAGTTCGCAACTTGAATGGTAACATCCAAGTTCTAGAGCAAATTACCCCGATAGACCAACAACCAACTCTCTAGCTAAGTGGTATGGTTCCTCAAAGCAAAATCTAAGGAAGTGATGCCGACTGGGAAATGATGATCTAAGTTCCAAATCTGCTACTTCCTCGCAGACCACGACCAAGTTGTCTTGGAACTTGAGTTCTACTCTGCACTTTCAGGAGAACAAGTCCAAAATATTATGCCTCGTTAGCAGTAAAAATCATAAGGTGTTAATGAGAGTGCTTTTTGTATATCTTTGCAAGATAAGATGAGATTCAAGACCTGGGGCTGTTTTGGGGCTGCTTGCTTTTTCATGGGGATCCTCTGAGCTTGTTTCTTCTCTCCCGCCTTCAGTTTGGACAAGCTTGGCCTGTAAAGGATCACAGTCCTGCCAATCTGACCAACAGCCACCGACCCAGTACCCTCCTCCAATTGCTCCACAACGTTATCTAGCTCCCCAGGACAGGTGTTATGTATTTTGAGCTATAAAAGGATAAACAATCAGTTAATCACATTAAACAAAAGGAATATCCAAACTACTTCAACATTATGGAAAATTAGAGAGAGAGAGAGAGAGAGAGAGAGAGGGAACACAGACACCGAAAGATGCTCAATGTTTACCATCAAAATGACAAGCCAGAGGGTCAGTAGCTACAGGAGCAATCAGCAATATTTTCCCTAGTCTATTGTGCAGTGACCAATCACCAACTATTGAGCATTTTTAACAAGCTACAGATAATTTTTAGTGCGTCTGGAAAAAAGAAAAGAACCTTTTTGATGCAGTGTGACATCACTTTTACCAAACTTGCCCGACTTCAGGTACTATCTATGAAATAACTTGCACCCCAGAAAACTTCAGTTACAACAGAAAGAAAGTAACACACCACCGGCATTATGCTTAATTAGTTTAGATCCAAATAACGGAATCATCTTGAGTCAAGGACTGCTTGCATAAAATTCAACTACAGCATGCCTTTCTTAACTCATTTTATTTGTAGATATCATACTTAACAAACGTTTAGATGTTCATCAAGTATTAAGTAGAGCTTTACAATGGATGTCCTAAAATATCAACTGCCTAGCTAGATCACATTGAAGTCTTTGACAGCAGAACCACTGACTCTAACTCAGATAACTCTTCCAAGGCCGAACCAATCATTTTATTATCATGTTATCTACATCTAGTAAATGAAAATTTACCAGGGTTTTATACTAAGCTATGTGCCGAAGTCAAGATATCTGTAAAGAGGAATACCGCAAATTCGAAACTGTAATGGTCCTAAAACGAAAACATCTCTCTTAAAAAGATGACCACCAGTTAAATTGTTCAAACATCATGCAACCACTATAAAATGTAAATTTCCCACCCTGTGACCCCAAGGGAAGCTGCTTTGCCATAATAATAAATCTTCTTTGACTGTGTCTCAATTTATAATCTTGAATGGCCATCTACTGGTGAGGTAAATGGTAGATTTCATCAGTCTCAAACACTAAGAAGAGTCATTTCCTTCAATAACTAATACTACACCAGAAACAGTAGTAGCAGTGGTATGAATTACAGTATACCTTGAGAAGCTCATTTGCTTCAAGGGTTTCAATTAAAGCCGCGATAACAGTATCAGTGACGCCAGATTTCCCGACCTGCTGAGACTTGAGCTTCTTCCCAAGGCTATGAGCATAAGAAGCCAACTCTTTCTTTTCTTTGACGCTCAGACTCAGCGATTTTCGCCTCAATTCTCTAGCATTCCCCGCTTCCGCCTTGGGTTCCAAAACCCCCACCAAACCCTCAGTAACAATCTCGTCTTTTTCAGCTCCAATATCCGCTTCGTCACTCTCAACTTCAACATCGTGTTCGGTCTCGGAAACAACTACGTTCGGGATTTCCAACACCGCTTGAGAGTTCGAGAGAGAGTGGAGAGAGGAGGAGATGGAGTTGGGGAATAGAAGAGGGCGAATTGAGATAGAAGTGAAGAAGAGGGAGGAGTTGGCGTTGCCGAGAAGCGACCTGCCATGGGTGCTAATGTTGGGTACAGATTTTTGTTTGAAGAAAGATACAGTGATGAGAGGAGTCGGGCGTGGGAGGAAACGTTGGATTAACATGGGAGGGAGGGGGTCGGGGGTGGCACGGGAACGGTGGTGGAGGACGACGAACGGTTATCTTTCCCAGCGGAAAAGCAAATAAAAGGCTAAAACCTTCATTAAAAAAAAAAAAAGAAGAAGAAATAACTATGGCAAGAAATGGGCAAAAACAAAACTCAATTAAAAAACGAACGAATTTACCTTTTTCTATAACAAAAATTCCAAATAGGAAACATTTTTTGTTTTTGGGGTATGAAATGGGATCATTCTCATTAGTCTAATGAGAATGATACAAGCCAGCAAAATACGAAGTTTGGACTAGCCAAGTCTCAGACCACAATAGAATTAGAGGGGTTAGATCTACGAAACCTGGCTCTATCCAACTTAATCCTATGACTATTATTTACAACTAAGTCAAGGTTTCCACCCACCAAAAAAAAAAAAAAAAAAGCGCCTAAGTTTGGACCAAGTTTCTCAATCTGATGTATGAACCCGTTAGGTTCCTCCAACACCAAATAATAGGAAACAAAATTAGCCATAACTATAAACAATTTTTCTTTAAACTATATATAGTACAAAAATTTATTATTATTGTAAAAAATTTTTCACTCCTCTCTCTCTTTCTCTCCCTCTTCCCTCATCTCTTAACTACAAATTCAATGAATAACGCATCAAATCGATCAAAATAATACAATAACTAGTAATTCTACAAAAAAATTATATTAATTTTGAAATAGAAATTTTTAAAATTATTAACGTTAAACTTAAAAATTATAATTTTTTAAAATTTGCATGACTTCTACCAAGACCTAGTAGAAATCCGCATGTCTTGGTCGAAATCCATTTTACAATTTAGCCAAAGCAATAGAAAGAGAGAGGAGATAAAAAAATTCTTTAAAAAACTATTAATTTTCGTAATATATATAATCTAAAAAAAAATATATATAATCAATGTAAACAAAATTTTAACTTCATATCTTCATAACAATGACTAACTATCATCCCTTATTGAATGTCTCTTAACAAAAAAATACTACTATGTGAATTATGATTACGCAGATTTTAGGTCCTTTCATATGTGTAAGTGAAACAATATGTTGCTTATTGATGGTTAGGTTTCTCGTTATTTGGGAGATGAGAAGTAAATTGCGATATTGCAGGGTGTTTGGTCTAGTGGTATGATTCTCGCTTCGGGTGCGAGAGGTCGCGAGTTCGATTCTCGCAACACCCCAGGTTGCTTGTGTTTTGCATTCCTTCCTTTTCCATATCCAAAGGGATTCCTCAAATTTTTCTTCTTCTTTTCTGGACCCAAAGTTATTCGATGAAAACTACACTATTTCAAAAATTCTTCCACCATTATTCTTTGAGAAAAGGAATTTTCCAAATTCAAAATTATTGCTCAAAGTTTTCGTTTTTTTGGGTGTCTAAGACCCAAATTTACTTGATGAAAATGTTAGGTATACTATTAATTTAAACTTATTTTTCAAAAAAAAAAAGAATAAGTGAAGGTTTTTCCCCCCACTTTAATCACTTATGTGGAAGACATTAGCCCCTAGTTCATTAGCCAAGAAAGCATTTGACGAATTACAGCGTTTGCTTGACATAGAAATTGTTAAAGACAATTATAACAATAATGGGATTTAAAAAATCATAATAAAAAACACAGTCCTAGGTGTGCACAATGATTCTTGAAAGAGAAATAATATTCGAATTCTTAATTTATCCTCTTTCATTCTCCTTTTTTTGTTTTATAAATAAAAAGATTTTAGTACCTATAACAATAAAACCAGTCTTACAAAATTCTAATAGACTAAATTACCCTCTTTACAAAAGAACAAAAAGAAAAAGAAAAATTTATTATTTTTTCTTTTGTTACAGAAATCTGTATTAAGCAAATAAGTAAAATTTTTACAAGTCAACGGTTAACGCCCTTTTGACTTTCTCCCTGACTAATGCGATTTCCTGTATAGACTATGATTTGGCTCTCAAATAAATTAACATTGAGTAGCGTAAAATCAATATCGTTTACAATCGAGTTTCGCCCCCCACTGGAACCAATGTATGGCAACACAAGAGATATCCTCTCATGGAGCTGAAAAATTGAAGAACACCCTTAAAATTCATTTCAACCCATTCATCTAAAAATTTTCCATGGGAAAACCTTACAATAAAATTTTCCATACATCTGATCGTAATGGACAATTTCAATCACATTAGTTATAGTCTCCACAGTTCTTCTGCAAATGTCACATATGAGCATATCATCCAAAAAGCTCAAGATTTTATAATTAGAAAAGAAATCCTCTACATGAGATGTTTTAAGTTTGATAAAAGATGTTCGCAGTTTTCTGCAAATTTGAAAAAAATGAAGGCGCAGGTTTTTATGAGATTTTTGCTCAATCATATAACATTTAGATAAAGAGGTCATTTATTCTATTAAAATTTTTTTAAGTATGACTACAAGTACTAAATTTTTAGGTTGTTTCATTTTAAAACAATGTGCCACAAAAAAAAAGGAAAAAAATATCTTGTGTTTCAAAGATTTTGCTTAACCTCAGATTATAAGGAACTTGAATGAGATAAATGTGTACCTTCTACTAAAACCAAAAAGTTATTGTCAATACATACATACATTCACTTTGCATTACATCTAATAAAATATATAAAGCAATTTTTGAAAGGGTTTTTATATGGAGCTGAAAGAAGTATACTATAGTCTCTTTTTTGAAAAAAAAAAGAAAGAAGTATATCATTTATGATATCTTGCTACAAATATCCATATATTCGATTGTGTGTTTATTTTATTTTCTGAGATGGTAGAACATTGACAAATATATATATCCTTGTATTTATTTTTTATATTTAATTAATAATAATAAAAATTTTATTATAAACTTTTAAATTGATGATTTTTTGTGACAAATATATATATTTTTATTTTTAAGATAATTTTTTAATTTCTTATTTCTTTCTTCTTACAAATACAATTTTTTCTCTCGATACTTTTCAATAGTTTATATAAATTTTTCCATGCATTGCACGGGTTATTACACTAGTTAGTTATATTGATGGCATGTTCTTTACATATAAAATTTATTATATTTGCATATTTTTTTATTTTATTCAAACATTATGCATACAAAATTAACCTTAATTCATTAGCTATTTGATTAAAGGAGATAATAAGTTTTTATTTTTGAAGAATATAATCCAATTAAAATGCAATGTTTTTAATACAATTAACAAAAATATCACATTTAAAACCAAAGATGGCTAAGATGTAGCTCCGTTTTCCTATTCATGAAAAAATCAAGGGTGTATTAGGATTATGTTTAGTTGGAAGAGACTTTGTTAAAAGTGAATTTTTTATAAAAAGAGAAGTAGAGTCCAATTGTGCGTTTGGTTGGAAGATATACAATTCAAATGAAATTCAAAAACATAAAATTACCCAAAATTTTGGAAGCTATTCTTATTATTATATTGTTACAAAAATAGCATTTACTACAATTCAAACGCCAATATGATAGGCAAAGCAAACCCTCTTGTCCAGTTAACATGGAAATTGGTCTTCACTCTTCAAACAAATCTCATCAAACTATACCATGCTAATACTCTAACGTAAACCGAGAAGAGTAGAATACCACAAAACCCAAGATCAGGTGGTTTGTACTTGCTGGTGGTTTATCTATGGGTGTAATTGTATTAATTTATTGTAAAATTTAATGTAAAATTTTTATTTTAAATATTATTTATTTATTATTTAAAAAATATTTTTATGAAATTAAAGATAAAATATATTGAACACAAATTCTATCTCTATTCAATCTTATACTATATAAGCATTTACATGTGATTCCCTTATATATATATTAGTAGAAGAAATCAAAATATTAAAAATATATTTAAATCGGTTTCATTTTAAAATTTAATGTAAAAATTTTATTTTAAATATTATATTTTCTTTGATACATAAATTTAAAATAAAAATTTTTTAATTTAAATTCTATCAATCTCCCTTTCAAAAACTACACGGGTAGTTGCAGAAGGAAAGGCCTGGGTTTCACTGGCGCTTTCTCAGTTCTCATCCAAGATATTATAGGGAAGCAATCATGACGAACTCCCCATCATTTTACCTTCTCGAGCAAGGAAGTTTCTGCACGGAGCAAGATTTGCAAATACCCATCAATCATCACGTCTTCCCCAAACACCAACCCCTCAGAAACTCAAATAAACGAGACGCCCGAAAGAAAGAAACACACACCCCCTTGACAAGCAGCCGCAAGGCAATCGCCGTACGCCAAGAGAGCTTGATAAATTTGCTTTTGGAACTTAAGAAATTATGACAGCACTTTCATTACCCCTCCATTGGAGAAACCATATTCGAGTTTTTATTCGAATTTGGATTGAATTTTATTTTAAAATTCAATGTAAATTTTTAAATACTACTTTTGAATACTATATATGTTTTTATAAATAATTTATTTTAAAAAAATTTAAAATAAAAAATTTAAAATTCAAATACTATAAAACTAATATACTATTTGAAACTTTTTTATTGGATTTTGTAAGCTCGCAAAAAAATAAATAAAATTAGAGTAAAACATATTCGTCAAGTTCCAAAATAGTTGGGAGTTCGTCTTATAAAGCAGATACTAAAATGCTACTGCTGAACCATTGTCTCCGTGGTTCTATTAGATGCAATACAAATTTACAGTAGAACCACAGAAGATTGTGCTTTTCATCAGTGGTTTGCCTAAATAATTGAATAAAAGGAAGAATTTTAATTCTGAATTATGTGAAAGAACTACCCTACCCAATGTCTTACCTGGGAGGAATTGAGGGCATGGAGCAAGAAGAGTGATCAACTCAAAAACAAGCAAAGAAGACTATAGAATTTCAATGTTCCAGAGAATAGCAAAGACTAATATGGCAAAATTCACACTTCCAAATGCCTTCTTGAGCATCCAAACCATAGTAGTATCATTCCAACTGCTAACAGCTCCAGTGATAGTTCTCATCGAAGCACTTGCATATCCATAAAAGGAAAATGATCAAATTGACTCGGCATCAAGAAGCTGCCAATTTTGTAGCTTTAAAACCATACTTTGACATCCCAAAGGGATTATTTAGAAGAAACAAAGCAGACTTCTGACAAGCATAACAACAGCTAAAAACTGTCGAACCAATCACCTGGCCATCAAACACTTGATCAGTGCCCAGATCCACCTCCTTTCATATAAGCCATAAAATTTCAGTCCCTGATTAGGAGTACTAAAATGCAACAGTTGTTAATTAACCCTAAAACAGACACCAGTGAATGGTCAACAGCGGGTACCAAAACTGGAAAAATGGAGCGGCACCTTCACTGCAGAAGAGACGAACCGGAGGAGAAAACAAGCTAAGAGCTAAAGAAGCTATAAACCTATGTGCGGACTGACCACTGTAATCATGATTGAAGTCTGTCAATGTCAGTGCCCCAAACCATTGAGGAAGAAAGAATGGGCAGGTTTGGTGGTTAGCTAGTGAGGACTGAGGAGTTCAGTGTACTTCCCGATGAGACGTGCCTTCCTCTACAACGCCGGCCAACAGTAGTCAGTTCTATTTCATCCACCGAACCATCCCTAGGAGGGGTGAAGCATGCCGGTAGGAATTCATCTGATTCACACTCAAAGCAGGTCTTCTCAAAATGTTTCACCAAAGCTTCCTTGCCCTGCTTGCACATTGATATCAGATCAACAAATTATAGGATATCTAATATATATCCTCGTGTTAACTGAGGATATAAAGAATCACGAGAACATTTGTTCGCGTACCTGAATTCTTGCGCAGACGATTCTTATTATCTTGGGGGAGTCGTTAAAATCCCATTTCGTCGCGTTAAATGCGTGGAAGAACTTCCATACGGCTACGGATTCAGTGAAGTTAACAAATGCATAGCCTTTATTTTTCTTCGTTCTGCAAGATCTCCAAGAGGTTGTCATACTTGTATACATCATGAGAAGGCAGAACGGCCAGTTAAAAAAGAAAACAGGAGTTAAAGAGGAGGTAAATTATAGCAAAGCCGTTGCATACCCGAAATCCATGGGCAAATACAAGAAATCATAAGCTGAGAGACTCATGTGCCAGTCTTCCTCAGAACTCCCTTGATCTTTGGCCTTTTGATTCTCTGCCATGCAGTGCTTATCCAAGAATTCCATTAGGTTTAAGCGGCTGCATACCAAAAGTAGTCAATATAATAATGCCGCAGTTCAATGATTAAAGAGAAAAAGAAAATCACTGAAGTATGTCAAGTTGAAACTGAAAAGACAGAGTCCAGCTCTATCTTTGATTGGTTAAAGGAGGGCTACATAAGGGAAAATTTAAGGAGGTTCATCACTAAGAACAAAAGCACAAAGATGGAAATGCTACGTGAACTCGTAGGGTATATTCTTAATCATGACAGTAGTTTTTTCCTCGTCGCGTTTGAGAGGCATCATGCCATGTTTGTTTAGATCCCAGCTCTCATTAGGCCTCCTTTTTCTCATATAACCTCCTCCGAATCCAAACCCTTCGGTACCTTTCTCACCATCATTCGAAGAACTGCGGCCTCTTCCCCTACCTCTTGCCCAAGAACCACCTCTCCAGAAGCAGCTACCCGGAGGCCTAGGTATATGCTTTCTAGCAGTGATCACTCTTGGAAACTGAGCTCTCTCCCTTATTGCAACAGGACGAGACTCCGAGTCCAAGGGCTGTGGGGATGGAACATCCGGTTGCGGCGGTGAAGGCAAAGGCAAAGGCAAAGGCAAAGGCAAAAAACCACCGGCTGGTTGGAGACCTTGCGGTAGAAAAGAGCAACTAGTGCCAGTTTGCAAGGGTATGCCAATCGGAATACAAGGAGGCAGTAGGCTCGGACAAGGAAAAGGTGGTATACTAGGAGATGGAGAGACGGTATAAAACGGGGAAGCCATTACATGAGTCATTGGATGGGCATGGGGATAGAGAGGAAGCTCAAGGGTTGAAAGGGAAACAGGGACGTATTCAGGTGCTTCTGGGTTCAACATTGTTTCAAGCTACAGCTTCTGTAGATCAGGGACGAAGTCTAACCCGTGAAAGAGGAGATCAATGCCATCATCTTATAATATTAAAATATTTTTAAATTATTAATTTTTTATAAAAAATTATTATATTATATTATAATTTAATTTTTTTGTATTTATTTAAACAATATTAAATAAAATAAACCAAATATATATATATATATATAATTTTTAAAAAAATATTATTTATAATATTAATTATGCTTTAAAATATTTAAAATAATTTTTAAATTATTTAACTTGATAAAAGAAATTATTATCTACTTTGTGTCTTTACAAATTGAGACAAGATAGCATGTTCCTTCTCACTGTTGACGACGCGTGGGAAAGAGCGTAAGGCAGAGATGCATTAAATGCATGGATTCGGTGGGATTTGAAGTACGCGCTACCCTAAGCTTGCGACGGCGAATGTTTATGTGTTACGCTCTAGTTCGAAGGTACTACTCCATTCAGCAAAGGAACTATCATCCCACCAAATCATGCTTTTGTCACTTTTGCCTCCGATTCTAATCCCCTTCTTATCTTTTTACTTCTTTGATAAATAACAAGTTCTTATTTTTTTGGTAAATGGATAAATAAATAACAAGTTCAATGATAAAATAATTTTTTTCTAACCAATAATAGAGTTAGCAATTATAATAACTTTATTAATAGTAGCTGTTTGTGTCTAACTTTATTATATTCCAATATTGAGGAATGAAGAAAAAAAATACTCTCCTTATTTTTTAATATAAAACTTTTTAACGTCTTTTGTATATAAAAAATATAAATAAATTATATTTTTAAGTAATTTAATTTATTTTCTCCTATTATGAAAAAATAAATAAATTATATTTATAGATAAAATTAACTCTAAAAAATAGTAATCTTTAAATTTTGGCTAAACACTTTAAGAAGAAAAAAAATACTCAAAATAACATATATTTTAAAATAGATGAAATATTAGAAAAGATCAAACTCTAAAAGCTAGATATTATTTGAATTCTTAAGAAAAAAAAATTATGTAGATCGTACAGAACTCTTTTATATTGTTTAGAAAAATTTATTTGCTAATATCTTTTAGGAAAATCTCCAAAATACCATAAAATTATTTATGTAAGTTTTATTTTACCTATATTATTTTTTATTTTTATTCATTAACTAAAATCGGGTATTAATTTACAGAACACCATCCACTTAATTTTAGTGAGCTTTTGAATATAATGAGATTCGCATAAATAGTTGATAGGTAATTAGAGAAAATGAATGTGCCTTCCATTGCCAGAAACCACCACAGTATTAGTGGCGGTGATCTAAGAAAAGAGACACAAAAATAGTATATTGGTATAACAAAATAAAATTAAAATTTTTGGGTATAAGGAGATTCTTATAAATAGATGATGGATATTTATAGAGAATTTCCCTATTTTTAATAAAATCTATGTAATTAGTTTATGTGCTTAGGAACAAAAAGTATTGGAAATATAACTCGAATGCATAAAGATAAATTTCAATAGTATGAATAAGTATGGATGATTTAGCAAATTGAACTTTCTTACTTTATATTATAACTACTTTCATTTTTTCTTTTTTTTTTTCGCAACAATACAAATAAAGAAGGAAAGGATTTCAGGAAAAAATACTCAATAGAGGAAATAAGGAGAAATGGAGAAGGAACTTGCTTTATTTAGGTGTATTTTCTTTTTCCATTTAGTGTGATGAGAGAAAAAACAAATATGAGAAAGACATGACATAATTGTTTGATTGAAGTTTTTTGGAACTCCAATTGTTTGATGAAGTTATATATGCTATTTTCTTTATTATCTTTGAGGAGTATTTAGATGACTCTCGCATGAAATTTTTTCATTTATTACGTCTAGAGTAAATTATTATGAAAACAATAATTGATTTTATTTTTAATTAAAAAATTTATTTTGAAAACAAATTCAAATAGAGAAATCGAGAATAAATAGCTTGGCTTTATGAGAGATGTAGTAAGCAAAATTTTTATCACAGCATACATATGTTTCTCGCATCACATATCAGACAATGGAAATCCTCGATTCTTTTCTTTGTATTAGTACAGAGTGATAGTACCATGCAAATTTCCTGGTTGTGTTCCTGTTATAGATATCTTGCTTTTTATGATGCGCCCTTCAGTGCCAGTAATGCAGCTCCATAGGCAGCTTCCGTCTGAAGTGCCCTGTGCACCGGCAAACCGAGCACCCTCTCTCGAATCTTTATCCACTTTTCATTCTTTGATCCGCCTCCAGCAGTAAAAACTTCTTCAACTGGGGTTGCTCCTAGATCCTTAAGTAAATTGTAAGCCTTTGCCTACAATTATAAGCGCTTCTCACGTAAAGAAACCGTAGAAGGAACAAGAAGAATAAGATGATGAAAATGATGAGGGATTCAGGGACTACTTCACCTCAATCCGAGCAATAGATTCTAGAATGCCATGCAAGTATTCTACATCACTTTCTGGGCGCGGATGTAACCTGCAAAAGAGGCCAGCTAATTAGTGAAAAGCACCTATCTGCCATGCCATGCACATATTGTGCATCCCACATGTTACGTTAATTGTTGGTATTGAACTCTTTCAGACTTGTTGAAAATAGCCAGCTGATTGCCAAATGGCTAACATAAACTTGTATAGAAGGAATATGAAGTTCAATACTTGTCTATACAAGGATGACGCAAGCAAGATGCAGAAATTCATTCCATGAGGACTCCTTTTACCACTAGAGTTCGGCATAGATGGAAGAATCTCAGTAACTAACATAACAGATAACAGAACTTACTATTCAAATAAATAGCTGACCAAAATCAAGGGAAAAGTTGGTCTTGGGAGGGTTACGACTAAGTTTTGAATATTCGTTTTACATTCACAATCAGTCCAACTAATCTCTGAACATTCAGTGTACCTGGGTTCCATCTTGGGATCATACACTGGAAACCTTTCTCCAACAGATGGAAGGGGATAATAATCAAGACGAGAGGTTTCAATGGGATTTATCTGTTCACTTAGTTTCTCCAGTTGCTCGTCGGTAAAGATTTGCCTGAGAACAGCCCCACCAGTGTTTGAAGCACCACCCACTAGCCATTTATCATCAAGACGATGACTATACACCCCAAATCTTGCATCTTCTATCCTGCTGGTGCTAAGAAGCTTTATTGCCAGAGTTGAACCTAAAGAAGTTACCTGAATAAAAGGAATTTAAGTAAATTTTGTCAGATATTATTTACGCTAGAATGCACAACTTAACAAATTATCATCACAGATTGCAAATTAAAGGACAGCAAATATCCAAACGTATCACAAAGATGTCCCAAAGTTATCCCAACAGAAAAGAAAGATTGTTTAGCACACAAGAAAAATGAGAAGTAAGGTTCCCTGAAGAAAAGGAACATGTTAACTCTATCAGTTGATGCATGCCCAGAGAGAAATCAAGCGTAGCTATCGATCAATAATTGCACCAAAAAAAAATCTGAGAAGTAAAATAAAATAAAGAAATACAGTATACGAGAATCTCACAGCTTTTCCGGGTTGAGTAGCACTTGCAGAAAGAAAGGCTGCGATGCTATCAGTTGTTCCTGTGCAGATAACACAGTCCTTTGGCAATGCTGTCCAGATTGCAAACAATAACATTTAGCAGTGTCCTAAAAGGCAGGGAGAGACTTCCATCCTTGTGAACTATGAAGTCATTTTTACTAGTTGAAATTTCCTTCTAGATGATTACTATCCATCGGATGGACATATCAGTTTCAGCATAGAAGAGCCAAACAACAGTCGCATACATCAATGTCTAGCTGTCTGTTATATGATCCGATAAGTTGTTTAGCCTCATCCAAATTAGCTTGTTAAGAGAAAGTTATGTATATCCTAGAAACATGTTATATTGATGAGATAATGGACAACTCATTGACCTCTTGAGTAATCATTTGATTGAAGCAGATTTAAGTTTCAAGTACACTTACCAAATTGTTTTCTGATATTCTCTTTAATGTAATCAATTGAAGAGCCTGGAGCTTGAACACAGGGTAACACATAGGAATATGGCTGAGTAAGAAGCCAAGACGGGTAGCCGTCAATTTCAGGATCATAACCAACCTGTGACACAGAATTTGTGAGAGAGAAACCCCTTTACTATTTCCAGCAGGAACATATCAGGCAAAAGTTGAAGGAAAAGATACAGAATCAAGAAAATCTAGAAAACCTTCAATGCATTATTATAATCCGAAACTCCAAGTTTGCCATGAAGAAGCCACAACAACCAATCTGCCTGATGCAACAGTACTGCAGAATCCTTACTTGAATCATAAGAATTCCACCAGGAGACAAGCTTGCATAAGGTAGAAGATCCAGAGCAGACAGTGTGGTTCTCTGGGGCTATGGACTTCACCAGTGGCAAAGCTTCAGAACAGCTTTCATTGTATAGAAATGGTTTTGATAAAGGTTCTCCAGTTTTGCTACAGTCATAAATCAAAAAAGACTATAAGCTAAATGGCCATTGACAGTGAGAAACTGTCTAGTTTCGAGACATTAAGTAATACCCATCAATGATGATAGTTGTTGCAGAAGTTCCATCAATGGAAATGGATGCCACGGTCAACCGAAGATTAAGGGGAACATCATCAAGAAGTTGGAAAAGTGTCATTTTCCAAGACTGCATCCAATCAATTGTTTCCTTGTTCTTTCTAGATAATAATACCAAGCTGCCATATGTTAGAACAAAGTACGAGATTGTTTAGCATTCTTTTACAAGCAAGCATCTGATTGTTTTCCAATAGTAGCAAAATTCAGAGGCCCACTAACAAAAGATTAGGCGTGAAACACAAAGAGAAGAAATCTATAATGGAGTGCTTACTTTAATCAAAGGATACTCTCTTTTTCCCTCGGCATGTATATTCCCTTGCTTATCAATCAAAGCATACCGAGCTCCAGAGGTACCAAAGTCCATTCCAAGATAAAGATGCTCACCGGCTTCAATATCAACAATCCCATTACCTTTACTTTTACAATGACTAGGCATCTGCATTTCGGATTTGTCAACAATGTTGAAGACTGAACTTCTTGATCTTGAATTATTCAAATTATGATGTCCTGGTCCTGATATGTTCATAAAATTACACCAAACATCAACACAAAATGTCCTAATTTGTCTAAACTTAAAGAAAAGAAAAAGTTCAATTCACTTCGCAGCAACTCCAATTTTAGCTGATTCTCAAAAAAAAACCATATTTTTCAGACAGTTTAAGCTGAATACCTCAAATTCAGACCAAAACTATATAGTACAGTGGTTTTCTGGGATTAGCAAAGTTAAGCAAAACAATCAGCAAATAGAACAAAACAGAAAAACAAATAGCATCTTCATTTCCCTTTTTTATGTCTTTGTATGTTGTATGAAGCCATACATATTGAATGAAAACGTGTAATTTGAAGGTATTCTACTGCAGAAAAGAAGAAGAAACAAATAAAAACACATGCATGCATCTCCAGTTTGCAGAGAAAATAGAAGTGAAGTGGTTACTCTACCGCCAGAACTTTGAAGCGGAAGCAGCAACGATGGAAGAGCGGTCGCCATTCTTCCTGTGCTGCTTGTTTTTTCTAGTCCAACGACGATTCATATGCAACTCGAAGCTCATTATCCGTCGTCAGTAGCTCACAGCCTCACAATAACAAAGAACAATAAATCAATATGGACTACCAGAAAGGAAGAGCCCAATTTTATGGGCCTGATGAGTTTTGTATCCATAGGATCATATGTGGGCCTGAAGTGGAGGCAAGCTTGGCCTTTGTGGTAGTATATGGTTCTTGGCCATTAGATCATGTTTGGGCCTGCAATGGAAACCTGTACATTGCAAAACTGCATCTTTAGTCCCTAGTGTTTGTTTTCATCTTAGTTCACAACTAGCAGCGGCTGGTAATTCTTCCTTTTAACCGCATGACTTCTGCTATCGCAATTTGGAGCAACAAATGAAGCCAGATTTTCATGATATTCCAGAAAATTTTTTCCCTTTTCTCCTTGGTGGGGAGGGTTTGTGGAAGGACGAGGGGGGAGAGAGATAGCAAGATTGGAGTCTTTTTATTTCAAATTCTACTAAATCAATGACATGTTTAACTCAAATAATTTTACAATACAAATGTCAAAACTTATTTGGCACAAATTAACTTTTCATGTCGTCTTAACATTTGATGTTATCTTTTTTGGTCATCTACCCCCATCTTCTCTTTTACTATTATTAGTGTAACCATCTTTACCTTCCCTAAATTATAAGATATGTGGCTTTTTCATTATTTGTTTATTGTTTCACCCCCTCTCGAACAAACATCACACATGCATATCCTTTTCTAACCTAAGTCCACCAAACCAACCGCGATGGGGAGAGGCAAATTGTGTTGACTGTATATTTGACAAAATCTCTCATTTTTTTTCCTCTAATAGACAAGTTTTCTCATCTTCACTCAAACCAAAATCTCTAATTAGAAATAATCTAATTTGGTAAAAATCCATGCGAGCCATTTACAGGCCAGTCCCTAGAGCATTTTTCTTTTTTTCTTTCTTTTCTTGGCGTTTCATTTCTGGGTGAAGATTGAGAAGTCACTGCCTAACACAGCCACCAATCATAGGCAATAGGCAAGGACCACAAAGCAATTATAAAAAGGTTGCATGTGCTTTCGGGCTCTGAAAAATGGGTCGATGATAGAAACTGAGCAACCTTGTCTTGCACTCGTAGGAATTTGGTACATCAAGTAGAGGTACCATTATTAAGCCAGCCCAGGAATTTTCTGGACTGGACGTTTGAATTTATTTATTATTATTATTATTATTTTGCCATTCATACACAGAATGAAGAATCCAACTCAAGATATTTCTAGCTTTAAAAAAAAAAAAAAAGGTCATTCCTGTACGGAGTTCTATTTTGGACTAGACGTTTGATATCATAGTTTCTTCTAACTTTAAATTAATTAATTACATTATTCCCTGTAACTTCAGCTTAGGTTAGTTGAGATGACTCAATCTTCAGCAGCAAATCAATCCGTGAGTAATTTCTAAATGTTAAATGTGATGTGCTTACATCGCTATCACTCAACCGATCCGTCCCAGTTTTTTCCCTTCTCTTTGTTAAATGTTGATATGCTAATAAATTTTGATAGTTCCATTTATGGAAAATGAATGGTTTCTCCTATGCAAGTACACTTACCCTTCTCTCTCTACATCTTTTTCTCCCCCTTTCTCTACCTTCTCATACGAGATTTTGGGTTCTCTTCTCCGGCCAGATGTGGTCTCTGGCTTTGGCCAAAGATTGGATCTTAACTGGTCCCTTCTTATCAGTAAGATATGGTCACCGGCCTTGGTCTGTGACCGGATCTTAACCGAAGTGTTTTTATTTCTTTCTGTTTTTAGTTTTTATCCTTATCTCTCCTTTTCGGCCCTTTGCTTTTTATCTTTTTTATTTGTTCTTACTCTCTATTTTGACTGCAAATCATAATAGATTTTTTTTACACAACTCTCATCAATATCCAAGTTGCACAAATGAGTTCTTTTGCAGACTTACTCTACAACTTCTTTCCTCTACTTTTGAGGAATCTATCAATCCGAAATCTATTTGGGCTCTCTTTTGGTGTTCTGCCTCTTTTTTAGGTAATTTTTAACATTATTTATACGCCAATAATTTTTTAAATTACTAATCTTTAAGGGAAAGGTAGATATTAAATTTTATTTATCTCTGTGTTACGAATATAGCGATACAGTTGCAGCGAAAAAGATCGAAATGTATTTGTTTTTATTTTTACTTACATTAGTAACATTGTACCTTACTCACTATGAGTTTTTAGGACATGGGATCTTCTCCGTTATCATAGTTTTCGAACTAATGTGTAATTTTATTTGGTTGTTGTATTGATTTATCTTAATCTCTTAATTCTCCTCTTTTGTTGTATTGAAGTAGGAATTGAAGATTATTTTTAGTTATGATAGTTGATCATTTCACTATTAATAGGTAATTTTTATTTAGTAAAAAAAAAAAGAATGGTGTCTGCTATAAATTTCTATTGTCCAATCCAGGATACGCGTCATTCAACAATGATATTTTGCCTTTGATTTTGTTTACGTAACTTCTCTACCCTTTTAAAAAAATAATAATTCTCAACACTACAGATAATATTTTTTTTAGCATATGTTGATTAAATTTTAATCATTAGATTTTAATTTAACATTAAAGAACTTAAATAGTAATTTTTAAATAATTATTTACTGATGTAAGTTATTAACCATTGAATTAAAATTTAATTATTAAAAATTCATTCAGAACATATTGAATGGCTAAATTGCAAATTTAGCAAGTTGCAGTTCAACAATAGGATTTGTCTAATGTAGGCCTGAGCTTATGTTATTATAGAAATTCCAATTAAGTCCAAATATAGTACTTGGTACTCCAACAAAGTACAGAGTAAGTCTGAATAGTTCATGTGTACTAATTAAAGTTGTAGCACCTTCTTGCTCATCTGCTATTTAGCAATAAAGAGTGTACTTTGATTGGTTTTCTAATAAATATTTTGATTTTTTTATTTTTTCCACTTTGACCATTATATTTATTTTACAAATAATTTACTTTTATAATTTTTAATACAATTTAATTTTTAAAAATTCTATCCAAATAGACCTAAAATTATTGATATGTTTGTTTCAAAAAATAAATAAATAATTTTCTTTTCACGTGCGGACTAATTCTATACTTTGTTAAGAGTATGAGCTACTATATTTTCGTAACGTATAACTTGCCTCGATTGCAATTTCTGAAAAAATATATAAGCTCACACTTTAACAAAATTACAAAAATGTCCTACATCCCATGCAACTTGCTATATATTGCTCAGCAGCAGACAATATTTTGAGACTATAATACAAGGTTTTTCTTTATTTTTTTTTTGTTTGTTTTAACTTCTAATAAAAGTTTATTACTCATTCGGTTGCAAAACATAAATCCTTTCGATCATTTTTTTAATAAAGAATAAAAAATAAAAGATATTTTTTTTATTATAGGTTTCACTAATTTAATTTATTTTTTATTAACATAAGAGATAATGAGATAGTTATTTATAAGGATAATTTTAAAAATTGAAAAAAATAATTATTCTTAAGATATTTTTGAAAATATTTATTTAGAAATTAATATCATATTCTATCTTCAAAAATATTATCTAGGGCAATTTTTAAAGCAACTTTTGAATTTTTTTCTAAAGATAAAATTAGAAGTAAACTGTCATTAGAGTAGAGAACGGTTCAAAATCACATTTAATTAAAAAAATAAATGGTTAAAAACAAATTATTTTAAAATTTTAAGAATATAACGACATATCAAGTGCGGTTGATTAGGCCATTCATTAAGCCGGGCACGTAGTTGTCCCTTGATTAAGGAACAATAAATAAATGGCATTGTTCACCTCATCATAAGCATAAAGTAGATCGCATTGTTATGTAATAATTGAAATAGAATATCCGAATTACAATTCATTGAATGAAGCTGCTTCTGCTAGTCTGTCAACGCCATGTTAATTCTCTAATTACTATTTCATCTGTTTTAATATAAATATTATTATATAAATTTTATTTTTATTATAAAAATAATATCGGTAGATAAAATTTAATTTTTTATTATTATAATAAAATAATAATATTTTATATAGTAAATAATATTAATTTTTTATATTATAATTTTTCATAAGCGTATCTAATTCCAAATAATTTTCTTTGGGCCGAAATTTTTCTTCAATAATATATTTAGATCAGGGTTCATTGTATAACAAAATATAAATTTTTTATTTTACGATTTATTTATTTTATCACAAATAATTTATTTTTATAAATTACTTAATATAAAAAATTTTAAATTCAAACTTTATCTAAATATAAAAAGAACGTAAGCTATTCATTAATCTTACTGAAATACTAAATAATCAAATAACTAACAGGAGTGCATGTGAATTGGGAACACTATCAAGATTAATTCAGGACTTGCATGTAAAAGTTGAAACTACCTACTGCTAACTAATAGTACCATAGCTTAGTGGTAAACCACGTAATCATGGCTTGGGAATATGTTTCGGATAACAGTAACAGCGTACCCCTTGACGTGACTGGAGCACCCAGTTATGGTTGCTTCAGCTATAAATATGCTTTGGTAGACAGCTTCGTATATTCACATGCATGGTTCAGAAATACTACTTCATAAATGCAGAGGTAAGGTGGATGGCGGTTGATCGAGCTGGTCAGGAATCCATCATGCGTTTGTATTTTTTTTTTTAATCCGACTGGCCGATGATGAATCTATACTTAACTTAAGTAGGTTTTTTATCATATAATATGTAATAAATTTTAAGTTGGATTTATATTTTTTGTTATTATAATGGGTCTAAAGAAATAACTTTCAACACTCATTTTTGTAAATCTTGAGCTGAGACAGGGTTCAGACATACTCATTAAATGCATGATTCTCTCGAAGCCTATACTTGAAATTGTAGCCAACTATTTCCTGATTTCTCCGCTTAATACCCATGTTTTCAATCGTTTGCTATATACTATATTTGAGCATTACGTTCTACTCCTTTTATAATTAAGATATATTATTAATAGAAACATATAACATGTTATATAAATAGAAACATATTCATAATAACAAAAAGAGTATCAGATTTTATCAATTTTAAGTATGTAAAGTATAAAATAAATATAATCTAATATTTCATTTCGTGTCTTATTTGTCATTACTGAATATTAAGAGTGAAATTATATACTATTTAATCTTAAATTAAAACTCAAAATTTTATGTGTGTGATTCATATTTCTTTTAATAAACAATTTAATTCTTATAAAATTCAAAATAAAAATTTCAAAATTAAACTTTATCCAACTTTATCAGCTTTTGAATAGTAATTTTGAAGACTTTTGACGTATAACAGTCATAAAAATCGTTTAAAAAGGATTTGACAAACTGGGGAAAGGTCTTGAATCTTGGGAGGAAAGGAAATAGAAAGTTACCTAGAAAAGATACCATTTTGATTAGTAGGCAAAAGAGAAGGTGGGGTAACAAAAAAACATGAAAGAAAAGAAACAATCTGTCTGTCGGCTGGAGTTCCAATCTGACCGGAAAGCAGCCACGAGGGAAGAAAGAGAACCTGCAGGCGAGAAAGAGCAAAAGGATACTGATAGAATAGGGAGAGACAAGGATGAGCAAAATTGTTATATAGAACTCAACAGTTTGGAGCAATTGGTAAGTAAATTACTAATATTACTATAAGTTCACGAATTTAATTTTTACTTGTGATGTCATGTAAAAAGAGTTTTAGGTCAAACATTTTCTAAGTAAAAGTCAAATTTTACAAGCGCAACTTGAGTTAAATTGAGATTAGCCTCAAAATTAGTAAGCATGCCGAATACTCTAAGCAGCAAAAAAAAAAAAAATGCTATATAGCATTGCGGTTTTCCTTGTTTATTGCTATGTTTGTTAAATTATATATAATTATAATTTTATCTTATGGATGTCGCGAATATTAAACTTAAAGGTGTTTTTAGATTGAGTTTTGTTACTAAACTCAATGATATTTTTTAATTTTAGATCCTATATTCTTTCTCACAAATAATTTACTTTTACAAAATTCAAAACACATTAAATTTTAAACTTAAACTCTATCCAAATATACCATAAACCTCACGGAGGTACTTCATTTGGTTAAAATCACCTTGTGTTCTACGCATTTCTTCATACTGGTTATAGATCACTGAAATAAATGTAAGGGTTAATATCAAAAAATCACCTTAACCTTTGGGGTCATTTTTACTTTAGCTCATAATATTATTTTTATATCACTTTGCCCCCATAAACCATTAGTCAAATGTAACGATCATTAATGGATATTTAAAATGTCATTATTGTCATTCAAAACAATATCACTTAACGACTTTAAAGTTTAGAAAAATTTTACTTTTTCATATAACATTATTTTTGTATCTACTTATCTCATAAATTATTAAATTTAATTATCAATCTTAAAAAAATATAAAATAAATAAATTATCTTTCATTTTTTATGAAAAATATCTAATATGTCTTCTTTCATACGATTAATTCTAAAATTTATTTTCTCTTCTCTGAAGTTCGTCATCTTCGACTCCAATTAATGTTCATTGTCGAAGCAATGCCCTACTTCTATCTTGACTCTATCTCAATTAGCTTTATTCATTGATTTTTCGGTTGAAAATTCAATTTTGTAAACTTTTCATAAAATTGAATTAAATCAAAATTTCATTGAAATCAAACTAAAATAAATTCATTTGGTTCAGTTTAAAATTAATTTTTATTTAGTTTTTAAAATAATTTTAGGAATTAATCGATAAAAGTCCTTATTCCAGTTCGATTTTGAACCAAACCAAAATTTTAACAATTTTAAAGATAATTTAGGTTCGCTTCAATTTCAATAAATCAAAACAAAAAAGATTTTAAAATTATAATGAATTAGTAAAATCAAACCAAATCAAATTGAATTTTTCTAAAAAATAGAATTATAATCCAATTTAGTTTCATTTTCGATTAAAACCGAATAATGAAAACCTATCTCTACTCAGTCTAACCTTATGCTCTCAATCCTATCTCGGATTGATTTTAATTTTTTTAGGCATTGAAAATTTGTCTTATTGGATTTTTTATAGAAATAAAATTATTAAGTTAAATTTAATAAATATGGTTTATTGATACAAACATAATATTATAGGGTAAAGTAAAAATTATTTCAAATGTTAAGAAGGTTTAGTGATACTATTATTTTTCCATATCAGTCAGATTTGAAGGTAAAAAATAAAATTAAAAATATTTAATTAATTAAAATGAGATTGTTAATTTAATTTAATATAAGGGTAAAATGATACAAAAATAACGTTATGGGGCAAAATAAAATTGTCCCAATGTTAAGATAATTTAGTAATGTTAGCCCTAAATGTAATGAGATATATATGATAACAAAGTAAGCTCCTTGAATTAAAGAGTCACTCAAAAACTTTAATTTTGTCAACTGATAATCTTCCCCTTGAAACTAATTATTGATCTGTTTATTTATACTTGAACACTGTTACATTTATTTTTTCTTCTTAAATGTTTATATTAAAATTTTATTTTAAAAATATAAGTTTTATCAAACATATATGACTTATTAAACTTAAAAAAAAAGCATATATGTCTATTAAAATTATTTTATTTATTTGAAATAAAATACGTCCTATTAGATACTCTTATAAAATTTTGCACAATGTAAGCAAAACAACACGATTCTGAAAGGCATGGAAAGCTTGGTCTCGATTATAGTGTTGAAAACATATAATTTTAGTATGCACTGAACAAAATTATAATTACTATATTTAATTTAACGATTAAAATTTTATATATAGTAAATAATTATTTATTATATTATAAAAATAATTATTATTAAATTAAAATTTAATAATTAAAATTTATTATGTACGTGATGAAAAAAAATGTGTTGCTTGTTCGATAACCAAATTGTAGAAAGCTGAGGCAATTAGGCAAATGACGAGCCGGCATAAAAAAAGTGAGTGACTCGCTGTAGTTTGGACCGAGATTTTTCCGCGCAAGCAACACTGCATGTTTCATGTGAGATTGGTCCCCAGCTCCCATCGTCCGCAAACTAACATGACATCCGCCGCGGGTCCAATACTTTTCACATTCAGCAACCCGCTATCACAATACACAGACCATCTCAACAGATTGAGTACCGATAACGGCACCATTCTCGCTTTTCGCAACAACGCTTCTCATCACTTTTTTCTTTTAATATATATAATATATAAAAAGAAATAATATTCTTACTTTATTTTTAACTTCTTTCACTTATTTTTTTTATAATTGAAATGGTATTAATATTTAAAAAAATTCAAAATTTCAATTCAAGTTTTTTTAAGAAAAATTAGTCATGGGCATTAAATTTTTTTATTTATAAAAAGAATAAGAAAGGAGTGAAAAAAAATTAAATGTGGAGTGAGAATATCACTTTATATATAAAATACTCTATCTATTTGAAATTATATACTATTATGACTTACTAATATGATAAGAACATTGGTTCATAATGAAGTTACCAACTTACATTTTTGTTTTTGTGCCACCAACTTACTATTATTATTTGAAGAGGTTAAGAAGATATATTTTAGTGAAATTTATACCTCTTACATGTATAAAGTTAGTAGCAAAATTTAAATAAAAATATTTATTTTATAAATTTTAAAAATAATATGTAAAATTTAATTTTGAATGAAGACAATAAATAAAAAATAATATGATTTTTTAAAAAAATAAATAAATAATTATAACAGATTACACAAATAGATGGAGTCTCAAAACTTATCAGTCATGGTAACAAAAAATCAAGCAACGCTTTAAGATTCATAAGTGAGTAGGATATAATAGATAGAAGTATAAACAAATACATAAAAATTATTCTCTTAGCATTGTAGATAGTATTCCTAAACATTATCCGCATGAAAACTCACTTTCACCTCAATCCTCACATTAGAACCATCTGTAAAACTTTGACTGTGCCATAAAAATAAAATGAATTTGAACTATGTGTTGCGCCCCAAACCTATTATGGTACCACTTGTTGGGACAGATAGCTAAAGCAAAATATATTGAGAGAAAAAAACAAACACAAGAATTTCTAACAATCTCTCGAATTGCAAATTGCACACTACCCAAAATGTTAAACCTCAACTATGTAATGCTTGCATAGATAAAATTACCTCCTCGTGCGTCTTCTTCTTCTCTTTCCAATGATGCCCACCGAAAATCTTACCGGAATCCCAAAAGGCATAAAATTGCACCGGGAGGCGTATATACAATCACGGTGGAGCGCGATTTAACCCGTTTGCTTAAGCACTTCATCCGGGTCATGCGTGGAACAGAGATAATTACCCAGAAACTTTCTAGTTTGTTCGTAAGGTATAACTTATAAGCAATAAGTAAGGTTAATCGAAGTAGCGAGATGCTACTTCTGACTGCAAATGACAGAGATTTAGAACTTATAACTTTTCTGAAATCATTCCCTTAAAGCAGACCAACCCCAGAAGAATCTTATGGAATCACAAACGAAGGTACAACTGAACATGAATAATTCGGTAAACAGTCCAATTTCTCATAATTCTGCATCAATTCAATATTATCTGTCATCTATGAGCGAATTATATAAGGGTTAAATTGGTCAGAAATGTTGGAGATATCTGGCATGCAATTGGATTATCAAACTTGGGTCAGGATATTCAATTCAATAAAGAATTTGATTGGCTCGTTGCAGCGGCAAAGAGAGATGCCAAGAGCTGCTGGTGAAGGGGAGTTTGACTTCGGTTTAGCAATGCTTTGAATGTGCCGGGGAAGATTGAGAGTATGGAGCCTTGGATGAAACGAAAGCAGTAGGAGAGGGAATACGGAGAAGATAGAGGGGAAGAAAATGAAGGGAGGTAAATGTCTTTGAAAATTAATTTTGAGTTGGCAAGATCATAAATCTTGTTTGATGACTAGAGAAGTTTTAAAAATAGTTCTGGGATCAGTTTAAATAGCTGATAATTAGTTGTAAATTTAAAAAAAAAACACTTAAGCAACAAAAAATAATTAAAGGATTATAATGGCTGATTTCTGCATCTTTCTATGTTGGGGGAATTTTATTATGAAGATTAAAAACTTAAACTCATGACTTTGTTGCAGTAGTATATCTTTGTTCCTTAACGTTTTATGATTAGACAAGCATTGATGTGTTTTGAGTTTAGAATTCGGTTTGATATTTTCCTAACTAATGTACGTGTAACTGTTGCTATAAATTTGCTTATTTAATTGAGTAATAGTGTTTTCCTTTAAAAAAAATTAAAAAATAGTGATTGATTTCGTAAAGATTAATCTCTCATCTATAACTTATACAACTTACTTCCCATAATCTTTTATATTCGCTAAGATAATAGAGATAATGAGAATAGTAGTTTATAAATAATGAAAGTTATAACTTTGATTGTAACTCCTAATATTTCATAATATAAATAAATTATATTTTGAAATAATAGATATTCATAATATGCCATAACAAATGTTCCATTATTGGCTCAATCTTCAAATTAAGCCACACAAACATAATGGGAATATTAAGGGCCTACTCGGATGGAGATTTAATCCAATTTTTCTCACTTTTCTATTACTTTTTATTTTGAACTCTACTTATCCTTTCACAAATAATTCACTTTTTATGATTATAATACAACTAAAAAAAAAAAAAAATCCAATCTCACCCTACATGTCCAATTCAATAAGCATCAAGCTGCTCTTAAATGGCCAAAATTTCAAAATTACTATTTTTCGTTTCAAAATATAATACATTCTGTTACTTCTTGCACATATAAAATAAAGAGAAAGTAAATAATATTTTTTATATTTTATTTATAAATAATTTAATTTATTTTCTACTAATATGAAAAGAAAATAATGAATTATATTATTAAGTAATGATAACTCTAAAAAAATATTTATTAAAATTTATAAAAGGTTAAATATTTTAAAAAGAGAAAAGAGACCTAAAAAATATTATATTTTAAAATAGAGAGGTTACTAATTTATTGATAAACTAATTCCTTGTTATAGTATTGCTAAATTATATGTGTTAAATATACAATTCTAACATTGTTGAATAATACCTAAATTGACATATCTTATAGTAAAGTATAAGGATAATAAGTGACATTAACCTTAAAGCAAAAATAATCATGATTTCCTTTTTTCACTATAGCTTTCTACAATCTAACATTTTTCTATCTTCCCAAACAAGGGTAGAAAGGAGTGAAATGAAACATGTCATCCCAAGCCCTAAAGAAAAAAAAAAAAAACAAATACTGCCGAGGTAACATGTTATGCACTTTTGTAGAAGGAGAAGAATGTAGACTAAATTCAAATTTTTTTGTTTGAAAATATATTTTTACTACTAACTACTACCCGCTCCATTTATTTCAAAAAAAAAAAACTGCTACGGGTAATAATGCACTCAAACTGACGTCAGTGTGAATGTCTCCGGTCTCCGGGTGGACACTGTATTTTCCATTTTTTTTTTTTGGAGTATTGTGGGCACTGTTATTCCCGCTCAATTTTACCTCAATATTCAAATACCACCAGTAAAAACTACCGAGCCTAAGCGCGGGCTACCACGACGCACTCACAGTTTGAACTCCAACCGCTACCCATCCACGTCACCTAAATATTCAAAATTGCACACCGGCAATAAATTGTTTTTTAAAATACTCGTAAACATCCAGAAATTTATTTTCCCCTCAAAATAATTTAAATTCAAAAAATAGAAGACACAAAAGAATGCCCCTATCCTCCTCCCCGATCCTCGTTCCCCCTACTCATCTGTCACAGTCTCTTTCTCTCTCTCTACTCTGCAACTCTCTTTGTCTTAAAGAAGAAGAAAGGAAGACTTCACTCACTATAGAGAGCACCCACCATATAAATACACACAGGGATATGTGTTTTATCTTTTCTCTCTATATCCTCTGAAACTTCCCTAAGACTTGGCCGGCAGCATTTGCATAAAGCGTGAAACCAAATCAAAAGCCTACAATGTTCTTCACTTTATTGATTCACGCCATGTGATACTCTGACACATTCTTCCTCCTCTTCTTCTTCTGCTCTTCACTCTCAGTGTTCATCCATTTCCACACACATTTTGGTTAGTGATTCTATTTTTCTGATTTCTTTATTTTTTTGAATAAAAAAATTTTGACTGGTCGGTGAGCAATGGCGGCGTCTTCATCGAGAGGACGAAGCAGCTCGCCATTTCACTACAGAAAGCAATCGAGTCCGTACTCATCGTCGTCTTCCTCTTCATCTTTTATGAATGGTCGGCTGATGCCGCGCTCTTGCTCATCCTCGGTGACTTCATTCTACGGTTCGGCTAATGGCTACGGTTCCAGATCCATGACGCCTAGTCGGAGCAGGAATGATTCGATGTATTCGAGAGGGTATAACACCCGTTCGCCGGTTGAGTTTCCATCGGCGGAGGAGCTGTTGGCCGAGCCTGGCGATATGTCGAAATCGGGAGATAGCATATCAGTGACGATTCGGTTTAGGCCTATGAGGTAGAAATGCTAGATCTGATTGACTGATTTAGATCCATAGGCGTTTGAATCGCCGAATTTGGAGTAATATCTTAGCTAGGGTTGAGTTTTTAAACAATGCGGGGCAAATTGCAATTACTATGTATTTCTGTGGCAGTGAACGCGAATATCAGAGGGGCGACGAGATTACTTGGTATGCTGATGGCGATAAAATTGTGCGAAACGAGTATAATCCTGCTACTGCTTATGCATTCGGTACGTTTCTTGGCTTCTGATCAACATTTCATTAACTCTTGGAGTAGTTTAGAAGATTGTGAATGCATTGGTAGTGCAACTGAAATTCAATTAGCACTACTGTATTCGAGCTAATAAATGCTTAAATTGGATTTGCGATTGTACTTCATCTTTTTTTTTTTCTTTTTCTTCACAAGTTAGACAGAGTATTTGGACCTAATACAAGTACTCAAGAAGTTTATGAAGTAGCTGCTCGACCTGTTGTGAAGGCCGCAATGGAAGGTGTTAACGGTAAGCATACTTATAATGTTTTTCTACGATTCTACAACCGAGGCATATGAAGATACAATTGAGTCAAGTTTTTATGTTACTGCAAAACTATGTTGGGTTCGGGGAGAAGTTTCTTTTTTGTAGAGGTTTATAGACTTCTTTGAGCTAAACTACTTCCATTCTCATCTTATCTGCACATCACATAAGCTGGTTATTCCTTATCTCTCGGCAATTGAGTTATTGTATTTGATCAGCTCCAAAATGAATGGTTTTTATGTGAAATCATTTGCATGTTTTTGGAAGTAAAATAAGTCACTTTGATGTTGCAGGAACTGTGTTTGCTTATGGTGTTACAAGTAGTGGAAAGACACATACAATGCATGTAAGTTATTTTCACTGCTGTAATATTTCCTTGTTCTGTGTTGTTAAAAGGTAAGAGGACATCATAAACTCTGTTGAATTTACAATATCACTAGTTGATTATCCAAGTAATATGGCAGGAGGATAGGAATTAATGAAATGGAACTGTTGTCTTGTATTGAGGCTTTCTTTTATTTAGTTTTAAGGCAGTTTGATTCAGAAGGCTCTGCTGTAGAGATGTAGGCATTTTTGGATATAAGATTTACTGAAGTTAAATACAATTCATTTAGATGTATGTATGAAATTAACTTTTCCTGATTGCAGACTCCTCTTGGTTGATTCTTATGATGCATTAATACTGTGATATTGATTTCTCTATTTCTTTAATTGATGAAGCTTAAAATTTTGTTGCCCTCCTTAGTTGAGTCAATATGCTGTACAAGTAATTTTGAAGTTTTTATCTTTTGCCAGTAGTTCAAAGTGTGCAGGAGATTTATCTTTATATATTATTAATCATGCTTTCACAATGGCTATTGTTAGTTATAATTGCTTCTGTGCTTCCTTTTTTCTTTCTTGTGCATATTTGGATCCCAACTAGAGCTTATGACTTGCTATGCATGATAAATGTATGAGGCTTTTGGTCTTTTGAGTTCTCTCATTCTTGACATTTGGCATCTTGCTTATTGCAGGGTGACCAAAACTCTCCTGGGATAATACCCTTGGCTATAAAGGATGTTTTCAGTATCATTCAAGATGTAAGATAGGAGGCTTCTGATGGCCTTTGCCTTTGCCATTGCACGTTTTTAATGCATTCATGCACAAGTTTTGTATCTGAACCCTCAAACATCCAAATTGGTTCACTCTTTTTACTTGTATGATTCCTGTTGTTGTGATGCAGACTCCAGGGCGAGAGTTTTTACTTCGAGTATCATATCTTGAAATCTATAATGAGGTTAGTTCTAATGTTTGATATTCCTCTTCATGGCATTGCAATTAAATGCATGTCTTATTTGAGTATCCGTGCTTGATGCTTGTACATTGGGCTTATATGAGGAACTGATGCTCTTGTTTCTAGTCATAGAATAATCATCGTGGAGTAACATCATTCTTTCTGCACTTCCTTCTTGGAAGATTTTCTAGCATTTATTTATGACCCATGATTGAGGTTTACCTTATCTACCCTTGTTTATGTTTCCGATATCAGGTGATAAATGACTTGCTGGATCCAACTGGTCAGAATTTACGTGTTAGAGAAGATGCACAGGTTTGTATATTAACTTACTGACGCTAGTCTAGTCACATTTCTTGTTGGCTTTTCCTGTGTTAAAGTACAGTTGAGAAGAACATTTTTTTAACTTTATGAATATTCTATAAGAAATAAAAAAGTATTCCAGCAGAAACAGATTTATGGTGCTTTTGGACTCAAGATTATATTGATTACATTTTATTTTGATATATTTTTAATTTCCATTGTTCAGATTTTAAATGATTCTTGAGATCAATTCTGTTGTCATTCATCAATAAGCATTCATTTTTCACAATTTCTCTGTCACTAGTGAGGCTTTTAAGTTGTGGTCTGGATACTTATTTGTAATGTTTGGTGCTTGAACCACTGGCCAGGGGACGTATGTTGAGGGTATAAAGGAAGAAGTTGTATTATCACCTGGTCATGCTCTTTCCTTTATTGCTGCTGGAGAAGGTATTGAGAATATCTGTTTTGCTTCTCTCAGGAATGAATAGACCAGAAAAATTGATTGCTTATGTGTTCTAAATGGTATTAATTATTGTTCTTTGATGGCAGAACATCGTCATGTTGGATCTAATAATTTTAATCTGTTCAGTAGCCGTAGTCACACCATATTTACTTTGGTATGTATTATTCCCCTCCTTTTCTCCTCTCCTATTCTTTGGTTCTGAAGCAATAACTTTTTCTGCGGGATCTTTACCGTGCAGGATTCCTTTCTGTTGCATTCTTTAATTATAAATAGACAATGATGTCTATATTGTATTTTGAGCAGACAATTGCTTGAAGCTTCCGGAGACCCATCTAAAGAACATAATAAAATCTCTCTGGGATGTTGATGCTTGTCTGAAACTTCTTAGGGAGAGGGCTAATTGTATTTCAGACAGTAATATTGCTTAAAAAAATCTGATAACATGTTTGGAGCCATTATGCACATTTGGGCAGGAGGGAGAACTGTTTTTGCCCTTCACCCTTGCTAATCATTGCAGACTTGCCATTAAATAGTCTTGGCAGTAATCCCATTTTCCTAATCATTGGATGCAAGATCAGATGTTGTCTATCTTACTGGAAATCTCAGAAACTAGAAGGAAATGGTAACAGTCGAAGTAGATTATTGCCTTGGAAGGTCGATGAACTTGTGGATATTTTCTCCTGCTTTTCCTGTCCTTACACAGTATCTCTGGGACATTAATGGGCTTGCAGTGGCTATTGGATACTCACTTTACCCGTAATAGTTGTTTTCATCCTATATCTCAAATAGTTACAGTCGCTTGTTTTTTTCATGTTCTTGGTGAACCTGACACCATCATTTTTTCCTTTCCTTCTTGTTTTTGGGTTTTCTTTGGTCTCTTATTTTGTTTTCCTCTTTATTCATCTCTATCTTCACAGATGATTGAGAGCAGCGCTCATGGAGATGATTATGATGGAGTGATATTTTCGCAGCTTGTATGCCTCTTTTCTTAGTCCTTCAGACTATTCAATCCATAGTATTCATCTCAAATCTGTCATTTCTCTCTGAATTCAGAATTTAATTGATTTAGCTGGATCTGAAAGCTCTAAGACTGAAACAACTGGAATGAGAAGAAAGGAAGGATCTTACATCAACAAAAGTCTACTTACTCTTGGAACTGTGAGTATACTAAATGAAGGACAGGAGTCCCTCATATGGCAATGAGATAAATTTTTATTTGTGCTTCTACTTCTTCTTTTTCCTTCTTGACCTTCTTATAATTTTTCTAATCTTAAGGTAATTGGAAAACTAAGTGAAGGAAAGGCATCTCATGTTCCTTATCGAGATTCTAAACTTACCCGCTTGCTGCAATCTTCATTGAGTGGGCATGGGCATGTTTCTGTAAGTACAATGTGCTAGTGGGGTTTATTTGGTTTCTTTTTCTTCGTAAAATTGCAAGTGTTTTGTGAATTTTAAATAGATATTTATATAACCCGTGCATCTCTCTCTCTCTACCTTTTTTCCTCCTTCCCAGCTGATATGTACAGTTACTCCTGCATCTAGTAATATGGAGGAAACTCATAATACATTGAAATTTGCAAGCAGAGCCAAACGTGTAGAGATTTATGCCTCACGTAATAAGGTTTGTCTAACATCCGCAAATGCTAGAATACTATCTGGTGATTGAGGATGACAAGTGCTTATACCTCACTTTTTCTTGTTCAGATTATTGATGAGAAATCATTGATTAAGAAGTATCAAAGAGAAATATCCTATCTGAAAGAAGAGCTAGATCAGCTGAAGAGGGGTATGCTTGCAGGTGTAAGTCATGAGGAGATCTTGACCTTAAGACAAAAGGTATGTTATGTGATCTATCCTCCTTATGGTAACCGGGTAAGGTCTATACCAATTCTCGACAATAATAGGGTTCATATTTTTTAGTTTTTCACTGTTTCATGCTCCTGATTTCACATATTTAATCGATAGTTGGAAGAAGGGCAAGTGAAAATGCAATCAAGATTGGAGGAAGAGGAAGAAGCAAAGGCAGCTCTAATGAGCAGAATACAGAGGCTGACGAAGCTTATACTTGTTTCTTCTAAAAACACAATTCCTGGATACTTGGGGGATGCAGCCGTCCACCAAAGGGGTCAATCAATTTCTGAGGATGATGTATGCTTTCTGCTTTAGGCATCATTGGCTACTTTTTGAAACTTTGTCATTTATAATTTTCGGAACTTGGTGTTGTGGTTCAATGAGGGTTTTGGCCTTTTAACCTCTTCTCTCCTCTTTCAGGACCAACTGTGAGAATTTTCTTTTTTCTTTTTATCTTCTAATCATTTTCCCAATTCCATATCTATTGAATCTCCAGGAAAATTGAATGTAGCTTAATTTGTCAATAACTTTATACCTTTATGTCATGTTTTTTAATCTAAGTGACAGTGCACAGATCTTTTACTGTTTTTCTTTTTCCCCACTTCTTCTCACTCTTTCAGAAATTGGAAGTCCTACGTGATGGTTCCTTGGTAATAGATGGAGAGAATCAGAAAGACTCCTCATCATCCAGCAAGTGGAATGATGATATATCGCAAGCAGGCAGTAGCATTACTGAATCAACTCATGCGGGTGAACTCATCAATGGTTCTTCCTGTAGTTCCAAACTGCCCATAGTATGTTCTCCATTTCTTTAACCTAATCTCTTGTGGGGGGGGGGATCTTGTCAAACAAGTTTGGAACATTTCTTTGTTGCCATCCAATCATATCATGATATTCTTTGTTTTGTTACTTTGTTCACCTTGACGAACCATAGTAATAGTTTAATCATTCAATATATTAACTGACTGACTATTACCACTGTGAGTTAATTTGTTTCAGCTGGGCTCTAGTTCTATAGTTTTTAATGCTTGCCAATTAAAAGTGACCTGAGCTAATGAGGTTTCTAATTGTTGAAATGAAGGATGGGATGACGATGTCAGATCAGATGGACCTCCTCGTTGAGCAAGTTAAGATGCTTGCTGGGGAGATTGCATTTAGTACTAGCACCTTGAAACGTTTACTTGAGCAGTCAGTGAATGATCCTGATGGCTCCAAAACTCAAGTAAGTTTCATCTTCCATCTTAAGAAAAGACTAACACAGCATGCATATAGTGAAGTATCGACTGCTAATGCATCCCTTTTTGAGATGCTGCAGATCATTTTTGAGTTGTTTTTTCAACAAACTATGAGATGCCATCTGTACACTGGTTTCATTATTTCATATTTGTATATATTGCATGGAGTTATTCAATGAGTTTTACAATCTGATTGAGTTTTGGTCATAACTTATCTGTGCAGATTCAGAACTTGGAGCATGAGATCCAACAGAAGAAGATGCAAATGAGGGTTTTAGAACAACGGATCATTGAGAGTGGTGAAGCATCGATTGCTAATGCATCCCTTGTTGAGATGCAGCAGGTCATCTTTCTCAACATTCGAAACTGTTTGTCCTTTGTTTTTATCGTTATTGTCATCTTTTGCGGTGAATGCTTGTTATTTGATATTGATTTCATTCTTTTGTGTTCTACAGACATTAATGAAATTGATGACCCAGTGTAATGAAAAGGGTTTTGAACTTGAGGTTGGCACCATGAGATCTTTCACTTTCATGTTTCCTTTCTACTTGAGGAATAAATCAGCCTCAGTAATTTCAAAAGCAAATGTCTTTTTGGTTTTGCTTTTACTATATGAATTGTTGTATCATGAATAATTTCTAGGAAGTTACTTGACATTTTTATCTCTGGATGCAGATTAAGTCTGCAGATAATCGTATCCTACAGGAACAGCTGCAGAACAAGGTTGGATCGAGAAAGATTAATACTTATCTTTTTTCATTCAATATACATTGCTCTAATTTATCACTTTCTCTATTGATTTGTCTTTCTCCTATCAAATTGAAGTGGCAGCTATATTGTTCTCTCTCTCTTCTTGATATGGATGTTTTTGGTAATTTTCAGTGTGCAGAAAACAAGGAATTACAAGAGAAAATTACTCTTCTGGAGCAGCAACTGGTGTCAGTCACCAGTGCCAAAGCATCGCCTCCTTCCACATCCTCTCCTGAGCAGTCCATACCAGATGAATATATTGATGAATTGAGGAAGAAAATTCAGTCACAGGTAAGTCCTGAAGCTTTTACATTGAGTTTGGGGATGATTTGATGCATATGTAGCGTCCCTTAATGCTAGTTAGCAAGTTTCTTCTTTCTTCACTGATTGTATTGTATTTGGTAAATACTTTGATCAAGTATGATTATTAGGTCTTACTGTGTATATATATAGAATCTAGGATTGACTCCGCTCATTCTGGTAGCATCAATTGTTTCTGAGCCAAATTGCTGTAATTTGGTATAAAGTTGTGAAAGAAATTTGGTAATCTTATTCCCAGTCTTCTTTTCCCTGCTTATAACAGGAGTTTGAAAATGAGCAACTGAAGCTGGAACATGTTCAGATTTCAGAGGAGAACAGTGGACTACATGTGCAAAATCAGAAATTGTCTGAAGAAGCCTCTTATGCAAAGGAATTGGCTTCTGCTGCTGCTGTTGAGTTGAAAAATTTAGCTGGTGAAGTCACAAAGCTCTCATTGCAGAATGCAAAACTGGAGAAGGAATTATTGGCAGCACGGGAATTGATGAATTCTAGGAACTCTAACTTGCAGTCTGGAAGTGGAGTTAATCGCAAATACAATGATGGGCTTAGAAATGGGCGAAGGGGCCGTGCATCTGGTCGAGCAAATGAACCTTCAGGACATGTCCGTGATGATTTTGACTCTTGGAATCTTGACCCTGAGGATCTAAAAATGGAGTTGCAGGCTAGAAAACAAAGGGAGGCTGTTCTTGAGGCTACCTTGGCTGAGAAGGAAGTTTTAGAGGATGAGTACCGGAAAAGGGCTGAAGAGGCAAAGAAAAGGGAGGCAGCTCTGGAAAATGATTTAGCAAACATGTGGGTTCTTGTTGCTCAGTTGAAAAAAGAGGGTAGTACAATGCAAGAAGCGAAGAATAACAATAGGCATAATGATGCTGGAGATCACATGAATGACTCTAAAGTAGATGATGTTGAAAGCAAGGATCTAATCATCAAAGACGGGAACATTCTGGATCAAGTGACTCCATCTTATGACCTTCACCAAGAAGAACCTCTTGTTGCACGTCTTAAGGTAAAATACATCCAGCCTACATGTAGATCATTTAGAAAGCTTCATCAACAATCTTGTTCTGTTAGCAGGCAGAAAGTAAAGTCTATTTAAGGCGAACTATAGGTTGTTGTAAGCTTACAAATGAGCACATTCTGAAGATGCTCAAACTAGCAGTCGTGGGAGGAATTTCATTAATATAAATAAAATACCTTAGCCAAAAGACCTTGGACATTTTTATAATTGGGTCTTGGGAAAACCAAAAGATCCATTATGAGTACATCGAAAATGAGAAAGCAACAAGTGATTTGACCAAAGATTAGCTTTTAATTGGGTGTGATAGTGTAATTAAATTTTTTATCATATGATGAGATGATAAAGATTTGTTTAGTTGAGATTATATCAAAAACAGCATGTGAACACAATTTAGCTTTTATTGAGGAAAATTTGGAGATTTGATTCTCATCTTTATTGAAATTTGCCATTTTCATTTGGCAAAACAAGGAGTGTTATTGTTGTTGTTCTTATTATTATTGTTATTGTTGTTATTGTTATTGCTGCTGTTGTTGTAGATGTTATTCTTATTGTTATTATTATCATTCTTATTATCGTTGTTGTTACTCCCTCCATCCTTGAATAAGGGCTCTATTTGCATTTTTTGCATGGATTAAAGATTTCCTAAAATTAACAAAATTCAGAATAGAAAGATAGAGAAGCAAAATGCTTGAATTTTGACTTGGTTTGTGTTGCCTTTTATGAATGCATTTCATGACTCCAGTTTTGGTAGTTGTCAAACAGTATCTTTTTTCCTTTCGATTGCTTTATGAATGTTCTTGTAATAGTCCATCAGATTGTCCTAATGTGCTTGATGATATTTGCTTGCTCATGTGATTCATGTCTGGTTGACATTACATATGCTGTTATTGTTGTCTTCATACCCAGGCTCGCGTGCAAGAGATGAAGGACAAAGAACTCAGGTATTTGGGAAATGGGGATGCAAATTCACATGTTTGTAAAATATGTTTTGAGTCACCTACAGCAGCAATGCTTCTTCCTTGTCGTCATTTTTGTTGTAAGTACATTTTTCACACCGAGTATTTTTATCTCTGGCCTATATGTTTTTACTGATCTTCAACACACCTAATGCAGTGTGTAAATCTTGTTCCCTTGCTTGCTCTGAATGCCCAATTTGCCGCACAAAGATTGCTGATAGAATTTTTGCGTTTACCTGACATTTTATTTCTGATGGTGGTAAGCAATACTGTCTACTGGCTTAAATTTATTTATCTTAAAAAAAAAAACATAGACTGAGTGCACCTGATAATCTGTTTTCTTTATTACATTATTAATTTGTTAATGCAGAGAAGATGGTTTTGTTTTTTCCTTTATTGTGTTACTGAACAGCTTTTCTCGCTTCCTGCAGGGATTTCTCGTCTTTCACCTGGCTGTGTTTCCAGCAGCAGCAGGTGACATTCTTTTATTAGTTCAACTGTATGTAACTCTTTGAGAGGCATATGACCTTTTTTTTTTTATTTTTATAATTTCTGATATACTTCCCCAGGGGACTGTAAAAAAAATTGTTTTTGCCGTTGAGAATTTCCAAAAAAAAGTAGGGGGAGGTAAGAGAGAGGAGGTGGAATTGTAAATTGTAATTCAAAGTTCTTGGCAGACTACTGCTTTGTTTCTGAGAAGCATAGTCCTTCAAACTTCAGGCGTGATGTACAGGGAAAAAATCTGAGCTGATCATAATCGCTATGTTCTCTTTATGTATAAATTTCTAAGTTTCTTTTATTTATTAGCATTATTTCAACTGGGTCTTAACTGATCCATTTCCGACCGAGTCTTGTGCGGATTTCAGTACTCGACACTTCGCTCCAACATTTCTTCTCCCTGTTCTATGGGGGCTGGGTTGTTAACTTTGAAAGAAAGACGCAACAGGTGTTAAGCCCTTTTTCCTTTGTATATACAGAGAACAAAGATTGGTGGTTTGTATTCCTGTTCTGAATCTTCTGATATGTTATGGTTGCCATTGTGGCAGGTGATTAGGTGATCCATTTTGGTAGAACAAAAATTTTCTGATTTTTTCTCGAATGCGAGCAGTGTTTTTGTTCGAAAAGTTTTATGGACAGCGAAATGAACCGGTAAATTGTGACCAACGAGTTCTTGTTTCGTTCAAATGAGTTCCAGGGATCTGGATGTGATTACTTCAGAATAATTTGGGATTACTATTTGTACATAGTTAAATACTTCTTTCTTTTACAATTAAATTAAATATTTATTTTTTAATATAAATTGAATAAGGAAGTGAATATTTATTTTTAAATGGAGGTCTATATACGCTACACAAAACAGAAGCCAGATTAATCAGGCTTGTCTCCTTGACTCAGTTCTCCAGCCAATAAAACAAAATTTTCAGATTGTATTTGGTTTCGGTAGCTTCCAGGATCTACTATCATAAAACAAGCATAAAGCATTCACTTATCATCTCTTGGTATCTAGTTCAGTCTGTGTCCTCCAAGCGAGCCCCATGCTGTACTGCTTAGGAAACTCAAAACCACAAAATTAATAAAAGCCATAAAAGGAGAGAGTCAGAGACTCAACAGTTGCAAATCAAGGTCATTGACGGCTTGCAAAAATAAGTGAATGCTGGGCAAAGCAGAAAGAGGGCAAAGACCAGCCAACACAAATAGGAGGGGGGAACCAAAGAGTCAAAGCCAGCCCTGCAATAGTACATCAACACAAAGAAAGAAAGAAAAAAAAAAAGGTGGCCATCTTTGTGCTGTATAAAATAAGTCACAGCCACGGAGATTTTCACACATTTGGTGATTTCTATAAATTTGGAGCCCTGATCCGGGGTACCGTAATACTACCATCTCTACTTGGCTTCTTGCTGACTCTCAGGAAATCTTTCAGTTCCAGAGTTCCTTCAGCTCCATTATTAATCAAGCCATTTTGGAAGTGCAAGTCCCTAATTGCGAGGTCTTGAACCGAAAAATTACTGCTAAAACTGCTTTCAGCATCTACAGCCGCAAAAGGTGATAACATCTCTTCATGAATCTGCCAAAACCAATAAAATTATCGCATCAGGATAACATAAGACTCAAACGTATAAAAATTGCCCAATAATATAAAGGATTTAACGTGTAGAACCCTCTTGTTAATTATGTACAGGTAACATTCTGATACTGCTGCACTTTTAGAAACATTCATCATAGTGTATTTTACTATTATAAAGGGTGCACTCCAAACCTTACAGAAACCATAAGGTGGAAATGATGGAGGATCCAGTAAATCCTCGACGTGCCATCCCGGTAAAGTCTCCATCAAATACTCCGATATACTACTCGTGGAAACTGAACCCTCTTGGATTATGCAATGGCTGTCAACACTGCATAGAATCGATGTTGACTCCGAAGAGTTCATGGTTGAGTAGTTAGACATAACTGTTTCATTTGTTCTTGAAGAATTCTTGATCTCATTTTTGCTTTTAACGCCGGCGTTGGAGATACTGCTGGAGGAGGAAGAAGTTTTCTGGGAAGATGAAGAAGCCGAGAGCTTAATGCCCGTGAGAAGAAACCTATTGTGATTTTGTGTATGCACGTTGGCCTTGTGTATTGGGACGTCGCATTCTCTGCAAAGAAGGGCTCTATCTTCCTGGCAAAACAGCAGTGCTCGTCTCTCCTGTAATAAACAACAAACAAAGGAATCAATGGCATGGTTCTTCCAGCTACAGGGGATTCTTATGAACATCTAATACCATTAAAATTATCTTCCTCATTCTTTGTTTTTTTTCTTGGAAGGATCAAATACCTGGCAAATATCGCAGCGTGGGGAGTCTTTGGACGAAGGGTGTACAAGAGAGAACCGGTGGTGTTTCTTAGCAAGCTTGTTGGCGTGATGGACTCTGCGATCGCAAGCTTCGCAGAGAGCAGCTTCATCTGCGGAACAGAAAAGGGATGCCTCCTCTTTGTCACAAGCATCGCACTTAATCTTCATTCTATCTCTCTCGCTCACTGTCTATGTCCTTTTTTTAATCTGTACTATACTTCCTCTGTCTAATCTGAATAGGGCCTCTCTGTATATATAAGTGGTATAATTTCAGAAGCTGTAAAAGATATAGTAGGCGGGAGTAAATCTGGGAAGAAGACGAAGTATTATGGGCATATCGGCAGAGGAACTAGCTAGGAGGGGCACATCTAATCTTTCAGGAGTCATAAATCTTTTCTGACTAAAAGGAAAAGTCTCGACTTTCTCTGGACGGAGAAGACATCTCTCTCTTTCTATCTTTATGGTTTCTAGTCTTTACTCTTTGGCTTGTCTCTCCCGGGTACATGTAAAGACGATAAAACAAGTTGGCTTTAAAAGCTGTATTCTATCCTGAAGGTTTCACTCTCAGCATTTGAAGTGCCTGCGATGGGGGCATGGCCGCATGGGATAAGCATAGAACGCGTTTTTATCTGCTCATTGATTGATCATTGTATATAAATGTATATGTATATGTATATGTGTGTGTCTCTATGGAAAAGAATAGGGTATGTCCTATTAATTGGACAACTGGTTCTTTCTTCTCAGTAGACCTTTCAAAACATTACCATACGTTGTATATTCATTCAATTAAGTAGATCTCAATTCTCTACAATATATAAAGAAATACATTGAGACTATGTTGGGATTGAGAAGATGAGAGAAGAGGAAAGGAGAGAATTGAATGTCCATGGTATGTGAACAAGTAATATCAAGGGAGTGGGAGTGCTAATTTACTTACTCCATCCGTTCCATTTTAACCTTCTTATTATATTGAGATATTCTAAAATAATTGATATTTTCCATAAAAGAAAATATTTTAATATATTTTATACTATTAATCAATTAATAACCTCACTATATATTATTTTTATATATTTAGATTTGACATAAAGTACTGACCCATATATTATTTCTTACTTTTTATTATACTATATTACTTTTATAATACAATTTAAACTTTTACATAAAATTTCGTGTCCGGTCAAACACTATCAAATAAAATAGGACGGAGGGGGTATTTAAAGTTTATTAATGTAACCATAATAATGTTACAATAAAAACAATTTTGACAACAAAGATAATTTGTTAGTATAAAAAGTTCATTAAAGTAAATGAAGCCGTTTTGTGAGTTGCAAGATGTTTCTACTAGAAGGTTGAGAGTTTAATCGGGCCTAATGCAAGATTTACTATTCTTTCCTTCATATTATGTAATTTATGTAATTTTCACTATTAGATTGATATATAACCTGTTGTACTCAAAAGAGAAAAAAAATCATTAAAATTGACTTATGAAACAATTCATCCAAATTAACGTCTTTCATTCTATGTAAGATTAGACTGCTAACTTTTAATATTAGCACTAATCTCTTATTGCTGTTGAGATCTCACATTGATTAGGTGATATAAAATATATAATTTCTTATAAGGTTTAGACAATTCTGTTCTTCTCGAGATACTTTTTGGGAATGAAAGAACAAACTTTTAATATCATAATGATGTTCGGTGTTATTCAACTATTCTCATTATTATATTTTTTATCTTAAAATATTAATTATATAGTAGGATTAAAACTCAAAATGAAAAAATTTCTATTCTTCTCTATTTTAGTAAAGTCTGACTTTGACTTTGGACAAATGATTTTAGATACACCTAAACTTTTTCAAAATTTGATTTTTGCACTCTAACTTCAAATTGCTAAATCTTTACCCTTCAACTTTTTGAAAGTGGCTAGACTTACCATTCTGGCCACAATGCTCTTTAGTTATAACGTAAGTACTATCACGCATTCAAATTCGGAATATTTTCGAAAGCACAACATTTCTAATCTTTTAAAATTTAAAAAGAGAACGGAACAAAAGCACCTATAGAATACCTAAAGAAATAATAGAATATTGCAAAGCCTGTTCCACTGCACAAAAGGAAGAAGCTTTGATTTTAAAATCTGCAACCTTACAGTCTGCATACTAAATCTCAACGAAACAAATATATGCTATGGGGTGGAAAATTAAGAAGAAGGATGCATATTGTGATCGCCTTGATAGATTTTTGGTAGTCCTCGAGATCTTTAATACACTTGATATACCGTAATAATAATTTGGTAGCACCATCTATGTTATGCTCTTTGGCATATTTTCACTCTAGTGTTGATGAAAGGGAAGAAAAAAATGGTCCAATATAGTTAAATTTTCCTCCTTTATATGAGTACTACTTTTTGTCTTGATTTTATTCACATGGCTTGCATCTTGAAGTGAATGGTTAGTGCCTAAAATATATATGTTATGCTTCTAAAAATACCCCTAATCTAAACACATGATGGTGCCCCCTCAGGACTAACTAGCATTGTCGACAAAATGACAATTCTAGCTATTTTCAAAAAGTTGAAGGGCACATATGTGCCAATTTAAAGTTGGAGTGTAAAAATTAAAATTTAAAAAAGTTCAAGTGCAATAGAATCGTTTAGACTTTGGTTTTATGAAAAAATATGTGAACGCCAAAGTAGTTAGAAAAGTTCAAAAAAGCTTTTTTTTCTTCTTTTTAGTTGAATTGCAGTTCAAACACGCATACATATGTCTCCTCTGCCTATCAAAAAGAGTAGAAAATACACACGGGAAAAAGTTGGCATCAGGCTATGGGCGATCAGAGAAAGTTGATTTCACTTTTAATATTCTCTCTTTTTCTATTTTTTCTTTTTTACATATTTTCCGTTTGGACTTTTTAGGTGCTCAAGAGTCAAGTGCACTGGAATTGATTTACTTCCAAACCGAGTTGTATATATAATCAATAGTTTTGAAATATTAATTTTATTTATTTTTATTTAATTAATAATATTTATAAAAAATTTAATAAGTTTTTTTTTATTTCTTACTTTTCGTTAACTGCTACCTATCTTAAATTCTAAGTGTTAGAATTAATTAATTCTAGTTAAACTAAGTGATGTACTTAATGTTAAGAAAATAACATTTGTGTTTTTTTTTTTACTTTTATAGATTTTAAAAAGTTTTTAATATGTATAAAAATAACAAATAAAGTTAATATTTTGAGAACGAAGGAGTATAAAATTGATCAAATTTTGAATATTTTTTCGGTGGAAAATGGATCTTTAATGAATTTGGAATTGCTTGAATCACCTCCGGCATATAACGCTTAGATGTTCGACAAATGGATCGATAGATTTATGAGGAAGTTGGCTTTAAATGTTTGCCAAAAGGACTTCTACAAGTAAAGATGATACATTGGCAATTCATAAAGCAAAGGTAGACACAAGATCGTTATAGGTGATACATGCCCTTTCCACTCCAAGAAGCCCATGTGGCCACGTGACTATATCAATTTTTTTTGGAGGAATCCTTACTATTATTTTCTTTATTCTTTTATAATCTATTATGACTTACTTAAGAAATTAAACATGGATTATTTTTCAATACTCTAAAAATTGTACATCATTTTTCTATTTATCGCTATGATTTCGGTTGTTCATTTTATAATAGAAAATTGTCATTCCATTGTTGAAATTTATTAAGAGGGCGAGATATTTAAATTAAACTCAAAATCTAATATTGGTAAAGATTTTTTCTAATGAATTGAACTATTACCTTCCTATAATGGTAAGTAACATTTGACAGGTTCAAAAAAATGTCACACTATTGATAAAAATTATAAATATAATCATCGAATTTATTAAGCACAACCATTGTTGCAACTAAACCTAGATCATGGCTAGAAATATACATCATCTATGTTTTATGGCAAATGAACTTTTTTCTTCCACAATAATAATTAAATTAATAAAAATAACTGACAGAAATTTATCACACTTCATAATACCCCAAAGTGTTTTTATGAAAAAAAATCTATTTTTAAAATATATTTGGCTTGTATTTTATTTTCAAGCAAAACAAAAATCTCACTTTAAATTTTATTATTTCTTTCATAAACAATTCACTTCTCTAAAAAACAAAGCAAAAAATACATTTTTTTTATATAAAAAACCTATTCAAAACACAGCCTTTGTCCCGCAATCTCCGATGGAGAAAGAGGGGACCTTACGACCAAAAAAAAATCGAAAAAGGAAAAATAGGGGGACTCACTTTTACGATAAAATGATGAACGGAGAAGTTAATGTGCTGAGCATACCTTTTTTCAGCATGTGCGGGCTGCCCTCCACAGCCATTAGATCAGAAATTTTTGATCCGATGGCTGTGAGATACCAGGGGTATTTTGGAGCCAAATTTATTTTTCAAGTCCCGCCTAAAACTATCAGATCAAGAAGGACAAATGTCATGTCACTGTTTCTACCAACTCTCGCCTAAATATCCCATCTCTTCTATTCTGGGCTGCCATTCTTCCATTTTCATCTTTCTCCCAGTGTTATTTCTCTCTCTTAAAACCAAGAACGCTCATGTCTTTCAAGAAATCCCTGCATTTGGAATGGATTCGATTTCTTGGATGCATTAAATAATCTTCCTTTCTGGGCTGCCATTCTTCCATTTTCATCTTTCTCCGGTGTTATTTTTCCTCTCTTAAAGCCAAGAACGCTTATCTCTTGAAGAAATCCTGCATTTCGGATGGATTCAGTACAGGTAGTTTCTTTGTTTTCTTGGATGCATTAAATAAGTTGGTTATGTTTTCTTATTTTCCTTTGCATGGCCAAAAAGAAGGAAACGAATGATGCTCGATCCGAATCACAACGTCTTTGGGAATGAGATCCTAGTGGAATCGATCGTTGAACATCAATGCGCTCTCCTCTCCCCATTGGTAAAGCAAATACGCTGAATAATTATTCACTCTTACATGATGTATACTCGTTCGGATGCAAATGAATAATTATTTGGTGCATGTTTTCAGTACAACGTTGAAGAACTCAAGAAACGGGAGTTCAAAAGCAGTAGAGGAGGCTCGTGAATTTTACACTGAATATGCTCACCGCGTGGGTTTGCCACACGAATAAACTATGAGAAGAAACATAAAATCAAGACCTCGATAGTTCGAGTACATGAAGTATGTGTGTAACAAAGAAGGATTTAGGAAGAGGCGACAAACTAGACCCCAAGAATGAGAAAACACCGGTTAGCCACGTTGAAGCTACACCTTTGCTCCCTGCGCGAAGAAGCGAGAGAGAAGCTGGATGTCCAGCAAACATCAAAATGGGGACTGGATCGGACTCGAGAGTGTATACGTTATTACAGAGTTGGGTTACTGAGACCATAACCACGATCTACGCCCAAAAGAGTTTTCCTATATGCTAAGGTCGAATCGCAGAGTGAGTGCGGTTCGGGGAGTTGTAGTCGAATTGAATGAAGATCGTTTGGAATCCGATTGAGGTCTTCATACGAAGTGATGTCAATGACAGTGGCGGCAAGCAAAGCACTGGGGTTTTCTTTCCTCGGACCTCAAAAACCATCTTACAAGGCGAAGACAGAAGGCTATGAGGCTTGGGGAAGCCACGGTGTTGCAGGGAACATTTTTCGCGGAGAAGCATATCGCAATCCTCTTTTTACTACGACATTGAGGTCGACAATGAGGAGATGATTGCAAATATATTTTTGGGCTGACGGAAGAATGAAGATGGACTACAACTTCTTCGGGGATTCCATCACATTTGATACTAACATACTGAGAACAAATAAAAATTATAGACCCGTTGGTAACATACCCAGCTCTTACATGTCAGGTTAATTATATGGAAAAAATGGTGTTTGGCTGATGTGCATAATTATTCACTCTTAGATAATGATCATGCACATGAAGCGAATAATTATTCACTCTAAAAGTTCTCTGCTCATGCAAGATGAAGTGAATAATTATTCGCTTTAAAAAGTTTCATAGTCATGCAATATGAAGTGAATAACTATTAGCTCTGAGGCGAATATCATGCACTGTGAAAGTGAATAATTATTCACTCTGAAAGTTTCATGCTCATGCACTATGAAGTGAATGACTATTCACTCCGAGGAGAATCCATGAAGCGAATAAATATTCACTCTGAAAGTTTCATGGTCATGCAATATGAAGTGAATAACTATTCACTCCGAGGCGAATGATCATGCACCATGAAGCGAATAATTATTCTCTCCATATTGCACGACCATGAAACTTTCAGAGTGAATATTTATTCGCTTCATGGTTCATGATCCACTAAGAGCGAATAATTATTCACTCTAAAATTTTTTCCCGTTGTGCCATATGAAGCGAATAATTATTCACTCTGAATAATTTATCCTTGACTCTACTGCAGACTCTCTTTGTTGGTTTCAACCATCACCACCGGAGTTGCATCTTCAGGGCGACCCTATTATATGATGAGACAATAGAATCGTTTGAGTGGTTGTTCAAGTCATTCCTTAGATGCATGTCAGGCAAAGCACCTGCTACTATATTTACGGATCAGGATCCTGCTATGGCTGCCGCCATCAAAATTGCACTCCCTACCACGTTCCATGCTCTTTGCACCTGGCACATAAAGCAGAATGCGCAAAAGAATTTGGCCCAACTATACACATCAGACTTTGCATATTATTTTTTTTATTTAATGTACGACGTAGAAGACGAACCCGATTTTGACTTTGTTTGGGCAAAGATGATCGGCTGAATGCTTTCGAACGGACCCCATAGATGGCTAGAGAGGATTCACGGTTTTGAAAGTACGAGTGGTCGGTTTGTTTGGGTTAGACAAAGCATTTCACAGTCGGGCATGCTTTGTCAACGCGATTGAGCGAGTCGTGCAGCAGTTTAATCGAACAACTTCCCTGCAAGCGAGATCACAACCTCGTTCGATTTTCACCCATTTCAACCGGATGGTTGAACACGGGATGTATACTTGAGAAGATAAATGATTTTCAAGCTCGAGACAAAGTTACTCGAATAACCAATTCTCCCTACAGCCCTGCAGCGCGGAGTGCGGTGAGGTTTATACTCCTAACCTTTTTGCAATGTTCCATGAACAATACCAATGGACTTTCGAGTATTTGATGGAGCCATGTCCGAGAAAAAATGAGGATTGTATGTCGGCGTACATTGTTTATAAGACAACTTACTGATGGAAATAAAGTTGATGTGAGGATTGTTCTCGTTAATGACTCGGATTCTAACCATGCCATTCTCAAGTGTAGTCTGTCAAATGCAGTATGAAACCTTGGGTCTACTCTACCGCCATGTATTAAAGGTTATGGGACGTTCTTGGCTCTTTGGGCAACCAAAAGTTCGGATCGATTCGAGACCATTACATAATTAAAAGATGGACAAGAAACGCAAAGAATCAGCTAGACCTTCCCAGTCCAACCTTGGCGAAAAGAACCCTCTCGAGTACGGTGAGCGTTACGATTCATCGACATCTAAGATGGTTTTGTTGGCAACCGCAGTCATGCATGGAGGACAACGCATACAATGCTCGTTGATCGGGCAATGGATGATTTATGCAAGCGATCTAAATTACTCCTCTCATCCGGTCCCTTGCGCATCACGCTACGAAAAGAGCGAAGTCTCCTCGACAAAAGGTCGAGTTACTCTATTAGAATTTTTTTCTTGCACGATTGGTGAGCGAATAATTATTACGCTATTGGATTCTCTTCGATGACGATCGAAAAGAGAATAATTATTCAGCTCTTGGATTGTCTTGATGCTGAGTCGAAAAGAGAATAATTATTCGCTCTTGGATTCTCTTCGATACTGCATTGTAAGAGCGAATAATTATTCGCTCTTGGATTTCCTTTAGATCTGCATCGTAAGAGCGAATAATTATTCGCTCTTGGATTCTCTTCGATCTGCATCGTAAGAGCGAATAATTATTCGCTCTTGGATTCTCTTCGATCTGCATTGTAGAGCGAATAATTATTCGCTCTTGGATTCTCTTCGATCTGCATTGTAAGAGGGAATAATTATTCAGCTCTTGGATTCTCTTACGTCTGCATTGTAAGAGCGAATAATTATTCGCTCTTGGATTCTCTTCAGTACCGACTGTAAGAGCGAATAATTATTCGCTCTTGGATTCTCTTCAGTACCGACTGTAAGAGGGAATAATTATTCGCTCTTGGATTCTCTTCAGTACCGACTGTAAGAGCGAATAATTATTCGCTCTTGGATTCTCTTCAGTACCGACTGTAAGAGCGAATAATTATTCTCTCTTGGATTCCCTTCAGTGCCGACTGTAAGAGATAATAATTATTCGCTCTTTGATTCTCTTCAGTACCGACTGTAAGAGCGAATAATTACTCGTTCTTGTATTCTTTACGTTTCAGCTTATAAGAGAGAATAATTATTCACTCTATGATTTTTTAATTTCCGTTTGTCGGAGTGAATAATAATTTTATTCTTTGTTGACATGTTAGATCCACAACATCAACCCAGATGCGAGGACGGCCGTATGCTTGGCAAGGCCATCAAATCCAGAAATAACCCAAATAGATCGCGGAAAAGGCTCAGGAGTATCCAAGAGCGATTCATGGCAGAAGAGAAAAGGCCTTGTTCAAAAGAATGCGAAATGGAATGTACAGATCGAATAACTACGTCGATGTTACCCTAGCCATGTAAACGATATTACGTTTGGTGAATATTTATTCATCATAGAGTTGATAAAATAAAAAACTTAGCCATTTACTGAGTCAAAGTTTATGTATAATAAATATTTTTTGTACATTGAATCGTCACGACTAACTAATAACCAGTGAATAACTATTCATGACCGCCTCCATGTATCAATTGCGCTTAGGATATCCTCGAGTAATTCATTCTCCTCCCGACCCGGCCAGTCGCCACAATCTGTCTTCGCCCTGGCGTTGATATTTTCTGGTCTCGGCTAGGTAGCATAACACTCCTGCGGTAAGTGACCAGCCCATGATTCCATTGTCCAGCACAAAAAAACACCGCAACTGTGTATGTCGAGTTGAGTCGCGCTGCGAGGGACATCCCAAATGAACTTCTACCAATCAACTTCCCTGTCTTCCCCATATACTAGTACCACGTGGTAAAATATGTGATCACCCGGGTTTACCAAGGCTGTTGGTGCGTCTCACGGAAATTTGATTGGCGGGGGTATCTTGTTCGAGCAGAGAAAGCGGCTTGTCCCCACATCTATCGCGTACAAGTAAAAGTGGTCCCTCTCGATTATGGGGAAGAAGTACTACACGACCAAATGAGATCAACAGAGTGAATATCTAATTATTCACACAAGAAGGCGTAATAATTAGTCAAATAATTGAATAACTATTAGTCTCTGCAGTGAATGAGCTACTATTTAACACAGAGTGAATAACTATTCGCTCCCGAATTCGATAGGTTGGGTGAATGCAAGAGTGAATAACTATTCGCTCTGCGGTGAATGGCTACTTATTTAACACGAGTGAATAACTATTCGCTCCCGAATTTAAAGCGTACTCACGTAGTCACGAGCGAGATGAGTCAAAACCCGTCGGGCAAGTAATTAAGGCCGGATAAAATGCCCTCGACCTCGGCCTCCATTTCTTCGGCGAAGGCTCCCTACTACGGGAGTTCCGACGACCTTGACCCATTTCTGAAAGAAAAAGAAAAAAATTTATTAACAAGCGGAAGCTTCTCACCAAATACAAACCATTAAGTACAATGACATACCCCCTATTGTGGTTGTGAAGCAAAATCTACACGTCACACCACTGTAAGCTCTTTGGCGGTTTAGATAATGTGCATATGCGTCAATAGTCGATGCGGTAAAAATTTTGCATCGGCCGGCGAGCCACGAACCTCTACTCTGTTGAGTTCTTTGGATCCCGTCCCTCAACAAAATATCGACCCCTTCACAAAGCAACGAATAATCAACATGAGAGAATAATTATTACGCTCGAATGCTCGAATAATTGACCACGAATTTACAAAGTAAGAGTGAATAATTATTCGCCTAAAGAAAAAAATCCTTACTCCTTTCCATTTGGAGCGATGCGGAGCCAGGGCATAATCAACGAGTTGGGTCTCTTACTGCAGTAAGGGCGAATGGATTCGCCGGACCTACAACAAAAGGAGATCGCGAGAAATGGCCGGGAGCTTTATTAGTCGCCGGGCGCTAGGGCGACGGCTCTGCTGGGACGACCTCCACCTGATTCGGGCGGGTTCATCCAGTGTGCGAAAGCGAGTCTCGATCCCGGCAACATCTGATAGAAGACAGAGAGACAAAGAATGAATATCTCATGGCGCACAATTGAGAATATCCACTATGGAGTGAATAATTATTCACTATGCGAATTCCTCTTTGATCAATGTACAAAGTGAAAACTTAAGCAATTATTCTCCACAAGAATAGTCATTCGATGAATGACTATTCGCTAAAGATAACGATACTGATTCTTGAATAATTTACTGCTCTGAATGAATAATTATTCGCTCAACACTCGAATCCTAATTACCAGTATTCTTGGGGGTTGGTGGTTTTTTTGCCGCCCGCTTTACGGGTTCTTGGCTTCTTGTGTACACTAGGTCTGGGAGGGAGTGACCGACTCTGCTCTAGCATGTACCTCGCCGGGCTCTTCCCAGTCCGGGACAACGGGTTCGACGATCAGCCTACGCTTCACTCATGACCATGGACAACCATGGCCAACTCAATGAGCCCGCTTGCCCTCGAATTCGTATTGGCAGCCTCGGCTCCCATCTACATTCTCGAGCACTCTGGTAGCTCAGCGAGCTGATTATCCAGACGTTCTTCCGCGTCAGATAGCTCTCTCAGCTCATCATCAATCCGATCAAGCTCCCTCTGGAGCGCCGCCCTCCTAGCATGTAACTCGGACTTTCGCACATTTCTTTGCACCCCTGTCCCAAGTCTCAGCCTGCAGCCATCCCATGCACTCAGGACCTTCTCAGCAGTCCACCAGCCGCAAGTGCATTGGACATCCTTCGGCGTGCCAGACACTTTTTGTAAGTAGCACAATTTCGCAATCAAGTAGTCATATTAAGTGAATAATGTGAATAATCAGGAGTAGTCATATTAATTGAATAATTATTCGCTTAAGAGTGGATGATTGGTCACTCTGAAGTGAATAATTATTCGCTTAAGAGTGGATGATTGGTCACTCTGAATTGAATAATTATTCGCTTAAGAGTGAATGATTGGTCACTCTGAATTGAATAATTATTCACTTAAGAGTGGATGATTGGTCACTCTGACGTGAATAATTATTCGCTCAAGAGTGAATGATTGGTACTCTGAAGTGAATAATTATTCGCTCAAGAGTGAATGACTATTCACTTAGTCATTCTCTCTTAAGCGAATAATTATTCACTCCTAAGAAAGAGATGCATATTATTCACTCATAACCCATATTATCCTTTACCAGGAGGAGATGCATATTGCCGTCAGCCAACCATCTGGACATTTTTGACACAAACTTGCCCAAAGCTGTCGTGCAAAGCCGGAGTATATGTCGTGGCCAGTTAAACACCTTCGCAAATCCTAAGTCTTCTAGAATGGGGCAATATACACCCAGGTCAAGCTTTGAAGATGATTTTGGGACCAAAATGGTCCCTAGTGCCAAGAAGAATGTACAAACTTGGCAAAAACCTCCATTGCAGCAAGTTTGGTCGGGAAATTGTTTCCCGGATCTCCTCAATAGAGACGTGATTCTTGGGCGACGGTGACAGACCGATAGTCTTGGCAAAGCCCCTAACCCTTTTGGACTTGATTGCCAAGTTGGTCGAATCAATATCTTGGCCGGAGGCTCGAAACCCATACACAGCCCGAACGTCGCTCTCTGTTATTTTGAGAGTCTCAGGCATTCTCAAGAGGAAAACCTCTCTTGTGGGGGTCATAACTTCGGCAGAGGTGTTCTACCATCTCGCTTTTATGGCCATCAAGTTTAATTCAACGAGCCTCCAAAACCAGTCGAATTAATCGCGTCTGTCTTCGCCTTGCCCACGAGAATCCATCTGCAGTGCACGGTTAACGTCCACAATCGGTTGTAGACGGCACTTAACTTGAAATCTTTGAGGACCCATGTCTGATAATCGTTGAAGGACGGAGAAGAGAAGAAGAAGCTTTGCGAGAATTGGAGAGAATTTGAGCGGTGATAGAATAACTATTCGCTGTGTAAAAGTGAAGTGAATGATTGGTAAGTCTTATCCCAGGTGCCCTAAGCCGAGCAGTATTTGTGCATTGAACTCTTCCAATCCACGGGAAGCGAGCGATCGGTTTTTAAGTGAATAATTATTCACTCGAAAAAGCTGTCAGCTCGATGAAAGCGATGTTCGCGTTAACGATGCGTACTTACTTTCGTGCAAAGAGGAGAAACGGCGGGTGTCAGAGTAATAGTGACTTTTCAAATTTCAAACAAACTCTTTGTTCAGTCCAAAATGCCCCTGGTGCTTCCTAACCGTTGGATCAAAAGACAACAAATACTTATCCAATCTAACGGTGAAAAATACGTCCCGCATGTGCGGAAAAAAAAGAGCGTCGAGCACATGCATCGGACCGAATAATGAACTCATGTATAAAGACAATAGATACAACCTTGTGCAATAAGCTTGTATTATTTTAAGCAGGAAGATGATGTCACGGATGACATATTTCTCTCCACAATTATGTGATATCTAAACTACTGTAATTTCGTGTCAAATGCCTAATTTTTACTTACGATACATTCATATATATATATATATATATATATATATATATATATATATATATATATATATATATATATATATAAAATTATTTTTAAAAATACTTTTTATCTTTTTTAAAGTGCAAATTCAACAAATAACTTTTCAAAATAGCTAAAACATTACAATAATTAGCAATTCTAGAAAAAATTAGTTACATTTTGAGGTAAAAAATTCAAAAAATCATCAACGTTGAGTTTCTTTTAATAATTTATTTGAGAAAGGGAGAACTCACAAGGTGGTGGAACTTTCCAAATTTCAGACTATTACAAATATTATTTTTAAGTATAATGTTATTTGTTAAATATTATTAACGAAATAACTTATGTAAATAGTATATTTTAGTATAATGCAAATGGGAAGTTAAAGTTGTATTAATTATGAATAATTGATACATCAAAAATAGATTTATTCATATTTTTGCAAGCGTACGTCAATGTATAATTCTAACTTCTAATGGACCATCTTATCCAGCGACTGAGGCCCGTCTGTAGTGAATCCACGAAAGATGCACGTCTGGTATTGAAAATCTATTCTCCATTCAAAACTGTACAGTCATAAAAAAAATATTAATATTATCTATTAAAAAATTATTAAATACATTAATTAATCTTACATTACCTACCACAATAAAATTGTTGGCATTTTCTAATAGACCAATCACCATAATTGTATCTATACAGTCACATTGTGAGTCAAGAGGGAGATACGTCTATACTTATGATCGGGATAAACAAATGAATATTGCGTTATATGTTATGGCTAGCACCCCACCTATGTCGGGTATTGTGAGCCACCAATTATGGAGGGTGGGCTTATATATATCATAGTGTTCCGGCTGGTGTAATAGTGCCATGATACTGTTCGACCCCCCACGATACCTATGTACAACCCAAAACGATTGTGAACCTTCTGTCACAATTCATATCGGACTTGGAACAACGCGTTTTCACCCTTGCCCTAACGTTAACCCAATTCGATATAAAAGGTACAATAAATGAAAGAAACTAGTCCCCAAGGAAAGATGGCAGTTCCCATATCTCCATAGGCATAAGCACCTGTAAAGGAATCAAAACTATGACCGCTCGACATTGACCCCATGCTCTCTAGAACTGCTGCACTCTCTGGACCTGTTTGATGAACGGCTACCTTGGCCTTCGGAACTGCTAATACCAAATGAGTGTTTAAAGGTGATGTGAGAAACTTGAATGTACTCATAATGAGACTTATCATTTTTGGTTAAGTTCCTCTTCAGTCAACCATTTGTGACCAGGACAGCTGGTTCTTGAAGACTAATGTTTTGAAAAAAAGCATACGACTTATCTGAATCGCAAACAATCGGCACTATTCCTAATCCATATTCATCATTAACTTTGTAAAGTCCCGAATTACATGTTAGTCATCATAAGAGTGCGGTGAAAAATGATTGAGATACTATAAGGCAGGCGTCGAGAAGTCTAAGGCGCTCCAAAATGGATGCAAATCATCAACAAAAAAAAGTTGTCTGTTACTCACATGGGTAAGTATCTTGCAAGAACAATAAAGTCCATGACTATGTTGTAACCAACATCGGCAAATATTGACCTCATGTTGTATCTTGTTTATATGGTGCTACTCATTTAAAATGAGCTACAAGCCTACAACGTCTTGTGTGTTACTCTGTAGCATAGGGAGCCAGGAAAGGATACAAACAGATCCCATACTTGTCGACAAATCGATATTGTTCCAGTGTACTCCTAATCTCTGTTATTTGAGCCTTAATCATGGATTGAATCTTCAACCAAACGGCATCAAATCCACCGGAACCCATCCCAAGATAGGACTTCATAGCTGAGTGAGATCTCTTGGCATGATTTGTTGCTTTCATTCTGAAGTGTAAGATCCGTCCTATCCATACTCGAACAAATTATTTTCAATATGAATCCAACCATGTCTCGTTTAAATATCTCAGCATATTCCGGAATGACAACTAAGATGATTGCATGTTTGAATAATTAACCTGGTACTCTTTCACTACAGGGGAATCAACAAACTTTCTCCACAAACCCTTCGAAAACTTTTTCTGCGATGCCCTTATTGCTGCACACCTTATAGTATAGATGTTCAATGTTTTTCGCAATATGCCACTGCACAACTTATGTTCATAATTAGGAAAGGCATCGGGCATGACTTGTATCATCCTACACTCACGATCAGTCACGATAACGTGTGGTGGAAAACCTCTATTAAAGATAGCCTGAACATACTGCAACATCCATCGGTAACTTTCTGTCTACTCATTGATCATACAAGTGCCAGTAATCAGAAAGTTTTAGTCGGTCAGCGTAACACTGACAATCTCTAAGTACGACATGTTATACATATTTCAAACGAACTATGATATACAAGAATATGTACCAATTTTAGCCCTATATTTTTAATGGTGTAACATCGCACATAACTAAAATTAGATAATTCTACATTTGTAATATAACGTATCGATTAGTCTTGTATTCATATCAATTATCAATACAAATAGATAAGCACGAGCAAGTGTACATAAATTTGGGTAAGCGAACACATAGTCACTCAAAATTTCGGTTATTGTCTCCACTCTGGACCAATAAATGTATACATGATCAGTGAACAATTTGAAAAGTTGTTGAACCTATGTCCGACCTTCTATACTTGCTACCATCAACTTGTGCCTAATATTGTATGAAGTCTTTGTCCCGTGTTAACCAGTAAGATATGTCAAATATACTATCGATGTACGTTAATACAATTATGTACATGGATTGATAAAAAACATGATTAAGATATTATCGAACAACAAACTTGGCAACATTTTTCAAGTTCTCCTGCTTCAAATGATCTAATATATGTTTCGGCTTAACGTAATATTTACTCATTTGTTCTGTGATTTTCAACTCTTGATCCGTCATTCTCGTTGCTAATGTATGACCATGAAGGGTCTTTCCTGGGCTGTGATTGTATTTGCCACATATCATCACAAGACTTCATGGTTCCTCGTAATTTTCTCTATCCATTAATTTCAATGGACAATAATATTTCTTCGTACCTTTAGGCTTTTGGCCTATGTTCTTCTTTGCTTCTGATGTCCCCACCTCCGCTGTTGGCTCATCCTTGGGCACAAAAATAAAATTTTAATAAGCTCATCCCTCTCACACCTAAGCTCGACAAATCTATTGTCATTTTCGTCGCCTCATTTTGAATAAGTAATTATCAATAAGGTCTTCACTTGCAATGCCGTTGTCTTCGTTCAATTTATCAACTCTTTCTTACTCAAAAATATATCATGTGTTTCCAAAAAAGGACTCAATTTGTTAACTTTATCAAGATTTAGGAATTCTTCAAACGATGACAATGATGGTCCTTAACCATTCCTATAAAACGCTTAATGAAATTTTATTTTGTGGCCTTGTTCGTGCTCCTGTAATTCATATATCGAGTTTTGTTGAATATGTGTTACTAATAACTGGGACATTACAAAAAAAAAATGATTACTAATGCAAATGATTAAGACAATTACTACAACTTAAACTTGGCAATTACATTACAATATAATATACTAATTGTATAAGTAATTTTATTAATAACTTTTAACAAATAATATTTAAATAACATTTAAAAAATTCAGCTCCGAGTTTTGCCCATATATAGCAAAACTCGAAGCCGGGTGGAACTCAGCCATATATAGGTAGAACTCATAGCCAAGTTACGCCTAGAGTTGGTGGAACTTGCTCCAAAGTTCCACCTATACGTGGCGGAACTCATGCAGAATTTAAAAAATGGCAAAAAAATTGACGATCCTTGAAAATTGTTTCCTCAAAATCGAGAGAATTCTTTGTATAATCGTTAGTCATTTTGTTATTTTGACTAATTTAATGAGTTACTCATTGAATTAATAGATTAGTGAGGGATAGAGGGAGAGAGATGAGTGAGAAATTTCATTTTGAAATGATTAGTTTTCTTACTGTATATGTATATAGTATATGTGAAATCAAAACATACAAAGATTTTCACCAAAAGAAGCTGTAAAAATTTTCAAATGCAATTTTTGATGATCTTCCACCATTTTTTCTCTTTTTTTTTAGAATTCAAATTTTCATATTTGAACTTCTAATTTTTTTTATATGATACTTGACTAATAAATTATTACAAATAATTTCTTTTGAAAAAAAACAAATTCATTTGCATATTTTTTTTTGGGGTAAATGATTAAATTTCATTGTTATAAAAATTGAAGAAGGTACATTTACAGTTCTAGTTCCACCTTTATCAATTATAACTTCTAGGGAAATTTAAGAAGGTAGGATATAACCTATAAATCTAGTTGACTTAGCCCAATGAACCAAGTTATGAGTAAGTGTATTACAATGCTGAGGAATAAAAGGGCATTTTCATACCGACTATCTTTCAAGAAAATCCTTCTCTTTATCGATCAGTGATTTGCTTTGCCAGTGTGCTTAGAGAGATGGTCACCGATCATATGAATACTTAATAATCATAGTTAAATCTTGCATTTATATACTCGGTATTATTGTTTATGGATTACTACATGGTTGCTCCAAGTCATATGTTGAAATCTGACATGCTTTGGATTTTTAATTCTTCGAATCATGAACTTCTTTTTCTACTATTGGTCTTCAAACGTGCGACTACACTATACCAAGGTAATCTACAAGATTATGAGTTCCGCCTTATTAACCTCTCCAAGCCTCCCCCTACTATTGTTTTAATTTATTTTTTAATCAATACATTAGGGACATTAATTTAGTTACGATTTTCAGAATATATTTTTTCAATACATATTGAATAGAATTTAATTTTTTATTCAATAATTAAAAGTTCACACGTAATTATTATGTATAAATAGATTAACAAAAATATCGATTTGATGATTAAAAGTTTATTTATAATGTATTAAAAAGATATGTTATTAGCATCATATTCAAATCGTAGTGTTAAGTTGGTAACTGGAAGCCGATTTGACTTCTTCGCATGTTGGCATAAGGATTTTTGTTCTCACTCAACCGCAATCAGGGAGGGAAGAATATTTCATGGATTTTCTCTATGACTTGAGGCTCATCATATGGACTCTTTCTTCGAACGCCCATTAGATTTAGATTCTACTTGTACAAAAAGAAAAGAAAGCATGCATATAATTGTGCTTCATGGACACATTCTTTTGGACAAGTTTTTATCTTTAAAATATAGAGCGCGAATTGAACTCATATCAAATTTGAGATGCAATGCTAATAAATCGTATAAATTTTTTTAAAAAAATATTCTTTGGCTATTGAATTGCTCATACATATTAACACATTTCTAAATTTGCACACTGCCTTTTAATTTGCCGCCTTTGCCTCACCATGCGACGCAGTTTGCAATTTATTAAATTTCCCCCACGACACTTCCATGAATTTGAATATTTACGTATCTTTAGATTAAATTTTTATTTGAATTGAGTTGTGTTAAAAATTATAAAAATAAATTATTTGTAAAAATAATAAAATTTAAAATAAAAAATAATTTTTAAATTTAAAAATCAATTCAAATACATTTTTAATTTAAAAGTACTCATACCAAACAATTCAAATAAAAGAAAGAAACAAAGACCTGCTTGCGGGTCAAAACAAACAATGGAGAAAATCGAGTCTCCTTCTATGACATATTCAGCCACAATTTGGGCGTTGTTGACGAACTCAAAGGCAAACTAGGTAAGGGCGGTTGCAAAATTAGACATTAATGGCGGGCCATTTCCGCAAGAAGGAAGTGACGACTCAAGAAACTTTGAGCCCCCGAAGGGTGGGGTTTCGAAGAGGTTTACCAAGCACTAGATGACAAGAAACACTTTTTGGCAGTGGGGATATAGGTAGATGATCTCTTAGAGAATCTTGTAACTCAAAATATATTAGTAGATTTGCAACTTGCAAGTTGTCGTCACCGATAATTTGTTCACAAGATGATGGGGAAGAAGATGAGAAGATAAGGAAAGCACAAGGGCAGTGAGTCAGTGAGTGTTTAATTCATATGATAGTTCATAGCATGGTATGGCAGTCCCAGTGCTTCTCACATGGGACTGGATAGGTGTTGATGAAGAATAAAGTGATGTACGCTGATGGGCCACTAAGGTACTAGAAAATTCAAATCACTGGTCCGCATTTTTAGGAGTGAACCAACTACAGTCATAACAATCATAAGGGAAATCAGTATTTTTATAGTATTAAATAAATATCTAAACTGTTTTTATTCCTTGCAATACCAAATCCGCAAGTTACATAGTAGGGAGAAGAAAGGAAATCAAATTTTGATATCCTAAAGTTGAAGCCTTCTAACGAGCAGGTTGGCAGTTCCCTTCTAATCGAATGCTGAGTGTGTAAGGTATATTCATTTTTTGTGACAGAGATAATACAATTACACGTAACGTAAGTATATTTATACTTGATTCATTATATAAACTTTGATAATTGAATGATTACTCCGGTATGCATAATAAGAAAAGGAAAAAGGAAAAAGAAAAAAATTCGTGAATCTTCATATATTTATCGAGATAACTGGCGTATTGTTATTGGCATGCCAATGTTTACAAGAAAAAAACAAATATTAAGGTGTGATTGAATATAGTTTGATTTTGAAATTTTTATTTTACGTTACGTAAAAATTAAATTATTTATGAAAAAAGATATGAGTCATACTTAAAATTTTTGATTTGATTTTGAAACTAAATCATGTCAAATTTATCCTTAGTTGCGTGAGTTTTTACAAGAATGCTGTGATCAAATATATGTTCGTTTCTCTCTCTAGCAACGCATTAATAGGTAAGTTCCGGCAAGGGAGGGATGAGGAGGAGGGGTTTTTGAGATTTCACATAATGTGGACTTTCACTCAGGATTTTCTTTCTCAAATCAGTTTTAAACAGTGATGTGTCTTTATATTACTTTATTCTTTATAAGTTATCTTATTTTTTTTAGAGTTTATATTTTTTAATTTTTTTATAATTATATGATAATATTAGATCGGTGAGAAAGATGATTTGGTACGGGCGGACTTAAATCAAATGTGAACCCATAATGTTCTTCGTGGTTCAACTTCGGTCCTAAACCGACCTGCGATGCAGCAGCAGGAGCATATTCACATTGCACCGGGAGATTGTAGTACTTAGGTGCTGCTGAAAAAATGCGCTTGGGCTTCTAGGCATCTACTTGGGAGTTGGCATTTTAGTCCTGACTCAATATCAAGGCCCAAACCATGAAGATTAGGTAATTTGAGCCAGAAGCAATCTCTTTGTTACGGCCTTACCCAAATTCTATTTAAATTCTTGGGCCATGAACCACTTTGTTGGCACTCAACCGCCGGAGACCAGCATAATCCATATCCAGCAACGGCTTTAAAAAGGTCATTTTCTTTCAAAATTGAAAGCAGCCTCTGGATAATAAAATAAGGACTAATTTCGATGAAACTGTATGGCTTAAACATATTTGCTATTGCGGAGACGCTGCTTGGAGTTCTGGCTTAGATTTCGAGGCCTCTCTGTAGCGTCCGCTTCCTCCAGCAATTTCAGGAACCAACACTAAGATGGCAACATTCTGTACCCTGCCAAACATCACATACTTATTCCCTCCACCGGCCACTCATCAGGTATTTCTCTTCCACTCTCAGCAGCTGCAGAGGAGCGTATGAATAGGTTTGGTGTTTGATTTTTGTTTTCCGCAGCTTTTGCTGTTAATTTTGCTTCACTTTGTGCTGATGCTCATATATGCAGTTTGTGTTCCGCCGACAATGGCATAATTGGCAGCTCGGAATTCAGTTTTCGTCTACGTATTTAACGGGACGGAAGCGGAGGTATGATTTGTCCTTTCTTCGTACTTTAGTTACTCAGCTTAAATGGTAAATTTTACTCAAGTGAGACTTGTTATACGTGATTTTGTTTCTCATAATTTGTTATCGGCAAAATGCTATCTTTTTGCTGTAATAGTGGCTCGTGATGAAATGAATGCATTCGGTTCAGTTCTTCCTTCATGATTTCATTGAATTGATTGCTCTTTGTGGAGATTAATTAGCTGTGTATTCACTGAAGTTGGATATTCATCGTCACCTACAGCTAAAGAGTTTTTTTTCTGAAGATGCAGTTCTCATTAACACGTTTGATAATTTGAAATTTAGAACTGAAAGATATGCTTCCTGCTCTTTTCTTCACACTGTTGTGAACCATTTTCTTTGGCGTTATCTGTTACTTTTCTTGTTTTTGCTTGCACACAAATAATATCAGGCTTTCATCTAATGTTTCTAGTAAACAATATAAATGGGGACAATGAAGAAGGGAATCCAGGCAGTGATATTTTTAACTTGCAACTGAAAGGAGTTCATTCAGTAGTCTTTATCTTCAAAGCAACTAATGTGAAGTAATTTAGTCATTTTCAAGTCCTACTATTTGTTAATTTATAGGTGGAGCTATTGATTATCAAATTCTTTGGATATAATAAGCAGGAGAATTTTGGTCTCTGCAGCCAATCAAAATGCTGAAGAATTGTTCAAAAAGACGGTGGAAGTAGATAGACTCATAGATATGTTGAGGAATGCAAATGACAAAGAAGTAAGTAGTGTCTGCTTTGGGAGTTCGTTGCTTTCATTCATTGCGTAGTTAGTCTATTCAACAGCAAGTCCTGAATAGTGAAAATTTGAATGAATGTAAATGCTGGCTGACTTTGTCTTCTGAATATGGTTTGCTGGTAGATGACTGTTCAAACTTATATCCATACCTCAAGCATTAGTTTCCTTGGTGTGGGAGAATTCAGGATCCTCTGTGCAATTATCTTCAGTATATACCGTAATAAAAATCTTCTCCACGTATCGTAGGATAATATAATATTTTGATGCCTAAAAGTTTGAATTAACGGGTCCAAATCACTTCTCCTTAAACATTTTCTTGGACTCGCTCAACAGTTTCCTCTACACCACAAAGTATAAGAATCAACTGATAGCTTTCGTATTGTTTAAATAATGCTGAAGAGTAAATGTTTCACAATTTTAGTAAATTCTGAATATCTCAAGCTACTCTGGTTGCAAACATAATAGTATTATCCTTTTTCCTTAAAATTTTCGACTAAATAATTTCTTACATTATCTTGCTTTCTCAATTGTTCGCTTAATATGAAAGTATTTTTTGGATTGCTATAAATACGATGATGCTTGCTGTATATTGTACTTCAATTGGTCTTTCATTCACTTTTCTTTTGCAGCTCGCACAACTTGTTGCAGAAAACATTCTTGCTTTCAACGAGAGCTTTTGGATAAGAATTGCTGTTAGGGCAGAAACCTGCAAGTCTGATGATGACAAAGCATGGTTCTAAATTCATCACGTTGAGTTTAATAATTGTTCTATCAGTTCTTGCTCAGGTGAAATATCTGTTTCCTGCTCTGTTACTTGCAGAAAGACTATGAAGAACTGGCGACCTTACTCATGAGCATGGTGGAGCATCTTGTCCACAAGACCAATGTACTTCATGCTTCCCTGTTGAATATGCTTGTTTCTTTGTTAGCGAGTATCATGGAGAATGTGACTTTGATGTTTTCTTTCAACATTGTTCTCTATTCTAATTCAGGAAAAAATTGAGTCAGCTACGGATGTGCTCAAGGCAATTCTGAAGCCTGTCATTGATGAAGTAGAAGAGATTCCTTGGCCTCCTAGAGACCCTGCAGCCATTAGTCTCATGGAGAGAGTACGTTTCTTTTGTTCTTAATATAACTGAATCATTTTTTGACTTTCTCTTTCTTTTCTGAGATCATCCATGAACTTTCCCCTCTCGTGTGGTATGTTGGGGGTGGTTCTTTAACGGCAACCATTCGTTGACTACTTTCTCTGTGCATGTTCACTTAGACAAGTTTATCTTTACTATGAAATCTAAAGGAAAATTATGTGGAGCCATGAATATGCATAGTTCTCTCATTTGATTTCTAGTCAGCTGCTATAAATTGATAAAAAGGTGTGGCTAAAATTTAAATCAAAATTAATGTATGTATGGTTCATAAATTTAAGTTCTGATTCCTTTATAGAATTTATGAAGAATCTTTACATGGCTATTATTATAATATTTGCAGTTCCCTGCTTGAAACTTTCAGGAACTAAATCAAAGGGAGCAAGAAGGTCAACTAGATGAAGGGTTCCTGTCAGAAGTTACTGCACAATTACGGCAAGTAAGCTTAAATAGTTTAATACTTGATTCATTTTCAGATTATTAGAAATGATTCGCATATGCTTCTTGTGATGGTAATACATATAGGGACAGTTTTTTTGGATGGATCATTATTCCTTGTTATATTTTATCTGGTTTCTCGTTTATTTTTATTCCGGATTGTGTAATCCATATAATTCTTTTAAGCATTCTTTTTGGGAATCAATATTTCTATCAATTGCAGTTGATTCACAGTAGCAGTTCCTGTCTGCTGCTTCTGGAAATGCAGAAACTCTTATAAAAGTAGTTTCTCAAATATCAGGTTACAGCTTGGAGATTGTTGCTCCAGAAATTGTAGTGCCTTTGAATTTTTATCCCTGGTTCCTTGTATTATCAATCTAGTCTTATGGATATCACATTTAGAAAAGGCCTTTGACCATTTTGACCATCATGATCATACCACAAATAGAATTTGTACGACTCTCTGCGTGTTGTGCATTCATGCGCAAATTTAACTGTGTAGACTTGTAGGTATGCATGTGTAATTTGGGATTTCTTTCTTTTTTCTTTTTTCTTTTTTTGGGGTGGGGATGGTGGCAGTGAGGGATATGGTGGCAGCTTGTCAGACACTAACAGCAATAGATTAATTCTCTGCGAATTGCAGGCCAAAGAAGATGGGGACAAGCCAGGTCTTGAGGCTATGTTACAAAAAGTTTTACAACTCTATGCTGCGCGAGTCCTCTCAAAACGCAGTTATGCTAGAAAAGGTGCCTTTCTGCTAAAGCTGCTCAAGAATACCATTAAATACTTTCCAATTGTTCATCCTTCATTAATTTGTAAGGGATTTCATTAGGCATATTTAGCATGAAATTAATGTTCTTATGTTTCAAGTTTCAATTTTGGAACTTATTTCACTGGGGAACCTTCATCAGGATGTTTTTAGAGCAAACTATTGGGTCTTTTTGCCCATAGTACATGTTCTGCCCTCTGCAGAATTCATCACTCAAAACAAAATAGCTAAAATACCCAGAAAAGAAGTATTATTTCCAATGTAATCCTCCAAGTTTGTCTAGCTTCTGAATACGATTAGGGTTCACAGTGTAATCCCTGATGTTTACCTTTGCAGGAAATGAGGTGTTAAAAGCTGAGCAGTTTCTGGAGAATATTATTATTGGTAGCTTTTCTCTTTTGGCCTACTTTGTTCCGGTAAACAAATTAGATATTGTTCTGATGCCTTGTCATGGTCAATGTGAAACTTTCGGTGAATCGTTATGGGAGAAAGCCTTTGCTGCTTTGAGTTTGAACTTGACTACACTTGGTTTCCTTTTGTGACTTAATCGCGTGTTTTTCCTTCTATCTGGAGAATATCCCAAGTGCCCAAAGAAATTAATAAGTTCAGATCATGAGCCATGCAATAGCACTTGCTTTGGCTTTATCCACAATGATGGATGGCTCATTGTAAACCAAACAAGCTAGTTTGCCTATTTGGAGATTTGGTTGCAACTACAACCTCATCCAGTGGAGAGGAGGGGAAAAAGGATACTCAAGTGATTTGTGTTATCTTATTTCACTTTAGGAAGATTGGAGGGTTGATACTTGTGTTTATACCTCGTTATTATCTTTTTTTAAATGGTATCTTATAAACTTTGGTCATTTTCTGGACAGGCATTTTAGATAAGAGTTTTTAGATTCCTTTCTGTGAACAAAACCAGCTGTACGAGATTTTGATTGTTGCTGGTTGAATTGTCCCTCCTTATTTTCATGCTTATTTTGCAAACTTATGAAATATATGAAGAGACCTGTTTGCATGGATACAGCTCCAGCAGAAGAGTGGAATAAGCTGTTGATAGATGGCCTAGTTGTTGGTAAAGGGGAAACTTCACTCGAGGAACTTGATGCTGTTATTAAGAAACGCATTGAGCGGACATTAATACGAACTGTAGGTCCAGTTCCCCCCTGCCCTGCAAGTGCTTCATTTCCATAATGTTGCGTCTTCGATTTATATCTGTGCATGTATATCGACAGGAGGGTGGTTCTTACCAGCAGCGCATTCTTGTTGAGTATCTGAAAGGCATTCAATCAAGAGCAGAGGAAATTGTCCAAGTGCTCCAGGGCAAGTCACAATAATGCGTGTTTTTAAACAATGATATCGTCGCGTGGCTCAGGTTGTTACCCAGTTCTTGAATCAAAGAACGTGTGAAATATGTTATAAGCTTCATTTGAATGCTACACTACTTCACAACCCAAAATGCAGCTAGCAGGATGAAAACCTTAAATTTCATCCGCGTGTGCTCTACTTTCATTCCTTTACAATTTACCATTCTCTCTCTTCATTGTTATTATCTCTTTTCTCGCTACCCTCTCCTTCGAAGAAATCAAAATTCTTATGCTTTGTGTTTTCGAGTAAGGTAGCATCTGTTACCCGACATTTTTGGACGAACTACTATACTTGTAATTTTGTTTCGCTATTTTTTGCATTCAACATAGTACGTAGAGCCCGATTTGTTGTATAGGAAATTTTATCCTGTGTACACTTTCAATGTTTGAATATGGGCAATTACATAGTTTGGGATGTGTCCATTGTAAAGGACTTTCTGTGTCAATAAGTTATAGAGCCTGGCCTATGCATTGTAAAGGACTTTTGCCCTCTGAATACGTGACGAGGTTATTCAGTCCAACAAAGTGATAAAAGCTTATTCCTTGTGTTCGTTCTTTCTTCTTTTTTTTTTTTTTTTTAACTTCCATGTATGCCAAAATATTTCACGGGAGGTGCTTTGTGTAAGTTTACATTTTTTGGGCGCGTGGGAAGGTGAAAAAAATAAATAAAAGGGAGAGTGTAATTAGAAAAATAGAGATTACATTTAGTAACTTTTTAAAATTTGTGTAATTTACATTGAGCTTTCTTGAAGTTTCTTAATATCGTGTTTGAAAATGTATTTGGATGGATTACGTTGTGAATTTAATACAAATTTTAAAATTTAAATTTTATTTATAAATAATTTATTTTTATAAAATTTAAAATAAAAATTTTAAAATTTAAATTATATCCATTCTCACCTTTATATTTATCTCTCTTCAGATATGATATCCATTATCACCCACCTCTTCTGTTTGAAAATTACATTGACCTCCGCATATCTAATATATCTATCATCAATAACTTTTCTTACAACTTAATATCTTTAATGAGATGACAATAATAGTTGAAAATAATATCTTTTTTCTAATATTTCTCCATTCTGGAAAAAAAAAATATTCCACAATAACTATATAACATATTATTTTCCTAAGAAAAAGTATTGCTATAATAAATATAAAAATAATGAAATAATAACAACAACAATAATAATAATAATAATAATTTTCTTATAAAAAATTAAAACATCTACTTAAATTAGAAGGAAAAATAAAATTTCATCGAAGCATGTGATATTTATGAGATAGAGTAAAGGTCGTTGAAAATAGATAGGTTAAATAAAATTTTTAAAATTTTGTTTTTCGTCAAATTCAGGTAAAGCTTTTCGTTCATATTTTCATAAACCTCTTTTGTTATTAATATTTATATTTAAAATAGCAATACATTTTTCAGCAAAAAAAAAAAGAATACTATATATAGTCAAAAGTTTTTTTTTTCCAAACGTAGTCACACATTATATAAATTAAGCAAGGGTAAAAGAGGAAAGCTATTTCTTTTTACCCCATTAACAATGTTAAATATTAGGGGAGGTTAATACAGATAGACATAATTCTTGAAGAGAGATTAGTGTAAATTATAGATGGCAAGAGAAATTAGTGAAGATAAATTTAATAAGAGAGTTGTTAAGTGTAGCGCGTTTAAGAAAAAAAAAAAAAACAAGTTTCAGTTGGGGAGCACAGCTCTCGATAGCGCCAGGCGGGACGACTTCTAGCCACCCCCGCTTGTTCCTGCGAGGGCTACAGAGGACGCCCCCCGTCCGCATCCTCAACGGCACCGTCGGCAGCCCCCGCTGATTTGCAATGGGGGGCCTCCTTCCTCCATTGAACCATTATCTATGTTTTTTTTTTCTCGATTGGGAAACCAGAAGGTCCCTCTTCAATTCCATGCATTTTTTCTTTTTTGTTCTTTTTTAACCTTTTCTTGGGGAACCAGAAGGTTCCCCTTCTATTCCGTGAATTTTTTCTTTTTTTAATTTTTTTTCTTTTTAGGTTCCTCTTTATGCAAAATTTAATTTAAAATGCAGATCTTTTGAAATTTTTTTAAAATAAAATTAAATGAAATTAGATATTCTTTTTTAAAAAATCAAAGTTGAAATTCTTTTTTTCTATATTTCTAGTTAATATACATTATTTATTATAGAATACAATAAATGTACTTAAATATTTTTTAAAAATTTAAATATTCATATTGAGCTTAAATTTTAAAGAGAAAGTTGAGAGAATTTTAAAATTTAAAGAGAAGAAGATTTGAATAAATAAAAAAAATCACATTATATCAGCAATTTAATGCGCTGTAATCAACAAATAAACTTTGGGATCACAAGGAGGTTGGTGAAAGTGTCAAATTCCCAAACAAAAGGAAAGTTATTGTTATACAATGAAACCTCAAGGGAGGTCATTTTGAATTACTCAATTTTATTTAGTTCTCTAGATGAACTATTATTTAATCTCAATCTATATATAAAGAGTACCCTTATTTGTAAGATACTGCAAAAAATGTGAGACCATATACATCTAAAATAATATTTCATCTTTTTCAAAATATAAGTCATTTTAGTCATTTACATGTAAATTAAAGAGTGTGAATATAATAAAGTATTTGTAACAAAGCACCTTTATATATCCTTAATAAACATGGAGAAAGATAGAGATAAAACTAAGAGAGAGATAGAAATAAGTAAGGAGAGAGTGAAGAGAGGATTAAATTTTAAAAAATATATATCTTATACTTTTTCTATTTAAAATTTGAGCTCTATTTAATACTTTTACAGAGATAAGGGAATTACAAAAATTTATAATATTTAAAAATAAAAAGACTTAGGTGTCATTTGACTTTAAATATGATTAGTTAATTAGAGTATTTATAATTCGAGGTAGATAGTAATTAAAGAAAGATAAAAATAAAAAAATTTATTAATTTTTTTATGAATAAATTTATTAAATTTTTATTGATATTACAAATGGAGCAGATAATGATACAAATAAGAAAAGCAAATGAAGTTAATATTTCAAAATAAAAGCCTAAAGAAATATTATGAAACAACACGTTCTATTTAAAGCCACTTATATTTCATAATAGAGGAAGTATAGCAGTCCCACCCATGAGGGAAATGCCACGTTTTTCTTGCATTTTAATTAGTCCTTAATTGCTTATTATTAATATTAATTTCGTAATCAATGACAATTTGTTGTTTATTATGAAAATTATATTGAATATTATGTTCTAACTCTGTTTCGGTATCAGAATATTGAGTTGGAATTAAACATTTGCAAACATATTTAATTATTCCGATATTAGAAAACCACCTCTCATGCATCTCAAACATCCATTTCAAGCCGACAGAGTTCCCCCATAAAGGGATTTCCAAAGGAACAGGCACGTTCTCAAATTAAAGTGAATTCTTTCCTTTTTTAAGGGTAGGGATTAAAGCTGTGTGTCCGTCTTTTTTTCTCCTTTTGTTTTTTGGTAAACTTGCTTTGGCTCCCTCTATTATAACCTTTCCCTTAACCTTAGGCTTAAGGAAAAGAAATCCATTTATAAAATGTGAAAGGAAGAAAAGAGGAAAAGAAACATCAAAACATGCTGATTCCCGGTAGGAAAAATACTATTTGTCATTCGAATTACCACATATCATTTAAATTTTATTAAAATTTCTCAAATGCTGACTAATTTATTATTACAAATTAATAATTTTTAAAGTTTCAATCATCAAGAAAAATGATATTTTCACTTCACTTCTGTCGCTTTTTTTATAAATAAAAAATTTTAATATCTCTAACTAGTTTTTTTAATAATAATTAAGTTAAATTTTTAAAATTTTCTTTAAATATTAAGATATTTTAAATTATAAAGAGCTCCTTTCTTTTATTCTTTAGCATATATAAAGCACCAGCCACGTCCATGAACCAATAGTATTTTTTCTTAATGCCACGTGGACCAATCACAACGCTATAAAAATCAACGTTATTCGCAGCTTGCTCCCTTACGTTACGCTCTCTTCAAAAGAGGGAAGGGAAATTCTCCTCAAGAGGATCTGAGTCCAGCACCAGTAGAACCATTTTCCTCGCCAGAGAGAAACCTGAAATCAGAGCAAAAATCGTCCTCTGCCATGGCCGGCAACAGAGCTAGCTCTATTGAATCCTTCGACGAGTCCGAGTCCGAGTACGATGTTGTTGTGGTGGATGACTTGTCCACCTGGGAATTCATCGACCCCTCATCATCTGATGATGACGGTGAAGATCTGGTTGATTTCTCCTTTTATGAACAATTTCCCATGGACGACGTTGTTTCTGGATCTAAAGAAGAGGACAGTCATGAGTTCGGGTCTCCTTCTTCGGATATCTCGATGCAATCGCTCTTGACTGAACTCCAATCGCCCAATCTTGATCATGTTTACGAGGATCAGGTTCAGGGTGACGTTGGTGAGGGTGCTTTGAAGGACGTTGATTATGATAAATATGGCGATGAGTACGATTACGATGACGACTATGATGATGGTTACGATGACGGATATGATTTGGACGATGAACTGGTGCCACTGAGGGTGAGTAATAAGCTTGGCAGGCAGAGGATTAGGAAATTGGGGAAGAGGGCATGCCCTAGGATGAACAAGTCCAAGAGGTTGCCCTATCATTACAATAGGCCTGGCTGTGTTCGTGGCAAGCACGGTCTTGGTATGCAGCATGCTTACATTTAGTGGATTGGGTTGGAGATGCTTAAGGGGGGAGGGGGTGTTTCATGTGGATGAAAGTTGATCTTATATTTGCTCTTCTGTAAGTAAGTAAGTAGGATGCCTTGATTTACATCTGGGATTTCAATTCTAGTTTGACTGCTGTTCTAATTTAGGCTTTAACTGGATATGTGAATATTATTTAGACGCATTTTCGTTTCAAGATCTTTGGTGCTAATTTTGAGATACACGGGGAATGAATTTGCATATTATTTCGAAAATTATTCTTAAAATTTGGTTTGAAATAAATGTGTATGTTTAACATCAACTGGAGGCTTGCTGAATATAAGTAATTGTCCATTTCAGTGTTTGCTCTTGAAGTTGCCTTGTTTAACTGGCTTTGTGTGCCAAGGTCTTAGGAACTAGGTCTAGGTGCCATAACTGAGCTTCCAGCTGTGGTTTGACACTGTGATTCTGGTCTTACTAGTTGATATTATCCCAGTGCAATTGCCGAGACTTACAATGTAAAGGAATCTTGTCATGGTTTTTGCTTTCGGGGAATTCGAACATTTTGTTTCTAGGAAGACTAAGGAAGCCCTTTGAATCATTTGCCTACTAATTCGAGGCGATTTTTGTATTGTCATCATGGCTTGCAGCCTAGTTGGGGGAAGAATCTTGTTTATTTTCTGGGAGGCAACTGAAATACCAATTGCCAATGTGAACTTTGCTGGGGGAAAGAAATATCATGCTCTCTTCATTACCTTTCCAGTTACTAGTTCACCCATCAAGATCTGGTTATAATTGGTTAACTCATTCATTTTGCTTGCTCGATTTCCTAAGCTTCAAAGTACATGAAACTCCTAACAAGAGGTCAATACCTCATGATCATTATGACTAGAATGCTGCTGCTATATGCAGCAGTCAATCAGGTAGAAGGTGCTGCTTCTGGGATCTTTAGACCAAATAAGATTAAAAAATTCTACACATTGGCCTTGGTAAAGTTTCTTCCATGATCCTAATCCAGGATGTGAAGTGGAGGAATCAATTGCGAATGGATTCTACCTAGGTAGTCATGAACAATTGTAGAATGTCCCATATGTTCAGAAGTTTCAGGGGAAAAGGGATTACAACATATTGGATAGGTTGTCACTATAGAGAGCCATTGAGATTCATTCATAATTAATAATTAAGTAGTTGGATGAGTGCTGCCGTTGGAACATGAGAAAGAACTGGAGAGATCACAACTAGCTGACTTTAGCATGAATTATGGCTGTCTGTCTCGATCGGTATCTTTCCTGTGATAATTATTTCTCAACCAAAAATTGGAATGACTGTTAGAGTTTTCCCCGGAGTGACTTTTGCAGGGCTGAGGTTAAATGCTAAGGGAAAATCTAATATTTCACAGGCTTGTCCGATCTGCCTTCCTTTATTTTCTCATTTTCTAAGGTGTTGAGTTATTATCGGCTTTTATGATCTTCTGAAGATGAGAGAAGAAGAAACCCTCCACCAGGGCTCCTGGGGGATTGTTCACGGTGGAAGCATATCCTTTTTCATTTCTTCTTTCTTTTTTGCCTAGTTTTTTCCTTTTACTTTTCCAAAGAATCCTAGTCGACGCAAATCAATGTACGCTGTTATAGCATTTGGCCTTCACCACGACATGACCAGACCACATACACTGTTACTTTTCCTTTGTAGACGACAAAAAGCATTACAGCCAAAAAATTTCTAGTCCACGCATTGAAAGATAAAAAATTCTGTTCACCAGTTTCAATCGTGGCTGCTATTTGTAAATGGCAAGCTGATTAGTGATTAAGCCATCAAGCCCAACTAAGATCGCAAAATAAAAGGCATTGAAAGAGAAAGCCAAGGAGGTCCATACATTGGATTGGGCCACACACTAAGGACGTAATAAGAGTGCTAAAGGTTTCAACCACCCGACCCATTGCGTTCGTGGATCCGAATGATTACTTAGTGAGTACCTGGCCCATGAACAAAAGTTTACAGTCATGTCAATGCACAAAAATCTCCAGTTCGAAAATTATTTCCTTTCTTTTTTATTTCTTTGATACATCAGAACATGATAATTTAAATCAAACTCGAATTTATTTGAGTCAAGACAGTAGTTTAGTTAGTAGAGTATTTTTTCCGAATAAAATGTCTTGAGTTCACGCTCACGGACGCATTTCTATATTTGCTCTTCTTTTAAGCCTTTGATAATAGTATGGGAGTTTTTTTTAAGAAAAAAAAAGAAAAAAGTGAATCTAATTCTTGTCATTAAACTTAGACATATTACCTACTAAAAACTGGATTTAATCAGATGAGTTCCTATCTTGTGACATGATAATTGTATTCCTGATCGTGATTGATTGCCTTCTTGGCTTCTTCTACTTTTGGCAAAGAGTAGAAAAGGAAAAAGGGAAAGAAAGCAGAAACTGAAGCAGTGTTCTCGGCTTGTTACCACTTTTTATAGAGAAAAACTAGAAAAAGAGAAGAAAAGCAGACAGATGAAGCAAAGACTGCGACTAAGGATTCCTCAATTGCCTAAAATTCAGGGCTTTGGATCAAATGGTAAAGAAAAGGGGGGGCGGGGGAGGAAAAACTCGTGATTCCTTCATGGATCGTCTATGAGCATCAGAGAAAAAGAAGAGAGATTTCGATTAATTAACTGATTATCAGACAAATTTACCCTCCAAGTACTAAATAATCAGTATGCCAGCCTAAATGTGTCTTTCTTATCCCTTTTTTATTTATGTTTTATTAGGCATGTTCGGAAAAAATCAGTGTGCCCAATCTAATCTAAGTCAGACCAGCTTAATTAGGTCAGTTTCAATTAAGATTTTTTTTATTTAGATTTATTTGGTTTGAGAAATTCTTCAGTCACACTGGACTCTTATATAGATACTCTTAACTATACTGAACAGGAAATACATGCCTTGACTCCCGATTCCTTTCCTTCTTCCGCTTACGACTCTCACTCGTTATGTTTTTTAGGTGTTCTTTAGTATGTATTTTCCATAATTCTTTATGATGGGGTACCAATGTGCTTCTATTTGCTGAGTGATGGCGATTTATCATTTATTTAGAACTTAAAAATAGCAAAAGATAGATGCATATATAGGAATATTCAGGTCAATATCACACCATAGGGTATAAAACCAACCCGGTGGTTTGAAGTTTTACGAAAATTAAGATTTTTTTATTACTTTTTTTTACTCTAATGGTGTGATTGGATATGGTTTAGTTTTGATATTTTTGTCTTGGGTTTCGTGAAATTAAGTTAAATTGTTTATGAGAGGAAATGTGAGTCCCACACTTGAAATTTTAAGTTTCGTTTTGAAATAAAACACTGTCCAAGTTGAGCCTAGATCTTGCTTCTAACCGCACGAATCAATTCACTTTTTTTTTTCATTTTCAAAACAAGATTCAAAAGAAAACCCTTCCAAATTTAAATTGTTTGGTTTATTAAAGGTTATCAGTTCGAGTCATTGTTTTGGTTTGAAATATGAGAGCTTGGATTGCAATTCAAAGTAAAAAAAAATTATATATTTTTTAGTTTGTACCTTACTTTTCCTTTCACAAACAATTCACTTTTATAATTTTAAAAAAAAACTCATACTAAAACACAATCCAAATATATCCTTCTGCACCAAATTAAACCATGTGTGCCTCTAATTTTATCAATGTAAGTTATTATTGCTACTGAAATACTACCTGATATTCTCTCATTTTTCATTTTTCTTTTTAATCCAAATCCTCTCATCTGTAAGGAGCAATGATATCAACTGCATTTACAATTTTGCAATCTTTTTTATATCTATAATTACCAAAGAAGTTATGTTACTAATGGAGAGATCATAAATAATGAATAATAGATATCTCTGTATTAGTGTACATTGAAGAGGATTTTTTTTTTAAAAAAAAAGGAATTCTTTCACAGGTGCATTGCACAATATGAGTAATGAAGACGGAATCAAGTAGGTTAACGTAAACTCTTTCTTAATACATTCATAATGCAACGATTAAGACAGTTGCCAAACTTTCATTTCTTGCCCCCGCTCTTTATTTCCTTTTACTCGCATTAGAAAAGAAGATAGAACTCCCAATAAAAGTATTACTTATAGAAGAAATGTTCAACAAGAATTTGTTCCAAATCCTACAGAAATAAAATATTTGTGGAGAAAAACGGTGACGGTACACGCGTGCCGTATGTCAACCATACTTTTCCTTTTGGATAATTCTCCACTTCTCATCAGTTTCAATTAGAAAATATTGGAATCAAAACAGATACTCAAGACGATTCTTACTATAAGGTTTTTTTTTCATCGGTAAAAAATGTCATTCTAGATATGGTGTGTTTATAACTCCTTATTATATAATATTTGAACTTGCGTGCTTGTCTCGCAAATATATCAAATAAACTGAACAATTAGTACTTAGCATAAGAATTCTTCCACTTAGGATGAGTAACAATTGAGTGATGTATAGAATCTCCCGTGTATAATTAAAGCCAAACCCACAAGAAAGTCTGCACAAAAATTTGGAAAAATGGACCAGTTAGTGATGCACTTTGATTTCGGGAGAGAATATGATTCAAATTCAAAACCTTCTACTTAATAAGTTGTTCTTTTATAGTTGACATACTATTTTGTCATAATTAGTGACGAACTTTGAGCTCTGTCATGGAGTGATAGCGAGTTACTAGAGACATTCGACTCTCATCACTTTGAAAAATATTACGTTGGTAAAAATAAAATTTTAAAAATTTTATTGTCAACAAAAAATGAAGAATAATTTTATTTAACAGTACATTTCAATAAAAATTTAAAGTTTGATAACTTTGTAATTTTTTTATTTTTTAATTAATAATAGTTACTTGCAATAAAATTTTGATAAAGTATTAATAATTTTTATTCTAAAGTAAAAAAATTATAATAATTTTGAAACATTTATTTGTAATGTGTTTTATCGAAATTAGAAATATATATAAAAAGATATAATGATTGCATAAATAATCAACATATTTAGACTTTAAATTTAAGTCAATTTAATTTCACTTGAAATGTATAAATGCAACTAAGGAGGTCTTAAATAATTAAATGATTAGGTAAATTTGTTATCAACACACTAAAAAGATTAAATATTTAATATAATTTGTTATCCAATATGCTTAATTTAATAATTACTTAATTAATTAATTTTAAATATTTAAGTAGGTTATCAAACAAGGCTAAGGCTATATTAATCCATCTATATCAAGCTAAGATAAATAAGAAATTTTCTTTATGCTGAATGTGTATAGAAAGCTTACTGACTGCGAATGGTGAATTCCTGCCGAGAGAGAGAGAAAGGGAGAAGGGTGCAAAAAGAACTTTTAAAAAGAAATTGCTAATTCAAGGGAAAAAAGACAGAGGAAGGGCCAGTATCCTCATTCATAATTGAGGACTCAACTCAAGGAATATGCATAAAATCACTTGAAACCTCATTGCGCCAACTTTCGAGGCCATAGGAAATAAACAAAAGGCGTGGCAATCGCATCTTCTTTTCTTTCTGAAAAATTCTTACCTTTAGTGGCTTTCCATTTACCATCCACTTACCTTATCTGTGCAAAAATGCCAAAACTCTTTAAGGTACAACTTTGGATCAATGCAAGTGACCACTTTTTAAACCCATATACTTTTATCACATTCATACAAAATGGAATAGTGATTGTACAATTTATTTTTTATTATAATTTAGATAACACTGATACTTTAATTATTAATACTTTCGTCCGGATTCTCTCTCCTATCAATATAGTATTGTCAAATAGTTATAAAAAAAAACTTTAAAAAATATAAAACTTTAAAAGAAATGAGAGAACTCTAAGCGAAATGTTGTAACACATATGTGGTAACTTAAAATTAATAGAGAGAGAATAGAGGAGGGATTGGAAGAGAGGATCTTGAGTGCTAATACTTTACTTATTGAAAAATGTAAAATGACATATATCGTGAAATAACTTCCCTAATATAAAATAATTTATTCTCTTTGTCTCAAATTACTTATTAAATTTAAAAGTTTCACATAGGTAAAGGCAATGGCTATTTTTGGTTTAATTTTTTGTTTTTGAAATAAAGTTTGGTATGATTTATTGAGTTAAATGACTGAAAATCATTTTGAAACCTTAAATATAATTAATGTTCTATTTAAAAAATTAATAATTATGAGAATAAAGTTAAAAAAGAACGATGAAATGATTTCTTAAATCGACGAATTAACAAGTATTTGGGAACAAAAAATTAATAATTATTTGACAAGTAATTTAAAAAGAAAGAAGTATATTTTGAAACGGAGGGAGTAGTCTCTCTTATTAATAAGGAGGTCCCATGTTTTATCACCGTTGTCCTTATATTTAATTATATAAAATAATGTTATTGACGATATTTCCTATTGATGGATATGTTGATCTAGAATGTCATAGCCGGTAGCATGTGTTATTGATCATAGGCAGTTTCTCTGTTTTGCTTGCTTGGGGAGGGGGAAGGAGGGGAGGTACTTGAGTATGCTGCCTCCTTTTGTTTTTTTTTTCCTTAGAAGATTATGCATAGATTTATGATTATCCTTCTTAAATATTATTTATTACCTCAACAACGAACAAATCAATGGTAATATGCGAATAATGCAATTTTCTCTTTGGCAATCAGCAGCTGGTAGAGTTTCGAGCACTTCAGAAGTAACAATAAGAGAGGATAAATACTTGAGGTTAAAGGGATAATTGTTTTCTTATTAAAACAAGAAAAGGGGTAAGTCTTATAAATAGTAGACCATCTATTTGAAGGCTTTACTTGGATTGGGTTCCACACGGAACCCAATGCAAATTTCTAATCTCACATCTTACTTTTTCTCTCATAAAAATTTCTCTCTCCCGAAATCCAAGACAGAAAATCTCAAAACCAAACTCTATCCAATCACATCCGAAGTAGTGGTGTTCTATTTACTTTTGAGGTATTGATGTAAGTATATATATTTAGGGTCTACTTGGATTGGATTCCATACGGAACCCAATGCAAATTTTTCATCTCACATCTCACTTTTTCTCTCATAAAAATTTCTCTCTCTTGAAATCCAAGACAAAAAATCTCAAAACCAAATTCTATCCAATCACACCCTTAGAAAGTAAAAGAAAATAGAAAGATATTGATGCTCTGATGATATCTCCAACCAATGATTACCAGATATGGAAAATTAGTTAAGCACAATTTATAATTGAGCAATTCGTAATTTATTCCCTTTTTTTTTTATAAATGTAATTTATTCCTATTTCCTTCCACTCTTTTAGTCCAGAAATATTGGGTTGGCCAATCAAAATTCTCTGTTATTTTGAATTCAACTTGACTTTACATATCTTATTGCCTCCGATATACAACTTTGTTGGTAAGGGATGTTTTTACCAACAGTCAACGCCTTGCTATATTGTTTATTAGCTTACGAACACCTTTTTCTTTAATGAACACCCTTAAAAGGAAAAAAAAGAAAAAGAAAAATCCAAATTTCGGTTGATCAGCTTGTGATACCAAAACTTGAATCAGAAACTATGTACACGCTACATCAAACTCAAAGTAAAGAATTTTTCTAATTTTTTGAGTTTTAGAGCAATTTATCTCTGATTTTTGTGGCAATCCAAATACTACACCCTAAGAATTTGCAGAATACCCTGAACATGTGTTGAATTTTTTGTGTTCTCCAAGCTATTTAATGCCAAACATTTATTCTATTCTCCAATCTTAGCTCCTTCTTTTGCTTTAAGGGAGGGAATAGTCACAGGCGCAGCGGGTTTTCCGGGGGCAGGACGAAGGGGTGAAAGCTGTCAGTCTGACTTGCAAACTCAGACTCAGACTCGGACGACTGAGAAATGCCCATACTCCGTCCCTTTGGAATTCTATCAACCCTAAAGCACCACCTCCCCCCCTGGCCCCCCTCCCCCTAACCCGGCCTTCCATATCCCCTAGAAGCTAAGCATAAAATCGCCTAAAGTTGTACTCGACTTCGTATACATCTTGTCTGATTGCTGCTTAAAATAACAATAAAAGAATTCAACCAAATTCAAACTTTTACAGCTCAATTGTTCTGCTGCTTCTTAGTAGCGAAGCAATTTTCATTGCCTTCATTTGTTATATATAAGTTTCATGGTCTGATTTTTTGCCTTTCTTCTTTGTTGTATTTTCTACTATTTAATTTGTTCTTCTTTTTGTTTAAATGTTGGGAATCAAATCCACTGTAGTAGGTGTTCGTACATATAGGGCTTCTTTTTCTCCAAATAATTCCATTTGGTTGCAAACTGCAAAAGGTGGCCGAGAGAAAAGCTTTAAACCAACCAATGTCTGCAGGTGTAGAAGCAGTAGTAGGAGCAGTAGGAGTACCGCTTGAGCCATGAACTCCCAGAGAAGAAGAAAGCCTGCAGGAGGCCGCAAACAGATCTTCCCAAATTTAGCAACAAAAATACAGTCCAAATCTTGCAATTGAAAGAGAGATATATGTATGAACAGTACTGCAAAGGCAAGAAAGACCGCTCTGTCTATGTGTAGTGGGAATATGTTCTGCAGCACATGACTAGTCAAGGCCGTGGTGTTGGTGGGAGAAGGGAAGAAAGAGAACTTTCTGATGATGAGACAAGACGGATCCGGAAGCTCACCGAGGTGCCAAGACTGTGGAAACCAAGCCAAGAAGGACTGCTCTTTCTTGCGTTGCAGAACTTGTTGCAAAAGCCGAGGGTTTCAGTGTCAAACCCACGTCAAGAGCACTTGGGTCCCTGTCTCCAAAAGGCGTCCCAGGCACCAGCACCAACTTTCCTCCTCTATTATTCCTCAACACCAGCAGCTCCCGGAACCAAACCCTAAAAGATCCAGAGAGAATCCTTCATTAGGTACTGCTTTTCACAGATCCATGGTGGTGCACAATCAGTATACTATTTGCATACGTTTAGAAAGCAGGAAGAGCTTGCATAATTTATTTGATTGAGAGGGTGCCCTCTGAACTGCTATAAATAGTAACCAGCCAACAACCCTAATCTTCTCTGCAGCTTCCTTTTGCTGTACAAAAATTTGTAAACAATTCTGTGTATATATTGGAAAAGAATAGTTGAGAGTAATTAATTCAGGTCTAGTTTTCTAGGTCTATTCGCTAGCTTAACTTAAACAAATGCCCAGAAAATGGCATGCGAGCTTGACTAGTTGTTTGATTTGTGACCATTTCTAGGGTTAATAGAAGGGAATTTTCCGGCAGAAATTAGCTTCCCGGCTGTATTCAGATGCGTTAGAGTGAGCTCCGTGGACAATGTGGTTGATCAGTTTGCATATCAGACATCAGTAAACATAGGTGGGCATGTCTTCAAGGGGGTACTTTACGATCAAGGCCCTGCAGAGAGCAAATACATTGCCGGCGAGACCTCCTCCGGCGCTGGCGGTGGCTTTCTTCAGCAGCAACCTAATCTCATCACAACGGCTGCTGCTGCTCCTCCTCCTACTGCTACTAGTTCCGCTTCCGCAACTTCGTACCCTAGTCCTTTTAGTGCTTTCATGCCTGGTACACAATTTTTCCAATACCCAAAATCTTGAACAAACTTTGCCCATTAATTTGCTGTTTGTTTCCTCTACATATTATGTGCATTATAAAAGTTCATGATGTTTAATTCCTAACAAGATACCCAGCATGAATAGAAGAATCAAGAGATTAGCAAGCAATTCAAATACAAAGTCCTTTACAAGTTGTTTTTCAGTTCCAATGGAAGAATTATTGGCTCTTGTCTGTGATTTAAAAAAAAAAACGCTGTGTTGCGTGTGGTGCTGCAATTGGTCTTGTTATACATCTCCTCTAGGCTCTATAGTTTTACTTTGCCTCAAAGTGAACACATTTTACTAGTTGTTTATCAACTTCGAAGTCACTTTTCCCCTGAATTTCCGTCTGATTGCCGGCTAATTTCAAATGGGTCGTAATCTGTGTTTTCTAAGTATATAGGATGGGATAAAGATGACTCTTGGATTATTTTTAATTCTGTTACTTAGCGATTTAATTCTCTCGTGATTAACCATAAACACCAAAATGCAAAGTGTTTGGCACGTACCTTATTCTCATATTCGCCCACAATCTATCCAGCCATCCAGATGCAAAAGGGCATTCAATTTTGAACAAGTATATACACTCTTGATTATAATCTGAATAATTAATAATTCGACTACAATTCGAATGATCAGCAACGAGTTACGTAGAAGGAAAATAACCTCGAGAGATTATTTTCTAACGCTATATATAATTAATCATTAGTCGACCAAAGTTAATCTGTCTGTTATATTTAATCATGGTCGGCTGGTAGCATATGATCGTTTCTTTGGTAATGCTTCCTGGAAACTACGTCCTGGCTTTCAGCAGTACTGCATACACTGTTGTGCATTATCATTGGAGAAGTAAACTTTTGGTTTCATCATTAGAGTCTGTGACATCAAGCGGAATCGGTGAATTAACTAATAATGAGAAGCTAACCGGCCTTGAGACCAAAGTTAAATAGTAGTAGTTTTTGAAGCAAAAAGATTAAAGAAGCATCTTGTGCATAGTTTAGAGGATAGTGACTCCAAGCAGAAAGCACCAAGTAAGCCACATGTTCAGCCTTTTATCATAAAGAGATACACACAAACACACACTGTGACTCTAACTAAGGGAGAAAAGACTAAAAGATTGGTATCCCAAAAGAGAGTTTGAGTTGAGTGACACAACCCCAGAATATATCCCAAGTACTAAAGAGAGAAACCCAAAAGTTATTATGCAAAGCAAGCTTGTGTTTGGTGTAGAAATCCTTGTACTGCATTCTCATTTCTCTCACTCAAGCTTGGCTTTCAGATGAAACTTTCCCATTTATAGTAAATTTTAAAATCTACCTTTTTTGGAAGGACAAAGAGAGCAAACATCAAAGCATTGATAACAATCTTTTTCTAGAAGAGTTACCAGCATTTTGTGCCCTTGTATAACTAAAGAAAACATCAAAGAGCGCTAGACAACCGATCTAGCATTATGTATGCGAAACAGATTGGGATCGGTGTCTCTTTAAATACGCGCTAACCCTAGCTAACTCGGGACCAAAACCAGGCAGGCATGGAGAGCGCTTTTTGGAAAAGGAATATCTATAATCTAAATAATATTATACGCGGTGCGCGTTTCTGGCATTTTAACTCTGATAGTTGGAGCATTGAGGAGATAATGAAGGATATGATGCTTTTGAAGCTTGCAGCGCATGGGAAGATAAAGAAATTTTGTGTGCTCGTACGGACCCATGCATGCGGATTGCATTCTCATTTTTGCTTATATTTCTCCGGTATTACTAATATTATTTTATAGTGAAGGAATGATTATTCAAGAATTACCACTTAATAAGTTAAACAAAGTAATACTGGTGAAGCGGCATGTGGATTGCATTCTCATTTTTGCTTATATTTTTTTAATAATGTTAATATTATTTTATGGTAAGAGAATGAGTATTCAAACCGATCACTTAATAAGTTAAGCAAAGTAATGCAAGTGAAGCGGCACTCCAGCCAGGCCCTCTTGTCTAATTGCATATGATTCATAATATATATTTTCTCATTTAACCGTGAAGAATTTAAGGTTCCAGACTACCCAAAACCAGCTCAGTACAGATTGTCGGGTGTTGCTAAGAGAGAAATTTGTTGAATAATGTATGCATTGGCAACACCTGGGCAAATTCATTTTGTTCGTCCGAAAATGCGGCATTGAAATTTCTGCTGAATTCTGTTACTCTTTAATTTTGCAATTTCGGAGATTGATTCAAGTTGTGGAAAAGCAAAAATCAAAACAGCAAACAGATCATGCAACCGTACCTGGATGACAATACTGGGGTGTGAAGGCGAAAGTAGATGTGCCATGCGTGATTGACTCAACGGCGCCGGGACCCATTCGCCGAACACACGATCTTCGGTTGGCTTTCCCGACTCGACAGCATCGGTACTTCAATTTTGTCCTTTTCTGGTCGCCCCCCGCTTTGCAAAATTTTATGATCCTAGTTTTTCTTTTTTAAGGAAAATTATTATTGAAATAACTTATTTATACGTACTTTTATCCAAATTCACTTACAAATCTTTGCTTCATCTCCATTTAAAAAGTATCATAGCCCAGGATTTCAGAAAAACAGAAAATCTCATCACTAATCTGATTTTACGGAGTTAAGATTAATTAATTAATTATTAAATTCTTATCTCAAGTTTGATATTGATATCTATCTTTGTAAGAACAACAAAATAATTTTTCCACTTGTAATAGCAATAAATTTCTTTTTCAAGAGTGAGCATCATAATCTTTCCAAAAAAAAATAATAATAAAGGAAGAAAGAAAATTTTCGCTTAGTCCAAATTCATTACTCACTCTATTCCATAATATTTGCTACATTTAAACATTTTATTTATCACAAAATATTTGTCTCATTTATAATAAAAATTTAATAAAATTTTTTGGTCTTACCCTTCTTTTAACCATTATCCAATTTCTAATAAGTATATTTGTTATTACACTTTATTGGTGAAAAAGTAACTCAATTATAGTGCAGACAATACTTTTGGTCAACATGTGCTGAATAGATTTTCAGTTGTTAAATTTTAATCTAACGGTTAAAAATTTATTTCATAGTTAAATAATTATTCACCTACAAAATAATCATTCAATAATAGTAGAATAATTATTTAGCTATAGAGTTAAATAAACTTTAATAATTATTCACAATGTGTGAATTTTTAATTATTGGATTAAAATCAGAAGGTTGAGATCTAATCAACAAGTGCTAAAAAAAGTATTATTTACACTATAGTCAGATAAAAAAAAAGATATATAAGTTTTTATATTTTAAATTGTATACATTTTAATAAATTTTTAATATGTATAAAATATAAAAATGAAACAAATATTATGGGCGTAACAAGTAACAACTAAATCCTCAAGCCGAAGTCTCTCTTTGGTAACACAAATATGGATGCAGCCCAAAGTCGTGAAGGTCCATAATCAGTAAAACTCCATATTCGTTCGAAGCCTTTAATAGGGAGCACAAACTATACAATAGCCCAAAATCATTGCCATGTACACCTCATAAGAAGCCCATCAAGAAGCCTAAAGATCGCCGGCTGCTCACCCAAGGGCCCAGTGTCTACCGCATATTGGCGCCAAAAGTATCGACCTTTTCCCGCCAAACTCAACCTCCGGATTTCCGTCCCACTTCCCACTTCCCAGCTCCAACCAAAACCTCCTTCGCCCCGTTTCTCTCTCTCACGCTCACACACACATAGATTATGGCTTCCGATTCATCTCCGGCCAACATCCACGGCGGTAATTTGCTGCTTCTTTTTCATTTGCTTAACTTTATTTATATGGAGGCCTCGTGCGATTTTCCTGGTTTGATTTGTTCTTTAGTTCCTCAATTTGGTACAATTATTTCATAATTACAGGCCCCTCATCACCGGATGATACACTGTCCAGCCCAATCGGAAACACGTTCTCTTCACCAGGCGATACTAATCGCCGGAAACGTGGTCGCCGCTCATCTGCTGCAGCATATGCTACCCCACCTCCTCCTACTAGTGGCCGCTTTACCACTCCTGAGGCAACCCCGACCCCATCTAGCACAAATCCACACCGACGTGGTCGAAGAGCGTCCTCTGCGACCCCAACTGCTGCGACACCTTCCTCCACTGACGATATCCCGCCGTCCTCAGAAGCTGGTGACGGTGACGATGCAGATGAGACCCCGCCAATGTACGTATGGGGCACTAACATAAGCGTCCAAGACGTGAACGCTGCAATTTTAAGGTTTCTGAGGCATTTTCGCGAACACCCTTCTCAAATTGAAGGCAAGTACATGAGGGCAATTCACTCCGTGATCGAAATGGAAGGCGATTCACTTGAAGTTGATGCACATGATGTGTTCGATTATGATACTGATTTGTACACTAAAATGGTTCGCTATCCACTTGAAGTTCTGGCTATTTTTGATATTGTGTTGATGGATATGGTTAGCAGAATTAACCCCCTGTTCGAAAAGCATATACAAGCAAGGATATTCAATCTCAAGACCTCTACCTCGATGAGAAATCTCAATCCATCTGGTCAGATTATGATTTTCTTGCACAAGCTCTTTTACCCATCTCTTTGTCATAAATGAAATTGGAATAAGTTTTTTCTCTGCTTTTTTAGATATTGAGAAGATGGTGTCACTGAAGGGAATGATTATACGTTGTAGCTCGATCATACCTGAGATTAGGGAAGCCATATTTAGGTGTCTCATATGTGGATACTACTCTGATCCTATTGTTGTGGATAGAGGTGATATGGTTGTAATATGCGTCTTGTTGTTGCTCATATACATTTTCTTAATGTTCATTCTTTACTAGCATTTTTGCGCTACAGGAAGGATTATCGAGCCTACAATTTGTGGAAAGCAAGAATGTCTTGCGCGGAATTCTATGACCTTGGTTCATAATAGATGCAGGTAATGAGTCGACCATAATTACTTGTCATAGTTATTGTGATGAATTGATGAATGCTGAATGAAATATGCACCTGGGAATGAAGCTAGCTCTTGTATTTATTTAATTACTATCAACTTCCCATGGCATATCTGCTTATAGGTTACTTAAGCGCATGTTATTGAAGGCTCTTGCACTTGATTTATGTCCATTTAAGTTGGATGGCGGCAATTTGGTTTTACTTTATAAACCCAAATTAGTTTCTTGCTTTCCTCATTCATCTTATATATATGCCAGAACATAGTTACCCACGATTAAAGGATATATTGTCATCAGATCCTTGTCAAAATTACTGTTTGTACTGAATTCCTTCTGGTAATAAAGAGGTTGAATGTAACAGAAAATCCTCGTTATAGCTGGGAATAAGCTTGGCACTAAGCTTCTAATAGCTAGCGAAAAAAACTGCTACATTAGACACTTTTGCTTAAGCAATTACTCCTGCATATTCCTGCATATTTTAGGTCAGAAAAAAAACCTCTTCTTTTAACTAGTCTTCCTTCCAAACAGGTTTGCTGATAAACAGATTGTGAGACTCCAAGAAATACCGGATGAGATCCCAGAGGGAGGAACACCTCACACGGTAAGCTTGTTAATGCATGACAAGCTGGTGGATGCAGGGAAACCTGGCGACAGGGTTGAGGTAAGACTATGCATCATTCAAGATTTCCCCCCTAAAATATACACAATAGTTTATGATCATTTTTGGTGCTAATATGTTCTGATGGATGTGTTCCTGCTTATCAGGTTACTGGGATTTACAGGGCTATGAGTGTTAGAATTGGACCAACACAGAGAACTGTAAAATCAATATTTAAGGTAAAAGTTCATTTCCCTTTTTGTGTTTGTTAAAAGTCTTTGAACCCTTGGTCAAATCTCCTTAGGAATTGCAAGAAAATAGAAATTGGCCATAATAAGATTATGGCAACACTGTGTGCAGCTGAAACCCCTGACATACCATTTTAATTCCAGACATACATTGATTGTCTTCACCTAAAAATGACTGACAAGTCAAGAATGCAAACAGAAGATCCTATGGAAGCTGAAACTGGTACTGGTAGAAACACTAATGACAGTTCTGACTACGGCGATAAGGTACTTCCAGGCTTTTGTTTTTCTTCATTCTTAACTTCAAGAACTTGGTTTCTAGATTTTTTTTCAACATAATAATTCTTCTCCGCACTGCAGGTCGAGAAGTTAAAGGAACTTTCTCGACAGCCTGATATTTATGAAAGGTTAACGAGGTCTTTGGCACCAAACATATGGGAGTTGGATGACGTAAAGAAAGGACTTCTTTGCCAGGTAATAATTCACAGTAGATGGAACATATCAATCACCAATGCTCAGGAGGAAAAAGTGCCGGTTGCAATATTAGTTCTAGTGTCACTGACTATTTGAAACTTGGTCCTTCTATAGCTTTTTGGTGGAAATGCATTGAAGTTGCCATCTGGGGCAAGCTTCCGGGGTGACATCAACATTCTTCTTGTTGGTGACCCTGGAACCAGTAAATCGCAGCTGCTGCAGTACATTCATAAGTTGTCTCCTCGTGGTATCTATACCAGTGGCCGAGGAAGCTCTGCCGTTGGATTGACTGCTTATGTTACTAAAGATCCCGAGACTGGCGAAACTGTATGATATTTACCCTGGACCTATGTATTCATTTATTGTTATAGTCATCATGGGAAAATGAAATTGACGGCACAAACCGCACAACCTTACAGGTTCTAGAAAGCGGAGCACTGGTTTTGAGTGATAGAGGGATTTGCTGTATTGATGAATTTGACAAAATGTCTGATAGTGCAAGGAGCATGTTACATGAGGTGAGGTTCTACAATATCTATTCTTTTGTTGGCTTTATGACTGGAAAAGATTTTAGATTTTTGTATCATTTATTATCATATGTTGGGAAGCTAAATTGGTCCAATATCTCTCAGGTCATGGAGCAACAGACTGTCTCAATAGCTAAGGCAGGCATTATTGCTTCCCTTAATGCCAGGACTTCAGTTTTGGCTTGTGCAAATCCTATTGGCTCACGTTACAATCCTCGTTTATCTGTGATTGATAATATTCATCTCCCTCCTACCTTATTATCCAGGTACAACTCTGAAAGCTTATTCTTTTAGGATATCAACTCATAAAGCTTTTTAACCACATGATATCATATGTTACAGCAACTACAGCTACTGATTAGACTGCTTGTGTAGGGTGCTGACGTGACTTAGGCCACCTAAAACTAGAAATTTTGTCTGAGCACTTGATAGAACACAACCTACCATGTCTTGGAACAGTTTTCAAGATTAAACATTGCCTTAGTCCAATTATATTATGTTCTCTTTTGGGTTCAAACTTGCGTTAGAAGATCTTGCTATATCGAGACTCATGTCAGAGCTCTTTCTGACCTGTCATTATTTTTATAGGTTTGATTTGATCTACTTAATTCTTGACAAAGCTGATGAACAAACAGACAGGCGTCTTGCTAAGCATATTGTGGCACTACACTTTGAAAGCCCTGAGGTCCTTCTGTTTTTTCCGAAGTTTTCTGATTGATGACAAACTGGAAATTCATTGTTAAGCTAGCTGCTTGTCCTTGCTTGCAGAATTCAGAGGACTTCATAGACCTTCCAACATTGACTGCTTATGTGAGCTATGCTAGAAAAAACATACACCCAAGGATATCTGATGAAGCTGCCGAAGAATTGACAAGGGGGTATGTTGAAATGAGACGAAGAGGAAATTTCCCAGGCAGTAGTAAGAAGGTATGGTGCTTTTGTCTCTTTATGCATTCTGATGATTAATACCTAGTTATTTGGTTTATCGTGCTAATTAGATCATATGGACAAAGTCATCATTTTAAAATTGCTTCTCTTTTTGAAATTTCTGTGGTAAACTTGCATCACTTAGATTTTCGTTTTCTTCAGGTGATAACAGCGACTCCGAGACAAATTGAGAGTTTGATACGCCTCAGTGAGGCTCTAGCTCGAATTCGTTTCTCAGACTGGGTTGGTATCTGTTTGCTCATGACCTAGCACACAATTTATAGAACACGTATTTACAGTAGTTGCTGGATCTCTGCTTGCAGGTTGAGAAACAAGATGTTATGGAAGCATTCCGGCTTCTTGAAGTTGCAATGCAGCAATCTGCAACAGACCATTCCACTGGTTTATACTTCTTGCTCAATTATAGTTTTCAACTTAATCTACAAAAAATCACCCTAGATAGTATAGAGTAGATCTTCCAAATTAAGTTGAGGTAAAATGCACCAATTGGCTCCACCATAAAAAGTCGATTATGAACCCAGAAGAATATTCTCTCACCTGTCCCGAATACTGTTATATGTTTCCTAAGCCTGATTTGGGTGCAATCTGGCAAGCATTATTGTATCTGGGTTGATAGTTGTCTCATTGTCAATTTTTATAATGGATGCTTAACAGGCACAAGGCATGTGTTGTTCCTTGGATAGTGCTAGTTTTCACGTGATTGTTAGTGTAGTGTTCTCTTTAGCAGCATTAAATATTTTTTGATATGTATTTGGTAACAAATTCCTCACTTGTAGGAACCATCGACATGGATCTCATTACAACTGGGATTTCTGCAAGTGAGAGGATGAGAAGAGAGAATTTGGTATTGACCACCCGCAACATAATTATGGAGAAAATGCAGATTGGTGGATCATTAACCCGCTTAATAGAGGTTGGTAGAATATACTTTTCTACTCTATTACTTAGCTTCAGAAACAAATAGAGAAGCTGATTCGTGATGGAACTGTTTTGGTTAGTTACTTGAAGAGTTGAAAAGGCAAAATTCTGCTGTTGAAGTTCACCTCAATGATGTATGTAATCCCTTTCTTTATGTATTAATTTTTGGGTGTGCATGGTGGGTGTTGGGCGGGGGGAGGGGGATGGGTTGTTTTAGCACAGCCAGCAATACAACTGATGATTTTACTCTTCCACTGGGTATCAGCTGAGAAATGCACTAGCAACGCTCGCAAGCGAAGGTTTTGTTGTCCTGCATGGTGACAGCGTGAAGAGAATATGATGGAGAGTTGAGGGACGTGAGACAACTGGTAAAATTGTTTCAGATTATTCTTAATGTCGCTGCAAATCGAAAGAAGAAGACATGACTGTCTCGGGCTGCATTCAGTAATCCGGAGGAAATGTAATCTCACTGACCAGCTAATCACTCTGTTTCAACGAGCTAGATTGCCCGAGTCATTGTTGATTGTATGCTGGCTGGGTGATCCTTCCAAAAAAGTTAAACATCATGCTGGCTGGGTGGTCCTTCCAAAAATGAGGGTTTGGTTCCAATTTTTATGCGCTTGCGGCTCTCATTACCTGGGTAGGATTTCGGACACTGTATTATGAAGTTTATGTATGACTTGAGAATTTTGTACAAGATATCAAAATCCAGATGCATATGTAAATTAATTAAGACCTTTGCCGAGTATGGGAGGCTCAATCTTGCAGTCTCCCCCCTCTTCCTACGCCCCCCCCTCCCTAGTATTGGCTAACTATTTTAAGTGCTGATTATTATCCCGAGAGCTCGAGACTGAACTTGCTAAGTTAGGAACAAGAATGGCTGGAAAAATGATGTTGCTATATGGGCTGTCATGGAACAAAGCGGATATGATTTTGATCCTCTTTCTCGTCTTCTTTATCTTCTACTTTTTTTTTTTGTTGGGAACTTATTCCCTTTGTCTTTTGTTAAAAAAAATTAATTTCCTATAAAATTTTCCTTAAATAGATAAATATGTTAAAAAATATTACGAATATTATTTAAAAATAAATAATTCAAATAATTTTAATAATTTAGAGAGAAAAATTTTAAAAAATAAAAAATAATTATATTACAATCAATAAAAATTTATATTACAATAAAAAAATATATTATTTAATATACAAATAAAATTATATTGTGAAACAATTTTCGTATAGCCTTACATTTTTTTGGGGGTGCGGGAGAGGGGGCGATGCAAATATCTCTCGATCATTTGATAAGGTAATGACGTTGCTAGGGACATGTGGCCGTGGCCTGTCCATAAAACATAGGATTCAGACTGCTTGTTTTTTGGATGTCCAGATGCTGGTCACCTCAGGCCACGTGTAGAAGCAATTTTTAAAATTTAAAGAATGTTTATAGGCACCCTACTCTTAATAATAATAACACCAATTATCTCCACAGCCACACTCCACGCTTCTTAATAATAATAATAATAATAATAATAATAAATAATTATCTCTATATCCATACTCGACATTTCCGAACATATTGCTCCTAAAAAGAAAACTTCCATGAAGACGACCAACCTTCTTCAAAAAAGAAAAAGAAAAAGACGTCCAACTAATTATTGAATTCGTAATAAATGAGGACAGGAAGATAAGACGCATCGGGGATTGGGTTTGAGTTTGACAATAAATAAAAGAAAAAAAATTATGAATGAACCATCTCTAATTTCAACTATTTTCTTTGTCATTTTTGTTTCAAAAAATCTATTTTTTCCCCGTGTTTAGAATAGGTCGTTCGCTTATGAAATAGTGGATCCTTTCCTGAATTCCATATTACTTTTTCATAATTCGAGTTTATTTCAAATTTCAAATGAAAATAAAAATGGAGAGCTAATCCATATGAAGCCTAGAAAGTCTAGAACAATTTGAGTGATGCACTATATTGCAATCATTTTCATCTTGATTGTCTTACTTTTTATTGATCACAATCATTTAAAAAATATATAATAATTTCGTCCTTCCCAAATGACCCTTATATTTTTTTTAAGTTATAATATATTATAAAGTAATAATTCATTATTTATATATACACTTTATTAAAAATTTTTCATATCAATTTATATTTCTTCACTCTCATATTAATAAAAATATATCTTAATAAAAGATGTATAAAAATCTTTAAAAAATGATTATTTTGTATTTTAAATATTAGAAAAACTTATGAACAAGTTGCAACAAATACAAGAGAAAAGGACTATAAGATCAAATGCCCCTTTTATGAGCCATTGAAAAGAAGCATGCTGCCATTTTTTTTTTGAAATGGAATACCAATAAAAATGAGAACTTCTTAATCATTAAATTTTTTTATGGTAAAATGTTTCATAATTTTGGAAATAGGAATGAAAAGAATAGCCAAATACAAAAGTAAGATAAATCAATAATGGTAAAATATAAATATGATAAACCTCAATAGGTGATATATTGTGGGCATACCAAAAAAGAAAAGAAAAGAAAGTTATTGAACAAATTATAATTATTTCCTAATTAAATTGAGCAACTACAAAACCACAAAACACAAATAACACAAACTTTGTGGCGTTAAAAGAAATATAAAAAGATTAGGGAAAGAATGGTAATAATCAAATTTATAGAAGGCAGAGGACTGGATGAGTCTAACACGGAAAACGTGAATGATTAGAAGGCGGTAAAGAAATTTCAGTGATTCACTCCTTCTCGTCTCGTGACAGTGATCTGATCGAATCTGTTTACTGTTACGAAGAGAGAAGGTACAAGTCCTCTGCTGGGAGTTGCAGTAGCTTAGATAAACTCATAAAAGCCTTTGTAGAGAGAGAGAGACAGTGGGTCGCACTACACCGAACGGTCAAGATGGGAGAGCCACGGCGAGGAGGATGCTGCCCTCCGATGGATCTGTTCAGGTCTGAGCCTATGCAGCTGGTCCAAATCATCATCCCCATCGAATCCGCTCACATCACCGTCGATTACCTCGGCGAGCTCGGCCTCATCCAATTCAAAGACGTTTGTACCTTCTATCGCACTACTTAATGCAAATTCACATTTTTGCAGAAACTCATTCGCTGAACTAGTTAATGCCAATGATTGTGATCATAGTAGCTTAGTTTAGTTAGGATCTATATCTCGCTGATTATCTCGCTGATTAGAGAAACTAGGTTTTACTTTTTTCCCTAATTTTTGTTCTCCGACATGTAGGCATTTCCAATTTTGTTTATTGCTTGATTTTATAGCGTTGATTGTTAATTTGAGATGAGAGTTAATGGAATAGGAATACTTTGACAGAATTCGATATTTGCTTGACTAATCAGAGGATTGGTTGATAAGTTTCAATTTCGGACATTGGAATCATTGGTTGCTAGGGTTCCAGCAGCAAACAATGTTCTTGTCCTTTCCTTTACTTTTTCTCCTCATGATTAAATGGATTTGCTTGATTGACTATGAGATATGCAATCTTCGAAGCTTATGTTTCGTCTGCATTGGCCCTTTTCCTGACGTCTGTGTTCTAATTTTTTGAGCTTTCAGCTGAATGCAGAAAAGAGCCCATTCCAGCGAACATATGCAGCTCAGGTACCCTTTTGTTTCGTTAAATTGATTGGGTAGACTTTTTTGACCGTGCATTTGACTCGGTTGCATACAAGTTACTGGATTTACCTTGATAGGTGTTGACCGTTCAAAGTTTATTACACGCTCTATAATTTAACATAACTGGATTTGGAATGTCGGTTAGGGTACTAGTATTCCTCTTCTCTAATTATTCCTAAAAGATGCCCTTCTGGTGTTTGGTTACTGCAAACTTTTGTTCCTTTATAATTCGTTCGTAAATTGCTGGTGCTTCTGTTTGCTTGAAGATAAAAAGATGTGGAGAGATGGCACGCAAAATACGATTTTTTAAGGATCAAATATTGAAGGCAGGTTTGTCACTTCCAGTGAAATCTGAAACTCAAGCGGATACCAACCTGGATGATTTGGAGGTACAACAAATAATGATTGATAATTCCCCAATCCTAGTGACTGGTGTCTTAGTCTTTGCTAATCCTGTTGAACAGATAAAGCTTGGAGAACTTGAAGCTGAGCTAGTCGAAATAAATGCAAACAGTGAGAAGTTGCAGCGTTCCTACAATGAGCTAGTGGAATATAAGCTTGTCTTACGCAAGGTATAGCTGTCTATTTACCAATGCTTTGTTATTTTATGTATTCTCATGTTAAGCTCTTGCAAAACCTATTTGGAGAAGACTCTAGTGTTGTAGGAACACTGAATTTAATTGCTTGAATTTAAAATATATCTTGTTGATGGTTTAATACTATCTTGAAGTTTGTGAAGGGGAAGACTATAAATAGGGGTGCTAAACAAATACCTAACATGGCCATAAAATAAATTGTAATTCCTTTATTTTTTTTTTATCTGCAAAGGACCCGTCCTTCGTTGGACAAGGGAAAATAAACATTAACTACTAAAGATGATTATCCTTTAGCACAATTAGTTTTCAGCAGAGCGACAATGTTGACAGGTTGCTTAACGGATAACAGTTTAAGAAGTTCCTAGATTGTTTTAAAGAAATATGTGTCAAATTGATTATGGCTATTGTTATACTTTGAACCTATGTTTAAATAATGAAATTGCTGATTCTTAGCCGAGTTAGTCAATCAACGCTAAAAGTTTTGATTATCTTTCAGGTTTGGTCTCTCATTTTCATAGTCCAATTTATCATAATGGAAGTATTGATAACAGCGGCTGCTTTGCATTTTGTCATGTGAACGTGTGTCTTCTCCAGGCTGGCGAATTTTTCCACTCAGCACTGAGCAGCGCTGAAGCACAGCACCGGGAATACACATCAAATCAGAGTGGTGAAGTATCATTAGAGACACCTCTTTTATCAGAGCAGGTATAAAAGGCAAGCTGTAATTATTTATGAGCAGGTTTTGATCCATTCAAATTACTGAATAACTTCTTCTGATGGTTGGATTACCCAGGAAATTGCTACTGACCCATCTAAGCAAGTGAAGTTGGGTTTCATCTCTGGACTTGTTCCTAGAGAAAAGTCCATGGCCTTTGAGAGGATTCTATTTCATGCAACAAGGGGTAATGTGTTTCTGAGGCAATCTGCTGTTGAGGAGCCTGTGACCGACCCTGTCTCAGGAGAGAAGGTTTCTACCCACAATCTTCTGTATACAGATGTATAGACAGATAGGGTATCTTACTGTGTTTAGTCTCTTCCTTCAAGGATTAGGGGCTTTTATTTGGGCATTTAACAACTGACAGCTATATAGTCTCAGAGCATGTGCGTATCTTAGTTTTTCAGGTTTAAGATTTTGACTACTGCAAATACTAGCCGGTGGATGTAAATTTCCCTTTTTTTTTTTTTTTTTTTTGGGTCTGTGGTGGAGAACTTGGCTATGCCTCTTATTTGGCTTCTTGTTACCAACAATATATACCTGGGGGTAATGAGGGAAAATCTTTGAGAATGTTTATATGAAATCTCTTCTAGCCAAAAGGGCATTAAAGAATGCGACCTAGTGCAGCATTAGGGAAAAAGTGGATGAGGATCATATAGGAAAAGATTTGCAATATATTAGTCAGAAACAGAGATCAGAGTTACGGAAGTCATTGGGAAACACCTCTTGTTTCAGGATGAAGAACTAGCATTTAATTTTGGTTGTACCAGTAGGAGCTGCATAAGTTCTATGTGTGGAGGTGTTTGTGCTGCTTATAGTCATGTGAACCTGATATTAATCTTAACTTTTATTTCGTTGAGAATGGGTATCATTAGATATTTTGATCCCAAAAATTTATTACCTAACTACATCTATTTATATATTACACTTGGTCCTTCAACTTATATTGTATTTGTTTTTTATGATTTTGCAGGTTGAGAAGAATGTCTTTGTAGTTTTCTTTTCTGGAGAAAGGGCCAAGATCAAGATTCTCAAGATATGTGAAGCTTTTGGTGCAAATCGATACCCATTCAGTGAAGATCTAAGCAAGCAAGCACAAGCAATTAATGAGGTATGCGTCATGACTTGGCTTTTGTATTGCAACTGTCGAATGATAGTGTGAGCCATATACCTTTTTCCATCTTTTGCTTGTGTTAAAACATCTCTCTTCTTCTACCTCTTATGCATGGTTTAAACAGTAGTCAAGCTGCATGTTATTTATTTTCTGTTGCTTTTCTAACCTGGGTGTCTTTATCATGTGCCGAGCTAGTTTATTTCCTGATTGATGCCAATGCAGTCCTTGCTTGTTTGTATTAGTCTGAAATTTTGCCTGAATTTGTTGGGATTTATCGCTTGCAAGGTATTTCCTACATGGAAAGCATGGTCAAATAAGAGTTGCAGGGGGAACAAGGGGGAAAAAGGTTTGAGATGGAATCAAAAAAGAAGAATCAATGATCAAAGCTAAGGACAAGTTTGGGGACTCAAGATGCCACAAGGTTTCAATAAAGGTCACCTCTCCTTTTGGAGGGATCAACTGTTTTAAACTTAGAGGATTCTGGAAAATTCTAAATGCAGGGTCCAAGATAGATAGATAGAATGTGGAGCTTAACGAGGAGAAATTCTACACATTATGCATTGATCCTTAGGAATTGCACTTAACGTTTGACCATTGTCCAAAGCATTGAAAGCTTGGCATACTAGGGAGTAAGCTTCCAATTGGATTGAAGATTTACTTGGCTACCACATTAGAATGTTCTTGCTGCTTATGAATAGGATTACCATTAGGTGTGCCTCCAGAATCTATAAATAGGGGCTCTCCTATCTTATGCAATAGTCCAGATATGGTCATCTATTAAGTTGATAAAGCCATCCCTTATGATCAGCAAGCCCCTCTAGATTTCCAAGACCAAGATGCTTACAACTCAAAATTTAGAAAATAAATCATGGATCAAAATTTAGCATCTAGGCCTCTTTTAAATTATTTATACAAAAAAATTTTGTTTTTTGAGATATCAAAGACCTTCAAAAGTCTAAATCTGTACGTGACATCGCTCAAGTACTTCCCAATTCATTTTCCCAGGATATATATGTGAAACTAAACATTCCGGAAAATATAATACAACAGCATAAAGGATTTTTTGTTTCTCTCCAAGGAGAGTGCCACGAAAGACTTAAGGCACTGGCTTATATCCTTGTCATCCGTGGTCTATTTTCATTCCAGTTTTGTGTAGGAGATTTAGGATTGCCTCCATAACCTATCCTGTGCCCTACATAGGGAATAGTTGATTGATATGGCAACATTTAACAAGTAATGCTGGTAATGATGACCTCTTTAAATAATAACAGGAATAGCAAACCTCGTTTTCATGAACTATTTGCTATAAGTATGTTGCTAAAGAGGCAGTCCACGGGGGATTCAGCAACGAGAATTTGGGATAAAGAATGTATTAGCCGAAAAGTCCAAGAAAAGATTAATAGAGATTGCTGGCGAACACCTATTAGTGCATTGAAAACTTTGGATCCTCATTTCTTCAACTGCATGGCACCTTTTTCCATATATTCTTGGTAAATGGTTCTATATCCTCTTCCTTTTAATTTTTAGGTCTCAGGCAGACTTTTGGAGCTAAAGGCAACAATAGATGCAGGGTTGCTGCACCGAGGAAATCTTTTGCAATCCATTGCAGAAAAATTTGATCGGTGGAACCTTTTGGTATGTTACTGAAGTAATCTATTTCTAAATGTGCCTTTCTTCAGAGATTCTGTAACAATGCAACATCCTTTTTATAGGGCGTGTCACTAGAATTATTTCACAAGAGAGGTTTTTCTTTGTTCATTTGCATCATTCTTTCAACTCATACAGGTGAGAAGGGAAAAATCAATTTACCATACTCTCAACATGCTCAGCATTGATGTGACCAAGAAGTGTCTTGTTGCCGAAGGGTGGAGTCCCACTTCTGCTGCAAAACAGGTAACAATATCTCATCTTTTTTTTGGTGAGGAATGGGGGATGGTGCATGTAGGATATAAATTATGAGAATTCCATAATGTGGTTTTTATAGTTTGACTTTGTTAATTCACAACTTTGAGTTATTAACATGACAACTTGTAATTTTTGCAGGTTCAGGATGCATTGCAGCGTGCTACTCACGACTCTAATTCACAAGTTGGTGCCATTTTTCGTGTTCTGCATACACGAGAGGCACCTCCTACATATTTTCAAACGAACAAGTTTACTACTGCATTTCAAGAAATTATTGATGCTTATGGGTGAGTGTCAAATATAAGGAATGCTGTAAATTGTTTGGGAAAGATTCCATGGTAGAGTACTGTGATACGCAGAAGGTTTAATCATTTCATAAGTTGCTAACTTCATCTAACTAAAGTGAGCTATACATCTGCAAAACTTGAAATAGAAGACAAACAACTATTTTCAGAAAAGGAACTTAATGGGGAAATATGTAAGTAACCCATCAAACTCTATTTTATGAGTTACTACACTGGGTAATTAGACGGATGGTTAGAGCCTTTATCCTCAGTCTCACCATCTGTTAACCTCCTGGATAGGAGGAGAAGGAAGTAATGCTAACTGTGCTTGATAACTGCCTCTTAAACAAAATGATAAAGAATATGCAGAGTTGGCACAGGAAAGGTGGAAAGGCATCCAATGAAGGCATTCTCAAATTTTTCATTCAAAGTTAAAGTTATGGCTGTTGAATTTAGCAAGAATCGTATTGAGCTTACTTGGCTGCATTCTTTCCCGCATAGCTTTCTGTAACAATGGATTTATTAGGATACATGTAAAGTGACTCTTGGTAATGGTCATTATCTTAAGTGATTTCCTCAGCTGTTTTCATGAAACATAAACAAAATGCAATGATGTAAGTGACACATATATTCTCCAATATTTGTGACGGAGGCATTTGTAGAAGCATTAAGAAGAAATGTTGTGATTAGTTGCTCCTAACCTTCTATATAATTTATTTATGCTCTTTGGGCAATTTCAAGTTGATTTGACTCGTAATCTGAAAGAAAAAACTAATTGCATTTGAAGCTAGACACTATTTTGGTTCAATATATTATTCTTTTCAATTTTTAGGATCTTTAAATACTATCCTGCTGGGTTTTTTACATTGTGGTTTACCTTGTCACAGGGTGGCCAAGTATCAAGAAGCAAATCCTGGTGTATTCACTATTGTCACCTTCCCATTTCTGTTTGCAGTCATGTTTGGTGATTGGGGCCATGGCATATGTCTGTTAGTTGCGACATTATATTTACTAATAAGAGAACGGAAGTTATCCAGTCAGGTAACATCTACTGTGTCAGAGGAGATATAATCTGCAGATTGCTCCAGTAGTTAGACTATTGATCTTCTTTTCAGCAATTGCTATAGCTTCTGCATTCCCACTTTCGATTTGTTTATGCTGGACTTTCCAACCAACTACTTTGAAACACGTATATAATGTGCCACATCTTCAGCTACTGATTCAAAGTCAGTACTTTGGTTCGTGAATTATTCACTCTAAAAGTTTAAATTGATATAAAGTCACTAGATGAAACAAGATATTTCTAGATTGAAGCATTTGGATTAAAATAAGTCTCTCTTCCCCCCAAGAGTATTCATCTTAAAAATTTTAAGGCCGCCCTGGTCTTATAGCAGTGTTTCAAGATGTTATAGTGGAATGCAAATTCACTATCTGTCAGGACGATTTTATCCTTCAGTATGCAACTAACACTTAATTAATGCCAGACAAAAACCGTCTAAATAGTTATGCTAGAAAGCCAATTTGCATCCTATACTTCTTATGTGTGATATTTATGAGTTTTTCTTATCGTTGGAGAGCTGACAATTTCGGTGATGCAGAAACTTGGAGACATTATGGAGATGACTTTTGGTGGGCGTTATGTAATTCTGATGATGGCACTTTTCTCAATTTACACGGGATTGATCTATAATGAATTTTTTTCTGTCCCATTTGGATTATTTGGTAAATCTGCGTACACATGTCGGGATCCTTCCTGCAGGTACAAACTTGACTTGGTACCATATTTGGTGTGTCCTGTAGTTGTTCTCTAAATGCATAAAGTTGTTTGTTGCAGTCAAGCTACTTCTGTTGGCTTGATCAAGACACGTGATACTTACCCCTTTGGCGTGGATCCCGTATGGCATGGTACACGCAGTGAGTTGCCATTCCTTAACTCATTAAAGATGAAAATGTCGATTCTTCTCGGAGTGGCCCAAATGAATCTCGGAATCATATTGAGCTTCTGCAACGCAAAATTCTTTAGAAATGGCATAAATATATGGTACATATCTTACATGTGTACTTGCTTCCTTGTGCAAGGACACAATAATGCTTATTATATCTTGTGAATCTCTTTGTTGCTTTTATTACTTGTTGCCAGATATTTTTCATCTCCCTGATTATGATCTGGCGATTTTACAATTTCAGGTGCCAATTTATTCCTGAGATAATATTTTTAAATGCTCTGTTTGGCTACCTTTCTTTCCTTATAATCTTGAAGTGGTGTACTGGTTCGAAAGCTGATCTCTATCATGTGATGATATACATGTTTCTTGGTCCTACTGGTGAGCTTGGTGAAAACCAGCTTTTCCCTGGCCAGAAGTTAGCTCAGGTATCTCTTGACTCCTTTATTCTTTGAACCATGTAGAGAGCATAGTATGTAGCCTCGTGGTTCCGACTACCGACTGTTTTGGTCACTTCTTTTACAGATAGTTCTATTATTACTCGCTTTTGTTGCTGTTCCATGGATGCTGATTCCGAAGCCTTTTCTTTTGAAGATGCAACATGATGTATGTGTGTTATTTTATTTTCTTCCTTCCTTATAGTCTGATCCTTTTATTCCAAGTTATGATAAGGTTAGATGTTCCCTTTTTTCTGTTTCTTTATGATTCTGACTGTCTTACTGCTTCAGAGGCACCATGGCCAATCCTATATTCCCATTCAAGACACTGAAGAGTCTTTGCTAGTTGAGACAGACCAGGGATCTCATGGCCATGAAGAATTTGAGCTCAGTGAAGTCTTTGTACATCAGCTGATACACACCATAGAGTTTGTACTTGGAGCAGTCTCAAATACGGCTTCTTATCTTCGTTTGTGGGCCCTCAGGTATGGTCTTGTAGCTTTAAAAGTTACTATTTCATCTGTCTTTATGATTACACCAAGGAAAGAAGAATCTGTTGTATTCCGTTATTATATGTCCTTTGTGCTTTGGTGCATTTCTGGCTCATGACTCTGGAGAGCCAGATAATGATACTTGGAACTGGGACTTTTAACAACTACTAGAGTTTTTTCTAAGCAATTATATGCTAGTTTTCTCTCTCCCTCTCTCTTTTGAACAAGGCACCACCTAGTCCTAGTATGAGGTATCTATGGTATGATGTGCTCTAAAATTTCTTTCATGGCTTGCAGTTTGGAGTTTCGAGTCATTATCTTCACTCTGAACAGATCTTCTGGGAGCTCTTTTTTCCTCTTTTTTCCCCCTTTTATTTTCTTTTTTCCGTCCTTGTATTTGTGGTAAAAATATGCTAACCATCTTGTTCATTGTTGTTCAGCCTTGCCCATTCCGAGTTATCAAGCGTGTTTTATGAGAGGGTTCTTCTTCTTGCCTGGGGGTAAGTTGATTCATCTGAGGTGCTTACTATTTCATGTTGCACGCCTACGTGCAGTAGCTTAAAATGTTTGGTCGTTATTGTTGACTTCTAAAAGGAAAATGAATTGTTGAGGCAAATCTCTGACAGGGTCTATTTTCTTGCAAATCATGATTTCCTCGTCTGAATTTTCCTTACTAGTGTTGAGTACTCCCGTTGTTTCTTTTTTCTTTTTAATCTATCTAGATTTGTTAAAATTTTTGTTCACAAATGTCTGCTTGTAAAGCAAAAAGGTGTTAATCCCTTGAGTTTCCAACTTTTACTGTTTCCAATGAAAGTTCTTAGGTGTAGTTGGTTTCACTTTTTGTTGGGGAGGAGAGGATGATTTAGTTCATAATTGCTATAAAATTCAACATTTTCCAGATTTATTAATCTGTGTGAAATCCTAAAGCTAGACAGATGAAAGAAAACATGGGTGAGTATATGTTGATTGCTTTCCCAAATATTATCATAGTTTTGTCTGAAAAACTTTTGTCTACATAATTGCTATTCCGAGGTGAGAAAACTAATTTCTGAATTGTTACATTTGCCACAGGTTCAACAACGTAATTATTCTCATTGTTGGAATCGTAGTATTTGTTTTTGCAACTGTTGGAGTGTTGTTAGTGATGGAAACGCTCAGTGCCTTCCTCCATGCATTACGTCTACACTGGGTGGAGTTCCAAAATAAATTTTATGAAGGAGATGGATACAAATTCTATCCGTTCTCATTTTCTTTACTCAATGATGAAGAGGACTGATTTGAGCTTGTTATTAAGGAGGTTCCAACAAGTGGATTGTGTATAAACATGGTTTTTTGTGATTCATTCTTTTGGATGGCCACGCATAGAGGAGGCAGCGGGACTGTAATAGTGTTTTGAACCGAGCAGTCTCTCTCTTGCACATAGTTAATTTGGATTTGTAATAAATAATTGTTGGACTTTCTTCGTAGGACAACGCTTTACAGGTGGCAAGAGTAATTACCATGTATGATTACCGAATGATTAGTCCTTGAATAATTATTCACTATTTATTTATTATTTATTGGGGTTGATCTCATGCTCTCTCTATCTTCTGGAGAAATACGTGTGTAATAGACTATTTATTGCATCAGTTTGAGTTAGCTGCGAAATGGAACTATGAGTGTAAACACTGCTGGTTGTATAAGCTGGGGCGTCTGATTTTTATGGCCATTCCCTTTTAAGGAAATACCAACCAACCTATATCGCAGAGGAAATTCTGCTAGAAGAACCCTTTCAACATCTGAATATATGTGGCTATGGAAAACGGAAAATGGAAAATGCCTACCAACAGCGATATTGGAGTGTCAGATGATGTTCCTAGATAAGCTATAATTCAAAAGACGCGTGCCTGAGGCAGTTGCAGGGGTGCTGGAAAAGTAACCAAACATGCAACCCTTGAAACATCACAGTTCAGGTAGCAAGCAGTCAATGTATTAGAACCACTGTACGGATAGTAATGGCTTAATGGAGGAGAATTTTTGAGGTTTTGACAGTGAGGAGCGTGGTTGCACCAAATAGATCATAACTTCGGGTAGCATCCTGCAGACTAAAACCTAGAAGTAACTAGCTTTGCCTTACGCTATCAAATTCCTCTGTTATGTACAGAGACAATACAGAGATGGCACAACTTGTCAAGAATCAATCAGAGGCTGTAGTAACTGCTGCAACGGTAGAGACCATTGAGTCCACACCACAAATGTTACGTCCCCGACAGATTCTGTAGTATCCATTTTCTCCCCAATGCTCTCCCCAAGAATTCTTAATTATCCAGTATGGCTTCTCCTTCATACGGATGGGAGCATAGCCTGCTAAACCATAGCCCACCAATAACACACCATGGTCCAACCGTTTGGAACATATGTATGGGCACGAAACTCCCCCAACGTATGTCTGCATGTAGACTGCATTAATAGCCACTGCATCAAAGAAAACAACTTCATTGTTTAGCATTCTTGTCAAATATGAATTCCCAGAAAACATTTACAATATCACATTTATGGAGAATAGTTGTTTGTTCTTAAGAAGAGAGGTACTGATGATGACAAACGTTTCCAACTTTCTTTTGGGAGAAAAATCTAAGTTATATTCTATACCAATACAATGATGCAGGGTTGAGGAGAACATAGTGCCCTTTTCCAGTTAGTGAGGTCATATTCCAATCTCTGCCTCCATAATGTGTGAAGAGAGGAGCAAATATCAGGAAGCAGGCAGTAAAGGGGAAGAGGCTAGTTTACCTGCAAGAGGACCGTTATTGACAAGATTAGCAGCAATTTGATCTTCATCAAGGGAGACAACACTAAAGTTGGCAACCTTCGCTGCAATCTTGGTCTTGTCAAATTTGCAAGTTCCACGATCTGTGCCAGAGTAAGGATAGTCTTCCTCTCGCATAAGTCCACCAGCTTCAAGTGTGTACTGAAATGCATTATTCATGAGTCCACCATTGCATCCCGAGTCACATGAATCTGCTTCGGCAGGATCACACTGCAGCAAACAGGAGAGTAAATTTAGTGTAACAAGGAAATGAAATATTGCAAGGAATACTAGTACACTTGATTACCACAAACACAGCCATAGAGAATGCAAGTCCATAAACCAGGTCAGCAAATCAAAAAACACCGGATATGTCTTTATAAGACATTCTTCTTCTCATTCTTCCCTTAAAGTGGCCAAGAAAAAAAGTACCATTTAGAGAAGAAAAGAAAATGTGCTTCGAAAGGTAGTATTTGGTGAAAGGGGGTGTTCAACAGGTGATAAACATCTGTCCTGCTGTTATAGGGACAGATAGATGTGTGATGTTCTGCAAAGAGGTATCACATAGAACGACCAAGACAGTCTAGTCTTTTGCAATGCATTAGCACAAATAACTAACATCGAAAGCATAGCTTCCCTGCTTCTAAGAGAAATCACAGAGAAGGTGCTGGAGTTTTAAGAAATTTGTATCAAAAGTTTCCTAAGAATGAACTACCGTCCCAATTAAAAAAAAAAAAAAAAAAAACTCCCCTGACTAGTTCTCACAAAGCGGTCGCTCACAAAGAATCTACCAAATTTTATCAGCCTGTCTGATAGATGCTAGGTACTCTTTTTGAGTTCCAAGTGCTCATTGTGGTAAGAGTGAAATGGTATCCACATGAATGATGATGTATATGTGAGAATTATCTAGTTATCTGCATCTATGCTGTTCAATGCTCAGGAAATATCAAAAACCATGAAAAACATTTCAATGCTTAATGAGATTTCAGAAATTTTAAAGTAAAAATGTATAAATTTTCCTAAATAATGGACAATGGTTTTTTTCGAAAAACCTGCCTCCTATTCATGCACCTGAAACCGATACTACATTGCAACTTAAACGTCAATTTTTCCATTTTCTTAAGAGAAGCAAGAAGGAAGGAGGAGGGGATAGGTGGACTAGAAATGAGCAGCATTTAAACTATTAAAATGACTTCTTCATTATGGCACAGAAAACATATTCCTCCACGGACATCATCTTTCCAACAGAAAGCTAGTCAGCTTTTTTTTCTCTGCCTGATGATAATAGTCACAATCTCCCACTCCGGAGAAAAGAGGAAAACAAATTCAATGCCAACTAACAATCTCAGAATTCAGTCATAAACTAATAAAAAAAGAAAAACATTGACAACAATGGTTCTATTAGTGATTTTCATAGAAATAGACCATGTTATAATTCACAACGCAACAAAGTAAGTATCCTATTTGTTGTCCTCAACCTATATGTCTTTCAATGCCAAACACTTCGCAGCCAGGCTAATCACGGTAGCTATTCAGGTTAAAAACTTTTGAAACAGTAACAAAATTCTGAACGTATTGATTTCTTTTTCACGACACAATATGAGCATGCAGTTGGGGTACCGGAAAGCATGCATGTTCTGTTCTTAAAGCCGGCAAAACAGACTGAGTCACTGGCGAAGCAACAAAGATAACTTTTTAAATACAGACGGGGCGATAGAATAAACTCAAACTAAAACTAACCTCATGGTCACAGTCAACAAGCTGTTGTTCACTGAGACTCTCAAGCCTGCCGGTTGCTAAAAAATTGGCACCTTCCAAGGCCCCAGTTGTACTAAACGACCAGCAAGATCCACAGGACCCCTAGTTGCCCAATCACCCCAAAGGCCACCATCAGTATCGTTGGTAAAACAAAGAAACATAATTTGTCTAGAATAAAAACTAGACACCTACTAACACGTCAAATATGTAAAACAAAATACTACTCCCTCCGTGAAACTTTTGGTTATTTTTTAAATTCTTAACTTTTTATGAATTTTTAAAAATTAATTTTTACTATATTATTTATTATTTTAATAAAAATTAATTTTAAAAATATAATAAAAAATATTTTATTTTTTATTTTTAATTTATGAAAAAAAAGTAAAATAAACATAATCTCCCTACCCTATTTTATTTAATTTTTATTATATTTAAACGTTTTAAAATAAATTAATATTTTTTATAAAAAATATTTTAATATATTTTATATTATTAATTAGTTATTAACAACATTGTATATTATTTTAATATATTTATATTTAATATAAAATATTTATTATTTATATATTTTTATTTTTATTATATTATATTATTTTATAATATAATTTTAATTTTAATATAAAATTTCGTGTCCGATTTGATCTAAATAAAATAAAATAAGAGAGAGTATTATATTTTAAAAAGGAGTAGCCAGTTAAACACCAAGAAAATTACCGCAAAAGATCACCGAGAGCATAAGCTGGTATACGTTATAGTGGTATGGGACTACCCAAATAACAAAGGGCAAGACTTCAAACATCAAAAGTCAAAAGAGTGGACCCCTAATCTTTAAACAGCGGCTTAGATGGGGAATATTTATAATTTACTGTACTAGATCGATAGATGCACCTGATTCTTTACGGGCGTGACGGCACCGTGGTCTCTCCAGTCGAAATCAGAAGGAAGATTATCCGTGGGAAGGATCGGAGCTTTGTTAGCATCTGCCGGTAGCCTGAGACGCGACCGGCCCTTCAATCCGAGAAAATTACGACGGAACTCGGCCGGAGTCAAATCGGAAAACATAGTAACACCGTGCACAGCGGAGGGGTCGAACTTCTGATGGCGTCGGGCTCGGCGCATATTCGCCTTAAACACCGAGAGCCTGTAATCGTGCTCCTCGTTGGAGGCGTACGATTTCCCGAACCTCGTTTTAAAGATGGAAAAGTGGTGCTCATCGTTCAGCAAATTGTTATCGTCGCCGACCACCTGACGGATCAAAGGATCGTCGTTGCTGGTCTCATCGCCGGCTAAAACGAAGGCGAAAAACGTGGAAACTAAGAGAAGGGAGAGGAGCAACGGCAAAGAGAAGCGGAGAGCCATGGTTTGCTTCAACTTTCGGCCTTCGATTCCCCTCCTGAGGAGGGCGCCTTGCAGATATAGGTCCGCAAATCCATATCCATCTAACAGTCGTCCCCCGAGGTTGCTTAGGAATGGAGGTAACAGGAAAGCCAATCAGGAGATGACACCTGGCGAAGTACGGTTTGCTGAGGACTGGTAGTTGCTTCTTGGTTCTGTTTGCCCAGTTATTTGATTAGGTCATGTGTCGTCCACTTGCGGAAGAATTTTGTAAAGTTGTTAAAAATTTTTGTGCGATTTAAAATTTTTTATTTTTTATTTTATAAAAATTAATTGTTTAAATTTAATATTTTAATTTTATAAAAATAAATTATTTTTTAAAAAATAAAATTTAAAATAAAAAATTATATAAATTTTAGTAATAAAATTTAATTTAAATATATTTTATAATTTTTTTAGAATTATTAACTGTAAAAAGATTTTATTTATATACAATAATATTTAATAATTTTTTATAATTTTTATAAATAAATAATAATATAGAAAGAAAAAGAAAGGGAGTGGAGCCCAAGGCGCGACTTTTGAGAGTGTGGCGCCTAGGACAAAAGGGGTCCTTTATTTCATTTTTGTTTTTTTGAAAAATAAAAATTTATTATTAAATTTTTTAAATTTTGTCATTATTATTGTTAACTTATAATTTAAAATTATAATTTATTTATAATTATTTTAAATTAATTAATTTTTTTATAATTTTTAAAAAATAAAATATCACATAAAAATTTAAAAATATTATAAAATAGTTAGAAGATAAAAATATTAATATTATGTATTAAAAAATTATTATATGTTTAATATTTATATTTTTTTCTTTTGAAATTTCTTTTTTAAAAAAACTTGTAGGCGTCTACGGCTTCTTTAAGAATTATATTTACTTGGTTAATTATTTGAGATGTTTTTTAGAGAATTTATTGAGCCCAGTGCTCACTAGTGAAGGATTTGACTTTGATGCTCAAAGAATTCCTTTCTTCTTAAGATATGAAAGAAATTTTCTAAGGACCGAACCTGATGTAAATTACACACTACTCCCTCTATTCTAAATCCGAGAGTTTCACACAAATTAAGAGAATAATTAAATTTGTTTAATTTATTGAGTTAAATGATCAAAAATTTGTTTTAAAATTTTAAATATAATTAATATCATATTTATTAAATTAATAAATATGAGGGTAAAGACGAAAAAACTGGATAAATTTTTTCTTAACCTAATGAAGTAACAAGTATTTTGAGACAGAAAATTTGATATTTATTTAACAAGTAGTTTGGGATAAAGGAAGTAATCCACACTGAATTTCCGCGTTCCCCTACTTTGACTTTTGGCTGTAAGTTAGAAATTTTGATTTCATTTCTTAGGTAAAAATAATTGTCCATTTTCTTAAAAATAGAAAAAGTTAATTTTTTTTTGGGGTTGACGAAGAAACATAATTTCATAATTTTAGTTAAGACCAAAATATAGAATGCATTTACATTAAAATTCCATATATCCAATAGGAGTAATTCTCCTATGATTAGTAATTTAATTCCACATATTTGATAACTTTTTCTTCATCATAAATTATTTGTCAAAATAACTATCAATTATTTATCCTAAAATACTTGTTAATTCATTAATTTATATTATTTATTCACTTTTTTCAACTTTGCCCTCATATTTAGTAATTCATCAACCACAACATTAATTCTATTCAAAGTTTCAAAATGATTTTTTGATCATTTCAAATCAAACAAAATTGTTTCTTTAATTTCTGTGAATCTTTCAAATTCGACAAGTAATTTGGAACAGAAGGTGTATTTTGGGTTGAATTTTTATTTGAGAATTTTTATAAAAATAAATTGTTTATGATAATAGAAATGATATTGAAGTAAAGAATTGGTATTGATAAAATATTACACTTTACAAGAATTTAAATTCGATTAATTACTTCTGTCTTTAAAGTTTAAAGTGTTTGTCAAATATTTTAAAAACAAATAAAGAAGAAGAAGAAGAACCATGAAAACGTATAGTAACTCTGTAAATTATGGAGTACATTTTATTTCCTAAATTTCCAAGTTTTATATCTTATCTCTGATATGATATGTCATAGCTACGACCACTGGAGGTTCCGTTGATCTATTTCTATTTCTTGGAACACAACTACTCAACTCAAGTACCTTTGCAACATAATTATTTTTTATTTATTTAATTTTTTATAAAATTTTAAATTTTCTTAATATATTTTTAAATTTAAATATATTTTAATATATTTATTATATAAATAATAAATAATATATACTAAAAATTCAATGTATGTTGCTTCCGAGTTCCGACGGTGAAGGCAGAGGCGGCTCACAGCCGCCTGATGAGTTCGTCTAGGAGACATCCCCATTGGCAATGTCGGAGAGGGCTCGCAGTTGCCCTCATGATTTGCAATCGGGGGTTATTTTTTTATTTGTTTAATTTTTAACAAGCTATCATTAATAATTTAACGCTACAACCAACGAGTCAAAAGGATAATTATTCGTAACGCTTTGGGCATGTGCTGCCTACTTCTTACCACGCTCTTCTCGTCCCAAATCTGAAAGAGATATTTTGTTGTTTTCTTTTTCATTTTGAGGATAGCTATTTTGCTGGCTCAAACCGCTCAAGCTACTATTGGACTGAGGTAAGCAATTGTTGCTTCCACTTCAATAAGAAAAATCCCTTTACGATGACACCAATTGTACAGTATCACTTAACAATTTTATTTTATTATACTTAAATCCAATGCAAAATTAGAGACATACACTTTATAAATAATTTATTTTTTATAAAAATTTAAAATAAAAAATGTAAGATTAAATTTTATTAAATTTCACCCATAATTGATTAGTCAATAATATCACATCACCAGTATCGCCATCAAATACTCATTTTGTTTCAAAGTAATTGACTAAATTCCATTTACATAGAGGAATTAATTTTTTTTATAAATTTCATTAAAAAATTATGATTAAATGTCTAAAATACTTTTATTTAAAATTGAAATTTAAATGATTAGTTAGAAAATTAACTATGTTTTAAAAATAAAAGTATTTAAATAGTTAATTGAAGAAAAGAGTAAAGTAAGAAAAATAATAAATAAACCCATAGAGAAATAAGACAAATATTTTTAAAAAAATTAACACAATCATTTTGAAAAATAGGGAGTATTTCTTGCAACTAAACACACCTTCTTTCAATGCCAAACAAACACCGAGAATTAAGCAAAATGGTCTCCTTGTCATCTGGGCTTCATACCCGTTGCTTGAAAGATTAGTTTCTGTTTTGTAAGAATGACGTTTTGCGCACGCGAGTAATGCATAGAAATTTTATTTGCCGATACGGAATATATTTTATTATACAGTTAATGTTGTATATGCGGATGAATCCAAGAATGAAACCAGTGGTAGATGGCAACGTCAGCCTTCTTCAAAAGACGATCATTTGGGGATCAAACCCAATGAGAGGCTCATGGGGTTGTTGATTTCCGTATGAATCTCAAATCCGTTGATATAATGGGGAACAATATACAGCAATCCAACTCATTCCCAGATTTGGCTAAATGATAAGCAAATGAGGAAGATGCAGGTTCAAATAGAAATCGAAAGCTGTGGCTTGTGCCTCTGGTGAACAATAATACAGAGCAGAACGGTGCGTGAAAGGGCCCTCACTATGATCTAAATTCAAGAGGATGTTGAGGACAAATTATAATTTAATCTCGTGGTTTCAGGAATTTCTATTTTCTCAGGTATACTTGGATGGCGTTAGATCATGACTCCAATGTGCTTTTGAAAGAAGTAGAAATACTGAAACCAGAACAACAAGAGCTATAAAAATCTGAAAGCACCAGGCACAGCACCTAGAAGTACCATCACAACCACACCAATGTTGATGGACCTGTCGTCCGCACTTGTAGCAAAATGAGGCCTGACATCTACATCCAACACAAAAACAGAAAAAAGGAAAAAAATGAAAATAAGAATCAGATCCCACTATTCTAATAGTATCATCGTATCTTCTTGTTTTACCTATTCAGATACTCAAGGAAACCTAGCTTCGAACCGGAGATCATTCTAAAGGAGCATTATCAGAACATGACTGAACTGAACCTAGAAGAAATATTATCCCCGCACTTAGCTTCTGAAAATTGCTTCTTAATTTCTGATTATGTTGTCCAAATCATATAGCACAAGTTGATGCGTACATTTGTTTCATTTCTCCCTACTCTTTTTCTTCTATTGTGGCAAAGCTTTCAATTTTGCAACCACGGGTTGGAATTTTCTCAAATTAAGTTAATCAACCATTAGCAAGCATAAAAAACAATTCAAACTTTGTTTTACACCCCAGAGCAAAAAAAAAAAAAAAAAAAAAAAACAACAACAAACAAGCTGAAATCTAGCAAATATCTTATAGTTAAACCGAATAATAAAAAGAAACAGCATGCGGATATAAGTATCTGATTGCTGTTATGTTTTGATTCCACTTCCACTTCTGATCTGCCTACTTGGTAAAAGAAAAAATATACTGTACCTATTCATGCCTATACATTCTTTCTTTTTCTTTAGAACTAGATAGAGAAATGTTCTTAGCAGTCTCGATCACATTTGATGCAACATTAGAGATCCTTCATTAGCCTAAGTTCTGACAGCCAGAAGCAGCCACAGAATTGGGAAGAAACACATGAGAAGCAGAAGTATCATATAGGACACAATGTCAGCCGTCTGAGCTTTCTTACACTCACAAGCAAGGAAGTTAAGCTTTCCTCCGCATGCGTAGCAAAATCTAGTCGCGCATCTAAAGCCAGAGTAGCTAAATAATCAGATCTCCTTCTGTGTATACCATCAAAACTTATTTGTCTCTTACTTCTGTTTCATCTAGCTTTCAAGAAAAGATAGCAAACTAAAGAAGCGTAACAACAGGAGTCTCAACTACTTGGTGCTGATGTCTCTTCCCATGAAGACCAGGACTTCCGGGGAAACAAAGTTTAGACATTTAGCCATAATAAGCCTGGGAGAGCAGAAGCATTTTTCCTTGTGTATTTGTTCAAAACAGAGGGGGAAAAAACAGAAGATATGCAGCATAAGGATCTTTGATCTTCAATTTCATCTTTTTCCTTTATTCTTTACCCGTTGCCACCAAGTACAATGCATTGAATATTTGTTATTGATGGACGTGCACGGAATATTGTAAACAAATTATAAAAATTTCTTCCAAAACTCAAAAAGAACAGATAATTGACAGATTACCCCCTATATGCTGCCAGCCTGACCAAGGGAAAAGAAAAGTTCCATATTACATGTTTTTTTTGGGGGGGTTTCTTTTCTCATCTTCAGAAATCAACATCTCATGAATGATCTCAAGTTTCTAAACTTAGGTTCCACCCAATTAGTCATGATATAATATCCTAAATTCATATCCACTAACTTTCCCTGATATTCTTTTCAGCAACCAGAGAAAATAAAGCAACAAGCAGGAACACTTTTGCTACCAAAAGCGCCCCATAATATTCAGCAGAAATTTCAAAAACCTCCAACAAAGATTAAACATTTGAAAGAACAAATTCTAAAGCATATTAAACCGTAGGATGATTGAGGGAGTTAATTAAGCAAAAGAATACGAATTCTGTAAAAACAGACGACGGAGAGAAAAGAGGTACCTGCATTTGACAATTCGGCAGCCTTCGATAAGCTCAACGAAGTGGTGACACTGAGGACACCTCATCCACTTCTTCTGCTCCGCAAGCACGCCGAAAGCACGATCATTCCGATCCCTCATTTCCCCACTCTCCTCGCACCTAAACCCAGCGTGCCATGGAAGCTTGCACTGGAAGCAGAAGGGGCGTTTGCAATTGGGACAGACGGCCTTCTTCACATTCCCGCCGCATTCATTGACGATCAACGCCGAACAGTTGGTATAGGGACAATAACACCTCGCAAAATCCATCAATGCCCTTTCGCACAACGCGTCGCACCATCTTACGAAGAATTCTCTGCCTAACACTGTTCGACACGTGAGCGGCTCCAGGAACTGAGCGCAGTTCAAAGCGGGGCACGGGATTCTGGCTACGTTGTCTTCGAGTTTGGCTTGGATGTACTTGATCATGCAGTCGATGCAGAACAGGTGGGCGCAGTTGCGTCCGTTCTTGAACAACTTATTCGGCGACAACACGGGCTCGATGCAGATTTCGCAAGTAAGATTTTCGGGTTCGGTTGGGTTACTCTGCTGCTGTTGCGGCGTTGCAGCTGGTGGTACAGCCGGTTCATATTCTCCCTGGTTTTGGCGCTTCTCTAGTGTTGACGGTGTATTCCCCATTGCTGCTGGTTAAAACGAACGATCAAAAGGACCATCAAAATTCTCGGATACAGAGTTCTCTGGTCATCTTCGTGTGCCCATTAGACCTCTTTTCTTAAAGTCCCCCTCTTTCTATTTAATAGTGCTTTTGTAACCCCTTTCTTTCTTTTTTTTTTACTAATAAATTATAAATTGCTGAAGTTTGAACCCTAATCTTTATTGAGAGATATTATTCTAATATTCACAGTTTCTAAGAAGATTGTAATATGACTTAGCCAAAAAAAAAAAAAAGACCGTAATATGCATTTGGTAATAATCTTCTCTTGGAATCCTTTTTGTAGTAATCTTCTATCTTAATAATATCTATTTTATTTACTAAAAAAAAAGAAGATCTCATTGTATTGAGGGTGTACTTGGTTTTGAAACCGAACCTAAAATTTCAAGTATAGGATTTGCATCTCCTCTCGCAAATAATTTAACTTTTACGAAATTCAAGACAAAAATCTCAAAACTAAACTCTATCTAATCATACCCTGAGTATACTCTTCTCTTCGTAAATAACTTCAAGAAGACTAGCTTTTATAAATAATATTAATAAATATTCTATTTGTTGGTTTAATAAATGTGAGAATAAAGTTGAAAAATAATTAATGTTGTTTTGATTTTTTTTAAATAAGTAATTTAGGATTAAAAATTTATTTTTTAACAAATAATTTGAAACAGGAAAGTATGAGTCAAGACAGCTATATTACTAATTGGCAGATGCTATTATCCTGAGATTTTAATCCCAAAGTGTTTTATGATTAAATTTAGTAGTCTTTACATTGTAGAAGGAATCTATCAAGCCAAACTTAATCTGGGTCCTCTTTCGATATTTTATCTCTTTCTTAGATAATTTTTAAAACTATTGATTCGTTTATGATTTTTTAAATTATTATCATTTAAAGAAAAAGTATATATTGAATTTTTTTTATCTCTATATTTTAAGAATAACAATGCAGTTGTTACGAATTTGATGACTATTTTAATTATAACGACCTTAAATATTTTATTATTAATGGTTAATCTTTATTTAGTCCAAAAAAAAAAAACAGTGGTATCTCCACTCGCCTTGTGACAGTTCTCTCCCTTGGTGTATGAAAAGAAAAACAAAGATTTGAACATCTCAAAAAAGGTCGAGTGGCCATCCGGAGACCACCTTACGTGCTGCTTGGAACTGCGGTTGGTGTTGAAGACTCAGAAGATTTCTTCTCAAAAAAGGCCTCAGTAATGGGTTTAAGAGGACTGAAAAAACATTAGAAAAAAAAAGATTTGGAACAAAGAGGACAAAAAAAGAAGGGGAAAAAAATGAGGATGATGTTTGCACCTTCCATTCCGGAGGCGCAAAGAAATTTTCCAGAAGTGATTTATAGAATTTTTTTTGGAGGTGCAAAGTAAAAGGTTTGGAGCACATGATGGGGGCTATAAATAATAATTTCGGGAATTAAATTTAGAAATAACTTCTATAATTGGTTGTTTAGTATATTAAATAAAATACACTATATATAGTTAACAAAATTAATTGTTTTAAACTAATAAAATATTTCTTATAGTGTAATTTTAATTGATATATTAATAATATACTAAAAGATATATTATTTGGATTAGATTGGATAGTAGAATCTAATATTATAAATTTTTAATTTTAAAAATTTATTTTTTATAAAAAATTATTTTTATAAAATTAAAATATAAAATTTCATCTAATTTTACGCTACTTAAAAACTCAAAGTCGGCAAAACTAGGCCGCGTGGAATGGACGACTTAGGTAAATTCGTCGGTGACTTGAGAAACTTGTTCCTGTCTTCCTTTGGCGCAGTACTGAAAGAAAGCAAAAAGGATATGCCTCTATCATCCTTTTAGTGTACCCATTTCTTGGTCCTCAAGCCTTCTAGGGAGCAAGCATCCAATGCCAACCTTCAGCAAAAATGGCTCTGCCTACGGCCTACCTCTTCTCCTATTGAACTCTAGTTTTGGCAATACTACCGATTTCCAGCTTTCCCCGATAATGAATCTTTCGTCTGTATTCTTATTTTGCTCGTAAAATTCCTTGGGCAATAGCGACTAAATACCATCAGTTGGGGGAAAGAAAGATATATAATAATTCAGTTTCGATTGACACTAAAATTGTAAGTTCGAGATTCAATACATGTTTGTTTTTTCGAGATAGTTAGTTGTAGGAAAGTCTGTTGAAATTGTGCGGAAGGAGGAGAAGCATGGCAGAGCATATAATGGGAAGAGCTCAGCTCATGCATTTGGTGTGGAATCTCGGGGCAGCAGAAATAGAAAAAGCAGGGGAGTGGAACTGAACACGCATAATTTCTTTCCACATTTAGGCCCGTGTCATGGCATGTGGGCTTCTGCTGTTTCTGGACATCAGCAGGAAGACCCTCCCACTACTGCGAAGACCTCTGACTACTTTCTCCATCTCTTTCCCTTCCATTAACCGCTCCTTAGGCCGTAATTTCGAGGAGGATGTGAAGGAAATTGAGATCAATTTCCCTTTCAGATAGCGTATCTTTCAGCTATGTGTTTGCAATATATTTTGTAGTTCAAGTTGGTTAAGACTATATTTATCCAACAATAATATTGTAATCCAATTCATAGTTTCTCTTCTTCTGATATATAACCAAAAAAATATATCAAAAAACAGTTACGGTAATCATCTATCGATTGAATATATAATTCATAATTCATAATTCATGTCAAATTCTAACAAATTAGAAAGGAAAAGAAAAAAGAATGCTTCCATGAAATTTTTAAGTGTACAAAAAAATATGTGACAAAGTGATAGTTTAGTTAGTTAGAAATACTCAAAACTAGACAATAAATTTCAAGTTCATTTCATGGCTCCGTTCCCCTAATGTGTAAAAGAAAGAAAGAAAGAAAGAAAATGAACCTAATCCAAATACAACCAAAATCGAGTGAAAATTTTCCATAATACCTTATTATATGTATCCCGCAAATAATAATAAACCTATTATCTTAGAATTTCAGAAAATAGCTTCTTTTTTTTTTTGTGTGCATGGAAATGTTTAGTCTTCTATTTCATCTGAAGCATCCAAAGGTACACTTTCAGTTCCATCGCTAGCAGTAGCACAAAGGCTTCAGAGGAAATCATTGGTAGGGATATAACCAATACTAGCCAAAAAACCCGTACTATGCACAGAGAAATAATTTATAATAAAAAATTATTACACAAATTATTTTAATAATAAATAATAAAATATAAAATAAATAATTAGAATATCGAATATTCATAAGATGTATACATGTAATTAAGCAAGTTAAACCTGATAGGATATTGAAGTACGTGTTCAATAACTCTTTTAATGTCTTAATAAAGAGATCACCATCTGCAAAATTAGTAAAAAAAAATTTCATTAGTTATATATTTAAGAAATTATAAGCATAGCAATTGCTTAGTATCTTAATTTAATACAACATTACCTAATTGAATGTATCAAGAAATTTTGCACATTTTTTAAGGTGTAAATACTGTTCACACCAATTTATTTTAATGACAAAAAGTTACTAAGAACGAAAGACTTTTATCTTACTTGAATATAGGTGCACGCATCACAAATATAAATGCAAGCCTATGCAGAAATTTACATGGTCTTCTACTAACTTGTGTCTATTTTCCTGAATGTCATGTAAATGAAAATCTCTCAATGATACATGTGTTGTGTAGAATTTATAATTAAATATTGTAATTGATAAATTATATATTGAGAGATATATACACATCTACATAAATAAATATCTTTAAATGTAGATATCGTAAATAACTCGTTGTACAACGAAGAACAAACTCTGCATGTTTGTCTTTAGAAAGGTATGCATACTTCCAGTAAAATCTTTCAGTTGAACGAAAAATCGATATCTTCAAAATTTTTAAAATGAGCACAATCAGTAAAAAGAAACAAAATAACTTATCTATATAGTAGTAGTTAGTTACCTTGATATTGTTTCAACTGTATCGTTGCATTCAGTACACACTTACTCTCCATAAACATACTATGTTACACTACCACAATTGTTGCAGGACTCATAGCACGAATTTTGAATATCTATGCTATTTATATAAGTAACTATGCAAAAGTACATTTCTTGAAAAAAAAAGAACAATAATTAAAAGTCATATTTAATTATCTTGTTCATTTGCAACAGTTTATTACCTGTGATACTGCTTGATAATCTGATATCCGTATTCTTTTAGCATTCGAAATCAATAACAATTATGTAGTAGAAAAGTAAACTCTCTTCATCCAAGCTGCAAGTATCTTTGCACAATAATTTTCATTATACATAAATGCAAAAAAAACATACGTAAAGGGAAAAAGCAAAGTGTGATGAATGAATATATACATATAAATTTACCATCGTCTAATGATATTAGCAAATTGTAAATTTGGGTTGATATATAACCTGCTTGATTTATTTGTGCAAAGTGATGACCATGTATGCAACAGTTGGTATAACATGAATAATTTTTTTAAGATAATAATCAAATTAAATTAAGTAATATACATTGATAATTTTTCACTATGATCTCACATGCCAATAGAACTATATTTTCATTTACTACAAATGATAGTTGCTCCCCATCATTACAGGCAAATTCTCCGCATAGAGTAAGTCTAACAACTGTCATGCTGTTTTAACATGTAAATGGATTTTAATAAATTTATAGATATTGAAATACATTAATAAAAATTTTACATTAATAAAATAATTTTACTCGCTCTCCTCCTCCAAAATACTTTTGCATGGGATATACATTACTTTTTTAAAAAATAAGTATATAATGATAATATATTTTTAAAAAGAAAATTTTGTTATAAATATCACTAAAAAATACATTTAATAGTAGAACTATGAGTAACTTTTACTATCTCTCCTCCTCCAAAATACTTTTGCATGGGATATACATTACTTTTTTAAAAAATAAGTATATAATGAGAATAGATTTTTAAAAAGAGAAATTTGTTCTAAATATCACTAAAAAAATACATTTAATAGCAGAACTATGAGTAACTTTTACTCTCTCTCCTCCTCCAAAATACTTTTGCACGGGATATACATTACTTCTTAAAAAAAATAAGTATATAATGAGAATAGATTTTTAAAAATAAAAATTTGTTCTAAATATCACTAAAAAAATATATTTAATAGCACGACCATGAGTATGCCTTTTTTTACTGACAGAGTTAATTTTCCTTTTAAAAAAGTACCATAAAGATAAATTAATACGTATTATTATATAAATAGTTATTAGAGATATTACAAAAAATATGAAGCAAATTTATGTATTTAATTAAAAAACTATGTACTAATGATTAATCATAAGTAATTAAGATGAAAAGAAAGAAATGAAAAAATACATTGTAAGTTATACTTTTTTTCTATATATTTAAAGTAAATTAATTTTACGATATGGTCTTTCAATTATTTTGTCGTATTCACCTCCTACTCTCGGTTATGTATAAGAGAAAAATAGAATTCTTTATCATTTAATTATTTTTTTTACTCTTTTAAAAAATAGAACATATTTGTAATAAAATCATTGTGAAAATTAAAATTCTTCTCCCCTTACTTGTCTCTCCCTCCATTTCTAAAAAATAAATAACATAAAAAATAAAAATTAGTATTTTATAATTAAAAACCTCAAAGAAAGATTTTCAAAATAAAAATATTCTCGGTCATTGTTCAACCTTTTTTCAAAAGAATCATATTCTTGATCTATCACAAAAAAACTATAGTGTTCATATACTTTACAAAATCATTTCTTTCTTTTATATTCACTTGGTAAAAAGACAAAAATAAAAAAATAAAACCTATCAATTATTACATTTCATTTCTAATGTACCGCAAAGTTATGCATATTATGGTGTGGAATATTTTAATAGTAAATTAGATACTTTTATCTTTAAAACTTAACAAATGAATGATCAAATTACATAGTAATAGACATTGATCAAATTGGTGTAATATATACTAAGAACTAAACAGCTAAATATTCCTAAAGTCTTTTGTTCAAACAAACAAACAAAAAAACTTGAATCTTCAAAATCTATTAAATAAAACAAAAATTCAATAATTTTCTATTAAAATAACTAAAAATATAAAAAATATTCTATCATTCGATCAAAACAAAAAAAGAAAATGCATGAAAGATGTAAAAGGAAAAAACATTAATGATGCTAAAAATAAAACTAAAAAGTAAAAGAAGCTGACAAAAAGGGAGTAAATGAATAACTACATATAAAAGTCATGTATAACTTGAAGACTTGTTGATAATAAGAAAATTAAAAAAGTTTCAATTGCACAGACTCATATTGAAGAAGAAAAAATAAACTAAAAGGAATTACATAATTTAACTAAAGAAGCCTCTAAGACATATTTCAAAATTAAAAAATAATAAAGATAGATGGTCTTTCCATTTTGGTCTCTATCCCAAAAGGTTCTCAAAAAAAAAAAATCTTCTCTAAAAATAAATAAATTCATAAACATCTTACTTGTACACAATGAAGTTCTTAATAAATTTAAAAAATAAAATATTTTTTTTTAAAATTAATTTGTAAAATCTTTTGAATAATAAGAGATACAATGAGTATTGATAAGCTTCTAAAAAAAATAAATTATTTCTTCAAGAATAGAAATAGAAAATCAAATCTATAATACTATTTATTAAATTTAGAAGTCAAATATTAAAGTGAAAGAGAAAAATGAAGAGAATAAATCAACATGTATAAAAAAAGAAATTTAAAATATTATTTTTTTAATTTGAAAAAAGATGATCGACGATAAAAAACCTTATGAGGAAAAGTTTGTGAAGAAAAAAAAATTTGTGGAGAAAGTGACAATAGATGAAGTTATGTAGAAATAGTAAAAAGTTATTAAGAATTTTATTTAAATTGAAAAATATATTTCAAATTATAATAATAGTAGAATAATTTATATAGTATTAGAGTTAGAAGTGGACTTTTGTTTTTTTAGTAGTAAAAGAGTTTGAATAGTATTAGAGTTGGAATTGGAGTTAAAAGGTGGGAAATTTATTTTAATTAAAAATTAAAAAACTCTAAAAAATAAAATCAAGGCCTTGGAAGGTTTAGAGGAGGAGAGAGAGTAAAAGTGTTTTGGTAATATATATATACTAGCCAAAAAACCCGTGCTATGCACGGAGAAACAATTTATAATAAAAATTTATTATATAAATTATTTTAATAATAAATAATAAAATATAAAATAAATCATTAGAATGTCACATATTCATAAGATCTATACATATAATCAAGCAAGTTAAACCTGATAAGATGTTGAAGTACTTGTTCAGTAACTCTTCTAATGTCTTAATAAAGAGATTACCATATGCAAAATTAGTAAAAAAAAAATTCATTTGTTATATATTTAAGAAATTATAAGTATAGCAAATTGCTTAGCATCTTAATTTAATATAGCATTACCTAATTGAATGTATCAAGAAATTTTGCACATTTTTGAAGGTGTAAATACTCTTTACACCAATTTACTTTAAGAACAAAAGTTACTAAGAGCGAAAGACTTTCATCTTTCTTGAATATAGGTGTACGCATCACAAATGTAAATGCAGAGTCTATGCAGGAATTTACATGATCTTCTATTAACTTGTGTCCATTTTTCTAAATGCCATGTAAATAAAAATCTCTCAATGATACATATATTGTGCAGAATTTATAATTAAATATTGTAATTGATAAATTATATATTGAGAGATATATACACATCTACATAGATAAATACTTTTGATTGTAGATTTCGTAAATAACTCGCGAGACAATGAAAAATAAACTCTGCATGTTTGTCTTTTAGAAATATGTATACTTCTAGTAAAATCTTTCAGTTGAACGAAAAATCGATATATTCAAATTTTTTAAAAGGACACAATCAGTAAAATGTAACAAAATAACTCATCTATATAGTAACTATGCGAAATTACCTTTCCTGAAAAAAAAGAACAATATTTAAAAGTCGTATTTAATTATCTTGTTCATTTGCAACAGTTTATTACATGTGCTAGTACTTGATAATCTGATATTCGTATTCTTTTAACATTCGAGATCAATAACGATTGTGTAGTAGAAAAATAAGCTCTCTTCATCCAAGCTGTAAGTGTCTTTGCACAACAATTTTTATCATACCTAAACGCAAAAAAGCATATGTAAAAGGAAAAATTAAAGCATAATAAGTGAATCTATACATATATACAACTTATCATCGTTTAACAATGTTAGCAAATTTTAAATTTGGGCTGATATATAACCTGTTTGATCTATTTGTGCAAAGTGATGGTTCTATATGTAACATTTGGTATAACATAAATAATTTTTTTAAGATAATAATAAAATTAAATTAAATAATATACATATATAATTTTTCACTATGATCTCACATACCAATAGAATTGTGTTTTCATTTAGTACAATTAATAGTTGCTCCCTTTCATTACAGGTAAATTCTCCCCATAGAGTAAGTCTAATAACGGTCATGTTGTTTTAGCATGTAAATGAATTTTAATAAATTTATAGATATTGAAATACATTAATAAAAATTTTACATTAATAAAAATATTTTTACTTTCTCCCCCCCCAAAATACTTTTGCACGGGATATACGTTACTGTTTTAAAAAATAACTATATAATGAAAATAGATTTTTAAAAAGAGAAATTTGTTCTAAATATCACTAAAAAATACATTTAATAGCATGCATATTAGTAATTTTTACTCTCTCTCCTCTTCCAAAATACTTTTGCACGGGATATACATTACTTCTTAAAAAAATAAGCATATAATGAGAATAGATTTTTAAAAAGAGAAATTTATTAAAAATATCACTAAAAAAATACATTTAATAGCACGACAATGAGTATGCCTTTTTTTAGTGACAGAGTCAATTTTTCTTTTAAAAAAAGTACCATAAAGAAAAATTAATATGTGTTATTATATAAATAGTTATTAGAGATATTACAAAAAATATTAAGCAAATTTATGTATTTAATTAAAAAATTATGTACTAATGATTAATCATAAGTAATTAAGATAAAAAGAAAGAAATGAAAAAATACATTGTAAGTTATACTTTTTTATATATATTTAAAGTAAATTAACTTTATGACATGGTCTTTCAATTATTCTGTCGTATTCATCTCCTACCCTTGTTATGTGTAAGAGAAAAAGAGAATATTTTATTATTTAATTATTTATTTTGTCTCTTTAAAAAAATAGAACATATTTCTAATAAAATCATTGTGAAAATTAAAATTCTTCTCCCCTTACTTGTCTCCCTCTATTCCTAAAAAATAAATAACATAAAAAATAAAAAAATTAATATTTTATAATTAAAAACCTCAAAGAAAGATTTTCAAAATGAAAATATTCTCAGTCGTTGTTCAATTTTTTTCAAAAGAATCGTGTTCTTCATCCATCACAAAAAAAACTATAGTGTTAATATACTTTGCAAAATCATTTCTTTCTTTTATATTCACTTGGTAAATAGACAAAAATAAAAAAATAAAACCTATCGATTATTACATTTCATGTCTAATGTACTATAAAGTTATGCATATTATAGTGCGGAATGTTTTAATAGTAAATTAGACACTTTTATCCTTAAAACTTAGCAAATGAATGATCAAATTAGATTAGTAATAGATATTGATCAAATTGGTGTACTATATATTAAGAACTAAACAACTAAATATTCCTAAAGTTTTCCCTTCAAACAAACAAAAAAAAAACTTGAATCTTCAAAATCTATTAAATAAAATAAAAATTCAATACTTTTCTATTAAAATAACAAAAATATAAAATATATTCTATCATTCAATCAAAACATAAAAAGAAAATGCATGAAAGATGTAAAAAGAGAAAGCATTAATGATGCTAAAAATAAAATTAAAAAGTAAAAGAAGCTAAAAAAAGGGGGCAAGTGAATAACTATATATTAAAGTCATTATTAATAATAAGAAAATCAAAAAAGTCTCAAAAAACATGTATATTATTCCTAAAAGGAATTAGACGAACTCATGTTGAAGAAGAAAAAATAAATTAAAAATAAAACAAAAAGTTGCATACCTTTTGTTTTATGGGATTTAACTAAAGAAGCCTCTAAGACATATTTCAAAATTTAAAAATAATAAAGCTAAAATACTTATTTGAATGAAAAATTAAAACATCCCAAATGTGTCTTATGCTTATAACGTGTATAACACTCATACATTTTTCTCCATTTTAAAGGAAGAAGTATGTGATAGTTTTTCTATTTTGGCCTCTATTCTAAAAGGTTCTCAACCAAAAAAAAAAAAACTCTTCTCTAAAAATAAATAAATTCATAACATCTCACTTGTACACAAAGAAGTTCTCAATAAATTAAAAAAAATGAAATATTTTCTAAAAAAATTAATTCATAAAATCTTTTGAACAATAAGAGATACATTAAGTATTGATAAGCTTCTCAAGAAAATAAATTATTTCTTCAAGAACAAAAATAGAAAATCAAATCTATAATACTATTTATTAAATTTAGAGGTCAAACATTAAAGTGAAAGAGAAAAATAAAGATAATAAAGCAACATGTATTAAAAAAATTTAAAATATTATTTTTTAAATTTAAAAAAAGAAGACTTTAATTAGAGAAAAGTAAGAGGATCGACGATAAAAAACCTTATGAGGAAAAGTTTGTGAAGAAAGAAAAAGTTTGTGGAGAAAGTGACAGTTGATGAAGTTATGTGGAAATAGTGAAAAGTTATTACGAATTTGATTTAAATTAAAAAATACATTTCAAATTACAATAGTAATAGAAGAATTTGTATAGTATTAGAGTTAGAAGTGTGTTTTGGTTTTTTTAGTAATAGAAGAGTTTGTATAGTATTAGAGTTGGAATTGGAGTTAAAAGGTAGGGAAATGGTTTTAATTAAAAATTGAAAAACTCTAGAAAATAAAATCAAGACCTTAGAAGGTTTAGAGGAGGAGAGAGAGTAAAAGTGTTTTGGTAATATCTATAATACCTTGGAAGTTCATTTCTTCCAAGAACAAATTTAAAATTAAAAAAAGTCATTAATATTAAAACTTGAAAGTAAGCTTAATTTAATTGTGATATTTGTACACTATTTCCTAATAAATTCTTAACAAAAGCCTCTGATAAGAAAAAATATAATATATTTGTAATAAAATCAGAATAAATATTAAAATTCCATTCCCATACCTTGTCTCTCTACTCTAAAAAATAAATAACTTATAAAATAAAAGATATTAGTATTTTATATTAAAACCTCAAAGAAATATTTTTACCAATATTAAAAATTTTAAGAACATTGCTCAAATTTTTTTAAAAAATAGTGTTTTTGATCCACCAGAAAGAAATCATAATGTTATTATACTTATTATACTTTACAAAAATTATTTATTTCTTTTAATCCACTTGATGAAAAGATCAAAAAAAGAAAAAATTCAAAAAGTATTGACCATTATATTTGATGCAGAATATTTTAATAGGAAATTAGGCACTTTTGTCTTTAAATTTTATCGTATGAAGGATCAAATTAAAGTAATAGATACAAAGGATCTAAATAGATAAACATTTATAAATCATCCACTCAAAGAAAAAAATAAAAAGCTTTGTAATCAAAATGTATGTTCTGATCTCGGTGGTATGTGCTTTCTGAATTTCTATTCAAACAATACTATTTTGTTTACTACTTGTCATCTGATACATAATAAATATTTTATCTATGAAAGTTCATAAATAAATGAGGCCTTAAGAATAAATTATTATCTTGATTTTAGTTAAAAAAGAAAAGACTTCAATCACTCCAAAATCTGTAAAAAGAAAACATTCCCTTAAAATTAAAAAAAAAAAACAAATGGATGTAGAAGGAAAAAAAGATGAATGTCACAAATGAACCAAATAAAGAAATGGGAGATAATAGGTTAGTTGGTAAGTAGGAGATAATGGGTAAGTAGTAAGTAATGGGAAGTTATGATTTTTTAAATTTCAAATGAGAAAGATTCTGATTAATTAATAATTTAATACAAAAAATCATCTTAACTAATCAGATTTTTTCTAACTAATAACAAAAATCTAAAATTTTAGAAATTAGGATTGGAGGTGGAAGAGTTTTGGAGGAGGAGAGAGAGTAAAAGTGTTTTGGTAATATATATATATATATAGATATATAGATTTCCAAAAAATTTTGGCCCAAGAAGGTGAGATGTGGGCAGCAATAATATTGTAAAGTCTAGGTACATAGGTACATTTCCAATTGGGCCCTTTCCCTAAAATTTCTTTGCCTTCGTCCACCGTTGCTTTACCTCGCCATTGTATCTTATTCATTTATGTTTTTTATTTTTGGTTATTTAATATAGCCTTTTTTTAAAGAAAAAAAGTAAGTGTAACTTAACTACTTATTTTACACTTACTTTTTTTAAAAAACAAAAGAATGGGTAAAGGAAGAAAATGTCTTAGAATTTTGAATTCATTATCAAAAAAAAAAAAATCCTTTGAATTCCAGTCTTTTCTTAAGAATAATGCATTCTTGTAAATCAAGATAGAACTTCTTTCCAAATACAGCTCAATTGGACCACTTAAACGCTGAGTACACTGGAAAGATCATTAATTTTTGCAATTTTCTTTTGTCTTTTTTTTTTGGCGAATATTTTCTTTTGTCCTTTTTTTTTTTGGGCGAATATTTTCTTTTGTCCATTTGCTTTAACCTCTCTCAACCATTATTTTCTTTGATGAAACTGCCCGTGACTATGTACCACACGATTTGCAGCTAATACTGTCCAAAAATTCTATGTTCACCGGTACTAATTAATCCATCTAAAAACCTCGAAATCTTGATGATCACTTTGTTGAAGTACTCTACAACTTGATGAGACCAATAATCTTCACTGTTAAAATTCTGATGCTGGGGGGAATCTCCGGCCGATTCCCATGGATTTTCTTTTGTACAATCCACGAACTAATCAGGCCAGAATCCAGAAGTTCCCCTATTTGTAACCATCCAGTCCTGTATGGATCAGGGTTGGTTGGGTTTAGCTCAACTTAAAAGTATGATTTTGGGCAGAACTTAGCTTGATTAAGGCCCAAAACACTAGGCCCGAATTCGACAAAGCTGCTGCTCAAAAGGGATTGTTATTTGCAACAACATTCATTTATATTTGTTGCTACACTTCGTTTTTATTTTCCCTTCCTTTCCGGATTGCAATGAATCCCCAGGACTAGTATGGGGGTTGGAATGCAGTCCCCCAAGATTGGTCTCGGGGTAGGGAAAGAAGAAGATAAAATGAGAGGGAAGAGGGACTACAGATATAACAAATAATTTTTTTACCTAAAATGGCGTCCTTTTACGGGATTCTTCCCTGAGGAGCCTAGTTATGGATTGAGGTGATATGTTTAGCCATGACGCCTTGTTGAATGTCATCATAATAAAAATAACATCCTTTGGAAAGGTGTTATAACTTAATAGTAATTAATCGATATAAACCTAAAACTCTTTAGATAAATTTGTAAGACATTATAGGCTTATACTATTTCTAAATTCCACTCTTAAAATCTTCATTTTATCCGTTCTCGAATTTAGTACATTGTGAAGTTTTTCATGATGAATTTTTTCACGTTGTTTGTCATATTTTCGTTGAACTTTTCTATACTATTGCCAGAATTCAAAATCATTAAACTTTCTCTTTCCTCAAACCATTATTTTCTTTGTGAAAGTAAGGCTTTGTGAAGTATTATTTATTAACGACTTTAGTACATTATGATCTTTTTCATATGTTTGTTATATTTTCGTTGAACTTTGCTATTCAAAACTTGAATTATATTTTAGCTTAGTAAATAATATTAGAGTTTTACGTCGAAAATGTAAAGAAGAGCAAGTGTTTTAGAAAACGTCAAATCTCATTTGTTCCATTAGACAAGATATAGCACAGGTACATATAATATTGAAACTAAATAGAAATATAATAAAAACATAAATAATACTAAAGTTTACTAGGTTTGACAGAGTTAATTAAGCAACAATTTCTTCTCGTATAACCATGTATATGATAATTGTTATATCTCATAAGAGAGTTCAACTTACGATAATCCATATCACTGTGACACCTTATGATTCGTAATTGATCTCGACTATTTCTCATGTTTGGAAATTAGTATATCATACTAGACAGTATTTTTCTCTAAAAAATAATGCTTCATTAACTACTAGAAAAAAAATTGACCTCGTAAATCTTTTTATAAGATTAGTAGATATCTGGTACCAGTTATGCATTATTCTATACTTTACTCTGAAAAACAACCAATGCATGCAAACAAATCAGCCCATAAACATGTCACTTTACACAAGTACATAATTTGTCACCTATTTGCAATGTATACACGTGGTTCCTTTCACTATCATCTCATATAGATGACTGAACACTGTAAAATCATATTTTTGCATTGTAGTGGACCACATTTGGGAAATAATGCATTGGTTGCCTTTCACTATAATTAGCGACGAAAAAAATTAAGAATTAAAAAAATTATTTTTAATATTTAAATTATTTTTTCATTGTTAATCTATCGTTAATTAGTAACGAATTAGTAACGAAAAAAATTAAAAATTTTAAAAAATATTTTTAATATTTAAATTATTTTTTATTACTAATCTGTTGTTAATTAGTGATGAATTAGTGATGAAAAAATTAAAAAAATTAAAAAATATATTTTTAATATTTAAATTATTTTTTTATCATCAATTAGCGACAGACTTTGACCATTACTAATCGCTGTCGCTAATAACCGTCGCTAATCGCATATTTTCTTATAGTATAATAGAGAACGTGAAAAAATTCATAATGTAGTAAAGTTGAGAATGAATAAAATGAAGATTTTAGGAGTGGAATTCAACAATGGTATAATGCCTTAGGGAAAGACGTTATACAAGAATATAACACATTTCTCTAAGGCATTATAATCTTATCTCGACTAATTACTATTATGTTATGACGTATTTTTAAAGGGAGTCATTTCTATTATAATGTCTAGGGTATTCAGGAAGAACTCAAATTGGCCAAACCAATCCAAATCAATTTTACGGTTTGTACTATAAATTGGTTTGGTTTTGGTTTTGGTTTAGTGTAATTCAAAACTGAAAATTTGGTTTAGCTTGAAAAAAATTTCAAACCAAAATAAACCAAACCGATATATGTGTGTCTATATATAATAGAAAAATATCTCTTATTTTTTTCTTCCTCAATCTATGCGAAAAGAGTTGAAACGTCTTATATTTTGGAACAAAGAAGTACTAAAATGTGCAATAAATTTGCATAACAAAAGATAGATAACGGAGACAATTATTTGCAATTAAATTATACTTCTATAAAATATAATTTTTTTTATTGTATTATTTATTTATACATTTTTATATATGTATAGACACAGTGATTTTTTTGAAATGCTGATTAAGTATAACGCAAGTTTAAGTCTTGAATGTTAGAATAGTTTAGAACGAAACAAAAACAATTGTAATTCATTAACTTATTCGGTGAAAATTAAATGTCTGTTTTTTAATATAGAGTTATTTTAAATGAGCTGCTGAGCAAAGTCCAGTGTACTTCAGGATGACAGTGCCACAGCTACAGCACTCGGCCTTCCGGCGGTCTAGCTACGGCCATGTCATTTTGGACATCAAGAACCGAACTCACGCCCACTACAGTTGGCATCTGAACGATGACGGATATGCTGCGAAAGCTGAGTCCGTTTGGTCTCGTTCTTTTATAAAAAAAATAATTTTATAAAATTTAAAATAAAAATTTTAAATTTAAACTTTATCTAATCTTTCTAATTACAATATATATGATAGTTAAAATTTTTTATACTATTTGTACTAAATTTGAACTATCATGTATAATCTACTTAATCCAAATTAGTGAGAAAAAACAACAAATAAACCAGATTTTCTTATCTATCAGACTATCACCTCGTATGGCCTCGCTGATCTGAGTGGCTGTGGTGCTTCGTCTTGCCGCACGGTTCTCTTTCTTTCTGTTTCTTTCCTCGCCGGCCCTATGAATACAGAAAGCCACGGGACTCTCCGTATCGGATCTTTTCCATTTGCTCACATATTACTATTCTCGTAGAATGTCCGGTCCAGGCAAAGCAAGCAAGGACCAATACTAGACAGTATATCGATTTGAGATGGAAGTACATTGCAAGCCATATATTTATAAAAAGTGTAATATATTTTAGATCTTATAATTCACAAATATTTAAATTCATGCACGTCGAATGTAGGCACACATAATATATTTTATTTGACTCGAAATATAATATTTTTAAATTTTTTATATAGAATTTAAAAAAGTAAGAAAAATATTTTTTATATTTTAAAGTAATTTTATTAATATAAAATTATATTTATAATAAAAATAATTTTAAAATTTATAAAATAATAAATATTTTAAAAAGAGTTAAAAATTTTTATATTTTCAAATAAAAAGAATATATGTGTAGCGAATATCTTATGTACAATAATAAATTAAACAGTACATTAGAAAAAATTTAAATATGTAATTAGATCTGGTTTAATTTTAAAATTTTTATTTTAAATTTTATTAAAATTAAATTATTTATAAAAAATATAAATTTCATAATTAAAATTTTTAATTTAATTTTAATATGAGATATTATCCAACTATCGTATCAAATTTGTCGCCAGATTTTCCTTATCTTTAACCTCTATAGTCCAAGCTGATTTTAGTGGCTACGAAGCTTCAGCTTTGCCGCACGTTTTTTTTTCCGGCCCTATTGACAAAGACTGGGATGAGATGACACTCTCCGTAAAGAGTCTTTTCCACTTGCCTACAAATACTATTCTCATGCAATGTCCGCGCAGAGCAAGCGGGCCGTAGTTAAAACGCCTGAGCCGGTGGTTTTAGCCGATGAAGACGCCTACTCCTACTCCGATGGGGTTCTGCCCCTTCTGGCATTTTCTCACCGTTTGGGTCTTGGTTTTGACTACGGTAAACTTATGCAGCGGAGGAATAACTAGTAAATATGTCAGGAAGCTTGAAGAAACTGTCGATATGCCTCTCGATAGTGATGTCTTTCGTGAGCCTCCTGGATTCAATGCCCCCCAACAGGTCTCTTTCTCCATCCCATTCGGAAAGCGGTTTCTTATTTTTGCTTTTCTTTAGCCGTTTAGCGGTTTCTCACTCAAGATTCTCTAATTCAATGCTGATAACTTATAGAAAAACAAAAAAAGGGAGGCAAATTTAGAATGTTTACATGGCTTGCAAGACGTCTCTTGCCTTTTTTAATGTAAGCCCAATTGCCAATTAAAGGACAGTCTCGGTTTTTCGGCTGAATTATTTGGCTATTGATTGTTCATTTTAGGTTCATATAACGCAAGGGGATCATGTTGGGAAGGCGGTTATAGTTTCCTGGGTTACCATGGTTAAACCAGGTTCAAACAGTGTCCTCTATTGGAAAGAGAAGAGCAAGCAAAAGCAAAAGGCCGAAGGAATTGTTACCACCTACAAGTACTTCAACTATACTTCTGGCTACATCAACCATTGCACCATCAAAGACCTGGAGGTAGACTTCCTCCTATATTCCTTACTCCCCTCCGTATTGAATGTCCACTTTCCTAACCCAGCATAGGAGTACTATATATTTAGTGAATTACTAAAGTTCTTGGCCCCTTCTTTTTATGTTGCAGTTCAACGCCAAATACTATTACCAGGTTGGAAATGGAAAGACAGCACGAACTTTTTGGTTTGTTACCCCGCCTGAAGTTGGTCCGGATGTACCGTACACATTCGGACTCATCGGTACTGCATTTGCAACCTTAATTCAGTCCTGCTTAGCTAGTTTTTCCAAGTCGTCACTCTGTAGAGTGGTCTACAACTCAAGAAAAATCTAAAAGCTAAATGTTCTTTAAATTTCGAAATAGTTTTCGCCAAATCTTTCAATCCAGACAAACACACACCGTACTGTGAAAAGGAGTTAAATATGTAAAACTTACGAATGAAGAGGTCTGAAGATTAAATCTTCAAAGGATATCCAATGCATGCAGGGGATCTTGGGCAGACCTCAAACTCAAACAGTACGCTTACTCACTACGAAATGAATCCCAGCAAAGGACAAGCCGTTCTGTTCGTTGGAGATCTCTCTTACGCAGATGGGCATCCTAATCATGACAACGTAAGATGGGACACCTGGGGGAGATTTGTGGAGAGAAATCAAGCCTATCAGCCTTGGATCTGGACCTCAGGAAACCACGAAATTGATTACGCCCCCGAACTTGTGAGCCTCACATACAACTCTACTTAGAGGATCCAGAAATCCTATAGTAGTAAATAACCCCATATCTATTTAGATTAAAACTGAAATCTTGATGATCATGATTTTTCTCTGTTAAAATTTGGATCATGTAGGGGGAAATGGAGACTTTTAAGCCTTTCAAGCATCGATATCCTACCCCGTATGCAGCCTCGGGTAGTCCATCTCCGTTATTCTACTCAATCAAGAGGGCTTCGGCGTACATCATTGTCTTGTCTTCCTACATCACATGCAGTAAGAACAGATATATATGCAACACTTTACTATTAGGATTTCTATAATTAGTCTGATTTTTAGGAAGAATATTTTAATCATTAATTTTCTTGTCGGACCGCTTGTTGATTTATGCTTTTCTTTTTTCTCCTCCCTAAAGTGAAGTACACTCCGCAGTACATATGGTTTCAGGAGGAGCTAAAGAAAGTAAACAGGAGTGAGACTCCTTGGTTAATTGTGCTTATGCATACGCCGCTGTACAACAGCTACAACACACATTACATGGAAGGGGAGACCATGCGAGTGGTGTTCGAACCTTGGCTGGTAAAGTACAAAGTCGATCTTGTCTTTGCCGGCCACCTCCATGCCTACGAAAGATCGGTAATTTAACCTCCCCATTTATACTCAAAAAGTACATTTCAATTTAAAGCCAAAATTATTTATTTAAATATCCAATAGAAACTAGGCCTTAACCAACTTAAAATATGAGCGCGTTGCAAGCCTGGTTTGGTTAAGGCCGACAACTCTTGGGCCCGAACTCAACTTGAAGTAGAATGTGATCCTCTGCCCAAATCTGATTACTACGTTTTTTCTATTTAATACAATCTCCCATAAAAAATATTAGTCTTTTTAGACTTGAATGAGGAGATCAAAATACTATTAAGTCTCTTAAAAATTTTTCTTGATTTTCAAAAATCTCAATTTTTATCCATAAGTCTAAAAGGACTTATATATATATATATTTTTTGCAATACTTAAAAAGCTCGACAAATTTGCTTAATCAGATACAGATAATGAAAAACTTTATTTTCTATTAAAGTTATGCTTTTACTCTTTATGAATTTATACATTTATTTATGTATAAGCTATTTTTTTCACGTGTTAGATGCATTATGTGCATTGCCGTGCAGTAAAGCTTTAGGTCCAAATGGTATAACGGACGGTTGGAAGCTTCAAGTCTAATTGCAAAACATCACAATCTCATTGCCTTATTAGCAATATTGGCTTTAAGATTTTTTATGTGATCAATTGTGTTGCCCCAGCATCGAATTTCCAACATTGGTTACAAAATCGTGAACAAGAATTGCACCCCAGTGTTTGATCAGTCTGCCCCCGTCTACATAACCATTGGCGACGGAGGAAATCTAGAAGGATTGGCCACCGAGTAAGACTAATAAATACTGTGATATTTTGCATGCTAATTTGGTCTCAATTAAATTATTATACTTCATTTAAAATTAAATATATATATTTTACATTAAAAAATGAGTGATTTATTTTCAGGATGACGGAGCCACAGCCAGAATACTCGGCCTTCCGGGAGGCTAGCTACGGCCATGCCATTTTGGAGATCAAGAACCGAACTCACGCTTACTACAGTTGGCATCGCAACGACGACGGATATGCTGTGAAAGCTGAATCCCTGTGGTTTTACAACCGTTACTGGCATCAAGTTGATGACTCTGTCTGACTCTTAATTCAGGCAGCGTTTCTGTTTAACCCGTCCCCGGCTCTGGATCTTCTGGATAAAACGATGCATCATTTTTATCTGCTAGTACAATTAGCATTCGTTGTTTAAGGTCGGTAACAGATTTTGAAACATTGCAATGGTTACAGATATCCTAGAGAATTCAGTGTCCCCATGATTTGATTTGGTACCAGAATGGGATTGAATATTTGACGTGCTAGAATAAATAAATGAATGCAAAGTGAACAACGATGCATAAACATCGACCTACTGAGGATGAGAAGAATGACATGCTTTTTTTTTTCCCTGTCTGATCCACTGAAGAGAAGCAAAACCATAAATTTCAAGCGGCAATACTATGTTTCAAGAGGGTTAATTACCTTTCCTTCGGCATTTCATGAAGTTTTAATAAACTGTATTCTCCTTCCTCGACCAAAGCTTATTACTTCTTTCATGTCAAAATATAAGTTTTTTTTAGTAATTTTTGCATACAATAAAGAACAAGAAATTAATGAGTATTTTATTATACTTTTAATTAATCAATATAATAAAAAATAAAAAATTATATTTATAATAAGAATAATTTTTATAAAGTAATGTTTAAAATTTATAAAAAATTAAAATTTTGAAAAATATCTAAAAAGTCTTATATTTTAAAATAAAAAAAAGTAAAAGTTAGTCACGATCAAATTAAATAACATTGTGTCCAACTTCTTTTCTTTTTTCTATTCTATTCTTTTTCTCGTTTCCTTTTCGACTTCTCCAACCATAATCCTAAATCCATCATAATTGCTACTAAAAATTGTTCTTCCTTTCTTCGCCGCTTTCCTAGAAGTCGCTCACCTTGAAGTAAAGAGACCATATAAGTTTATTCGGATAGAATTTGGGTCTGAAGATTTTTATTTTAAATTTTGTAAAATTAAATTGTTTTAAAAAATATAAAATTTAAAATTTAAAATAAAAAAATTACATTTTATTTTCTTTTTTGAGTTCTTGTGAATTGTTTCATATACAAAAATAACAATAACAAAATTAATCCGATTATGCACGAAACGACAAAAGAGAAAGAACACTAGAGAGCATCACAATTTTCTTAAAGCTTATGCACGAACGACCCAAAATCATTGATAAAATGATTCTGCAATATCTAGTCCGGAAAATCCCCAAAACTACTCCATTTTTGGGCTCTAAATTCAACTATCACTATATTATCTGTTTACTTTCTAAATAAAGCGATAGTCTTATTAATTATTTTGTCCGAGGAGAAAGAATGTGACTTTGTTAAACATAACACTCTTTTCGTTTCAAAATATATAATCTTTTATCACTTTTTATATAGATTAAAATATATATATATATATATATTAATTTTTTATTATATTCTTAACTAATTTAAATTATTATATTCAGTCACATTAAAAAAAATAAAAAACTATATTTATAAATAAATATAACTTTTGCAAAAAAATATTTTTAAAATTTATAAAATATTAAATATTTTAAGAAAATATATAGAGTTCAAAAAATAAAGATAATTAATCTATTTTAAAAATTTAAATTTATCACATTTGGGACAGTGGCTATGGTGCGTACGTGCAACATTGAATATCATTCATATTTGAAATTTAATTCGACGAATTATATTTTTTATTATCTATTTATATTTATATTTTTAAAATTTATAAATTTTTGTTACCAGATCATATTAGAGATCTAATTTAATGATAAAAATTAAATATTATATATTTTGAAAAAAAATAAAAGATGTGCAATACAATACCCCACATTTGGATCTACTGATCACTGAATATGGGTTACGAAATCCCGTGGCTTTGGTCCACCCCTGCAGGGCGCGGCTAATTCTCATCCATTCGCAGTGGTTGCTTTTCTGATTCGCCTCTGGTTTGACTTCCAGTGTATGGTGCTTACTGCTTATGCTCTCAGACGTATTAAAATAAGAAAAATTCTCAAATTGAAGTAATGGTCCCATGCACCAAAAAAAAAAAGAAAAAGAAAAAGAAGTAATGGTCCCGTACGTATCCGTCCAAGAATGAAACCGTACTAGAGCCATCGATCCCATCACTGACACATGCTAGCGGGTCGTCTCCGTTCCAACTTTGATTTTCCCTTCTCTTCAACGTTTTTCATCCAGCGAATCTCTCCTCGCCACTTCTAATGGTCCTTACTTCCTTTGTTTGCTCAAAGAAAAAAAAAAGAAAAAGTCTTTTTTTTTCACTTTGAAAATTTAAATATTTATTTTTATGGTAAATATATTTAAAAAATTAAATATTTAATGGCAAACAAAAGAGACATAAATTTTTAATTTTTTAAAAATTAAAATATTTCATTAATAAAAATAAAAAGCAACTTACAAGTAAAGGCTATTTGATAAAATTAAAGTATAAAATATTTAGGTTTTGAATTTTGAATCTGAAGTTAGAAGATTGAATTTGAATGCTGAAATTTGAAAAATAAATTAATTAATATGTGATGATTATTTATCATTGAAATTATTTTAAAAAATTTAAAATTTACTTTTTTCAAAAAATGTTGAAAATAAAGTTTTTTGTTTGACTTTCATCATTTTTAAAACATTACATTGGTAAAAATAAGATTTTATTTATCAATACCTTTTTAATAAAATTTTAAGGTTTAATAACTTTTTAATTGTATAATTTTTAATTAATAATAGTTATTAAAAATAAGAATTTCATAAATTTGATAAAGTATTAATTATTTCTATTTTAGAGTAAAAAATTGTAATAATTATTTATTTTGAAATATTTATTCGTAATGTTTTTATCAAAATTAAAAATATATAAAACATAACATAATAATTGGATTAAATAATCAATATATTTAAATTTAAAATCTAAGTCATTTTAATTTCTTCTAAAATTTATAATTACAATTAAATAGATATTAAACAATTAAATAATTAATAAAATTTATAGTAAAATATACTTAAAAATTAAGTATTTAATAGTATCTGTTTTCAAACATGTTTCATTGAATAAGTATTTAATCAATTAATTTTAAGTATTTAGGTTATCAAATAAGGCCCAAGTAAAATATCCATGCAACAAACAAAAGATCACATCTCATAAATCTTAGGTAAATAAATAGAAAAAGAAAAAATTACTCCGTGTTGCAGTCCTCCTAAAACGAGAGAATCTAACTTGCCGACTTGGCGTATCGCAGGGAGCGCTGTTTTATTGGACACTTTTTCCTTTTTTAATTTTTTTAATGGGTGCTGTTTTCGTGGACTTGGAAGCAAGTGGACCTTGCTGATTTGATCTCACTTAAGGAATTTTGGGCAGACGAAGGAAGGAGGCAGTACACTTTCTTTTTATCATTACAACGTGATTCAAGAGAATCAAGACTTTTTGAAGTCTCTCTCGCGAACTTGAGTACTTTTCCACTTTAGCGGCCCGTGAGGTCCCAATTCGATCCCCCAAAGTCCGTTTATGCGGCACATCTCTCACAATGCTACAAACCAAGGGTATTGTATTGTCTTTTAATTTAAATTTTTTTATCTCAAACAATACTTTCTACTTTTTATTTTATTTAATAATATTTGACCAGTTATATAAAAATTTAAATTATATTATAAAAATAATATAATATAATAAAAATTAAAAAAATATAAATTAATAAGTATTTTGTATTAAATTTAAATATATAAAATTAATATATAATGAGGTTAGTAGTTGATTGATAATATAAAAAATATAAAAATATTTTATTTTATATAAAGTGTTAATTATTTTGAGATATTCTAATATAGTAAGAATGTCAAATAAAATGAGACGAAAAAATATAAAATTAAATTATTTGTGAAATGAGAAGCGCAGTTCAAATTAAAGAAGTAAAATTTTTTTCAATTTGAATTGCAATCCAAATAATTAGTATAAAGTTTATACTAATTAGTATTCCTTAAACCCTAACAGTTCGTCCCTTACCAAATGAAGAAGATAAGCAAGACGTGAGAAATCGTCCCCTTTCATTTGAACACGATTGACGAAAGTCATGGAATCACGCTTTGAAAATCTCATGAAGTTAACAAAGCACCACCCATAGAATCGCCCGCATGGGCTGCTCAGCTGGTTCCTGAGTGGTAGACTAGGAATAAAGATTCAGGATCGAGTCCTGCCAGTCACAGGGTGGGAGTTCTACTCAAAGTGGATGAACTCATTGTGGACACCAAGCACTAGTCCTACCACTTTAGGAGCTGCTGAGTTACCATGATTTACCTCTTCACAACTTGTCGGGCCAGAGTGTGGGGACCTTGTGGGCAAGATATTCGCCTTTTGGGAACAAAAAAGTTCATAAATCTATAGAAGAGAAGAAAATACATTTTTTCAAACTCTGATTTCTGCTATTTGGAAATAAAATCACTACCTTAAGCTAATCTATAGTGTAAAGCTTATTTATTATCTATCATAAACCATTTTTTTTGAGGGAATGTAGCATAAACAATTAAAAGTTTCTATAATCTAAGCTCAGTAATCTTGTTAAACAAATATTATAAAAATGACATTGTACATTGAATACTCTTATGTGCAGAGAGAGTAATTGATTTGGATTGGGATTTCTCTTTATTTTTTCTTTAAGATATCAATCATGAACGTTCATTTTCTCTCACAACAATAACTCCATCCACAATTGCAATTTTTTAAAAGAAAAGCCGAGCCAAATGCGCTAGAAAACAAATATTTTTTAAAAAGATACTGCAGATTTTTTAATGTATAATAAAATTATTAAAAATTTTGGACTAATTACAACAGCATAGTTTTCCCTCGGAATTCCAGATGGCAACCGTGAGCTCCCATTAATTACTCCGTTATTAGGCTTGCTATCACGGTCAAACGATGCGCTTTTTGTCCTTTTCTTCTTTTGTCTTTTTGGAGTACAAAAGGCTTTTTGTCCTTTTATGCAGCCTTCCTTTGTTTATTAAAATCCCTGCCTAGTCAACCTCACAAGTCTACAAAGTAGTGTTCTCATTTCTTCCCCTATCCGCTTCTTGCATTTCTTCCAAAACCATCCCCCGATTATCAGAACCCCTTGATTATCAACAAGGATTATAAGAACCCCCTTAACCATGTGCTTTGACGCTTCATAATTTTCCCGGTTTCGCGAGGGAGTACGTTTACTCTTTCTTCTTCTGAAGGCTTTACTCATTATGGTGCAAATTCGCATAAACTCTTGAATATTCCCCGTAATTTGAGATTGATACTCAATTTTTTTTTTTGTACCCACCGGCATCTTAGGAGGGGACACTAGTACTATATAAGCTGGCCCATCACTTACGCTCATTTTTAAACGGTTGACTTCTCGGGCTGTTCAAGAAGTGGTGGCGCGTGTAGACTAGGTGAACTGGGTACTTGGTGCGCACTCGAAAGGGATAAGATGGCCGTACCAAGAACTGGGTTATCTGTCTTTGCAGTTCTGATTAGCTTAATCTTGAATGCAGCAACTTTGTGTAATGGGGGGGTCACCAGTAGTTTTGTTAGGTTGGATGAGAAGGCTGTGGATCTGCCTCTTGATGCTGATGTCTTCCGGGTTCCTCCCGGCTATAATGCGCCTCAACAGGTATTCTCCAGACTTCTTATATTCATCCAGTTTGAGCTTTTCTTGATAATCTCGAATTTGTTCTTATGTTGCGTCTTCTCTGTTTTCAATTGATACGATTCTTTCGAATAGGAAAGAGAAACAGAAAGAAAAGATAACTGGGCTTTGTTGATTTTTTGCATTGATTTTAGTTGGTTCATTTTAATATGTTATTTACTTTGCTGGTTCGGGGACGGCTGTTGTAGGTTCACATTACCCAAGGTGATCATGAAGGAAAAGGAATGATTGTCTCCTGGGTCACAATAGATGAGCCTGGTTCAAAGAAAGTCCGGTATTGGGCTGAGAATAGCAAAAGCAAGCACGAGGCCGAAGGATTGGTGACTAAATATAAGTTCTATAATTACACATCTGGTTACATCCACCACTGCACCATTAAAAATTTAGAGGTGACATTTCTGATCCTTCATCGCGTCCGTTTCTTTGTGGCCGAAGAGGTTTTCTTTGTCTGATTAATTGCCTGAAGGATTTCATTTACTTCTTCTAATGAAATTAATAATTCAAGAAGCTTTCTTCAACCCAATGGCTAAAATGAATTTACTATTTAATAGTTAGTCATCTCTTTTTTGCAGTACAACACCAAATACTATTATGAGGTTGGTCTTGATCACACAACTCGGACTTTCTGGTTCATTACCCCTCCTGAAGTCGGACCTGATGTTCCATATACTTTTGGCCTTATAGGTATTCCTCTTTGCCTGAACCTGGAAAAGAGTGCTAAATTTTGTAACTTGCGTTGAGTAATTGGAGCTATATATGTAATTCTGAGTGCAGAAAGCAATGGAATGATTCTTGCCGATGAGTTTAGGCTTTCCTATATGTGAGGTCCTGAGTTGTTGAATATTTCACTGCAGGGGATCTTGGTCAGAGTTTTGATTCAAATAAAACATTAACCCATTATGAATTAAATCCAACTAAAGGACAAGCCGTGCTGTTTGTTGGAGACCTTTCGTATGCTGATAACTATCCTAATCATGACAATGTTAGATGGGACACATGGGGAAGGTTTGTGGAGAGAAGCACTGCATATCAGCCTTGGATTTGGACTGCAGGAAATCATGAGATAGATTTTGCTCCTGAAATTGTAAGTTTTTCCTGCCAAAGTCATTTCCATGATTTTGTTACCTCGATCACCTACTTTTCAGAATGGATGGCTGCATATCAGTCTATATATTTCTAATATCCGTATCTCGATTCTTTGGCGGGAGGTTCTAGAATTTTTACTTTTATTAAGCAAAAGTATAATCTCCGTTTTGTGTCCACTTCTGATTACGAAAGGACTGCCTAATAATCGTATGTAGCCTTAAATTTCCAGATATGTTGCTATATTCTTTCTCCTCTTAGTATTAAACTTTTAACTTATTGCAGGGTGAAACAAAACCATTCAAACCTTACAGTCATCGGTATCATACTCCTTATAAAGCATCAGATAGTACCGCTCCTTTCTGGTACTCAATCAAGATAGGTCCAGCGTATATCATTGTTTTGGCTTCATACTCGTCTTATGGTAAGCTCGTATATGCGTTTTTTATGACCATGGTTCATTCACAGCTATAATATCTTTTGTAGGCATGAACGTTGCAACATATTACATATCCATACTAGCACTTAGGGATCAGTTTTTATGCTCAGTACCCTTGCCTACACATGTGATCAAATGTGTACTTGCTTAAGTTAATACCCTTCGGTCATGTCTTCCTTTCAAGTTTTACATGATAACCTATAGCATTTAACACTCTTCTTTCATAGTTCTTGGAGAATGCTTCTTTTTAGGGATGTATTTTGCTTTGTTTCATATCATGACCATTAATATTTCTTTTAATCCCCCTACCAATCCAACTTTATTTAGGCAAATACACTCCGCAGTACATGTGGCTTAGGGAGGAGCTACCGAAAGTAAACAGGAGCGAGACACCTTGGCTGATCGTGCTTATGCATTCTCCATGGTACAACAGCTACAACTATCACTATATGGAAGGAGAAACCATGCGAGTCATGTATGAGCCATGGTTTGTGAAGTATAAAGTTGATGTTGTGTTTGCTGGTCATGTTCACGCTTATGAACGATCGGTATTTGGACTTTATCCCTCTGCCATTCTATTTTATAAATAGCTGCAACATTCCATGTATAATTTAATGCAAATTGCCTCTTCCGTAGTCTTCAAATTAAAAAAAAATATGCTAATGACTTTCTAGGATATACGAAGTCATGATAGGTTAACAATTAGTAGGGACTATTTATGACCTCAATATGAAATGGTGAAGGAATTTGTTAACTCTTAGAACATAGTATCACTTAAGACTTCCATCTGGACTTGCTCTTATTGACTTTAGGTGGTAATGCTTATGGGTTGAATCCCTAACCTAGTCGGAGTCATCCATTTTGGCCCTAGAATCGGGGTTCCTAACCATCAATTCTCAACCAAAGTTTTGGATTATTTCTTCAGCCATCATTTCTTCTTGTTATATTGGTCATTCTGGACTTGAAAATGTTAGAATTCACCTCTTTCTAAATTTTGAACGATGACTCTGGTGCAGGAACGTGTATCTAACATTGCCTACAATGTTGTTAATGGTCTTTGCACCCCCGTAAATGATCTTTCCGCCCCCGTGTACATTACTATTGGTGATGCAGGAAATCTTGAAGGCTTGGCCACCAAGTAAGACTGAATATATTCCACGAAACTTACATATGGTGTGGAAATATGTTTTGTAACATCTGAATCATTTACAGAACAAATGTTTTTCCTCTGTTTTCAGCATGACAGAGCCACAGCCTAAGTACTCGGCATACCGCGAGGCCAGTTTCGGTCATGCCATTTTCGACATAAAGAATCGAAGCCACGCCCACTACGCTTGGCATCGTAATCAAGATGGATTTGCTGTTGAAGCTGATTCAATGTGGTTTACAAACAGATACTGGCATCCAGTTGACGATTCTACAAGCGCCGAATCATGACGGCAGGAAAATTTATTTCTTTCTTCCTTTCTTGAGCTTCTCGTTCATGATCAGATTTGTGATAAGTAACGACTTCGAATATGAAGTCAACAGAATTGTGAAATCTGTTGAAAAAAACATGGATATGCTGCCAAGTCAGAGCTGCAGAGCCTGCAGGAGTTTCCTTTCCCTCTCTGTCTTTGAGCAGTCTGATGAAAGAAGGATCTCCATTTTGAAATCAATAAGATGTTATCCGTTTCCTGGTTTCTCTGGTGTTAATGCAAATCGTCGTGCTTTTCTATATCAATGAATCACTTTGTAAACTGAGCAAAACTTGGAGTGCGGAAGGCTTATATGGGTGAAGAAATCCCTTCGTGCCATTTGTAAGCAAGCTTTCAGGCCACTTCAGGACATCATATTCAAGAATTCTTGATTTACGAAGAAAAACTTCCATCAACTAAATTACATTTTTTAAGCAATCTTTCCTTGAGAGGATTATCGAGTATTACAACTTTAGGGGTATTTCTTTCTCCTTCCAAATTGAACATCGAAATTTCACATTTCAATTAATTTCGTGAATGTAGACAATCTTAATAACTAATAACATTAAAATCAAGATATATTTAGGTAATAATTTTGTATTTGAGTATCTAATTTGAAATTTAAGATAATCAATACTCACAGTATTAATTTTTTAAGATAACAGATATCTAATCTTATAATAAAAATTCTTATTGATTATATCATTAAAAAAGAATATTATAATACACCCACCCATTAAAGTTTATCTTAATACCCACGATTTGCACTAGTAATGTTAATAAAAGAAAGGGTATAATCAGAAACCCCATCAGTATCCAATCTTGATTCTAGTTTATAGCACAACTGGCTATTCAGGGATATTTAATTTTGAGTGTAATTAGATATGGTTTAATTTTAAAAATTTTATATTAAATTTTATAAAAATTAATTATTTGTAAGAAAAAAATATGAATTTAATATTTAAAATTTTAAAATATAATATTATTCAAGTAGAGACTTATCTCTCCAGCCAGGCAGCGATGCTTTAGCTTAGAGTAATTTTTTTAATAATTCTTTTCTTTTGCCATAGTTCCCCAAAATTTTCTATTTTAATAAAGTATTCTAATTTTTTGAAATTTGAAACCAGCAGTTTAATGTTATTTTTTCCCCCTAAACCAAAACCCTTTTGTGAAAAATCAAAACAAAAATTTTTCATTACATCTCGAATTTTTCTCCAAAGCAATTTATATGTTTACACGCTCAAGAGAAGATTTTTGAAATTAAAATACACTCTGACCTTCCTTCTTTGAGAAAATTTCCATCATTTTGCCCTTTTCCCTCATGGAAGTGTCCAGCGAGAGTGAATTACAGAACCGCTTCGACTGAACGAGCACATGCGCTTAAACAAAATCAAATTGCCATCGATTAAACTGCCGACAAGAAGTCTAGATCACGATTCTCAGAGCGACTGTGAGCAAATCACTCTTCGCCAGACGATCAAAAGATTTTCAGAGAAACAATTCCTTTGTATCTTCAAGAGGTCGGCTAATTCTTTGATGAGCTGTTAATTTTGGGAATTTAAGTCGCTTCTGTTAGATTCAAATGGCGGAGCAAATAATCGAGAAGAGCTCCTCAGAGGACGATGATCCGAACAAGAATGAGAAGAAAGATGACTTCACTGCAGATCCAGAATTCTTCAGTTGTATGCTTCAGCCTTCGCCCTCCAACTCCGATCCGAATTACGTTGGAATACGCCGCCTTCTCCTCTTTCGCAAAGCTCAATCCGGTGTTCTTCGCCGCAAGGTAATGCATACTTCTCCTCGGTTCGAATACATGCATCGTCAGTGTACCTGGCATCAGACCGTCGGTGTGTTCAAATGCAGCTGATTTTAGGCGACGGTACATCAAATTATATATCCGTGTTTTCAATACAACTGTTTGTTCTCTTCACCTTCGCATGTGCCTGAGAAGGGAAGTATGAATTAGTTACTCTGCTCTGAAGAGTAATGTTTTGACTTCATGTTCATTCAGGCATTTCCCTTGCAATTCTTTAGATATGTGGACTAGCGACACTATAATTCTGTTTATATATTATTTTTATATCTTGGACTAGCTTCCTAACCATTTCATTATCTGTCTATATACACAATCATTGTATTTGTGTTTGTTCTACTTGAACAAGGTGCTTCTTGCATGTGCTTAATGTTTATTGGCTTAAGAAGGGAAACTTGATATTATGTTCCGAATTGTGTATGTAAGATAATCCTGGAAAAAAGTCATTGAAGGACAATTATCAGACGTTTATAGGTTTTTGTATTTGAAAAATCTATGCTAGGAGCATAAAAAGAGATGCAAACAAGCACCCGTTATTAGACCACTGCAGGTGAGATGTCAGTAGACCTATATGACCTATTTTTGAGCACCTAAGAAATATTTCTATGGTTTCTCTACAGAATGTAATCATATAGTTCTTTCCTATTTTTAGGATGCAATTTGGGTTGGAATGGCACTCAATAATGTGAACTCTGAGAATTTTGAATTAATTGTCTTTATCAGTGTGCTGGATAAGTAATTATTTAGTGCCTAATTCTATGTTGAAGGACTGGAGATGTAATGGGAAAGGTTATGTGTCCTACCATAATTACATTAACAGGCCAAGGAATTGGGAGAGTTCGTGCATCCCTAGCCACTCAAGCACTCCAGGTAACAGGTAGCATAAATTTCCCTTTTTTTTATGGGTGTTTATTGATGATTGTTCTGATTAAAGTCATATATATATGTGAATCTGTGCCTCAGACTAAAGGCAAGAAACTTTGGTTGTCTCCTTATCTACTAAATTGTTCTCTTTGTCAATATAAATCGGGCGTATTAAACCAGTGGGGTTTGTTTCCTTAAAATATACTTAATGTGAAATACTCTGAATGGTAACTTAAATAGAATGTACAAAATTTTTATGAGTCAAACATATTATGATTCTCTGTATAATGAAACCATTGCATTATCCCCTGTGATTGCACTTGGCTCTGCAGGGAAAGATGGAAGTGTAAGTGAATTTATTGCATTCTGCGAATCAGGCCTTTAATAGGTTGACAAGTTTTGCTCATTTTGTTTAAGCTGCATATAACTCTGACATCAGGGTCTTCTGGTTGATGCATCAGCGGCCGATGGATTCCATCTCCAAGTCCTCTCTCCTATATCTTTGAAGCGGATAGCTGGAGTACCAGCAGGGTGTGTTGCACCTTCTGTTGCATAGTTCTGATATTTTCTCAATGATTCTATTTCCCTGAACTGCGTCAGGACATTGATGCACTATGAAAGAATTCTGTTCCTTTTCCTTGGATAATGCATCATATGAACTTGAAATTGGAGATTCTTGATGCACCAATTTGGCCATAAATCATTTTAAAGAGAGTAGGTTGTTTGGGGTACTTTTATTTGTTTCCTTATCATCTTTGATGTTTTCTTGCTCATCTTGCTCTACAAGTTCTGATATTCATAGTCAGCAAAGGAGATTGCTTAAGAAAATAATTAAATTACACCCTTTTTCCGTTAAGAGTTAACATAGTTTGCAATTTCCAGATTTTATCTAAGTAGAAATTCGGAACTGAATTCTAAAGATCATCAGTTTTTCTAGTAGCACCTTTTCAGTTCATTTTTGTCATGGAACTTAGCACTTCATCATGGTAATTCGGAAAAGCAAAATATAAAATGAAATTCAGTGTAGAATGTTGCCTTTGATATGTGGATCGAATTCTATTAGTTGCACACGATGATCTTGGTTGGGGCTCTGAGAGATGTAATGTTTGTGATCCCTGTAAATCTTTTCTTTCCTTTGTTTTTCACTTTTCAATGGAGGGTATATAGTATGGCTGATTGGTCTCTCACGGACTTGATAAAAGCAAAAAGTGAATAGAATGACCATTATTTGCAGGAGCTGCGAAGTGGCAGTCAAGCATTGAGCCGTAGCAGTTCAAATATAAGCGATAATGATCTGCCACGTAAGAAGGCTGAACCTGCATATTCCTTTGTAGGAATGCATTGCATTTTTGACCAATGCAAGGCCATGGGTAATTCTTCCGGAAAGCTGAATTAGACTGCTTGACCCCTTTCACTTCCTCTCTTCAAGTTAAGTTGTTTTCTTATGTAATTTATTTTTCCTCTTAGTAACGGTTATAAAGTTTGGGCACATGAGTTCCGATCTACTTGCATATGGAGCCTCTGATGGAAGCTTGACTGTCTGCAATGTCTCAATGCCACCTTCAGTTATCAAGCAGTTTGTAGGGCACTCAAAAGATGTCACAGGTTGGATTAACTGGTACTGGTCCTGTAGTCTTTCCTTTATCCTTATGATGGAAATGTTCTATACCATTTTCTTGTTTCAATAGGACTTTTATGTTGATAAGTGATTCTTGGGTTAATAATAAGAGGCATGTTTATTACCCTGTTGAAAGGTTTATTTACTGCATAATCTTTTGATAGACAAAGCATTTATATAAACCTAGAATATCATCTGCTTTTTCTTTAATCTTTCCTGACTTCTGGTCTAGAGATGAGGTGGCATTAAATGAATCACTGGCTCATAGTATTTGCCTGCTGGTCCATACTGACATTCCCCTTAAATTCTTTAGTGCAAATGCATATTGTCAGTGGATGGTGCTTTTATTTGTATGCAAGTTGTAGCCGTCTGGTACATCAAACTGGAATATGAAATTGATGACTTAACTTGAACCAACTATTGTATTTATCTTCTGTTCTAAAAGGCCATTCTTTTTCCAGATTTTGACTTCTCTGCAAACAATCATTATATTGCATCATCCTCAATGGACAAAACTATAAGACTGTGGGATATCTCAAAAGGCGTTTGCATTAGGGTGATATATGGTGTCTCTTCACAGCTTTGTATACGATTTCACCCTGTAAGTACAATATTGAACCATAATAGACTCTTATCACAATCAAGTTTAACACTAGATTATCTGCCCTCTTCTCTTTGATGATGTTCACATGAAAGAAGTTTAAGTTATGAAAGTTTTTCTTATTTTGGAAATACCTCAATCCTACAGTTCTTGGTTTCAAGTTTAAACTTAATATCCACGAAAGCTGTAAATTCTTCAAAAATAAATGTTAAATTTGAAATATTAAATGTAAAAGAGAGACTGTAAAAGATGTTCACTTTTGAAGACTTGGGACTTGTAACGACCCACTCTCGGGCGGGCCCTACCTAGGAGTGAATCATCACTTTCCTGTTCCAGAGGTGCAATGCAACCTGTAATACCATAGAGAGAAGAGAGAAGAGAGAAAAGAGAAGGAAATGGGAAAATGGGGGAAATTGGGGAAGGGGGATCAGCCGTATTGCTGATCCTCTTTTTTTTTTTTTTTTTTTTACAAAATAATTTGCAAAACCATCATTCAATTTTTTTTTCATTATAGATTTACCCTAAAACTTATAATGTATATTTTCTCTTTATTTTAAGAATGTGTAAAATAGATTTTTAGCTAAACTTATAATGTATATTTTCTCTTTATTTTAAGAATGTGTAAAATAGATTTTTAGCAATTTATAGTTATCATAAAACCACTTGAAAAAAATTATTTGGTAAAACTAAAATTTGTGGTTTTACAGGACTGGTTTTTATCCTGTTTGCATGCTTGTAATATTTAGTTTTATGCACACAACAGCCAAGGTTTATTTTCTTCTTCTTTTTCTTTAAATGTGTATCTTCGTTGTCTAGTTTTAGTTTGTCAACTTATTCATGTATTGTTTATCTAATTTGGGGTTTTCCATTTTTTATTTTTTATATTTTTTATCAATCTGCTTTATGCAGGTGAACAATAACTTCCTCTCTGTTGGCAATGCAAACAAAGAGATTACGGTAATTAATTCATGCCTTGCCATATTCTCAGTCAACTTCTCATTATTAAATTGCACTTATTCTGCTTGCTATGTTCTTCTAACTTGAAATTCATTTGTTTTTTACCCCTCACTTCCCTACTTTTATCTTCCTTGTTTCTCTTTAATCTACAAATTAGCTTAAAGGGAGGCAGTAGAATATATATGATCCTGAGATGAGATGTCCTTAAAGAAGTCCAAAATGGAAAAGGGCTCTGAGGGCATGAAATGATATTTAGATATAAGCAAAGCCAAGGAACATGAGACCCAGATGGCCGAATAGCCCAAGGAATGTGTACATTTGTGAAATAGAGGATAGAGCCATGCAATTTCTTTGCCTATATCGTGAGGGATCATTTCACCTACACCTCAACAACTTTATGATTTCTGGATTTTGGTGAAGTCATCTCAAAATTGTGTATGTTCTCTTTTGTGCAATCAGTTATAAATGCGTGTTCTATTTTCAGATATAACCAGATATTTGCCCTTGCTTGTGATAAACTACAAAGGATGCTTGCAACACCAATTGCATACTCTGAACCACTTGTATCATTTGTCATAAGTACATCAGAAGGCATATTCTGTTGGCATGAAAAAGAATAAAACAGAACATCCTTCAGAGAAATTTTAGTTCCATGCCTTAACTCCTTAACTTCCGACATATTTTATTGCAAAATGCCTCTGACTTTCTGGGCATATAGAACCAAAAATTAAAGTGCTTAAACCTACCCCTGTAAGGGATGTTTTGGTCCGACTTCTGTGCATATAAAATTTATCTTTTATCTCCGGTTTTCCTAAATTATATCTCCTGATTAATTTGTTTCTGATAACTGGCATTCCAGGTGTTAAATTTCAGCACTGGCAGAACAGTTACTAAAGCGAACTTTGATAGTGAGGTTACTGCCATGGACCATGACCATACCGGTCAGCTCATATTTTGTGGTGATGCTCAGGTTTGCTTCTGCCCACGTGCCCCCCTCCCTGCCGCAAAAAAACCAACCAAAAAAAAAGAAAAAAGAAAAAAATGTTTGCATAAATTTCTTGTCAGATCATGATAAATTTTCTGGATGGATGTTTGCTTTGTGTAGGGATGCATATACACAGTTAGTATGGACTCTTATAGTGGTGCACTATCTCGTTCTCACCGCCATCGAGCTAATGGTAATCGGAGATCTCCCGTTACAACTGTTCAGTATAGAACGTTCTCCTTGCTAGCACGAGGACCAGTCTTGCTTACTTTTGCTCGTGATGGAAGTTTGTCTTTCTTTAGGTTGAACTGGACTCTTGATTCTTGATATCTTTGTATCTATTTTGGACATTTTTTAGACTATCTTTGTTTCCTGCACAGTGTTTCTTTGGAGATACAAGGGTACTTGACGCTTCGTTGCTCACTTAAATTGACCCCAAGGCTACACAGTATCCGTGCTTCTTTTTGTCCTTTGCTTTCCCTTGAAAAGGGAGAATATATAGGTTAGAGTTAATACGATTTTTTCTTTCTCGCCATAAGCCCCTTCTCTTTTTCACAAAATATAAGGCTATCGTGATTACCATGTACTCCATATGAGTTCATTTAGTTTAGTTATGTGTTTCTCTTACTGACACTGTGATCCATTCTAATATTTGCAGTTGCTGGAAGCGAGGATGCAAATGTTTACTTCTATGACTTAACTAAACCCAAGCATACTTGTGTTAACAAGCTACAGGTATATTTATTATTGCATCTCAGGTGCTATTTTGTTTCCTTTATGGTTGACTAAAATTGCCAGGTTATGAATGCAGGGCCATGGCTATGCAGTTATAGGTGTCGCTTGGAACCACGGGGAGAACTTACTAGCATCTTCTGATTTTGGTGGCACTGTAATTGTATGGAAGAGAGCAAAAACAAGTTGAAACAATTGTATTCAGGGTTTCACTTTTGGGACACATTCTATGGACAGTTCATGGGAAGTCGAAATTCTTTTATTTTTGTGGCGCGTTTGTATCTAAGCTGCATTTGAAGGAGTCTCTCAGTTCTACATGCCATGGCCTACGAGAGAGGATGTCTCTATGTATCAACAGAATTCATAAGACCAAAGTGTGCAAATATATTTGATTGTAATCAAAATTACTTGAGACTTTCTTTTACTTTTTATAAGGCTTAAATGATGATTATTTCCTATGCAAGTGGCTTTTAGCATAAATGAGCTGCAAGACAGGTTTTATAGATGACATCCCAGACTGTCCAAACTTTTAACACTATTCGTTGCATTCCTACGCCTCCGCTGTAGCTTAGATGGTTAGGATATTGGGCTCTCATCCGAAAGATCCGGGCTCGAGTGCCGGCAAGAAGTCAGTGGTAGGGCAGGTACTGATCCGAAGCAAGCATTTACGAATAAAATTCGTTCCACTTCTTTTAATGTTTAATTATTATTTTTTCACTTTCAAAAAAATTTATTATTTTTCGTTTAATATATTTTATTTGTATATTCTATTACTTTATTTAAAAATTAAAACTCGAGCACAATTTTAAATAAATAAGTAAAACGTAAATAATTTTAACTTTTACAAATAAATAGATGAATTAACTCAAATAATATTCGAACAATAAACAGCCCCAACTTGATTTGATATTTTCTGTTCCTTAACGCTCAAAGTCAACTGTAGGTAGAGCCAATGACTTTTAAGACCGATATTACTATATATAGTTTTTAATTATATACAATTTATAAATTTTTTTAATTAACTCGACTTCTGCCATATTTTATAGATTCTGGGAGTGCGATCGAGCAATCCAGCTTGGAAGTATGCATTGAGTTTTGTCGCCAGTCAAGCAAGAGGTCTCGAACATCTTGCTACTTCCACACAGAAGGGCAGTGTTCTTTTTAGGAGTTTTAACTGGAAAATAGAATAAATTAGTCACTTTTTTTTTTTTTACGTTTAAAAATTAAAAGATCTCTTAAATTTTTTAACTTGCTACATCTTTCTTATTTTTACATTTACATATTAAAAGACCTCTTAATTTTTCGACTTATTAAGTTCTAATTATTTTTATGTTTTGATACGTCTTGACCTCTTTCTTTTAAAAAAAAAAAACTTCTTAAATTGTTATAATTTTTACGAGCTACTTCTTGAATTCTTTCAAGAAAATGAACTATCAGAATTTAAAAAATTAAAAAAAAAATATGAGATGTTGAAGTATCCAAATGTAAAAATAAGAGAAATTTATTAAGTTTTAAAAAAATCGAAAGGTCCTTTAATGTCCAAACATAAAAGCAAAAGGTATTTAACAAGTTAAAAATATTGAAAGATCTTTTAATATCTAAATATAAAAGTAAGAAAGACTTAGTATGTTAAAAAAAATTGAATAGTCCTTTAGTGTCCAATAGAATAACTAAATTATCTAATTTTTCATTTTTGACCCGTATTCCTAAAACTTCCGCCCGAAGGAGGCGTAAGTTTCTGGTGACAAAACACTATGCAGAAATGTTGATTGCCGTTTCTTGACTGTTTTAGAGTCAAATTTGAAGAAAATTTTATGTAAAAAAACTGTCAAGTACTTGTGCAAAATCGAACTAGATTTCAATAGACTTAAAGTTTAATACTTGAAGACTTAATGAGTTAATATTTTTTATTTAAATGTATTATCCTTAATTAATAATTATATAATTTATATAATAAATATAAATTATAAAAATATCAAAATAAAATTATTAAAATTAAAAAAATAAAATATTTAAAATATTATATATAATAAAATATAAAACTACATTTAATACCAACGATTGTCTATAAATATAAAATTATATATAATAATACCGTTTAACTATTATAGTTAAAGTTGTAATTACTAATCGTACGTCAGAAAGAAGTGATTTGCTTCATTTTGAATTATTTAATTCAGAAAAAAACGACTCCATTAGCCGTTAAGTATAGGTACTCCCTCCAGTGATAGTATTCAGTCACTCGCACTCCTTCAGTAGACAAATCTTAAGCCTGGAAACGCACAAGCGCTGCATCGCAATTCGCAACAGTATCCAAGCTCAGAAACACGGAAAATACAAGAAAGATTTTTATCTATTTCCCCTTTTAAGTTGATAATTGTGCAGCAGATACAGTGAAACCCTAGTAAAGAAGTAATCAGGCCTTAACAAACCGCCGCCGCCTCCATACCCCCACAAAAAAGCCAAAAGAAGAAAGGTGAAAAATCTAAGATCTACATAGTTACAGACAACCAAACACCTCTCGACCTTTTAAACACAAGTTCACAAACCAGTTTCTTCTTACACCAGCTCATAAACTTCCATTGCCTCTAATGCTGTCACCTCAGTGTTTGTTTGCACCCTTTAGCTACCTCCAACAGTCTCATCATCTTCGGCGTCGTTTTCCTTCCACCTAAATGAGCAAATCAAGAATAGTTCAATCGCACAGGCAAATTTTCAAGCAACTTTCTAACTGCTTACCGATATAATGTCCTTCCGGATGAGCAATTTGGCCGGTCAAAAAAAAATCCCGCAACAGGTAATGATTGTTCATCTCAAAAAACTAAGTTACAGACCTAAGATCCTTAACATATGGAAAGATATACTTGCAACATAATATAGCAATTAAAGAACCAAAAAATACGCCTTTGGTAAACACTTTAACAGCTCATTTATGAGTACTTGATGCAGCCTGCAGATGGGACCAAACTGGTTCTTTTGACACTGCAGCGGCATGATTTAACCTGAGTATCAAACTTGAATTGAAATTTCTTGTCAATTTTATTTTTGCTTGAGAACACATTACCCCATCTAGAGTTTCCTATTGAAATTACAAGACGATTTTTGTCCAAATGTTGTGACGACGTTAGAAACCGCTTCAAGTCAGTCCACCTCCTTTAATTGTTATGGTTGTTCCCCTAGAAGCAAGGGTATGTCAGGACACCTTGAACAACCAATTAGGAAACAACTAAATTTCATCTGGGGGCATTCTTTTCCAGGGAACTCATAACCATAAAGCTACCCAATGTAAGTGCACTAGGTGAATATTAATCAGTTCCCACTCATCATTGATTTAAAACCACATGATTTATGAACAGTTCCAACTGATGACCATCTGACAGACTAAGTCAGACAACAGCAGTATCTGACAACTCTCAGTTTCCATCAACAATGTACGAAAATCTAAAATGTTGCGAAGTCAATATATTTCCTTCTCCCCTTCCATTAGATTAATATAAACATTTCTCAGTCCAACAAATGTTATTTGCCTTGGAATGTTCTAAACAACTTTTCTCATATATAAAAGGAAATGTACTTCACGGTTTCCATTTTAGGACACGGTATTCCATCAAAAAGGAGTCACCACAGAGTAATATACGCTTGATAGCACATCAAGGACATTTCTTCCTTTCCCGATTTTAACCAATTACAAAAGTTGCAAGTGTTATAAGTTAAAAAGTAATTTTCGGGGGGGAAAAAATAGAGAAGGATCAAGTATGAGAGTTTCCGTGGACCGTAAAATGGAGACATATACCAGTTCCCAAAAAAAAAAAAAAGTTAATCATAATCTCAAATTAAACAAATCTGCAAATCTGCTGTTTCTCCTAGAAATAATAAAATTACCTTTGCATCTGCATGTCTAGAAGCAGCATGAGAATTATGTAACTTTTTCCCATCTTCAGAAGAACAATTTTCACAGTAGAAGTGGTCTAGCCTTTTTGCTTCCTCTGCAGTCATCTCTATACAAGTAGGATGAAACCTGCAGAGAAAGAAATAGTTAGTGGGACCAGTATAACTTTGTTTATGTTGTTCCCTCATGTGGATGCAGCTAGTGGTCAGAATCTCAAGGAACGTTATACGTTCAACTGCACAAACTGTCAACAAATAAGGTATATATCTCAATGTTGGCCACATTAATAGACTCAAAATGCATATTGAAAAGACACACAGCATATGATGTCCAACTGTCAAGAACCATTTAAGCACAAAATTCATTAACAAGCCAAAAGATTTGAGGTGGAACTGGACAGCATCATCTTATATAGAATGTTAAGTTACAAAGTAGCAACTCATATACTTTAGCACCAAAGACTAATTTAACAAGTACATTAATTTCTAATTGAAACTACATGTACATGGAAATGCCGTCCACCTCTAATATGTTCATTACATTCTAAACTATGTGTCAGAAATAGAAGAAGAACATCCATGAAATTCATTCACAAGCAAAAGGATTTGAAGTATGGAACAGCATAGCATCATCTTAGATAGAATGTTTAAGTTACAAAGCTGTGCCGCAAGTACTTTAGAACCAAAGAAATAATTTACATTAATGTCTAATTGAAGTTATACTTACACGAAAGTGCTGTCTGACTCTCAAATGTTCATCACATTCTAAATGATGTGTCAGCAATAGCCAAACAACATCCACAAAAATTAGTATGTAGTGCTCAGTAATTCCAAAGTGTTACCATCCCAACATGAGATATCCAATCTGAAGCACTTTTCTCAATTAACTTCTTAAGTAACAAACATTAAGAAATCAAATCAGCTGAATAGTAGCCCTAAAATAAATAAGAATTCACTTAAATCAGTCTTACAGGACACGTGCAGAAGAAAAAGTAATCCCAAAAGACCAAGATGACAATTCTTTAATGCTCTCAAATAAATGGATTTTGTTTTGGAAATTACTATGAAGCAGAGGACAATTCCAACATACTCTTGACTTCTAATTCATGTCATAAATTTCAGATATTATATTTTGCAATTTAATAATTCCTTTGTTGACTTTATCGTATGCACAAGATTTTAAGTTTTACAAGTGGAGAAGGGGTAGGATAATTGGTCAAATCTTATTTGCCAGTAGAAGCCGAGTAAAAAAAAGTAATAATAATAAACTCTCCACTCCCCTCCCTACTTCTCCCCTTCCCCCAGCCCCAGAAAACAAAAGTTATAAAGACACACGAAGGCTATTTTGTAAAGAAAATATGCTCCCTAGTTTCACCATTCAACTTTGTGTACTCCCTGGACACCACCCTATTTTACTTCCTGTTATTCACACACCAGCAGGGTTGAACTAAGTTTTTAGTTTATCCTTAAATGTGGAAGAGGTAGAAATTTTCTTCGATTTCGAGTGCTCTTTGTTACATGCTAAAAGTTCCTATCCTTCCAATAAAGGCACAGAAAGTATCCATGATTTTTTTTCTTGGCTAATGGAAAATCAAATGCTCTAAAAGAATTGTGATACAGGCCAAATTACTCTCATGAGATACAATAAAATAAAAGATGATTGGTACTAAAAAGAGGGCGAAACGGAATGGATATTTAAGACAATTAACAAATATTTTATACAAAGTAATAGGTCCGTAGCCCAAAGGTAAAGCATATGACTGCAGACCAAGAGGTCACCAGTTCGAGCCGGGCAGGGGCCTTCAACAGCAAAACCTTTTGACTTGTAGAAAGATAGTACACAAAGTAGCATTTAACTTTTCTCCACTTCCTCACACATAGAAAAAGATAGTACACAAAGTAGCATTTAACTTTTCTCCACTTCCATTAACACATAGAAACTAACTTTCTCCACTTCCATTAACACATAGAAACTAACTTTCTCCACTTCCATTAACACATAGAAACTAACTTTCCAGTAAAATGCAAAATTATCGCATTCCTTATCGAGAACTGTCAATCTTTCTTGCAAACTGAAATAAATGCATATTGTAAACCATTATCACTTCCCAAAGTTATTTGAATATCCCAACCTTATACTAATTACTAGTTTATCCCTCAATGAAAGGTGCAACAATTTTGCGAACTTATCATGCTATTCATAAGATGCTAAACTTCTTCTCCTCCAAACATAGCCTATACATGATTTTGTGCAAGCTAATGAGAAAACACAAAGCTACAAAAGATTTATGACACTGACCCGCTGATGAGAAAACACAAAGCTACAAAAGATTTATGACACTGACCCGCTGATGAGAAAACACAAAGCTATAAAAGATTCATGACACTGACCCAACTACTCCTACAGAATAAAATAGAGGTGACCGGTACTCAGAAGAGTGGCAATATGAATGGATCTTTAAGATAATTATCAAATATTTTATAGCTCAACGCTAGAGAATTGGACTGCAGACCTTGTAGGGCCCTTCGCATTGGCTTTCTTTCCACTATCAATATTGTTTAAAATGTACTTCCTAAAACTAGATTCCAGAGAAACTATTTCTTTCCGGAGAGCCTTCAATGATTCTCGCAATTTGAACACAAAAAATGTCAAAAATCACTGTTCCTTCTCAAAATTATATTAAATATCTCCACCTTATTCTGGATGAATCAAGGGATACAAAATTATGTCTATCAATCATGGAAGAACCTGCCTAGGGCCAGAGGTGAATGGATGATAATCTTCCATACCATACTGCTATCCATCATTATCCCTTCCATGAGTCAACTAGTAGTTGTGAATGCCCTAGCTTTTTTGTGAAAGAGGATGTGTAAATGATGAGCATGGTTCAGACACGTTAAAAATGCATAACTAATTTCACTAGAGTACTCACATACGCACTAACAGAGAGAGAAAGAGGGAGGGAGGGAGGGAGGGAGATGTCATATGTTGACATGTATAAAGGTAGAGAGGCCGCTTATTAAGTATAGCACTGTATTAGCATTTGGGAAACATTTCATATTCTGTTGTGTAAATAAGAGAAAACTAGAGAAACAAAAAAGAAATATTTTGGAAAGCAAGAAAAAATAGGAAATTCTTTTTTAACTGGTAGGATTGACCTCTGATGATAGCTTGGTGTGTTGATGAGGCATCAACTTTATGATGCATGATTTCTATACCAATTTGAAGAGCTTTAGCAACATACTATTCATGTAAAATGATGAATCCATGGTACACTGGTAGAATCCTACATGTGTCCCAGGGATAATTGCCCCATCAAGTAGCCTGTGATGGAAACACCTAAATGTCCAAACTCAAAATTTACATCTATTGGCCAAAAGTTGAATGCTTTAGAATGACAATCAAAGTACGTACTCATTTAAATACTAAAAACAAATTTATCACATAGTCGAGGCTTAGCAGTTAGGTTCAAACTCAAGAAAATCTTGCAAACAATTTGGGTCTTTACCAACCATATTAGCCACCTCCCAATTAATTATGTGAAGATTAGAGATCTATTCAGAGAAAGAAATATTTCTACAAGATTAGGCAGTTTGAGAGTAGTTAATTATAAGTGAGAACATTTCCCACCAATACAATGCCAAAGGTTGATGTTTAATGATAAAGCAAACGGCAAGATACCAAATATGTACAGTCACTTCCTAACTTAATCATAACTTTAAGGAGGTTCATTGTTCCATATCCAATCTTTGAGTCTCAAGTTTAGGAGGAATTATTGAAACTAGCAAAGGAAATCCGCATTGACAAGGGTCAGTGCTTGCCTTCACTAACCCTCCATGATCTGAACTAACAAGAAGGCAACTTAAAATGATGCCCACCTTTCACAAATGGATTCATTTAAATATACCTCCAAGAATCAATAACATCTTATACATTCAAAATCTACACAATTTTGATGAGTTACATCTTTTCTTAGTTTTTCCCACGTCCAAGATCCAATGAGTAACAAGAAGCAGAACAATAGACATCAAATTGATGGCTTCAGGATTAAAAATGAGTGGTACCAAAAGGAAGCCACTGCAGGACCTCTTAGCTCCTACATCAAGAATGCTAGCAGGAGGTGTTTTAAGTCAAAGCCATTCTATAGAGATAGCTTCAGTATGTTTTACACCTAGTCCCCTTCTTTAGAAGGTCTGGTTCCCCCTAATTTCTCCTACTTTATGGTGCAACCATGCTTCATTTTAACCAACTTTAAGAAACAAGAGCCAAATTGACCTAATTTAGATGATATAAATCGACAGACAACATCTTGTTCATCCCATTTTGGGAAATTCATTAGCCTCCATATACTGCACGTATTCCGAATATTACCTGCCATATAGATATGCATAAGGTTCAGCTTGCTGTAATAACCATTAGGGAATCTAGACAATCAGAACATAATATCAAAGTTTTCATGACAACTTATTTTTTCTAATTTACCCAGTCAAATGCATTAATGCTTACTATAAACTTAAACTACCATGCAAATCTGTGGGAAAGCATATAAAAGCTGATAAAAGGAAATCATTGTTTGTTAAACACTTCTAGAGTAAGAAGAACCAAGGAAACATTGGCCACTTGCATGGAATTCAAAGTTCATGAATGCTCATCTAGATAAAAACAGCATCAGGACAAGAGTTCCCACTTTTATCCTCCAAAATTCAACCTACATCCAGCTCATTCCAAGAGAAGAAAAGAAGGATGATGATGTTCCCTGCCTAAATTTCAGTTCTTAGCTACCTCACACAGGCTTATCTGATTTTCAGACGTCTAGAACTCAATTAAAGCCAACCTGATTCTCTCCATATCAGATGATTTCAGAGGCTGTATAAGAGTACAGATTTTCCTCTGTTCTACATTCAGAAGATGTCTCCAGTTGAGTAAGATTTCCGTAGGCACAGAAACAAGATTATGTATCTTAAGACATATTGGAACCGCCAAAACCAACAGCAAGTTCAACACAAACATCAATTGCCAAATTCAGAGAAATTGAGCATCTATTTCATCCTTTGAAAAGAATTTTTTTTGGGGATAATTCAAGCTACATGGAATATACATTTTGCATAATCTGAGATACGTGGAACATAATACAAATTCTTGCACTCTTCAACAGATGATGCATTAACTAAGACAAGATAAATCCTAGAGAAACTATCAACCATGACACTGATTTCAGAGAACCAACTCACCAGTCATTGCATCCCTCACATTGCACCATTAGGTCATCAGGATTATAAGGCATTTCACACTTACAGAACCTGCCATATTAAGATGTTCAAGATATTCAGATCCAAGAGACCAAATAACAATAATTCAAAAGATAAGCAAATATACATACTACTCCAGAAGAAAACAAATCCCTGATAACATCACGACAAAGAAAAATAAATATCTCTCAACAGACTAACTCACTAACTCAGATCCTCCTTCCCCTCCCCGCCCCCCCCACCCAAAAAAAAAAAGAACAAAATAGTAGAAATGGTGAAGCAAATAATTAAACAAATTCACTAATTTAAGAAATTCCAGGCTTATAAGTTTAAGAAACAAAAAATCGCAGCATTTTTCAAAAGCATTATCAGCTAATAAAATTCAATCCTAAAAAGAAAGTTGAATAGACTGATGACGAATGAATTTGTTGGCGAAGCTAATTATTCCTAAAAAACTAATCAAATTATCGCAAGGAGAAAAAGAAAGCCAAATTTTACATTAATGTGGCATTTTTACCAAGACCGGAATTGAAATTATAATAGCAAACGAAGGATGGGCAACTGTACAAAAAGGAAAATTCTACATACACAGCTACTCTGTCGGGGTTGAAGGCGCCAGTTGTCGAATTATACTCGAAACGGCAGAAGAAGTCATCATTGCCCACGGCGTCAAGCTTTGTATAGCTCTTAAAGCTATGGACAGTACACTTGCCCTCGATAGTGTCGGCGCTCTGAATATCGTAGTGATCAGAGAGGAACACCTCCTTGGAACCATGGAACTGACGGCGGCCACCGATCGACTCCTCCGGCCGGTAGTACCATCTGACATGAACTCTTACGTTGGCGCCTCTGCTGTCAGACTCGATCTTCTCCACTCGCGCCACGTACGACGGCTTAGAGGAGTCCGACGGCCTCATCAACACGCAATCGCCAGCTGCTCGCCACGTGGCAGAAGTGAAAAAATCACAATTCTCAGAGAAATTACAGCCATCTATCCATCTCTTTCCGAGAACATTTATTGTATTTCCGGGCGAACATTTATTGTATTTCCGGAGGAAAGAGGTGCAGAAGTAAAATTAATAAGTGAAAAATAAAGCCTACAGAGTCATCGGATTTACCTCGGATAGTTTTATTGATGGATTTAACGGTGTAGGAGTCTAAAGTGCGGCGGCCGGAGCGGCCTTTAGCCATAGACCGGAGACGTAGAGTACGGGAGCGGAGGAGGGGGCATTTACAGGAAAGTAGGAGAGAGGAGAGAGAGTGACAGAGGTTTATTTAAGTAGAATTTCCCCATGATGTTAAAAGAGACTTGATCTTGTGCTTCGCGAGTTCCTTTTGGTTAGGATTGACGGGTGTGATTTAAATGATGAAGTGCAATCGGAGGAAAAGGACATATCGGATTTTGTTCATAGATGCATACTTCAAGCCTAGATTGGGTACAGTTTTCCTTTTTCCTCATTTTTCTCCCACGGTGTTCCTTCCACACGGCACACTGTATTTTGTGACACAATGAAAATTTTTTTTCAAATTGGAAATGAGACTTATCCAAATTCACCTGGAAATGGGAAAATAGCTAATTGCCACCTCTTTTTAGCATTCGGGGTTTTTTTACCTAATTTTTTACATTCTCCTTTAAAAAATTTTCTACATTCTTTTAAAGAAATTTATGATATACATGAATTATTTTCTCTAAAAATACTTTCATCAGTCGACTATTGTCAAATGACGATGCTACTTCTTATCCTTTTTAGATTTATATCTTCTAATAATTAAGTTCTATCACTTTAAAAAGAATAATTAAATTCTATAACTATAAAAAAATTCAAATAGAAAAACAATCAAAATACAAAAAAAAAAAGTAATCTTAGAACATACTAACAAACATTCACTGGCATGCACATTCTACAAATTACAACTGGTAAGTATCACATTTCAGTTATTTTTATTTCAAATTTGTCTTAACCTAACAATAATTTTGTCAAAAGTGCTAAGAAATTTGCTGTCATAATCTTGAATTAGAAAAACAATGGCAAATCCCAAATTTGAAACCTAAACTCAAAAAATAAAAGATCTATGCAGTAGCTGCAAGTGACAAAGTTGCAAAGCAAGATGTATATAACTCTTTTATCTCCTTTTATCATAATGAATATTCACTTTAAATTAAATATTATATTTTTACTTTTGCATGATTTTTTTAAAAAAATTATATTCTTAAAAGTGACTAGTAAAGCGGCTCATGTACCTCTGAAACTATTAATTAAATTACTAGTGAAAGTTAAATTACAAAAATTTATTTGAGAAAATAATAATTTATTTTTGAATATCCTTCATCAAATAAAAATATAAATTTCATTATGAATAGATATAATAAAAAAGTTTTAATAAATAATAAATTTTACTTTTTATTATTTTAGAGATTATAATGTGATTATATTCTATTTTTTAAAATTTTTTTATTATTTATTATTTTTTTAAAATTTATATAATTGACATTGAATTGAAGCAATATGTAATAAAATATAAGATATTTAAAAATAAAAATATTTTTTCTTTTTAAATTAATTCTTTTTTGTGGCAAAAGTATTATTCATCTACCTACACAGAGTTGTTAAAAATATTTAAAATTTTAATTTAAAAAGTAAAAAATATATTTTTACTTTTAAATTTCTTATATTTTATTACACATTACTTCAATTTGATGTCGAGCAAATCTTAAAGAGAGTAGTAGTAAATGGTAGAGAGAATTTAGGAAAAAGAGAGAAAAACAAAAGTTAAAAAGAAAATATAATTACAATTAGCAAAATAGCACAGTCAAAAGGTGTATTATTTTTTCAGAATATGTTTAATGTTATTATGCATCAAGCCTTTTTCTCAAAAAATAAAAAAAAAGAAAAGATATACGTACTGTAGTGTGCATCATTAGGTTGACTTTTTATTTATGCAGTCAATATAAAGGTCAACCAAGCTTTACTTATTTTCTTTATAGATACGGGATTGGTTTTTTTTCCTCACTTTTCTAACTAAATTAGATAAACATTGTAAGATACACACTTGGAAGGAAAAGTCTATTCTCTCTATTCCGAAATAAAGATTATAGGGTGTATTTAAATTGAATTTTCTTTTGAGTTTTTTTATCTTTAAAAGTATAAAAGTAAATTATTTACGAGTAAAAAAGTTAGGCTGAAACTAAAAAAAAGTGATATTCTTTTCACTTTAAATTGCAATCCAAAGATATATGTTTCAAAATGCCTATATAATTTTCTAAAACAAATACATCTTTTGTCCAAAATTTCAAAATTAGCCTCTTTAATTTGAAAATATAAGTTTCACTACCATATGATCCTAATACCAACCTCAAAGGTAATGGGATAATTTAAAATATATAAATAGTAAATGCATAACAATTTTACTAATATAGGATAATTTTTACATAATATTAATATTTTTATCCTTAAAACATTTTATAAGATCTCCAATTACTTACATGATATTTATTTTATTTTTATAAATTATAATTAATTTTAATTAAAATTTTAAATATTAATTTTGATATAATTGCGTATAGATTATAATTCTTAAATTCTAATATAAAATTTAAAAACTAAAATATTAAAAAACAATAACTACAACTTTTAAAATAAAAAATTAATAAATAATATTTATTAAACAATAAATTATTATTATTATTAAAAATAAAATAAAAAATAAAAAAGGACTGGGAACCCAAGCTAGGTGCTCCCTCATATGCGCGGTGTCCAAGTCCGGAGTGGCGCTACTCGAGTTCAGATCTAATTCTATATATCACTTTTTGTAGTATTTGCAGGACTTTATTTATGACTATTCGATCGATTTTTTTTTAACAACTAAAAATACTTAAGAGTATCTTGAAAAATAATTATTTACACACTCAAGTGAATAATTGTACTTCAAGATACTCTAACTGTTAGATAAAAAAATTAATTAGATGATTATAAATAAGTTTTGTACATATTATAAAAAGTAATGCGTAAGAGTGGATCCAAATCATGAAATTTGAGTATAAGATGGCATATGGATTACCAGAAATCATTTCATTTTTTTTTTGGATTGCGATTCGAATGTGATAATAATTTTTTACTTTTTATTAGATATTGATGTTTGACTTGATAGAAAATTATACATAATATTTGATCATATTTTAAAAGAGATTGTTAAATACAAGACTGTCTTACTAATATAAGATAACTTTTGACAATTTTAATCTAATTTTTTACAATAAATTATTATTATTTTTAATAAATAAAACAAAAAAGAAAAAATAAACAAAAAATAAAAAGGGTGAGTGGCGCACTTTCAATCAGCTAAATGTCTATCTGTCAATGGGCTTGGTGTATTTGAATAGAAACTCAAACTACAAATTCTTTTACTTTTTTTCACTCTAAATTTCACATTTATCTCACAAAAGTCAGACTTATACTTCACAAAAATTTAAAAAAATAACCATTTTTTCGTCTCAGTTGCAATCCAAATACAGAAGCTCAAACGAGTTGTTTAAAACCAAATAAACTTTACCAGGGCCTGGCGTGGCGCTTTGCTAGGGCTTGGCAAAGCTCCAATTGGAGGTTTGTCAAACACTAGTGAAGTTAAATTTGGATCAAACGAAGAATTCTTCCTGGATTTTGAATTATAATAAATTTTAATTTAAAGTAAAATAAAAATAATAGAAAATATTTTTTGTAAAGAGAAAAATATATAAGTTTATACAAAGATAAAAATAAAATATATTCGTTGTGCTTATCAATCTTTTAATTTAAAATTATTCTCATAAAATTTTATACCAGTCAAACATCAGTATCTAATAAAAAATAAAAAAATTCCAATCGCAGCCCAAGAGAAAATTGAGTTATGGTAATCCATATGCCATCTCATACACAAATTCCAGGGCTAATCCATAAGCAAAATGCCTCTCTGTTAATGGGCTTGGTGTATTTGGAGAGAAATTCAAATTAAAAATGCTTTCAATTTTTTCACTCTAAATCCCACATAAAATTTAAAAAATAAATAGTTTTTCATCTTCAGTTGCAATCCAAATACATGAGATCTCAAACGTGTTGCTCAATACCTTCTTCATTCTCTTTTTGGTGAACAAATAAATAAAAATTGTACGCTATGTTGATTACCTTCAAGTACTCTATTTCATCTGGTAAAGAAAGCACGAAGCCAATGACCTTACTGGAGATAGAATGAATACCGGCTCGCATATTAGTTCAAGTAGACAAGGATAGACTGCTTCACATTTCTTCATATTTTACTTACAGGTACCATTTTAAGGTTGCAACTTCCCCTCCTTTTCCACATACGTGGTTTCAAAAGAGAGAATCTGACCTCTATAAGCTATAGCAAGAAAATTAAACATCCATTTATTTATGAATTTCTTCCTCCTAACCAAGTAAAGAATATATACGTATAATATCCCTACTAATAATCTATACACTGGTTACCGATCTTTTAACAAGAGAAATTCTTGATGCATCTCCTCCCATTTCTTCGAAAACCACCACCAAGTTTTGTGCTGGCTTCAACCAAGATCGAGGAACGTGATACCTGGAAAGGGAAATTCAATAGATAAGATACAGAACTCTATATAGTGTTCAAACACGTTTCATAGTAGAAATGACATGCTTTTAAAATTTGCATTTATGGGATTACCATATCTGAGTTGGTTTTCCACACCCAAACTGGCACTTTGGTTGTCGATACGTCCCTGCATAACTGCAGGAGCTACAATCTCCTTTTGCATAAGCTGTCCAATATCTTCCAATGCTGTGGCCATTGATCCAGATTTGACCTTTTCCCATGCTACTGAGATCCAATGCCAGAGGATCATTTCCCTCTGGCGCGTTGAAATGAGCCTGCAAATTTGCTGTAGGTCTTAGACAGAACTTAACATATTGTTATGTTGTGGACCTTGGGGCTAAGTATAGAATAGAGCAACAAATTAAACACTTCTCCCTCCTCTTTATTTCTGAATGCTGCTACAGGAACCTCAGAATTGTATGGATGGAGGATACAATTTGATTAATTAGGCACTAAATTGTTGTAATCAGCATCTAATTTTCCGGACATTAGGGCCATATATAGAAGGGAGTAACAAATCTAAGACTTTCTCCCTCCTCATTTTTTTTCCTGAATGCTACAAGACGAAAAATCATATGATGTACTATACAACTTGATGAAGTAGGCATCAAATGGTTGTAATCAGCATTCACTTTTTCAGACTAATTTCTAATCCTATGTACTGTGATGGGTGGCTATGCATGTGTGTGAATGATGCAAACAATTTAAAATGGGTTGTAAAATGTTTGAACAACTCCACATTCAGGCACTTGGTCATGTTAGTATCTGAAGAAAGATAATATTACAGTTCATTCATAATCCCAACTATGATTCCAGACTTCGACTGCTGTTGCCATTTGAACATACCAAAAGTAAGGTGATTGTCAGGTGTCCTATCGGTTTTTGCATTTATAAATGCAAGGATTACAAATTGTTCTTAAAGATCCCAAATCCAGACAGAAGGTTTAGTTGGAAGAAACAGTACCTTGTACCATGTAAGCGGTTGTTGCTCGTTCCCGATCAAGGATCCTCTTACCCAGTCAACAGATGAGGCCCCACTAGGAGAAACCAGATTCAAGGCTTCTCCTTTGAGCCCAACCTGAAGAAAAGAATCACTTCTGATTTTAAGAGTTGAGAGAAGTCAATCCATCATGAGAGACAATTAATTGATTCAGACGCACCTTGTATGACCATTTCTGCCAAGATAAGTCCTTTGGTCCTCCATTAAGCCCATCTATAGTGACTGGTCCCAGGACTCCTATGTTCCATGTCTCGAAACGTGCACCATTGTTCTTCAAGAACAAGAAAATGAAACACTAAGGCCATTAAGAATCCACTTAACAGGTCTCAACATTAGTTTCCATTTCACTGCATCAGTACCGATGGATGAAAGCATGAAAAACCAGTTGAAGTGAATGTGAAGTATCTACTAGCTCACTGTTAATATTCAACTTCTTAGGGTAAAATCAAGCAAACATCCATCTGCACATTTTCATTGTTAAGGCTGACTGGCAAGAGTAGGGAGTAAGGACCAAAAAATTAAACCTGTAACCCAACAGCTACACTAAGAAGTGATATTCTGTTGACTCCAGCATGTAAGCTGATGCCTCCTGTAAAAGTGAATTTTTTGTACTGCCCTATTCCAAAGGCTGAACCTGTAAGTTTGAGGATGAAACGTGCAGTTCAGAAAGGTTACAGCACAGGTATTTAAATTCTCCTACAGGTAATTCTATTAGGAATATGTTTCATTGTCTGTTATACCTGATAGATGTCCATTAACAAAGACATGCAAGGCATGGCCAGCTGAATGCACAGTAAGAGTGAGATGATCCCGTCGATGAAGAAAAGGTTCAGAAGGACTTATCACTACACTGAAACATCCGCTGACTTGTTAAGATCTGCTCTGTGTTTGAAACAATCTTGCAAATATAAATTTAGGTTTAATTGAGGTTTACCTGGTTGTATACCAAAGATAATCACTTGTATCTCGTGTGATATTTAATTGCTCCAACAAACCTACAACTGTGAATGTGGAATCAGCATCAACAGTTGATATGTCCTCGCTGAATTTTTCCCATGAAAGGATTTTCACGTTTGTGGGCAACATGACTGCCTTCGATGCTTTAACTCCAACCTAGGTGGCAAGAAAATACTTTACTTAGTCATGTAATTAAATATGAAAACAAAAACATGTGTTTACTTGGGAGTTACTTAAAGCTTCCAATGATCTTTTGTGCCAGAAGTATTTTGCTTGCTCAGAGGTGAATGAAACTCTCAATAAAGAATGTTTGGGAACTGTTTAATGGAAAGGCAATAAAGAATAAAATCTTGATAAAATCAGCTGCTAGGAGAAAATTGCAGTGGAAATGTGACCTCCCTCATCTATGTTAACAGGCCATGTAACTTCAACTAGATGTCTCCCGAAAAAGAAAAAAATATATCATTTTGACTTACCGTGGCTGTGTTATAGACAACATGTTTGCAATCAGGAAGAATGCTAATTGACCAAGGTGGCAGTTCATAATGCAAATTATTGAATGTCACGCGTGCAGGCTGGGAAGTATGGTAGTTTGAGAGAAAAGCTGCACACCCTCCAGTCCTGGAAGAGAAGACAACTGCCTGCAAGAGAAAACATGAATTCTTTTGGTTAAAAAATATGAAGGAAAAAAAGAAGGGAAAAGAAATTTTAAGTCAATGAGTGGATAATGCCTCTATATGCAGGAAGCAGTTTCCTATTTGAACCTCCTCTCAAATTTCCTTTCCTTTATGTGATTAGTCATTTTTTATTCATGAATTTGAGGTTGGTTATGGCCACATTTTAAGAAAGTGATTCTCTCTCATCATGTTCTGCTCCAATTTACAAAAGAAAGACCTACCTTTTCATAGTTCCCAAGAGGAGTAACAGTAGCTTCAGCAGAAACCAAAGCATCCTGACATAACTTAATAGCCTTGTGAAACTCCTTCAAGTGGTCATATTTGGGCTGCCTAATCAAGCCTATCCGTTATTTCAGACACTGATGTTAGCAAGAAGCCAAATGTATTACAGGTGCGGAGTGATTGAGCTCTGTTCCCTTACCATATTCATCAATAGGAGCATCATAGTCATAGCTGGTGGTGATGAATGGGCCTCCGGACGTTCTTCCAAAGTTAGTTCCACCATGATACTGTTGGAAATGTAAAATGACATTAAAGTAAGTTCCGTTATTACCTAACCTTCCAGAAGATCACAACAAATACATATTGCACTAGGATGACTATGGGTTAAATGTAATGACTTACAATATGCCAGAAACAGAATCCTTTATTTATTACGTTGTGAGACTGTTTTCCTATATCTATTTAGGTCCCTACTTCAGTTATCCTTTTGATCAATCATAAAAGATCACTTATTGGCCCCTTGATTCCTACAAGAATCTTTCACTGAGTGGTTGTAGGAATTACATATGCATCAGGAAGATTAGTTCTTACAAACAAGAAAGGGATACCCTTCCATACAAACTGATGCTTGAAACTCTACTTTTTAGAGATGAACAGGATTTCAATACTTGAACCACCATCTTTAACCTGTGAATTGATCTCTCCCTCCTTTAGTCAGTTTTATCATTAAGCAGATGGGAACAATTTCGGGTCAGAGTTTCCATTGCATGGATTATTTGTTTATAGGGCATTAACTTTAAGAGCTTCCAGGCTAAACAAATACTAATATAGAAAAAGATGGCCCTGATGCATGCCCCCCTCCTCCTCCCAAGCATTGAAAAAAGAGAGAAGGGGGAAAAAATAAACAAAGTACTCAGTAGCTACCATGTAATAGTTCACAAAGGAGCCTCCTTTCTGAATGAACCGGGCAACTGCAAAGGCCAAATCTTCCACTGGTCGGTGGTGAATTGGGCTACCATAATCTTCGAACCTGAAGAAATGACAGATATTTGAGGAAAAAAGTCATCAAAGATGCTCAAATTGAGAGCCAGAGAAGTTGAACTCACCAGCCAGTCCAGGCCTCTGTCCATATTGTGGGTTTATTTGGCTTGTTGGGAGAAAAGTAATCACAATAGAAACCATTACATGTGTTTATCTGTAAACAAGATCAAAATGCATATCAGTTTTTACCAAGAGTAAAAGGTATGTTGCTCAGCAGTTAACCAAAATGAGAAAACTCAAAAATACAAATGGATATCTGAACTGAAGTTTATGCTATTCAGAGACTAAAGATCAAGACTATAGCAAGATCATCATTTTGTTTTGTAATTATGGAACTTCTTTTGACCTCTCTTTCCTTTTGTGGGATCTTATAGCACAACTAAGATAACCTATTTCAGACAAAATGTGAAGATATATATGAATGTATGCATCTTCTGTTTTGCTTGTGAGTATCATAAAGGTAATAACCACGGGGTCAGGGGCATCGTCCTCCTTGCACATAACCCATGGGACTCCAGTATCCAATCCAACAGCCATTTTAGCAGCCCAATTCATGTACGCGGCGCCAGCTTCACCAAATGCCTTCCTTTCTGGACCATACTCATTTTCAATCTGCAACAATATAAGAACCAGTTAAAATACTAATAAAGATAACCTATCCTAAACATCCACACTGCACACATAAAAGTGGAAAGTTAAAGACTGACTGAACAACAGCACGATCTAGACTTTCTGTTCCTGAAGTATTGTATCACAATATCCAATTCTCCAAATTACTGATGCAATACCTGTGAGAGAATTATTGGGCCTCCTTGAGATTGAAATAGTCTTTCATTCTTCATCATTTGCACAATTTTTTGTGTGAAGCTTTGCATTGCAATCTGCAACAGAAAATAAGCAACCTTAAATTCATTCTGAGGGACGTTTCTGCTTCAATATACAAAAACAGACGCTGCCGGCAAACACAGGCAGACCTTGAAAGGTTCGTTATCAGTTCTGAATTCAATGCCCGGGACATACTTGAGCCACACAGGAAAGCCCCTGGAACGGAAAGATTAAAGACAAAAGACAAATTATTAAGGTTAGCAGTGAAAACCCAGATACTAAGTTCAGAGTAGGAGTTTTCAGTGCTACCCAAAGTTCCACTCTGCACAAACATAAGGCCCAATGCGAAGATGCACGTACAGTCCGGCTTTCTGAACCAGCTTGATGAATCGAACCAAATCATGTCTTCCTTCAAAGTTAAACTAAAATTGACAAAAACTAAACACACTAAGACCAGTAATTCCTGTAAATTTCGATAAGCAAACAAAGAAACAACAGAAAAAAAGATTTGAAGAGAAAATTTTAAGTACTTTTCCAGGAGAAGGCTCGTGAATATTCCAGAATACGTAAGTATCAATGCAGTCCAAGCCTCCATCTTTAGCCTTCTGTATGAGGTCCTCCCACATCTGCAGTATGCACAGTCATGTTTCTCAACAACAATTCAAATATAGCCCTTTTCAGCAAAGAAAGCCCAGAGGAGAGAAACCACATTACATCAGGGGTGCTTCTTGGATAATGTATGGAGCCAGAAAACAGGATTCTTCTGTGGCCATTGATGATAAGGGCCTTTCTATCATAAGAGACACTGCAATGTGAGACCTCTGCAACTGAAATCAACAGCATGCAGAGCAAAAACCACTTGGAAACTGAGATAGCTTCCATTCTATATGTCGATTTCCAACCAGAAACAGAGACAAAGAAAATGAAATGTGAGGTAAAAAGTTTCTGACGCCAACTCTGCAAGTATGAAAGCACTGACAGGAGCTCAAAAAAGCAGAGCAAGTTTATGGGATATCAGATATTCCTCAAGAACATAAATGAGAACATACTCAAATAAAGCTCTTTATATTATGGGATATCAGATTTTGATAGCCTTGTTGTCTAACCAAGTACGAAGATAATGGGATATCTTTTCTAAAATAATTTCGTGTGCTCATCAAATTCTTGAGAATCGCCATCTCCACCGCATGTATTTACCATATTTATAGAATATGTTATATTTAGGTCCATTATTGTCATCTTACTTTTGATTAATAAATGGTAATAATGTTTTCTGAAAATACAAATCAATCAATCTAGTTAGGAGTCCTTCTCATTATTAAAAGAAAAAAAGAGGATAGTTACGTTTGTATAAAATTTAATTTTGAAATTTTTTTCTTAAATTTTATAAAAATTAAATTATTTGTGAGACAGAAACGTAAATTCTATATTTAAAATTTTATATTTAATTTTAAAATTAAATTTTATCTAAATTCACCTTAGAGTTAAAATTTGAGTAGCTTTATTTTAAGTATCTATCCAAATATTTACTAATCATTCCGTTTCAAATTAATTAGCTATATTTCTATATTGGAAGATTCTAAAATGAACGCATTTATTTATCCAAAATAAGTCTATATTTCATTTAAACTCCGTATTGACACAGTGATTAAATATGGACATTAAAATTGGAACGAAAGAAGAAATAATTGCAGTCTTAGTTAAGTTTAATTTGTTTACAAGAAATGGAAGGAAAAAGTCGTAATCTGAGCGTGTGCCGCAACATATTATTAACTGCTGCAAGAAATTCAAATTTGGAAAAGCATTCATGTTTCTTTTTTTTTTTTCCATCTTATAACAAATTCAACGAGTCATGTGCTCGAATTAGAGGAAGTATCTTAACCAACAGCGACTAAAATATTCCGAATCACAATATTTGAATATGATAATTTTTGCAAAACTTAAAATTTAATAGGAGTTATGAAGATGTATGTAGCGTATATTTTTACACATAAATGCAAAATAAGAAATGGTCTCTGTTTCTTTTCCCTTCAAAGGCACAAGCGAACCAGAATTCGACACTAGTAAGGGTAATCATACTTGGCGGAGAGGAGGGAAGCTCACTTTTCATTTGCTTTTATTTGTTGGATCGTTGGAAAATGCAAATTTGCCTTTGTCGGATTAGGAAATGAATGACTGAGCTGCCAAGTTAAGCACATTGTCTTTCCGCCTTTGGGACCTTCGGCGGGGACTAACTAGTACTCTCACAGATACTCACCTACTTATCTCCTCTTGCAATTGTCGGTGCATTACCTTTGAAAAATAGGTAAATCAAGACTAGCAGAAACAGTCATCTTCTTAATCATGACCATGCCCAATAAATTAAATGCAAAAATAGAATCATTCAAGTAAAAGGCCAAAGAGATTAGCTGAAGTGGGAGCCAGAGGACACAAGGAAAATTTGACAGAAAATGAGCAGTGCCATATCTATAATTAAACATGGGATGCTTTTTCTGCTTCATGGAGAATGACATCTGGAAAAGCGAGGACAGGGCTCTGGGATTGGTATATAGGGGTGGTGGGGCGAGGGGATCGCGTAAGAAACCTACTTTAAGGGTGCCCCATGTGAGCATCCATTTTTTTCACAGGTCTCATCCTCTTTGTCCTTATTGTGTATGTGAGAATGACAGGCCTTCTGAGGCGCTAGATCAAGCAAATCGAGAGTATATGGAATTTGCTTCCCCGTTTCCTTTCTTTTACATGGAATTAGTTGAAATACAGTTGTCTCATTTGCCGCTCAATGACCTTGACTTCTGCGTCGTGTTTGCACGTGAATTGTTCTTGAGACAAAATAGTTTTAGTACTAAACATTGGAAAAGATAACGGAAGTTCTGATAAATCCGTGAGATTTACTGACAGTAATTTATACTTTTATCTGCTTAAATTCGTATCCTATCTTCTCATAGGAAAGTTCCCACGAACCAAAATAGTTGTACTTTTCTTTTCCTTAAAATATTCTTTTTTCTTATTTTAAGACTGGACTGGAGGTTTTTTTTTTAAAAAATAAATTATATTAAAAATTATAAAAATAAATTATTAATAAAAATAAAATCTAAAATAAATTTAATGAAAAAAAATTTTGTTGTTTGAGTTCCAATTCAAGTTACCCTAAATTGTCAGCCTTGTACATCTACTGCCATCAAATGATCAAAATGGTAGTGTTCAGAGCCCATTGGCAGCGGACGAAGAGCAGAAGCATGTCTGGAAAGGGGTGAAATGGACGTAAGACTTATCATCATTTGGTTGCAAATTTGGATTAGCCAATCGGACCTGAAAGAGTAGGGAGGAAACCAGACACGTCATGTGGTCTCATGCAATATAAATTTCTGGCGGGGTCGTGCTTCAATTCAAAAACAAATTCAAGATCGGCGATCCTGTCCCATGGATATATAATTTATATCATCACCCATCAATTTCTCCAACTAGATAAGCTAAATGTTATGAATCATAATACATATCTCGACAAACCATTATTAGGGAATGATGAAATTGTGCCTTCCTCCGGCCACGCCATCATCGATATCGTATCCTCCAGGCTGAGTACACACATAAACCAGAGAGCTTCTTTCTAACGAAAGTGCTCAGCGTGGTCCAGATGGCCCATTAACTACACAACAAAAGTGACACAAAGGAGTACTGATAATGTGACACTGTCCTTCCTTTCCCTACCACTCAATAAAGAGATTTTCTTTTTAGGGTCGTCTTTCCTGCTTGGGAGGGTGAAGGGGCAACGTTAAACTACCACCACTTGGCTTTTGTATCTCACGCTTTAAGAAGGAAGGCAGTCATAAATCTATCATGAACTAGAACTTCAGAACAAAATGCACAAAACAGGATATAAGTAATACTGTTGATTTTCATGATATTTTTCAGAAGGGACCAAGAAAACATAATTTGAGTATTAATAAAAGATTTTACTTCAGTGTGGAAAGACGAAGAGGTTATGAAATCTTTGGATCTATCCGGTAACCGTGTCCTTAGCTGGATTACGCTCCACGAACCTCATACGCTACACACACCTCAGTCACCGAAGAAGATATCCCAAGCAGGTTGCCACTAAGAAAAACACACAACTAATACATCAACTTGAATATTCCATTTCCTCAGAACCCAAAAAATTCAGACCCAACCCGCGTTAGCTAATACTAGCCTATTAAGTGCCCTCGTAACTTGATCTGCTACCACTATCCTTGTGCGGATGATCCCCGGGCGTCGTGGTGGTTTACCTTTACTTTGTGGAGGGCGCAGAAAAAGGCAAAGAAAGGATGAGGACCAAGGACAGCATACCTTCCAGCACGCTTTCGTAAAAACATTTGCGCAGGGACAATCTCGGTTTTCCCAGAAAATAATGAATCCATCATGAAATCATGATTGGAACCACCTCTTTAGCTGTTTAGAACCTTGCTTCCCTGCATCAGTTTGGCCAGAATTATGTGGAGTAAATTTATTCCTGTACCGTTCGATAAGCATATCAAGCTTATCAGCTACATCTCGTCCCAAAGGATCACTATTCTTCTTAGTCTTTTTCCTACTTTCTAAACCAATTTGTTCCCTCTTTCCTTGAGCTTGATCTGAAAGCCTCCTCTTTTTGTTCTGTTGCTTAGATCCTTCTAAATGTCCAGGCTTTTTCCTGTTAACAGTTTTACCTTTAACCGCATGCGCCTCTATTTTACCAGGCTTGCTTTTTTCTTGCTTGTTCACTGGCTTCTTTTTTGAGCCTTTCATCTTTTTGTTTATTGAGTTATTTTCTTTCCTACTTGCAGAATTCTGCTTTTGCTTCTTAATACCTCTGCCTTCCTCTCTAGGTGTTTCTGCAAGAATTTCTTCTCCCACCTCAGCTTCTGTGTCACTTCTAGAAGTATCCTCAGACGCTGTGATATCAAGCCTAGATTTGCGCTTTCTTGACTTCTCTTTGGGACGAGAGTACACTGCATTTGTACTGTCATTAGGCCGAAAATCTTCAGCGTCATTGAGGGAATCCTTCTGCTGAGATTGAAGCTTATCTTGCCGATGCCTCAATGTTTGGATATTATCAAGAGCAAATTCCACAATGGGGCGATGCTCAGGACCAAAAGTTTCTGCACATATATGGGATTACGAACTTTAATAGCTTCAGGAGGAAGGAAAAAGTGACAGAAATAAAATGTAAGAACCCTAAAATATATCATCATTTGCCCCATCCACTTGAAAAGACGTTCTCAGGTTCTTATCACCAGTAAACTAGCACCAAACCATGCTTCAAGAGCATAATATCTAATTTACAAAATGGAACAACTGTCTTCAATTAATTAAAGTAACATGCGTTATATCTTCTTAAAAACACAAATTACCAGGATTGTTGTTGAGGACTCTCAAAGCCACAAGAGCATGTTGATGCTCCGTGAACTCAACAAAAGCTACCCCACGGGAATTGTTCTTTCTAACTGGTTTTCCTTCTTTAGAATCCTTCAAAACTTTTATCTGCATTACAAAAAAAATCATTCAAATATGACAAGATCAACATATAGTAAGAGAAGTGTAACTGCAGATAAACCTATCTAACCTGACGAATTGAAGGTGTCTGCTTAGTAGCTCGAGAGGTGACAGCATTAATGCAAAGTTGCTTCAACTCTTTTTCTGTCATTGACTTGGGCAAATTGTATATTATGAGTCTTGTCCTTGAGATATGGATGTTCGGAGATTGAAGCTTAATCATCTTTTTCTCTTGCAACCTGTTAAAATTCTTGACAGCATTATTAACTTGGTAACATTCAACACACAAGACAGATAGAGATGGTAGCAGATTCCTGTTCCAAAAACCTAAGTAAACAAATTACCCTAAGGCAATATTCTCGGTTGATGTACCTTCTTTTAGCTACTAAGACAAATCCTTTTGCAAAAAGCTGTTTTAAAAACTAATATAACACACTTAATTTTCAAGAGAATCAATAGATTAAAAAAAGAAGTTCAGAAATGCACCTTCAGGGTAGCTTCTTAAAAACAGCTTTTTAAAACTTTTTTAAGCTAAAATAAAAAAAAAGAGGAGGAGGAGGAGGAGGAGGAGGAGGAGGAGGAGGGGGGGAAGGAACTACTGAGAACAGCTCCAAGCAGCTTTTTGTTGGGAAAAAAGCTTAAAGCATCTTATTTTAGGCAATCGAGAACAGGCTCAAAAGATAAGATAAAAGTATGAATTCAGATACATAACTGACATAATGTGGTATCATAAACAAATTATGAAGGTAAGCATAGATCTGCAGAGGGATGCATAGCCCAAAAGGAAAAAGAAAAAGGAAGAGGGGGGGAAGCAACAGGTCTTACCAAACAAAGCATTAGGAGGCATCGCATAAGTATCCATCAAATTAATGAAAAATATAACTAAAAATGCAGATAATCGTAAAGGACTCGAGGTTTTAATAGGAAGATGCATTCCAATGCAATCACACAAAACTTGTTGACATGTTTATATGTGCCTAATTGATTAATACTTACGATTTGCGTTTTGAAATATCACTTGTAGAAACACCTTCAGCTGCAGGAGTACCCTCCAAGATAAGGCCTTCCTATTAAAACATAAAAGAACAAAAAATGATGTTTTAAGTATAAATGGCTTCAAAAAGAAAATCTGGATTTGACTCTTTAATTTAAGAATTAACCTTTGCTAGGTAGAGATTGCGGTTATCATGGTCTTCTTTTTTTGCCTTCTCCACTTCCTTCTCTTGAGCTGCCTTTTTGTCTAAAGCCTTCAAAATTTTCAGTTCTCGACCTTTTAGGAAGACTCCCAAACCAGCGACAGCTTTGGCTGCTGAAATTGCAGCATCAGCACCCTCTTTTGTTTTGAATTTCAGAAACCCTGTACCCCTTGGTCGCCTAAATAAATGTAAAATGAATATCATGTCTGTCCATTTAGCAATCACGAAACAGAATAGCAAAGCAGTGCCAATGGTTCCAACATCCATACTTGGTAACATGATGGAGAACAGGAAGAAATGATTCAACTTCACCAAAAGCAGAGAAACGTTGTTTTACTTCTTCATTGTCTATTTCAAAAGGAAGGTTGCTAATAAAAATCGTCCTTTGCAGTTCATCTTCACCCTCTGCTGTTCTTTTACTTGTCTGTTTGCTTTTCTCAGAATTGTCCTGTGTAACAGTGGGCATATCCAGTGGTTTGTTAGGTCCATGAAAATTATTATCATCCTTCTTTTCCTTGGACAGGTCAGTACTCTTTGAGGTTGCTGACCCATTAGAGGATGATGAAATTATATTCTTGAGCACTTTTCTCAAAACATCTGCCTCATTCTCAAAATCTGCTTCAACAGGATTGACCTTTTCTTCCACAGCACCAGTGTCATCTGAAATATCATCATTTTTGTTGACTTCCACATCATCATCCTCTGGGTCACTACTACTCTCAGTCTCCCTATCACTGTGTTCCGGCCCTGTAAAAATCCAAGTCAGTAAAAAGGAAATCCAGAAAACCGTCCTCAAGCATGTTATGTGTCCAGAATTAACTAATTTGAGCATACCTGGTGATATTAGCTTAGAAATGACACCGAAAAGAATGAGAATTTGCAATACGTTACATGCGGGTAAACGTGATATATCAGAAAGTAATTGGAGGGCTAAGAGAACATATTCCATTCTCACGTCAACAGAATTTTTATCATGATCCTCATAGCCTCCAAGATACATGCAGGTAAATATAATGATATCATTAACAGAAGTTTTATCTTGATTCTTAGAACCTCCAAGAGATGCCTCAAGCCCAACTCACAAGATAAAGCTACCAATTATGTAGCTTTTAAGAAGTTTGAGGGAAAAACAGCTCAAAATGGCACGAATAGAGGAGGCACAATTAAAAGTCTATTCTAAAATTATCTACGAATCATGAGATTCCAGAAGTTTCAGTAGTTCCTTCCAGTTTTATCTTAATGTAAACTTTCCTACACACTATATGTTTGGCGGTCACAAGTGGTGAGTGTATAATGGCTTCAGTCAAGTACGAGAGATACTTGGAGTCCATAATATCGAGTGCATATCCACTTTGTAGTTGAAAGTGGGGCAAATTAAAGGATCCAGAACAAACCTGTCTAAACAGAGCAACACCATCTAAAACCCCATAGTTAAAGTCCTTTGGAACATCTCTCTGAGGTTTTAAAGCTTTTACAGATAGTTGTAAATGATACAGACCTCAGTCATAATAAGAATGACTCATATGTGGACAGTAAACAAAGCATCAAAATCAAGATTTGGCAGATCACAAAATATCAGATAATCATAAGTTGATTAAGGAAAATCATAGTGGATAATTCAGTTTAATGACAACTTAAACCCATGAAACAAAAATTTTATATAACATCCCTTGCAGTAGGGTACATGCAAATCCCATTCTTTGTGTAACGCCAAATTCTGCTAAAGAATTCTAGTAAGAGTTGGGATAGAGAAAATAGAAAAGAGTTCAAGCATCTTGGCACAGGCACGACCGCTTGTATGTATCTGTGAGAGAGAGAGAGAGAGAGAGAGAGAGATGATCCATGAATCTTAAAGATACTAGTAAATGCCGCAATGAATGCTAATTGACTGGTTGAAAGGCAACAAATAAGGAAGAAAATGAAGAAAAGAAAAAGCTTTTTCCTCCTTCCATAGAAGAAGTGACTTTCTTAAAGTTTAAAAAAGCCATTGTGATGACTTCCTTCTATGTGTTGCACAATTTCATAATTGCTGAAGAAGAAAGTTCAATCTTCATGTACAACTCCAGAATTCAAAACCACCCAGCTACTAGATCAAAATCCAGCGGCCAGTACAAGAAGATACTCCATCGGTATCTTCAGAATGACTGTCAAAAGATAATAGCAAGTAGAACACCCCACAAACATGTCCACCAAATTGAATGAAACGACTGAAGAGAAAAACAGAGTGAAGATTTTCAATTCGCGAGGAAGACAGGTCCAAGAGTTTTCGGGCCTTGGCCCTTGGCCTTTGCTGTCTCCATGTTATTTAATTGATCTAAGTTAATCCTTGATGTTCTAGATAAAGTTCAACAGAATTACTATACAAAAATAAGCAGGATTACCATCTTCCGAGCAAGGTTGAGAATGACTGCCAGAGGCATAAACTTTCTTTGGGACAGCCCAATCAACAGCTATTGGTCTTTTACCAAAATGCTTCCCATTGAACATCTTGATAGCCTGTCAGGAGAGCAATCGTTCCGGAAAAAAGAAGAAAAGAACGCCCAGAAAAAAGGTCGAAAAAACCAATCAAGTGAAACTGCGAGCTTGTATTTTAACATTGACCTAATGCTACGATCATAAAGGCATGCCGAAAGTTAAAAATCCTTAAAAGTCTTTGGAGTCTAATTCACATTACAGGATTTAAGGTAGGATATATCTTCCGAAAGACTTAGAATCCTCAACTTAGAGGGAGAACTGTGTAACAAAGATTGCAGTGACAAAGTAAGAGATTCAACCAGACAAAGATAATTTCTTGGAAATTTGTGAGTTGATCTACCACAGATTGGTAATCCAAAACTTCTCACAGCGAATCCTCTCTTCAATCTTTCTTGTTTAAGCATTACCACACATCCATGTAAGCTAGCTAGTGAAGCCATTAATAGAAATTGAATAATGCTCAACATTATATTTCTGGTTCATCTTGTTCTTTGGCAAATCTCATCATTTAAATTATCTATTTACTCCTCAACCTTTATATTCCTCGCTAAAACTGGGTATGTGGACATGGCATGACAAAGCAAGTTCTGTCTCACTAGAAGGAAGTAAAGTTTTTTTAAATCGCAAAACAGATTTGATAAATAAAACACATACATTCTCTGCATCTTGCTTTGATGTGAATTTAACAAAAGCAAACCCCCTAGATAACCTGCAAAAGGTAGCAGAAGTGAGAAAGACCTACACGAAGTATTGAAAGTAAAAAATTGAATGTCAATCAATTTAACAATACATACCCTGTCTCAGAATTCTGAGGAATGAATACATCCCACACAAAGCCAACAGTTAAAAACATGTCCTTTATCTCATTCACTTTAGCCTGCAGTCAGATATAATTATTTCAGAACAGGGGTCCCTTCTGTATTGAGGACAGGAAGCAGAGACTTAGTCCTTAAATTTGTCAAACAAAACAGTAGCTTTCCATAACAAAGAAAAAATAACAAGACGAAAGTAATTACTGTTTGTGTAAGTAACTAAAAGGCAAATACATACAGACCTTGAATGGGATATTCCTCACAATAAGCTTCCACTTCTGTGTCTTGGAGCCCTAACTCACAAAACAAACATGGTAAGGTACAATGGTTCAAGAAAACTTGAAATAATCCTCTCCTATATCATGTCACTTGAGCGGTATTTTAAATCATACATATGATCTCATAAAAGACACACTGAGTTTGACAACTCAGAATTACATTGGGAAAACAAAAATGAAGTGTTCTGGTCAAACACCCATATCTTTTGAATAGCAATAGATTTACCTCTCCACCCAGTTGTCGTGCCCAAACGACTCCACCTTGTATCCTTTTCTCATGTAATGTGGCAACACAAGTATGAGCTGATTTAACACTAGTGAAAAGAACAGATGAAGCCGGTGCCCTACATCCATCTCGAGTTAGGCCTGAAAAATTTTGCGCAAAGGACTTTAGTTTTCATAAGGCACCATGTAGGTGGTCATAGTACTATACTAAGCAGAAAACTCAAAATCAAGATTCATTGCTAATGTGAAGGAAAACACACCATGCTTTTCTTACCACATTAAACATATAATTTGACCTTAAATTGATAAATTAGTCAACTTTTACGGTTATGATAAGTAAATTTGAAAAAAATATAATAATATAGGTGGACATTTCTAATTCTTCAATAGCATCCACTTAATGACCAATATAATGTGGAGAAACTAATATGAGTTGCAATTTTCCACAGAGACAAGCCCTAGGCTCAAGTTGAAGGGACATCCAGAGTAATGTGAGAGAGAGAGAGAGAGAGAGAGAGCATTCAGCTCCAAATAAACCTTATACCAATCTGAGTAAAGAAAAGAGAGAAGTTCCAGAAAGGTCCCAGCTAAGAAAGTTTGACATTTAGATCAAAGAAATATCAGGTGCATTTTATCAAGAAGATACTAGACAAGGATTATTTCTAAAGCAATGGACTTAAACTAATCCTCTGTTACCATATTGTAGCATGCATTGCAGATTTTAGGTTTTGTGTAGAGAAGCTGACTTAACGTTTAAAAAGTCAAAATACCAACATGATTTTATAGTGTAACAAGATGCTGCAGTAAGTCATTTATTAGCTTTGAGGAATCAATAGGATATTGGTCCAGCAATACACACATTTACACACTTAATACTTGTGAAACAGAAGGTAAACTTCAGAAAGAATCAAAGAGGCATTTAGGTTAGACAATGCCGGCAGAAAGCTGACATCAAAATCCTGAGAGGTAACCTAACAACTCCTTGTACCTACAGGTTAGGCCAGATTCAGGCAAAGAAGTGACCGTCTATAATGATGTTTGCAGGTTTCTCCTTTAGAAGCATTTGTCTCCATATTATGTGAATAAAGTCTTACGCGAAGGGAGGGCTGGCCACCCACTGTGAGACATGACATGACATCAACAAACAGCTAGTTATAATTCAAAATCGTTGCATAACACTTAAAATGTTTCTTGACCATGTAAGGTGATCTCCAGTCCAGAATTTTAAAGCTGAATATGCTTAGAAGGTGAGCACAATATTCTCAATTGAAAAGCTGAAGGAGAAAAAGATATGCACATATTTTTTACCATGATTATCAAGCTCCTCACTGGGAAGTGGGAAAGTAACAGAACATACTGTGCCGCACTCTCTGGCACGACGATGCACCTCATCTGCCATCTCGGCAGTAAGAAGACTGCCAAAAACGACTGTCTTGGCAACTCTGTTATACATGAAGAGAGGTATACACATTATGTTGCAAAAAAGAATAAGAAATGTTTACTACAGAATATCAAGAGGACAAGATAACGAAGACTGCCAAACATTACTGTTCAAGTCAGCCTGTCTTATGCAGAGCTATACGGGGATTGTGGTTGAATCAAGCAACAGATTTTCCAAATATTTCAATCATTCAGTTTTTTCTACTAATATTGGTACGTCAGAACCTAAGCAAATCGAAATTTTAATTTTTTATATTTATAAAATTATTTCTTTAAAAAAATACTCATCTAACATTCATGACTTCTTTCTAGAGGCAAGTAAAATTGAAGCATGAAGAATTTATGTTTACAAGTTGATATATTTTCTTGAATAAGAACTTGCTAAAAGCAAGTAACTTTATATCTAATAGTCAGATGGACCCCAGGACATTGAAACTAATAGCCCCCCCCCCCCCCTCCTTCTTCTTTTGGGTATTATGTACTGACACAAGAGAACTTGCATGCACTAAATAAAGGGTGGTGTTGCACCATGTAGTCATCACCCCTTTTTAATTCAATAAAATCTATTTATTTACCAAAAAAAACTTTATATCCATTGTACAAGAAATTATATATGCAAGGGAAACTAGAAATCAAATGCAGAACAAAGTGCTTCTTAAAATAGAAAAATCTTTTAGACTGAAAAATATATCGCTATTCAACAAAGCAAGGTGGTCAGTTTTGCTTTAAATCAACTGCGGTATTTGCACTTAAGTGGGAGCTGATTTAATCATGATATGTCTTCCTCATATCCATGAGTATCATAAACAAAGGATCTAGCCAAAAGAATCACATGTAAGTAACATATGTAAGATCAGATGCGTGTGCAGCACCTTTGCTTTTCTGAACTATTTTTCTCATCAGGAGAACTTCTGCTGACTGTAGCTCCTTCTTTTTTCTCCAGAGGTTTACCTACATTTTTTTTTTCTCCTCATTACAAACAGCAGAAAATCTAAAACAATATTCCAAAATATAAGGAAAGGAATTTCAGCCATTTCATAGCAGGAAACCTGTTAGCTGTGATTTCGAAACCTTCTCAGAGTTGATTTTCTTAGCTGATAAGCTAACCTTGCCATCTTTTGTTTCCTCCAGGGACTTACCTACATTGTTCCTCAGCATTACTAACAGAAGAACTTTGTAAGATACAGTTCAATATGTATGAAAGACATTTCAGCCTTCTCATAGATGGGAACCTGTTAGCTTAGATTCTAAAACCTTCTCATGCTTGATTGTGTCAGCAGATGCACCAACCTTTTCGTCCTTTGGCTGGGAAACATCACCCAAATGATCTCCTGACAGAAAGAACATTACAGAAGCGAATTTAGCTTCTTTCATTATTGCATTATATCCTGTAGTGAAATCAGGAAATCAACAAACTGGATAAAGCACCTAGTAAAACTAAACAAGTAATAACCTTGATTTCCCTTCAATCGACGTTGCTCAAGTGGAGTACGATGCATAGCATGTTTGACCTGAATTTTTCTACCTCCAACATTAGAACCATTCTTCAGCTCAATAGCATGGTTAGCATCTTCAACAGAGGCACTACAATTGCATGCCAAACCAAAGATCGGCAATTAATGCTAGAGCAATTAGAGTAAGACAATAAGCAAGCCGACAAAAGATATCGTAGAATAGGTCATTTATAAATCAATTCTTGATGATTCTCTTATAAACTGGATAGAATTAACAAAATGTAACACAACAAGCAAAAAATGAAATCAAAACGCAGACTTACAATTGAACAAAGCCAAAGCCCCGGTGCTCAGTAGACCCTGTGCCCATTAAAAGAAACAAGTAAAATCTATTATGAGGGATGAATTTCATTCAAAATTGCAACAACTGCAAATTAAAACAGAATTTTCAAAACCCATGATTAGATAGTTGAAGAAATCACACACATTAATTTACCTAGTTCTCACCATTCCCATTTTACCATAAAGAATAAAATAATAAAGACGATGGAGCTACAGGCGGAGCAAAACTTAGCAATGGGAACTCATAACTGAAGATTCCAGATGAGCCTACCCTTTTTGGTAACCATAAAGCACCTTCTTATAGGTCCCACTTCACTAAAAGTCTCTTCCAACTACAAAATCCATTAGAAAATTAATAACGAGAACAAAATCATCAAAGTTATCCCGGAATATAGCAAACACATATGTGCCGAAACATAAGGTGGAAAAGCAGAGTGCCTGAGCGTTAGTCAAAGAGTAGGGCAAGCCAGTGACGAAGACCGTGGAAGGGGAGTATTGGCTATCACCCCCAGCTGCCTTCATCTTCTTCTTCTTCCCCATGTCTGCACAGAACCACCAGCTGAGCACCAAATTCTTTGAGACCGCCTCGAAGCCAAGGGAATTTGGCACCAGTTTTCTAACGAAATCGGAGGTTTTATATAGGGTTTAGTGGTTTGGGTCACTGGTTTTAGCAGGCTGGTCTAGACTCTCGGGTTGGGTTTTAGAAGTATTGTATGGTAAAATGATATGTGGACCATTATTAGCACAAGCCCAAATTTTGAACTCAGTGAAAGTCCTAAACCTAATTCTTATAAGCGGCCTTTTGTTCAGTTTTTTCCCAATTCCCCTATCTGGGCAATGAAATGATGACGTAAATCCTATATATTTTATTCATTGTTTTTGCCCTTTTCCCCTGGGCAACCGAGTCAAATAGTAAATCCAATATGTAATTCCGTTTCCTTCTCCCTCAAACGAAAATCTAATATAATTCTAATTACCCCACCTTGAGATAACATCTAAGAATGGGAAAAAAAAGTTACTTATTTACTTATCGTTAATTTTTATTAACAGACGAGATTAGTGGTGAAATGAGTATATTATTGGAATTCATATTTCTTGAATTTGATAATTTAATTTGATACATGAAAAATATCTAAAAATATACGCATAAAAATTTAAAATATATGATAGTGCGCTCAAAATTTTCTTCTTCAATCTCTTTCTCATCTTTCCTCTTATTTATCTGAAGTTTTTACGTATCTTGTATTACTTTAATCTACTTAAAATTTTATCATTTGTGATAAGATTTTATATATCTTAAATCATCATACGATGCTACTATAATAATAATCAGAAAGAAGATAGAAAAAAATCATCATATGATGGTACTATAATAACGAGGGAGAAGAAAGAAAAGATATTCAACAATATCTACATGTCAAAAAACAAAATCATGGCAATAAGGAAGCACTATTGAGCAGATGTCCACGTTCCAATTTGCATCCTTCTACTTTACACAAAATGATTGTACGTACGTATGACAGTTCCTATGGAAAATTGATTGTCTGTTGTTATGTATTGACAGTTCTGGAGCTCATAATTTTCTGCCTTTTATTGTTTCTGTAATTTAACAAGGTTTAAATGATCATTTGAAGCAGATCATCTGTAAATTCCATACCCCGCCCCCCCCCCCCCTCGCCACGCCCAACTAGGAGTGAAATTACATCCAGAAGAGTGGTCATTCTGGATGGCCACCATTTTTATCCAACAGGAAAGAGCATTCTCTTTTGTTACCATGGACCTCAATCACAAAAAAAAAAAACTGCAATATCTTAATCTGTACTGCAAAATTCTTCTGTTCTGCAACAGGGTGCACGAGGATATTGTCATAGTCCTAAATAATTTCATCATTATGAAAACAAAAAATTACACACTTGAAACTGCTAGTTAGACAAGGGTTCTCATACCTCTTGTCCAAACGTGGGCCCACGGGCCACAGCCTGTATTTGTTGTAAGGGGCCTGTCCATTTCACAACTTGCATCACTACGGCCTCTGCAAGGAAACTAGGACTAATCTTCTGGTCCCATTTTAAAAGATATAAAGCACGGTACAAGTAGACTTCTGGCTTGGATTCCAAAATAGTAATGCCGACATGGGCCCACTATTAGGGGTCCACATTTGCCCACCGGAGTTCGATAATTGAAGAGGAACTACTTAAAAAGGGATTGAGTGCCCACCGTTAGACTAGTTTGGCTAATCAGACTATTTCCGGGTAGGCCCCGCGTCTACCCTTTTTGCCTTTCCTTTTTGTGGTATTTACACCAGCGGGACGGGTATCTAATTTATGGACGGGTAAGTACTAATAAGTGTTTCTAATAAGAATCATCTCGTTACTCATTTGATAGATTTATTTACCTCTTTTGATTCAAAACACAATATTTTTTTATTATTTTTACATAGATAAATAAAAAATTAAAAAATATTTTTATTATATATTTAATTAAATTTATTAATATAATAAAAATAAAAATATATATTTACAATAAAAATAATTTTAAAAAATTTTATTAAAATTTATAAAAAATTAAATATTTAAATAAAAAATAATTAAAAATTTTTATATTTTAAAACGGAAGGAGTATACCCTTCCTTTAAGATCTTTTACAAAAAGAAATTTAGAAAAATTGAACTTAAAACTTCCTAATCCTAATTATGAGCAAAATATTTCTTATGATAATCAATTTTATTATCGAATACATTATTCATGGTCTAAGAATTTATTTTTTCAAAAATTCAAAAAGAAAAAAAAATGGTGGAATCGGAAAGAAAATAAAAGTTATGCATCGTGTACTTTAGCTTTAAATTATTCGCTCACTACGAGTGTTCTTCAACTATGAAATGGACATTCTGAAAAAGAAAAAAAAAGTATAGAAAGGACAAATATTGCTCAATCATGTTGGAGTATCAAAATGCCACTTTCTTCTGCGTGCTCTCTCTCTCTCTCTCTCTCTCTTATTTTTAATATTCTTACAAAAAAAAAGCCTTTAATGCGTTCTTTAAGCTAGAGATTTTTTCCCCTTGATGGCCAGAGATTTTGATGTTTAATTAGGGTACTACGAATAAATAGTAGGCGCTAGAGGAACCCAAAGCCGCTCCTCCTTTCTTGTCCTTCTCTTTCTTTTATGAATTTTTTTATATGTAAAATTTCATAAGAAATATCTAATTTTTTTCACTTAAACCGACCGTGTTTAAAATTATGATTAAGTGACAGAGTTGTCAATCTATTAGGTAATTACGTGTTTCTTAACTCAATGGAGGACAAAAATATATGCATGTTAATTTATGAATTTTAATTAATTTTAAACACAAGCATAATTTTTAATTATAGTAAGATTAAATAATATTTTGATTTAAAATTTTTTATTTTAAAATTTTTAATAATAAATTTAAAATAAAAATTTTATATTAGATTCTGTAACGAAACTATCCAAATACACCTTTAGTATTATCACGAAACAGTATTGGATCTAAATCCGGCCTCTTATTTTCACAGAACTTGGAAACACAAAGAAAATGTCTACTCTTTTCGTTTCCTTTTCATTTTGGAAGAGGGAGTTGGAAATGCTTAAAAGGATAGTATTTTGTTGCGAAAGGTGAAAAGAAAATGGAAAAAGGCAAAAAGAAGACGCTTTAAAGATTTTCCTACGTTTGGATTACGTGTCAGCAGGTCTTCCCCTAGTCAGCCAATCAGTTCGCTCCATTATTGTAACCTTAGATTTGCTTTTGGGAATCCCAAGGTTTTGTTGCAGTTTCTTTCCCTGGTTAAAGAAAAAGGCAATCCCCATTCCCTACCTCGGGACCTCATTCCGACGCTCTCTCGGACCGCCTTTGCTTTGCATTTCCCAAAATTGGTCCCATTATTTTGGCAAATTTCCCCACCGCTCCCTCGCTCCATTCTTCTTTTTCTGTTGGAAGACAATTATAGGTATATACCACTGCCGCCATACAATATCTCTAATATTTTGTTTATGGTATATTTAGATTAAATTTTAATTTAAATTTTTTTATATTGAAAAGTTTTAAAATATTTTTTTATAAAATAAAAATATGGCGTAAATTGAAAAAAGTGAATTTTTTTCCCGCTTTGAATCGCAATTCAAGCACACCTTATTTACAATATTTGAAATATTTATTTTTTATAAAATCAAGAAGAAATTCATTAATTTTTTTTCTAATTTTCCACCTGCATGGATGCACCTACTAATTACCAGGATAACGAATTAGTTTTTGTCAACAATATTTGCTACTAGTAGGTATGGATTTTATTTTCCAATTAGAGAGAGAGAAAGAGAGTTTAATTTGCGCCAATAAGAAAAGGTCAACCTAGCAAAACATATTTCAGGCTTGAGAATTAGCCCTTAGGCAAGGCCTAGTGCCGTAAAAGACTTAGCAAAATATATTTCAGTCAAGCTAAAGCACATATCGTGTGATCTTTTTTTTTTTAATGAATATATTCGTGATCAATTAAAAATATTATATATTGCTCATTTACACACACACACATTGTCATTCCGTTTCGGCTTGGCTAGTTTGTTGAAGGCTTTTTTTTTTCTTTAGCACAGCATAAGGGTCTCCGCAATTATTGAATTGAAATTTTTTGATTTAACGGCTATGAGAGACTATGGGTATTTTAGAGCAAAAATCATTTTATAAAGTTCTGCCAAAACTTATATTTAAAAAAAAAGATAATTTACTTTTTTTTCGTCTGTTTTTCGCTCCCTTTTTTATCCTGATCACTCGTCTCTCTTTCATTTATCTCCTATCTTGAAGATTGACCCTCTCTCTTTCATCTATCTTATTTCTTGAATTTTTATCAAAGATTGACTCTCTCTCTCTCTCTCTCATCTGTCTCATCTCTTGAATCTTTGACTCTTTCTCTCTCTCCCCCTCTATCTCTTTTATCTTCTCTTTGCTATTTTTCTTCTGCAATCAAAGTCAACATCGACAAAGATAAAAGACGTTATGTAAAAAATCCATTAGTCAATTTTCACAGATTCACTCATTATAGTTACAGATATTATAGATAGAGTTTATGATATGAAGAGTAGTGGTTTATTGGATATGAATAGTGAAGATAAAAAAATACTACTCCTATTAGATAAATATTATTATATTAGATATTATCATTTTTTGGTCTCCTCTGTTTAACCTTAAAAAGTGTATTATTGACCGTAAAATATATATTTTTGTTGAAAGTATGTACTGATTATTCACATTTTGATGAAATACTTATTCCATGCGCTATGAACAATTATAAATAATTGTTAAGAATGGTTTTATTGACAACCACTGTGTGCAAGGATGACAACGCATACAAAGTTTTGATGAATAATTATTTACTATTAAGTGAATAATAGTGAATAATTATTCACTCCTAATTAAATAATTGATCTGTCCAATCCTAAGTTAATGAATAATTATTTCGTATAACATTGAAATACATATCCATTACCACAATCTAACAACCGCGACTAGAATTTACTTATCATAAATAATTATTTACTAGTAAAGAAATAATTATTCACTTTACAATAAGCATTCGACAAGTGATGAATAACTATTCACTCTATCATGGATAATTATTCACTTATCGACGGGTAATCGACACATGGATGACAAAGCATACAAAGTTTCGATGAATAATTATTCACTCGTAAGTAAATAATTATTCTAATTATTCACTACTAATTGAATAATTGATCAGTTCAAACATAAGTCAACGAATAATTATTCTTTACAATGTTGAAATACAGATTTGTCACTACAACCTAGCAACTACGACTAGAATTCACTTATCATGAATATTTATTCACTATTAAAGAAATAATTATTCACTTCACGACAAACATTTGACAAGTGATGAATAATTATTCACTCTATCTATCATGAATAATTATTAATTTCACGCCGAGTATTCGACAAGCAATGAATAATTATTCACTATATCAAGAATAATGTGAAATAATTATTCAATATTGAATGAATAGTTATTCATTTCACGACAAGCATTCGACAAATGATAAATAATTATTCACTCTATCATGAATAATTATTCAATATTAAAGAATTGTTATGAATTTAAGTGTTCGTAATGCATAATTAAAGCAAAAGCGTCACTCAATATGTTTGGAGAATAACAATATAAAACTAAGAAAAAGAGAAGATAGAATATAGAGAGAGAAAGTAGAACTCAATAATCAAGACCAAAATTAATATTATTAATGTAATCATATGACTCTATATATAGGCTCATAATACAAGACTTTATGGAAACCTAAATTCTAATGGGGAAAGAAAATCAAATTCGATTAGAAGTCATAATTTAGGAGTCCAGTTCTTTTCTGGAAACTGACTAATATGAACATCCACATATTATTTCAGAACAAGAATCATTTTGTTGGACCTCCTTATTTTCTTCAATATTTTAAAAGAAGATCTTTTTGTAGGAAAAAATTTCAATATATGAGAGGTGGAAAGTGGATAAATACTTTTAATAGTTTTCAAGCAAGTGACGAGAGCCTCAATAAACACTAAGGAACATACTCCAAAATTCCAACATTCCACTTGTTGTCAAAAAGTATTGCCTCCCTTGAAGAGGCAAGTACAAAATTTGAGTGAATGGTGAACAGGAAATTGGTTACCATTGCAGTTGGCAAAAATGCAAAAATACCAATAGCAGAAGATTTTTTTCTAAGCCTCTCACCTAAAGGAAAAGCTAGGCATGTCTCACATCGCTTCACATCCTTTCTTTGATTGACAATGTTTTTAGATTCCACCATTATGTTCTTCATGTACATTCAATCACTTAATCTTCCTGCAAGTTGATGAATGAATGACTTCAAATAAGAATTTTAAGGAAATATTTAAATCTAAATACCTGATACACTTTCTCCATCGTTTTGGTTTTCAATATTTGAAAAGTTTCAGAGTATTAGAGGAGAAAAGATAGAAGACAAAAAGAAGAGAGAGAGAGAATGTAGTGGAAGTGATTGAAGAAATAGTTCGTGTTAAGAGACTAATGATAGCCTTTTTGAACTTTCAATTATCTTGCTGATTGTAACTATCTAAAATACTCTTTATACTCCTCAATTGTCAGATACAAAAGTAGCCAATCTAACTATGTAAAAGTCATCTGCATATGCTGAAAGAAAGGACATTCAACATACTAACTGGATCGTTTCTATTTTACTCAACTAATTTTTTCTCAACCAACATTATGTGAATGTGCAAACTTTGGGTATAAGAAATTTTTTTACACATACTCTATTGTTTGAACATCTAATACTTATCTATAAAAAAATAAAAAAAATAACATCTTTCTCGCAACATAACATTCACTGTCTAACCTTATTCACTTATTATTGTTGGAAGAGGCAGCCATCATCCTCAATGATGTATCAACATGAAGATGCATTTTAATTTGAGTCATCTTCCACTCAAATGGACATTTTCCTTCTCTTTGAGGGGGCTAGAAGGCGGGGGGAGGGGGAGAGAGGGAAGGGTAGTAATGGTTGTTTTGTTTCAAGTAGAGTCAATATCAAGAGGAAAAATGTCAGATTGAGAGCTAACGATCAATACATAATCCAAACACAAGAGTAAGAGCTGTAGTAGAGAATGAGAACTTCAACACCAACTTCCTTCCTCATTCCTCTTCTAGCCATTGTGCCTTAGGTTCGTGGTGAATTTACAAACGAACCATCGTCATCCCAAAATGCCTATACATTATCCACCACCCTCATGATTCTCTTTACTTTTATAATTATCGCTCTGGAATTCATTAGAAGCTCTAGAATTAAATATTTTTATCAATATTAAATTTTGAATTTTATTTTTATTTATGCTTTATTGTCACAAATAATTTAATTTTTATAAAATTAAAAATAAAAATTTTAAACTCAAACTCTATTAAATCCACTCAACGAGCTTTGCATGCAGCCCATTATTAGGGACCAAAGAATTCGACCTCCGCGTATGGATCATGTTTGTTAGGAAAGCACTAACTTGTTATTTAAAGTCATCTTTCCTTGGCAGCTAATGGGGAAAAAAAGGCATGGAATTTCATGTTCATTTGGGTAATAACCTAAGGAAAAACAAAAAGACAATAGTAATGAATCATCATGTCTGAATAAATCATAAGAAAAATGTAAATAAGGACGTAACCAACTCAGCTGCTATCTTTGGAAAAACAAACAAATGGCGTGGTAAAAGTTGAGATCACCAAACGACATACGATTACTGTCTACTACAAGAATTTTTTTTAATAAAGTTTATTATTTGATAAAATTTGTAACTATGTGATATATTATATTTAATATGTATAATATATATCAATAATGTGACACATATTTATTTCTTAAAAATTTAAAAAGGTAAAGAACATACCTATATTGTATCGCAAATAAAAAAGTAAGTACCCCCTCCATTATATTATAAGACTTTTCCATCATATGCCCATAGATTAAGGTTGAAGAAATAAGATTTTTTTTCACTATAATTTTTAAGTAATTTAATTTATTTTTTACTGATATGAGAGAAAATCAATGTATATATTATAAAAATATAACCCTTTCTTTCTTATATCCCCACACCTTTCATCTCAATTTCTTATAGTTTTTATTTTTTAATTAGTCTTCAAAAATTGATTGGTTAGGATCATTTTCATCTATTAAGATAACTTTAAATTAACTTATGTATTAATTTTAATTTTAAATTTTGTATATTAAGTTATTTTATAAAAGTAAGAGACTTTAATTATTACTTTAAAAATTTTTGATTGGTTAGAATCATTTTGAATCTATTAAAATAAATTTTGAACTAAATTATACAATAATTTTAATTTTAAATTTTATATATTAAGTTACTTTATAAATGTGTGATTCTTTAATTATTACTTTAAAAATTTTCAATCAGTTAGAATCATTTTTAATTTTATTAAAATAATTTTAGATGACTTATATATTAACTTGAATTTTGAATTATTTTAATTTTTTATAGTTTTTAATATTTTTAATTATTCTTCAGAAATTTGATTGGTTAGATCTTTTTTAGTGTATTAAAATAACTTTAAACTAACTTATACATAAATTTTAATTTTTAAATTATGAATATTAAGTTACTTTATAAAAATATGATAATTTAATTATTACTTTAAAATTTTTTTGATTGGTTAGAGTTATTTTGAACCAATTAATATAATTTTAAGCTACTTATATATTAACTTAAATTTTAAATTCTGTATTTTTTTAGAAAATTGAATTTTGTAGTTTCAGTTACTAAAAGTAAAATTTTAATTAATCAATAATTATCAAAAAATATAATTTATATTTTTATCATTTTTATTTAACTCAATCTCTTAATTTAAACTAAATTTATTAAAGTTAAATTTTAAATGTCTATCCATTTCTTTCACACGTAATACACATCATCATTATTCTCTTCTGCATATTCTTTTGTTCTTCTATTCTCGTTCCTAAAATGTAACCACCTCTTCCACATTTTTTTAGGTTTAATTATCACTCAAATCTCATAATATCCAGAAACTCCAACCCATATACTCTTTCTTTCTATCGTTACTTTTTTAATATAATTATTTCACTTCCTTCATTCTTTTTCTATTTAATTTAGGTTTTTTCATAAGTATTTAAGTATTGTGTTTTATAAATTCTTTTAAAACCCTTTTATTGTTCTTTTAAATAATGCATTTACTTAGTTGATTGAGCTCCATAAAACCTCATTTGAGGTTTTTCTTTCTTCAGATTGAGCTTCTTCACTCGATATCTAATATGTATTTTATTTTGCAATATAAATTTGATGATTTCTTTGGTGTATTTTAATAGTGCATCATTAAGCATTGGAAATGAATCTTATTTATTTATTTTATTACATTAAAATGTATTTAAATTTTGGATCAAAGTTGTTGCCTATATGATAGTTTTTAGAACATGAATTTTAAGTATGCTTCATAAGTAGATGTAAGTGCTCCAATATTTTTTTTTTTCCATTTCCTTTTTAAAATATCAAATTTGTATGCTTCATTTACCTTTGATAACAGATTTTAAGACCTAAAATTTTACATTAGGTTTTCTACTCTATTATTTTTTCTATTCTGTATTTTTTCTAATATTCTGGCTTCTTTTGTTTGGTGGTATCGCAATGGCATGACTCATCGTATTTACTTATGGTATTCTTCTAATTTCTTTATTTTTTTCTCTTTCATACTTTTTCCCTTCCATTTTATGTTATATTTCGTTTTTACATCTCCCAACATTTTTTTATATTTTTAAAACTATTATACCAAAAAATTTATTTATTTATTAGGAAAAAATAGATAAACATTATATAATTTGCAATAGAATAAATAAACTTTCATTTAAACCTCAAAGTTAGTACTTTGTAAAATTTCATTTGCTTTGATTTACCCCCAAAAAAGCCTAAGAAATGATAAATTATTTGGATACATCAACTTTTAATTCATTTATTAAGTAATCTATTGAGATCATTTTTTGAGATCGTTCATTATTTGATTTAATGAACTAATTAGAAAATGTTATTACTAATTACGGTCCGAAGTAACTAATAATTATAATTTCTCTCCATTCTCTCGATGTGAGATCAGCAGCAAAAGAAAGAAGAGGAATTTGATGCCCCAGAGCAGCAGTCCCCGGATAAGTCTTAAAAAAACATACACGACGAACTGGACACAAATAAAAGAAACAAGAAAAGGGCTGCAATTAGGTGTAGATATATCACAAGATCATGTTTCTACAATCTTAATATATATTTACTTGAATGATGCTACAAATCTCCATCAAAGTGCTTATTTATTTATAATTGAACAAAAGAGAGGAGCTTTTTAGCTACCAAGTTTACGAGGTGAAAGAGTGATAACTTTACTCGGATCGGAAAAAAAGATTCTGAGCACGTCTGATCAAAGTCTATCTTATCTTTACCACGAGTCAGTTTCCTTGGCTAACAATAATTTGAGTTTTGCTCATATCTGGGTTCTTCAATTTGCTTTCTCCCAAATAAATAAGGTGGGTATACTAATATTTATCCGCTTATTGGGACTTCTTCTCTTAGGTCTTTTTTTTTTTTTTTCAGTGCAACATAGGAAAGCACCATCTTTTTGTCATCCTTGCAGCTTTCCAGATTTTATATTGAATGCATGGTGTAGCTAGGCCTTCACTTCAAATCATGTTTGAGCGTATGTTCAAACCCACTCCTATTTGTGACTAAGGCTGGAAAGAATGCCCGCCAAGTTCAGATAAGGGAATGCTTCCCCTAACCATTAAAGGAAAGGCTTGACGAAGGGAGGAAGATGTTTTTGATGAAGGGAATATATTTGTCATTAAGGATTTTTTTTTTGAAAACAAAAAAGAAATATTGATTAATGAAGCAGATAAGGGAAGTTCTCCAAACAAAATAAGGATTTGGATAAGTTTAACTCTTTTTGATCTAATACATGTTACGTGTTATTTATATTTTACAAAAAGACATTAGTGATATTTTCATGTGAATAAAAGATTTCAAAAAAGGTTGAAAATTAGATTCAACATAACTAATATTGCTCCTGCTTTTGTATTAAGAGGAATAAAAGAGGTAGAAATCATATACTAAGTTCCTAAGATAGAAAAGAAAGTATTGGATATTTTTGAACAAATAAAATTTTAATGTTCTGTATTTTTTAATTTTTTTTCTAAACACATATTTTAATGAGGTAAAAAATATTTTTTTGAATATATAATTTTAAAATTTTTATTTTAAAATATATTCGTACATCACATAAGTTTAGATTAGTAAAAAAAATTATAATTATGAATGAAGATAATTTTTTTAAAAAAATTAATAAAAACACAAATATTTTAAAGAAAAAATCAAAAGCCTCATATATTTTAAAATAAGGCAACAGTGTTTATCTTTCTTGTTTTTTATCCGCTACGTATGAAACAGACTTGCTTGTACAAGAACATAATTATATTTTCAGCCAACCACTTGTTCGCGAGAAATATTCCTCCGATTTAAGTTGAAAATTTTCCACAAGAAGAAGAACCGCATTTTTCGGTGGGCGCGTAGTTTGTTTTTACACGTAGTTTTTTCTTTTTCAATTTTTGCTGAATTGTTTTTGCACGTTGTTAAAGTAACTAGACTTGGTTGTTACATTGCCCCTCATATAGAATATGCTAACCTCCATAATGGAAAGTTTGGCAATCGTTTCTCTATAAAGTTTGGCAATCGTTTCTTCTATAGAGAAACATAAAAGTCATTGCTATAACTCCCAAAAAAAAAAAAAATTCATTGCTATACCTACACACGTCATAGGCATGAAAGCAAAATTAAATAGAATTTGAATTTAAAAATTATTATTTTAAATTTTACATAAATAAATTATTTATAAGAGAAAAAATAAAATTTAAAATAAAAAATTTACAATTTCAATTCAAATTGTCATACTAATAGCTTGTTTGATTTAGGTAGGAAGAGAGAATAGAAGGAAAAAGAAGTAAATGAGGAGGTAAATGTATGAATTACTTTGTTTGGTTAGAAGAGGATATGAATTGGGAGTAAATAAGGAAGAGAAGTCTTTCCTCCATATTTTCAAATCATTGCTTTCCCATTGAATAGTTTGAGAATTTACTTCTCTTATACTCAAATTAAACAAAATCAGTATAATTGTATTTACTTCTATTAGATAAAAATAAATACTTACCTTATACTCAAACTAAAAAAATTAATATAAATATATTTACTTTTATTAGGGGAAGTAAATGTACCACTCCATCCCTTCTCCTTCTCCTCCCCTTTCCCTTCCTCCTCTCCCTCTGCCACAAGTAGATAGATGGTGGGCCCTCTGTAGAATATCAATTTTTGAAGTGGCAAATCTATCAACAGGAAAAGTAAAAGAGCTTCTTGCAAAGCTTAAATATAACTCAATAAAAGGACAAAAATGGAGTAGTAATTTGGACACCCTCCTCATGGTGTATCACCTTTTGAAAATTCAAAAATAAAGAAATGGTGCTTATTACAATACAAGCCAAAAATCCGCAAGCAAACAAAAAAGAATTCGAAATAAAGGCTTGTATGGTGGACACTCAAGCAACACAGACCTTCCATCCATGCTTAAGATGAGAGGGACAACTCCCAGAGGTTGAGAAGAGAGAGAGGGAGAGAGCGAGGGTAGGAGGAGAAGGTTTAAGGGAGGGTTTAGGTCTACCAACTGGTGGTTAGAGATTTGCACTTCTTAACCAAACATCATCAACAACAAGAAAGAACCAAGTCAAGCAACAATACTAACAGCTATAACAACATCAACAACTAGGAAAAATACAAAGAAAGAAATCAAGGAGGAAACCCCATTAAAGATGTTGATGGGATAGCGAAAGTTTGTGGTTTTATTTTGGGAAAGGTTTTGAGTTCTTGACGTCAAAAAGAGAAACTTTTTAAGAGCTTTCATCTAGATATAGAGAGAGAAAGTGCGAGCAAGGAAAGAGAGAGAGAAAGTGAGGGAGACGGCTGTGTATGTATATACTACTGTGTCTGTCTCTGTGTATGTAAGTGCTACTCTTACGTGGGTTTAGTCTTATAGATAGAAGCCCTGATGGATAGAGAATATATGATAGAAAAAAGAGTAAAGTGGTGATGATTTTTTGTACTTCCAACCTTACTTATTATTAAAAGGTAAATTCTTTTTCTTCCTTGGGTTTTTCGAGTTCTTGCTTCTTAGTGACTTTGTGGGCTTGGCGTGAGAGAAAGTTTGTGTAATGTGAAAGAAATGGTGTTTTTAGTCTTGGGATCGGTATGTTTGCGTTCAAGAAGGATTGTTTCTGCGGATCGGAGCTTTTGTGTTCCCCACAAGACACACAACTGTTACAGATTTTCAGGTTCTGGATTTTAATATATGAACTGTGTTATCTTTTATACCGTGAGTTGTCTTCTGTATTTCTGGTTTGCCGAGGATTAGAATTTGTTTATGTTTTCCAAGGTACCTGAACAAGAGAGAGAATTACGCATGAGCATAGTTCTACTAATCCCTTAAAATTGTCGTTATATAAGTTGACTGGTGGAAACACACTCTGCTTCTTCCTTCTGCATTTCTTTTTGATTCTTTCGTCTTGTTATTTCCCGATGCTCGTCCAGCAAACTTCTTATATTAATTTTAGCCATAGCTTGTTTGTTCAGTTCTACTCGTGGGATTACGGCGCTCTTTTGATGTTGATTGAATTCGTGCCAAGTTTTATGCTTTGGGAACTTTTCTCTTTTTGATGAGGAAAAAATGTTTTGAGGATTTGTTGAATCCGCACAAGCCGCAAAAGAGGAAAATTTAACACCTAGTGTTATGCAAGTCTCTGAGTTTGTGAATATCTATATGGTGAAGACCTCATTCCTGGTTTTGTCATACATACATGGTCTTCTAATTCTCGACAAGTATGTGCAAAAAGGTTCTCTGCTTGAGAGGACAAATAAACCTCTAATTATTTTGCCAATAACACCTGCTACCTTATGCCTACTAAATCAAAGGAGGTGGTCTGTTTCTTGATTCTAGATTATGTAATCTCACTGGTATAACTTGTGTTTCAGAATGTTATTAGACTAGTTTTCTTTCAGTGATTTCCAAATATGAGAACTAATTTGAAGGCCAAGTAGTGAATTTCATGGTGTTAATGAAATGATGCCTTTCTATGTCAAATTGCAGAAAGCATGAACAGTAATGTGATTCTAGCTTGAGGACTAAGAATCATTTCCAGTCTGGAAGGAAATATTTGTTCGGAGAGGAAAGATGGCCACTTATTTTCCAAGTCCAGAGAATCAAAGAGACACTTCAACCATACTCCATTTGAGTCATCTGTCTAGTTCTTATTCAGAAGCAGCAGTTCTTCCGGGGAACATGATGATGTTTATGAACTATGCATCAGCTTCTGGGGCATATTCAGGTACATTGCCTGGGAATGCAGAACAGCAAACTAGCTGCATTGCTATTATGCCCGGAGCTTCAGATTCCAATCCATCTCAGCAAGAAATTTTGTGTGACCTTGGAGGAGGATCACGAATTGAAGAGCATGATTTGAATGAGTGGAAGGATGGTAGGACCAGCATGTTACTGATAAACCCTATGGGAGCCGCTGCTGGTGTTTTTCCAGGTCCACAGAACTTGCAGAGTCAGGGATTATCCCTCACTCTCAGTACACATGTTCCATCTGGTTTCCAAATACCATCTTTCCAATGTCGGACTCCAGGCCAAGGTTTCTCCTCAATCTTGAATGGTACTCCTTCAATTTCTAGTGAAGACACTGGCAGAAATGGAACATTGGGTGCTAATGATAGTTCCCCAAATAAACAATCAAGAATTTCCGAATATGCGCCTTCCAGCTTTCCAGGTGGCAATTCAGATTCAATGAGCGCAGATACATCTCCATATGGAATGTCTATCGCTAGAGCTATACCTGATTCAAAGTACCTAAGGGCAGCTATACAGTTGCTTGATGAAGTTGTTAATGTCAAGAAAGCTCTCAAGGAGCAGAATTCCAAGAATAGGTTGGTGAAAGATTCCAAAAATTCTGGTGGAGGAGCAACGAATGGCGCTTCAGAGCCTCCTGGAGCTGGATCATCTTCAAACCTGGAGGAATCAAGCACCAACTCCCCAGGTGAACTCTCTGCTGCTGAGAAACAGGATTTGCAAAATAAAATGACAAAGCTCTTGGCAATGCTGGATGAGGTGAGAGCGGGACTATTCAGCAATTTCTTGTCTCTTCATTATTGTTATTTATTGAGTTCCATTGAAACGCTACCTGGTTGTGGTAAACAACTTCGCAACTTCTCCACAATTTTACTTTCTGGAAAGTGAAAATGATGCTTTAATGTTAGTACTTGCTAGTCTTTCCAAGACTTATTTTCCCTTTTATTGCTTTGATAACAATTTTCAAATTTTTTCAGTGTTCTTATTTTCAAAATTTCGTTTATAGGACATACAAGCATCACATTTGAAACACAGTGGCCAAATCAGTCTAAAAACCGCAAATTTGGTTTGGTATTTTGACACCTTTTGATGAATATTTTGTCTATTGATGTTCTTCTTGTCTTTTAGAGTCCCAGGTACTTTCAACACTAATATTTCATGATGGATGAAGTTTTTCGATTTGCATTTGGTGGGAGTAACCTACTAGTTTTATCTCTCTGATTTCCCCTAAACTGTCTTGAGTAGAGGAATCTGATTTTGTAGATTTTCAATTTTCTAACTTCTGTTTTACAAGGAGCGTCAAAACCTTTTGGAGCATTAGCATTTGTAAGACTGACCATCTTCCAAATCCACTTATAGACAAGGAACCAAAGATTCCAAAGTTGTGGGAAAATATGGATTACAGAAAACCACAAGTAGATTAGAGTCAGTTGGTAAAAGGAAGACGGTGGAATCTGTTTCAAGAAAGTTTATCCAGGAAGGAAGTAAGTTGAAGTATGTAGCTAGCTGAGACTATTTCCCTTTTGTAAAGAATTGCCACTATTCAGCCTAACCCCGAAGTTTCTTGTCTAGTTCAAAATTGGACAGTTAAGTGGATTCACCTGATATTGATTCATTTAGAATGTTTGTTGGCAGTTCATTTCTTGATGTCAAAGTTGCCTACTCTCAAGCATTGCTTACTCTAGATCCTGCATGACCTTATTTTTTGCATCATCCTATCCTGATGCATTTACCAGTTTTAACTTTTTTTCTGAGTGTTTTTGACCTACATGAATACAGTATATACAAGTGATTGATTGATCAAAGAGCCAATTTTTTTTTGTGTGTGTGCGAGTCTGGTTTTTGTTTTTTATTTCTTTTTTTTCCGGGGGGCAGGGTTCTAGGTGAAGAGAGGAGCTAAAGTATGTGTATTAACAGGTGCACCAAAATATTTGTGTCAGAATTGCGTCCTCCAAAAGGCTAATCTTTTCTCTGTTGTTTATGTGTCATTTTTGTTGTATGCAGAACCATGTTTACTAATTGTAGTATTTTCTAATTAACTGAACTGTAGGCTTTTATACTAAAATGCCTCCACATTAAAAAATCAATTTTGTTGTCTTTTGCTTCTTGTTATAGTTAAATGATATGGTATTGGCCTGTTGCAGGTTGATAGGAGGTACAAACAGTATTATCATCAGATGCAAATTGTGATGTCATCATTTGATGCTATAGCAGGATCTGGAGCTGCGAAACCATATACGGCACTTGCCCTCCAGACAATTTCCCGCCATTTCCGTTGCTTGCAAGATACAATCAGTGAACAGGTTCAAGTAACACGGAAAAGCCTTGGCGAGCAAGATGCTTCAGAAAATAGTAAAGGGATTGGAATTTCTCGCCTTAGATATGTGGACCGGCAGATCAGACAACAGAGAGCCCTTCAGCAGCTTGGTATGATGCAACAGCATGCCTGGAGGCCACAGAGGGGACTACCAGAGAGCTCAGTTTCAATTTTACGTGCTTGGCTTTTTGAGCATTTTCTTCATCCGTAAATTCCTTTAGAACTCTATGATTTATCTCTTTGATTTTCTGCTGGAATCTTCGGTCCCTTGGAGGCTTCTGATGTCTCTGAACTATACTTTTCTGTTTCCAGCTACCCAAAAGATTCTGACAAGACTATGCTAGCAAGGCAGACTGGATTAACCAGGAGTCAGGTAACCTCAACTCACCATGTACCATAGGTATCTCCTGACTTCGTAGTGACCTAGGGAATTTATTCTTTCAGTCAAGATGGTAATTTCTCCACATCAACTACTGCGATAAAGAATAATCTGGATTACACTATGTAGTCATTTTCCTGGTTGTAAATCGTATTAAAGAACAATGTGGAATTAAGTATATAATGTACAGTGATTATAGTGATCCAAATTCCTTCTTGCAACTCTTTTCTCTCTGTTTCTTTTTCCCTTTCCTTTTAAGCAATCTCTTTAGATATCTATATGCCTGGTCCAGATAGTGATCCAAATTCCTTCTTGCAACTCTTTTCTCTGTTTCTTTTTCCCTTTACTTTTAAGCAATCTCTTCAGATATCTATATGCCTGGTCCAGGTCTCAAATTGGTTCATAAATGCACGAGTGAGGCTTTGGAAGCCTATGGTAGAGGAAATGTACAAAGAGGAGATTGGTGATGGTGAAATGGATGTCAATTCTCCATCTGATCTTGCAACAAAAGTTACAACCAGTGAGGCCAAGGCCTCTGAAGATAGAGAGGATTTACAACATAGTACAACTTCTACACCAACTGAACGATGCAGCACTGGGCAATTATTTGAGTCAAGATCTGATCATTTTGGTGATGTAGAATTGATAGAACCAAATATTGATCACGCATACCAGAATGTGAATGATTCAGAAACGGAGGATGAATATGGTTTAGGAAAATCAAGAGGGAGCCAAAGGCCTGAAATGAACGACTACAGTATCTTACCAGATACAACAATAGTTCAGTCAAGTGAAGGAAGTGGCAGAATGATGGCAGCTGCAGCTGCTGCATATCACATGTCTGAGCTAGAAAGATTTGAGAATGGAAGTGGAGTCTCACTGACTTTGGGTTTGCAACAATGCGAGGGTGGAAATGTACCCATGTCCATTGAGACCCATCAAGGTTATGTAGCCATGAGAGGCGACACTATCTACACTGCAGCAGCAGCATCTTCCATGGGGCCTGAGGCCACAGAATTTGATTGCATGGACTCTGGAAACCGTGTTACCCAACATCGTTTCGGATCCTCTCATCTTTTACATGACTTCGTAGCATGAACTACTGCTTGTGGAAGAATGGTCAGACTCGGCACTACTGGCTATTTCTGAACCTTACATGGTATTTTCTGCTTCCGTTAATCACAAAATGGACAAAGAGAAGCTTTGGCCTCTCTAATATGAGAAGTTGCGAGAATATTGTAACATAGAAACTATTGGTTTGGATGAATAGCTTTTTTTTTTTTTAAGATACTAGTTTTTTTCTTTTCCTCAATAACGAAGCAAATTTGTAAGGCTAATCTGGTATTGGCTGCAAAGGGGCTGTCCAGTCAGAAATAGAAATAAGTACGTTGGTTACTTGGGCAAAATCAGATGGCTCAGAAACTTCAGTGTGCTCTATTATCCATTTTTGGCTTTCAATATGCTGCCCTGTTGCCTAATCTGCAAAGCTTATCTACCATTAAATATTTTTCTATTCATCGGTGCAAATGTTTTCCGGCAACTTAAAGTTGGTGGTTTTCCTCGAGGGAATTAAAGACCTCTTCTGTAATGAAGAGCGCAAAAGCACAGGAAGCAGCAGCAGAGAACCTTTTGCCAGCGGGTTTCCAAAAACCAGAAATGCGCCAAGTGCTGCGCAATTCCACATAAACTAAGTCGGGGAGGATTCTTCTCTATCATGTTAACAGGACGACCCATGGATGGGCCACCGGTTGGGAAAGTTCTTTAGTCCAGTTAACCAGACCCCGTGGACGGGGAATATTGGTCGGTGAGGGTTCTTAGTGGTGTTAACGGGAGGCCTCCTAGTCCTGGATGAAGATCGTGTGGACCCATAAGCACTTGATCAACGATTCACCACTTCCATCCTTAATGGACTTGAGAAGAAGTTTCATGGTGAACGGACAAGACATACATCCATAAATAAAACTCCAATTACAGGCCATCGAAAGCCCAGATCGGTATATACAAGTGCTGCACCACCAACGATCACGAAAACAGAGTTGCAGCTTTACGCTATTCTCCCCATCTGAGAGTTACAACAACTGCCAACCCCTAAACAATTTTTAAAAGTGATAAACTTGCCAGATTGACAGGAGAAACATTGTATGATTTCTCAAAACTAGACATGTTCTAAAAAATTGTTAAAAAAGGCAATAGCACAAGCGGGGGATAAAAACTGAACAGCTGCCATCATGTTTTGACTCAAATGTGGCGTGTGAGGGAGAGTGCTGTCTGCCTAGAGCCCAGCTAACACCTAAGATCTGCATCAACTGATTGGCATAGTAAGTGCATCCAATGCGAAACAGAATGGACAAAAGAAGGCTTGATGAATTCTGTACAGAAGGAAGTTCAGTGCACGAGGAGTATCGATCAATATGCATTCTGATTAAGAGCTAAAAAGGAGCAGAGACCATCTAATCTAAAACTATTTGATAAACGAAAGCAAACGATTTATCCACATCCGTACTACATCTAGGAGCTCTACACTTCTCCCCCTTCCACATTTTGACTTGATCTTGTACACTTGAATCTTAGAAGGGAACCTGGCAGCACATCACAATTCATAAGACATAATGCAGCTCAAATGGAGGATCATCCCAACAAGCCGCAACACGCTACCAATTATCTGAAAATAAGGAAAGTAAAAACTCTTTAAGGTTTTTTCTTTTGTTATAATGCACAAAGCGAAAAACATAATGCACACAGAGAGAGACAATGGACATAATGCACACCGTTTATACACAGAAATCACATCTTCCTTCAATCTTGGTGTTTCCAAGAACAAGTCGCCAGAATCCTTTATATCGACAGCCTCTAATTCGAAGTGCTGGTGACCATACAACTCATTCCATTCAAACCACATTTTTGCAATGGACTCTTTTCTAAAGCAGGTTGCATGGTCTTCTTCTTCTGGGGAACCAGAGGCAACCAATCTATAGACATAAACTTTCCTCTCCTGACCTGGTCGAAATGCACGACCTATTGCTTGGCGAGTAACTGAAGGGTTCAAGTGTACATCCAAGATAATTATACGTGAAGCCCCTACAAGTGAAATTCCTTCTCCACAGGCTTTAATGGAGCCAAAGAATACTCGAGCATCAGCAGAAGTATTGAACTGCTCCATTGAAGACTCTCGCATTTCATTGTCTGAATCTCCAGTTATCATAAAGATATCTTTACCAACACTGTAACCCTTAACCTTCATCGTCAATCTTTCTAAGAATTTAAGGGGCAGAAGATACTGACTGAAAACCAAGAGTTTCTCCCCACTTGATTCACACAGCTGGAGGAGATTTAGGAAGAATTTTGCTTTTACTCCTTCTCTCTCATCCAATTTCTCTAAGATCATATCGATCTTCTCCACATCAACCCTGTCTTTAACTCCTGAATTCTTTGATAGAGACTTCAGATGTGGATGAACATAGAGCGCACTTCCTTCTGCACATATTTTGAACTTCCTAGACAGCTTTTTCAGTTCTTTAACCTCATTTTGTTGCCTTGGACTGAGCCTCAGAAGAACAGTGAAATCAATTATTCCTGGTAGTTCATCCAGGAAGTCTCCCTTATAGTAGTGCAGGACTTTACTAGTCATCTCCCGTAAATCTTGAATAACTGACACTTTCCTTCTGAAGTCTGTATCTTTGAGCAACGTGTGCTCTACTACTTCATAGAATTCATTGTCTGAGCCTTTCCTCAACACATCTCTTCTGGTACTCATTGAGACCTTGCTCAAAATACGCCTTCTAATGGCCTTGGAAGTATCTAACCTCAGAAATTTAGGACGGACAAGATTCAAGATGTTAAAAACTTCTTTAACATGATTCTGATAAAGGGTGCCAGAGAGCACAACTTTTCTGGGCGTCTGTACCTTTTCAAGGGAAGTCAAAACATCAGTCTCTTGATTTCTTGGAGTGTGACCCTCATCCAAGATAAGGATGGAAGGGCAAGTTAGAAGGATTTCTTGGCATGCAGTTGCAGTCCTGCTGTTATCAGTGTCACATACAATTGAAGAAAATTGCTTATATCCTAGAAAGAGAATGCTCCTTTCTTCTGCCCATTGCCTTAAGACTTCTAGCTGCTGAGACCTACTATCTGCTTTAACTGAATAGAAGTCGTATAGGGGAAAGTTTTCTACTTGCCATCTCTGGAATTCCTTCTTCCAAATGGCCAGGATACCTCTTGGCAGCACAACTAATGGCCTTGAAAATGGATATTTGGCCATGAAACTCTGTAGAAAACTTATGATCATGAAGGTCTTTCCCGATCCAGGGGCATGGGCCATGATGCAACCTCCTGGATTATCAGTTACCAGGTTGCTTAGCAGAAAATTGAAGCCTTCAACTTGATGGGGCTTCATTTGCTTTCGATGCCTTGGGTGGGCACAAATTTCAGCGACAGTGAAATCATGATCAGCAAACTTAATCCCGCCTGGAATGCATTCGCCTTCCTCAGGGTCCTTTACTGGACGGCCTTCATATCTATACGTTCTTGTGCTTTTAGTCTACATAGAAGAGGAAAGAAACATACCAATGAAAATGGATCTTTTATCTCCATAATAGCAAAAAAATACCTATTGCATTTACTTGTTACAGTTCCATAGTTTGGTTTAAGCAGTTCCAGAAGACACCTATTACAACACTAGATGCTATAGGTCATAGATGTTGAAGTGGTATGATAAGACTTCTAACACTATTTAAGGAATTCGGAATGGTTCAATGGCAAAAATTAAGCAAAATTATAACATGCTCACCTGCCACTGTCAATAAAGAACTGCCAGATAGAAGTGGATGGAAAGTAGGCAACCACTTTAGTAGAGGAAAATAGCAACCTTCAGCAATTTCCTTGAGTTCTGTGACTCTGAATTGTTTTTCATTGCTTTCTTATTGGCTATCATATTTACTTGATTTAACCAAATGAATACAGTGGGATTAAATCATGACGTGTTTATCTTTTTGAATCTTTGAAAGAAGCAAAGAGCTTCTAAGGCTGCTTAGCCTATTAGAATGTAACAGAGACAGGGATGCATGTCTGCAGCAAGTGAATTCACTGTAAGGTAAGTAATACAAGCCAAAAAAGCTTATATAATTGAGCATTACAAAATATGTGCAAGCAGCTTTGGACATTTAAGCATAAGAAAAGGTATTTCCTGGAAAATAGTCTTAATGGACGCACTCAATCATGAGTGCAACAAAATACATGAGAAACTGACCTTTGCATACTGAAACTCAATTATTGTTTCAATACTCCTCTGAATGATTCCACAAATACGACATACATAACCGATATCCTCCTTTAATATAAATGAATGATCGCATTCATCTTCACCCTCAACAGCAGGATCATCTGATGAAGGATTTACACCAGTTTCCTATCATACGTGAAAAAGGTTCCAACTTAATGTTGCAGAAAACAATGGAAAGGATCAAATACTAACTGCTTAATAATGGTGGAAATATGTAATTAATCATTTTGACAACAGCATTTTACATTGAAGCACATCAGTCAACCAACTCAGAAGCAGTAGGTGGAGCCAAGGACATTCAGATGTTCCAATATGTTCAAATTTTATTACAAATGGTTCTATATAGTTGAACACTTGCAAAAACTCGGAAGAAACAGACTTTTGAATGAAGCAGTCATAACCCCCGTAGGAATGAAAGCTAAGAGAACTAAGAAAGAGCAACCAAATAACAAGGGGAAAACAGAATATTTAAAACTGCTTCTGAGGTGTAATCTAAATTTTAATTTCAATCAGCAGCACTTTATCCACAAAGAAAGATAAAATCTTGCTCCGGGAAACTGCCAAGAATTTTCAAACTTTTGGGAACATTGTCATAGTTACCATCTGAGAAATCTTTGGTCTACCTTGAGTTTATAGCTCCTTGCCCCTCCTCAGCAACCCTGAAACACACCACCACCACCACACCCACACAAGAAAGGAAAAAAAAATGTGGATTGACAGCACTTCAAACTTACATGGATAAGATGTCTGGAGCACATACATTAAACTAACGGTCATGCAGATAAAAGAATAATTTGACAACAGCGAATTAATCATGTAACATTAGCCATTTGTACCATTAGTAAAACGTTTTACTACCAAAAAAGAAAAAGAAAAGAAACTACTTGTTAAAACAAAATTTCAAATTTTCTCCAGACAGAAGCCTTGTTTTCCAGTATTTTAGTCGCAAGTATCATGCTGAATCCCATCATATACAAACACCTTGATAAACAGAAACAAATAAATGTATTTGTAGGTTTCATGTATTCACAAAATGATCGGAAAAAAGTAATAGAAAAAACTCTAGCAGCTGCAGTAAGTGAGAAGATAAAAGACAAAGTACCTTTGAACATTCCATTGCCACAGACATCTCCCTCCAAATATCCTGTAGGCCATCATCATTAAAACCAGAGTCTTCACTGTCTTCCTCATCATCCTCTATGCCGACATAGACACCTGTAGCTTCCACGTTTTCTGTTTCACCAGTGAACCTTGCATCTCTTTTCCTTGAATGTTGCCTTTGAGAACCCTAGTCCAGAAACATTAAAAGTATTATACGGCACAGATATCACAGAATTTATAAGTCACAGAATAACATGAGAGTTCAATTGGCAATGAAAAATGCAGACAACATAGAAAAAAGAGGGGACACATTTCAGAAAAATTTCTCCGGCAAACCTAATTGTCAACCTTTCTGACCTATCTTGCTAAAAAATTGGTTGAACACGGCCATTTCATTAATTCTTATTTCTAAAGATAAAAAGTGTAATCAAAGTTTTGCAATGCTAATAAGTCTAAGAAATAAATCACAAGTGAAGCAAAAATAGTTAAGCAAATAGTATTGATTTTCCTCCTGACATCTCTATGTGCCTAGAATCATCAATCTCGTAAATAGATGTAATAGCCATATGGAGACCGTGCAACAGATTCCACAATAAGCATTAAGAAATGACAAACAAATGTGCCATTCATTTACGACCTCATAGTTTTAAAAGCAGGCTAATCAAACACCTTTATCATCTTTAAGAGAAGGATTCTTGATTTTCTGTCTAGGTTGCTAGGTTTAACTTTTTGAATTTCCAAAATTATTTCTACCAAGATGCCAGGTCATGATTATAACTGTAACCTTGATCAGAAAATAATCCAGCTTGCAAAGTATATATTGATCATTCACGAGCAGATCTTTCTACATGCTTTCACTAATCTAGTAGAAATAAGGCTACAGAAATATGAAACAAGACCATGCAACTTTCGGGATCCATCTTGGGCATATCTACCTTAGGGAACTGAAAATAATACAGAAAACTACTTATTGATACAACAGATAGGAAGTGAAATCAAACAATAAACCAGCCAGACTACTGACTTCCATATTCCTAGAAACTAAAAGGACCAATTCAACTCTGACCACTGGCAGTACTACTAGGTACCAACCCATTCCTTAGCTCTCAAACATCCAAATGGGTATGTTATTTCTTAGTTAAATATGATATTTCTCGTTTGCATTGTTTCGTCTCATAGATTCGTTCAATATCAAGTGCTGGATTAGATATTCCTAGATTCATGGTTAGAACAGCATAAGAATAAGATCTGCTGAAGTTCTCAGCATTCATCTGAACTTTAGTGTATATGTGATCAGCGATATAAGCTAAAGGAGAAACGTATGATGACTTGCTACACCATGCTCTTAATAGTCTTTTCAGTTTAAATTTAAAGAATTAAGTAATGAAATTTGCTCCATAAGAGATACTCCAATTTTGTTGCCTGCTTTTACCGGAGAAACAGCATGCCTGTCTATTTCAACAGAAAACGACCCTAGAAGATGAAGGAGATATGTATTTACTACTCCCTCCGTCCCATTTCTAATGACCTTCTTACTCTATTGGGATGTCCCAAAATAATTGAAGCTTTCCATAAAAGGAAACATTTTAATATATTATAGCTCCTGGAGAGGCTACTGCAAGACCTCGAACTACCCATCTAGTAAGCAAAAAAAAGAAGCAGATCTTGCAACCAGGCCTTTTATGTCCCTCCTGAAAAATAAGGGGACAAAAGGACTTCACGGGCTTTTGAAGGGAGGAAGCTTCAGTTCCCAAAACTAAAGTAGACTCCTTCAAACCACCACCACCCCTTCTTCTGGGATGGGATGGGATCAAGTAGAAGTTTTCTAGTCTCTTAGCTGGTCCTTTGATAGAGCTTTTGTCCAGTTCCATGCGCAACTATTTTCCTGATGCCAAGGGATATGCTACTTTGTGATCATTTATTAATATATTAGGCTTAAATGAATTCCCGAAAATTCCCTGCAGTCCACTTCAATTTTACTGAAAGACTTGTTTGTTTATCTCTCTTCAATAATTTTCAGAAGGCTTAGACTAATAGACATCTACTCACACAGTAAAGAAATGTTTCAAACTGAAAAACCTTGTTTGATCTCTCCTGGATAACTTTTCAGGACGCTGAGAAGAAAAAGATATGCAATAACATGCAACAGAAATGTCTCAAAATTAAAAATCTTCATGTAGAATAACAAGGTAAAATCCATTAATTAAATATACTAACCGGCAAGACAACTTCCCTAAAGGGGTATGAAGACTTCCCACGGTTGAGTTCTTCGTCATCAGAGTCAAGGATAACGAGAGGTTCAGTCGGAGGAAGAAGAAGTAACCCAGGAACAAATTGTAATGCGGGAACAGTTGAATCATTATCATCTTCCACATCAATGACGTCAACAGAAGTTGATTGATGAGTGTTTAAATTCTCTTCCATCAAGTTCTTTTCCATTAGCAAACACTTGTAGGAAAGTGTAGGATCAGCTGCATGATAAATATTGAGCCAATGCTGCCCTCTAGAAATAATGTCCTCTATATCTTTGGTGGCACTTCCATATTTCCCGGAGTCCAATTCTTCCAACATCCTGGATAAGGTGAATGAATCTGAATAATCCATGATCCTGGAATGTACTTTCTGTTTCTGCTGTTCCAATTCATTACGCCAACATCGAGGAGAGGTTAACTTATCATATCCTCTTTCTTCATTGAATCTCATTCTCTTTTGCGTCCTTGGATAAAAATCTGACACCAAAAACAGAAATCAAATGCAAGTAATGGAGTAACAAATTTGCATTTGCTTTGCGTCTAGCAGGAAATAAAAACAAACCAATAGAAACTGCACAGGTCAGGGAAACAGTTTCTTGTTCTAATTTGGTTCATTACATTCGAAGAACAAACTCATATAAGACATGCCAGTTTTATCTCGAATGAGGGGAAAAAAGAAATTAGTGTAACAAGCCAGAGGAGGTACTTTTCTCATTTTAAGGTTTGCATATAGAAAAAGGTTGTTTATCTCGCCACTTCGAAACAAAACTTTTGAATATTGCATGTCAGTGACAAAAGAGTTGGGAAAAGGTTTTTAGAGAAAATAAAGCATGAAGTTTACTCATAATGTAGATTGATGTTACAATTATTAACTACATTCTCTACAGCATTTGCTTAGCGAATCAGATTGTATGATGCATTCAGGCCTAAGGTGTTACACCTTAGGGTCCTGGGTGCGATTCATAGATTCTCTCCCTCATTGAGGCAACACTAAGAGTATTCTCATTCTTTTCTGGACCTGTTCATCTGCAATTTAGTCACTCTTTCAGCCTAGTTCTCTACTCCAATCTGAGCAGAACTTAGTGCACATATTGTGAGTCAATTTCTGCAATTTTTGTACACATCAACATTAGCGTGAAACAACTCGATCAACCAACCCATGTAGCTTTTCATGATTTGCAGCCAAGTACCTTACACTGATTGAGTGATACATCTTTAGCAGGACTCAGTTAAAAAGGAACAAAATTAAGGAGAGAAGTGAGAACATCAGAAAGTGAAAAGACCACCAGAAACCAAGTCCATCAATATTTTCTGTCGCTAATTATATCTAATTTTTCCATTATGTGAGCCGCAGAACACCTCATCCATTTCTTCTTACAAAATAAAGAATATCTTCATCCAAAGGCATTTTTTTAACTCTAGGAACTAAAGGTATATCTGTCTCAATAAAGGCCACATATAAGAAGATCCTTTTAGTTTTATTTCTACAGTGAATCACTTCCATCCCATGTTCAGTTTCAAGGATCGCAGCTTATGATGCTAGTATTTCCTGGTATTTAGATTGTTGGTTTTTAATCATTTATGGAACTCGAAATGATGTAAAGACAGTAACATGTGCACAAAAAATGGAATTTATTTACCAACAGCAATATATGCACAAAAAGGGAATTTATTTACCATTTCTTCCGCATGTCCAGCATCCACAAAACGCCCAAAAGAAGGTGGAAATAAAAAAAAAAAAAAAAACAAGGGAAACGCAAAACTAATGGTAGTATACTAATAGAACAGCGAAAGTTGAATTTACCACTGGGTCGACAGGGCAGAAACCTTTTTGAAAGCGGCATTCCATCTCTTCTATGCCAGCGTTCAGTGGCTGAACCCATTATGCCTATTCACTGGAACAGAAACAGAGAAACAAACCAAGCTTTATTTAGAGACAGCATCAGAATGTGCCAAAAAATCATGCATGTCATATCTACGATTTGGAAACCTATGAGATTGCAAAACCCATGTAGAGAAGACCCAAATTCAACCATGGAATCAAAACCCCATATAATTGCAAGAATAAAACAAAATTGCTGGACATGTATATCACATTGGAGTTTGTGATTCACATCTGAAGGCACTAGCGAGTACTGGTCGTCGGCGAGAACCAAGATGGGTAATTTCGGACAATCCAAGAACGGCGACTGCGACTGTCCGAGGGAGGAGAAAGTTACTGCTGCTCTAATGCCATCGTTTCTTTGCTTTCTTTCAGTTGCTGAATCACTTGCGCGTGAGCCTTACACGTGATCAAAAGCAATAGCTTTTGTTGAAAACTCCAAGCCAGTGTGCTCAGATGGCGTTTTAGTTCTACGCCAATCCTAAAATGAATTATTTCTGAGTAAAAAAGTAAAAAATTAAGATAAAAAATTTTTTTGATATGAAATTTAAATACACTTATCATTCTAAATAGTTGTATTATGATAAGTTAATAATTTATCATTATTCTAAATTATACTAATTCACTAATGATATAAATACATGAATGAGTGGAATCAAATCATACTAACTCAATATTTTATAGAATAATTAAGTTTTTTAATAAGTTGGTTTTGTTGATCTATATCTATTGTTATTATTAGTCTATGGATAAATTTTTAAAAAATAATTAATTATTAATTTTTCATAATAAAACTACTCACTCATTTTGAAATTGTCAAGGAAAAAAAAAGAAGAAAGAAAGAGTAATATATGGTCATTTTGTAAATTTGTCAACCGAGCAGGGATTAGGAATATTCATTAGAATTTCGATTTGATTTTCGATTTAAAATTTTAGTTTTTAATTTATTTTTAAAAAATTACAAAATTGAACTAAAACTAAATTTTTAGAAAAATTGCATTGAACTAAAATAATTTAGTTCGATTCGGTTGAAAATTAAAATTAAAAAAAATAAAAAATACATTTTAATAATGTATTTTTGAAATATTTTTATCTTAAAATTTTAATTTTAATATAAGAATACATTAACTAAATGTGTTCATATATAATTTTTTAAAAATTTTAATTTTTTAGTTCGATTTTTGTTCTGAGAACAAAAATTGAAAACTAAATCAAATTTTACAAAAAAAATTTTAAACCAAATTCAAATATGTATTTTGGATTTATTCGATTCAATTTTTCAGATTATATCAAATAATAAACACTCCTAACAGTAATTTTGCTCAAACTTGATACTAATCTATTAAATTTAGGATGTATATTGTATAGTTAATACCAATTTACTTTTATCTAATTTTGAACCTTACAAAAACTTTTATAATCGAACTCTTTTGATGCACAGCATATCGGATCCGCAAGATGTAATGAAATTAAGAATTTATTATAAATATTTTATAAATCAGTTTTAATTAATTATTACTGAATTAATTGTAGTTGAACTAGAATGAGTTTTTTTGAATCTGTTAGCTTGGTTGGGTGTAAAAAGGATAAAAGGAAAAAGGGACAGAACGTATTATGAGGCAAACAAGACATTGGGGTCATAAGTAAAATTACCTTTCAAAATTTTAATCCTTTTTCCTTTCTAAGATGGGATATGATCTTCAAAATATAGTGTTTTTTTATGATTGAATCTCTCCTTCTATAAAATAAACTATCATATTCTTCTAAATTTAAAAAATTTTCCATCACACCCTTCCAAAAATTCCAAATAGTGATATCCAATTTGGCTTTTTGAGAATGCCTTAAATGCAAAAAAAAAAAAAAAAAAGTGGTGGGGGGAAGGGGGAGTTTGTGAAAACATATTTTTAATTTCTATTTTTTTCCATTGAGTGGAGTTCTAAATAAAAATAAACTTTTGTTAATCTTTCAACAACAAGGTCAATTAGGTTTTTCCTTTTTTTTTTTTTGTCCAAGTTCGAATAGGTTAAAACTAAGGCTTTACTTGAATTAGGTTCCACACGGAACCCAATACAAATTTCTCATCTCACATCTCACTTTTTCTCTCTCCCGAAACCCAAGACAGAAAATTTCAAAATTAAACTCTATCAAATCACACCCTAGCTATTTAGACAGCAAAATTGGAGGTGGGGTTTGAGCCCTCAAATTCATGGTATGGATGTAATGCTGCTAATTTACTGTACAAACTCAAATGTTATTGAATAGGTAAATATTTTTTTACCAATCATTTTTATCTAAACTATATCATCATAATTTTTGTTATAATAATAACTCTTACTAAGCACATATTTATATGAGGTTAACAAACATGTTAATTACTCTGTAAATGAGCTTAGTTGATGCAATAACTCAATTGTTACTTTTTTTAATAGTTACTCTTTAAAAAAATAACATATTTTTAAAAATTTGCCCATATGTTCTATTGTCTTAATTAACATTAAACTCGCATTTGTGCAAATTAAAAAATTTAGCACTAAGGATAAAAACTTGTTACTAATATTTATAATGGAAAAAAATGGAGATTCAACATACTCAACTTAGATTGATTTAAAAAAAATATTTATTTTTATAGACTTTAATATTAATTATTATAAAAAATTATAAGTTTAGAATCAACTATTGAAAAATAAAAATAATTTTTTTTAAAAATATCGATTCAAGTATACATGTTCACACATAATGTTTTCGTAATATTTTTTATAATCGAAAGAAAAAGAGATTCAATATATTCTACTTAGATTAATTTTCTTTTGCAAAATATTTATTTATATAAAATTTAATATTAGTTGTTGTGGGAAATTATGAGTTTATAATTTTTTTTTTGAAAAAATAAATAAAAATTATAAGGAAAAAAAATACCAATCCAAGTGCAACCTAATGTTTCAGTAACTATTTTATTATTATTTTGAAGAAGTAGAGTATTTTATTGCAAGACGCAACCTCGGTCGCATGTTTACATTGGCTGCACATGATGTTTGCACAGTATAAACGTGAAAATAGGCAGAGAGGATTCGATTCCACAGCAGAGGCGACTTCGATGGCTGACTCAATTGCGCAGCTGCAATACTTCCATAGCTAAGCATCACTTGACTCTGCGTTACTTCCTCCATTTTGCTTCGTATTCTTACGCTACACTAGAAGGAGAAAAAGGACAGAAAAACAAGAGGGAAAAGAAGTACAGGATACTATTAGTACTATTCTCTTTTGGCGCCCTTTCCTTGAACCCACTGCGCAAAGTTCCTTCAGATTCCCTCTCACTAGTTCCGCACTCGAATCCCCTTTCGTTTCCGATTCCCCACAGTCTTCGTCTCCTTTTTATCCGTTGATAAATTTATTGTTTATATGTGAACTGTTTCTGTACGGGATAGAGTTTTGAAAATGGGGTCTGAGCAGCAGTCGTCGGCAATTAAGGTAATTTTAGAAGAAATTGTGCGTTTGGTTGCACACCTTTAGTTTTCCTGTTTAACTCTTTCTTTTTGGAGGCGGGTTTTGGGTTTTGATTTCGGTGTTAACTTGTTTGTATGTGGTTTAGGCAGCAAAGGTGCTGATGGTTGGTGCGGGTGGTATTGGCTGCGAGCTTCTGAAGACTCTTGCCCTTTCTGGCTTCCAAGACATCCACATAGTGTGTCAAACTTTCAATACTAGTTGCTTTTGGTTTCAAATTTTGGGTCTTCAAAAGATTAACTTCTAGGGTTTTCATACTAGGGTTTTGGTGTTTGTGCATTTCAGAGTTCTTTGTTTCCTTGTTTTTCTTTTGTTTGCTTCTTCTTTCGTTATTTCTTCAATTCCCATGACTTTTGGTAGTTGGTGAGGTAAAACGCAAACGTTTTACTTGTAAGTGGTAGATTCGGTTGAAAAAGGACTTAACAGAGCGGGCTTTGACCATAAAAAGGTGATTGCTTTGAGGCGGAGTAAATAAAAAATGGGTCGACAGAGAAAGGGATTGTTCTTGAAACTTATGGTAATGGTTGCCAATGACATTGGAGAGTTGATGAACTGTTCTTCAACATGTTGATGTCGACGAAAGCATGTCTTGCATATATATTATTTCAAGGATGGCCTTGCAAGTTAAATGGGCATTTTGTTTTTGGCGACATTATTAGTTAGAACCTCTACACCCTCTAATTGGATGGGGTACTTTCTGAAACCCGCTTTATGATCAATGTTTTTCTCTGGCAATCATGCTACTTTTACCACATTGATGCAAAAGGTTGAGTGCTTGTTTTGGTCACTTGGCTGAACATAGAAATAAAAACGTTGCGGTTCCACTTTTGGAAATCATTTTATTGCTTGGAAGGTTTGTGATTTAAGCTACATGCACGCCAAAGCTACAAGCACACCACTTTTGACGAACTGCCTTAAACCACTGGCCTGGCTTCCTTTAAGAAAGTAGTTGCTGGAGAAAATCTTCTGGTTTCCCCTCGTCACATATTTGAGGATTACAATTTGATTGGATTGCACTGAATGCCATAGTTTCATTTTAAGGACGGGAAAACATTGTTGTTTGTTCTATACCTTTCTTTTTTGCAATTCAAGCACTTCTTCATAACTTTCCCTCGTGAAGGGTGGGATTGTATTGCTGTTTTGGTACAGTGTTAAGAATTTTCAAGTTTCTCTGTCTCATTTTCCTTTGACTTGCAGATTGACATGGATACCATAGAAGTGAGTAACCTAAACAGGCAATTCCTGTTTCGGCAGTTTCATGTTGGCCAGTCTAAGGCAAAAGTGGGTGATGAGCTTATCTGAATTATTTTTCTTTTTTGCTGGCTACTTGTTTGGCATGGCTTACCTAGTTCGTTCAAATTTTCACTCAGGTTGCACGTGATGCTGTTTTAAAGTTTAGGCCTGATATTAGTATAACACCATATCATGCAAATGTTAAAGATCCTGACTTCAATGTGGATTTTTTTAAGAAATTCAGTGTTGTTCTGAATGGGCTTGATAATTTAGATGCTAGGCGGCACGTGAACCGTCTTTGCTTGGCTGCTGGTGTTCCGTTGGTTGAAAGTGGGACTACTGGATTCCTAGGACAGGTAACTTCTATTGTTCTTTGAATGGTGAAGCACTTGATTTCAGTTAAATGTTTTCATGTTTCTGTATCCCTTATTCTGAACTAGATATTCAAATATTCTTAGCCTCTACTTAGAATTTTAGTACCAATCCTCGTGCTATTTATAGTTCAATAAATGATGGTTATATCAAATGTGATTAGAAAGATAAAACCATTGTAGCGGCACAATTGTTCCTCTTTCAAATTTTATAATGGATTATAAGCACTTTTTAATTTCTTAGTTACCTGTAGCATGTGTAAACAAAAGAAAATAGTTTAAACAACCTAATCCAGCAAAGCTGGTACTTAGTTCCATTCCTAATTATATGATCATGTTGTTTTCCTCATGATCTTCTTCTTTTATTTGGTATTAGCAGTAATTCTTTTCAATGCTCTGATAGATGAGTCATGCATTTTCTTGTACAAATGTATATTTCATTAGTTATGTATTTTTGTGTGTATCATTACAAGATATCTGAAATATTTGCAAAGATTATGCCTTTGACACAGATTCCTTGTCTTTGTAACAACTTGAATTTTTTGCTAGGCAACAAAAGCTGTATTAATTTTGTCATTTTTATTTTTCTTTTCAATCTAGGTGTTATTCTAGTCTTCCAGTGTGAAAGATATCTTTCCTACTAATGCGCACGGGCTTCCCCAGCTGTGCATGCCACAGGAAACAGGCCCATGAAATTCTCTCTCAAAAACTTTTCTGCTATTCGCTTTCCTCCTTGGTTCCCCTGCTATAAATGCGAACCAACTTAAAATGCAGTTAGCAATCATTTCTGTTCTGAGTAAGATGGCAAAGTTCTGAAATCTGACTTTACTACTTCTAGATATGAATCTTAACGGAACCTTTTTAGTTTTTTGTGGAGCGGTTCGTGCTTTAACATAACATATTTTAGCTACATTTTAGTATAAGCTAATGAATATCTTCTAATTTTTCTTGGGTTTTTAATCTTATTTAATTCAGGTCACTGTGCATGTGAAGGGTAAAACAGAGTGCTACGAATGCCAGCCTAAACCAGCTCCAAAGACTTATCCTGTCTGCACTATTACAAGTACTCCGTCAAAGGTATTTTAGGATTTTCTTCCTTTCTTGTCCTCCAGTGGCTCTCACAGTACCTGTGATTGGGTACTTTGTCCTATGAGGAACATTTTTGGATCTAATTCAACTTGGAATTCTTTTTATTTACTAGGATTAGTATTTAACTACATGTCCATTGATCCCTAGAGATGATATTTGCTTAGATTGCTATTTGTGGGTTGCTATTTAGAATGCAGAAGCGGAAATGAGATATGAAATTTAAAAATGGGAATTTTTGCTGAGTTTGACTTCTTCCCCAAAAAATAGTGTTCTTTTCCTGGCTTGTTTTGATTTTTAAATATAATATGTCCATGGAAGAGCTTCTATGGATACTGAATTATCCTACACTGTTCTCAGTAATAGGGGAACTTCATAATTCAGCCATCAATGGTTTTTGAATTTCCATCAAAATGATTACTTTATTTTACTCCCATTTTGGAGGTAAAAAGTTACTATGTTGCTTTTACAGTTTGTTCACTGCATTGTCTGGGCAAAGGACCTTCTTTTTGCAAAGCTTTTTGGCGACAGGAATCAGGATAATGATCTCAATGTGCACTCAAATGATGCTTCTGGCTCTTCAGAGCATGTAGATGTTTTCGAACGGAAACAGGATGAAGATATTCAACAATATGGGAGGAGAATCTATGATCACGTTTTTGGCTATAATATTGAATTGGCTTTGTCTAATGAAGGCACATGGAAAAACCGTGTTAGACCGAGGCCTATCTACAGTAGAGATGCACTGCCAGATGATCTGATTGAACAAAATGGAAATGTAAATAAAACCGCAGTTGCTGGTGACCAGTTGTCGATATCTGCAATGGCATCTCTGGGTCTGAAAAACCCACAAGATTTGTGGGGCCTAGAGGAAAATTCAAAAGTATTTCTTGAGGCACTGAAATTGTTTTTTATGAAAAGAGAAAAGGTACTATGTGCTATTTTCTTTTATGTATTTTGGAAATCTTGGTTATGTTTATCCTGTAAGTTTAATCTTCTAGTTAAGTTTTGCAAGGTTCTGTTTGTCATTTTTTCTCCCTCCTCTCTCTTGCAGGAAATTGGAAACTTGGTATTTGATAAGGATGATCAATTAGCTGTAGAGTTTGTTACAGCTGCAGCAAATATTCGGGCTTCTTCTTTTGGGATTCCCTTGCAGAGCCTTTTCGAAGCAAAAGGTATTGCTGGAAACATTGTGCACGCTGTTGCAACAACTAATGCAACCATTGCTGGGTTGATTGTTACTGAGGCGATTAAAGTGCTGCAAAATGATGTCAAGAATTACAGGTTGACTAAATTCCTTACTGTTCCTTTTCTATCTCTTATTGCAGCTGTGCCCTTGAAGTTGCTTGTATCAACAAAATTTTCAAGGATAAAAAAGGGGAAAGAGAGAGAGAGAGACCAGAAGAGAGAAAAATCGTTATTTGTCGTCTAATGGTTTCATCTACTTTCTACTTTGTTTGATGAGGGAGCCTTGACGTTTCCAGATTCATTGGGTTTCTGATCCAACTTGCATTCTTGCATGCAAGTTGATCTTGACATACTATAGTTTTTCTTATCCAGTTGAAGTTGATGTTACTTTTGCACTCTACCTCCCTTAAAAAGGACGACTATTCTATTCTGTTGTTTATCAATTGTTAATATGGGAGTTCTTTTTGAGGATCTGACTGGAGATGTAACCCCATTAAAAACCTTAGATTTGTTTAGATAGCTTCTTGAAGAGCCTCTCTCTTTATCCGAGAAGTCACAAGCATGGTAAAAGCTGTTTGGGTTCTTTCTGAAAATCACAGAAGGGCATGGTTGAAGCTGCTGTCAAAAGAGTTAGAACAAGGCCTTTTGGTCACTTAAAAGATGAAATACCACAAAGGGATTCCTGAGAAGCTGCAATCTGCACTGCTGATCTCTGCAAAACTCTGCGCCATCATTGTTTCAGTCGCCCTCTCCTTAACCCCCACATCTAGGCCCCCTTTCTTCCTCTTTCTTCTACACCTTCAATCATATTCTTTCGCCTCATATTTTATAATTGATTTTTGATGTATAATTGGAATTGTTGATGGATTAGAATTGACATATGTGTGGTTGTTCAGGTTGGCACGATGGTGGTGATACGCCAGCCGCAAAAGATAGGGTTTAAATATAGCTAGGATGTCTAACAAAAATGGTTTTCAAATTCATAAGACAAAACAAGTTTTCAATCTTTCATATTTCAATTTTTCTTTCTTTCGCTGAAGTAATCCAAATGATCTCATTGCTCAGAAAATTCTTCTCAAAAACATTTTAGAAAATCTTTCTCAAAAATGCCAAGTGAAAGAAATATCCAAATGCCATCTGTTTTTCCTGTTACCTCTTTTTCTCCTTGCTTCCTCGTCTCTGTTTTAGTTGTCTTGCATGAAATAGTAACTGCCAGCTGGTCTTATGTAAAATATATGTTTGCATGCAGGATGACTTATTGCCTTGAGCATCCTTCCAAAAAGATGCTCCTTATGCCAGTTGAGCCATTTGAGCCAAATAAATCATGCTATGTCTGTTCTGAGGTTAGTTAAATGTTTTCCTCCCTAATGCCCTTGAACATTTGTTTTGTATCCTTTCTTCTTTTGCTGAATCGTGGTGTTACTTCTTCAAACAATTTTTTGTCTGACATAATGCCTTGTGAATTGCCTTTTTAGACACCTTTATCGCTAGAGACTAATACTCGTCGATCAAAGTTGAGGGACTTTGTTGAAAAGATTGTCAGAGCAAAGCTCGGTATGAATCTGCCTTTGATTATGCACGGATCAGCACTTCTTTATGAGGATGGTGATGATCTTGAGGAAGATATGGTTGCAACTTACACTGCAAACCTTGACAAGGTATTTTTATTTCTCTTTCTGGAAGTCATATTACTTTATAAACTTTGCAATGTTAACAGCATTGTCTTTACAGTGCCCATTCATTTTGGTTAGGTGCTAGCTGAACTGCCTTCTCCTGTAAGTGGTGGGAGTATACTCACGGTTGAAGACCTTCAGCAAGAGCTAATATGCAATATCAATATCATGCATAGGTTTCTTTCTTTTGCTTTTTTCTTGTGTTGCAGTACTTTCTTTTTGGTATTAGTTTTCAGGTAATACTATATGTCTATATGCACAAGTTGCATTCAAGTTTGTTTACCTCACCAGAAACTGTGTATGGAAGTCCAGATCCATACCCCCAGTTTCCTTTGTGTGTATAAGATATTGCTAGCGAAACCTGTTTGTTTGACCAAATTTTATCATCAATTATGCATATTTGTACGCAGGCATAGTCCTGTGCTACTGCAAGTCACTTAAGTCAGATGTGAAATTAAGTTGTATTTAAGTTTTTCTTCGTGGTGGTTTGAATAGTTGTTCAAAATTTTTATGGCATTGTGAGGAGCGTATGGGCAGTTTTCTGTAGTGGTAAGGTTGTTTAATTTGGGGTGTGGAAGGATGGGATGAGGTGAACAAAAGTAGATTGAAGTTAAAAGCATTAGAAAACCATCAGTCATGCTTCATTACTACGATTTAGAAGTGGTCAAGATTCAGTTGAAGTGCTCTCTTCCACATGGTTATGTGCAAGAGGAGGTGGTGGCAGTAGTTGTTTTTATGATTATTGTGGGCATCTGTGTCATTCTATACTAGGCTTCAAATGCTCTGCACGGTCTGTGCATTTTGAAAAACTACAATTTGGATCTGATAGGAAACTGTAGCAGTTTTTTTTATTTCTCCAAGAATAATTACCTTTTGTACAGGAAATGAGTTTATGGGAATTATACTCCTGGATGAATGAGAGCTATGGATGGCTTAGGGCTGTACTGCAACTTCATGTCTCACATGCAAGTAGTGTGCAGCAGACCATTGATTGAGATATTCTAAGAGTAGGGAACAGTGCTAGAATTAAAGCGTATATGCAGCATAGAATGTCAAAGGATTTTTGTTAGTACAAGATCATAAAATTATTTTTACCCAGTAATGGAATCAAATTCTTTTGAACACATAAATGGACTGGTTAGGATTTGCCTCTAGCTTCCCTCCTCGCTTTCAATATTTCATCTTTTAAGTAATGACTTTGTTTCTGGAGAGGTTCATGATCTACATATTCAAGGATTTTAGAGGATAAAACCATTCTGTTAAAATTATAATGATTGACCATTTCAAAATCTATCTTCCTCCTTGTGGTAAAATAGTTTTGATGTCTACTCATGTTGTATTTCTCCAGTAAATGCTAGCTCAGTATTTTTGTTTTTGTTTTTGTATTTAATTTTTTTTTGAAGTATGTAGTCTCCATGCCATCTTTCGGAGGGATTCTTTATAAGATTCTACTCAGATTCGCCTGAGATCCCATTGACAGTCTTCTTTTGTTGATGTTGTTGGATTTTGAGAACCTTGGAATTCCCAAAAAGACCATTTTGACATTTAGTTGTGGAGATTTACATGTGGATGTAGACACCTGAAATAGAAATTGTCCGTTCTCCCCTGTAGTTGTATCAAGCCATGTCAACAGAGTGCATGGAAGAGAGAGAGAGTCGTTAGTTGGTCGGTTCAGTTGCTTGGCTGACACTGGGAGATCTTTATTGAACTGTATATTGAGTTAGAAACTGGAGTAAGCTATCTTTTATGATAATATGATTTAATCAGTGGCTGTTGCGTTGAGTAAAGAATTTATTCTCGTTTTACATCCTTCTTCTCTATTATGTTTGGCCTCTGCAATTAGGAATAATTACAGAGAAAGTTTTGCTTCGTTCAGCCTAGTTTACCGGATGTACATTCTATTCAAATAACGTTTGGTTGTATATTGATTAAGTGCACCTTAAGGATTCCATAATTATTCCTCTTCCAATGCACATCCTGTTTGACAGTTTTTAGTCTTTTTAGTTACCATGTCTTGGAATAGTTTTTCCTCGTTTCCTTATGTTTACTTCTATTCCTAAGATTTTCAGAGGAGGTGGTTGTGAAGAGGGTTCTGTTATCTTATTTGGCTATAGCTTCTGCATTTATGGTGATTGAGTGAGGGTGCCTATGTTGAAACGTTTGTTTCACCGAGGGATTGATAGGAATTGACAAAATTCGAATTGAACTTTGTTTTTTGTTTTCTTTTGCGTTTCTTTCTAGAATATTCACGCCTCAAAATCCTTACTTCCGGAAGCTGCTGATAAACATTATTTGAAATGCTCTGTCACTAAATATTTGCAGAGAAGAATTTGATGAGGAGAAAGAGCCTGATGGAATGATTCTATCTGGATGGACGCAAGCACTTGCAGTTGAAAAGAGTAATGACATTTCAACAGACAATTATGCGAGTTCGTCAAACGTATCTCAGACTGTTTCGCTGGAAACTGAGGATGGTGATGAACTAGAAATAGTTCGGACAGGCACTCCTAATGGGAACAAAAGAAAGTCTGATATTTCTAATGCTGATGAGACTGATAAGGAAAGAAAGCAGAAAACACTTGATGACGATGAGGTCATTCTAACGCTTGATGGAAATGATAGCAAGAAGAAAATGAGGGTACAATAATCCACTCCTTTGACATTTGATTTGACGGATCTACAGAATTTTCTACCATTTAGATCAGTGGTAATTCTTTTGGTGCCTGTAACTCTAACTAGTCATTCTAGGCCTAGAACCAATTTTTTTTTTTGACCAGAGCTTCACTTGTGACTGTGACTTGAGTTCTGTCGTACAAAGAAATAGCAATTTATATCTAACAAGATGCCGGTGGATTCCTTGAGTTGTAACATATGGTGCTTTCATTCCCGAAATTGTGAAAAAGAAGTTGCTGTATCACATGATTTAGCTATTGTGCTCTTATTTGGCGTACCTGTTTTGAGTTTGATTTGCTGTTATTTCTCCTCCATTTATCTGCTTATCGAGATAAAAGCAAGGGTCCTTGCCCGAAAAGGAGATAAAAGCAGTGGTGTTCTCAGCTGCTCAAGTACCTTCTCCAGCAGCGGTATAGGGTATAATTCGTTACTGCAACTAGAAGGAATTTTGAGCTTTATACTAACTGGTTTCCTGCTTCAACACCGGTACTTTTTAAGTGGTCATTGATTGTCTTTCATTTTTCCTTACAACGGACCTTGATAGTCACTTTTCTTTTCTTGCACTGTTCAATAGTGAAGAAATACTTTGGTTTTGTGCTAACTTGTGAACTGGAAAACTGCAATAACCAATATGAGTAGCCAAAACGTTTTGTTTCTGGTGAGACTTTGATGTGCAAGTTATTTGTTCATTGCTGATAAAAGTCTGACGATCCATGGAATGAATCAAACATTCAGATTAGGCACCTTCTTATCCATCTTCAAAATCAAGTTCAACTGACATAACACGAAAAGACCAGGTAGTAGTATAATCATACATAAGTAGTTGCTACTTTATAATCCAAGGCCACAAACAGTGGACCCTTTGATTTTGTTCTGACGCGTACACCCTAGGGAAGAGTATTTCATCAGAGAAATAGGGTGCAATAATCCAAGAAATTGAAAAATGGGAACCAAAAATTAGAAACAAGAAAGGAAGAAAACTAAAGATGAGCATCTATACAACAACCAGACATATTTATCGATAATGCTGAATTTGCCTTGTTGAATACCTCGACTGTGTAGCCACTGGACATCTGCAACGAGTGAGGAGGAATGGAGGACTGTCTGCTTCTTGTATCATTGGTTCGTAAAAGAAGAAACAGGGAGCCCATGAAAGCTATAGATTTGCAGTGGATGGTCACCTCTTGCATGTTATCAGTCATCTATATGTACAAAGAATCGTTTACCGACCATTAAGAGCAGCGAATTGAGCAAACATTGCTGTTCCAGAATGCTCATCAATGGCTTGGACTTGGGCGGGATTTCTACTGGCTTCGGGAGAAGAAATAGGTCGGTTGTCAGAAGTTGGGGCAGCAGAAGTTGGGGCAACGGGAGCAGAAGCCGGCGTTACCACAGCAGGAGAGGCTGCAAATGCTTTATTTTCTTCCTCAGCCTTGCCTTGTGATGAAGCTTCTTGCAGCTGCAGTGCGTACTCCAGGTTCCACAGTACGTCCCCCATTGTGGGCCTGTCAACGCCGTATTCGGCCAAACATTTCTCTGCAGCTTCAGCAAATTTCTTCATAGACTCAGGATTGATGTGACCTACGAGTGTTGGATCAATGATCTTGTCGATTAGGCCCTTTCGCTTCCATTGCATTGCCCACTCTGCCAGGTTCACTTGCTCTCTGGGCAATTGTGGGTTAATAGCAGGACGTGCACACAGAACCTCCAACAATACCACACCAAATGAGTATACATCTGATTTATCTGTGAGCTGCTGCTTCCTGAAATACTCTGGATCCAGGTATCCAAAGCTCCCTTTGACAGCAGTACTTACATGAGTCTGCTCCTGGGTAGGTGCATCTTTTGACAGCCCAAAATCAGCCATTTTGGCTATGAAATTGTCGTCGAGTAGGATGTTGGTGGTCTTAACATCACGGTGGATTATCCCTGTAGCTGAACCCGTGTGGAGGTAGTGAAGACCACGAGCAGCCCCAATACATATTTCAAGCCTCTGTTTCCAGGATAGCGATGGCAAATTCTTTCCGTACAAATGATCCCTCAGAGGCCCGTTGGACATGAACTCATATACCAATATCATCTCTGAATTCTCATCACAGTATCCAATCAAAGACACCAAATGGCGATGTCTGAGCTTAGAGAGCATCTGGATTTCAGTCTGGAACTCGTGAATACCTTGTTCAGATTGTGGATTGCCTCGCTTCACAGCCACTTTGGTTCCGTCATCAATTTCTCCAAGATAGACGTTACCAAAGCCACCAACACCAATAATTGCATTTTGATCCCAATTGTTGGTTGCCTCTTGCAATTCTGCAAAAGAGAAATATCTTCCCAAACCCATTGTGGAGGAATAGAATTGACTTTTGCGAGATCCCATTGAAGTCTTGCTTGACATAAAGCTCGTATCACCGGCATGGAGCGGAAGCAACCAGGACGAGAAGCTATTCCTTTTCTGCCAATCCTGAGGCCTCTTCTGCCACTTGACAGCCATTGTACCTAGACCTACAAAGGCTCCAAACATCATTGCAAATCCAACTGTAGCCACGGTGCCACGGCTTGGTCCATTATCCGTCTGGCCATCGACGCCATATTCTCCGTCTAGACTACCCACCGAGTTGTTTATTTTGAAGACCTCCAAGCCATTGAGAATAGCATTCTTTGCTCCAGCTTCCTCATTCAAGGGACCAATTTGAACTGTAAGTGGGTTGCTTATGATCGAATCGTTGACGACAAAGTCTTGATAGTAAGCCGTGGCTAACTCGTTATTATTGATAGAGGACAAATCTAGGGCAGAAACACCCATTTTCCCATTGATGTACACATTGAAGTAGAGATCATTTGCTGATTTACTTACAATGTCACAAAAATGCAGACGAACAAGGTACGAAAATGATGTATCGACCTCCAGGCTCCAAGTGACATTAAAATTTGGAGTGGTCACGTTGGCATGTGCCATTTCGACGGCAGTTGCATAAACTACTGGTGGAGCGATCAATGGGGATCCTTCCGGAGGATATTGGACGACGTCAGGTGAGACAGAGGCTGCTTGAGCGGCAAAGCCGGGCTTAACGTATGGCTCATCAGTTACCCAGGTGCGTCCAAGGGTGTCATTTTGTGGGGTGACCAGAGGACCTCCTACATTGAGCCTGTACAATGTCTCGTATGACATTTTGGACAGCCCGGAAAATGATCCCACAGGAAACAGATTGGAACCATAATCACGAAGCACGAAGTCCGGTGCAGAAACGAACTCGAGGCCATTAATAAAAGCCAAGGAGCCCTTCGTGGGGAGGAAGGTTATATCAAAATTCTGTGTGGTGACATTAACCAAAAACTCTTTCATGACAGCAGTGGTGCTATCATTAACTTGAAAATCATGGAGTAGAACTAGGTTTCCTGCGTGAACCTTGAACCTTGCTTGCTGCAGATTGAACTCATTGTTATTCACCGGAAAGAAATGAAGGCGTATCCAATGCCAACCCGCCCTTGCAACATGAAACGTGTACTGGGCTCGCTCCAGAAAAATCTTTGCAGAAACATAGATGGGCGAAGGAGTACTAGCCGATGGTTCGGCAACCTGGATGTCACGACCTTCGGTGGTCAAGAATTTTCCAGCCTCTTTGTCTGATATAAAGACCCTCTTGTCAGGGAGTGCAATTTCGACAGAGGCACCACAATCAATCAAGAAATTATCTTTCGGATCAAAAGTTTGAGTAGTAGCTACGGCTTTTGGGTTCGCGACGAAGAGGCAGAAAAGAACCAGGAGGATTGCCATGGACGCTGATGAGAGCAATGGCGAAAAACAAAGATTGATGGGATTTCCTCTAGGTATCTTTTCCATCTCCAACCTCCCTGGTTAGGAGGGATGAACAGAGATTGCTCAGACAACGAGAGGATCAAAAGAAAAAAAGGGATCTGTTTATTTTGTAACTATAAACAAGCCTGTTATTATTTGTTATTTTTTCATTCAAGTTTTTGTGATAGAGAAGTCAACGTGTGATTTCTTGTGTTCAAACTGTTGTCCAAGATTTTCGCCAATGGATATAAGGTGGAAGATTTTGTTCGAATATCTGTTATTTTTGGCGCCTAATTCTTGTAACTGCCAAACCGAGGAGGAAGTAAATGCATGGCCACGCATTTGAAATGGTCAAAGGACGATTTTTATCTGTTTTACCTTAACTATCACCCATTCCTTCATCACTTGTAAAAAAGTCACCTCATTTTTTTCTTGTTTTTGTTTTTAGGTTTTAATACTCGGAAGACTGGAATGAAAAAAGGTAACACGACCTATTTCCTAGCAAACGGGAGTTTTTATCTAATTGAATTGATATCTTATTAGTGCTAATTAATTTTTAAGTAGTGTATTTTTTTTTTAAAAAAGGACAATATACAAGAGAGAGAATCGAAAATAAACTTGATAATGTAAAAGCTTCTAATAAATTAAATTAGAGTCGTTGAGTTAAGATAATTAGTTTAATTGGTAAAACATTCCTTACCAGTATTTAGTTTAATATTTATTAAATGTATGTTCATCTCTTTTCAAGCGTAACATTGTTCAAAAAAATAAAAATGTCAGTTGGAATTATTTTTTATTTGCAATTGGTTGGACCCAAATCTCATTCCCGGACCCTGATTCAGGCTTTGTGCAAATAATATGTGCCATTCTTTTTTTGAACAAAAATGAAGAAAATATTGGGTCAAAAAGAAAAAGAAAAAGAAAAAAGAGACATTGTAGGAGGGAATCTATCTGTCCAGTGTCGAATTGGATCCAACGTGCCCGATATGTTGGGCTCAACAATACAAAACCCAAGGAATTAACCCAGTGAGGCCCAAAGCTCCTTATCCAACAAAGTACATTTTCATTTTCCCTTTCCACCTAAAACTGATACCGTCTTTCGTTTTCGTTTTAACAAAATCCCTTCGGCCTCTTTGGGGATTGAAGCTCTGTCAGTCTGAGGGTAAAATCTGAGCGCACTGTCTTGTTTACCAAGCAAGGGGAAATTCTTAGCTCCGCTTGTAGAATTCGATTCTGCTTGCCTTTGTTGGGCACGAGATTTGAGATTTCTTCTCCGCGATCTGCTTCCGTTCAATCTCAACGGTCAGATGACGTCTATGGAGACCGAAGATGCTGTTCGTCGCCGCACTGCGATTACCGATTATCGAAAAAAGCTCCTCCAGCATAAGGAACTAGAATCTCGCGTCCGAGCAGGTGAATTTCTTTTGTTCTCTTGTTTTCTAACTCTATTCAAGTTTCTAGGGTTTGGTTGTATATCTACAAGACAAGCTTTGTATGCATTCTTTGAAACTTGGGCACTTCTGTTCTTTTGGGTAACATGTTCCGAGTTGAAAAAGGTCTCTCCTTTTCTTTTTGTTCTTTCTTTCTTAATTACAGGGTTTAATTGATGACTCTACGCCTGTACTTGCATTTATTCAAACATCCAAATGTTCTGCGTACAAGTGTTTTCTATGTGTTGTTAGATCATATAATTCGCTATTGAATATTTGAAGTAAGTGAATCCTTTGAATTTTATAATTTGAATAGTCTCCAGAATTCAACGGTTAACAAGCGAGATATCGGGCTAGATATTTTCCCCTAATTCTGGATTACCTCCTGTATACGAGATCAATAACCTGTTTCAGGGTTTGTTCTTGAATTGAAAGTTTTTTGTTGTAGTTGGAATCAGTGGTTTAGTGGGATACAAGGACATGGTTATGTTTCCTACTTCTATGGTCTTTGGGGGTTTTTTATGATAGTGAGCTTTAGAACCGAAGAGTACTGACGTTATTAGCATCGCTTTATTACTTGCCTCCATTTTTCGAAAAATTGTGATTAGTTTTTTTGGCTATTATTGGTGGGTGTTTATTTTGGTAAACTTTCTTGTTGGATGTAGCTATTCAGAAGTCACTGGATCTTGTTAGTTGTGAAATAAGAAGTTGATGTCGCATCAAGATTCTTTCTTTACATGATTTTCATATGTTACCATAGTTACCTCTTAGATGTGCAGCTGGCAAGTTCTGAAGTAAATGTGTTTGCTTGTAAGTTCCGGTCCTTCTGGAGTCCTTCTGAATTGTTGTAAATTAAAGTTACTTCTATTTTATTGCCATCTTCTGTTTCTTCTACTAGTTTCACAATTTTCACAAATGTATTTAATTAATTATATGCACAGTGAGGGAGAATTTGCGTGCTACAAAGAAAGAATATGGCAAGACTGAAGATGACTTAAAGTCACTCCAAAGTGTTGGGCAGATCATAGGTGAAGTGCTAAGGCCACTGGACAATGAACGCTGTGAGTATTCTCATTTTAGTTTGCATTTGTTTTTTATATTACTTAATGTTGTACCTTGATCAATGCGTTTTAATCTTGTATATGTTGGTGAAGCTTTTTTCATATAAATGCTATTTTAACTAGTGATGCTGAGAAAAGATACACTGTGCCCAATGTAATGGTTAATAATTTCTCACATAATGTCCTCTATTCTTTTATCTTTCTGTCCAAAAGATTTTATTTTCCTATCTAATTGAGGTTTTACTTTATTCCCTGAAAGAACTGGAAGATGTTTGCTGATATAATTAATGTTTTGTGCTTTTTCAGTGATAGTTAAGGCTAGTAGTGGGCCTAGGTATGTGGTTGGATGTCGCAATAAAGTGGACAAGGAAAAACTTACTGCAGGAACTAGAGTTGTCCTTGATATGACTACACTCACAATAATGAGGGCACTTCCTCGTGAAGTTAGTAACCTAAGCTCTTGTCTCACTGAAGTTTAGGTTTCTGCGATGTTGAATATATTATTAAGTGCAATGATAACAGTTTCTTTGTTATGATTTTTCAGGTTGATCCAGTGGTATATAATATGCTTCATGAGGATCCTGGGAATGTTAGTTACTCTGCTGTGGGTGGCCTTTCAGATCAGATCCGAGAGCTCAGAGAATCTATTGAGCTGCCTTTAATGAATCCTGAACTCTTCCTTAGGGTTGGCATTAAACCTCCCAAGGTAAGGTTTTTTAAGATTGAGGTGATATTTGATGTTCTCTATCATCTTTGGCATGGTAACATGCGTTGTTGGTTCTAGAAGCTAATGACTTCGCTGAAAGCTTCAACTCTTGATGTTTTAGGGTGTTCTACTCTATGGACCTCCCGGAACTGGTAAAACACTATTAGCCAGAGCTATTGCCAGCAATATAGATGCCAATTTCTTGAAAGTAAGATTTATTTTATTTAAAATGAGAGCAGGCTGTTGACAATGTTGCTGGACTGAGGTTGACAAAATAATGATGTTTTTATCTTTGTAATAGGTTGTCTCTAGTGCAATCATTGATAAATATATTGGTGAGAGTGCAAGGCTGATCAGAGAAATGTTTGGATATGCCCGTGATCACCAAGTAAGGACTTGAAACTCCTGGATATTATTAGAGTGCTCTTATATCCTTTGCAACAATTATTACCAGTGCCATGGAATGTGCTTAGAACTTTTGCTTCTGCTGTGGCTCCTTCTTCCCCATTCTTTAAACAGCCATGCATCATATTTATGGATGAAATTGATGCTATTGGTGGGCGCCGTTTTAGTGAAGGAACAAGTGCTGACCGTGAAATACAAAGAACACTCATGGAGCTGCTTAATCAGTTGGATGGCTTTGACCAACTTGGAAAGGTTTTTGAAGAATCTTGATTAGAATCAGTTAAAAGAACTGTTTAGCCACTCTATACCGTATTATTTTCTCTATTCTAATTGTTTACCAATTATCATGTTTCTAGGTAAAAATGATCATGGCGACAAATAGACCTGATGTCTTGGACCCTGCACTTCTTCGACCGGGTCGGTTGGACAGGAAGATAGAGATACCATTACCTAATGAACAATCAAGGATGGAAATTCTCAAGATCCATGCTGCTGGAATTGCCAAACATGGTGAAATTGACTACGAGGCTGTTGTCAAGCTTGCTGAGGTGCTATAAACTGCTTACTACGCTTTAAATTACTCTCAGATTCTAGTGAAAGTTTTGTTTAAGAAATTGTGATATTGCAGGGTTTCAACGGAGCTGATCTTCGCAATATTTGCACTGAAGCTGGCATGTCAGCAATTCGTGCAGAGCGTGATTATGTCATTCATGAAGATTTCATGAAGGTATTGTCGTTCGCATCTGTAAAATGATCACAGGATTTCGTACTTCTACACTTTATATTTAGGGATTTTATTTGCATTATCTAAGAACTGGTGTATATGAACTGCATGTTCTTGGTCAATGTGCAGGCTGTTAGAAAACTGAATGAATCCAAGAAACTCGAATCGAGTGCCCACTACAGCGCTGATTTTGGAAAAGACTAAGGTTAGGTTTGGCATCTCCAACAATATTGGAGGACATATGGGAGTGCCACTTGCTGCAGCGGCTTTATCTGCCAGTTGATCAAACTACATTAATTTTGCAACATGAATTTGATGCCTGTATCTTGTTTCGGTGGATAATCATCGAAATCAAACTTGAATTATTATTATTTTTGTTAGAGTCCATTTATCTTTTTGTACCATTTGTACGCAGATTTACTTTTGAGATAGAAATGTTGATTGAAGTGAGGGCTAAGACTTGATGGGGATTAAGCGTTAACCAAATAAATAAATGCTTCGCCTAATGAAATAAAAAAATTGAATTCCTTGAAGGGATCCGGGGCGAAGAGCTACTGTGGTGGCTTCGTCTAATGAAATGAAAATTTGATACACCTGAAGGGATTTAGGGTCGAAGGACAATAATTGTTGTGGTAAATGTTTGTATTGTATAGTGATTGAAGTATTGTACATGCAATAAGTGATGTATAAGGTTGTTGGATACTAAACATGATTAATATTATATAATGTATTTTTTATCAGCGTATTAATTGTTGTTTGTGTGATACTAAATCCTTTTCAAAGAACATGCTTGGTTTGATATTGTTTATTGAAAATAAAATATTATAATATATTAATTATAAAATTATAATAACTAATGTTAGTTAAATAATTCATCTAAGGTCCCAGAGTACCATGTACGCTCCTAAAGAAAATTCTCCATCTTGTAAGGATTGCTTGGAAGCTGCTACCTGAAAACAATACGGTACCTGAAAATAATAAAACATTAGGTACTATGAAGACGAAAGATGACGGTAGAGGACATGACAAACTTATTTTTTTACCTTTATCACGGTTGAAGTTCATGCCCTCTGATTGCAGCGTTGTTTTAATCATTTTCAATTCTTACTTTCTCTTCCTCTTCAGAATTCTTTCTAGCCCTTCTTTTGAATTCTGAAGATATTAGCACAGATCTATTGAAATCGGTACCGTATCAAATAAAAGTTAATAAATTTAAAATTTAAATTTTTTTTTTTTTAAATTTCGTCCCAGAAGGATCCAAAAACAGCTCCCGACAGCTCTGTGCCACTGCCAGTTGCCCCCTGTGGAATTTCAGAAGCCCCCGCAGCCCTCGATGGGTCTATCGGGGGTCATTTCACTGGCCCCCGACTCCGCCATCGGGCCCCGGTGAGTAGTCCCCGAGCTCCGTCTTGGGGGTCTTCTTTTTAAAATTTTTATTTAAAAATATTTTTATTTTTTTAAGGTTTAATATATGTTTTTTTGAAATAATATTTTTATAGGATTTTTTATTTTGATTCTAAATTTTTTGTGAATACGATTAAATTTAAGTATTTTTAGTGTAACTTAGCATTTGGATATATAATTTTTAGTAGTTTCATTTATTATTGATATAATTATATTTTTAGTGTAATTTTAATTAGAATGTACTTATAATTATAATATATGTGTCACGATATACTTATTAATTACTATTATTAACGAGATATAATTTCATGTATTTATTGTTACTATTTAATTTAAATTTTATAATTAGAATTGGAATTATTACTTCAATTAGTAGGGTTCATATATTCATTTGCCATATAGAATCATTTAATTAATTTTTATTATAGTTATTATTATTAATTTAGTTAGTAATTTATTATTATAATAATTATTATTATTATTATTATTGCAGTAACTTATATTGTTAACTTCTTTTATTATTTTATTTTTTATCAGTATCAAATTTTTGTAATTATGTAACTCTATTATCGACATACATTATTAAAGCAATAAACTTCATATATTATTAATATTATTACGCTTCATTAGTGTCTCAAATTCTTGTTGTTTAGATGGCTGAATTCATTTCTTAACAATTTCTTATATTTGTATTCGCTTTGATGCCCTATAATAATATATGCAAATGTCGGTTTAAGAAGATTTGATAAATTGCTCATTTATTGTAAGTCCATTTGAAATTTATTATTAGTTTAGAGGTGATTATTGTATTAATATTGTTGATTTTGTACGTCGCCCAATTCTCCTTTTTTTTTAGTTTAGATAGTTGATCGGTGACAACCCAGATGCCCAGATCAAGAATTAGGTCCAGTGGCTGGCAGGAGTACCCGATTGCAAGGCCGACTACCTATTATTGCATCGTCGAGAGCACGAGCTAGTCAAGCGGACATAGTTATGTTACAATTTTACTTATATGTCACTATTTCTATCTAAATTGAGTCGTCAAAAATTGTAATTAAAATTATATACCGGACATTAGTGTGAGGATCCTCCCGTCTCAGATGATTGATAATATATTTCGGCTGAATATGACATTTAGTCAAAATCCCTGCAATTATTAAAAAGTGTCCAGTTTCAAGATCTCTACTTTTTGCTCACGATATTAACTACTACTTAGAACCAAGTAACTTGTTGGTGGCAAAATATGTGGTTGTAGTCTACTAATGCTTCTGGAAACTGTTCCACATACAAGTCGCTCGCCTCCTGCATATGAAAGATAGTTGGTTATTAGAGCTATTACTTTGTTTAAAAGAGTACAGAGAAAAAAAAATGAAAACAAGTGCTGAAAAAAAAAGAAAAAAGGCCCCCGCCGATTATGGCAATGGGGACTCCAAAGAGAAATCCCTGCAGCTTTTGACGGGGGCTTCTCACAAGAAGTTCCGCCAACTCTATGAAAATAACCCCCGCTCAACTTGGCGGGGGTTATTAATACAAGTCCCGACGTATATGTTCGAGGGTGGGAAAAAAAGTCAAAACAAATACTTAAGCAGTGAAAAATTCGATTTTACCTCCAAATATGCTATGTTTGATGGATCTTCGTTGTTCATCACTTTAGTTTACTTTCAAAAGTTCTAAATAATTGATGACTTGTTCAAATTTTACAAAAATGAATTAGAGAATTTAGCGTTTTAGAGAAAAGAGTAAATTGTTATAATGAAATAGAGTTGCGCTACCATCAGCAAAATAGCGTGCTGTAGTCAGATGTTCCCTTAAAGTTTTATCAATTGTGGATATGCAGTATGATAATATATTGATGCTAGATCAAGGTTAGGTCAAAAATACATGGGAGTGCCACTTAGTGCAGCAGCTTTATGTGCTGATTGATCATATTATATTAGTTTCTTTTTTCTTTTTTACCGAATCAGTACTTGGCCATTATATTCATCAATAAGAAGGGAAGAGGAAGACACACCCCTCAATTCCACCCCTATCACAAAGGACAGTAGATAGACTTTTACCAAATTCTGGTGAAGATCCAATTGAAACTTCACCGGGGCATATTGAGTCTCCCTTTGGAGCTTGGGAGCTTCACCAAGGATAGACAAAGCTTCAATTGGAGCTTTACTAGGGCTTGGCAAAGCTCTCTTTAGAACTTCACTAAGGCTTGGTGAACCTCACTTTGGAGCTTCACTAGAGTTTGGCAAAACTCTCCTTAGAGATTTATCAAGGCTAGTAAAGCTCCCTTTAGAGCTTCCTTAGGGTCTAGTGAAGCTCCAATTGGAGCTTCAATGCTCCCTTTGGAGCTTCCCAGGGGCCTAACGAAGCTCCATTTGGAGCAAAAGGAGTTCCGTCACATTTTTGTGAAATTTCATTAAAATTAATAAATTATACTTTTATATTAAAATTAGTTAAACTTATCAAATTTAGATCAAATGAAGAATTTATCTTAAATTTTTGAATTCTAATTCGTTGTAGAATAAAAATGGTAGAAAGTATTTTTTTTGTAAAGAAAGAAGTATGTAAATTTATGACAAGAATAAAAATAAAATATATTCACTGCGCTTACAAAAAAATTATTGCACTTACCAATCTCGAAAAATTAATTATCTAACTCAAACGAAAATTAATTTCTTTTTCTTTTTGTATGGGCCTCTTTATCTTACCATTTGTACTTGTATTCATTTTGATAAAAAAGATAATGTTGATTGAAGTGAGGGGAAGACCGAGGTATTAAATGTTAACCAAATAAATATTTCGCTTAACGAAATAAAAAAGTAATTTCCTTAAAGACGTTAGTAATTTAATACAGTGAACATCAATATATCTATCACATCCACTCGGTGTTCAACCCAGTGATCTCGTTGAATTCCAGGTGCTGGTTTCTATTCCAGTGCTGTTGATCGATGGCCTCTATCCAAATACTCTCTCTTCTTTATATGAATGTCTTATTTTGACTTAGTAAAAAATAAAGAGAATAATTTAATTATAAAAAAATATTATAATATTTTTATTAATTAAAGATATTAATGATAAGGCTTATATGTTAATGCAACTTAAAATTTTTTAAATCAAAGAAGTTAAGAGAGGTTAGTAGTAAGACTCTTGTAGTAATAAAGCTTACTTTTCTTAATTTAAAAAAGTCAAGAATAAAAGTTTAGATAAAATATATAATTATTTTAATAAAATAAATATTCAATTATGAACATATTTAAAATAAAATATAAATATTCAATTATATACTGATTAAGTAATACTTATGCTTAGGTAATATTCAATCATTTATGTTTAGGTCAAGAGAAATGCGAGCAGTAGTTGAACATAATAAAGCGCTTGGTACTATTGAGATGGAAGGTGACGGCAGAGGGCGGGGTACACTTTCCTTCTTGGCCGTTGGCTCTCCGGTAAAGAGGCCTAGCCTATTAGTGAATTCTTTACCTTCATCAAGATTGAAATCGTATCGATTGCAGACATAGAGTTTGATAATACATTAATGCCTGTTGAAGGCATCTCGCTCCTGCGCCCGAGTAAAGTTCATGGATGTTCAGGAACAGGGCGGTTTATATTATTAATCGAATGGAACTTTGAACAAGTGAAAAAAATAAAGAAAAGGAAAAGGATTTTGTTGTCATGGAAGGTTTATTCAGAGCAGAATAGCAAAACAGATCTCCTTGCTTTGATCTAGAAAATCCCAACCATTATATGGTAATACGTTTTGCAAGGCTGTTGATCCTAGTAAAAGTTCAGTTGGTGATGTTTTAATAGCATACATCTGCAACTGGGAATTTATTGCAGATTATGTTAGCACGGTGGAATCTCGATTAGATGGTCATAGCTATCTCAAATTTGAGGTTGAAACTTCCGTTCTTCCTCGGAATCCAAATAACAAGGGCGAGTGGAATTACTGCTACTGTGCGTATTCGATCCTCGTCAACATTTGATAAGCATCATGAATTTCATCAAGAGAACGGCCATCCACAGAAAATCGGGATATCCTGTATTTTACTGTTTTGCTCCATTGCTGGAATCAGTGCCATTGTAGTGCATCAATAGCTTGTAGGTGAACCTGTTTGTCCCCAGCTGCTACCACATTAAAACCTGCAAAGATAAAAATGATAAAGCTGGGGATAGTGACTAGGGCGGACCAATTAATAATTTCATGACTAGATTTTCCCATTTAGTTGCACCACAAAGAATTGATGACACAAGAGAACTGAAAGAATGGAGATAAAGAATATAACGAACTTGTGGCACGAGAATCAGCGGATGCCTCCCAGTTAAGATCATGTCCCTTCCAATCAGTAATTGTGCCACCAGCGCCCTCTATCACTGGTATCAGCGAAAGAATATCATACGGCTGGAAGAAAAAGAAAATTTCCCATCTAATCAGCATTAGATTTAAAAAAAAAAAAAAACTATGACGCATACTGATGTTAAAGATTACAGAGCATAAGCAATTTTTTCTCGCATTCAGATGAAAAATGTGTAAGGTCAAATTCATGATCGATTATCCGAACTGTCACTCAGAAAAAGATAATTTTTGCATGAGAAGCATCCATCATTTATTGGTTAAAGTAGACACATGTAAATAGGTGCAATGTGCAACAACTCTGCAGGCTCATTACTTTTCTGCCTACCAGCTTTACGTTAATAGTAGCTAGCGATGGGTAACTGTGACACAAGATCCAAGTTCAGTTTCCTATAAATCTGGTTATACTACATAGGTGAGGAAGAAATGTCTCCAAGAAAAGAAACACTTCAAAAAGCAATGAGTAAAAGAGATTGTGAGAGGAGATATCATCTGACCTGTAGACCAGACTCAATCACAAGATCCACGTGACCTGTAGCCAACAGAGCATAGGCATAACAATCACATCCATATAAAGGCACTTTCACCTGTAAATTCAAAGAGGATTATACTGCAAGATTATGCAACTGATGGACGCGTCAAGAATGCCTCGGATGCTCTTCCAAAGCGTATGTTTTCAAAGAGCCAGAAAAATGGAATAGACCAGAGTCCATAGATATAAATGAAAAAGAAGAAAAAAAATGTGAAACAAAATTTTCTTTGGAGGTTAGTTGCAGGACGTAGTAACTCTTCCAAATACCACAAAGAGGAATGAAGCATCATTTGTTAAAAACACCCTCTCAAAGCTTCCATGCATGCAAAACTCCCCACCACATCAGATCAAGAGCCATACATTAACCCCTAATGCTAAAGGCCCTCAAACATTGAGGTTATTTTCCATCCAAAAGGAGAGAAGCACATGATCCATTCCAAGGAATTCATGGCAAGCATCGTAACTACAATTTAATTGGTACTTAATACAGAAAGGACTTTCGAGAATCATGTCAGGCGATCAAACAGGGTTGTTTTGCTTCATTTTTCAGTCTTCCTTCGTTAAATAAAAAGAACCAGAATGACCTATATCAAATGAAAGCTCAAACTGCTACACAGAAGCAACCGAAGAAAATATCAAATGGCTGACACAATAATAACCTTAAACATGCTCAAAATAAATAAAAAATGTTCACCAAGGGATTCAATGATGTGTTGATCACAAACTGCAATGAACAACCTTCTATAGGACTTAGAATGAGGCTCTTCTAGGATCGGTTTTATTTTTTGGAAAAGACTTTCCAAAAAGTCAACTTTGGACATCATGTTTTCTCTGACACCAATCCATTCTAAACCCCACAAAAGTTTTTTGAAAAATCCAAGTACACCCTTAATAATAAATCCAGGGTACTTGTACTACGAAAGGGTCAATTTCTTCAGACGTACGTATTACATATTCGCTTTTGTTTGTGGATATGACAATGTAAAGTGACAAAACCTCAATTGACATCAAAATATATATCTAAACAATAGTTCCACATTCATAGTTGTAAAATCGCAAACTGTTTAATTGTTGTTTAAACATGGATGGTCAGACCTTGTCCCGAACTCGAGTAAAGGCCACCTCAGCTTCTCCCTTAAATAGATGCGGGCTAGTTGTGTACCTAAGACAGGAAAAACAAGGAAAGCAAAATCTTAGATATCTCAGAAATGAAGTTCTTGTATTAAAATTTTTGTTGTCTTATTAAAAAATTGCCATAATCTGGAAATTATTGAAATAGAGATGCTATCGATTAGCATTTAGTCCGTAGAGGACAAGTTATGATAGGATGCAAAAACTCACAGATATGCTTGTGAAAGTTTTCCACATGTGCGTGTAGAGATCTCTTGTCCATTTAACGTAGTTTTCCGCCCACTTAATCCAATCCACCTCTCTCTCAAAATAGGCTGATCAATTATGCCAAGAATCTGAAAGGAAAGGTAGAACATTTATGCTGTTCATAGATTTTCCTAGTTTCAGGCCTCAAGCACTTGCAATGACCTTAGGCGAAACAAAATTATTGGATGTCATATAAAACGGTGAAAAGAATCAAAACATGCTTAGACCCAACATACATGTTATTTAGAAGAGTTTCTTAGAGGCAGTAGATCAATACTATGTTTTCTTGTCAAATAAAATCCCCGAAGAATACATCTCATTGAGTTGCTTGGGAATTCCACCACGTCAGCCCGCATAAATAGTAGAGCTTAGGACATGGATAAAAGGGATTAATAATAAAATATCAGCTCATCCAAATCTGGCTCATTCCTCCACTTTGTGTCCATATCCCACTTCACACTAAAAGTAAACAAATCCAGTGTTCTTACGGGAGATATCTTCATCATGAGCTAAAAGTAGGAAGTCTATCCATAATTGTCTCTTCTGGAAAGAACTCAACCCACACACTGCCTCAGCAGCAAATCCACGATCTAATCTGACTCTAAATTATGCATGTAGGAATCAACTAGTTATAAAGAATTCCAGAAACAAGCAAATGATTGTGACTCGTACCGGTTTACCTTTGTGGCACAGTGCAACTAAAGTTCCAAACAAAGGTTTTCCTGTATCAGAAACAAAGGATGATATAATGAGCAGCGGATTGAACAACTTGTTGAGAATGGTATTTCAAGAAGAATAAAGACTATACCTGTAATAAAACTCTTGGTTCCATCTATTGGATCTAAAACCCAAACATAGTCTGCAATCTTATCCTTACACGTCCAACCATTTTCCTCTCCGTAACTGCAATAAGCATAAGAATAAGCAAAAAAAGTACAAAATCTCAAAAATGTTCGCACTTAGTTATTCTTTTTACCCCTAACATATAAGTGCTCAGAATAAATTTTCTTCCAAGTCCGCGAGGCTAGCTTGACCTGACCATGACATATGGTCTGATATCATTTCTCATATGAAGAACCAACTGGCAAAGAACTTCACTAGGCTACAAGGTCCATAGACTAGTTCTTTCCTTGTTGGGTAGTAACATCAGTCCTTTCCTTCATGTATACAAAAACATTGCGAATTTTTAACTAGTTTGAAGTAGAAAGCATAATTCAACGGTTAAATCTTTGGAAAACCTGCAGACCCAAAATTTTGTCCCTGCTTAACAAACCCCCCCCCCCCCCCCCCCAAAAAAAAAAAGCTTTATTTTTGAACTAAGAAAACTAACATTGCATGGCGAGGGAAATTCTCCAGTATAATGCCCGCCATTGCCTGCTCCGCCTCCCGATCAGCGATTGTAACCGGACCTAAAACGACAGAGTATTAAACTTCAAATGGTGCACTCATCTTTTAGCAGCAGTTTAAAGAAGGAAAACTAAAACTAACTTAAATCCTCTTTATCGAGAATGTCGAAGCTCTTCCGGAAGTACTTGCGAATAACTTCCCCGGCTGCATCAGCCAGCTTGTTAGCTACCTCGGCAAATTGATCGAGGTCGGAATCTTCAAACGGAACCGCAACGGCTCCGACATGATTCGAAAGTGAGGAATTACAGCTCATCCTTCTAGAACCGATATCAATCGCCCGTGAAATTAAAGGAAGTTGGAGAGCAGAAGGACGAATTGCGGTGAAATTTCGATTGATGAAATTGGAAGGAAGAGAGGGAGACGGCGAAGAGAGAGAAATCAGACGAGAGTTCTGATTCGGAGAAAGGAAATGGGGCCGAGAGAGCATTTGGAGATGCATTTTCGAGGGTTTTAAATAGGCGGGAAAAAGTAACAGAAGAAGCAAGCAGAGAGTGGCTCGCCTTTCACTGTAAACGCAAGTGGAAGAAGAAAGAGAGGCGTGAGGTCAATTCATTTCATTTGAGTCTCCGAGTGAAATGGTTTGAGATGATGGATGCTCGTGGAATCAATATTTGGGAATCTTTTCGCATATCCATTTATTTTGATACTCCCAACTCAAATTAGCAATAGTTTTACTGTGGTAGTTTGTAATTTGTACAAGTTACGTATTTACTATTAAAAATAACAAACATGGACAGTTAACGTTTTTAATGAGTTAATTTTTTTTATTTATATAAATTATTATTTATATTAGAAATTATATAATTTATATGATCAATATAAATTATAAAATAATCAAATAAACTACTCCGACAAATAAATAACAATTTATTTTTTGGTTGAAATTCTAAATAGATACCAACGTTTATTTAGAAGAATTCCTTTTAATACATTAAAAAAGAAGATGAGGCAAAAAATTTAAACTTTTAAAAGTCAAACTGTTGTATTCCAATTTTTAATTTCTTTTAAGTTTGACACATGACCTCTCATGATGTACACCCATGGTCATTCGACCCTTAGATGACTTGTGAATTTTGTAAGGGCATTCTTGTTTAAAAATTTATCTCTTAGTGCATTATTATTGAATATAATTTATATTATTGGAATATTATTAAACCTTTTTATTTATTTTTTTATTTTAAAATATATATATTCAAATTTTTTTTGTCTGCTTAAAATATTTATCCTCTTTTTATATAAATAATTAATTTATGACCTTTTTTTTTTAAATTTGCCCGTTGTTTTTAACTAATTATTTAAATCTCTTTCTTTTCCCAATATCATTAGTTTTTCAATGAACCATTTACATTATCAATTTTTAATATTAAATTTGACTTTATAACACTAACAAAAAACTAAGGTATTTTGAATATTTACTTTTTCTATAAAATTTATCAAAACTTTAATCTAGGTATGAAGTCAAATGATGACATATATTTTGAAACGGATAGAGTATTAATCACTTTGTCATGTTTTTTTCTGATCGGTTGCCATATTTGAAACAGTTTGTCCATTCTGATTGCAATATTCATGCAAAATTATTGCCCTTAAATGAATAGTTTAGAGATGTCTAATAACTAAAAACTACATTTCCTGTTTTAGAGAAAAAATTAGGGACATTTTTGGATGGAAAGGCAACGAGTATAGGCCGTCAGTGTTCAGATTTCAAGACTTGTCCATTCTGATTGCAATATTCATGCAAAATTATTGCCCTTAAATGAATAGTTTAGAGATGTCTAATAACTAAAAACTACATTTCCTGTTTTAGAGAAAAAATTAGGGACATTTTTGGATGGAAAGGCAACGAGTATAGGCCGTCAGTGTTCAGATTTCAAGACTTGAATGAAATTAAATTCGAACGTAAAAGTTGAACTTTTTAAATGTTTAAGAGTACCATAATGTTTAGGCTAAGTAGATATGAATTTTACTTCAAATCAATTCTGAGAAAAGTTTTTAGCTAATTAAACAATAACTCTGTCACACAAGAACGTTTTTGTTCAATCTTTGTGAAAGAGGAGAAAGTAACAAAATGATGTAACCATTATCTCAAGGAAAAAAGAATCCATCGTGTTATGCAGATTTACCCCATCCGGCATAAAATAACTGTCTCTTTTCAAGCTTTCTTTATTCTAAAATAATTATTGATTTAGTAAATTAACAAGGCATTTATCTTAGCTTTTAAGGAATAGAGAGGATCATGTCGATTCACGCATTTTCTTTCTTTTTTTATTATTTTAATTTTTGAATACGATTAAATATTTCTTAAATGAATTATATTCGAACCTAAACTTCCACTAGCTTGAAGGGAAGCATGGATATGGAGAACAGCTGCAGAGTGCCAACTGCCTGGTAACATAGCTCATAAAATAAGATATGCTAAAGTTACGAACCCCAACCAAATACTCCATAAGTGCTTCATTATTTGTTTACAATACTAAATAGGCTTTTAATAATTTTTTTTTTCATTTTTACCTTCTTTAATGGGTTATGAAAAAAGCACAAATTTAAATTTTATTAACTTAAAAAGTTTTTAACTTGCGTAAAAAGCACAAATGAGACTAAATTCAAATCATCAAAAAAATAGAAATAAAATTTCATTAGTTTACAAAATTCTTAACTTGGGTAAAAGTGTAAATGCAAATAAAATTAATATTTTAATATTTTGGAGACAGGAGTACTCCTTCATCCAAAAGTTTCCCTTTTTGACTTTTTATCGCTAATAGGAATCTTTAAAATTACCTCCGCCTACTGAAATGATATCGCGACATTCAGCTTGGGCAAGTTGGTATAGAAGCCAACGGGAATTGGAGAAGTTGTTTTCAGCGGATAGCTTGATTTGATGATCTTCTATTCACATTTCACTTCGTTTCACTTCTTCTTCTTCTTCCCCAGACAGTCATACTCGCGTGGGGAGTGCAGAATATAGATTGAAGAGTGTTGGTTGAATTTAACATATTTCCATTGCAAACTTCATAGAAAAATCCTTACATATGTAGAAAATCCAATGATCAAAGTTCAAACCGAATTCTGGACACAACACAAACACTATATAACAAGCATACTGCCCTTAAACAAAATGCAATAAATCCGGAAATTTATTCATACACGTATGTATACGTACGTAGCATCTAGTGATGCTAGTGATGGCCGGGGAGTCTCTCTTTAATCTTCTCCATCATACTCTTCTTTTCGTGCTCCGGGTGATGACCTCCCGTGGTAGTCGAGGTGGCACTGCCGATGGTGGTGGTAGTTGGAAGGTGGTGGGCGCTGTGTGCGTTCTCATCGTCTTTGTCCTTGTGTTTTTCGCCTGAGAATTTCTCTTTAATCTTTTCCTTCAGCCCTTTTTTCTTTCTTCTCCCACCTTGCCCGTCATCCTCAGACTGCAAATTCCGTCACCAAATAACAAATACAGGACTCTTATGCAATCATTTTCCGTGGAGTTCATAATATGCTAGCTAGTGTGAGAGAGAGAGAAGAGTGAGTTCAGGATGGAATTTATCGTACCGAGCTAGAGCTTGAACTGCTGGAGCGGCGAAGCTGATCCTGTTGCTCAGTTCCAGCATCGGTGCCGGTGACATCGGTGACCGTCTCCTTAACGGCAGGAGTAGCACTATGATGAGCAGAAGAGGAGCCAGTGGTCATGGCAACACCGCTCAGCTTCACTGGGTTGCCATACTCATCCTTGAGCTGAACGGGATTGCCATACTGGTCCGTTAGCTGGATACGATTCCCCTGTTCGTCGCGCAAATCCGCCATTCCTCGACAATGAAGCGAAGTCTCGAGTAAAACCTAACGTCAAGAGTTCTCGAATTCCAGTTGGATATGCGAGATTTTAAAGAAGCCAAAAGTTGAAGACGGTGGAAAGGCTGGCAACTTCTGCATGCACACAAGGTTATCACACGTAGTAGAAATGTATAGCCACGTAAGAGGAACGAGGAGACGTGTCTTCCTCTACTCAAATTTAGGGTGTGATTGGATAGAATTTGATTTTAAAATTTTTTATTTTGAGTTTCAGAACAGAAAAATTTTTGTAAGAGAAAAAAATAAAATGTGAGATGAGAAATTTGTATTGGGTTCCGTGTGAAACCCAATCCAAGTAAAGCAGATTCGGATGGCGTTGTTCTTCGTTTCCTCGCAATCGATTATACGTCATAAATGGATTCCGGGGTACCCCGTAATAGAATTCAAGTACGATCAGTTGGGCTAATAGACCAGTATTAGACAAAATTTGCAAAAAGCCTTGATCTAATTTTTTTTTTGGGTAAATAAAATCCTTGATCTATTAAAAGAATTCGTCCACTTCTTTTTCATTTGTTAATAAATGCAATGCAAAAAAAAAAAACCCCAAAATCGCATTAGAGTGTTTGAATTGAGTTTCAATCCCAAATCCAATCATTTAAGCCACATATCCTCTTTTAGAAATCATTTATTTTTTTAAAAATAAAAAATTTTAAACTAAAATCGACCTAAATACACCCCAACCTTCCTGTTCGCTTGAAATCCCTAACTATTTTCTAAAATTAAAATGTAGCAAAATAAATTTTCAGAAATTACAGGGTTCAAACCTAAATAAACGTAAAAGAATATCTTCACCTTCCGCATTGACCTCAAAAGTGCATATTTTCCACACTAAAGCGAGCAAATGAACTAAATGATCTCTATCTTCATCAATAATACTAGTTTGACAAAAAATTTTAAAGAAAGAAGACTCCTTAAGGGCCAAGGAAAATATAACCCCAAGTCGCAGGCCGAAATCCATATATCCCACGAGAAAGCCTTTTAGCAGTATAATTCTGCAACGACGAAAGACATTCACGGCTAAGATAATTGAATCATCTTAACTCTACTGCACTTGATCTGGAACATCAAGTCATACAGAGAGATCCAAAATCATACTATCAAGGAAATTGAACATTAAACAAGCAAATTTAATCGTACAGAACGAAATGTTACTAGTTTAGTAATTCACATTCCTTCTACCAACTTCTGTTTCCTATATAATGAATTGATTTTCCGACCTCTATGGTACTTCCACTTCTTTACAGTGTATCTTCAAAAGCTAACCATTGTTTGCAGGTGATGGCAATTCTTCCTTCACAAGAACCAGACGACGGATTGACTGCTCCCTCGTGCTCTTTAGTTCCACTAGGGTAGCAGAGAAGACAACTGTGGAGTCTGGACAAGAATTAGAATTAGCTCACCATAGTGCCAAGGTAGTAAATCATCTAATGGTCAAATATGTGAGTGAAGTGCACGGAAGTAACGAAAGTCTACAATTCAGGAGCAAGCCAACTTCAGCGGAAGTGAAAAGAACACTGGTCATAACCTAGCAGAACCATGGGGCAGGTGCTCACCTATATATATCCAGATATCAATTTCAGCCCTTGCTAGACTTTGCCCAGAAAAACCCCCTCTTCCAGGAAGAATGGTTGTCCAAGGATCTACTCCCTTTTGAACCAAAGGAGAAGTGACGCCTCAAAAAAGGCCTTGCTAAAGAGCTCTTCATGCTGGAACTAGAGCTCATTTTAGGACCTCTTCCCTCATGTCCGCTGCTTTTCTGGCGATCAAACACCAGAAGATCACCATCAAGATCGCTGTCCGTGATGCGATTTCTCGACCTCTTCCTAGACTTCAAGTCCATTTCAGCCTTTAGAGCCTTCTCAGACATCTTAAATGCCTGCTTCTCCCCAAATGTACAAACCGGACAAGCTGGATCATACTTATTAACGTCTGGGGTCATATTCTCCAAGCATTCAGCATGGTAAACATGTCCACAGATTAGCACGGCAACCACAGCTAGCTCATTAGTGGCTATAATTTTCTGGCTGCCCCATGAAGATTTCTCAGTCAAAAGCTTTGCACATATACCACAAGTTTGGAGTTCAAAGGGATGACCAGAACTTCGACCACTAGATCTGGTTATTTTATCCCGTACAAAACCCAAGGTTTCACTATCAAAAGACCATCTCTCCCTTCGTGAGGTTGTCACTATATCAGGAAAGGTAGGGATGGACCAGCTGTCAGATGACCCGCCATGGGAACCTCTTGTCGATTCATGGCTCCATCCAGGAAGCACGAAAGAAGATGCATCTTCTGAAACTGACAAGGTTGGTGACTTGATTGTTGGAATTAGGCTATCAGATACTTGTCGAACAAGCTGGTGTCCCGGAGAACGGCGAGGCCATCTGGATGGAGTTGAACTTGCAGGAAGTAGATGACTTCGGGATGACAAAGGTGATGTCGACAAAGATGAAACTGAAGGCACTGAAGGCGCTGAAGGAGACAACTTCACAGGAGAGGAGCAGGAAACAGTCGGAGATCCTGTTGACTCCTTCGTATCTGTAGCATTCATAGTTACTGATGGTTCTGCAATGATAGGACAAAGATATCATTTGCTGAATAATTAGAGACTCTCAGGGACTTGACCACAAATACCATGCATTAAACTGTGGCTACACTTAAAACGTAAAGAAACTGAAAGGATGATACATCAAAACTTAAGACATCTTATTTCACCACCACCACCACCACCCCAAAAAAAAAATGGAAAAAGAATGAGGACCAAGAAGAAAGAAAAAATCTTTTTGCCTCCCTGGAGTCACAGCATAAAACTCAATCATGACAATACAGTAAACAGAAGCACACACCAAATTAGTAAACTGACAACAGAAATGCCTCAAAACTGCATTTTCCCCATAATATTTGATGTAAGCATTGTTCTTTCGCCATGATGTGACAAAAGCCAAAAAATGTCTAATCATCAAAGCTGCATTAACAATCATTTCAGCTAAACTAACATGAATGGCCTAATGATTGTCCCATAACAGGATGTTGCAAGATTGAATTTTAGAAGTCTCGAAAGTTCACAACAGCAAGATCACAACAATAGGTTGCTGTAAACTCTCCCTGCTCTTTCACACACACCCACTCCCCCAAACCCACCAACTGCACCAAATAGATAAGAGAACTTTAGTATGTATTTAGATGTTCAACAATAATGCAGTACAAACCCCATAGAAAAATTTAGAGAAATTTCGATACAGAATTTCTTTACCCAAAAAATTAACCCCTGCAGGTGCAACTTCATGTGATTTCCTCTAATCAGTTTTTAGGTACTTATGTATCATCACACAAAGTTAGTGACCATAGGGCCAGCTGACTCATTGACAAACATCATCCTTCAATTTCCTCCCTTCAAGTCAAAACTTTGTCATTATTCACATACAAACTTGTTTAATGTAGAAATGGCATGACTCTGCCACAACAGTATAAATGAGGAATCAATAGCATCAATCAACTGTTTCACATATTAACCATATCATTCAGTATACACACAAACACACACACACACACACACACACCCCATGCTTAAGATAAAACTGCAAATACATAGCCTTCCTTGTCTTGCACCTTCAAAACTCTAGTTCGTCATGTCTAGCATTAATCAGTCTAGACAATTCAAAATTACGACTGACTCGATCAAATTGCTGAAGAAACTTTGCTCATAGACATGTAGACCTAGCTGGCTCTATCTTCTAACTTCTACTAAGTAACTGCAGGTAACAATCACTTCATCAGATCTTTGTAACTATTTACTGATCCATAAACACATATTCAAAGACCTCTATGTTACCACCCCATCCACCCATCAATATGCCAGACCAAAAGAAGTAGTCTTGGTTAACCAACTAATACCAAGCCTCCTTAGTTCTTCAAAGCAATGACCTGCTGTCTCCCCAAGTTCTTCCACCCGTTTATACTGTCCAATCGATAGGCTGATCCTAATATGAAATAGGTTAATGACAATAGGTGCTGCAGTTCTAACCTATCTGGAACTTCTCCAACTACAAACCCTAGAGTCAACTTGTCAATTTACCAATAAAACACCCAAAATTGTTGGCACAGACACTTACCTAACACACAAAGCTAGATATAAAAATGTGGATGCCTAAGGAGCAAATAAGTAAAAAACTGTGACTTACTTTATCGTTTTGTTATCCTCTTTCTTTTTCCAGTGTCATCTAGTTGCTTTTTCAAATATATACACACTTAACATTTGTTTACATTCCAACTCCTCCAGGAACTGGTAAAAGGGATGAACACAAAAAAATGAAGGGAAGCTTTGCCTTATTTGGAGTTCATTTTGTCCATAATATGCATCCTCCTACTACATAAAAACCTAAAACCAACAGTGCATCAACAAGTTGAACATAACGGAGCACTAGAGTCAATTAGCTCCAAGATTAATTAATAACCTAGAAACTTTAAAGGGCAGAGGGAGATCACAACTCCAGAAATCAAGATTAAAAAGGTAAAGAGGGACGAAACTAATATTAAAATTTCCAAAATTACCTTTTAACAACTTCCACTTAGTGATATCATACAAGATAACCAATGAACTCATATGGTAAGTAACATAAAGATTTACCTCCAGCAGGAAGCCTCATATGCCCAGTATTTCCTTCAGCAACTGGGGATTTCTGCCATACTAGTGACCGAAAGCTATCCAACGGACTACCCTCTTCAGATGCATATGTGGTTTCAATGGTTGGTCCAGGTTTAATATCTGATCGGCCATTCCGAGAGATCCCATCTGAAATCCAGTTCAGAGAAGCCTCTTCCCCAACAACTCGCACCCGATTATCCCATCGAAAGCTCCATGATGGGGAATGCCGGATGTTCCTATTCAAAATTTCACTGGTAGAACCATTGGCCACTGTCCTATCTCTAGCCGCAACACAACAGGCAGACCCCATGTTTCCTCACATGCGCTAAAAGCTACAGAATTTAGCGGTACCTTACATACCAGAACCTCAGTACAATCACTGCAAGAGCATGAACCTTCAATTTATTAATTTCATTGAAACTACAGAAGAAGAAACTCACAAGGATAGTTAAACATTCATGTTTATGTTCCTACAACAAGATCTTCATTCTGCACAAAGTGCAAGCCTATTATCCATCAAGGAACCTTAAGAGCCACTGGTATCATGCATAAGGGTGTAAACTTAAAAGCTAAAATATAAGTGTAATGCAAAAGGGTAGTTTGCTAAAATTAACTCTCCTGATTGGAATTCAAACAATAAGAACTATCAAATTTTTTGTTCAACTTACATTCCAAAAGAAGGGGGGACAGTGGACGAAACTATCAGAATGCTGCTGTAGTTTCCAAATAGAATTAGTTAAAAATCAGAAGTAATGATTCCAGGAGGATTTCAAAGCCCATACAATGACAATCAAGGGGGAGAACGCAAACAAGAGGAACAGCCAGTTCCTATTCTCATATGTAAATTACTCCACCATTTACAACATAGCTGACTCCCAAATCTACGCTCCCAGTTCCACAAAGTTCAGGTCTTCAAGTACTTCACAACAAACACTTCAAGCAAAAGAAAATGTTTCCAAAAGTCAAAAAACAAGACTGACGGTTAAATATTAAAAGTACTGTTCAATAAAAATTATTGAACTAATCTTGTAGAAACTTTCAATAATCTCCAAACAACTGTCGACACTGTCTCCTGAATAAGTAAATGAATAGGCTGAAAGAGTAACATATTTATTGAGGGGAAATTCAAGTAAAAGGGAAGTCGATTAAACCTGCTGGTATGCAGGAGAATATTCAGCAGCAGGAGTGAGTTTGAGTCGCAAAAACCCTAAAACAAAGAAGAATCCGACACTACACTGGTAACAGAGATCCAGAATTCTAGCCCCAAAAATTGCAATCTCAGTCAAAATTCAACGATAATATTTTCCCCCAAAAAAGCCACATCATCTCCGTAAAATCTCTTTAATTAATCCACACAAGCCCCTCACTCATCAGCATACCTAAAAATAAAATCACTCTCTACTGAATTCATCTTCGAAAGCAGTCAATAAATTTCCTTAATCCATATCTCTAATCACGTAATTGGATTTCCAATGAAAAAAACTAATGAACTGACACGATCAAACCGTACCTCCACGCCGCCGACCACCGTGAGAAGGTGAGAGAGAGTAGGTACGGGAGTGTATATGTGTATACAATTATATGGAGGCATCCACAGAGAGAGAGGGAGGGAGGCAGGGAGGGAGAGAGAGAGAGAAGAAAGGTTCTGATTCTTCTGCTTCGGCGTTGAAGAAGTTGGCTTGGGCGTAGTGAGGTCGTTTTAGACGGCCTTCTTACAGTGACGACGTTGCTGTCAGTTAGCGTTGGTGAACACGGAGAGCTGTAATAGTACCTAGTGCTAACAGCGAAAAAGAACCGTGAGTTTTGACGGCGTTTGAGGACACGTGGCATAAGAATGTGCTTTGCACAGTGGTCAGTGGACCCTTTTTCCAGTTTTTGTTGGTTGAAATTTTCCTGCATTGGAGCGTCATTTTATCATTGATCCGGAATTAAGATATGCTAAGGCGAGTAGTACCTTGAACGGAAAGGTGTAGTACGTTTTTGGACGAGGGGCGGGGGACGAGAAATTTTCGGCTACGAGAATTTCTTGTATGTCAAGGGGAAAGACTGTAAAAGGTGAACCAAACTTCAACTGCTTTCTTATTTGGCACGCGGAGTGCGCAGTACGCATTCCCTGCTTTTCACGCCACACGGAAGTATCAACAAATTAGCGAAGTAATTTGGCAAGAGATATTCTTTAATTTCGGTTTTTACTACTTCATTAATTGTCAAAACAACTTAATTGTGGAATTTTTATTAAATTATAGAAAGATATTAGTTGTGAACTTGAAGAATAGAAAAGTGATGTTCTGCGCCACAATTTCTTTTTATAATCCTATCTTTACTTGGTTGCAATTTTCTCCTACTTCTTGTTCTACAATTACTTTGAAAATTATGCAATTATAAAGAGAGTGAGGTTGAAAATTATGCAATTATAAAGAGAGTGAGGGAGGATGTTTTTTAGCATAGGTTAAGGCAACGACTGAATATAATTTGAATTTGAAATTTTTTATTTTAAATTTTGTTAATTTATTATGAAAAAATAAAATTTAAAAATAAAAATAATTATATTAAATTTTAATGATCGAACTCAATCTAAATAAAAATAAAAATATTATATTAGGTTTTAAATTAATGGGGAAGGCGGCCTCTATTTAAATTTGGTAGAATTGATGGACATTGCTATCCTCCTTTCACAAATGTAATGACTATTATGTAGATTAGTACGGATTCAAACACACATTCCTTTTCATTTGGAGGATGGTTTACAAGTTGTCGAAGAATTTCGTGCAGAGAAGTGTAAAGAATATCAAAGGGGTTGGTAGGAAAACAGTTATTTGAAGGTGTGTCTGACTGAAATGTCCTTGGAACATCGCCCCCATCAATGTCTCTTGACCAAAACATTAGTGCTACAAGATCTCATAGTAATGGCTATAAATGAAATGCATGGGCTTTCCCTGCCGTGAAGGTTTAAAATGTTTATTGCATACCCCGTTATAATTAATTGAGGCAAGAAAAGGAAGTATATCCATTACTTGTGATGATCATTTCCTGATTTAGTTGGTTCATGCTTATCCTTTCTTCAATCATATATGTAGTTTCTTTCACAAGAGGTCATGGCAACTAAGGATGTGATTGGATAGAGTTTGATTTTAATATTTTTATCTTGGATTTCGTAAAAGTTAAATTATTTGTCAGAGAAGTTGTAAATCTTACACTTAAAATTTTTGAGTTCGATTTCAAAACCGAATCCTGTCTAAACTCACCCTAAGATGGATATGTTTTGAGTCACTTGGTTGAAGAGTAATTCAAATTCAAAAATAAATGTACCTATTCTTTTTACTCAAGTTAGAAATTTGGCCGGTTAAAAATTAATAAGTAAGATTCGTTAAATAATATGTACTTTAATATATTATTTAACTTTCAACTTAAATTTAAAATAAAAATTTTAAAAGTAGTTATTATAAATAATTTTTACACAACATAGACCGGATTCAAGACCATTTTTTCCCCTTGAATTTCCGGTTTTTTCGACTTGGTTAAGAAGGTAAAAGCAATTTTCTTAGGGCTCAATTGAGAAACACCATAAAAGTACAGGCCTTGACAAGGTGCGCTATATTCATGCTTCCAAGTAGCCCAAAATGAAGGTCGATGTTGGTCGGCTGCTATATGTAAATGGTTGGGAAGGTTCTTGAAAATGAGATTGGACGCACAAGAGCTTGGCTAAAGCGCTGATCAGAAACACACGTTTCAAGCTTTGGGTGGGTTTAGAGCTCCAAGTCACCATTAAAGCTATCATTAGGTGGCGAGACTCGGCACCGCCAGAAGGAAACTCCAAAGGAAACAACAAATTTGGGCATTTCAAGTCTCACACGTATCTAAATTCTAAAAATAGCAACCTCCACATCAAGGAATGAGTGTGGTACGTTGGAGGACGAACCTCTCCTAAGACCAACTGTCCTAAAAACTCAACTGCAAAATAAGCTACAAGCGGGTGGCGGGAATCTAATCCAAAAAATCTTTCTATGTATAAGTTAGTGTTCAACTCAAAGCAAATAACATGAAAAGCGAACATAAATATTTATGAGAGTCCTACTAAAGAGTTTAGGTAACTAATTTATTTTTAGATTTTACCTTATTCTGAATTTAATAAAAAATAAACTTTTTTGTTAGGTTTTCTTGTAATAAATTAGGCCAATACCGGCTATAAACCTTCCAATAAGGGCCAACTCTATCATGATATATATATATTTTATCTAAATATATATATATTCTAATTTATTATTTTTATTTATTTTAAAATATAAGTCATCTTTCTATATAAATATTTTATTTATTACTTTATTTTCAATTTTACTTTGTCTTTAACTAACTATTAAAATACTTTTATTTTTCAAAACGCATTAGTTTTTTAACTAACCACACTAAATACTAATTCTTAATATTAAATTTAAATTTGATACACTAACAAAAAATTTTAAATATTTTAGATATATCAAAATTTTTATAAAATTTATCAAAATTTTAATTTTTGTGTAAAAAAAATATCATATATTTTAAAATATATGAAGTATCTTGGAACTCATTCGAGCGCTCAACCATGCTAGAGGGACAATCATGATAAATGCATCATCCGTAGTAATTGATTTGTAATTTTGTGAATATTATTTTCTATATTTATAATTCAATGTTTATCCTGCTATTTATTTTATATATTAAAAGAATAAACATCAAATTTGAAACAAAGAAGCACTATTAAAGAGTTATATATATTTATATAAAACCAATGTGGTGATGATAAAGTTATATAGAACTAACTTAATTACGTTTATGGCATTATATTAAAAATAGTTAGAGTCAAGTATTTTTCGAGTAAGAGTTAAATTTTATAAGAATAATTTAGATTGAATTATAGTTATAGTGTGATTAGATAGTATTTTAGTTTGAAATTTTCTATCTTAGATTTTATGAGAGAAATTTTTTTTGAAAAAAAAAAGTGAGATCTAAAATAAAAATTTTATATTATATTCTATAACAGAATTCAATCTAAATATACCTTTAGCCTTACTGATTAACTAGCCTAAAAACCCGTGCTATGCACGGATATTAAAATTTTTATTTTTAATTATAATTATTAAAATATATTTAATAAAAAAATTAACAACTAATTGCATTATAAATTTAATAAATTTTTTATTTTTTAAAAACTCGTACTATGTACTGGATATTAAAATTTTTATTTTTTAATTATAATTATTGAAATATATTTAATAAAAAAATTAACAACTAATTGCATTATAAATTTAATAAATTTTTTATTTTTAATTACATAGCTAATTACACAGTTGAAAAAAGAAATTGATAGTTATGTGATAAAACAAAAATGGAATGAAGATGATTATATATCCTATTTTTAGTAATATATCATCTCTATTATATAGTTTACAATTTTTAATATCTTATCAAGTTATGATTCGAAGTATTTTAAAATAAAACAGACTAAGAACAAATGTTAAGTTTTACAAAGAAAATAAATTAGAAGCATATTCAAAGGCTCGAATCGAATTGAATTCATATTAAGAATTTTATTTTTATTTTTTTAAAAAAGAAGCACTAACTAATGGTATCTCTTGAAACCAATTAAGAAGTTAAACAATAATGAAGTTCAAAGGTTTGGAACCAATTGAAGGATTTTTTTTTAAAAAAAGTACTAACTAATTGTATTTCTCGAAACCAATTAAGAGGTTAAAAAATAATGAAGTATGTTTGAGGACAAAAAGCATTAATAGAAAATGAAGAAATCATCTCTTAAATCTCTTAATTTTTTTATTTTTCTTCACAGATAATTTGATAAGTGTATCATACAATAAAAATGAAAACTTGTCATACTATGATTTGATGGACATGTAAGGACATTCCAAAATTGTGATTATTTAATTCTAAAGTTAAAAAACTTTTGCCTTGTTTGCTATTGTAGAAAATAGAGAAATTAAAACCATCAAATCTAATAATTTTTCCTTCTAACCTTGCTTTCTCCTAGCTTAGCTTGCTCTTGTGTTCTCTTATGGTTCTCACGTGCTTGCATTTGATATAAAAACCAAAACAAAAATGTATCCGACGTAATATATGTTTATTTATAAAAAAACTTAAACATTTCATTAGAATCAAATTTGGTGGAAATAAATGGAGTACTACATTTGTCAAATTTTTAGAGTTTTCTTTTAGACTACATAGATCAGGAAACAACTATGGGATTGATATCGTAGAATAAGAAGAGTTTTTCATTTTTCATATTGGGACTTATCCTCGTAAAAGCCCATACTAATTTCTTTGACTTGGAAATCTTAGAGAGCAATTTCCTGAAGTAATCAAATTTAAAATATTCTTCTTATCGTTGAAGTATTTTAGGTTATTTTTTCGGATCACCTGTTTCAATCCACATCTACGTACATGAGCTTAAATTCTCACCAAAAAAAGATAAAAATAAAAAACACAAATCAATTATTTTCTATAACATTGTTCAAAACTGTAACTTTTGTTATCGTGCATTTTTTGTCTATTAGAAAAGCTAATCTATATTACGTGTAAGATTCTCAAAATGCCTTAAATTTGCAAACAGAGGCAGTTGTGAGATTATGTTATATCCTTATAAAATCGTTCTCACATATCATCGAAGAAAAATAAAAAAATTAAATAAAAATTACGTAAATAAACAAAAACATTAAAAAGCATACATATAAAGAGAAGAAGAAAATAATGTGTAAAAGACAATGATGATGATGTGCACTATTTGTAGAAGAAATGGATAAATATTAGAAGTTTATAATTAATGAATTTAGTTTAAATTAAGAAATTTAGTTAAACAAAAATTATAAATATAAAGATCATGTTGGTTGACAACTACTGAATAGTTAAAGTTTTACTTTTACAAAATAATTGAATATACATAATTTAATTTTTTTAAAAAATATAGAATTTAAAATTTGAGTTAATATATAAGTAGTTTAAAATGATCTCAACCAAGTTAAAATTTTTTAAGTAAATTGAATAATTAAAGTTTCCTATGTTTACAAAGTAACTCAATATACGGAATTCAATTTCTTCAAAAAAATATGGAATTTAAAATTCAAGTTGATATATAAGTAGTTTAAAATTATTTTAATAGATTGAAAATGGTTCTAACTAATAAAAAATTTTAAAGTAATAATTAAAGTTCATATTTTTATAAAGTAATTTAATATACGAAATTCTAAAATAAAATTAATGTATAAGTTAGTTTAAAGTTGCTTTAATAGATTGAAAATGATCATAACTAATCAAATTTTCAAGAGTAATTAAAAAAGAAAAAATTATAAGAAATTAGAATAATGTAAAATTCAAGTTGATATATAAGTAGTTTAAAATTATTTTAATAGATTAAAAATAATTCTAACTAATCAAAAAAATTTAAAGCAATAATTAAGGTCTCATACTTTTACGAATTCAAAATTAAATTAATGTATAAGTTAGTTTAAAATTATTTTAATAGATTAAAAATAATTGTAACTAATAAAAAATTTTAAAGTAGTAATTAAGTTTTCTACTTTCAAAAAGTAACTTAATGTGCATATTTTAAAATTAAAATTAAATATATAAATTAGTTTAAAGTTATCTTAATAGATTGAAAATGATCACAACCAATTAAAATTTTGAAGAATAATTAAAAAAGTAAAAATGCTAAGAATTTAGGATGAGAGGTTTGTAACTATAAGAAAGAAAGGGTTACATTATTATTATTATTATTATTATTATTATATATAATATACAAAATTTAAAAATTAAAATTAATGTATAAGTTAAGAAGTTAGCTTTAATAAATTTAGTTTAAATTAAGAGATTGGATACACAAAAATGATAAAGATAAGTAGTTTAAAATGATCCTAATAGATTGAAAATAATCTTAACCAATCAAATTTTTGAAGACTAATTAAAAAAATAAAAACTCTAAAAAATTAGAATGAAAGGTTTGAAGTCATAAGAAAGAAAGAGTTACATTTCTATAATATATATATAGATGAGAATATTATAACTTTAAAAAAAATTATATATTAATGGATAGAGTAATTGAGTTAATAATTAATTAGAAGGGCGTATATTTGCTAAGATTTGGTTGCATTCTGCTGGTGGCGTGTAGCATCAAACAGACGCAAGATCACGATTAAACCTATTATAAGTCGAAATCAATGAATTATCCTTTCCTTTGGTTTCTTCTCGCGAGTCGCGACATGAATATCCGAAAGAACAAAAGAAAAGAGAAAAGTCAACATCATTTGACAATTTATTTTCTCACGTTGCTTTTGCGTGGAATGTACTGATCAGCACTCTCAGTCTACGGGTGGTGGACGCGTCTTCGGCCTAACATTTGAAAACAAGGCTCGTGGGAAATGAAATGTTCCCCACATTTTTTAGCGCTAAAATTCATATTATCGAAATTAATGATGTCGAGATATAGTTTAAAAAATACCGGCGAAATTTTATTATGTATTTGTATAATTTATTTTTATTTTAAATATAATTATTTATTTAATCAAAAAAATATTATTATTGAAACTTACAAAAAAATCCTATCATTAAACAAATACTTCAGTACTTTTATTTTTTCTTCAAAAATAAAAAATATTGATCATTTAGAATTGAAAAAATAACTAATGTACTTTTAAAAATTAGATATTTAATATGTTATGCTCTTAAAATTTTATTTTACCGTTATAACTTTTAAAATTTTTTGTTAAACTCATAAGATTTAAAATATTAGATATATATAAAATAACGACACATATTAATTAGACTTTATTTATTAAATAATTTTAAAAAAATTTAATAAAAAATTATAAATTATAATATATTAAACACTTAATTTTTAAAATTAAATTAATTATTTTTATTTAAAATTTTCTTCTTCAAAATTTTCGCTCATCTCCTCTCCCAAATTGCCACGTGCCGTTATACATTTCTAGTTCTCTGTAGAGCTTTTTACTTTTTTATATTTTTTATATAATAAAAATTGATGTCGTAACAGTAACAAAGAGGACATGAGGAGAGAATTGGGATCCAATTTTTACTGATTTGAAAAGGCCGGTGCGGTGGAGAATGAAGATTGATAGTCAAGATCTGAGAGGGGGAGACTTGGCTGATACGTACAGTGCCGTAATGCCAAGTTGTTCGGAAGCTAATGGTACATTGTCATTTTTTTCTTTTTTGCGGGGTTAATGGTGCATTGTCTTTCTTTAGGTACTCGCAGTCAACATCCAACAAATGAGGGTTCGACACCCAAAGGTTTTGAACGCCAGCAAACTGGACAAAGTAGTACTACGATTCTTCTCCCTCGCCCCCTTCTTCGTCTTTTGTTTTTTTTTTTTTTTGGGTGCAAAAGATTATTTATTATTATCAAGAAGATTCATTCATCGTCTGTAGCCATAACCGACAGTTTAGCAAGAGCCACGTATTGAATTCTTTTAGTGCGTACTTTACATTTTTTAAAACAAAATATTAAATATTAAAAAATAAATTACACATTAAATAAGAATGAGATTGGATGGATTTGATTTTAAAATTAAATTTAAAATTTTAAATGTAAGATTTATATTTTTCTTATAAATAATTTAACTTTTACGAAATTCAAGATAAAAATCTCAAAACCAAACTCTATCCAATCACACTCTAAGTATATCATTAATTTATATTAAGTTCTATAATAAAATAAATTTAAATACACGCACAATTTCCTTTTAAGATCATGACGAGTTAGAGGACTTCTTTTCCGAATTTGGACCAAAAGAACCTTTTCTCTTCTTCTTCTTCTTTTTTTTTTTTATTTTTTTGGGTAAAAAGCATTCTATGGAGTTGTAATTATTTTGGTGATGGAAAGTAGTATAAATGGCCAACTAGCAGTGGAGATGGGACATTGACTTTATTAGCGAAAAAGAGACCGAAATGCTATACCTTTTAATATTGTTTTGACTATGTATTTTCAAAGTCGTCTAAGAGACGGCCATTCATTTTCCAACTCCGTGTCCCTTCTATCATAGATCCATAGAAAACTTCACTTGTTTTCTGCAAATTCACAATAGAAAGTCTCTTGATTTATGTAAAAGCATAGAGAACAGTAAGCAATAAATGGGGTGGTGGCGCAGTTGGCTAGCGCGTAGGTCTCATAGCAATAAGAGTAATCCTGAGGTCGAGAGTTCGAGCCTCTCTCACCCCATTAATTTTTAATTTTTCCTTCCTTATTAATCTTTATTTTTGACCTTTTAAAGGATTATGGTTAGGAACTATACGCATTATTGTAATGGGCCGAATCCCAAATGCAACCAACTTTTCCATTATGGACTTTAGGAAGCTTAATAGGCCGATCCCAATTGACTGATTGGGTAATCGTGGCTGATTCTTACATGATCAACTACTCTACTTATTTTCAAAGTATTTGCATGGAGATGAAACCATTTTGCATCCACTTAGAGGTTGCAGTAGGGGTGAAACAGAATATCTAGTGAACCCAAACTTTGGCATGAATTCTACTCCCATACCGAATGTTCCAAGTGGATTGATTTGAATATGAGGAAAAAGTGGAGAAGGAATATTCAGCAAAGAGAGCGGAAATATAATTTTAAAAAAATTATACGACTACTGTGGAAGAGAAGAAACAAAATTTTGTTTGACGATGATGGGGATAGTAGAACCCCTAATGTTCTTGCTAGGCTAATATGGAATAGAGCAGATGAAGTCCTCAAATCCCGCGTTTTATAATATGTACACTCGTTTTTAGTTATAATACTGCACACAAATCCCATTTTGCGGGTAAGTGTTCGGCTAACATAAATTCCAAATCACCCCACTTCTCTCCCTTAACCTCAAGAGCTGCCATGTCTCCTTACATATCTCTCCTTTTTTATCTTCTTGAAAAGCTCCTTTGTGTTTTGGAAAAACAAATCTCACGATCACACTTACTGATAACCTTCTTGGTGCTCAAAATTCAAGGTTTAGGTATCATACGTCTCTTCAATCTCGTTGGTTCCTCAGATTATTGGATACCTTTGCACACAGTACGTCATCTTTGATCATGCTTGAAATTTTGCTCATGTTTGCTTTTCAAAATCAGTTTTTACTTACAATCCTCAGCGTACGTGGAAAACAGCTATTAATTAAACTTGTTAACTCAGTCCTTCATTGCACCGAGGACCCCAGGCTATTGTTTGCCTAAAACTCTGAGCGCCAAGAAGATGTTTGATTCCCTAAACTTGAGATCTGACTGCCAAGAATGGGGTAAATTATCCGGAGCGGGTAACATATTGGGGGGGTCCTCTACATGACAAATGAACTTCTTCCTTGTGATATTTCCTGTCAAATCTATCATTGGCTTTTGACTTTCCTGAGCAAGCATGCACTTGGAGCATCTCCATATCCCTGCATTCCCCTTTCCCCTTTTCCCTTCTTTTATCTGGTTTATCCATCTGATTCGTGACCAATCATATTTGATTCTCAGATCAAAGTAGACAAAAATTTCGACATTATTCATTGTTTTATTATGAGAGAATTAATGGTCAATATGAGTGATAATAATAAAGTCGATAGTGCAAATTAAGCCATAGAACTTGAACTGGAACACTAGTGTTTCATGTGAATCTTATTAATACAGTACTACATAACTTAGACAAGTTCAGACTTGCCACTTTCCATAACTTATAAGTTCATGCATACTAGCTATATCTTCTATACACATACTCGGCCTCTAGCTAGATATAACATATACTAGAGCGCCATCTCATCAACTCTTACACCATCTTTAAGACTCACTACTATCATAGCAGTAGCATCTGATCAGTAACAGTACGTAGGAGATTTATAAGGCTATTATTCAGATGCCATGCAGTTGCATTAGAGTTGCACCACCACATAGATGGTCAGTTGGGGATTAGCTTAAAGGGAGGCTTCACCAGTGCTGGTGCTGGATCATATCTTCCGTAGTCTTTGGTGTTAGCTCTAAGAATCCTTTCGTGAATTTCACTCGCTTCCTGTGTATATATATTTTCAAACCATCAACACAGCAGTGATACTGTTAAACTTCTCAGAACAAAGAAACAGAAAAGGTTCATATGTAATTCAAGAGAAACGACCACGGTGCTAGTGATTCTTGTGTATGTCGCATGCAGTGCAGAAACCATGATCATCGTTCACGACACCGTGCATGCTAATTTTGGAAAGTTTACAAGGAAGAGAGAAGATCAAGGATTTGGGCTAGCAGGAGAGAACAAACCAATATGGGAGTAACATGTAAATGCATCATGAAAGTTATGGTACAAGTACAAAGGGGATTCGCCACTACCAATTCGTACTAGTTAATTACGTGATCTTTTAGAAGTGGCATAAAGTGAACAGTTAGTAACTGAGACATGGTTAAACTTTAGTTGATCTTTTCATCATTTGCAGGGCCCTTGATTGATGTTTAAAAGCTCACGTTAGTCCAACTATAGACCCACTTATCAAGAAACGGACACACACAGATTGACAAACCTCATGAGTTGGTTTCACTTCTTTCTCTGAGTTGCTTGCAAACCTCGATTGTCGACCTGCAAAGGATAAAATTCAGACTCATATCATATCCCGTGCATGAGAGGAATGTCTTCCAACTATAGCTGCACGAGAGAAACCCGTTCCTTGAAGCTTGACATCAGCTATATATGGCTTAAGCATATATAGTTTCTCCGATATGCAACGTTCGATAACAGTTCATCTAAGTAAGATACTGTACATTGACCTAGAGAGAACAGAAGCTCTACTGCTAGACAGGAGATTTAGCATTGTCAGAAGTAAACTTTACCTGCAAATGAAGAAGACAAAATAGATGCAGAAATGAGAAGAAAGAGAAGAGCAAGATTCTTGAGAAGCATGACACCCATTTTCAGCAACTTTAATCTCTCTAAGGCTGAGCTCTTTTTGCTTACTTAAAAGAGCAGAACAAATGATGCCCTTCTTTCTATATTGAACAATCAGAGGGGGAGAGTGCCTTATATTATATTTTATCACTGAACCCTAAAGATAAGAATAAAATCATAGTTTACTCTAAAGAAGTCCATCCAAAATAGCTTTTAGTTTAAAATTCGAAAAGAAAAGGTAAGACACACCACTTTTCTTTTGTTGGTGCACCAAGTCTTCGTTTAGTTAGTGGTTTATATAATAAATCGACAGTAAAGTTCATGGACCCTTTCAACCAATATCAGACTGCCCCTCAATTTGCTGTCTTAGCATGGGACTCAAATAGTTGCTGCATTTTCACCGTCTATTACTGATCACAGGGAACGACTCAGAAGTCAGAACCACCACCAATGTCTTGGCATGCTGCACATTTCTAATCAGAGCGACTGTTTCTTATTAGTACTCTGCTCTGAGGGTAAACCTCTCTTGTTGTTTCGATGTCAACGCCAAAATCTTCTGTCGATTCAATGGTGAGGTAGGCCATAACTGAGTTTCTCACCATTGAAATTGAACAATTGGTCATATGAAAGTCTGAAATAGCCATCCAATCAAGCAAGTCAAGTTGTTTTTTTTTTTTATATACATTGAAAGGATAAAAGAATGTAAATTGAATTTAAGATCTATCATCTAATAAGCGATATTTCTAACCAATTAAATTATCATATTATTACTTTAGCAAGTTCTTAACTTAGTCAAATTTCAATATAGTCTTTCTAAAAATATCTTAATACATTACTAAATATATCTAATAATTCTAAAAGCATTATAAACATATCAATATCATATTTAGAAAATCTCATTTTGCCACGTCGATTGCTAACAGATTTTTTATAAGAAGGATAAAAGTGTAGTAGGATTTGGCTGCTTCCAATAAATGAATGTACAGAGAGATAAATTAGGGTTATGTAGGCAGTTGATGATCAGTTTTTTTTTTTTTTTTGGGGGGGTCTCTGCAACATGAATTAGGTTTGGTATAAAATAGTTTTGTGAACTGGTAGTGCTTTCAATTATCCGTAACGACAAAGACAACGCACCAAATACAACTTTGAAAGGACATTGGTGGAGGAAAAAAGGAAGCACTATCGCCCTTTCTATATTCATATCCGCTCTCTGTCTGTTCCAATTTCCTGAAGCCACTGGCACGACAGCTTCCCTAAGCCCTGTTTAGTGTCTTATCTTATTCTTAAACCATCGACCACAATGCATCGATCCTTCTTCTTCTCTCGCACTTGGCTCCGTAATTTTTCGTGCTTCTCAAATTAAATATCTTAGGTATAATCTCTCTTCTTCAAACTAAAATGTCCACTTTTTATTCAAGAACATAGACAAATATTTAATTCTAAAATAAGAAGTATAATGTATAATTGAGATTCCATATCATTTTTTTAAAAAAAAAATTATGTTATTAGTCTTCCTTATTCTCTCACAAATGATTAATTTTTTTTGAGATACCAGAAGCAAAATTTGCAAATAGAAATCCAACCGAATCCCACTTCTTGTGGGTAGTTATGTATTTAGACTAGTTTTCATTTTATACTTGTTTGAAAATTATAAAGAAGTAGTGAATTTGTTTGGGATAGAAAAGGTACGACGCAAAATGAAAAAGAAAGAAAAAATGTATTGATTTTTGTAATAAGAATCAATCCAAACTTTTACGAATAGAAAATGGAAATAGGTGAAGTTTTCTAGCTTTGGTTGTACCATTGTTTTGGAGCGAGCAGTCTTAGAATGTGTAGAATGATTCCTGCATCCGTGCCAAAGTTTCTTTGCTTTGCTTTTAAGTGGAAAGTTGAAGGTTCCTCAAATATATGGCTTTGTTATTCATGGATTGGAACTTAAAAGTATGCTGCCTAGCTTCTTTCTTGAGGGCTGAAGCAAGCATATGCAGTATGAAAAATGAACGTATCTGTCGAAATTTATTGGTTAACGTTTATGTAAACCACCATATTAGCTGCCGTATTCGGCAAAAGGTTTATAATCTTTGCAAGAATGTTACACTCATCTTGGCTGTTTTAATCTTTAGTGGCCAGGCAAGGTTCAGGCCGATATGCTTGATAGTTTTATTTCAAAGATAGATTTGTATATTCAAAAGCTTCTTATTTCTCAAATTAGGGAGGAGAGGAGGTTAACAAGCAAGCAAGAAACTCAGAAAATCACTGACACCATCCTTAATCAAATGGAAGGAGATAAGTTCAAAATGTTTAATGTATACAGATTTCTATGGTTTCACCATATCTCATTACAAAGCATGGCTAAAAGATATCATGAAGTTCTGAAACCAAGTAACACTCACCACACCAACTATCCGGAGTGTAGGCACTAACAGCTAGAGTATGAAGCACACAGGAGTCCATTTTCAATATCTCTGCAGCTCACGGAAAGCTAATATCTGTTCAGAAGGAATAATCTTCCCGACTTCTATAAAGTTCAATCTTCTAGATTTCTAGGTTTTCACGCCGCAAACTGGTATCTCTTGTGTATACTGCTTTGGCACCCTGATAAACGACAAAGAAAACACTTTCTCACGTGTGTGTGTGTGTGTGAGAGAGAGAGAGAGAAGTGATGCAAATATATGTCATTGATCTACCAACACTATTGGCGAACACTTGAATGAATACTTATTTTCAACAGTGACATCTTCAGCTCTAAAAACAAAATAGTAGTAATAATAAATGTCCCCAATGTAATATCCGCAAAAGGCCATTCCATGTTCAATGCCTCCTAATACTCTTTGTCACTGGATAATACATAGGGGTTTTGCGATCATGAGAATAATTCAAAACCATCACTTTGGTCTTTCCCTGCCCCAAAATAAGTTCCGACATTTGTGGATAAATGTTTCAACCAACTAACAGGCATAAAATGCATCTTACTCTTTTAACGACTTTGGTCTTCTCTGCCCCTAAATAAGTGTGTTTGTAGATAAAAAGTCCAACCAACTAATAGGCATAAAATGCATCTTACTCTTTTTAACTCTTCTATTTTGTTTCGAAGTTTCCCAACTAAGTACAAATTTATGTGAGGTAACAGAAATAGAAATGTTAGAATCTGGCAACCATAACATACTTGGAAAACTGTCCCTAGCTTTTTCATAGCTGTAGCCCGCAGCTTCAGCACATCCTTTGAGACGCTGGGATCTTTAAGCACCTGATATTAACCCAACAGGAAGACAGTATGTCAATTTTCAGAAATATTAAATAGTCCTTATTCCAAGATATAGATGCTCAAATCTTAAATACTACAATCAGGGCACAGAGTATTTTTCCGTAAAAAGATCCTGGAAACCCAAGACAATTTCATAGTAGATAAAGCATGGCCATGAAAACCCACAACCACACGTATCATCCGTGCCACTCATTACCAATCAGAAACAGTAAGTAAGCCAGCAATTACTTTGTATAACACTGGATTCAGTGAGAATGGGAAGAAAAGCAAGCTACGAATCACTTGCTTATTCACTAATCTTTTTAAGATTTATATGCCTCTACATCAGACGATTAGCCAAGCAACAATAGAAGTGGACCTTGGTAAACTGCCCAATTAATGGCTAATATTGCAGTGCCTGAATAATAGCTAATGTAAAAGAAGGGGTCCTCTGATCTTTCCTAACAAAATCCTTTTCTGTCCCTCTTAAGCTAAACAAAGGTGATTAAATATTTAAAGTGCTTAGTAGGTAGGCAGTTCATGTCATCATTGAAATACTACAGAAAGGGCACAACTTACAGCTTGGCAGACACGAGATAACGTTTTCTCAATATCTGCCACATTAAGGCGCCAAAGGGAATTGACAACTATTTCTTCTTTCTTGTCTTCAAGTGCTTTAATTACACTCTCATCGGAGATTTCTCCTTGGTTTGACCTCTTCACTTCCTCTTGCACACGAATTAGGGACACGGCACCTGAAATCAGAAAGAAAAAATTAGTCATCCGTAACAACAGTTAAATAAAACAACAGTATTTGACATATGTAAGCCTTATCACCTGAAGCTGCCATAACTTCGGATTTTATCCGGTGTCCTTTATCCCTAACCCACTCAGCTAAAAATGGAACCTTCATGAGTTTGTCCTTCCCAAGTTCTCTTGCAGCTTGCCTAGTATAGATGTAACCAATAGTATGCAGCATAGCCTCGCCAAAAGCTGAAAAAGGTCCATTTTTTGGCTGTTAGAAGTTCACAGGATTAAGTATGCAAAACATCCAGAAGAATCAAATCATCTTCTGATGTAAAATTGGGAACCCAAATGATAAAAGTATAAAGCTTCTTAAGTGCAGCCCTTTGGATTGCCAGTCAAACCTACAGGAGAGAACATTTACTTCGGTCTATCTGAGAAACAACATCAATGTTCAGAAATTAAACACGTGGTATGTTATCTAATCTATACAGCAAACAAATTCATATTTCATCCACAATTAAGACTTCTCTCTGTTAAAGAGGATACAAACCCTGGCTATGACTAAGAAAGACTTCACATGCAAAGCTATATGATCCAGTGCAAGTCCAAATGAAGTGAGGTCAACAGGGGAGAAATCTTGTAGACTACAGCTTGAAGTAGAGAACATATGCGTCATATTCAAATTCACAATTTCTTGACTGTGATCTGAAGCATTCCTCAATTAGACTAAGTTGCAGATTACAGGGCTGTAAAATTCAACTTCTTTATGAAAGCAGTAAGTTGTCGCGAACTTCACCGTTTTGCATTTGTTCTACAATATTGGAGAATTTCAAATTTAGTTTAACAAGTTTGAACTGGGATGTGCTACCTACAGGTATAATCTTCATTGGTGGGAGTACAATGAAGCATCATTATAACACACAATTTGGTTGTATACCTATGTTTCTCCTATTTATAAGATATGCAAACTGCAAAGTGCAAAAGATGCAAAATCTGAAGGTTGCAGTTTATAAGATATGTGAACTGTACACATTTATTGCTTACTGGGGATATCGGTACCTTTTAACTCATTATTTCATTACATATTTGGAAAAATATAATGCAGATCCCAAGCTACAACTCCTTGCATTTCTTAGCATAAAATATTTTAGATGACATGTTGGAGAAGTGAATTTGCAACTGAAAATAATGGAAAGGTAATACCAGCATGAGAAAGGCGACCGGCTTCTGCTTTTGCCCATTCCACAAACTCCTGAGATCGACCTTCAACAAAAGGTTGAAGACGATCCTTCAGATTGTGTATGAGCTTCTCTTCTCTTTCCTTTTGTATTGCCTATGCAAGAAGGTTGCTGCATCAGAAGCTTACTTTCAAGGTAGCACGAGACAAGCACAATGAACAACAAAAGTACCTTCATCTTATCCTGCAATTTCTGTTGATCTTCAAAGTCTTCAGCATTTTCAATCTCCACCATAGTAGTAGCTAACAGAAGTTCACCAACATAATCTTCAAAGTAATCACTTCCAAACAGCATTCCAAATACAGTGGAAGGGTCCACCATGGCATCCCTGATTAAATGGAAAAATAATATTATGATGATGATAATATAAACTTGGTTTTAGTTAGGTTAGATCACAAAAATGCAGTAAGATCAATACATTAGGAGGTCTCAAATAAGTATATGTTAAAGTCCCTCACTTGGATTTATCAATTTGTCTATGTTATCAATAAAAGCACCAGTTACATACAGTGCCAGAAGAAGTGAATAGTCTGAAACTCTATTACTTCCCATCATTGCACAAAATAGTTGCATGTCACATTGAAAAGCTTTCACCAGAATAAGCAACCCAATTAAACAGCGGAAAAAGCCCATAGCAATAATGCAAACACCATGGTAACATATGTAATGTTTTTCTTTGTTTGGAGAGAGTTAGCACATACGTTGGTACTCCATCTTTTCCATATTTGTCATATACTGTACGCTTCTCTGGGTCGCTCAAGACTTGATATGCCTCCCCAAGTACCTTCATGCAGACTTGACCACATAAGTTTCAGCGGATAGTAGATGTGATAATACCAAATTGTGAATGTTGAAGTATATGGCTATTTCGCATTTCTAAGAAGCAACACCAAATGTACTAGAAAGATTGAGCAGGCTGGGATCCATTGATATTTTGCATGTCTAGGTTGAAGTATACAGCTATTCAACAAATTGAACTATATAATCATAAATAAAGAGCTGTGTACCTGGAACTTATGAGCAGCTGTGGGATCATCAGGATTTTTGTCAGGGTGCACTAACCTTGCCTAGAAGGAAAAAAATCAAACGGTACATAAGTTATTCTAATTGATAGAGATATTTCAAACCTACTATCAAGTTACCATATAAAGAAAACAGAAAACCCAGCAGTGATAATGAAGAAATATCATAAATTCAAATTTCTTGGAGTCTTCACATGACATTGCCTTCTAAATATAACTGATTGTGCTTACAAGAAACGAGCGGTCCACTTCCATCCAACCTTATTTACTAAGTTCTCTTATTGAACTGGTAAAAACAGAAAAATTTTACCTATATGAAGCAACAACTTCAAGGTCTCACCTTAAGGTAATAAGCCTTCTTTATTTCTGCAGGTGGTGCATCTACGCTGACTCCCAGGATATCATAGTATTCAGTTTCCTTCGCCATAGCTGACAAAAATACAATTTTATTAACTACTTCACAAGCTCTTTAGTTCCACAATCACTCAACTGAGGAAAGAAAGAAGCACCCAGTTACACAATAAATCAAGCACAAATGAAACAACTGTCTCCATAACTTGCAACACTAACATATAGAAGATGCTAAGTTTCAATCACAAGCAAAAGAATTATGGATCATGAATTGCACCCACAATATATTTACATATCCATTTGGATATCCCCAAAAATACAGAAACAAACTAACAGAACGCAAGAATAACAAATTTGAATCTTTGTAATAACTGCAAAGATCACAGAGAAGATTCTTATATTTAGACTGATCAGAGCATAATCTTCAGAAATAACAAACAAAACCAAGTATAATTGAAATGTAAATTCTGATGAACGAAAACAGTGAGCAAAGAATTGGGATAATCTTCAAATTGACAGCTCAAACTAAACGGACAAAAACAAGAACACCAAATTAGCACTAAAACAAGGGTAAAAATGGCCATCATACCACCATATATTCCAATAATTGTACCTGTAAGCTCAAATTTGGAAGACAGAAGCAACTAATGCCGAGATATCCGATAGAAAACTGAATTTATTTAAGGAATAAATATAACGCTGCGGAGCGCCTCGTTGGATTGGCTTACTGATCCTCCAACAACTACTTAGCGGCTATGTATCTGCAGAAATAGATATCTCTGGGACTTCCGAAAGAAATTCCGAGATGGTTTCGGTTCTTGAATCTTGCTAACGTTTCTGCTTATCTTCTTGTTTTGTCCCGAGTTTGAAATTTCCTCTCTAGCGTTTCGCAAGTTTTCCAGAAGTAAAAAGAGGAGATGGACCCAGGTCTCGGATCGAAATCTAGGGTGTTCAGCAGTCCGAAAATGGAATCAATTGAATCAAATTTCTCATTCAATTTTTTAATTATTTTCGGATTGGTTAATCTAAAAAAATTTGTATAATTTAATTCGATTTTTAGTTTTAATTCTCAAACAAAAAATTGAACTGAAATTTTAAATTTTAAAAAATAATTATTAATACATTACAGAAATGTGTTTAATTAAAAATCAAATATTAAAAAAATTTTATACATGCATTTTCATAGTCCATTCTTCTTCTTCATTCTTTTTCTCCTCTTTTTTTTTTTCCTCTTTTCTTTTGGTTTGAAACCTATTTAGATTGGATTTTAAAAAATTCAATTCAATTTAATTTTTAAAAAAATTACAAAATTAAATAGATAACCGAAAACTAAACCTAAAATCGAATAAATAACCTATTGAAACCCAGTCTAGTCCTTCATCCTCTATAAAATATGACACCCTACCTTAACCACATAAACACGTACTTTACTAAAATGTGTCCTAACCGCGTAATGTGAAGCAGAGGGTGTGCCCTTCAAATTCACTGGAAAAAAAACCATTGGGTGAGTTTTTCTCGCCCAAAAAGGTTTACCATCCGCAGCAATAAGTATATATTATCTGTTTTTATCTAACATGAAAAAATATTTTCTAGTTCATTTTTAATTATTAATTTTTTTATTTGAGAATATTCTTTGATATAAGTTTTAAAGTTACCCTTATTTAAACATTATAATTCACAAAAATAGTTTCTTAATTATTTTTATTTTAAGCATGTCTTTTAATTTTAATTTTTAAAATATATTTTTTTAAAAAATACAATTATTATCGCAAGTTCTATGATATAATTCAATTAAAAGTAAATGTGTTACATATATAAATTCAATTTGAACAAATTTGTTATTGGTTCGAATCCAATCTTACACGCCACTTTTTACAATATGTGTATGACTTATTTGTGACCGTTTGATCCTTTTTTTTAATCTAATGATTGGAAATACTTAAGAATATCTTAAATGACAATTGTTCAACTTTGTGAATAATTGAACAATTATTCACACACTTAGAGAATAATTGTTTACATTTTGTAAAATAATTATTCACTTGAGTGTGTGAGCAATTATTCTGCAAAGTTATACAATTATTCTCCAAGATACTTTTAAGTATCTCTAATCGTTGGATAAAAAAAATTAATCGTACAATCACAAATGAGTCTTGCACATACTGTAAAAAGTAGTGTACAGGTTTAGATTCGAACTCATTTGTTATCGATACACCTTACTTAACACACTCAAAACATGACTGCAATCTGACTTAGCATGACAGGACAAAATCCCCTCGCCTATCCAAGACCTAAATCTTCGGATGTTGCACCTCAACCACTTGTAGGGGTGTTCATCGATTTAGTTTGAAGAAAATTTAGTTTTATATTTTAGAGAAAAATTAAATTTTTAATTTTTTTTTCAAAACTAAAACAAACCTAATTTACCTTTAAACTGAATTTTTTTTAAATTTAAATATGTTGGATTGAAAAAAATCGAAATATATGAAATTAAATATTTTAAATTTTAAAATAATATTAATTATACTCTAACATTAATTATAATTTAAATTAAAATCTAATTTAGTTTAAATTATTAATCTTTAAATAGTATTTGTAAAAATATACAAAAATTAAGTATTTTAAATTTTAAAAGAATCTTAATTAAAAACTAACTTAATTAAAGTTATTAACCTTCAATTATACTAAATTATTAATTTGAAAAAAAATTCAATTTTTTATTTGACTTAATCTGAACTAAAATTTAATTTAAAGATAAAAAATTAAAATTTTTTAAATTAAACAAAAAATTAAATTCAATTTAATTCAATTTTTAAATTTTCTTTAAATAATTAACACCCTTTGCCACTAGCCCTCACCACCCTACGTACCTCCGGTCAGTGCTCCTTCGGCGTCTCCCCTGAAGACAACCTTGCTTCTTAACTGCCCGGTGAGCCATGGCCACGTCCTTTGACTGCACACGTCGGCTCAGAATTCATTTTTCTTAAACATTTCTGCCAAATTTTTTAGTATTTGAGAATTTTTAATTTAAAATTTATATTAATTAATTATCAATGAAAAGAAAAATATAGTCAAAATAAAAATTTTAAAGTATATTTAGATTAAATTTTACTTCGAAATTCAATATAATTAGATTATACTTATTCTCTCATAACAATTTTTATTTTTATAAAATATAAAATAAAAAATTTTAATACTAAATTCTATCTAAATACACTCACAAATTTTTTAAATGAAAAAAAAAATCAAATACACTCTCGACTTAAAAAGTTTTCCGTTTATGAGCCCTTAGGCAATTATTCCGTCCTGAGTCTTGACTTTGACTTCGTTGGACTCGGGTCCTCAGGACCTATTGAAGGGTTTGGTCCACCAACATTACTACTTGATAGCTCTTCGAGAGATTTCAGTTTCTTAAAAATGGCCCAACAGGAAAACCCATTTTAGATGGATTCGACCCAAGCGGGACAAAAATGCACTTTTGTACGAGAAGACTGGGAACCGCAGGCAGAAGTATCCCCGCCGAAAATCCAAAGCCGGGGCAACTGTCACCAGCTCCTCTCGCTCTGCCGTCACTTGCGGCGCCATGGAAATCACCACGATGACCCAAGCTATGCAGCTTCATGCCCAGATTCTCAAGTCTGGCCCCGACCATGATGGTAATGCTTACGTTCAAAGCCAACAAAAACTCAGCAAGTTATTCACCTTCTCAGCACTCTCGTCCTCCGGTGACTTATCCTATGCCCGCCTCATCCTAAATTCACTCCGATCTCCTAACTCCTATTACTACAACACCATGATCAGAGCGTACTCGGATTCACCTGACCCTACCCAGGCCCTTCACTTTTTCCTCAAAATGCTTGACCGTCTGCAAGCAAATGCCCCTCGACCCGACAAGTTCACTTTTCCCTTTGTCCTCAAAGCATGTTCGAAATTGCGACGACGCCTTCTCGGAAGCCAACTTCATGGGTTAGCCGAGAAGTTGGGTTTCGGAGCGGATTTGTACATCAATAATGCGTTGATCCATATGTATTCGGGTTGTGGCGTTTCGGAGTTTGCACTGAAGGTGTTTGAGAAAATGATAGAGAAAGACGTGGTTTCTTGGACTTCTATAATTGACGGACTTGTGGATAGTGATAAACCCATTAAGGCTATTGAATTGTTTGAGAAAATGGTTGAGAATGATATTGAATTTAATGAAGCAACAGTTGTCTCGGTTCTTAGAGCTTGTTCTGATACTGGTGCTCTTAATATCGGGCGGAAAGTTTATGCCTTGGTTAAGGAAAAGCAGCTTAGGTTGGACGGTAAAGTTAGCACGGCACTTATTGACATGTATGCAAAATGTGGATGCATAGATGTTGCAATGGCTGTGTTCGATGAAACAGTGAACAAAGACGTTGTTGCCTGGACGGTGATGATTGCTGGTCTTGCCAATCATGGGCAGTCTGAAGAGGCCATCAAATTATTCGAGCAGATGAAGAATCTTGAGATAAAGCCAGACGAGAGGACACTGACTTCTGTTTTAGCAGCTTGTAGAAATGCAGGTTGGGTTAGTAAAGGCCTGGCCTTTTTCAGAGGTATGAAGAAGTACAAGATAAGGCCTACAGTTCAGCACTATGGATGTATAGTAGACATGCTTGCTCGAGCAGGGCGTTTGGAAGATGCTGAGCAGTTCATTAAGAAAGTGCCTGTTGAACTGGATGCTGTGCTTTGGAGCACTTTAATATCTGCTTGTTATACTAGTGGAGATGTAGCAAGAGGTGAACGTTTGATGAAGCAACTTGAGCAGTTGAATAGTGAACTTGGAAATTCTGAAAGTTATCCTCTTGGAAATGTTTGCTCAACTGCAGGAAGACGGCTTGAGGAAGACAAGATTGTGGCATTGATGAACCGGAGAGGACTTTCTAAAGTCCCAGGGCACTGTAGAATTGAGATCAACTGCAAAATCCATGAATTTGTTGCAGGTGATTTGCAACATCTTGAAGTAGACAAAATTTATGAAAGTTTGGTACAAATAGAGGAAAACTTGGGAGGTAAAGGTTATGATCCGGAAAAATCTGAAGCTGCGCTTAGAATAGATAATGAGGAGAAAGGATTTCAACTGCTTCACCACAGTGAGAAGCTTGCAGTTTCGTTTGGGCTTACTCAAACAAGTCCAGGAACAACTATAATGATGGTGAAGAATTTGCGATGTTGTGAAGATTGCCACTCTTTCATGAGTTTATTGTCAAAGGTTTACCAAAGAGATATAATGATAAGAGACCGTGTTCGTATCCACCATTTTAGGAATGGAGAATGCTCTTGCCAGAATAACTGGTAACCAAGGAATATATTGGGAAATGTTAAAGGTGGTGTGCGTTTAGATCTATGGATTGACAACACAAAGCTCTTCTATCACCGGGGATCAAGCTAATGTACTTAACTTGACAAAGTCCTGGATTATTTACTGATATTCTCACCAGTTGCAGTACTAGAGCTAAAGAGCTACAGGCTTGAACCATCAAAATGTACGGCATTAGCTAATATGGAAATGCATGCTAAAATTCCCACCAATTCTTGCTAATGATGGAAGTTATGATGTCTTGGAGCTCTGTCTTGTTAACTTCTCTGTTCTGATACGCACGAGTCAATTTTCTGATGCATTCCATAATTTAAGTTGGCACCTTAAACGTCTCTGCCTTGCACAGGAATGTGAGCCCTATGTTGTTTTCTACACTAAGTTTTCACCAGGCTACCAGTCCATTAACGAGAACAGAACAAGCAATTAAACCTTCTCCTTGAAAATGATTCACTTACTGTCAATTTGTTACATGAGAGTTTGAAGGTTTTCTGACCTTACAATTGATATCCTGCTCAGAAACGTTTCTTCATGTGGTATTCTGCTAAATCTGAGGATTCCATCCCAAGCCACCTGGTATTACTTTCTAGTATGTGGTATTCTTCTAAATCTGAGGATTCCATGCCAAGATGCCTAGTATTACTCTCTAGTATAGCAATTAAACAAAGAAAGACCTCTTATCTGATCTCTTACACTCCACAAGATTACAATAGATGCTTAGACAAGGGAAGGATTTATCCAAGATACTGAACCTTGTCACACCTCGGTTTTAATCTTTCCTTCACTTGCAAAGCTTGGAGCTTGTCTGGTGGACTATGGAATAGTTTAAAGATTTCCTATAACATGTGCTGGACAATATTGTTCTTAGATGATGTCATGTTTTCAACTTAGTAATGTTTCCTCTGACTCTATTCTCCCCCAAAGACATCTAGAATTTTAGGCTACATTCTAGTTTGTATTTTATATTTCAGTTTGAGATGTTTAGGGTAAGCAATAACACTCTTTTCTCTACTTTAGCTCCTTGAAACGTTTCAGAAACAGCTTTCTCATGCCAGTTTTTATGTTCAATGGGGAGAGAATTTTGTTGAGTTTCTATTCTTGTTCATATTGCATGAACTATCGTTTATGAGAATGGGTCTATAATTATGATCCTTTTTCTTACCATTCGTAGGATGGGAGTGGGAGGGTTGTCGTTGCTGCTGCATAATTGCAACCCTGAAGGCTATGTGTTTTTCCTTCCTTTTTAACGTCACTCTTTTTTCTTTCTTCATTTCACTTAAAAGAATTAATAAGACAATGTTGGCAATGTTTACATATAGTTGGATGATATCGTAGAACCATTACTTGAACTATCCTTGTTGATAGATAGCTAGTGTATAGAGGTTATGCAAAAGATTTGATGATTCCTCCTGGCTTTGGGTATTAAGGAGGTCACTGTTCTAGTACAAATATATATGAAAGAATATCTCGTGTATAGGAGGAAGAAGCAATGATCTATTTTTACTATGGTGTATGCCTCTATGATTTCAGGATATCAGCTATACTTATTTTCTGAACCTATAAACGGTATCTGACTTGTTAGCTTAATGTTGATTGATTGGTTAGTTATGTTTCGTTTTGTTTGTCCTAGTTACTTGATGGTTTCTTATATCATAGAATTCCTGTTTTCTTGTACCAGAAAGGACTAGATTAAGAAAATAATGGTAATAAAAGCTTTCTGGTAGTGATGGTTTTCATATGCATGCTTACCAATTTATCTGTCACCTTTTCCAGTGGGTGTCAGGTGACTATAAAACATTTTGCTTATCTCGCGAGTTGCTTTTGAAAGGTTAGTTTACCATTAGGACTTTCTTTTTATTCTTTTCATTTTCTGGTGATAATTCCATTTGCTGACCTGTTTGTTTTTCCACACTGCTGCTGGAGTAATGAAACATGAATGTAGTAGAATTCAGATTGGAGCCCTTGGAATTAGGATCATTAGCGCTTTAGCATCTATATGTTTTGATACAGGAAAACACAAAGCCTGTATGTTCCTAAAACTATAAAGAAGGAAGAAAGAGGAGGGAAAGCCCTTCCCATTTCTATAACTAAATAAAATCTCTACAGGTACAACCTTGTTACTGGAACCTGAGCTCCCTTCAGTTGAAATGATGATGAATCAGTTGGAGAACCGTTTCCGGCTAAATATTTCTCTCTGTTTGATTGGTCTTCTATACTTACAAAATGCATTAAATAAGCCCTGGTACCTCCCTCTCTTTTGTTGTCGTCAACTTTTTCATGGTCAAGACTCCGGCCTCAGCCCAAGCACTTGACAGAAAAAACCAGAAAGAGGTCACCTTTTCCTGCATTCTTGTAAATCTTTCAAGAGCATTATTGTTCTGGCTCTGACAATCTCATAAAGGAATAAGGATGTGTTAACTATGTTACTTTTCTAATATAGTGTATGTACTGGAAAGCAAAAGCATGACATCAACTCTGCCCCTAGGTATTAGAAAATTTGTGGCCGCAGTAGGAGGATGCCATCATACCTTATTTTAACCTTTGCTTTACCTGCTTTCTAGCTTTAGCGCTAATTTAATCTTAGAGGGAGAGCGGTAGCAGATAACGAAGCTGAAGCTGAAGATTGTCTAAAAAATATTACTAAATTGCACTCCACCAATCAATTTACTTAGTACCTTTCTTGGTTGATTCAAAATGTAGAACTTGAAAAGGTTTGTGATAATCCCCTCCCCACCCAACCGAGGAAAAAGCTATAAAAGTTAGCGGAAAAAGGAAAGGGAAACAAATATTGTAACAAAGTTTATTAGAAATCTACAATGAATTGTATTTCCATAATAGAAAGAAAGCATCACAACTAGCGGCGAGTGGAAATTGCTTATTTATCCCATGCCTATAGACTAGACTTTTTTGTGGTACATTCTTTGTTCAGAAAAATACCCAGAATCAATTATCAAGAAGTCATTCCTATCTTAATTCCTTATTCTTGGGGCAAATTACGGGTGAGTTGAATTAGAAATTATAAAAGTCAATTATTTGTGAAAGTAGTGATTTAAAGTAAAATAAATAAATATTTTTTGAAGTTGGCCCTACGTATTCTGCTTTGGCTGAGGCTACATTGATGAGCTAATCTTCTGCATTCTTTCTTCCAAAATGGAAATTCAGTGTTCATTTAAACTTCGACGCATAAAGCAGATAACTTAAAGAAACAAAAATTAGGTATCCCCTTTATGCTGTTTAATTCTTTCTTAATATGAAAAGGTTAGGAAAAGTAGTAACTAAAACAAAAGTTGATCGTGTGCTCGTGGCTTAAAATCCTCCATTATATCTCTTAATTGCATCTTTTGCTAATCACAGGTCTTTTGTATGGTTTGTTGTTCAATCTTGGATGTCAAAGACAAAACAATGTGCAAAGCTAAATGCTGATTCCTTAATATAGTAAGAGCATATTTTGCATAAAGTTATGCTTTTATCTTGAAATGGTCAATATATTGTGGCCATCGAACTTACTTTTGTTGATAAAAAGATGTTATATTCCTGGTAATGAAATAGCCCTCTTGGCTTTATCTTTTTCTACGCATCACCAGTTACCTTCCTTCTTCCATTAAGAAATTCAAGCCCCAGCCCAGATTGCCAATAATGTAGATCCTCCACATTATGCACTTGCAAATTGCATCCTTTCATCTTTTCGATTACCACTGCCATTGAACTGCCATTGAACTTTCTAGCATACCTAAAAGTAGTGCTTTGATGCTGCATTTACCGAAGGACCACATAGTTGCATGTAAAACTGGCGGTTTGGGTTGGGATTGACTTTCCTTGCCTGACCTGGCTTCACCCCTACCATCTATCCCTATCCCAAAGAGTTATCTCAAGAACATTTTGGTGACACCGAAAGGAGCCTGCGGATTTTGGGGCCACAACAGTTGTTATGCGGATACACCTTTCACACACCATGCAACATTTTGGTTCACTGGTATAATATAGTATACTTTACCGTGTATAAATACTTACATATTCTATTCGGCGTATTATAAACAGTACTACTACACGGTATAGCGTACAATGACTAACGATGTACTGTTGCAGTTCTAAATCTAGGAGGCTGCTGTTAGTTCTGATATACCATGATTGACTATGAATCTTGCTCGAGAATTTTGTCTGTGCTTCTGGAAAAGTAAGTGTGTGAATCTGCTTACGGAACTATGAGATTATGACTAAAACATGACTGCCATTGTCTGCTTGTAATGGTTTGTTTTCTTTATGAAAGGAAACTGTGGCACCCAAAAGCAAAGTGGGTTGATGGCATTTCACTATTGTGGCTTTTAACTATTTCGTATTGTTTGTTTTCTTTACTGAAGATAGAGCAACAAAAGCTATTGGAATCAAAAGAAAAACCGTGTTTCACCGTGAAATCAACATGAACTGTAGATCCATTTGCAATGTGCTTTCTTCACGTGAGAGAGAAGTGTTAGAAAGAAGCATGAGGATTTCTTTCTTTCTTTTTTTCCTTTTTCACTTTGGAAAAATTTACCCATACTTTTGATGCTTTCTCGCCCATCTAAAGATGAAGTGATTTCACTATAACATCTTTCACTGTTTACCTGTCAAATGGATTAATTCATGTGCGCAAAAACTAAAAGGATCATTGATGCACATGAATTTCTCTAGGATGGTGCTGTAACTACGCCTCCACCCTCCCCCTCCGCACCCCCACCCCATCTTCATAAGGCCAGTCCAGGGGTCGAGCTCCATGAGTCTACACAAATGTACTTATGATAATAAATCTCAGATTGTATATCCTCACCCAACACTATCGCTCAAACTATCATTCTGCTATGAGGAAGTGCTCTATGGTCACGTCGCGAGGGGGCTGCTTGTCTTCTTTTTTTTTGTTTTTTTTTGTTTTTTTTTTGGTGGATAAGGGGTCTGCTTGTCTCGCTTGTAATAATTATGATTGAAAACGAACATTTTAATAATGAAGTGATGCTATTATCACATCCAGAAAGGATTAATATGGCAGTCATCTCAAGTTTACGTTTTCTCATCTATGATGTAACAATATTAAAAAACCTAATATTTGTTACCGCTATTTTTTTGGGTAAATATTACCGCAAAATCTTTTAAAAAAATAAGGATTTTTGGTTTTTTTTATTTTTTTTAAAATATTTAATTGGTTTATTTATATAGTATTTGGTCTAATCAAATACACAGTTGTGTCTCACTTCTTTTTTTACAAAAAAATTTATTTTCAAAAAACTTAAAACAAAAATTCTTTCTATCAAATACAATTCAAATACACTCATTTTTCTTTTAAAGCTACAATCACTATAAATATATTATCCCATCTTTTATTGTATTAATGGGATTAATTATGAATATAATAAAAAATATTTTATATTTATTTTTTTAATTTATACAAAAATAATCAAAATACCTTATATTTTAAAATAGATAGAAAATTTCTTCTTCTTTCTTATCGCGAATTTTCACATCCCATGATGCAACAGTGTATTGTAGAATATCTTATTTTTCCAAAGCATCAAAGCATGTTCTTCTCCTCGTGTTAAATTCGTACTTTGGAACTTAATGCAGAGATCTGTTGAGACTAATCTGTGGTATTTAATTTAATTTGGCGATGCGCTTTGTCTGCGTACTTGTCCTGATAACATTGTTCCCTGCACGTGCAACTAGTAAGGTTGCTGATTTCTCTCATTTGACCTCAAAGAAATACCTATGCGCATCACCATTCTGTCCTACATAGGTTTGAGTTTTATTAGTATTTTTTAATTTTTTATAAATTAAAGAAAAATAAAATTTTATCTATGATAAAATTTTTATTAAAATTTATAAAAATTTAAAATATTTTTAAAAGTGAAAAAAATTATATCTTAAATAGAACATTTAATTCACGAAAATTGCGAAAAATGTTCTCTTTTGGAAAGACGTGGACTATGAGGATGTTCATATGTAAGGCCCTTTTGGTTATTGCATTCCCATGTTTGAAGATCATCACTGGAAAACATTCCCAAAACGGAGATCATCGATAGTCCAGTCCTGAATTGATATGCATGGGTTGAAGGAAGGAGGCTGTAGTTTTTTTTTCCCTGTTTTGGCTGAGTAGGAGGCTATAGTTTGATTGCATCGCGTCAATAAGTCTATTTTTGTCATCAATGTGTGGAAAGTCAATTGGTTTTCCGAGCATTATTGGCCCAAGTGGTTCAGCTTTTGCCACTGCTGCAGAAGGAGGGTAGGTGTATACATTGAATTTGCAGCCGTTAAGTTTCCAATGGTGACAAATTTCTCTTATTTTTGCGCTTTCGGTCGTGGTCAGAGAAGTCCTCATCCAGCCCTTCACGAGTAGCACTGGTCAATATTTATAGCATATCATAGTTTACTGGCTTTCTATTTGTACTCATCATCTTCTTCTGATAGGTTCCAAATTCGGCAGCCATCAAAGAATCTCCCTCCTATTTATTTCCATTTGCAAGCGTCTGAGCTCCGAGACAGACACCCTTAAGAATGAGATTTCCAACCTCGCACATTATTGCGAATGGACGTCAAACTATAAATATCATAGTAAAACTTTTAGACATGTATTTTCATTCGGTGTCTTTAAGATTCTATTTGATTTTTTTTATTTGTTTACTTTTTAAGTTACAATTGTTTTTTTTTTTACAAAATTTATTTTTATAATTTTAAATATAATTTAATTAAAATTTTTAATTTAAATACGCCTTAAATATTTACGATGAAATTTTTTACTGTGCCAACAAAATATTCATTAATTGATTGCTCTAATCACGAAAGGCAAAAGCTTTCGTTGTCTAAAGCCTTGATTGAAATTGGCTTCTAGAAAAATATCTGTGGAGGAAGTGCCGTGCGTCATTTAAACTCGAAAAACTTCACGCCTATGCACTTGTTTTCTCCTCCAATCTCAACTCTCTCCAGAACCGAATAGTAGAGTTGAGAACAGAATTAAGCAAAAATAGTTAATGCATTTCTAGAAAGAGAGAGCAATTACATTAGACAAGTTCTTGAACCACACCAGAAAGACTTTTTTACAAGAACCCAGAAACCCTTGATTATCTCCCTCTACAGTTATTCCATACTAATGATGGTAGTTTTAAGCTTAATTATCTCAGATCCTACCAATGAGATTGAAGCATTATCCCTCTAATTCTACACACCAAAAAGTTTCATTTTCTTTTGATAGTCTTTTTGGAGGTGGACAGTGATCAGTAGCGCAACATATCTGCTGAAGCCATAAGAGGCTGGTTGACATAAAGATGATTCCAAGAATTGTTCAAGAAGCCATCAGCAAAGCCATAGGGCTCCACAGGATCGCCCAGACAACCACTGCTTGCATTGAGGAAATCGATGATCCCGTTAAGGGACTGTAGACTCTGGCTGAGCTCGTTCACCTGAGCCCTGAGGACTGAGTTCTCAGCCTCAACATTGAGATAATGCTGGGTGGTCACATTCATGCTGGTGATAATCTGGTTGTTTTCCTTTCTGAGCTGAGCCACTTGGGCCACCAGATCGTCCAAGTGCTTCTGCTTCCTCATCCGGGATCGCCTCGCCGATTCCCGATTCGATATCATTCTTTTCCTCTTTCTCTGATCCATCAACTGCTGAAGATCTTCATCAGAACCCGAGTTCTGAAGCCCAGACGACCCTGAAGATGTTCCGCTAGAGGAAGCCATGCAACGGCCCGCACAATTTTGCAAGAAGATATCCAAATAATAACAGCAGATATATAACGAGAGACAATCTTGAAATTTAGCAGGACCCAGACAGTAATTAACTTGAAAACAGTACTCTCAGGTATTTATCTATCTATATATATATATAGTTATATATATTGTAGTAAGTATATAATTCTAGTAGTACTTAGTATCAGAAAACAAATAAAATCATGAAATGTAATAAAACCAGTAAAGGAAGACAACTGAGAAGGATTGAACTAAATGGGTCCTGCGCCTATATGTGGAATTGATCATAAAAGTACCGGAAAGCAAGAGTTCACTGAGAATTGCAGACATGAATTTCAAATATCAAGAACAATATGTTGAGCATTAAGATGACTTTGGAAATAAACAGGGATGATTCTGAGAGAGAAACAGTGAAGTTGGCGACTTCACTATTTCAAGATCGAAGAAAACGAGAATTCCACAGAATCTTGTGGCCAAAATCTGATCTTAGACAGATTTCGGATCAACTCTAGAAGCTGTAGCTAGCTATGGCCGTTGGCGGAGGTTCAGAACCTGGGAAACTCAAAGGGGCAGAGTGATGCCAAATTCTGAACGAGTGAAGGAAGAGGGAAAGGAGGAGAAAGGGGAGTTTCCATGGCGTTTTGGTAAGATTTTATAGGAAGGAAGAGGTGATGAGCAGTGGCTAAAAAAATGTTCTAAAGAGCTAAAAATAAATTGAGAACTCAAAGGAATAAAAAAGAAGTTTGGAATCTACTTGCGAGAAAAAGTGGGTGTGGGGAAGGATGATGGGACATGTGGGGTGGGATGAGAAACCTCCACAACTGTCTTGATCCAGCTGGTAGGCAATATTGCAAGGTAAAAGGTTAAAATCATCACTCTCCAACTCCAACCTCGAACATTCAGAGGGAAAAAAAACACTGAACCTCAAACCAAAATGTGAAAACTACAGAAGCTGAAAACTTTGCAAGACCAAGAACTAAGGAGCCAGAACATCAATAGTCCAGTCGAACTGCTAGAGGTTTTCATTCGCAAAAATAATAGTATTCTACAACTGTAATTTTTAAAAGTTCAAATAGTAATAACAAAATTTATTACTCTCTTTGTTATATTTTATTTAATAATATTTAATTAAATTCAAAATTTTATATAAAAATTTAAATTATATTATAAAAATAATATAATATAATAAAAAATAAAAAATATATAAGTCTGTAAGTATTTTATATTAAATTTAAATATATAAAAATAATATATAATAATATTAGTAATTAATTAATAGTATAAAATATATTTTTTATAAAATATTAATTATTTTAAGATATTTTAATATAATAAAAAGATTAAATAAAATAAAACAGAAAAAATATTATTTATCTTTAATTATTTTTTAAAATAAAAATTTTTCTTATAAAATTTAAAATAAAAACCCATAATACAAGTTTATTTAATTTCGTTCTTAATGTTATTTGTTAAAAGATTGACATTTGTTATCAGTAAGCACAAACTTGTATTCTTTTTTTTTTTCGGACAAAGTTACCACGTTGTTGATTGTATGTTACCCCAAATCAAACCTTTTACCTTTTTCATGGGGAATCATTCTTGCATGCTAAGATATTTTTGCAGTGCATATAAAAGGAAAAAGCAAAAGCTACAAATTGGCGTGGGAAGGAATTCAATGCGGATGCCTTAGGACTTGGGAGAGAGAAAGGGGGGCTAACCCCACCACTAACAACCGTTGATGTCCTATGCTCCCTTCGTCAATGCCTTAACTTGATTTTATACAAAAATTTTAAAGATTTTTAGTTTCAACTATTTCCCTTAATGCTACTTCCGCTCTTTAAAATATAGGCCCTTTGAGTTCTTTTTTTTAAAATATTTGATTTTTATAAATTTTAATAATTATTTTTTTAGAGTTATTATCACTTATAAATATAATTTTCACATTCTCTCTCATGTTAGTAAAAAAATAAATTTAATTAATTAAGAATATAATAGAAAAATATCACTTATTTTTTTCTTCCTTAATCTATGTAAAAAATATAAAAATTAATATATTTTGAAGCAAAGGGAGTATCAAAGAAACCTTTGGAAAAATTCATGTAAGACTATATATTCATATTCCTTTAATTTCAAAATATAAGGTCATTTAACTATTTTCACATAGATTAAAGAAGAAAAATAAAAGATAATTTTTTATCATATCTTTAACTAATTCAGGTAACATAATAGAAAATGAGATAATTATATTTATAGTGGAGGTAGTTTTTTAAAAATAAATTTTAAAATTTACAAAAGACTAATTATTTTGAAAAAAGAGAAAAAGATCAAAGACTTTATATTTTAAAATAGAATGAGTATTATTTTAATAAAACATGTTAATATGAATAAAGTTGACGTTCATATTTTTTACATCCTAAAATAAAATTACGAACATTAAATTTGGAGATATGTAAAAACTAAAAAGATCAAAAAATTGGTTTATTTGGATAGTATTTCTATCCAAAACCTAATATGAATTTCTAATGCTATGTTTGGTACAACGGAACGAAGTAGAATGGAATGTTTGCTACCTAGAATTCTTTTTCATCCAAAATAATTTTGGAATCCTCTTTATATTTCATTATATGGAACAAAAATTCACAATGGAATGATAATTCATTTTCTATGTTAGGTAAAATTATTATTCAATATCAAAATTGATATGAAATTTCACAGAAAATTACTTAAATACTCTACCCGTATATTGTTCAAAATAAAATTTAAATTAAACTCAATAAAAAATCTAAATTAAATTTTTTATCTATAAAATCTCATTTAAATAAAATTTAAAATAATTTTTAAAATATCAAATATTTTAAGTATTAAAGGATAATTTAGTCATAAAATACAACTTTCATTTTAGATCAAAATAAAAGAAGTACTACTAAGAGAAACAAGAAAATTCAAAGTTAAGTTGTATTTCTTCTTAATCGACTATTATATGCATATAATAGTCAAAAAAGATTCAGAATTCCTATTTCTCCTAAAAAGATCTTTCCTTAGGTTTTGGTGTGGAAAGGCTTTTCTCACTTCTTTTTTGGAATCAACTTTCCTATGAAAAGACATTTTCTACTTAAATTTTTCATACTAAACACTGAAATAGATTGAAAAATTAAAAAAGTCATTCTATTTCTGTGTACCAAATGCACTGTAAGTTTGAGATTCGCCTCCCTTCTATTAAATAATTCAGTTTTTATGAAAAGTAAAATAAAAATGTGAAATTCAAACTCTTTTTAATTCCACCATTAGCGAATAATGCAACTGATTTCTAAAGAAATGACATCATTTTAGCCAAATTAATCTGCACCATAGAAGTCACTTTCTATTACTTTTTTCCTTATAGTCTTGTATACCATGTTTGTGTGGCACAAGTGGATTTTATTTGAATAATGAACTATTCAAACATTAGTAAATTTTGCGGAGAGAAAAAGTATTAGTGTTAGTATTGAAATGTAAAATAAGTCGGGTCCTGGGTGCGAGGGGTATTTTCAGTATGGATTGGGATGCTTTTCATCATTTTTTTCACAATTCAAAAATTTTGATTTTGAATTTTTTAATCCAATCCAATCCATTTAAAACCTTAAACTTAAACCGTTCGATCTGAATTACAATGGATTGACCAATATTCTTTTTTTGAACAAAAAATGATTATAAATTATATGTCAAAAATAGAAAAGCTAATATATACACTACATGTGTTAAATACATAAATTATATATTAATGATAGAATATATCAATTATATATCTCTTTAAAGTGCTGGTTTAAAGAATGGTGAAGATAAAAGCACGTAGATTGTAGGGAGTTTAAAAAAGAGGAGAGTGACATAATAGAGTATGGAGAATAGTGATGGTAATTAGTGATGGAATGAGTGGAGAATATTAAGAGCATTATGACAACTAAAGATTTTTATCATTAAAAAATATATATTTTATATTACGTCACCATAAGGTTTTATATATATGTATATTCGATTTGGATTGGAACGGTTTGAAAGTTTTTTTTGATCCAATCCAATCCAAATTGATAAAGTTAGATTGAATTAGGATGGTTTGGATTGAATGCTACACTTTGGAGTTTTTTTTAACACTACTAAGGGTCTGTTTGGCTCATGAATTTTAGTGAGAAAAAAAATTTAGAAAAATAAAAATAATATCATTAGAAAAATAAAAATTTGCATGATGTTTGGTTCATTAGGAAAAATACTATGGAAATGGATTTCAAGAAGGCAATATTCTTTGTTTGATTTGTGAGATTTTACGATGAAAAAGTAAATAATACAGTAAGATCTTTTAAACGAAAAAATCTCTCTAAAAAAATAACTATCATTCTCAAAATATTTTAAAGAAATAACAATTTGAATGGTTAATAATTTAATAACTTTCAAGTTCCAATTAGCAATTAATTTGCACTTTCAAGAGTTGGAAGTAGGGTTCTATTGGAAATAAATTTTCTAACTCAATTTGTATAATACTTAAATATTATTTGAATTAGTTCAATTAATATTTTACTTTTAAATTTTGTTCAAACTCGTGCGTTTATTTATTCATAAAATTTGAAGTTCGTTAGTATTATACTCATTTAATCTTTTAGAATTATTCAAACAATTAGAATAGTATTTAAGTTTAAATTATTTTAATAAAATAATAAATAATAAATAGTAAATAATAAAGTAAGAAAATAAATTTTAATAATACAATTATAAAATTTGATATAAAATTTAAATAATATTATGAAATATGTGAATAATAAATTTATATCTATGTTTCAAACAAATTTCTATTTGTTTGATTAATAAACAAAATATATTTTGTATTTTAACTCAATTCGAATACTAAACAAACAAACAATAATTGAATACGAATGAACTTTATTTGTAAATACTCGATTTGAAAAATAATTATAATTAAAAGTTAATATTAGTTTTTAAATTATACTTTTATTTCGATCAAATTTTCTTTAGTATTTTATTTTTCTTTACACTTTTATGGAAAAAATATTTTTAAAACTAATTTATTTTATTTTATTTTTCTTAACGTTTTCTTTCACTAATAATTAATATATAAATATATATATATATATATATATATATATATATATTAAATAAAATTGTGTTTCTTTTCACAATAAAAGAAAAAAATTATATGCATTTTTTTTGAATTATAGACAATACGAAAAAATTTTACTATTCACTATTCACTTTTATTAAGTTTCTCTAAAACCTTCAAAGTACTAAAACTCAAATTTATCAATAACGATTATATTTTTTTAAAAAAGTAAATATTAATTTATTAAACTATATTTAATTTTACGTCATTTTACATATAAAAAATTTTAAAATTAATTTTAAAACGATCAATTTTAAATATCAACGATAATATGTGTAACTTTCGTCAGCGAATAACGAAACTTGTATCTTGCCAGTTAGCGATAAAACTTGTAAAACTATATACAAGTTCTTCCCATGCTAAAATCAGTAATGTAATATAGAGAAGAAATAGAAGAAAGAAAAAATGTTTTTTTAAAAATAATTTTTTTACATTACATATAATAAAAAAAATGGCACAATAAAATCCTTAAACTCAACAACCTTAACGAAAGCGGCTTTTTACTGATAGATGAGTGACGAGTAAAGTCGCGCCCTGATTATTGGGGGGACGGTGATTGACTGAAAAGGCCCTAACCGGAGGGCAGAATTGGTAGTCTCTGCAGACAATAGAAAAGATTCCGTCTGCGATTCCGTGCCCGCCCCTCGAATATAGTCTTTTTTGGTGGTTCAGACTTTGGGCGGTGGCTGTGATTTGTGAATCTGCCCCAGCTGTCTACTGCTACAACCCTAACCACAACAGTTCTTGTGAGAGCGCAAAATCAACAACAGTTGGAAGATTTTTGTATTTATTCGTTAAATGGAAAACACGTTAGTGTTGCCCTACCCTTCACAACGCTGAGGAGTCATATTTTAGTTACTGGAGGAGTCATTATTCATTAAACACGCAATTAATTCTTGATGTAATGCAATGCAATGCAATGTACTATTAGTGGTTAAAATTGAAGGAGAAAGAACGATTAGATATTGATTAATAGATGTGGAGAAGTTAAAAAAATTCTAAATTTAACTCTTCTCGCATCTAAATTCTGATAACAATATAATAATTCAAATAATAAAAATATTTTTTATTAAATAAAAGATTCGGATTTAAATTACATCTCCTTCCCTCAATAAACAAATTCTTAAAGGTTCTGCCCTTTATTTTCTTTTGTGGAAAGAGATGAACGGCACCAAAAATCATCTAGTGAGGGATAATAAATTCTTTTAACTTCTTTTTTTTTTTTTTTTTTTGAGAATAAAAAAAGTAGGTCTCGTATCCTTTATTTCCTTTCACGGAAACAGATAAAGGGCAATCATCCAGTTTAAAACATCTGGCCCAAAGCTATTCAATTTTGGTCTATAATATGTTTGCTCCTCTGGTTTAGGAAGACATGTCTAGCGTTGTCAAAGCTTGGTCAACATAGGATATAAGAAAAAGAATAAAAAGCAAAAATTAATGCTTTACAATGAGATAAACATGTATAATGAAGGAGAACGATACGTAAATGATCCTTTGGGGACCCTCCGATTAGTGATTTGCCCCCGAAGTTCGAGAAAGTAGGGTCTCGTCATAGCTTCTTCCGGCCCCGTCTTGGGCCTCCTTTCTTTTGTCTTCTTTAAATCAGAAAGATTTCACCAAAGATCCACACCTACCTCCTATGATATGCAAGACACCAAAAATGACTCATCAACAACTTTTTTCCCTCTTTTTTTTGACTGTTTACTCGCGTCTTTTTCAAGGTGAAAAACTCCCTTCGAGTACTATGATTTCTAAACCACTGAATCCCCAGCCGTCCAGCACTGTGGTCTGCTTATCATGTCACAATTATTCTATAATTTACGCCCCTGAAAAGCACAAAACAGAAGCCGCCCTTTTGGACATAAAATTTTTTGAGAATGGCTTATTATTCAAATAAAAGTAAACGATTAAGATTAAGTATAGTCGAAATTATACATAGTGACATACATACGCTACAAGCAATAGGAGTTCAACTACTAACAAATGACATTTATAACTCATCAATGAATACTTAACTTATAATCTATGATTAGATTTTTAGCTCGATTTATTAGCACCTACTGCACTTAAGGCACATATAGCTGAATTCAATCACATTTTAAATAAAAATAAAATTTTTCCTCTTTCTTTCTGCTTCTCTATACTTAGTGAAGTTATCTGCATCTTTTCTCTGGCTAGATCTTGACCAAATTCTTTTGTTTTTTGCTTGTTTTAGCATTCTCATCCTCTATTTTGATAACAAACTATAATAGATTCTTTTTATGTAATTTTCATTGGCATTCAACACCCAAGGCAGGATTTTTATAGATCGTGCTATTTCTCTTTTTCTCATCAAAGAAATCTATCTATCAGACTTAATTTGTGCCTTTTTTTAGTATTGTCTCTTTTTTAGGTAATTTTTAAAAACGTTGATTCACTCATAATTTTTTAAATTATTATAATAAGTTGAAACTAAATTATGCTTGCCTTTATGCTCCCAGAATGATAATAAAGATGCTGCGAAGAAAATTAAATAAAATATATTTGGTTATTATCTTACTACTATTAGTACTAGTGTATTTTACTCACCTAAAATATTTAAAATGTGTGATATTTTCTATTATTATAGTTTTTCTATCATTGTGTAATTTATATTTTTTTAATTGTAAAGTTATCTTAATTTATTAATTTTATTCTTTTAATGTATTGTAGAAGGAGTTTAAAGGTTGTTTTAATGTCGTAATGGGTTGATGGCCCTAGCCATTTAATATTAATGTATAATCCTTGATTTATAAAAAAAAATGAAAAACAAAAAAGAGTCAATTGGAGATCATTACAACTCTTGATAAAGCTCAAAAGGCATATTTAAATTTCGTTGTGTGATAAAAAGAATTATGATTCAAAAATCAAAATAAAAAATGTTAAGTTGAAATGTTGGTAGTTGCTATGTATTGCATTTATTATGTACACTGTCAGTGTGTATAATTATTAATTAATAAAAAGACGGGACATGTAATAAGGTACACTATCTACACTATGCACCTATGCAAGGTGGCCGCTCATTTTTGAAAACACTTCACCACCATCTATTGTAGGGGTTCGGTTCCGATCCTACACTTGCTTTATGCATTACGTACAGGATCGAATTTTGATCGTCTACTTATGATCGGATGGTTAAAAAAATTCTGAATAATTATTCAAAAAAATTTTGAACAACAAAATTTTTTTTAACCGTTCAATCATAATTAGACGATCAAAATCTAGTTCTGCACATGCTGCAAAAAGTTATGTACAGGACTGGATCTTTACACCTATCGTAGTCTAGTACTAGTACAAGATCGTTCTTTTTTCAGTTGTATTTGAGTTATGTTTAATTAAAAAAAATTATCATAAATTTTATTAAAATAAATTTTTAATAAAAAATAATATAATTATATATTTAATTTTAAAAAATACAATTTAAGTGATTCCTTTTTCTTGCTGGAGGTCTCAAGGGTACCTAGTAGGATTCGCTAAACCATTGCCTCTGGAGTTGTTCATATGTATAAAAAAGATAACATTGAAGAATAAGAACATCTTGCAAAAGAAAAGTTTATTTATTTACTCTTACTTTTTATGTATAAAGTGAAAGAAAATATAAATTAAATTCAAGATTCATCATATGCTTATAAAGTAGAAAAACAAAAGAATGGATTTGATGTTTACCTGTCAACATGTCCAAAACATTAAAGAAGCCAATACAAATACACAAGTAAACAAATTAAACACGATAACTCGTCTTAATAAAAAAAGAAAAAGAAAAAGAAAAAGCCAAGAAACGAGATAAGTAGGACTTCACTTTTAATAAGTTCTGCAATTTTACCGACTTTGACTAGCTTTCAATCCCTTAATTATGACGTGACTGAATTACAATCAAATTAGTCCAAACCAATCCGCACTTTTACCTAACAATCATCTAATTAATTAGCTAATGCAATTATTTTGTCGTAAATTGGCTCTTTGTAGATTAAAAATATATCATTTTTAATACACATAATATAATATTTTAAAATTTTTTCTACTCAAAATCTCAATTAATAATACTCTCTACTCCCTATTTTATTGTATCTTCTTACTATATTATGATATTTCAAAATAATTGATAATTTGTCTCAAAATAATTAATATAAAATTGATAATTTATATAAAATTTTATATTCAATTAAATATTATTAAATAAAATAAAACGAAGAGTGTAAAACTTTTTCGTCCAAACAGCGATTTCCTAAAGGTTAAGGAGAACCCTAAGGATTATATCCACTAGCAAAAGCAGTTCGATTAAGGTCCTACATGACATTTTTATTGCACGTACAAAATCAAACTAAGTTAGATCTAATCTACTAATTATAAAAAATTTACAAAATATTTTTAAAAAAATATAATTATAAAATAAAAAATTTGATCAAACGATGCATATCTTACAAAAAGGACCGTGCAAGAACTCACCTTTAGCGCAGCAGAAGGGGCCCGAGAGACATATGGTAGTAGATAAATATCCTTGGTAATTTTAGTGGGTCGTTCTTCTTTGTGTCTCCCAACTCCTCCGTAGTGTCCATTGGTTAGGTACAATTCATATATGAATCATCCTTGAGATGTCTCCATCACCCGCTTGCCTTCATTGTGAAGTAAACCGCAGGAGAAAAATCGCGAAGATTGGCAACCAAGTGGAGGACTTTGCCGGTGGATCTACTTACGCAACAATTTTACATTTTACAAGTATTACATACTCTATATATTTCAAAGTAAATACAACGTGCTTGTGAATGATAAACCTTATATCCATGGATCGATACGATATGAGCAAGATCATGTATTATCATGATGAGTTAGATATATCAGATAGAGGGTTAACTATGTTTGTTAGGCCTATAACTAGAGTTAAAGTCAAGAGGTTTCGAGAAGTCTTATTTGCGTATGTAGGTCAATAAATAAAAAAGATAAAGCTAGCCAAGCTTATTAGAGAAGAACTAGTTAAGTCACAGCTCAAATTGATTCATTTGTCTCAAATTTTTAAGACCGAATGATCTTAGAGCTTGAAGGTTATAGAGTTAGGTTAAGTGATATCACTTTAGTCTAAGAGGGAATCACGTGTGGACCAGATCTTCGGGTACTACTTTCAGACTTTGAGTGCATGTTTTAATTATTTTGGACTTATTATTAATTTTGGGCTTATATGCATTATTAGCTTAATTCTTTTATATTTACCCTAGTTATATATAGGCTTCTTTTAGGGTAGATTACGAATAGATTATTGAGTTTTCTTGAGCATTGCCGTCGATCACCATTGAGAGGTTATTATTCATCTTGTTCTTGTTACTCAAAGAACCATTGAGTGTTCTTCTTTCTTAATTAAATTCTGATCATTGAAATTACTTAGGACAAATTTTTAAGAGGTGTTGTAGAGATTTAATTTTGCATTTCCTCACAATCATTGTTCTAAAAATTCAGTCTTCTTTTCTCCAAAGCCAAAGCCAACCAAATATCAAAATTCTCCAATTTTCTTGGTTGTCAACACCTCCAACTCACTAACAAGAAATTTCGAATAGCCCTTTCATCTTTGCTTCCGTAGTGTGTGCGTTACAATAGTCTAAGTGATTAGAATTTTAGTTATCGCCTTGAACATCAGATGTTTGAAACTTACTGAATTTTAGTGGTATTGTCCTGACGAAAATAGTGCTAAGTGTACCTAACTTCAAAATATTCGATTAGAGCCCATAACTTCTTCTTCTCCGAATCATTTTACCCCGCATGTAGTGGCAGAGCCAGAATTTTAATTTTGAGAGGGTCGAACCAAAATATAATATACCTTTTTCATTTGTAGTATTAGCTTGTTTAAGATTTTTGTATTACATGTTATGAGATCTCGAGCAAGACCACATACTTTTGAGGCTAGAAGACAAGAGTTCATTAATTTTCATATATCATGACGTTTCTAGATCTCATTTTATATTATCACCTAGTGATTTTGAAGAGGTAAAGTTATTTTATAAAAAATATGAAAAATCTTAGAGAAGTGAAATCATAATTTAGCTATTTAGAGTATCTTTGTTTGCTATAAATTTATTTTTGTACATATTAGTAACTTGTTTAAAAAATAATAAATCATTAATTATCTAGTACTTATCAAATTTTACAAAGTAATTAATTTAATATTTAATTAAATAAAATAAAACTTAGAGGAAAGAAGAAGTACAAAGGAGTCAAAGTTTACAAATATTAACTTTTATAGGCAATAATTTATTTTTTAAAATTTATACATAAATTATCTTCAAAATACATATGATATTGAAAGTTTTTCTCAAAATCCTTGGCCCCCCTCAATTCCTTAATAGCTCCGTTACTGCATGCACACTAGTTTTATTAAGTTGCATCAGTGGTAGACTATATTAGTAGATCGACAATATTATTAAACTCTATAAAATTACACTATAAAAATCAAGTAAAATACCCATTCTATTTCAAAATATAAAAACGTTTGACAATTTTTATATAGATTAAGAAAAAATAAAATAAAAAGTATTCTTCTTATTATATCATTAACTAATTCTACTAATATAATAAAAAATAAAATAATTATATTTATAAGTCAAATATTTTGATATGAGAAAAAATGATCAAAAATCTTATATTTTGAAACAGAAGAAGTGAGACCAAACAATTAGCAAGTAATACTATATATATTGAAGTCTACATCAAGGAAAATAAATGCAGCTGTAAATTTATTTCAATTTGTCTTTCTTGTTGAAAACCAAAGTACAATTGGCATTATTGAACATTATCCTGTGGGTTCATCAGACACTTTTCCACTAATGCAAACACTCGTAGCCATTCGTAAAGATGTCTCTTTTTCATAATGCATATTTTACAGTTTAAGATTTAATCGTTATTTTATTTTACCTTAGACCTGTTTGTGTTTAAAATTAATTGATTAAATATTTATTAAATGTGTTTGATAATATATACTATTAATTGTTTATTTTCTTAAGTACATTTAACAATATATTTTATATATTATTTAATTGTCTAAGACTCGTTTAATTATCATTATAAATTTTAAGTGAAAATAAGGTGATTTAAGTTTGAAATTGAATATGCTAATCAATTATCAAATTATATTCTTTTGCATACTTTTCAATTTTATTAAAGCACGTTAATTATGAACAAAAATGGAAAACAAAGAGAGGATTTCTTACTTCGAACAAAAAATTATAAATATTTCATCAATTTCTTGAATTTTCTATTTATAATAACTTTTTATCAATAAAAAAGAAAAATATTATGTAATTTACAAAGTTATTCAATCTTAAAGTTTATATTTCAAAAGATTTACCGGATAAAATCAATGTTCCTTTGATAATAATTTCTTTCTTAATTTTATTTTTTATCAATATAATATTTTTTAAAAATAATAATTAAGAAAATCAAACAAAAAACTAGATTTTTAACTTTTTTTTTTGAGTAAAAAGGTTCAGTAATCAGTATAGCCCTTTCAGACCTCAATAACAATTAATCACATATTAATTACTTCAGTTTTCAAATTCAAACTTCAGCTTTCAAATTCACTTTTTGAAATTTAAAATTATATTAAAAATTATAAAAGTAAATTGTTCGTAAAATAAAAAATGAGTTTCAAAATAAAATTAAAAAAAGTGAGAAAAAAAAATTCTCTTGGAAAACCAATCTAAGCACGGCCTTATATTTCAGTCTTCAACATTCGCATTTCAGCTTTTTGAAACAGGCTCTTGATCTGCCATAGTACTTGGGTTGGCCCTAATTTTGGTTGGATATGGGCTTGGTGGGTGACAAGTTTTCTAACACAAGAACCCAATTGATCTTAATACCTTGTCATCGTCTTGCTGGATACGAGAGCTCTGTGCATTACACTTTTCTCAGAGCTTATTAATAACGGGCTTTACAACCACATGCCATGTTGATATTATTAGGATTGACGACGGACCCAGAAGGAGCCCATTTCTGACTGTAGTCTCGCTTCACTTATTCCGCGCTCCAAAAGTTTTCTCCCATATCTTCCAAGTCAGCGACGTCACAATTTAATTTTGATTTGTTTCAAGACATCTATTTTTCATAGATTAATATAATTATTTTTGAAATAAATTGAGTAATACTATTTATTCTTTTATAAATTATTAAATTTTTACATTTTAAATTTAATAGTAGATGTTAAATTTAGAAGAAATAATAACTTTTTTAAAAAAAAAATACAAGAAAAGTCATATTATTACGTAAGTAATAATCAAATATACCATGAAATTACAAAAAAGAGAATAACTTAATCATTGTGAATTAAGCTGATGATCTTTACAGCACGTTTGATACATTAGAATTGAAAAAGAAGTGAAAAAAATCTTTCCACGCTAAAACTTGAAGAAAAGCTTTTGTAAGAGAAGTGAAAACTTGTATAAAATTCTAGTAATGGTTATACCATTATTTTAATTAATCATAAATATTTTATTTATCTTAATAGTATTTCTTTATTTACTCTGATCAAAACTAGAGTTGTTTTTATAATTATATTGAATTTTTATAAATAAATTATATTTTAATAATTAAAATAATAATGTTTGATATTTTAAAAGTTTTAATACGAATATTATTCCAAGTAAGAGTTTGTGAATGGCTTATTTAACTTGGACTTGTGAGTTGTGTCAACATATACTAACTAGCAGGGCCTTACGCGCGCATGAGAGAGAGAGAGAGAGAGAGAGAGAGAGAGAGAGAGAGGCGATTTACTGATTAACAATTGCATTGAGCCTAAGCGAGAGAGATTTAGGCAAATAAGTCTTCGTTCTCGTTCATACCATCCTTGAATAAGATAGTGTTGGATCTTTTGAATTCCTTCCAAAAAAAGAAAAAGAAAAAGAGAAAGTGTTGGGGCTACGCCCATAAAGATGCCAAACATTTAATAATTAGTAGTGCAACCAGCGAAATTATATATCATTAACTAGGGTCTTAAATCGAATATGGCGTGCACAACCACTCTCATCATCATAACATCATTCTCCAATTCCGGCCCCTGCGGAGAGGGCTGGAAATCTTATACTATTGGCTTGTTATATTGTACCAAACACCATCATATCATGTCCTCCATGTGAACTAGAACAAATTGGGCAGGCGCAGGCGTGACCTAAAACGAATCAATTCCCATAAAATTATATAAGGGCATCCGTGTAAAATTTCTCACGGGGAATCACGTTTTATGCGACAATTATCATAACCTCAAAAGCTGTATTTTTTTGGAATAAACAAAGAAAGGAATTCGGCTATTTGTAATGGAATAGTTGACTTCATCGTATATGCTATGGCAACCCCTCATTATACATAAAGTGTGATGAAATAGAATATGTAATAGAAGCTAATCCAAATATATCCCTGATGTAATGGTGGCTTAATGACTTCAGATTAAAGCATAAGGAAGACGAGTAGAATATTTCTGCCTTTTGAAATTATTATAATTTTTACTTTTACATCGATTGAATTGATTATTTCTGCATATATATTATTTTCTTGTTTATTTTTAAATAAAAAGACCAAAACATCCCTCGATTATTCTCATGATTTAATCAATTTGACAACCATACAAACCTTGCATCAATTAAATATTTGACCATTTAAATTGCTTGTCTCAACCACTACAGCTATCATAGCACTTGGAAATGGAAGATTAGCCGGCCGCTATACATTCATAACTTAGTCCAATTCCACGGCAAGGTTGGCTTTGAGTCTTTATTTTTGGCCAGCTATTTATGGGGTACATGGCATTTTATGTAGGGCAGAAGCAAAGAAAAGGTCAATGCTATTCTTCTAAACAACTCCATTTGCTGTAATTAGTCCATTTGTTAGTAGGTATGATTGAAAAATTGGATTAGGTTATCATTGTGTTAATAAATCCATCAAGCAGAGCAAGAGTTGCATGATTGATGATCTATGCAATGATTTGGCTCAACTACAATTCTTTTTTTTTTTTTTGTGGATAAATCTCAACTACAACTCAATTGCCTTCCATATTTTAAGTACTACATGCTAGCCAATTTCCTCACAAATGGTATTAAAACCATCAAAATCAGTACTATTTGATTTGCCAGTTTCAAACTAAATGCCTAAAAATAGGTTAGTGTATAAAGAAATTGTTTCATATAAATAACATGTTCGGAATTTAGATTTTTAATTTGACGAATAAAAGAGCTTTACAAGGTGTATTTGGATTGATTTTTAAAATTTTCTTTTTACATAAATACTATATTGAAAATGAGGAGTAATTTTGTTTTAATCAAATTACAGTTAAAAGTACATATTAGTTGAGTATCTTTTGGTAGTTCATGTGGATCCCTTCCATCTTTGCATAGGAAATAAGAAAAAAAATATATATCTCTGTTCATAATTAAAGTAATTATATTATATATATATATTTTTTATTAAATAACTTTCTTAATTTAAGAGTAGTAAGTTAAGGATCTTTCCACTAATCTTTTTCACTTTCTTAATTTGAAAAATTAAAGTTTTACTAATATGTGAGTCATAATATTAATTTTTTAATTAATAAAAATATCATATTAAATTTTTTATAGTCAAATTACTATTTTTAAATTTATAATAAATTAAAATGAGACATTCAATTGTGCAAGAGAATAAAACGTTTTATAACTTCATATATATATATATATATAATTTGTAAAGGACAAAAAGAACCCCCAAAAAAAGTCTTGTGTCAATCATATGCATTAATCAGACAAAAGTCAAAAAAAGAATTAATTAGCAAAAAAAAACCAGTCACTAACTCAAAAATTTACAAATATCAGAATCCGACTTCTCTTTGTATCGAAGTCTAACTCAGCTATAGTGTAGACAATAATATATTTTTTTAATATATATTAAATTGATCTCAATTGTCAAATTTTAATTTAACGGTCAAAAACTCATATATTGTAAATAATTATCTAAGTTTTAATAATTAATTATTCTTAATTACATAAGTATTTTCTACTCAATAATTATTTATTGTAGATAAAATAATTATTTAAATAAAATTTATAATTATTATACTTGTAATAAATAATTATTTATTATAAAATAAATAATGATTTATAATATATAAATTTTTAATTTTAAATCAAATTTTAATAATTTAAAAGTTATTTAATACATATTAAAAAAATACTGTTTGCACCGGATCGCCCAAATTCGGTCTGGCATCTTCACAGTTCACAGTCAAACTCTTCGCGAACCCCCAAATTTATCCGGGGCGAATATTACCCATCTTTAGACATTATGCTTCAACGACCGCCGGCAGATTCCAGTTCCACAGGGCATCGATTCGCCACGAGTCATTCGTTTCTGTTACTGGGTCCCACTTCTCATACCGTCTCGTACACAGCAATGGTACAGCTCTCAATCAAGCCTGCCCGTACCTGCCCCCCTAAATGTCGCCCTCGGTCTCTTCTCTCTCTTCCCTTTCTCTAATCGCCGTCAATCGATCCGGCGATGAACCCCTAATCTTAATTAACTGATTTATGGATTTTTTCTACCTGTCATAAATAGCCATTAGTTTTCCGTTATTTTGTGATGCATTTATGACCGCTGGATTAGCTTTGTGATCCGCGCCGACACTTACAAGGTACTTCTCTTCTTCTACTTCTACTAAAAGTAGGTGATGACTCTTGAGAGTTGAATTTTTCTAACCTCCCAAAAATTCTGTAGCTAATCGTAAGAAAAGTTAGGGATTTTTGGTATTGCAGTTGAGATGTCTCATGCTTGATTGGTTGGCTGATCGATTATCCAGAAACTGAGAGGAAAGCCTCGTCGCGCCGCGAATCAGCTTTCTTCAGCCTAGATCTTTATCAGCGATGTCGGGACCGCTTGATCGATTTGCGAGGCCTTGTGAGTGAAATTCATCTTTCTGTTCCTTTCTTTTTGTCTTCTTTAGTTTTATTGTGAATTTCAAAAGTAATTTTAATGTTAAGCCAGCCGAGCTAAATTTAGGATTTTGCTCTTATATGCTTCTGGGGTTTCGTGAATTAACGGGAATGGATTGTCAATTTTGGGTTTTGGACGATTCTTGGTTGCGGAATTGAGTTTCTTATCTGCAGATGGAACTGCTAGAGCTTTGTCTTTCGATCTATTATTCCTCACCTCTTTCCTTCTTCTCCCACCCCTTACGAAGGAAGCAAGAAAGATTTTCTTGTGGAAAATTATGGCTCATTTTTCAAGACTTGTACTTCCTACTTAAAGTTTGTTGGGCTTTAGTTCTTGAAGCTGGGGCGTTTGGCCTTCGTCTTTTTTGTGACTAGAAAGTCATTTACTGCTAGATTACCGCGTTTCATTTTCCTGCCGCATTTCATTGTTTTACTTTTGGGGGGAGGGGGGTTGGAATATTGTAACAAGTACCGTAGTAATGCTTACTGTGTGAAAGTATTTTCCTGCAATTGCTTGTTCTATCTAACAGGCTTTGAAGGATCTTCTGGTAATGATGAGAGAAGGGAGAGGAAATCTGACTTTGAGAATTCTGAGGATGAGAGGAGGACAAGAATTGGCTCATTGAAAAAGAAAGCTCTAAATGCTTCGACAAAATTCAAACATTCACTAAAGAAGAAGAGCAGTCGAAGGAAGAGTGATGGCCGGGTCAGCTCTGTCTCAATTGAAGATATCCGCGATGCTGAGGAGCTACAGGCTGTTGATGCATTCCGACAAGCGTTGCTCCTGGATGAATTGTTGCCTGAAAAGTTTGATGATTATCATATGATGCTGAGGTAACATGTCCCTCTGATTTGTTCTTCCTAAATTGCTTTTGCTAATAGATGCCTTTTAGGTTGGACCAAAGATTTTAGCCCTATAGGCTCCTTGCTTACTATAAAGTTAAATGTTATAGCTCCCTTATGCACGGCTGCTGTAAAAAAACTTTCGCTGTTGAAAGAGGTAGAAGTTAGGATTCCTCCCCACTATGTGTTATACCCACCCGTATGGCTTTGATGGTTTTTATTCTGATGTAAATTTCTGCACTTATGGACTTTATTGTTGATTTTTCCATCTCCATCATATATGTTTGGCCACATTTGTAAGCAATTCATTTAGTACTGCAATAGCATGTTAAATCTTTCTCCTTTACCTTACTACAATTTGAAGTCAGAAAGATCTACTAATGTGAGTTTTCTTGTATGATTGTGAAGTTTATAACATCTACAACCTTGTCAGGTTGCTCTAGAGGATATGGAACAGATTGTAAGAATAGACTAGTAGTTGCTGTTTTCTACTGAGGAATTAGAACTGTGTAACATTTTGGGAAGTAATGGTACTTGGACAGCCTATGGTGAAATATTGACTAGGATATATGATATGGTTGAAAGAAATTGTCAATCTGCAAATATATTTCATTCTACAAGTTATTTAGTGAAAGCTGGGGATGTTAGTAGAATCAGGATGATATTAGCTCAGTTCATTTTAAATCTTGAATCTTAGGCTTGTTGGATCAAATTAAGGTTAGTTAACAGTTTGATTGTTGAGAACATATTCATCATCTTGAATAGCTTGGTCATAAAAATTGAATAACCCTTTAGCTTGATGTGACCTGGCATGCAGTTAACTATGGGTGTCTTGTGTTAATGGAAACTCATTTGTGGATTAATGCATAATGAATTGTTTCAAGACCGAACCTAATTCCTTTTTCTTTCACTGAATGAATTGACTCTCATCAGAACAAATTTCACTTACATGTGCACCTACCAATTGGATATAAATTTCAAGGAATTTCATTGAATCCTGTGATGAAGAAATGTTGATGTAGCATGCAACATGTAACAAGGGTTAAATCAACTGTCTATTTAAAAATGCAATTGATAAATAATTAGGGAAAGGCCGTGTGCAACCAAAACTGCAAGCACGGCTTGGGGAGGGGTGTTGTCAATGCCGGAAACAATGGAATATAAAGTAAGAGGAAAATCGGTTGACTTCAAAGATCGTGAGGGTTCAAGTCCTCCATCCCCGGAGGGTATTTGACCAAATAGGATCGTCCACTTCGCAGGCGGTTATGGGGACTTTGCTTTTATATGTATAGTGCTATATAGCGCTATTCCAATGTCATAAAAGACTGGAATTCTATTTCAGGTTTCTAAAAGCTAGGAACTTTGATATTAAAAAGGCCAAGCAGATGTGGGCTGATATGATTCAATGGAGGAAGGATTTTGGTACTGACACCGTTGTGGAGGTGACAAGAAATCTCTTAGACTTGGCTTGGCTTTATCCTGCAATGCATTTGCTATACTATTGTGTTCCTTCAAATGTTAGTGCTGATTAAAGATTTACATTCATCAACATTTTGCACCAGGATTTTGAATTTGAAGAGCTAGATGAAGTTTTAAAGTACTATCCACATGGTAATCATGGTGTCGATAAGGAGGGAAGGCCTGTATACATCGAAAGATTGGGGAAAGTTGATCCTAACAAACTTATGCAAGTTACAAATATGGACCGCTACATAAGATACCATGTGAGAGAGTTTGAGAAAAGCTTTGCATTTAAGTTCCCGGCGTGTACTATTGCTGCAAAAAGGCACATTGATTCAAGCACGACAATTTTGGATGTTCAGGGCATAGTAAGTTATCTTCTATCTAACCTTCCTTCTTCAAGTCCCCATTGACATAATGCAAGTGTAATGAAAGTGCGCCTCCTAATGTTAACTTTTTCTTCATGTTTTTGTTATTATTTTAGGGTTTGAAGAATTTCAATAAGGCTGCAAGGGAACTAATCACACGGCTTCAAAAGATTGATGGCGATAATTATCCTGAAGTAATCTTTTAACTCAACTGAATCAGTATCTGCTATTACCTGGAAATTTATTAAGATGTTTTTGCTGTTAAATTGATGCAGACTCTTCATCAAATGTTTATAATCAATGCTGGCCCTGGATTCCGGCTACTCTGGAATACAGTTAAAACTTTTCTAGATCCCAGGACAACTTCCAAGATTCATGTGTGTCAATTCTCCTCCTTTTCCTTTAACCGTTGTTTCGTCTGTCCCATGAATGAAGTTGATTATAGACCCCTTTAATGCTCTGGATTTGTCAACAGGTTCTTGGATACAAGTACCAGAACAAGTTGCTTGAAGTAATTGATGCCAGGTAAATGTGGAATTCAACTATTCGCTTATGTGAACACTTTTGGCAATTAGTTGTGCCTTCATCTCAATCTACAATCAAGTTTTACATTACTAAGATCCAGATTTGCGCAGTGAGTTGCCTGAATTCTTGGGAGGTACTTGCACCTGTCCTGAATCAAGGGGTTGTCTTCGTTCTGATAAAGGGCCATGGAAGAATCCAGAGATAATGAAGGTTCTGTTCTTTCCTTTAATCTTCAGAACCGCACTTCAAGGGTGGACAAATCGATGGATTGTGAGGAATGGGGATTGATGTCCAGTTAAAAGTAGGATGTTCACTTTGAAATTTGCGTTTTGTGTTACTTATGGGGAGAATAGTTGTCATAATGAAGGTTCTGTTCTTTCCTTTAATCTTCAGAACTGCACTACAGGGGTGGGCAAATTGATGGACTGTGAGGAATGGGGATTGATATACAGTTAAAGTAGGACGTTCGCTTTGAAATTTGCATTTCATGTTACTTATGGGGAGAACACTTGTTTGGTCCTTATTGGATGCAGATGGTTCTTAATGGTGAAACACGTCGGGCCAGGCAAGTTGTTAAAGTTCTGAACAGTGAGGGGAAGGTGGTTTATGCAAAGCCTCATTATTCAATGGTATGTGCTTTGGGACTTATTTTGTCTTTGTTGGTCCTACAGCTTTCAGGATCTCCACTTGCAGCAAAATAGTAACATTTTGTATTATTCAACAGCTAAAAGGCAGTGATACATCTACTGCAGAATCTGGATCTGAAGCTGAAGATATTGCTTCACCAAAAGCTATGAGAAACTACTCTCATCTAAGGCTGACTCCAGTTCGTGAAGAGGTAATTTTATATTTGGGAATGATTTATGTGGTTTTGATGTTCATAGGATGGAATAATTAGAATAGCACACACTGTTTTTCTTTTTTTTGGGTGGGGTTGGGGTTCTTCTGGCTGTAGATGCCCCATACCTTTTAAGTTTTTGCTGACATTTTTCTTTTATTTGATTTAGTTTGATGGAATGACCAGCTTAAAAATTCTCTTATTACTTTTTTTAGTTAGTTGTTGGAAATCTATATTAACACAGAAGTACCTTGAAGCAGGCTAAGGCTGCTGGGGTATCAAGCTACTCAAGCAACTTCTCAGGATATGATGAGTATGTTCCCATGGTAGACAAGGCTGTTGATTCAGGATGGAAGAAGCAGCCAACCCTTCAAAAGTCTTGTACTTCCAAAGGTTTTTACAAAAAGCATACCTGCTGAATGAGGCTACTCTTGTATTTGGACATTTTAATCTACTTATATCTGCCATATGTGCTTTCTAGTTATCACTGTTTGCATGTAGTCCATTCAAAAGTTGTGCATCTTGTATTGTTCGTTAGCATTTGTTTAGTATATGCTGATACTTCTATGCTATCCTGCATTGTATTTACAATGGCAATTGAATGTTGCTTGTAATTGTTTAGAAATTCTCATTATTTTACCTCAGTTGTAATATTGGAGCAAATGCATATAGTGGCATTGTAGCATCTCTGGGCAATATACATATTAATACTTATGCATGAATATGAGATAATAAGGTTTGATTATGAGAAGGATTATATGCAGAGCAACCCAGCGCAAAGAAACTTTTTTAGTACTCACACCTGAATTTAGGTTATTTTATGCAATCTTTGTTACTTCACATGATAATGCTTGTTGCTTATCCAAGTCGGTATGTAAAATTTTGATATACAAAGAACTATCTTTGGCTTCTATTAAAGCCCACTTACTAGTCTGTTTAAAAATTTATCTGTCTAATTGTCTCGTTGTTGCTAGATGATGCATTTGAGAAGGAAGTTGGTTAAGTTAAAGAATTTGTCACAAACTTATACCAGAAGAGTCCATTTCTGTTTCCAAGTTGTGCTTGCATAGAGATGATATTATTTTATTACCTGATTCCAAGGCATATTTTATTCCGTATTCCAAGTTAGTTTTAAGTCCCTTAGTCGGGAGATTAACCAAGTCTAGCATCTAGCATTAGTTTTCCCTCTCTTTGTTAACCTTTAATCTTTAGTTCCTTTCTCTATAACCTGAGTCTGTTGCATCAGGGCTATTCTATGGTTCATAACATAGACAAACAGTTGTATCCATTCTACTTCTGCCTGCATCTTGAATACCTTAACATCTCTAAATCCTCAGTCTAGCATGATCTTGTGTTGTGGTAGTCTTTCCTCTCTGCTTGTTGCTTTGTCTTCTACTGTGAACGGAAAATAGATAAATACTATACAGCATATATAGTTTCTAGACCCGAGCATAAAATAGGATACAAAAACTTCATTATCAGTTTGATTAATCTTTAATTTTTTATTCAGGGATGCTACCTCCAGCTTATACTCAGAAGGTACCAGAAGGTCTTCGTGCACGTATTATGGCTAGTCTTATGGCCTTCTTCATGACTCTGTTCATGCTCTTACGATCAGTAACCTGCCGTTTCACCAAGAGGCTTCCTGATGCACAAGCCAGTCTGAATGAAAAGATCCAAGAATTTTCTTTTGATGACACTTCTAAGGAGGACTTTCGACCGCCTTCACCAACTCCTGCATTTACAGAGGCAGAACTCCTTACACGTGTCTTGAAGAGATTGGGCGAGCTGGAGGAGAAAGTAAATACTCTTCAAGCAAAACCATCTGAGATGCCATACGAGAAGGAGGAATTGCTAAATGCTGCTGTCTGCCGAGTAGATGCCCTAGAAGCAGAGTTAATTGCAACAAAAAAGGTATGCTTTGTAAGATTTTGGTTTGAAATCCGTTTTCTTACCTCCCAAGTTCACCCCATTTCACTTAGGAGCTGATCTAGTTATTAGAGAAGCTGCATGATGGCCCTTTTCCCTAGCTCGAAGACATTTTTAACCTTGATTTATTTTACAGCTAACATATATGTAAGTAGTAACACGCTTATTAACCTTTGAACTAGCAGGTATGCCAATGTACACATTGAACAAATTTATTGGTGATATTATGCCTACTTTGACCTTGATATAGCAGTTCATCTTTTCTTTACAAAGTGCATTATTGGCGGTGAGGGTCTTAACTGTTCATGGTAAAGAGGAACGTCAATTGTGTGTATGCTTGTATCTTTTGACTACTAAAAAAAGGAAACATAAATCTTATGAACATTGACACATGATTCCGTGTGGCTCCTTTGCAGGCAAGTAGTTTAGGCTCATATTTGCAAAATTTAGAAACTTGAGCTGGTGGATGCATGCATTTGAATCATTGTAGATCTAAATCAGTGGCAATATTTCAAAGTTCAGTGTGGAAGAACACACTGGGGTGGGCAGGGGGAGGAATGGCTTTCAATCTGTCATTCTTTATTTTGTTTGGTAGGTGGAAGAGCTGCAGATCTACCTTTGGTTGTTTCAAGTAATTTCCCAATGTTTTCCTGCATCTTGATTTCTGTGTCAAAAAAGATTTTAATGTTTATCAAACATAGTCCTTAAATTTTCATTCAAGTTGCACACACCAAGATGTTATGCAAGGTTTTCACCTTCTGTTTTACTTCAGATTTGCATATTTTGGTTTGTACCCTTCTTTTGAGCTGTTACTGCATCAACTTGGTTTTCCTTGATGGCATGCTTTTTGCTTGCTTAAAACAGTTTGGCATCAGCTGTTCGTCAGTTTTCTCATTACAGTTAGTTGCAATGATGATTGGTATTATTTTCTTAATGATCAGGCTCTGCATGAAGCTTTGATGAGGCAAGAGGAGCTGCTTGCTTATATTGACAGTCAGGAAGACGCCAAGTTTCGGGTTAGTTGATAAATAGGGCTCGTATTTTGTAGTTCCAATTCCAAATTCCTGCGATAAGATTTTCAGTCTAGCAATATGAAATCTCTCTGCTATTGTTTCCTGATTGTACGTGTATTCATGCTGTGGCAGAAAAAGAAGTTGTGCTGGTGAGTGATATTGAATCCCGAGGATGCTGGAGGTGGCTGCATAGTTAGTTACCTGTTCCTGTTCCGTGATATCTGAAAGCATATTTGTGATTTGTGCCCAGTGGGTATTTCTTTTTTCTGAACAGTGCGACTTTCTAAGTTACACGTATATATATCATATTATCCATATATATCAATGCTGAGCTATTTTGGGATATTGTTTTATGTAACGTATGTAAGCTGGTGATCCCTCGGTAGATCTCCTTGTTGCAAATGACAGATCCAACTGAATTACTTGTTGCAAATGACATTTTGATGAGTCAAAACAATTTTATGATTGGATGACTGAAAACTGGGATCGTTCAGGAATATGCTTTGAATGACTCAGATTTCGCATTGATCTATACAAACGCTATTTCTGGCTCATCAAATAGAAACAGAAATGAGCTGTGTCTGAGGGCCAGTGGGATGGCACAGAAGTATATTCTTTGCATCCCTGTCAGTGGCCGGATTTTAGGGGTGTTTTGGATTGAATTTTATTATGAAATTTAATTTATATTTTTTATTTTTTATAAATAATTTTTTAAATAAAATTTAAGATAAAAATTTTTAAATATAAAATAATATTTAAATGAAAATATAAATATATGTTTTACATTTCTAATTTTGGCTTGTTTCACACATTATAAAATATTAAGTGAGATATTATAATTTAATTCTTTTGATGTAAGACGAGTATTATTAAATTTTATATATGATGAAGTTTTTATATTTTATTTTATATTATCATTGAGTGTTTTTGAAGGTTTTTTTTTTTTTTTTGTAAAACTTTTAGAGAATTAAAGTCATAATTTAACTATTAAGAGCATCTTAATTTATTAAAGATTTATTTTCACAAATATCATTAATTTATTTTAAAAATAATAAATAATAAAGAATCAACTGTCTTAAATTAATCAAATATCACAAAAAATTAATTTAGCATTTGATTATACAAAATAATACCTAAAGGAATGAAGAAATACAAAAGAATCAAAGTTTAAAGATATTTACTTTAATAGGCCATAATTTATATTTTGAAAATTATGTGTTAGTTTTCTTCAAAACATATGGTAGTATTGAAAAATTTTCAATGTCTGTGTCGCGGGGTGGGGGGCATGGGGGCCGCATGGCCACCCTCAGTTCCTTGATGGTTCTGCCACTTATGTCTACCTGTCTTCTCAATTTAATGTTCTTTTTTTTTCAAAATTATTTTAATTTAGTAAAAAAATTAAAGAAAGCAATCCATTCATTAGTAATTTATTATAATATTTTTATTAATTAAAGAAGTTACCGGTAAGTTTAGAGTTTTTGTAGAGCATGTATTCTTTTTAATGAAAAGAGGTTAGTTATGTAAATTTAGAGAGAAAATATATTTAAACCAAATTCGAATATTTATTTTAGGATAAATTAAATAGAAAAGAACAAAGTCCTCTGAAAAAAAGTTGAACAAAAAGAGTATCTAAAAACATTACAGATGGGACTGTGAAGGAAGTTTCTCCATGGGCTTACTATATACAATACAAAATTTTTATTATTTATTATTTATTTTAAAAAATTCTTAAATTTCTCTTAAGCCTTCAAAGTATCAAAACTCAGATCTGTCAATAACAATTATATTTCTTCACAAATAAAAATTAGTTTATCAAACTATATTTAATTTTATATCATTTTACATATAAAAAAACTTGAAAATTTACTTCAAAATAATTGATTTTGAAGATAAAATGCTAATATAGTGCAAGTGACGCAATTGACATACCATTTCCGCCGCTTGCTCGCGGAACAGTACACAAATTGTATCAATTTGTGCACAAAATATGTCAAAACTTGGTACAATTTGCGTACCATTTCCGCCAGTAATTGGTGGAAATGGCAATCCATTTCAGCCAATCAATTGGCAGAAATGGTGAGCAATTTCTGGCGGAAATTGCACTGACCGAAAACGAGAAGAGTAATGGACCATATTTTGGAAAATTGTAGGCCTCTGTAGGCATCCCAAAACGAAGGCCCATTAGAATAATATACTTTGATCCTAATAGTGCTTATCCTTGACTTAATATTGAAGTTCAAATTGCTGATCCTTGACTTATTATTTTAATAATGAGATTGTTGTATTTGAGTATAAGAATTGAGTATTTGAGTAAAGAATTGCACATCATTTCCGCCAGCACGTCAGTAAGTGGCGCAAAATTAGCATTTCATCTTCAAAATTAATATTTTTAAAAAACGACATAAAATTAGATATAATTTGATAAATTAACTTATGTTAGTAAAGAAACGTATTCGTTGTTGATAAATTTAAGTTTTGATAAGTGACTTCAGAGAAATTTAAGAATTTTTAGAAGTAAATAGTAAATAATGAAATTATTTCGCACTGTATATAATAAAAAAATATATAAAAATAACCTCAAAACAAAAATATCAAATTGCCTCCATAAAATGATTAGCAGTGGGTTCTCAAATCTAATAAATTATGGGTCCAGTTGTTATAACTCTCTGGACTTTGAAAAGATTGTAATCGATCCAAATCCAATCGAAACAATTGAATACAATTCTCTCTAGATTGCAAAGAATTGTTGGAAACCCATTTCAAGCTTTTGTATTGGCAAAGTGGTATTGAAGTACTTCGTGAACATAATAGCAAGTGTTATGTGTTTCTTACATAATAGTCAGTGTTATGTATTTCTTTGGAATGAGGGCTTAGGGTGAGATTGGATTAGATTTGTTTAGGTCTAGTTTGGTTGGGAGAAAAAGAGAGAGGAAATGAAATGGAAGGTAAAAGAGAAAGTAAATGAGCATTTTATTTCGTTTGGTTGGAGGGGAGAGAATGGAGAAAAGTAAATGTGGAGGGGAATAGCTTCCCCTTCACATAAGCAATTTCAATTCTTACACTTTTGAAAGGATTGGAAGGTATTTGGCATTCAAAAGATCATTATGCTCTCAACTTTAAACTCTTATTATAATTAAAGAATTTAAGAAGAGGGTAAATTTGTAAACATAATAAAATATTATCCCCTCCCCTTTCACTTTTCCTACAACCAAACAAGGGAATGTATTTCTAATTTACCTTCCTTTTCCTTATACCAAACAAAACAAAAGTAAATATAAATATCTCCCTTAAGATATGTAAATGGTGCCTTTTTACTCCCCTTCCCCTTCCCTCTCGCCCGTGTGAACCAAACTTTTTTTTGGCTAAATAAAAAAGTTATCCATTGATTTTAAAATAGTCGAAGCCATTATAATCAAAGCAATTCTCAAACCCCTTATCCGATGAGAGGAGTTGAAGATTTAGGACAACCTGATGCAAGTTACACGATAGTTGAATAATTGAAGCAATTGATAATAACCCACACCTCAAAAATTTTGAGTAGGTAAAATATACTAATACTACAATTAGTACTAAAAAAATAAATAAACACAGATTTTTTTCATATCGTATTTGTCATAATTCTTCAACCACACCGGTGAGAAAAATTTAGCTCCAACATATTTTTTGAAAGACATTAACTTAAAGGACCATGAGCGTATTAACGATCTTAAAAATTGTCTCCGAGAGAAGTAGAAAACTGAGCGAGGGCCCAGATAAAGTCCGAGTTGAAAAACTTCTCTAAAAAAAATAGAAAAAATACTTCGATCTAAAAAGATCGGAGAAAAATCTCGCTTTTAAGTCTTAAATATTGAAAAAATACGCTTTGAAAGAAACATATAATAGTTTATGGCAAAAAACAAGAGTAGAAAAATTCAAAAATAATAAAAGTCCTGCCAGAAGGTCCAGATCTGGCCGAGGATGTTGTCAGGGAGAGGAAATGCAAAGTTTAGAGAGAAGGAGGAGAGAATGAGGTTAGAGAGAGAAAGAAGAAGAGTGCAAACCAAACTAGGCTTAGTAGAGTTGTATTAGAAATTGTAAAGTGAATTATTTGTGAAAAGAGAAATGAAATCCAAAGGGAAAAAAAGTAAGAGAAAAGTGAGAAAAAAATTTGGATTGAACATCAATCCAAGTAGGCCTTAATGTATGAAAAAAAAATCTCGTCATTTGAGATGAATAACATGGAAGTATGAGTTTTAGTAGATTAGAAGGGAAATAACAAAGGAGGTTCACTAGCAGCATACATGCGCAGACAAAAGTAGTAGTACTGGATATAAGAAGAGGGGGGAAAAAATGAAAAGAAGTGGAAATTGCATTGACAAATTGTGAGAAAAGATGGGACAAATAAGAGTGAGATTGAAGAAAGAGACAGAAGAAAAAGGGAGAACTTCAAAGATGGTTAGGAAAGGAGATAGACATCGTGCGGAGAGAGGAGAGAGAAGATTGGAGAGAGAGAACTTCAAGAATTTACATAAAAGACTTCTGCGTTATCACGTTACATAAATGGAGGAAGGTGCCCCGGGGGGTGGGGGTTGGGTTCTGGGGTGGTGCGAGCTGTTGTGTGCTGGTGCAGAGTAGTACATGAAGTATGTATGTATATTATTTATATATCTGCTCTGAATCAGTCAAAAGTAAGCGAAACATTAGATTTTCGCAATCTACAGACTCTCAAAATCTGATGTTCAACATACTATAAGATTATTTAGCGTCATAAGATTTACAAAAACTCAGAAACTTAAAGATTAAACAAAGCAAACGTTTTGGAGGAAAGCACTAAGGTGCCTCAGAATCACTTTTTCCTGGGAGTTTCATCTGTCTCGCACATTTCTTCACTAAAAGAGCTTCATGGCTTCTGCACTTAGAAAGCGAAGAACTTCTTCTTCTTCTTCTTCTTCTCAATGTAGGCCAAGAGCTCTTCCTGCCTGACAATTGCTTCCTCAAGAGCCTGCAACTCAGAAAACCAAAATTTTTAGCACACCAGGAAAATAACATCGTCTTTTTCTGCTTTTCAACTTGCAATTTCAAGTTTCAGGAGAGGATATACTTCTATGTCTTATTGAAAATTTATTTGCTTTTGAAATTGTAGCATACAACTTTTTATGCTGGCAGTTCATATTTCTGACTATTTCGTGCTGAAAACTTATGCCATTTGGGATGCCTTGCTAATTAACTAGCTTACTAATTATCTTGCTGAGGCATTTCAAATAAGGTAAAGGCAGGGATTACCTTTTTGGCTGAAGAAAGTTCTTGCTCCAATGCGTCTACACGGCTCAAGGCATTATTCAGCATTTCTTCCTTCTCAGGTGGCATGCCTGCAGGCTTGCTGCTGAGAACATTCATCTTGTCCTCCAGTTCAGCCATGCGCTTCACCATAACGAAGTAATCAGCGCTGGAGATGTTAGGTGCTGGCATCTCATAGTCAGACTGGCCTTTAATCATGGCATCAACACCGAAAGCAGAGTTTGAATAGAAGGAGGCATCTGTAAGCTTCCTTGGCATGTTACGTGTCATGCGCACCATGGTGACAATACCCATAACAAAGGTCATCACCCCAGTAAAAAGCTGATTGTTTGCACCATCTGGGTGCTTGCAAGCATCATGCATAGGGAAATGATCTGCGGTTTAAGAAAAAGGAAAGCTACTCTTAGTTTATATTCACTGCACTATGTTAACATTTCTAGAATGAAGCCATTGTTATTGACTTGAGGGATGAACAAAAGATGAATGATCAAGCACCTTTAGAAAGGGTAAAGTCCTGAGCTTTGGAGATTTTAGGCCAGGCTGCATCAACAGCTTTGTCCACAACTGGAATATATGCCTCAGGCACTTCGACACTGGGGTGCTTTTTGCTTGTAACCTACAAAAGAATAGCTATGAATTGCGATGAGAAGGATAAGAAGCTCTTCAGGTATGGAAGAAGTAAGGCACATTTGATTCAGATGTTCATTAAATTATTAACTCTTTAACTACCTTTATCAGTATTTTCTAAATCAAAGTTTGTTATCTGATTGCTTGGTAGATCCTAACGGTCAATTAAAACAAGATGGTTACTCATCCACTCTAAACCTAAGAGAACTCACTTCCTCATGAACAGGAGCAAGATGTGAATGCACCCGTGCAACTCTGGGAGATTCAGCTACCAATTTGAAAGAATTGCTCTTCTTTGCATTCTCATCCTCTCCAATAGTCTTCTCATCAACAACAGAAACAATTTTGTTGGAACATTTGTGTTCACCGTTACGAACCATCTGGTCAATCAAAAGAAAGCAGGAAATATAGCTCTTCAGCTTGGTTTGTGATAAATGATGTCCATAAATAAATTAAGAATTAGACAGTTGTTTTAGGATCAGAAATCTGAAAAAGTAAACCAGAAATGCCAGATAACCTTCATGATTTCTGGGTCATTCCATGGGCCTTTGTCGGAAAGCATGCAGCCACCCTTATCAGCACAAGTGCATGTACCACCCAAGAAATCAGGCAATTCACTGACACAGCACAAGTGCATTTAGAATAATGAATTCATGCGGGATTCAAAAGCCTCAAAAGGATCCATGTTCTAGTGAACTTGTTACATTACCATAAAGACACCCACACCAATGCATAAATTTCTCTTTCATATTCTTGGTAGTTTGTATTTTTATTCCTTGATAACATAAAGAAACTTGCCAACATCCTAGATTTCAGCTAGTGGACCAGAAGTTAAAACCAGATACGTACGTAGCATCAAATCTTAAAATTTACCTGGCATCAATTACTTCCAGCAGTTTGCTCTGGAATTTGTTGCCTAGAACCTTGAGAAATTATAAAAAAAAGAAAAATAAACTCTTATTAGACGAATTAAAGAACAAGTAGTAATGCTTGACGTAGTTGATTATATAACTTACATGAATTTTGGCAGTGGTCTTGGGGTCAAGGAATGACTTCACAGTGTTCCACAAGAGCCTAAATCCGGAACCAGCATTGATGATGTACATGCGACACAGGGTCTGCTTGGCAAAGACAACAGTAAAGAGACCAACAGAACTTGGTGAACATATATCTCTGAGAAGAAAAGGCAAGAATAACTATCTGTAACTAGTACAGAGAGGAGCACGTCTCAGCCTTCTAGAGAGAGATGACAAAAGTTGATTACCTCAGGATAATTATCACCATCAATCTTTTGAAGACGTTGAATTAGTTCTCTTGCAGACTTGTTGAAGTTTTTCAGGCCCTGAACCGGTCATAATTGTAACTAGAATCAGCTGCCATTTCTATATTCCAAATACAAGTATGTAATTGAAATCCCTCAATACATGAATCTATCTGAGCTACAGTTACCACTCCTTGCACATCCAGAATGGTGGTGCTCTGGTCAATGTGCTTCTTGGCTGCAATGGTACAGGCCGGAAGCTTATCGGCAAAAGTCCTCTCGAACTCCTGCACATGATACTTAACATAGCGGTCCATTGTTGTGACCTGCAGAAGCTTTACAGCATCAACTTGTCCAAGCCTTTCAATATAAACAGGTCTCCCATCCTTGTCAACGCCGTGGTGCCCTTGGGGATAGTATTTCAGGACTTCATCCTTTTCCTGGAATTCAAAGTCCTACAGAAGGAATTTTGAACTAATTTCAGGTGCTAACTTAATCAAGAATTATTTATACAACAAGATGTTTCGTTCTGCAATTAATGGAACTGTTTCCATAATTACCTCCATTATTGTGTCTGCCTCAAATTCCTTCCTCCACTGGATCATATCCATCCACATTTGTTTTGTTTTTTCAATATCAAATTTCCTGGCCTTTAGAAACCTGCACAGTGAAATTCAAAGATAAGGTGTAATTTTTAAACAACCTCGGAGTAACATTGTTTACTAGAATCCTTAAGAGTTGAAACCACATTTTGATCAATATTCAATCCATCTTGGTGAACACAGACGTCCTCTTAGATTTTGATTTAATCTATTTCTCTCTCCGAATTAAGGGTGTGAACAAAAGAAAAAGAATACAAACACATCACTAATATTGGTACTTGAAAAGGAAGAAACCTTAGTAGCATATGATAATCATCATGTTTTGCGGGTAGCAGTTCTTCTAATATAAGTGCTTGACGCAAGGCATCTACTGCCTGCAGTTCCTCTGCGTCGTGCTCATCATCAAGGACAACAGACATGACTCTGCTGCTGTTTCTCCTGCTTTTTTTTGTCAAAGAATGCCTAAACTTGGTAGAAGCATTAATTGCTCTTTGCTTGAGAGACCCAAGCCTTGTCTTTTTCTCATCCTCAGCAATGTCAAAATCAATCTTTTCCATGCCTGAAATGAATTTGAAATGAAGGATCTCAAAAACGTTGTATCATCAAAACCAATCGGAAACTATCTCAATATCTAGAGATGCATTCAATCACGGAAAGGAACTCAATGAAATAGATTCATCATTAGACAAGCTCTTTTCTTTGTCCTTCTGAATCCCTCCTCAATCATCAGCCCTAAAATTCATACAAGCTTTATTGAATTGAATGCCACAAACTATTCAAGATCTGCGATATGCCGCATATCCATTAACTGAAACATGTGTCCACTTTTTGACGACAAATTCTTCATTCTAGTTCTAAGATAAAAGATGCCTTATAATTAAAATATCAGGTGGCAATCATTGTCAAGCAACTGCAACCTCCTTAAGCAGGGGTGTGGGAAAATTTTTGGTTGGAGAAAGGAGGACGTGAATAAAAGGAAAATTTTATATCCTTGCACAGATGCAACTTATGTCAATGCAAAATGAGATTTAGATAATATTAGACTCTTCCAGGTAATAGAAAACAGGGGCAAACTCTTTTAAGTAGATTTATTTATCTCTTCCTCGTGCATTAATTGGAAATTATATCTCAAGGAAGAAAGAAACAAAAGAAATCAAAGATTTAGCATACAGCTGGAAAGATGGAGAGACGAGAAGGAAAAGTAATTACTTGGTCTGTAGTTGGGTCGTTCAAGAGGTCCAGACATCGTGTCACTCATGATCAAAGTGACTAGCAAATTGTTGCTCAATGCCTGAACTTACTATTCGCGCTTGTCGAATGCCTACACCTTCCAAGAAAACAACAAAGTCAGGCATCCAACAACATGGAAGAAATTGCAGAGGGATTGGGTTGAAATCAATCAAAACCCACATGGCAAAAGATCATATTCTTGAAATGCTTTCATGCAACAGAAAAGAAAAACACAAGAAATGCAAAGAAGAAAGATTAAATGGGAAAAATGCGTGTGAAACAAAGCACAGAAAAGAGGAGATTACCAGTGACAAAATCGCAGGACTTTTTGCAAAAGGAACAGAATAAGGCGATTTAAATTGTTACAATTTTTTAGGTGTTAGAAACACAATCAGTGGACAACAATTAGCTGATTATTTATTGATCCAGAGGTTGGGATTTCTAGAAAAACAAGGAGAGGAGGGGAGAGAAACAAGGAGTAGTTTGTTGGTTCATGGAGATCTTCGACGACTTCTTGCTACTATCTCTCTCTTGGTGATACCTCAAACGCCATTCTGAGAGGGAGCGAGAGAGAAGGAAGGCGAAGTGCAAGCCACTACGTTCAGATTATTTCACCATTTCCCGTGTCCAACTTTGGTCCCCCTTCCAACCGGTTCTCCACATAAGAAACTAACTCGCCGTCTCTTCCGCGTTTTTTTCCCGGCAAAAAGTGTCCCTACTATTAAACTATTCAAATGCAAAATTTTTCATATATCTATATATATATATATATATAATATTTGAATAAAATTTCGTAAACATAAATACATCTAAACCAATTACTAGTTTTAATAAAATATTAAATATTCTGATCTCTTTTTACATATATTAAAAATATATAAAGAATTTTTAATTAAATTTTACTAATATAATAAAGAATAAAAATAATTATATTTATAGTAAATATAATTTTAAAATAATAATAATTAAAATTAATAAAAAATTAAATATTTTGAGAAGAGATATAAAAGTTAAAGTATCTTATATTTTAAAATAAATAAAATATTAGTTATTCCTTTTAACTGAACATAAATATAAAAAAATATTTAATTATAAGTAAGTTTTATCAGACATAAAATATGAATATTAAATTTTAAATAAATAATTAGACTGGGATATGCATCTACTTCTTCACCCCCCGGGCCCCCCCACCCCACCCCACCCCCGACCCTCTCTAAACATGACATCCATGTCGTGTATTTGAAGCTTTATAATTTCCATACAAGATTGGGAAGAGGGAAGGGAGAAATATGAAATTAATACGAGAATTTAGGATTAGCCAAAAGGGGCAACCTTGAGTTCTTCCCATGATTGGGACAGATTCACTTGTACCAACAGCATCCCCATTTTACAACAATGAGAAGCTGTTGACCTAAAGAAAGAGTTGGTAACCAAAATCAATTGGCGGTATGACCGTTGCCCCTATAAGGCTCCCTTACTTGGAACACATATCTAACGGTGTGTCTAGATTGGTTTTCTTGCACAATATATATATATATATATATAGATATATATATTTCTTTAGATCTCAGATTTTTTTATAAATAATTTATTTTTATAATTTTTAATATAATTTAACTAAAAAAAATAATCTCACCCTAAAAAACTCTCAACTAAAAAAAAAATTTAATGTCACCCTGAAAAACTACTTTTAAATTTATTTTAAATCATTTTTGTTAACATATTAATGTCTTATTTGTGAATTTTAAATTTATAATCTTGAAAACTTGAGTAATGAATGTTTCTTATCAGCACAACTATAAGATATTAGAATTAGTACTTAGTATAAAAATATTTTTTTATTTTTTAAGTTCTAATAAAAAGACATTTCTTATTTGCCAACGTTGCAATGAAAATTTCGAAATGTAAATCTAGTACTACCCTCCTTTACCTAGAATTTAAAGATTGTTATTTTTTTAAAAAAAATACAATAAACATATGGATGCAATAAAAATTTTTGATTGGCTGAGGTCTACGATAGAGTGGTGCTCCACTAAGTCCAGCCAGATTTGTTACATAGTAATATGCTTGCGAGCCGTCTGATTGAGACAAATTTATAGCGTCTGGGCTGTTGCAGTAGCCCTTAATAAGGAAGGGCACAATTCTTTGCTTCTTTTTTTTTTTTTAAGATGAATAAAAAAATGTTATTTATTAATATTAAAATAGTTAGAATCATTACAATCAAAATAATTTTTAATTTTATACTCTGATAAAATAAAAGAGTGGAGTTGAAGAATTGAGGCAACTTATATTTTTAATTTTTAACTTTTGAGGTTTATTGGACAGCAAATCAATTCTCCTCTTACCTAAGATTACCTTGAAATTATTAAGCATGACAAAAATAAATACTATTTTCTTTTTTTTAAAAGGTTGCATCTACATTAAGGATGCTCCCTCTACGTCTTGCATTCACATGTATCATCATGTTGTTTAGATTTTGAAGTTTGTGGCTAATATAAACAATAAACAAGTACTAAAGGTGCTTAAATGCTCCTTATTATCCGCTTATAACCGGAAAATGGTATCCTTTGTCCTTACGGTATAGGACAAAATCTTTTTACATTCTCAAAATTATTTTTTAGTTAAAAAGGTTTTTAATATTTTTACAAATGATAAAAAAGAGTAACACTATTACTCACCACCCTATGTTTCGGTGATTCGGGTTGTCAACGGACTAGATAGGTACTTGGATCCTGCCTGATTCTTACCTGATAAGACTAGGTATGAATAAAGAGGTATGTCCGTTTACCCAGTCCCGGACCAAGTAAGACTTGTCTAATGGGTATGAGTTTGGTATATTATATTCCGGAACTAATAAATTCGAGACTCGATTAATATATATTATAAATATTTTGTATAATTTATTTATTATACTATGTATTAAAGCACTTTTTGCAATACTAATTCTTACTTAATGTCTCTTCTTGATGAGAGCAGTTATATGTCTAAAATTGTAAAAATAAATTGATTATATATATATATATATATATATATATATATATATATATAATTTTTTCTTATGAACTTTCTTTAAAAGTTGATCTTCTTTTGTGTATGAAAATAAAAAATAACTCTTGAGTTAGCATATTGATTAAAGTTATTATTTTGATAAATAGTAAATATATTAGTCTTTTCTATTTTACTTAAACTTTTGTGTAATAATTAATCTTGAAAGTTATGAATATTATAGTTCTGATTTCTTGAAGAGATAGTAAAAGAGACCATTCCAAGAACTCTTAGAAAGTGAAATAACTTTGTATTGGGAATAATTTTTTAGTTGTGTTGGAGTCTTTTTTAGATCTGATCAAAATAATGAAGAGCCCTTTGAGAAAGTAATCTACCAAAAGATTTTTCCTACTAAATTTTGTTGTTTAATGGGTGGAAATATTTTTAATTTATGCTATTATTGGAGTGTGGAAGAAACCAAAAGAAGGCGCCTTAAACTAAGGTCACAAGCAAAGCAAAAGGGCACGAACCAAAGGCAAAAGCAGAAGCAAAAGAAGACCAATTGCTTACTGGGAAGTCGTCGTATCTGTGGATGTTTCTTGTTTGAGATTGTAGTACAAACAAGAGAAGGTTTTTGAGCAGTCGAGGAAAGACGATTAAACTCATCAAACAAAAAATGAAAAAAAAAAGTCTTCTCCTATCCGACTATCCCAACCCCTATTTCTTTTCCGATTGCAAACCAAACTAGAGAAAGGTTTTGGGTAGCGAAAGAAAAAGAGTGAAACTCATTCCAAAAAAAAAGAAAAAGGAAAAAAAGAGTGAGCATTGTTCTAAAAATACCCTTGTGTTACTGAGTCTGAAACAAGTTATTGACTAACAGTAAACTAATCAGATTCACTCGACAAAATTTTGTAGATAAACATTAGGCGCCAAACCTACCAAAACAAAAATGTTTAGGGACCAATACGCCAATTTGCCAATCTAAAACCCAAGGAAAAACCCTCTTCTCTCCACTTTGGCTGCTGCTCAAAGGTCTACTCTCCTTCTTGTCTGCTCCGACTATGGCGGCTTCTCACTCCCACTTCATTTCTCACTGTCCTTGCCCTAAATCTCTTAAATCCCCTCCAAATCTCTTTTCCCTTAAACCAATTCTCCACATCAAGTCCACCGCCAGAACCTTGAGTCTGAGGGCAGTCCTCTCAACCACCTCTGAGCCAAAAAGTCAGAAGTTTCAGCACTGTTTTACGAAGTCTGAAGATGGGTTCTTGTATTGTGAGGGCACTAAAGTTCAAGATATTATGGATATCGTGGAAAGAAGGCCTTTCTATCTTTATAGTAAGCCCCAGATTACGAAAAATGTTGAGGCTTATAAGGATGCTTTGGAGGGCTTAAAGTCAATTATTGGGTATGCCATTAAGGCCAATAATAATCTCAAGATTTTGGAGCATTTGAGAGCGATGGGCTGTGGTGCAGTATTGGTTAGTGGTAATGAGCTCAAGTTAGCACTTCATGCTGGTTTTGATCCCACTAGGTAATACATTTTCTTTCCCCTTCCTTTTTTCTGGGCTCTTGTGGTGCTATTTCGTCATTAATTGTTTTATGTCCTTTTTGTTTCTGCCCGGTTTGAAATGTAGTTTAGTGAATTTCAGGGGATGAAACTTTCCAGTGAGGTTCAATATTTTGCCTCTGTAAGATGTTATTATGGTTAATCATTAGTCTTTATTAATCTCATACTGAAGTTAACACAAAATTAAGATTGGGCATTTGGTTCATTTTAGTGTACTGTGGTTATGGTTGAAATTCTAGCTTGTGGTTAGTGCACCACCGTGTGTTTTGTATTTTCTGCAACTGCCTATCGTTATACTCCCAAAAGATAGGTAGAATGATTGGCAATAGAACTACAACGTCTACTGTCTGTTCTGCAGCGTTATGACAAAATCCTATCTAATCCTTTATGTTATTACATCCATTTTAGCTTGTGTTTACCTTTTTATTTTTTACTTAATGAACTAGGATTATCATGTTTAATTGGTTCTAATACATCGTTTTCTACTGAAGGTGCATCTTTAATGGAAATGGCAAACTGCTAGAGGATCTAGTGTTAGCTGCTCAAGAAGGTGTTTTTGTAAATATTGACAGTGAATTCGATTTAGATAACATTGTTGCAGCTGCAAGAATTGCAGGGAAAAGGGTTAATGTGCTACTGCGAATAAATCCCGATGTGGATCCTCAGGTATTTAGGAATTACTATACGACAGAGACAACAAACCTTTTTGGCTGGAGATTGACTCTTATTTTGACTCATGATGTCTATAGTGGCCAAAAAACTGAGTGATAAATAATACTTAGTAGTATATTACAAAAGCTTTTATTTATAGCACCTGAGGTCCAGCTGTCCTATGTCATAGGATGCAAGTAAAGTTCCACGCTTGAAGTTACTTGAATTGATTATAAATGAATAGGCTGTTGTGGCTTGGTGTAATTAAGTTCATCCTGAGATTATTGTATGGAAAGGCCCTATTTTGTAGATTTCGGAAAAAAAATAAGGTCTTAATTTGTAGCTATTGTAATCTGCCTGTCCTATGTTAGCTATCAGTTGAAAGCATCCCAGACGTCTTCAAGCCATTATCAGTTGAAAGCATCCAGGTATCTTTAAGAATTCAAGCCATTATCGGTTGAAAGCATCCTCGTTCAAGCCATTATCAGTTGAAAGTATCCCAGACATCTTTAAGAATTCATTTTAGTATTCACCAGGTTCCTGGCCAACTACCTGGTGAAAAATTATTTTGTAAATAGTACAGTGCTTTCATTATAGATTCTTTCTACAGTGGGTCATCTCATGATTGAGAAAGAAGGTTTGCAAAGATAAATGTCCTCTCCTCTTGAGAAGAGTGGTGTTGAGAAGATGTTATAATGGATTTGTTGTAATTTATGGTAAATTGATTCTAGTTCTTGGCAATAAGAGATCCTGCATTCCATAGCCTCATAATCTCCCCTAGACCTGATTAGGCAAAGAATTCTAGTATAAGTCAGTTGATCCACCGAACTTTTAATCACTTAAATATTACAAAGTATTTTGTGAACGATTATTTTTCAAGTCTTTTCTTTAGTTAAGGTTGTGAAGTTATTTATTAAGTTTCTTGAGAGGAACTTTCCAGGGTGGTTGTTCTAGTGCCAAAATAATATTCCCCTGAACTTCTTTCTTCTAACTAGCTTTAGTATAAAGTCAATCTTAATTTCTTCCGCCCAATAAATGCAATATAATTAAGTTGCAATTGGTACACAGATCATAATGGAGTTTGCCTCCATGGTGACCTAATTATATCTTGAAGTAGTTAGAGAAGTTATATGTAAAACAATGGGATACTATATTGTTGCAATTTCAGTTTTTCATTTCTTCCATATCTAAATCAGGTTCATCCTTATGTTGCGACTGGAAACAAGAACTCTAAATTTGGTATCAGAAATGAGAAGCTGCAATGGTTTCTGGATGCTGTGAAGGCACATCCTAATGAATTAAAGCTTGTTGGAGCACATTGTCATCTTGGTTCTACCATTACAAAGGTAGTATTTTGTAGTCACTGTTAAATGGTGAACCTACTAGCTCTTTTAAAATGCACTCATTGTCTCCTTCAGTACCAGGCCTTTTGATCTAGAACATTTTTGTTTGGAAACTGCTTCATTTTGGCATTATTGGTGTCATCATCTTTCTATTTAGTTTAGACAATTATCTCATTTCATGCTTGTAAACGTACACCTGAAATTTATTTTCATAATTCCTTGATACAGTGGGATGGTTATGATACACAATTCTTCCTTTTGAGCTGTAAATATTGTTTCTCTTTCAGGTAGACATTTTCAGAGACGCTGCAGTCCTAATGGTGAACTACATTGATGAAATTCGAGCCCAAGGATTTGAAATTGATTACTTAAATATCGGAGGTGGTTTGGGAATTGATTACTATCATACTGGAGCCATCCTTCCTACACCTAGAGATCTTATTGACACTGTAAGAACACTAATACTTTGTAGTCACGATAGATTTCTTCTTTGTTGTTTGATTTTATAGTAGAAAATAATAGTCTCTGAGTGAAATCTGTATGTGCACTATTTGACATTCATCAGAATTTTTGAGTTTAACTCTTGGTTGCTTAGAACTTGTCTGTTTGAAGGTGAGGTGTCAACTTGCAGAATTCTTAGACATCTCTTTGTAATTGAGAACCACACATCTCATTAGCGGTTACTTGTACACATTGAGAGAAAGAGAGAGCTGGGGTTTGTAAAAACTGTATTTATCAGTATATTTTCTGTGGATTTCTGCTGCAGGTTCGGGAGTTGGTGCTTTCCCGAAATCTCAATCTCATCATTGAACCTGGACGATCGCTTATTGCAAATACTTGCTGCTTTGTCAACCGTGTCACTGGTGTCAAAACTAATGGAATGAAAAATTTTATTGTGATTGATGGCAGTATGGCTGAACTTATCCGCCCAAGTCTGTATGGTGCTTATCAAGTAAGATTGTAGCTATTGTCAGCCACTGTTTCTGCTCATTATCTAGACAATTGCTGTTACCTTTCTCTTCAAGCCTCTGTTTATAAGTAATCTATACAGTTTCTTCTAGAGCTTCATGGTTAAAGAGAGTTTTACATTCTGGCCAGCTTTTATTTGAGTTCAGATGATTCTATGTTGGTTATTCTCTTTTAGTTTAACTTTTCAAAACTATTCTTGTTAAGTTGGTATATGTATTGAGAAGTCAATCACTTAAATGTTTGGAGTTCTATTTTCTTCTCTACTAAAGCCAATTGCACTGATTATATCTGTATTCTCTTTTAGAGTTTGTGATAATAGTATATTTGTTTGTTCTCTAACTGTCCTAATCCATATTTGATTGCAGCACATAGAGCTTGTTTCTCCTCCAGAATCTGATGCTGAGGTTTCCACATTTGATGTTGTTGGTCCAGTCTGTGAGTCAGCAGATTTCTTGGGGAAGGATAGGGAACTTCCAACCCCTTCAAGGGTAATGTTTTAAGTATATTATGAGCACTAGTCCTGGCAATTCTGTTAATCTCGTGCTCATGTAGATATCTTCTTTCAGGGTGCAGGCTTGGTAGTTCATGATGCTGGTGCTTACTGCATGAGTATGGCTTCAACCTACAATCTTAAGATGCGTCCACCAGAATATTGGGTCTGTAATGCTAACACTGTGTTCGTCTTTCTTATATTGACTATTGAAACTGATATTTGTTGGTAAATCTACTTCTCAAGGCTACTAGATTAAAGAATATTTAGACACCATCTTAATACTATTAACTGTAGTTATTTGATATATATAGGGCTGGTATCAGATAAAAGGAACTTCATTTGAATTATTAGAGAATTAATATTCTCCAAGTATTTGCTACTAATAGTGCATCCTCTTCCTTAAACCTGCCAACTTCATCCATGCCTGGGGACTAGCCTCTAACAAGTTTTCCAAAAAGGGGAAAAAAAAGAACTTTTAAGGTACTCCTAAATTTAATTACTTAGAAATCATGTAGTGGTTCTCTTTGTGAATCTGGCACAGAAATGATGTTTGTATTACTGGGTAAGTATTTTATGTAACTCTACCTATCTTATTATTTTACATTAGGTTGTTTTGTGATGTTCTATTTGCATCTTTTCTGCTTAATTGGAAATGAAAATCATAATTCTGTCATCTCCTTCTGAGGTACTATCTTTTTGTAATAATTTTGCTCTTTGACCATGAATTATTAATTTGTTTAGGTGGAAGAAGATGGCTCAGTATCCAAAATCAGACATGGGGAGACATTTGAAGACCATTTGAGATTTTTCCAGGACCTTTGAAGCATGGCCCTTTTGAAGTGGCATTCATGAAATTTAGCTCGGACTTTTAGAGGCTTGCACGTTGCTTCTTATGCTGCTTTGCTTGCACTGGAAAGTCTCCTCCTTCTGTATCTGAACATTCCATTGGTAGTTAAAATAAATAATTTGGAATCTATTGATCAAGTTTTTTACCCGGAGCCGTCGTAAAGTCTCAATGAAACATATAGTTGACAATGAAAGAAAATTTAAATATTGTAAAATGGTGAAGATTAAGGAAAAAGATATTTCCTGAAGTCGGGATCAGTGCGTTTGCTTGAAAAGATATTGGAAAGTCTACAAGATATACAAGATAGGAAGGATTTTGTTGAGTAGATTGTCACTCGCTGGAACAACCGACATTGAATATATGGGGTTTGCAGGGCAAGAATCAAAGGAGAAGTTATGTACTCCTTATAAGTTTCACAGTCTTACTGTGTAGATATTGTGGAAAAAGGTGGTGTGAATGTGTGACGTTCACTTGGTTGGTTGCCTTGACATTGTTTCTTTAAGAAGTGGAAGAATTTGATCATCGGAGTTACCATTTGTCAAACTGGCCTTCGGCAGTTGGGGAAAGCCACGTTTGACCTACGCTATGATGATGACAATGACTCTTCAACAAGTATGTTTTCACCAACAGAAATATCCATCTACAAGCCACTCCCTTCCTCTTCAAAGGCGTTCCTTGAATGGCCGGGAAGCTTCTGCATGCAAAATTGTATTTGGATTTCGTTCCAGGATTTATCTTTGTGGAAGGAGAAGAAAGATTCAAATAAAAATTTTTTATCGAAAGGAATCCAAATATGACTTGTTCTGGAAGGTACTTACTGCACTCAAATTTCAGTCCACACAAGCTATGCTACTGAAGAAGGGGAAGAAAATGGAAACATGCTTAAAGATGCAATGCAACCGTACACAATAAAAGAGCTAGCTTTGACTTTTCGAGGATGATTTGAGATAAGAAATTATCATGATTATCAAAAGAAAACGGAGGAAAGGAGGGTACCCTAACAAATTTGCAAAAAATTGTCGAGAGTAACTTTTAATTTGTTTTCAGTTTGATTTTTTATAATAAAATTTATGTGATTAGCATAGTTGATTATTGTGAGGGAAGAGGTGAGGTGTATAGTTGACTTTTTAATAATTTTTTTTAAAAAAATTAGATTGAACGTTAATTTAAAATGCGATTGCATTCGTTTTTTTTCCTCTATGAACCAATATTTTATCTATTTCCTAGTCCGATGCTCAAATCAAAATAAAAATGTATAACAAAATAGTCTAATATACTCTCTTCATCCCATTTTATTTGACAGTATTCGACTGAACACATAATTTTATGTAAAAATTTAAACTATATTGTAAAAGTAATATAATATAATAAAAAATAAAAAACATGTGGGTCAGTGACTATTTTATGTTAAATTTAAATATATAAAAGTAATATATAATAGAGTTATTAGTTGATTGATAGTATGAAATATATTAAAATATTTCATTTTATAGAAAGTGTCAATTATTTTGGGACGTTTCAATATAATAAGAATGTCAAATAAAATAGAATAAAAGAAATACCTTTTTTTTTAAATGATACTAAAAGAATTGAGTTTAATATAATTCTTCTTATCGAATTATTTTATATTGCACAAATATGTTTACCGAAAATAACATAAAATTCTCTTAACAATAAGAAAATCTCTATATTATCCCCACCATAAAAATGCTGGCACCATGCAATGTAAATAAGCATTCTATAATCTTATGTAATTTTCACTTGAAATTGCTGCATGGGATAGTGAAAAAGGAGGTAGGTAGCACTCAAATAGTAAGTTGTGGGGACCAAAATAATAAATGAAAGGAAATATTAGGAGCAATTAAAAACACAATAGTTTAAGGACCAATTACACTATTTTCCCTAATAATTTTACCAAAACTTGAGAACCTTATCTGATAATTTATCCAACCTTGAGGCCTGAATCGTAAATGACATAGCAAGGCTTAATCAGGAAATTTACAGGGTCGCCGTGGCGGTACTCCGCGTCAAGCGTGGCTTTTGGATTTTTATGCTCTTTCAACAAATATTATTCGGCGGCCCACTCCCTCTCCTCCCTCTCTCAGTCCCTCCGTCCTCTTCAGTTACACTCCACTCTCAACACTGCACCCCCTTCCCCACCTTTATTGACTTTCTGTACCACCAAAATCCGCCTTTGCTGTTGCTGGTTTTTTCTTACCCGCAGCAGCAATTTCAATTCTCCACTTTATTCTGCTATATAAGATTATACTACTCGGAACTGTAATGTTGAAGGAGCAGTAGCGCCTCTTTCACTTCCTTCTGTCGGTGCCCTAGGTTTCTTCACTTTCTTCTGCAATAGTTTTGTTTGAGTTTCCAAAGTGTTGAAGATTTCACATATTTCGCGCTTGGCTCTCCGATCGGTAGTTTCTCTCTGCATGTTCTTTCTGTTATTATTATCTTAAAATATTTTGCTATTTTTTTGGCTTCTGTCACTGTGGGGAATAGTTTTTTGCTAGAGATAAATCTCGTTGATCAGAATGTGTTTGTAATATCCTCAGGATGAGTATAGACTATTAATGCATATAAATGCGGTAACTAGAGATACACAAATGCCTGTTTTAATATCTTTGCGGTATTTTTAATTAATTTACAGTACGCACCCTTCTTCTTTTTTATCGATCGGTTAATCTATTTAACTATTCTCTGTAGCATTTGTTTGACCGGCAATCCATAATATAGGCGGGTTTTTTTTTTTTTGGGCGCGGGGCGGGGAGGCGGTTTTAAACTAACAGTATTGGCTGTTCTATGCTCTCATCATTGTTTTGAATTCCTCTGCTATTCTGTCTCGTAGGCTACTGTTTATTTTATGTTCTTTTTGCTGGCGTATTTAGTGGTAGCGTGTTGGTGGAGAGATGGTGTTCGTGGTGTTTGGGTATCATATGTGGCAATGCTGTCCATTTAGATATCGGTTTGGTGAAATTTTTGGCAAGGTTATATCTTTCTTTGCCCTTGTCATGTGTTTTCTTCATAATCTTATTTTGGACTATGAGAAATCATTTTTGCTTTTGACTTTGTTTTTCAGCGAACTGGTTTTGTGTTTGAGTTTTCTTGCCGTGAAGAGGAACAGTTAACATGCAGTTTGCCTAGCTTTTATAAGAAGTTGCTACCATAATTCTTGTGGCTTTTATATAGATATCTGTTCTTTTACTTTTATTTAAATTCTAATGTCTGCAGAGTTAATCCATATTTGCGGATCCCTATTTTAAGTATCTTGTTCTTTTAAATTATGCGAAGAAGCTAAAAAATAACCTAGTTGGTCACACATGATGTTCACCTAGTATTTTGACATTTTAGAGGAGTTCATATCATGTTTCCTTTTTCTTCCTTAAAGAACTCATTTGGTTTCTTTTGCTATCTCAGGTTTTCTTGTCCTCTAGCAAGAGTTGGGTCTCTGCTCATACCAGGAATTTTTTATCTCTAGGCATTTGGCAAGCTTCTTATTCAGTAATGGCTGCTGAGTTCGTCACAAGCCATTCTAATGGCAGTCTTGGAAGAAATCCTGGCCCCCAGAGGACTTATCAAGTAGTTGTGGCTGCAACACGAAATATGGGGATAGGCAAGGATGGAAGAGTGCCATGGAAACTGCCTTCGGACCTCAAGTTTTTCAAGGATGTTACAGTGACTACAACAGACCCTACCAAGAGGAATGCTGTTATAATGGGTAGGAAGACGTGGGAAAGTATTCCCATGGAGTATCGTCCTCTTCCTGGTCGTCTTAATGTAGTTCTGACTCGTTCAGGGAGTTTTGATATTGCAACTGCAGAAAATGTTGTAATTTGCGGGAGCATGATTTCTGCGTTGGAGCTATTAGCAGCATCTCCTTATTGTCTATCAATTGAGAAAGTGTTCGTTATTGGAGGGGGCCAGATATTGAAGTGAGTAGATGTACTCTTGGAGAGGTTTGTTGGAAGTTCTTATCTGTCATGTTTTTATGACCCATTGGTATTTTATTGCAGGGAGTCCCTCAATGCTCCTGGATGCGATGCAATTCACTTAACTGAAATCGAGGCTGACATTGAATGTGATGCTTTCATTCCTGCTGTTGATACCTCTATGTTTCAGCCATGGTACTCGTCGTTTCCTGTGGTTGAAAATAAACTCCGGTATTCTTTCGTTACTTATGTTCGTGTGAGGAATTCTGAAATTGAATCCTCTGATCAGACCAACGGCCTTATGCCTGACAAAAGCTTAGACATTTCTAAGGTTAAGTCATTTTCTTTTCTGCCTAAAATGATTTTTGAAAAACATGAAGAGTACATGTATCTGAAACTTGTGGAAGACATTATCTCAAATGGAATATCAAGAGATGACAGGACAGGCACTGGTACTCTGTCAAAATTTGGTTGTCAGGTAATGCAAATCTGTTCTAAGTCATATCTGTTCACATTTTCCTTTTGAAGCATATTATTACCAGATGGATATATGAAAATGCTATTACATCTATTCATGTTTATATAGATAATTGGTTCAAGACAGATGTGAATGTTTGGGCTTTCTTTTGGTCCATCTTATTGATCTAATCAAATGTCATTCTTTGCAACAGATGAGGTTCAATCTGCGAAAATCGTTTCCACTTCTTACTACTAAGGTGTGCACCAAAATCTCTAATCAGTCTTTAACCTGAAAGTTTCTCTTCATGTTACTTTGGTTAATTTGGAGTTTCTTTTGTCTTGTGGCACCTGAAGATAGACACTGTACCAATCTTATACATTGCTGTTGTTTGGTTCTATAGAAAGTATTTTGGCGTGGTGTAGTTGAAGAACTTTTGTGGTTCATCAGTGGCTCAACAAATGCTAAGGTAATCTTATCTTTAATAATGCTATTTAAACCACTTTTTCAATAAATATGGACTATGTTTTTAACCACTTTTTTTCCTTTCCTGATGCAAGATGACTTGCAGCATCATGATTTATGTTTTATTTTCTCAGCTAATTTAGTCTATATAAAGTTATTGTTATGGAATTGTGAATAATGAGCCACTGTCACGTATAGGTCCTACAGGAAAAGGGTATTCATATATGGGATGGCAATGCATCTAGGGATTATCTTAACAGGTGATTGTAAGGTCTCTATCTCACTTGAAGTCATGCTTCTATTATTGATACAATCTTCTGTCAATTTTAGTATTGGCCTGGCAGATAGGGAAGAGGGTGACCTGGGGCCAATATATGGGTTCCAATGGAGGCACTGTGGGGCTAGGTTTGTGAATTCATTAGAAAAATGTACTTGTCTAATTTATAGTTGGTTGAAGAATATTAACTCTTTCCTCTATTTGATTTGTTAATGTTGTTACACACAGGTATACTGACATGCATGCTGATTATACTGGCCAAGGATTTGATCAACTGTTAGATGTAATTAATAAAATAAAAACCAATCCAAATGATAGGCGGATCATTCTTTCTGCTTGGAATCCTTCTGATCTGAAATTAATGGCACTTCCACCTTGTCACATGTTTGCTCAGGTATGTTAACTAGTGATTTTTAGGTTCTTGTTGGTTGTCCCTGTCTTGACCGAATCTACCTTTTACTCTATGCAGTTTTATGTTGCCAATGGAGAGTTATCTTGCCAGATGTATCAGCGGTCAGCTGATATGGGTCTTGGAGTCCCATTCAACATTGCATCTTATGCCCTGTTTACGTGCATGATTGCACATGTTTGTGGTAAGATTTTACAAAGCGAAGCAGTAATAGAAGTTTCTGCTATTCTTTTAGTTGCATTTTCTGGAGACGCTTGTGCTTCTAGCACCATTCATAGCAAACGAAAAAGAATCTGGTTAGACGTTTAGTGTGACATGCTACCAGCCGCTCATAAATGTTAAAGGCTCAGAGAAGTCATTTGTGGATGAGTACTACTTGCTTTTTCCAGATTGTCATGACATGCATATATTGCAAAAACATGGTTGCAAAACATCTCCCAATTGAAGTATTGAACTTGACTGCACTAGTAGATGGACCTTAGCCACCCCTTTTGCCATTCAAAATTCTCTTAAACAGTGGTGGTTTGTGCTTAAAAAATTGAATATTTCACAATTTTGGCATAGACTTTTGCCCCTATTGAAAATTGTCTTCTGAGTATGAGAGTGTTTTGTCTCCCCAACCACTAAGTCATGGGTTTTTTCAGGACAAATGGATGACAACAAGTCTCTTTTTGAGTTGAATCAGTTGTGTTCTTACATAAGAATTGTAGGATGTACTATTCTGCCATCCCATAAGCATAGATGATATTGTAAAACCGGTCCTTTGTTATTGTCAAAACTTCTCCTGTTGATTGATTTTGTATTCAAGGACTGCGCCTTTTTCCTTGTGCAGATCTCATACCTGGAGATTTTGTCCATGTAATTGGGGATGCTCATGTTTATCAAACACACACAAGGCCTTTGCAGGAACAACTTCAGAAACTACCTAAACCTTTTCCAGTAAGTGTCTCTCTCTCCCTGTGGGAAGGCTTATTAAAAGGTGTTGTAATTGATAATCCTTTTTCTTTTCATTTCTTTCTTTTTTTTAACGTCTCCTGCTTTTCATCATCATGTATTTCTGCAGATTTTGAAGATCAATTCTCGGAAGAAAGACATAGACTCTTTTCTTGCTTCTGACTTTGAGCTTATTGGTTATGATCCTCACCAGAAAATAGATATGAAAATGGCAGTATAGATTCTTAATCCCCAACAAAAAATGTCTCTCCTGCCTGTTTAGCTAATTTGCTCTTACTAGAGGCAAGTATCTTGAATTTCCTTACGCCTTATGGGCCTAATTCAACATGTCCTATTCTACTTTGCTTGTGCATTATCAGCCTATTGAAGTGTGCGTGTCATGGACTTTGTTCTTTCTTTTTTTTCTGTTTCCTCTAAACCTACACATGCTTCATTTTACTTGCTGAAAACTGTTATCTACTGTCAATTGTTTATTCCCAAAAAAAAATGAAATAGCGATTTTTTAGATTTGCTATTTAGCTGACTAATAATTTGTTCACTGACCACCTTATATAACCTCTAAATTTTCATTATAGCTCATATGAGGATGATCAACACATATTGACCTATAGCATTTGATAATATTGCAGGTGCAGAGTCTTCAGCAGAGTTATCGGTTAATGAAGAACTGCTAAGTTGATATATACTTGCTATTGCATGTGTAGGAAACGGGAATCCTTTAGTTCCATTTACAACTTTTGGTTCTAAGGTGATTTAGATCGGGTAGTTTCACTGCGGAAAGTTGGTGATATGCATATTCTCCCGTGTGGCTGCGAATTGCTTTTTCCATTGTGGCTATTCTTCCTCCTAATTTACTTAAACCTTTTTCATTTTTCCTCCCTACTATCTGCTTATAGATGGTTGAGAGAAAAACTGGAGGAAGCGTTATCCAACCTTGCCCTTGCCCTTACGGCAAAGAAGGTTACCTTCAGATGCTTCCGCTGAGACAGACAGAATTTGAAAATGAAAAAGTAGAAAGTCTTTTATTATAAAAATGCTTGCTGGGGTTTTTTTTTTTTTGTAAGGATATAAGCTTGCTGACTTAAATGATCTTTTACTCGCAAAATATGTTATTCACTATTCTCCCGAAATAAATATTATTCACTTATAATAATCAGGTTCTCTCTCTCTCGCTCTCTCTCTCTTACTAACTCTCTTTCTCCCTCTGTTTTTTCTTTTCTGCCCAACATGGCCTTTCTTGTTTCAAAGTTTTTATCTTTGACTGAGGTCGTATTTGGATTGCTTATTTTTTTCCTTTTGAAATATTTTTATTTTTAAAAATGCCTGGCAAATGAAGGGCAAACCCAAACCTACATGAAACTGATAGTTGCGCAGAGCCAAGAAATAAATGGAGAGCCAATAAAGCCTGGAATAAAGTGACTCTCTTTCTGTTAATTATTCTTTTCATTCTGATATTCGGTTTCTAAAATTGAGATATGACACACTTTTCCACAGGAAATTTTGAAAAAGGCCGAATAGGACCGCTTCAATAGGGCAGTAGGAGTTGGATTCCAGAAAAATAATTGAAAAACTATTTTATTCTTATCTTTTTGTACTCTCTTTATTAGGAATGAATTGTCTCTTAAAGACAAAACATATGTATTAAAATTTTGTTAAAATTCATAAAAAATGATATTTCAAAGCAACTTGAACAACCTTATTTAAGTAGAAATTTACTGACTACAACATGTTAAAATAAAAAAAAAATAGCCGCTCCGGCTATCGTTGTTAGAGGTGGCTGGGAACTGCCCCCCAACGGCACCTGCAGGGGCATTTGGTAGACGACCCGACGCTGTGCAGTCGGAACGAGTTTTCCGATTGCAACAACACTTTCTTCTTCTTCTTCTTTAGGGGGACAAGAAGGTTCCCTTCTTCAATTTCACGTTTTTTTCTTTTTTTTTTCCAACTTTTTGTTTTCTCTTGGGAACCACTATGCACTTTTTTTTTTATTTTCAAAATTTTTAATCTTTTTGTTCTCCTTGTTTTAATTTTTTTCATTCTTTTGTTCTCCTTGTATAAAAAATTTAATACAAAACATGGATCTCTTGAGATTTTTTGAAACAAAATTAAGTGAAATTGGAGATTTTTGAAATAAAATCAATGTTAAAATTGGAGGTTCTTTGAAATTGAATCTCTAATTAATTTACATTATTTATCATTCATTAGACGTACTAAAATATTTTACATAATTTTAAATATTCAAAATAAGTTTAAATTTTAAAGAGAATGTTAAGAGATTTTTAAATTTTTTTTAAAAAATAATTTAAATAAATAAAAGATAATCGCCAGATTTGTTTAAAGGGTAAGATGCTTTACTCTTTTTAGTAAGAGTAGTATCCTTTCTCTTTAATACAATTAATTTAACTCTTTTTTTTAGCATTCATATTTCATTTTCTAGATTTAGAGTCCACATTGGTCACTGTTGAACACTTTGATTTTGCACTATTCAATATGTACAATATCTATTAAAAAATCAAGTAGATAATTAAGATGATTAAAGATAAAATGAGATTGAATGTAATAAATCGTATTCACCAGATTGATAATTAAAATGTAATAATAAAAATTATAAGCTTTTAAGAACTACTTTATAGCATATACGGATATTTTCTTAGTTTTATTTTTAGTATGGGTACTATTTAATTTTAATTAATGCAATATTAGAAATATACTCTCTTCAATATTCACATATATTCTTTTGGATATTTTAAAATAAATGTTTATTTTCTTAAATAAATATATTTTCTGTCTAAAACTTTTGTTATTCACACCGTTAATTTAAAAATATAATAATAGATATAACCTCATATCAGACACTTCTTCCTTCCAAAACCAAATATCTTATTTTGATTTGGTAAAAAGTTAAAGAGGATAGTGTGAGTATAAATAAATTACTTCCGTATTATTCTTATTATTTTAAAAGTTAGTTGTTACACCCATATATTAGTAGAGTTTAAATTCTTTAACCAAGAGGTCAAATAGGTTAATAGTAACTCTATTGTGTTAGTAGAGTTTAATCGTCTAAATTAACAATGTTAGTAGTAAAAATTTAAATAATATATATAATTATTTAAAGAAAGTGAAATTCAATTTTGGACATTTTTAAAAATATATATAAATATTTGATTTCAATCTGTAAGAGTAATATTCATGAAAATTACTAAAAAATGATTCACTGTTTTATATTATCTTTCCATTCAAAACCTAAACAAAACAGCATTTTAACCCGTTTTTGATAAAAGTTTGGGTATATTTAAATTTAATTTGAATTTAAAATTTTTTATTTTAATTTTATAAAAATAAATTTTTACGGAGAAGAAAAATTGAATCCAATTGCATTAATTTCATACAGGACCAAATTTAAATACAAATAAAGTTTTTGAGATTGGCCTCTATGCATTTTCTTAATTTCGCACTTGGCTACTCAGTATTTACCATGGACACGATAGGTAGTACGCCAAGGTGCGCCTTATTCCACTAGAACGTATCAAATGTGACGTTATTTTCTTGTCATTTGTCTTCACGTGTGACCTATTTTCTTGGCATTTGTCTTTGTTTCTTATCAGACAAATGGTAATGCTTCTTGGTCTCCTATACCCGGAAACTGGGGCTAAACCAATTCATTAGTTCTGAACTCTCAGTCACTACTGATTTTTGCTGTGCAAGTAGAGTGATCAGATCAGAAAAATGTAAGGAGTGTGAAGTCAAAACGAATCATTAAAATGGTCTAATATTAAATTTTTCTCTTATAATTATCACTTAGAGATACCTTTACCCATTGCTTCGATTAGCTAAAGAATGGATTAGGGGAATCCCTTATACAGTGCAACTTGTGCTATAAATGAAATTTGACATAAGCTTTGCAACGGAAGAAAAGACAAAGCAATGCGTCAATTTACCATTTCTCGCCAAATTCTGAGATCAATACTAGGGTTATACAACGAAAACCAAGCAGTAACCTCTCGGACTACTGATACAGCATCATTGTTTCTATACTTATAATAGATCGGTATTATGCACCAACATTTCCTGCGTTCTCTTCTTCTTCCTCTTCAGCACCTTGCTCTGCTTGCAGCCTTCTAGTCTTTTCCTCATTTTCCCTCTTCTTTTCATGGAGAAACTCGATTAGATCTTCTATTGCCCTCTCAGGATCTTCATTTCTCATCAGTTGCTCAGCAACTTCTGCAGGGGTCACGGTGGCCCCCTCCAACAAACTATCGATTTGACGGAAATGACTATGGTTTGTAATTCCAAGATAGTTGGAGGCAAGAGTCCTGAAAGCACAGGGGGTGCAGTAAGACATATGTATATGCACATCCATACGACCCGGACGCAACAATGCAGCGTCCAAGTACTCTTTGTGGTTCGTCGTCACCACTATAATCCTCTCGTCTCCGCAGCTCGACCACAGCCCATCAATGAAATTAAGCAATCCTGATAATGTCATCTAAGAACAAAAGAAACTTTGAGGAATTAGGCCTGCGGACGATGGTTAAGAGAAGCACTGAAATTACTTACTTGGTTCGGCTTATTTTTGCGAACAATGTTTATTGTCTGGGCCTGCATGACTGGATTAGACCGAAGAATCTTCAAAGTGTTTTCTTCCGCCTTCCGATCTTCAAGTTCAAGAGTGCAATCGATATCCTCAACTACAAGTATTGACTGGTTTGCAGTATTAATCAACAAGCGTCTCAGGTCTGAATTTGTGTGAATATCAGTTAGCTCCAAGTCATATATGTCAAAGTTGAGATAATTAGCCATTGCTGCTATCAAGCTGGATTTCCCTGTCCCTGGAGGACCGTACAACAAGTACCCGCGTTTCCAAGCTTTTCCTACCTTTTTATAGAACTCTCTTCGTCTCACGAACCTATCAAGATCGTCCATGATCATTTTCTTGAGCTCTGTATCCATGGCTAGAGTCTCAAAAGTCGCCGGATGGTCCAGCTTTATGGAATTCCAGGAATAATCTCCCGAGTACCTGCGGACGTGATCGTTACTCAAAGTGTGAATTTTTAGGGTCTTTTTCTCTTCGTTCGCCTTCTTAGATTCCTTCAGAACGAAAGGAAAGTAAGATTCAAATACCAATTTCTTGTGTTTCTTGTGAAAACAGAGCTCAAAATAGCGTATCTCAGATTGTTGGCTTGCGGATTGACCCGAGTACCTTACACTTCTGGATTCGACATTTCGTGTAATTTGCCTCCACTTGAACTGCACCCCCTGGAATTTGTCTGTAACTTCTTGATTCCTGGCCATTGATGTCGATATCTTACTCTCCTTCTCCGGCATGGTGACCATAAATCTGGTGGTGGAAGGGGAAATTTTGGCTCCTATGTAGACATCAGCAGCCGTGTATATTTGGTTGGTTCCGAGGCCATCATATTCTTCAATCACCAAGACAATATCATTAGCAAAAGACTTGAACAACCTGTGGACGCTGAAGAAGAAGTATTGTTGGAGTTCATACGGAACCAAATCACGGGCTAGGGATCGGACAACCATGGCAGAAGCGGCCACTGAAGCCACAGTGGACACAATTGTTTTCGCGGAAGGCATTTTGGCATCGGAAAGCATGTTGGAGATCATCTTGGGGTGCAATTAGAATCCGCTAAAAACCAAAGTGATCAAGAACAAGAACTCCACCTAGGCTGGATTCAGAGCATTTTTCAGTTCTTTAATGACGTCGAAACCAAGGATTGACGAGGAGGTTTTTGTCTGTGCCGGCAATCTCGCCCTTGTAGTAGTACTCCTACCATTTTAAAATATAATTTTTAAAAAACTTTTCTCATAGATGAAGTAAAAATATTTTTTTAATTTATTCTTAATTAATATAATTATTCCCTATTAATATAAAAAATAAATTATTTTTATAATTTAAAATAATTTTTAAAATTTAATATTTTAAAAAGAAAGAAAAGTTACAAAGGCCATATATCGTGAAGGTTTTTTGATCTAATAGAAATACTTAAAGAATAATTATTGTTCAAAATATTTTTAAGTATTTTTAATTACTAAATAAAAAAAATTAATCGAATAATTATAAATAAATTTTATATGTGTTATAAAAAATAGTATATAAACACGTTTTTTTTTTTTTTTTGGGACGTGTTACACTATCATTTGAATCAAATCGCCTATTTGATCCAACATCTGTAATTCAATCTGCAAAAACAGAATGTGTAAGATCATAGCCGGACTGATTTTCTGGGCAGTAACAGAGCAGCTTCCTTTGTCTTTTCTGCATGACTAGTACTGTTGAAGTCAAAAGTCTTTTTGACGCAAGAGTCAACTCAAGTGTGAAACCTTGACATTTTGCATTACTGTGATCGTTTTTCCACATTCAAAGAATTGCTGGCAGCACTGGAACTCCGATGCTTTATCTCCTTTTGTTCTTTTATTCTCAATCTCATTACTATCAAATTGCCAAAAAAATACACTTTTTTCCTCTTAAAAGGAAAAGTAACTATTTTTAGAATTGAAAATTAAGTGACCTTTTTCTAATTTTAATAGAGTTTATGTTTGATTTTTGTATAAGATAAAAAGTAAAGAAAATGAAAAAAAGAAAGAAAGCAGAATTGTCAAATATTCCCAAAGTTCAAGGCCCTATTTGGGTTGCAAATTAAAGTAAAATTCTTTCTAAATTTTTATGTTTTAGTGAGATCTATTTTTAAATTTTTAGAGAAAAATACGAAATTTAAAATGAAAAAAAAATAGAAAAGGGTAGAAAAGTTTTTGAAATGAACAGAAATTCAAACAAGGCCTTAAATTGCGTTAGCTGTAATGCATGGGCATGGACGTGAAAGCCTCAAGCAGGCTGGCCTCCAACAGTAATGAGAGTGGAAAAAATGTCCAAGTCAACATGCTGGACCGTTTCCATGTTCATACGGTCAATATCCAATGGGCTCTACCCACTAAATTATCCATGTCCAGTTTTCATTAGTTTTCTTTGGTCTTTGATTCTTAGTGGTCCAGAAGAATTCAAGGCTTTCCGGTCCACACTTGCATTCTTTGACTATAGATCCAAAATCGACCGATATGACCGTTTGTTTCTTAGTTTTCTTTGGTCTTTGTTTCTTATGGTGAGGATTACTTAGGTTAGTGTGCAGACAATATATATATTTTTAATTTGTACAGATTAAATCTCAATCGTCAGATTTTGATTTAACGGTTAAAAATTCATACATTGAGAATAATTATTCCCTCTATAATAGAATAATTATTTACGAATACTTATTTCACTATAGAGGGAATAATTATTCTAACGGAAATAATTATTCTCAATATGTAAATTTTCAACCGTTGGATCAAAATCTGCCGGTCGAGAATCTATTCTGCACAAACTAAAAAAAGTATTGTCTGCACCCTAGCTAAACCCATTGAAGACTTGCATCGTAGGGACAAAGCAAGTGTTGGTATTTCTATTTAGAATTTTCAAAAAAAAAAAAAGAGGTATTTTCATTTTTGGCGTAAAATAACCCTCCATATGATATTGTATGTTGGTGTTTCCATTTTTAATCTTTTCAAGATATACATAAAAGGGTTCTGGACCTATGCAGTCTATAATGTACAAGCTCATATCCTACCCTAAAAGGTCTCGAATCTAAGTTTGGGATATCTGTTTTGTAGAATAAATTTTTTTAATACAAATTACAAAGTAAAAATAATGTTATTTATGCACTTTTAATCCAATAAAATGGGCAATTCTAAAATCTTATAAAGGGGAACTAAATATATCATTTTTCAATGCACAATACAATATCCAATTCACATTACACACAACATAAAAAAATCAATTCAGCATAATTGACATACTAAATAGCAAAAATACATTATATATATATATATATATATATATATATATATAACTAGTCCAAGTCCAATGGATCCTAAACCCTATGTCTCGAACCTAAAATAGGTAGATCTGAATCTGAATAAATGAGTATAATTTTTATCTTGAATTTGTACCATTTATCCTAAATTCGGGACGGATCCAAGTCTATACCCTGACTCATTTGCAGACCTACTTATGTGTAACTGCCATATGGTAATTTAATGATAATATGATAGAGAATAAAAGAGGGTTGAAAATTAGAATGTAGACTAACCAACAAGAACCTAACTTTCATTTTTCTTCGTTCTTACTTTTTATGTTTTAAAATATAAGGTCTTTTGATACATTTTATATAAAGAGTATTTTTTCTATTATATCTTTAATTAATTATAGTATTATAATAAAGAATTTAAAAATTATATTTACAGTAAGAATAGCTTAAAAAAATATTTTTAAAATTCACAAAAGATTGAATATTTAGAAAATAGAGAAAAGAAACAAAGTATCTTATATTTTGAAATGAATAATATATAATTGAATTTAGGTGGTGGCCGAATCCATTATCTAAAGCTGATTTATTATTTATTCGTACAAAAGTAGTTGAATAAATACTAGGAGTAATGCAACAACTTTATATGGTATTGGTATTGGCTCCACAAAAGAATGCAATCTCAACGTGAGCAAATGTCAAAATGTCCGATTTTCCAAGAATTTGATCTGAATCTATTCCACAAAGCATGTCTCTGCTAAACCTACTTGACAAACTGCACCACCGCAGTCCCACGTATATAAAGTAGAAAGATTATTTCCTCACAGCAAAAGTGTATAGATTTTGTGCTTTTGATTTGAAAGAGAAGATGTGTAGCTCCCCATATCCTTAATCCTCTTATACTCCTTTGGTTTTAGCACTTTCAAACCCCTAATTGAACATGAAAAAGAACGCCCATGTCACCGGGGATAGATGCTGCTGAGTATGGACTGACTCATCACGCATCTCAGGAGATGCTTTTATTCTTTGTTTTGTGTTGCACCAACTTCAACTTGGGCAATTCAGAATCAGAGCATATATTTTCTCCAACAGTCATTGAGAATCACTCTTCCCTCTTCAGCAAAATAGGTTTAGGGTTGATTTAGTAGTTTCTGAACATAAAATGACGTCTGAATAGTGTTTATCTATCCGATAGGAATACATCATAGACTAGTTTTCATTCAAAAAAATATATTACATAGATAAATTTGTTTAGATTAATAATTCACGATTTAGGCTATGCAGGTGTAACAAGTGAGGTTACCCTCCCATCTCGAAAAGTTAGAACAGCAATGCTGCGTTCCACCAGTACTGTAACTTTGATCCATCAACCCATTAAATTCCTCGGGCATTTTTGGTTTATGCCGAGCATAGAACCTTATCTGAATGCCTGACATGGCCAGCCGGCATTATTCCGAATCCATCCTTTATCCCATTCTGGATGAAATTATTCTTTGGATGTCGGCATCACACCATCAGTTTGTAGTTGGCATCCTTGTGCTTACAAGTCTATAGAACTTTTCCCTGAGTGACCCTCTATGGGATTAAAGGTGGGGTTGCATTGCATCTTTATTAATATGTTTTTTTTAAGAAAAGAAGCGAATCTTGAATTGGAATGGCATCCAATCTGAAACTAAATCCAGAAATCTTGATCCAAACAAGTGAAGTAGTTCTGCTCAAATTTGCTACAGGAAACAACCATGGATTTCCAGATTTAGCAATATATACAAATCCATGACTCTTCTTCTTTATGTATAGAAGTTGTATCGCTTGGTTCAAAACATTAGAATTCAGGAAACTGTGGATCTGATAATAAGAGGTCGTAGCTATGTTTCAAACGAAAGAGAAGCTGAAAACTACTCTTCTTCTTCCCTCAAAAACCTCTGCTGCCGAGCAATGAATGCCTCCACAGTGCGTCTGAACTCTTCACTGCTCATTTCATCCTCCGCGTATGAACTAACTGTTGGTTTCTCACCATTATCTACACTAATCCGACTAATTTCTGTCGCCGCTCGCCTCAATTGTCTGCCGCCCCTGGCAGCCTCCGCGTGTTGCCGCCTCTTTAGGTTGCCTGAATGATTTCTGTGTATCTTCTTCTCCTTGGGAGAATATGCATCCTGAGAAATGACTTCCTTTTTACTCACATAGATGCTCTGCTTCCTCTGTTTCTTGATTTCTTGAATATAAGCATCCCTATGCCTTTCACAGTTCTTGACATACGCATCGTACAAATCAAGTTTCCCGTTGTTTGATTCGCCATCTTTAGCCGATAGTTGTCCAGATTTCAAGAACAGAACAATGACTATCGCGTTTCCGACGATGAACACAAACCGAGGGCTGACGGCAGCGACAGAGAGTCCCCTGAAATATTCGCCAGAGAATTTAAAAGCAACAGGCAACTGAGTAGTGAACCTGGAGATGATAATCAAGAATACACATATCTCGATTAGCCTGAACATGGCCGTGATCTTTTGAAGCCTCCGGTACCTAAACATGGCGTTGGCTTTCTCAGCTTTTATGTTGTGAAACCCGAATGAATCCATTTCCAGAAAATTGGATTATAGTATGTGTGTGGCGATCTGTGAAAGGTTAGAAAAGATCTTTCTAAGTTTTTTCACTCGAAAGAGAATTTCTTAGAGATCAAGAACTTGGCCAGAGCTAGAGCTAGAGCCGTGGGATGGAACAAAGAGCAATCTGTGACTGCACAGATCATATTCATTGAAAGAACAGGGAAGAAGAAGATAATCCAATTATGATTTGCAAGGTTCACAGAGATGGAGAGGAGTTTGAGCGGAGGAGAGTGTTGTTCGTCCCTGTTCGGTTGTTGTTCTAGGGTCTGGAATGGCACTGACATTGAAGGCCGTTGTGGTATATATAGGCTTTACTAATAGCAAGATTCTTGTCTCCTTTTGATGCCCACTTTGTTATGGGGCTACATTTGGCTCAATTCCACTGTTAATATTAATATTAATCAATTCAAATACTTGAAAATGGCTTTGGCACAATCCGACAGCATGCTTTTGCCTTTTGCTGGGTAGAGTTTTTCCTTTTTGTTTCTTAATTAACAAAATACTATATAAAATAATTTTTATATAATGTTAATTTTTTTCTTTAAATATCTATACAATTTTTAAATTTCTTACGTAACACATATTTTATTTATTTTTTAAATTATAATTAATTATAATTAAAATTTTAATTGATTTAAAATAATTGTAAGTTAATTATAATTTTAAATTTTAATATAAAATATTAAAAATAATAATTACAAATTTAAAAATTAAAATTAAAAAATAAAACAGAAACAGAAAAAACGAGAGAAAAAGGTTGCTGGGCCCCTGTTTTACTGGGCAACACCCCTTTTTCATTTTTTCCTTTTTTGTTATTTTGTTATTTTTGTTTTATTTTTAAAATAATAATTATATTATTTTAAATTTTTTTAAAAATTAAAATAATTAAAAATTATCTTTTATCAATAAAACCGTTATGTACTCAGTAATCCTCAATCAACAAAATAAGAAGCCAAACATTTCGAATAATTATTAGTTCCTCCTTGAGGAATATCCAATTTTCTATAGGAATCAATAGATTAATAGTTAACACTTTGCTCAATTGATATGACTATAAACTTTGAAGGAGATTGAATAGAGTTTAAATTTAAAATTTTTTATTTTAAATTTTATAAAAATAAATTATTTATAAAAAATTAAATATAAATTAAAAATTTTATATTATTTTTCACAATCTAAATACACCCTGTAAATCAACACAACTTATTTGTTTCTCAAAGTTTTATACAAGTAGTAAAATTTATTAAACACAGAGTTGAGCATTCATGTCAACTTATTGATGAGAGTTTGTTTACCACCAATCAAATTTTTTTTCTTTTTCTTATATATTAGAAATTAATGTGAATAAAAAGCAAGACTTTTAGGTTTTAACTAATTAAATTACCTCTTTACTAATGAGGAGGAACTTGTAGATGATTGGTTTGGTGGGTTTAAGCAGTGAGATGAATGTGTGGGGATGGGATGGTGATTGCAAATGGCTTGTGCTTTGTCTTTAACTACCTCTATTATTATTGGATAAGAATCAAGACATTCTTGCAAATTATTGGACCAACGTTCCAACTTTTTCTCTTTTCTTCAAGGAAATTGTTTGAACTTTTAATATCTTGTTCTTTTGTCTACACATTTTCGTTAACTTGTGATAAAGCTAGAACTTAAAATAAAATAATAATAATATTTCAAATTTGAATTTCAATTTTGAAATATTATTATTGTTATTATTTTTTTGCTTTTAAGTTCTAGCTTTTTCAATTTTAATGAAATTTGATCTCAATGTTGCTTATAAGTTCTTCTTACCAAATAACAAAATTTTTTTTTGCTAGATTCATATTTCTTTATTTTTATGTATTAAAAAGCAAGAAAAAGAATTAGGCAATTCTTTTTCTTTTCAATATATATATATATATATATATATATATATATATATATATATATATATGTTCTTTAAACTCCTATAAAACAGTCTATCACTTTTGTTTAGGGTGTAATTTGATAGGATTTGGTTTTGAGATTTTTGTCTTGAGTTTCATAAAAGTTAAATTGTTTGTGAGAGGAAATATAGGTCTTACACTTAAAAATTTAGATTTGATTTTAAAATCAAACCATGTCCAAGTAGAAATATATTAAAAAAATTAACTTATGATACCACTTGTTATTTGATCATTCCTTATGATATTCATTTTTCTCCCTTTTCCATACATGAGGGCCTTAATTGTAAAATGTTGACACTTCTTCTATTTTTTCCCCTTTTACTGTAGTACATAAACAAATAAGAAATATGGGCCAAATTAAATTTAAATTGCCTTTTACTATATATTCTCTTTCAAAAAAATACTTTGAATTAATTAATCTATCGACTTATCATTTTATTCACTGTAACTTGATTAGAATATTCTATTACGAAACTCAATGCAAATTTTTCATTTTAGATCTCTCTTCTTTTTTCACAAATAATTTTTTTTTATGAAACTCAAAGTAGAAAATTTCAAACCTAAGTACTAATCTAATTTCATCCTAATTTATCTCCTTTACTGTTTGAAGAAAAAAATTAACATAAATTTCTTTAATCATAATCAAATATCAAAGTTAAATTTTAATAGTGTATTTAGATTGGATTTTATTATAGAACTTAATACAAATTATTATTTTAAATTATTTATTTTTTTATAAATAGTTTTCAAGAAAAATTTTTAAATTTAAACCTTATTTAATTCCACCATAAATTATTGGAAGAAACTTTTAAAGAAAGAAAGACAAATTGGTGTTGATTTGATAGCTTAATTATGAATTTATAAAATTGATGTGGTTTGACAGTTTTATTATGCGTTAGTTAATAACTTCCACTTGGCAAACTGACACCCAAGTTCGCTCTCCTGAAACGCTTTCCTTACTAACTAAGAAACTGCCACGTAACAGCTAGCTGTCGCTTTCGAAACTTTCACTTCAGAAAACCAACCGCCACTGCCCGTGAGAAGTTGAGGGCCGGGCCCTACAAAAAAGACTTGAGGACTTGGTCTCCTTCGACACCCCAACCGGCCTGTAACTTTATTTCGGTAAAGCCTGGTGAAAGAAAGGGCACATATTGCCTATTGCTTTCCTCCCTTCTCTTTTCAACTCCCGCCACAGGGCCTTGATTTTCTTCTACTTTGGGCCCGCTTGTGCAGGAAATGCTGTCCCACGTGACTTCCCATAATACGTCCCAAAATTGAACTTCCTTTTATGTCCCTACTATTTTTTTTTTTATTTTGATAACTTCGATATCCTTCCTATTGTTGGTATTTGAGTCTACAAGATAATTTATACTCCCGTTTTAAAATATAAATTTTTAAAATTTTCTCTATTCTCAAAATATTTAATCTTTTATAAATCTTAAAAATAATTTTCTAATATTTGATCTTTTAGCTATTTTCTCTTTTCTCAAAATATTTGATAGTTTGTGAATTTTAAAGATAATTTTTTAAAAGTTACTATTATCATAAATATAATTATCTCATTTTATATTATATTAGTAAAATTAATTAAAGACATAATATGAAAAATATCCTTATTTTTAATTTATGTAAAAAAAATTAAAAACTTTATATTTTGAAATAAAAATAGTATATTGAGATATAAATAGAAATATGGATTCTTTTGTTGGTTTGAAAAAGGATATATGGATATTATAAAGAGATAGATTAATGCTTGGTGGTTTATATATATATATATATATATATAGGCCAGGATCCTCTCCCCCCGTTCCCTCCGGCACTCTCTTTCTTATTAATATAATGATGTTGTATGGTTATAAATAAAAATTTTAAAATATTAAATTCTAAAAAATAAAAGAATTATAAAAGAAATTAAGTACAATGAGAACACGTAGTAGCTTAAAACTAGTGGAGGAGGGATTTGGAAAGAGGATTTGAGTGTATTCTTACATTCTATTTATTTGATAGTGTAAAAAGAATTTTTGATAACTTACATAAATAGATTTTTCTCAAAATGTGGACAATTCTACATAATATTAAAAATTATTTTCAATATAAACAGGTTTTGAGATATTTTAAGTACCTTTTCTCGGGGTATTCTTTTGTGTAAATACTTAGAAAAAAACCTATTTATATTGCAAATACTATTTTTGTTTTCAAAATAAATAATCATAAGAGTTCTTCTAGGGGTATTCCTTTATGCGTAAATATATACTCGATGTATTTGTAAATTAATTTTTAAAAAGAAAGAGTAACATAAATTGGGGGGGGGGGGGGGGTTAGAAATTGGAAATGACAACTTAGGAATAATAGGAAAAAAGACTGAATTATTGGTCACATTAAAAGGAAAAGACCAAAAGGAGGGGCCCTATTTTATGGAATATGCACTCTGCCCCACTTTTTTTTCTCTTTTCATTTTCACCATAGATGTAATTTATCGCCTTCTAGACATTTCCGAGGCCTAAGTAATCACCTTAAAAGGTGTGAAACCCTGTGGCAAGCCACCACCTCTGTGGTAGAAATACTACACTAACTCTATAGTAAAAATACTCTTTCTCATATAAAATATTTTAAATTTAAATTATATATCTCCTCTTTATTAATATATAAAAAAAGAAAATGTAAGTGTAATTTCATTTTTTTCCGTTCACTGTAAATAGAATGTTGGTAAAGATTCAATTACCTTTTTCTTCTCTTTCACATCCTAGAAACGACATTAACACATAAAAGTCCAAAAGCGAATGCTAAGATTGACAGGGGTGTTCAAACGGATTTCGGTTCGGTTTCGGTTTCACTATTCGATTTTCGGTTCGATTTTTTTCCTTTTTTTTAGAAACCGAACCAAATCGTTTTACTGTTCGGTTTTACTATTCGGTTTTTCGGTTCGATTTAGTTCGGTTCGGTTTAAACCGAAATAACAGAAGAACGCATTATGGTAATGAGTTCTTGTATTTATTTTTAAAAAATAAATACAAGAACGCATTATGGTAATGAGTTCTTGCATTTATTTTTTTTAAATAAATACAAGAACGCATTATGGTAATGAGTTCTTGCATTTATTTTTTTTAAATAAATACAAGAACGCATTATGGTAATGAGTTCTTATGTTTTTTTCTAAAATTTCGGTTTTTGATTCGGTTTTCGGTTCAATAACCTAAACCGAAAACCGAACCGATTTTTTTTTAGTTTTACAAACCGAACCGAACCGAACCGAATAACTACAAAAATCGAACCAAACCGAAAAATTCGGTTCGGTTCGGTTATTCGGTCCGGTTCGGATTTTGAACACCCCTAAAGATTGATGCTGACATTTTACAAATATATATTTAATATTTGTTATTAAATTTGAAGATAAAATTTAATTTTAAAATTATTTAATTTAACTTTAAAATTATTATCTTAAATATTATAAAAATTAAATTATTTATAAAAAAATATATTTTATATTTAAAATTTTAAAATAAAATATTATCTAATTTCACTTTTAATTTTTAAACAACCTAATTTAAATTATACCTTTCCTTCAAAAGGTAAACTCATTACAGTGTTAGAGGTCACGAGTCAAGAAAATTATTCAAGCGATAAAAACTTTTTAATAAGAAAAAAGTCATATAATTTTGATATTCATCGATGACATGCCTACTCATTCTCTCCCATGCCAAAGCAGCCTCTCTTGCATGGAAGGCAACCACTGGAGAAGCAAGGAGGGAGGAAAAAAAAAGAAAAAAGAAGAGCCAGAGAGAGAGAGGAAATGGGTCAGTGTGCGGGCGTGTAAAGTGCACAAGAAAACAATCTGAATTTATATGATTTAAGTTTGAGATTTTAAAATTTTATAAAAATAAAAATTTTGTCAAAAAAAAGGTTAAATCTAGTTAAAATTCAGTCGAGACGAAACATGTTCATATGCACACCAAGTGAGTGATTGGAGGGGTCTCAGGGAGGGCGCCGGGTGGCATTAGCTCCAAACATGACTCCGATCTCGGGGCTCCGTTGCGCCATTGATTAACTCTTAGCTTCATCAGTGGGAGACATGCTTTTTCCATTTCAAAAGTTTTATTCGCATCTAAGTATGTGGCATCCTAATCCCAATTGCATCTTAGTAATTCTTAATCAATCCCAAAAGGCTACAGAGAGAATAAGAGATAAGGACACATGAAACTCAAACCTAGTTGGTTTTTTTTTTTGTTTATTCATGATTAATTAAACCTCGTATATTTTAATATATAGTTGGATTCTTAATTTAATGAAAAACATACTATATATATATATATATATATATATATATATATATACTAGCCAAAAAACCCGTGCTATGCACGGTAATATGTATATTTTTTAAATACAATTCTTGTATTAATATATCTAATAAAATAAAAAATTAATTCTAAAAAAGTTTCAAACTTCTTTTTAATTAATAAATTAAATTATCAAATTACTAAATTATTACAATCGATCTAATAATTAATTAATTAATTAAAATTTGATATCAGTATGAAAGTTTTAATAAATGTTATTGACAATTTTGTCAATCGAACAAAAATAAAAAAATAAATATTATAATAAGTAATACATAGTAAAGAGGTATAAACATATTATTGAAAGATAATTTCACAGAAGAATATGTTATATTGTGATTCTCTTTTGCAGATGAGAACATTCTTCACACCAATCGACACATAAAATAAATATTATTTGTGATAAATTTTTATAATTTTGATGTCATGTAGTACTCGAACCATCAATGTAAACGCACGATCTTTGCATGAATTGATATGTATATGAAAATTTTTTAATCCATTTTCCACAAATATTATATTTTAGAGTTGAATCTATAAAATTAAAAATATTTGAGCAATCACATAACTTTTTTGATGTGCTCAAAAATTTTTTTTCGAAGTATGAATATACCAATACTCGTCTTTGCATTTCATTTAGATGATAAATCGAACACCTTAGTACAAAGTCTCGTATGCCTATCTTTGAGAGTAATATTCATTTCTGCACTATAATCTTTTATGATCATATTAACAATCTAAATAATGTTTAATCTCAGTCAACAATTCGATATCGTTGTTGGTCATTGTTTAATGTATTGACATTTACTTCAAGAAGAATATGTGCTTTATCAAATCCTTTGGTCATATACTTATACAAATATTTGATGATACTCTTAAATTTATGTGAGCATCCATCAATACCAACAAATCTCTCGGATGATGAATAACCCACCTATTATCGAAAGTAAAACTATTTATTGTAACTCTTTTACTTGAATCATTTTAGCGTCGTATTCTACATACTTATCATTTTCTATTGTTGTAGCATTACAAAATTTTTTTTTGGGTAGTGCTTTGAACATTTACTATTTACCATACATAGAGCATTTGGGAAAGTATCACCACAGGGTCCATGGAATATACATCTTATGATGATCTTATAAGCATGGATATTAAAATTTTTATTTCTAATTATAATTATTGAAATATATTTAATAAAAAAATTAACAACTAATTGCATTATAAATTTAATAAAACTTTTTATTTTTTAATTACATAGCCAATAAACTATGAAACAAATTTATGTGTTTAATAGAAAAAAATTTCGCTTAGAAGTGATCATGGGTAACAATAGGAATAAGTAGTAAATATCCTCCAAAAATGTCATCACTCTTTTATAAAGGGCGCATTGTCAATATCGAGACTTTTTTTGGTAGAGTTTTAGTAGATCGTACTTTATGTTGATTTAGAGTGAAGTAAATTTTGGTTGGAATATTTGCTTTCCTACCCAATTATTATAGTCCACATATTCAACCCATAAACATGGATGACTTATAATTTAATCACAAAAGGGTATTATTGATTCTTATTGAAAAAGAAAAAAGAAAAAAGAGTAGGTGATTATTAAATAAGAAAAAATTAGATGTAGAGTACCAATGGAGAGCACCATAGAGATAATTGAAAAAAGAAAATGATAGTTATGTAATAAAACAAAAATGGAAAGAAAATGATTATATATAGTATCTTTTAGTAAAATATCATCTCTATTTCATAGTTTATAATTTTTAATATCTTATCGAAGTTATGATTCGAAATATTTCAAAATGAAACAGTACTAAGAACAAATGTTGAGTTTTACAAAGAAAACAAATCGAAACACATTCAAAGGCTCGGATCCAATTGAATTCGATTAAGGATTTTATTTTCTTTTTTAAAAAAAAGAAGCACTAACTAATGTTATCTCTTGAAACCAATTAAAACGTTAAACAATAATGAAGTTCAAAGGCTTGGAACCAATTGAATTCATATTAAGGATTTTTTTTTGGAAAAAAAAGGATTAACTAATTGTATTTCTGAAACCAATTAAGAGGTTAAACAATAATGAAGTATGTTTGAGGACAAAAAAAGTATTAATAGAAAATGGAAAAAATCATCTCTTAAATCTATTAAATATTTTTTTTATTTTTCTTCATGAATAATTTGATAAGTGTATCATACAATAAAAAATAAAACCTTGCCATATTATGATTTGATGGACATATAAAAAATACTCCAAAAGTGGGATTATTTAACTCAAAAGTTAAAAAACTTTTTGCCTTGTGTGCTCTTGTAGAAAAGCAGATAAATTAAAACCATCAAATCTAATAATTCTTCCTTCTAACCTTACGTTCTCGTGAGCTAACTTGCCATTTTGTTCTCTTATGGGTCTCACGTGTTTGCATTTGATATAAAACCCAAGCACAAATGTATCCGAAGTAATATAGGTTTACTTATAAAAACTTAAACATTACATTAGAATCAAACTTGGTGGAAATAAATAGAGTACTATATTTGTCAAATTCTTGGAGTTTCCTTATAGACTACATAGATTAGGAAATAACTATGGGATTGATATCGTAGAATACGAATAGTTTTTTTATTTTACATAATGGCTTATCCTCAGTAAAAGTCATAGTCTAATTTCTTTTGACTTGAAAATCCCTGTAGAGTAATTTCCCAAGTAATCAAATTTAAAACATTCTTCTTATCGTTGAAGCATTTTAGGTTATTTCCTTGGAGATTAAAGGAAAGAAATCTTTTATGGGAACCTCGGATCACCTGTTTCAATTCACATCTACGTATACGAAACTTAAATTCTCACAAAAGAAAAAGATAAAAATGAAAAAGACAAATTCATTATTTTCCATAATATAGTTCAAAACTGTACCTCTTATTATCGTGCATTTTTTGTCTATCAAAGAAGCTAATCTATATTACGTATAAGATTCTCCAAAAGCCTTAAATTTGCAAACAGAGTAGAATCGTGAGATTATGTTATATCCTCATAAAATCGTTCCCACATATCATCAAAGGAAAAAAAATCAAATAAAAATTATGTCAAACAAACAAAATATCAAAAAAACATACATATGAAGAGAAGAAGAAAATAATATGCAGAAGAGAATGATGATGATGTACACTATGTGTAGAAGAAATAGGTAGATATTAGATGTTTAGATTTAATAAATTTAGTTTAAATTAAGAAATTGGGTTAAATAAAAATTATAAATATAAAGATCATGTTTGTTGACAACTACTGAATAGTTAAAGTTTTACTTTTATAAAATAACTAAATATACATAATTTAATTTTTTTAAAAATATGAAATTCAAAATTTGAGTTAATATATAAGTAGTTTAAAAAAATTTTAAGCAAATTGAATAATTAAAGTTTCCTACATTTACAAAATAACTCAATATACAGAATTCAATTTTATCAAAAAAATATAGAATTTAAAATTCAAGTTAATATATAAGTAGTTTAAAATTATTTTAATAGATTGAAAATTGTTCTAACCAATTAAAAAATTTAAAGTAATAATTGAAGTTTCATACTTTTACAACGTAACTTAATATATAAAATTTAAAATTAAAATTAATTTATTAGTTTAAAGTTACTTTAATAGATTGAAAATGATCCTAACCAATGAAATTTTGAAGATTAATTAAAAGAAAAAAATTATAAAAAAATTAGAATAATTTAAAATTCAATTTAATATATAAGTAGTTTAAAATTATTTTAATAGGTTGAAAATGGTTCTAACCAATCAAAAATGTTTAAAGTAATAATTAAAGTCTCATACTTTTATAAAGTAATTTAATATATAGAATTCTAAATTAAAATTAATGCATAAGTTAGTTTTAAATTATTTTAGTATATTAAAATTGATCATAACCAATCAAAATTTTGAATACTAATTAAAATAGTAAAAACTCTAAGAAATTAAGATAATTTAAAAATTCAAGTTAATATATAGATAGTTTAAAAATTATTTTAACAGATTAAAAAATAATTCTAACCAATCAAAAAAAATTAAAGTAATAATTAAGATCTCATACTTTTAGGAATTCAAAATTAAATTAATTTATAAGTTAGTTTAAAATTATTTTAATAAATTAAAAATGATTCTAACTAATAAATTTTTTTAAAAGCAGTAATTAAACTCTCTTATTTTCATAAATTAATTTAATATAGATGCTTTAAAATTAAAATTAAATATATAAGTTAGTTTAAAAATTATCTTAATAGATTGAAAATGATCACATAGTTTAAAATTATCTTAATAGATTGAAAATGATCACAACTAATTAAATTTTTTTAAGAATAATTAAAAAAAGTAAAAATGCTAAGAATTTAGGATGAGAGGTTTGCAACCATAAGAAAGAAAGAGTTATATTTTTATTAAATAAATATATAAGTAAATAAATAAATAATATATATATATATATATATATATATATATATATATATATATATATATATATTATATACAAAATTCAAAAATTAAAATATATATATTATATACAAAATTCAAAAATTAAAATTAATGTATTAGTTAAGAATTTAGTTTTAATGAATTTAGTTTAAATTAAGATATTGGATAAATAAAAATGATAAAGATAAGTAGTTTAAAGTTATCCTAAATGATTGGATAATCTTAACCAATCAAATTTTTTAAGACTAATTAAAAAAATAAAAACTCTAAAAAATTAGAATGAGAGGTTTGAAGTAAAGAAAGAAAGGGTTACATTTCTATAATATATATATAGATATATTTATATATAGACTTTGCTTTCCAAAATCCTTGTCTTTCTTTGTCGCTTTTGTGATTTTTGAGGCTTTTGAGTCGTGGATGATTCGATGACACGAGGGTCACTCATTGGATTTTTGCTATTTTGCATTGTTCCAAATGAAATCACCATAAGATGCTCCGGATTCTTTGTTTCAATCTTTTTTATTATGGGTCGATAATATTTTATCTCAAAATTAAATTTAAAATTTTAATTATAAAATTCATATTTTTTCTTACAAACAATTTAACTTTTATGAAACTCAAAATAAAAATATCAAAAATCAAACTTTATCCAATTACACTATATTTGTCTTGCTGTTATCAAACACTGACATTGCAATTATTTTTAAAAATTTTTTAAAAAATCTCCAAGTTCATTATTTCTCTGGTAGGTTTTAAAACCTCATCTTTCATCTTTGAATTTTCTTTTTTCAAAATATTATCTTGTAGTAATTTGATAGTAATGAGACAAAATATAAGAATAAAGACCACAGTATAAGAATATTATCTTATGCACACGGTTTTAAAAAAGGTGGGAATTATAGGACTAAGTTTTGATTAATTAATTCAAAACTCTCAGCCTTTTTTTTTTTTTAAAATTATTGGGCAGAATAATTGCAATGGCTCAGCATTTCACCAATGAGCTACCTTTTGCTGCATGTTGAAGCGTATGTGACTCTGTTTCACAGAAGCTCTGAATCTCTGATACATGAACTTGAAAGCAAGACTCGATGATTCATTAGGTGCTCTTTATTATTTTGGAACTTTTCTGCATCTGAGTCATAATTCCATTAATGAATTTTTCACCATAATCACACTACAATCAAGTAATTTGAGTGACCATTCTTAGACATGTTTAGGTCATTGTCTGTACCCTATGACATAATGTAAAACTTGTCTAGCACAGTTATTTAGGTTCTATTTGTATAGCATTTGGTCAGACTAAATATATAATTAGATCTTATTTTTTCTTTAACAAAGAATTTACTCTCACAAAATTGAAGACAAAAATTTTACCAACCAAATACAATTTAAATACACCCTTAATTTTAAATGAAAAAGGTACTACACTATATAATTTATTATTTTCAAGATATAAGCACATAGTTGAATATATCTCAAAAAGAATCGAGCGAAGCTTAAACTCAACTCGCTTTTATATACTCACTTAATTAGGACTTCGCATTCAGTTTTTAATTCTGTTGTTTTGTTTTGTCTTAGAACTTTTTTTTTTTACCAAAAATCAAACTGAACTGAAATTTCTTAAAAATTGAATTATTCATCCAAGTTTAGATTGATGTGAATTTCTTGATTTTTTTTAATAAAAAATTTTCATTCACTATACATAAGTACGCACTAACAAAACGAGCTATAACTAAAACTGAAATATTATGAAACAAAAATTAGCGTCAAATTTAAATTGAAACTAAAATTTTATAAAAGTCATACAATACAAATTTACAAAGTAGATTTTGTTTCATACTAAAATCTACTAATGTTCTTAAACAAAGACACAATACACTTAAAATATGTTGAAAAGAAAAGTAAGACTTATATTAAAATTTGTTTGTTTGAGATAGTACCCATATACACTTTACTCTGCTATTCCGTCCGCAATTTATATACGCAGACTCGCAGAGCAGAATCCAGCCTACTAAGACGTGACCTATCCAAGAGGGCTGGCTAAAGTATGGTTAGGTCCTGGCCCAAGACCTTAAAGCACATCCATTACTTATCTCACACTTTGGCTTCTCAATACTCTATATTAGTTATACTAGTATTTATTTATTTATTATTATAGACATGAGAATAAGATGTGTACTTCTAGGGAATTGGCCTACTATCATAAATTTCATAATAATATTACAGATTGATGTGTAAATTAAAACTATTTTGAGGTCTAAGGTTGCAATTTAATGCTTCAAAGTAGAAGAATTGGAAAATTTTCTTACAAATTCAAATATTTTGTCTTTTGTGGTGTAGATCTTTTGGATGAAATTTCGCAAATTTGATTGACATGTAGCAATGCATGTCTTATTTTAAAAAATTAAAAAATAAAACACTCGTCAACTAAGTGAAATTAAACTATAAATGTTCCGGATAGTACTCGCGAATGCAATGAGCGGTTGTAGCCCGTGGAATGAATAATTCTCCACTGGTTATCAATCAGACAACAAGTAATGCCCAAATAATATTTATCGGATGTTGTTTTTCAAAACTCGCAAGTAAGACCGGTGTGATTGAATAATGTTTAATTTTAAAATTTTTATTTTAAATTTTATAAAAGTTAAATTGTTTGTAAGAGAAGATATGAATCACACATTTAAAATTTTAAGTTTGGTTTAGAAACAGAATGCTATCCAATCATAACTCAAATCTCTAATCACAAGAATCAAATCTGCAAACTAGAGATTTCTTCAAGTGGGTGCATATTTGATTGAATTTAAATTTGACATTTTTATTTTAAATTTTATAAAAATAATTTTTTTCTTTTAAGAAAAAAATAAAATCAAACTACATATTGGATTCGAACGAAACTCAATCCATATCCATATGCACCATTCATCTCTACAAATTTTCTTTCCGTATCACCTCTCACCGTACCACCGGTGACTTAAACTTGTTGCCTCAATTGATTCTCTGCCCAACCCGGATGACCCTTCCTCAAGTGCCCAACCATTTTCCTAGTGACATCCCCATAGTGCCTTATTGCTAGAATGATCTTCGTAAACAAATTCCATATATGTTTTAGACAGTTTTTTACTCTCCCTAGTTTTTGTAACTCCGGGACTAGGACGACCGGAGCTAGAAGAAGAAGAAGGAACATTGGCGGGTAGTATTTTCCTGTACATTAGGAATTTCTTCACCCATCTCATTATCTAAATCATAAGCGGAGAGATTATCAGCCATATTATAGTTCTCAAAGTGGAAAGTTTTGCTACCATTATAAACTAAATGTAATTGATAAGGCAAGACTATTACGAGTAAAAAGCAGCAAAAAGGACTAAAATAAGGAGTTAAGAAACACAAACCAACAATGAAAAAAATCCAAAATACGATGATCTTGAATGATTCACCACTTCAACAGTCACCAATGGGCACTTGAACATCAAAAAATCTTGTCGCATTTCGATTGAAAAAACAGATCTTGAACGCTTTGTTTGAGAATAGAAGAAAATTGCTGAAGTAAAAGAAACAGCAGGGGAAGAGAGTTGTAGGGAGTTGTGCAAGTTGAAGGGCAGGCGGGCCGTCAAGGTCTTCGTCGCTTTCCTGTCCGGGCCAGCTTGCCTCCTTTGCGTCTGGACTCGGTAAACAACTTATGGACTGGAGTCGAGGACCACAGCAAACCTCTTGCCAAAGCTCACAACTATTGTGGTGCCTCTTGTCGTTTTCTTCTCCATTTTACACGTTTTTCTCCTTTTTTCTTACATCTTTTTATTTAAATTTCACGTGTGTTTCACCAGAATCTTTAGAGACCGTTTTTTTTTAAAAAAAAAATATCTCGATCACCATCTTCCAAAAAGAACCACCGGCCAAATAGTCCTCTTTTATTGTGTATAAGAAGAAAAGGTTTCTTATACAACTTAAAGGAAATACCGACCAAGACCTCAATTGATAAAACAGTCTTCACTGAATTGATCCCAACTCCATTTCATGTTGGTGAACGTATTCTAGGATATCTTTCCCCGAGATTACGTCTCCTGGCAATCAAAACGGGAATGTAAGTGAGGAGTAGTTTATAAAATGAGTTTCATAATAATTTTTGTCTTAAAAATATTTTTTAATTTTAATTTTTATAATTATAATTATAATTTTTAAATTTATTTTTTAAAAAAATACAATTCTTGCCGTCATTCCTGTGATTGAGTTAGGCTCAAATTCACATGTGTCGTGTATGTGAGTTTGATTTAAAAGATAAATTTATTAAAATTTGCCTACTTCTAAAAAAAATACTTACATATCAGTAATATATGTAATTTATAATCCTAATACAACTCTAAATTTAATAATGAATTATCAAATTTGGTAGTTTTATATTTAAACAAATGTACATAATATTTCTTTCTAACTGTTTAAGAAACCGTTAAGTAAAATATAATAAATTTATAAAAAAAATAGTAATTTAATTAATTAAAATACATTGTATACTAAGTAAAGTTTTAATTTGATCTATATATCTTTTCTTGTCATACTTATTTCTTTTTAACACAAAAATATCACATTACTAGCAAAAATTACACATTAAATATAATAAATCACAAAATTACAAGTCCTATTCTAAGGAGGCCTCACTTCCTACTATTCAACACTACACTTCCCATCTCAATTATTCGAAGATTACGTAATAAGTTTATCGTTTTCAAGGTTTGAGCCCATATTCTAGATAAATGAATATATATAGTCATCTGTTAGGATCTAATTTTAGATATCACTTTTTACTATATATACAAAACTTATTTGTGATCGTCTGATTAATTTTTTTTTATTCAAAGATTGTAATAATTGTTCTTCAAGTATCTCCAACCGTTCAACCTCTGGATAATTGTTGCAGTGCTTTCTAGAGCTCAAATGTTTTATTTTGTATTTTCTGGTCTTTTTGGTTCTCTACAAATGAAACTAGTCAACAAAGGCAACACAAAGGAAGCAAGTCAACTAAGGCAAACGCAAACAAAATCAATGGCTATCGAAGGAGTCAAGAATCCATGTAATCTGCATGAACATGAGCCAACAACATCTTTGTATTTCTATTTGGAAACTTTAAAAAAAAAATCTTTGCATTTCCAATCAAATAAACAGTAGTCATTAACTTGTTTTTTCCATTTGTGCATTTTTTTTTTCATTTTTCATTGGAATAATAATTATGAAACGGTTCTCGTGTTGTGTACCAAATCTACCAGTATATGTATATGGGTTTAATAAAAGAGAAGCCTCCGTTTCGTTAAAAGTTACTATTCTTTTACAAATATAATTACGATGTCTATGATTTAAAATTTAAAATTGAAGTTCCCTTCAACTCCAGGAGAGAAAGAGACAGCATCTTTACACATCAAAAGAGCCGGCGTAGTAGGCTGGCACTTGAATGATTACTGCTAAAATTTACTAATCTAATTCCTTTTTTTTTTATTCAACTTAAAATTTAAATCCAACTTAAAATTTATTACATAACAAATTGGGCAATCTCCTTACAACAATTTGATAATCTAATTGAAATTAATTATCAATTCTTATATTGAAACTATAATTCTATAAGGAAATATAATTCTTGTAGGATAAGTAATTACTATAACTTTTGTAGAATTTAAAATCCTATTAGAAAAGGAAATCTCTATATAATTAAAATTTAACATACTAATTATTGAGTAAAAGACAATTAGGTCGGAGTACTATGTGGGTCCTTTGGGCTGACTCCATCATATGCCTCCCCGAAAAAAGGGCATAAACTGAGTAAAAATATGAGATTAGTGACCTTAATTATTAATAGCGGAAGACTAATTATCGCTTCTTGAGATTGTCTTTAATTGTACTTGACTCTTATTGCAATTTTTCCCTTGATACATTCAACTAAGGTTGTTTTCATCTTCATTAATGATCTTTGTCGCATCACTCTCTCTTGGTATTGTTCTACTTACACTGTTTTCATGTCTTTTTTTGAATGTTATCATTGGAAGAGCTTGTTGTAGGAGACACTTAGAGCTCATAGTGTATTCCACCCTTTTCATTTTGATGAACCATTTATTTGGCAAGAATTTGTTTCGCACAATTTTCTAATTCGATAATTATAGATCAAATCATTTTTTTCTGACTTGATACTTATATACCAAATCATATTTTTGTTTGAGTACTTATTTTGTTTAATGATTTGGCCTAAGCCTTTTCCCTTCCAATAATTTCAATTGGGGGATTTCAATTTTGTAAATGTTTCCTTCATGTAACCTTTTTCTCCCAATAATTTCAATAGAGAGATTTTAGTCGAGTTGTAGTCTTTTTCTCCCAATAATTTCAATCGGGCTGCAACCTTTTTCTTCAAATAATTTCGATCGTGTCGTAGCTTTCTTCTCCCTATAATTTCGATCGGGCACTTTCAATCGGATCACAGCCTGACACTTTCAATTGGGGAATTCATTGTAGCTTTCTTTTGACTTTGTTTTTGACAAGCTTATCAAATTGATTATCATGATCTCTTACTCGATATTTCCTTGCTAAAGCATGCTCTTCACTTTTGGCTTATCATGTTTGGTTGCCCATTTTTAAAGGCTTGTGCTTATCTACACTTGCTGCAAATTTCTCTCTCGGTTTTGAGAGCTTCTACCTGTTGTAGAATACTAGACATAAGAGTTAATAATTTCATTAAATAAAAAATGAAATAAAATTTTAAAATATAAAATAATATTTGAAGCTATTTGTTCAAAATAATAGAAATAAAGATGATAAAGAAGGTCTCTGTGATGTTTTCTTCTTTCCCCACTTCCGCTAATAGAAGGATATTTATCTATAACATGTCAAAGTAATATTGAAGATGACCTCCCGACTAGAAATTTTGGCCCACTTATTTTTATTTCGGAAACCAATTGGCTTTTAAGAGATAGCCTAACTGTAATAGGACTTCTCGGTTCTAAATACTTCAAGTAAATAGTTTTTTATATAAGAAATTCTCTAATTGTTGATAGACACTTTCCGATCTTGGGAGCATGACCAAATCAAGATAATAAATTGATTGTGACTTCAACTTATCCCGAAGTGCAGGGATTTTGTTCAATTATGAAGCCGTGTTATGCAATTCCTGAATTCACATTGCTTCATCTCTATAGTGGTTGATAGGAACTTTGATCAAGATTCATAGATAAAGATGAATTCCCAATTGAAGATAGGCAATATACGGCATAAAAAACTCCTAGACATCCAAATAAAATATTTGTGAGAATATTCCATCCACCTCATGATGAGGATATATTAATTGATTGACCACCAGAAAGAGAATAGAAATCCCTTCTTAAAAGGATAGATAAATTCATAAAGGAAGATAACCAAATGCTTTGTCTTATTTTTTCCAATAATAATAAGTTGTCGGAAGACTAGAATAGATTCCGTTATATCACAAAGAAATCTAAGAAACCAAGAGTTACCAATTAAGCTAATATCATAATCGTCATTAGTGGAATCTGAGAAAACCAAATTCGAATAATCAAGTCTTCCTCCAAAAAATAATTTGTAAATATGTGTGAGACTCGATACCCATAGACATAATAAATCTTAAAGATAAAGATAATCTTCTTTGAAAAATAATAATAATGAGACCCAATGAATTTGAGAAAACTGATATAATATGATATTGGGGTACCATGATGATCGAATTTTGTAGCAACAGAAATTCTAAAAATTAGGAGATTTAAACTTTGAAGACTTGAAATAATATAAGGATTTGGAGAATATTTAGATCCATGATGAAACATAATCTAAACTCTCTTATAAGGATGATCTTTTCTAAGAGCTGAAATAATGAACAATTTGATAGATTCTTCCCTTATATGTTTCAACTTTCAAAGCTTTATTATCCCATAGAAATAGTAAAAGCAATTAATAGGATGCATTATATGGATTATTTTATCAAAAATAAAAGATAAGTGACAACCTACAAAATATTGAATAAACACCCAAAAGAGGATGTTGTATGCAGATGGTCTTTGATTAGCTACTAAAAATGAAAGAAGTGCAACTTGTTAGAAGCAACAATAAGTGGAAAAAGAAAATTGCTAATTTTCAAATTGCTTTAGTGGGCAATCTACTTCATCTGCATATACTAATGAATTCTTCAATCCCCGAAACTTAAGGGGAATGTGACCGTAGTTCTGACTCTTTGCCATACAATTGGAAACTCATCCACATAAGTATAATTGCATATTGACGAGACACAAAATCATACATACTTTTGATTCCTCGTGGATGGTTAGGAACCATAATCGGACATATATTTATTTTGTAATATAGCAAAGAAGCTTCAATTCTTCTTGAAAGGAGAATATATTTAAATGGATGTTACTAGATTAGCGGCTTACCAAGGTCGTTGGTTAAATTGACTCATTACACCTTCTTCAAGAATCACCAAAGTTTTTTTTGGGCAATTTCTTGAATTCGATTTGATCTGCTTAACACCAAAAAAATCAATTTCTGACTATGAAAAAAAGACAAAGTTTCTAAAAGTAGGCCCCACGGTGAAGATGAGGAGAGGTGGGGTTAATTTAAAAGTACTCTGATACTTAAGTTAGTATCAATTCTAAGAAAAGATAAATATAAAGAAAAATATAATGAGTATGATGGACATGATAAGAAGGATCAATAATAATAGAGTATACCTTTATATATACATGTCTTACCAAATCTTGTAAGAAAATATAATTCTTATAGGACAAGTAATTATCATAATCTTTATAGGATTTAGTTTCCTACTAAAGAAAAAAATTCTTATATACTTGTGATTTAACATACCAATTATTGAGTAAAAGACAATTGGATCAGAGCTCTTTGCAGGCCACTCCATCATAGCCCAAAAGAATGCAAAACTAATGAGTATATGGATAGTTTAACTCACTCAAAAATATGGATATTTTAACTCGCTCAAAAAGTTAGTTGACTAGATTGGCCAAAGATTCGGTCCAGTATGTTCTTTTTGCAAAATATACAGAATAAAATTTGATATGTTCGATCAAATTTAAAATTTGATCTCCGCCCCTAAATGTATTTTTAAAAATGTAAAAATTTATAAATTTTGATAATCATTGGATCAGATATCAAATCTGATCCGATCCTGCACGTGCAGCAAAAATGCCGTGCAAAACTGGACTAGATTAGCCAACAAGTTCCAACGAATAACACGTATCTTCAATTTTCATGGGGATACACTGTTTTACTGTTTTTTTCTTAATACATTATTAATACAAATCGGTCTGTTTTCATTTGCTAAACCTTTTTAAATGGTTAAAAAAGGCACTTTTTAAGAAAATCTAGATGAAAAATGAATAAAATTTCTTGTTTTAACATAGTAAATAAGCAAAGAAGATATGAAAAATATTTTAAACTTTTGAAAATAGCTCTATTTTCTTTAAAGCTTTTGAACTAAAATTGAAAGTAAAAAAATACTTTGAAAGAAAAGTCAAAGTAACTTTCCACCATATTAACAATAATGTAGCTAATATTCTTATCCCAGAATACAAGTTAATTTTTTCAAGATAAATTATAAATTTTCTTTCAATTGTACCTCTACTTAATTAACTGAACAATTCATTAAGTAGTTCAATTGAAAATCTAACAGGATATTAGAACAAGGGTATAAGAGTCTTTTTCATTGGCATTTAGGATCCTATGTAATGCTCATACTCCATATAACATTTCTAATTATAATATTTAAATTTTAAGGTTTATCTTTTAGAGTTTAGGATTTATCTTATTTAGTTATAATGTATAAATGAGAATTTCTATAATTAAGAGTGTTATAAAGAATGTTACACAAAAGTATTGTAGAGAATTTAAATCTTTTCTTCGATCTTGATGAAAAATCACAATGTAACTAATGTAATTGAATAGAGAGAGTACGCAGTTAGGGGAACTTATAAGTACCTAAAACAGGTGCAAACAAGAAGAAACATTTTAATTAAAAATAAATTATCAATTGGATAAGTATTACGTTTTTGTTTGAAAATATGAGATTTTTAAAATTTTTAAAAATATTTAATTTTTTATAAATTTAAAAATTATTTTTTAAAAGTTATAACTGTTATAAATATAATTTTTTTCTTTATTATATTAGTAAATTATTTATAAATTTAAAAAAATTAGTTTTTTTTAAAAATTTCTTAACTTATATAAAAAGAGATAAAAAATATAAATAGGGGGGCTATTATTATTTTCGGAAGACCTGCCTGCCTCAGTGGAGAGAGTAGGCCCCAGGGGCAGTTGACTACAGCGGAATTTTTTTTAGTTGAAGTATAAACAAACGGCAAATTTTATTACTTGCCCCGTTTTTTCCACACCCTTCCCCCGCCCCCCCACGTTTTGGGAGGAATCGCATGTTTAAGTGACCAAATGTTCCCAGCCGAAACAATCATTTATTTGAGTTAATCAACGACAAGAATTTCACTGAACTTTGCTCTTCTTCTTCAATGGCTGAATCCAGCAGCTATCAAATGGCAATCGATCCAAGAAGCGGTTTCTGCAAATCCAATTCCACCTTCTACAGCAAGCGCCCACCCATATCATTACCAGCTAACCATGCTTTGGATGTCACCACTTTCATTTCCTCACGCCCGCATCACGGCAAGGTTGCCTTTATCGATGCCACCACTGGCCGCCAGCTTACTTTTGCTGAGTTTTGGAGAGCTGTTGAGTCCGTCGCTAGCTCTCTCTCCGACATGGGCATTCGGAAAGGTCACGTCGTCCTCCTGCTTGCTCCCAACTCCATTTTCTTTCCTATCATCTGCCTTTCCGTCTTGTCTCTCGGTGCCATCATCACAACCACCAACCCACTTAACACAAGCCGCGAAATCGGCAAACAGATATCAGATTCCAAGCCAGTGCTCGCCTTCACCATATCTCCGCTCCTCGCTAAACTCACCGATTCTTCTGATAACCTCCCCGTCGTCCTCATCGGCCAAGAACAGAACCCCGCCAACCTCAAGAAATTTAGAATTGTAGGCATGTTGGATGACATGATGAAGAAGGAACCCAGCGAAAGCCGAGTCCAGGATCGGGTGACCCAGGACGATACTGCGACTTTACTGTATTCTTCTGGTACTACTGGTGCTAGTAAGGGTGTCGTTTCATCGCACAGAAACTTCACAGCGATGATTCAGACTGTTATCAACCGTTTCGGGAGAAACGAAAAAGATGAAACTTACATCGCTACCGTTCCTATGTTTCACATCTACGGTTTAGCAGCATTTACCATGGGTCTCTTAGCTTTGGGCTCAACAGTTGTGATTTTATCCAAATTCGACATGGACGATTTGCTTTCGACTGTGCAGAAGTACAAGGCCACGTATTTGCCCCTCGTGCCTCCCATTCTGATTGGCCTTGTGAACAAAGCTGACGCGATTAAGCGCAAGTATGATTTGAGTAGTTTGAGGACGGTGCTTAGCGGCGGAGCGCCGCTGAGTAAGGAGGTGATAGAGGGGTTCGTGGAGAAGTATCCAAACGTGACGATTATGCAAGGCTACGCGTTGACTGAGTCAACAGCAGGTGGAGCTTCGACGGACACGATGGAAGAGAGCCTGAGGTACGGGACGGCGGGACTGCTGTCGCCGAGTATGGAAGGAAAGATCGTGGATCCAAACAGCGGCAAGGCCCTGCCGGTTAATCAGACCGGCGAGCTTTGGCTCAGAGGGCCCACCGTTATGAAAGGTAACGACGTATTTAATAATATTTCAGCCTTTATGCTGGCCAGGTGGGAATTAATTATTATTTTTCTGGTAGTTGGTTTTTGCTTTAAATTTTTCCCCGTCAAATGCATCAGTGGGCTGCGGGCTATCTTCAATTATTGATTGGTGGTCAACGCGCACCCTAGAATTTGGAAAGTTTTAAGTCAGGTCATTGGTCCTTAGTGTTTACTTTTTGTTTTAATTTATTACAGTAGAAAGTATCACGACTACTCTACGAAAAAGAAGAAGTATCACGACTCTTGTCATTTTTAATTTAAGGGATTAGCCCAAAAAAAAAAAAAAAATTTTAAGGGAGTATTTGGTTAGTGTTTCTAATTGGTCTGGTTTTTTTTTTTTTTCCTGAAAGAATTTGTGTTTTCCAAAGGGTATGGATTAGTTGCTGTGAGAGAGAATGTGAGGTTTAGAGTTGACTTAAAAAAAAAAAGGTAAATTTTTTTTGGGCAAAAAACTAATCTAAGTGGACCTAAATCTGAGGTAAAATTTTGAATTTGAAATTTATATTTTTGCTTACAAATAATTTACTATTTATGAAATTAAAGACACAATTAACAAAAAAAAACTCTATCCTATTCAAAACTTACTTTCAAAATGTTCAAGTTTTCCAAATTGTTCAAATTCTCAACCAAAGAGTATAATTGGCTTCTAGAAGCTCTTTTGGCACACGTGAAGTAAACAATTAGGATGTTTTATAAGTACTCTATGCGTAGATGTGAAGAAAATAAGATTTTTTAAAATAATTTTAACTAATTTAATTTACTTTTCACTGACATGATAGAGAATAATATAATTATATTTATGAATAAAAATAAATTTAGAAAGATAATTATTAAAATTAGTCAAAAGGTCAAATAATTTGAGAAGAAAAAAAAAGAGACCAAAGGCCTTGCATTTTGAAACAAGGGAGTATACATTTGGTATAAAACTGCACAGGCAGCAAACTCAAGGACCAAATTTTGGGCCTAAAAATATAGCAATTCCATTATGAATCATGCTTTGCTAGTCTTTGCATAAAATGATCTGATTCAATCAGCTAACCTTGGATAACATTTCCTCCTTTATGCTGATGATACAACCTTTGAAAATGAAAGCCAAAGTATATTTGAAGCTTTCAGCTTCGGTATCTCTGATGGCCCCTCCATTTATTGCTCAATCAATATATCCATTCCCATGATTCGGGGAAAATAACTAAAGAAGAAGAATATCAACCTTTTGAGGTTGTTTGAACATTGACACTGTATCTGTGTTTTCCGCCAACAAACGGAAACTGATGACTTGTTTTGGATAAATGTGTCCATGATTTGTTGTTTGGTCGTTTCTGTGTCCTAGTAACAATGAGCTAATTTTCACAATCACAGGGTTTTGGCAATCTGTTTTTCAAAGTGGATCATTAATTTGATATTGCGCCCTTCTTACTATTATTGTCTATTTCTCATTCATAGTGCTTTCACCAGAGAAAGGGGAAACCAAAAAATTTTATCGATGTGAAAGCTTATATAGAGTCAGCATATAATGTAGTAGGGCCAATGTTCCCAGTTTGAATCATGTCTAGTATATCCTTCGGTATTTCTGCAAAAACTGATTTGTTAATTACATTTTCTGGGTGCTGAAGAATCTGGGAGCAATGTTTTGAAAGTGAAAGCAGTTTAACTTCCAGCTTCATTGCTTCTACTGGCTCTACATCTTACTCGCTTAAAATGAATAAGCAATTTACAAGCTGAGGTGATGTCGGAAAGGGAAAAAATAAAGGAAGGGCTGAAAAAAAAATCAATCTTTTGACAGTTGTTAGAATGAGTTAGTGAAGCTTCTGACATACATTACCCATTATGATGTTTTTAACCAGTAACGGGTGAAAATAGGATTCGTAATTTAGGAGAAAAACACCTACCAATGAGAAAGAAAGGAAAAAAAGGGGGAGGAATGAGATGATGAGATTTTCAGATTGCCTACTTGGAGCTTTCTCTAGGTCTGTTACATCTGCTGAAAAACAAGATTTGGCCCTTCATATGGTGACAAAGTTTTATAAGTTTCAATATGATTTAGACCTGAGATTCTTGCAATTTTCTTCAATCAGTATCTATTACGTGATCTTGACGAGTGTCATCTTGCTAGACATAAAAATCCTCTGTAAGTTCTTCAAGTCTAGTAGCCTACAAATGGATTTTGCTTGGTGAAGTACGAAGATCAGCTCTCTATGATTCCCTTCCAACAATTTACAATATTGTATTGTTTTTGTATAGGCTATTTCAGCAATGAAGAAGCAACTGCATCCACTCTAAGTTCAGATGGATGGCTAAGAACTGGTGATCTCTGTTACATCGATGATGATGGGTTCATCTTTGTGGTTGATAGGCTGAAGGAGCTGATCAAGTACAAGGGATATCAGGTGAATGAGACATTGGCATGTCATTTATTTTGAAAATCTTTGGATTTCGCTTTTAACTAATTTCACGAGACCTGCATGGAAAACATATGTTATTGGCTTAGAAAATACACAAAAAGTTCCCTCTACCGCATCAAAAAGTTTAAGTTGTTCATAGGAACCTCTGAGTATAGATCGATCTCCTCTTGCACTATCCTGGAATTTTACCCTTTCATGACCATTAATCTGCTGATTCTTGACAAATGTAACAGACATTTGGATTAACCCTATTAATTAACATGGTGCCATCTATTGCTGCTTCCTTTTGTAGGTTGCCCCGGCAGAGTTAGAAGCCTTGTTACTCGCTCATCCTGAAATAGCTGATGCCGCTGTTATTCCGTAAGCATTTAATTCCTTCATTTTTCATAGAGTTCACCAACATATACATATGAACTCCTCATACACCTGTGATTGAAAATTTCCAACTTTGATTGCCATTAATCAGGTTTCCGGACAAGGAGGTAGGACAGTTCCCCATGGCATATGTTGTACGGAAACCTGGAAGTACCATATCTGAGGATGCTGTTATGGAGTTCATCGCCAAGCAGGTTTGCGGAATAATAAGTTCGATTATTGCTGTTAACTTTCTGATGATTCATTACTAATCTGCATCCTATTTATTTTCATATAGGTTGCTTCTTACAAGAGAGTCCGACGGGTGGCATTCATAAACTCCATTCCCAGGAATCCTTCCGGCAAGATGCTAAGAAAAGATCTGATAAAACTGGCCACCTCAAAACTCTAAGAATTGGGCTTTCTTGGCAGAGATCGTTGCAGGTTCAACCATTTTGATGGCCAACACCAAAGCCTTATGCATATTTCCATGGTTCATATTTTATGATTTCTGCTGTTAACCAAGTCATGCAATTGCCTATGTCGTCGTCCTAAATTTGATACTTCTGGAAGTAAGTTGTACCAAAGATGCTATGCTTATGCTCCTTACGGTATGTCGTGTTGATGATAGAACAGCTAATACTGTTCTAACAAATTACATACATAATTTGTCTTTGGTAAGTTGGGATAACTTTTTTTAGGAAGTACTTTCTAAATAGGGAAATTAGCAAAATGAGTTCTAAAAACTATTTGATTTGTCTAACTTAGTTTTAAAATTTTTTGTTCTATTTTTATTTAAGAAATATATTTTTTTAAAAGAATAATAGTCATTGTTACTCCACTTACTGTAGAATTTACATGCTACTTACTTACAGGAGGACCTAAGTAAGGACAAAATCATCAATTTCTGATTTCTTTCTAAACTTTTTCCCAAGTTTCAAAGTACTCTTGAGATCATGATCACCCCCCCCCCCCCCGCCCCATCAAAAAAATAAAATAAAATAAAAAGAAAAAGAAAAAGGTGGTATTGGACATGTATTTTACAACATTGTGAAAGCATACAGTTATTTGTAGACTCATTTTCCCTAAAAGCCAAAAAGTTAAAAATTCTTCGAATACAAGGAATTGACAAATGACGAAAAAAATTATTTCTTGTGATAAGCTAATAAATCAATTGATCAGAAATGTTTCGGGGTTAAATTCACTTTTCGAATTCAAAAATTTTGCTACAACAGAATCTGGACAGTCTAAGTTCAGCAATATGCGATAGTGAGAGAAAAGAGGAGTAGATGAATAGGACAGACAGAAAGTAGTTGAAAATTGAGATATATATATATATATATATATATATATATATATATATATATATATATATATATTCTTATAATTCCAAACCTCTTATTCTAATTTTTTAAATTTTTTATTTTTTAATTAGTCTTCAAAAATTTGATTGGTTAGGATAATTTTCAATCTATTAAAATAACTCTAAACTACTTATCTTTATTATTTTTTATGCTAATATCTTAATTTAAACTTATATATTAATTTTAATTTTGAATTGCATATATTAAGTTAATTTGTAAAAATATAAGACTTTAATTATTACTTTAAAAAATTTATAACACTATTTATATATTAACTATTTTAAATTTTGTATTTTTTTAATGAAATTGAACGCAATATATTCAATTACTTTATAAAAATAAAATTTAATTATTTAATAGTTGTCAACAAACATGAATTTAGTTATTCTTGGGTACTTTGATCACAAGTTTCAACACTTAAAATTTTACATTAAGTTTTCTATTCCATTATATTTTACCTATTATGTATTTTTTCTTAATATTCTATATTTATTTTTTTAATTAGTCTTCAAAAATTTGATTAGTTAGAATCATTTTTAATCTATTAAAATAACTTTAAATTACTTATCTTTAATATTTTTGTTTAACTCAAACTCTTAATTAAAACTAAATTTATTCAAGCTAATTTTCATATTAAGTTACTTTGTAAAAGTAGAAAATTTTAATTATTACTTAAAAAATTTTGTAAAACTACTTATATATTAACTTGAATTTTGAATTCTGTATATTTTTTATGAAATTAAATTTTGTATATTTAATTACTTTTGAACGTAAAACTTTAATTATGCAATAATTATCAACAAACATGAATTTAGTTATTATTGGATTACTTTGATCAGATGGTTCAAGGTCTAAAATTTTACATTATGTTTTCTACTCCATTATTTTGCCAATTTTGTACTTTTTTGTAATATTTTTTCTTATTTTATTTAGTGGTACCACAATGACATGATTCATAATATTTACTTTTGATATTGGAAGGAATAAAAGAGGTAGAAAGTATATGCTAAGAACCTAAGATAGAAAAGAATGTATTGAATATTTTTGAACCACTAAAATTTTAATGTTATGTGTGATTCGATTTTTTTTTCTAAACACATATATTTTGGGAGGTAAAAAAAATTATTCTTTGGATATTTATTTTGAAAATTTACTTTTAATATTTTCTAATTTCAAAATATATTTATGCATTGCAAGAGTTTAAGTCAGTTTTTATATTATTAAGAAAGAATATATGTAAAAATATATATTTTCAATGTACACGAAGTTCAGGCAACATATTAGGCATTTTTAACCCACTGCTCTCAAAAGAGTGATTTAATTGTCATCGAAAAAGGTAGAATATCTAATTGACAATCCTCCTTACACTTCATAGTAGTAAAGTGAATTTTTAACCCAATATTCTGTCCAACAATAAATTTTGAGTAAAATTGCATTTCCTTCACTTAATATAAGAAAAAAGTAACCGTCAATCAATGCAACAATGAGATAGGTAGATAAAGTCAGGAAGTTCTCAAATAAGCACCGTTGTCGTGGAACATAAACAAAATCTCTTTTATTTAAAGGGAAGGGGAAAAACAAAAGTCACAAAGGAAGCTCAAATCGAAAGAGACAAATGCAAAATACTAGTAGAACTATGGTAGTTGAGGGAGTATGCATCATTCTTCTTGTTATTTTTTGATGTAGGACCACCATTAATGCCTCCAAAATATGTCCGTCTTTTTTTTTTTTGGGTTCCAGATCAATGTCAAAGCACTACACCTAGCCGACCCCGAGAGGCGAGAATGGAGTGCTGTGTTTGTTTTGTTCATGCCTTTCTATTGCCTGTCCAGAAGATTGATCTTTCCAAATCTGATTTCATTTCTTCTGCTGCTACAACATTACCTCAATTTCTCCATATTTTGTAGTTGCAAATTACAATCAGATGATGGAACATTCTTCAGAACTGGGGAGGCTCAGCAGTCAAACCACCATTGATCCAAGAAGCGGCTTCTGCAAATCCAAATCCATCTTCTATAGCAAACGGAAACCCATTGCACTACCACCCAACCCTTTGCTAGACGTCACGACTTTTATTTCTTCGCAAGCCCACCACCGTAAGGTTGCCTTGATTGATGCAACCTCTGGCTTTCAACTCAGCTTTGCCGATCTCTGGAGAGCAGTGCACTCCGTTTCCTCCTCCCTCTCCGACATGGGTGTTCGGAAAGGGCAGGTGGTCCTCATCCTCTCCCCGAACTCCGTCTTTTTCCCTGTGGTTTGCCTCTCCGTCATGTTTCTGGGTGCCATCATCACCACTGCCAATCCGCTTAACACAGCACCAGAAATAGCCAAACAAATTGCCGATTCAAATGCAAATCTGGTCTTCACCATTCCCCAACTTCTCCCAAAACTCACTGCTGCTTCCAAAAGCATTTCTGTTGTCCTCATGAGCCACGACTCAGACTCACCGGGCCTTGATAATCCCAATATCAAAGTAGCATCCACCTTGGCAGATATGATGCGCAGAGAACCAAATCGAAACCCGGTGAGTGACCGGGTCACGCAGGATGATGCTGCAACTCTATTATATTCATCTGGTACCACTGGAGTGAGCAAAGGCGTAGTGTCGACCCACGGAAACCTTATAGCCCTCATAGATATCATCATGGGCCGATTCAGAACACACGAGATAGACCAAACTTACATTGCCACAATTCCCATGTTTCATGGCTACGGTTTAGTGTCATTCTGCCTTTGCCTCCTTGCAAGGGGTTGCACAACTGTTGTTCTGTCAAAGTTCGACACGGACGACATGCTATCAGCTATACAGAAGTTCAAGGTCACTTATCTACCTCTCGTGCCTCCAATTTTACTCTCTCTGATGAACAATGCCGATGGAATAAAAAAGAGGTACAATTTAACTACTTTAAGGTACGTTTTATGCGGCGGTGCACCACTGAGCAAGGAGGCGATGGACGGATTTCTGAATAAGTATCCGAAGGTGACGATTCTGCAAGCCTATGCCTTGACCGAATCTAACGGAGCGGGAGCTTCGATGGATGCAGCGAAGGAGAGCCGGCAGTTCGGTAGCTCGGGAATGCTTACACGGAGCACGGAAGCGAAGATTGTGGACCCTCAAAGTGGGAAGCCTCTATCCCCCAATCAAAGAGGTGAACTTTGGCTTAGAGCGCCCTCCGTTATGAAAGGTAAATATGAAATTACATTTGTCTTTCGCGAACTTTAAAGGTATTTTACTTCTTTTTTAGTAAGAGATTTTTATTTTATTTTATTTTATTTTATTTTAAAGTTAAGCTAGTGAAATAGGAAGAGAAAGGCCACTTTGCAATTTCTCTCTCTCTCTCTCTCTCATTTTTTATTTATTTTTTACTTCTAAATTAAAAATTTAAATATAATTCATACTTTGGTTTCAATTGATTAGATAGAATCCATGGAAGTAAACAAGAAGTTCTATTAGCTGTGATCATCATATTCATATTATATAATCAATTTGGATATTACGAATCTTCAAATTTTGTTCTTTTGTGTTAAAAAATTCACAAAGTTTTTCACTTCTTGATTAAAATAATAACTGGTGATTATCAGATAGCCTATTGTGTTGAGACGCCAGACATGTCTATTCAAATTTGATACCCACCTTTCAAAAAAAACAAAGAAAATCGATATGTGTGTATCATAGATTGTATAATGCATCTTTTTTATATGGAAGGTGTCAACTTCACCTTACCTTTCCGGCGGCCATCATCAATATTCAAGAAAATTATTTTGAAGTGACAGTTTAATAGTTCTATTCTTAAAATTTTTTAAATAATTAAAAAATAATATATATTTTTTAAAAATAATATATAGTTTAATAGTGCTGACGCATGTAATGATGATTTACAGGTTATTTCTGTAATGAAGAAGCAACAGCGTCAACCCTGGATTCAGAAGGATGGCTGAGAACTGGTGATCTCTGCTATATTGACGATGATGGTTTCATTTTTGTGGTTGATAGATTGAAGGAACTCATCAAATACAAAGGCTATCAGGTTCATTATCAGCTCATTTGGCTGTTATTTTCTTGGGAACTTTCTCAATCCTGATTCTTGGATGACAATAGAGTTAATAAATTACCGGTCGAACACCTAACCCAATAATTTAGGAGGCTAGTGTTCCCCTCATCCAATTTTCTCTTTCAGAGTTTTCAAAAGGGAAAAAGACTATGTTCTGAGCCTGAGAGATGCTTTTGCATTGTACTTTGTAGGTTGCTCCGGCAGAGTTGGAGGCTTTACTACTGACCCACCCAGAGATCACTGATGCTGCTGTGATTCCGTAAACTCTCTTTTTGCCAATCTAATTCATATTCTTTGAATTAGCAATGTATCCGTAGCCATTTCTTGGATTATGAAGTCTAATGTTGCTGCTTTGATCAAGGTTTCCGGATAAGGATGTTGGACAGTATCCGATGGCTTATGTTGTCCGGAACACTGGATCCTCTCTTTCGGAGAATGCAGTAATGGACTTCATTGCCAAACAGGTAAAACTCTTTTTTCTGTGGCGAGTTGTCTGCGTCTAGTTAGTATACAAACAATAAGCAAGACCAGTTTGTAAGTTGATTCTTCGGGGTATCTGTGCCCCTTTCTGTTACACTCTAGACAGTGACTCTGCATAATTTGATGTTTGCTTGTGCAGGTGGCTCCGTACAAGAGAATTAGGAGGGTGGCGTTTGTAGCTTCCATACCTAAAAATCCTTCAGGCAAGATCCTCAGGAAGGACCTCAGGAAACTGGCCACCTCCAATCTCTGAAGTTGGCATTTGGAAGGACATGAAATTCTTCAAATGCAAATTAAAGGCCTTGTACTCAAATACTCAATTCTGTAATGTTGGCAATATTAAACCAAACATGATTAGAAGAATATTAAGCCATACAGACATGCGGAAGAGACGAAACAGAGATTTTCTGTTGTTCTCATAAGTACACAAGTCCAGTTCCCTCTGTATTTCTTCACTTCTGTTGTTCTTATTTTTGTTTATAAATGCAATATCCATTTCCACTACAAACTATTCTACAGGGAAACCAAGGCTTCCTGCTTAAGAAAGGAAAAAAAAAAAAAGAAATCGCGCTGCCAAAATTTCAACATCTTCCAATCAAGTACACAGGGGGGCGGGGGGCGGGGGTTGTTAAAGTTTTTATCAGCTGTAAGATAACAATGCAGTTTGAATTGCACCTTGATTCTGGCAGCGAGCCGGGGTGAGTGGAGTAGAAACCGACGCTCCCTTGCAGGTGGTAACATTCAACAGAGCTTTTTCCACATCCACTGGAGGGTTCTTCTTCAACAAATTGAGAATATATTCCATTAGTTCTTTCTCACAGGGAACTTCCAGAGGCCCATGAATTGTCGGACCATACTCTTCTTCAGCCATTTCCAGTAGCACCTTAAAGATGGGGTGATACAGATAACTGAGAGGCACCTCGAACCTCTCTCCATCATTGGTGTAGACGACGAATTGACCTTTCTTTTTCTTTCTCCATTTCTCCATCATCTTCCCTAACTTCTTTGGGGGGCCTGCTTTCATTCAAGTGCCTCTAACCTTAGCTTTTATTTTGTCGAACACCGTCTGAGAGAGCAAGTTCTGGAGACTGTAATGTATATATGCCTATTTGGGTTGTTTGGGGGGCCGGGGGTGGGGGGGTGGGGTGTTGGGTGTAGAACATAAGAGTAATGGCGATAGAGTTGGAGATTGTTGATGTGTGGAGGGAAAGTCTGATCCTGTGAACTACCCTGCTTTTAGGGTCCTCTCTGTGAGGGGAGATATATACTTTAAATGCCAAAATTCAATTCTCAGGTTTTGTCCTGAATATTAGGATACCTTAGGTAGAGACATGTAGAGGCGTCCATTTCAAAATGTGAACTCCATAACTTTTTAGGTGTCTTTCCATTTTTGTTTACGTTTTCCTTCTTGGAGCTGTGGATAGGAATGCTAACTAGAGGTAAGAAAAGAACAAAGAACAAGATTTAGGAATACTTATCCCAAAGACAAAACCAATTGCTAATTCCTTTTTTTTTTCATTAAGGAATTCTATCTTATGACAAAAGGGGAAGATTGAGGCTATCAGTTTTTTTTTTTTTTAAATTTTAACTAGCGAAATCCTATACTATTACAAAAGGAATAAGGAGTGAAGATGTGTAATGTGCTTGATGAGTATCACGTAAGACCTTTCAGTCTTATAATGAATGTTTTATCAACTGAGATGTGCTTTGACTCAGGATCATGAACATTATAACCAAGATCTTTTGATGGCTAAGCAATGTTAAAAAAATTTATCAAATTCCCATCAGAAAAGCAACACTTTCCTATCTAACTCTCTTTTTTTTTTTAAAAAAAAAATTTCCTTATCTAACTTTATTTTGAATTTTTCAATCACCCATATAAATCAAAAGGTTTTGCCTATCAAAATTTAAGATTTATTTTTGAATGACCAAATTGCAAATGTGGATATTCAACTTGAATACAAGTGGCTAAATACTTGTATAGCAGGCAATTGCAGGGGCTTGCATGGCAACAGAAGCCGTAAGATATCAACCATGAAAAAGCTGAATAACTTCGAGTTGGTCGTCAAATCATCTTCAAGGAAAAACCAGAGCTTGAGGTGGTCATCTTTTGCAACCAAAGGCTCAAAAATGGAAAAAAGAAAAACAAAAACAGTGTGGATATTACTTTCTTCTATGGATCTTTTAATATGTCTTTATGTGGAGATGATAACTGAGGATAGGCAGGAATGGACGGGGTTGTTGGGGATGGGCTGGGAACTCCCCTATCCCCAGTCCTGACCAATCCCCACTGGCGATCCAGTGGCCCCAGTTTAATCGAAAGGGCTTCCATCCCTATTTCGAGCGTGCTGAATGTGCCTTCGGTGTTAATCAGTTCAAGTCAGCCAAGTATCAAAAAGGGTTAAAATTCAGAAGCTGTACATATCCTTTTGCCATAAGGGCAATAAGATCATATTCGGAAGAGTTACTCTGTAAGGGAAGAAAGTAGGAAGCGAAGCAACATGTCAATTTCACTTAGAAAAAACTTTTACAGTTTACTCACCAGAGAAGATAGTTTGTCTACAGAGAAATGGTGAATTTGATTCCAAATCTATTTATCTAAATCTTCTGTTTCCATTTTTCCAGTCTCGTAGCTATTTTTTTCAAAAATTGTGATTCTTGCAATCTCTTTCGTGGCACAGGTCGACAGGAATTCATCTGCAGCTCACAAAATAGATTTTCTAGGGGCGAAATCGTCCCGCAAACCATTTTCCTCCAGAAACCTAGCACCTTAATGGAGCACGTCAATCCCAACTTGATTGAAGTCAGTTTGGTTCGATGCTTACCGTTCCAAGTTGAACTTGGGTGTCAAAGAAATCAGTATAGCTAGATAACTCAGAAAGAAAATTCCTTTATTCTCAATCAATTTCCTTCATCAATCAATCCATCTCTCTCTGCGCCTTCCTCTCTTATCTACTGAAAAAAATGGGATGCACTTCAAAATCTTGAAGTTTTTGTGGGGAAGTTTCAAGCAAATCAAAAGAATTCTCCTAGGGTTTGTTTGATTCAAGGATTTTAGTGAGGAAAAGAAAAATAAGACAAAAGAAAATAAAATTCTTAGAAAAATGAAAATATGTGTGTTGTCTGGTTCACTAAGAAAAATATTATGAAAATAAAAAATAATTTTTAAGAAAGCAATTTCTTTGTTTGATTTGTGGATTTTACGATGAAAATAGAAAAGTAAATAATAAATTAAAATTTTTAAATAAAAAATCTCTCTTAAAAAATAAAAATATTTTTAAAAAAGTTTTTAAAAATAATAATTTAAATAGTTAACAATTTAACAATTTTTAACTAGTAGTCAACTTGCACATTCATGAATTAGAAGTAAGGATCTATTTGACTATGACTAAACCGAACATTTAGTTTTTTAACTAAGTTAGTATAATATTTAAAAACTATTAGATCTGTTCATAAAATTATAAACTTTTTAAAAACTATTATAAATTTTTTTTTTGTTTTAATAAGCTTTTCCTTAATATTTTCCTTTTCCTTATACTTTTACGTGGAAAAGTATTTTTAACACTTTCTATTAAAATATTTTTTTACTAATTTTCTTCGTTTTATTTCCTTTAGTGTTTTCCTTCACTACCACTAAAAACAATTCTAAATAAAGTGTATTTTTCTTTCCGCATAAAAATTCTTGAATCAAAAAGACCTTAAAGAATGAAAAAGAAAAGAAATTTTAGTAAGGATTGGTCAAGTCAAAAGAACCATAAGGGAATGCACAGCAAAATCAAACGGAGATGATGTTCAATCTTTAAAATCCAGTCAGCCCCACTCCTCCTTCCCCGCGCCCCGCCCCCAAACCCTCTCACCCAGTATGGTAGAATGAGTTCTCCTTTCCTTCTTTTGCTTGTCCGAAAGAGTGAACTTCCCATAATCAGCAGATAATGAAGCTGATCCTTATTTTAACCTGAGTTCACCTCCGTTGATGCAACCACATTATCTTTTCCATCAACTGGCCAAATTGCAATCACGATCATTCATCATTTTCCTCAAAGACGCGAGAGCTTAGCAACCAAACCATCATGGATCAAAGAAGAGGCTTCTGTAAATCCAAATCCATTTTCTACGGAAAACCAATTACATTACCATCCAATCCTCTGCTAGATGTGACAACTTTTATTTCTTCGCAAGCCCATCGCGGCAGGGTTGCCTTGATTGATGCCACCTCTGGCTGTCAACTCAACTTTGCCGATTTCTGAAGAGCTGTTGAAAATCTGTTTCCTCCTGCCTTTCTGACATGGGCATTCGGAAAGGGAACGTGGTCACTTTTCTACCACTCGTGCCACCCATTCTGCTCTCACTGGTGAACGATGCCGATAGAATAAAGGAAGGTGCAATATAAATCCTTTAAGGTACGTTTTAAGCGGGGGTGCACCATTGAGCAAGGAGGCGATGGACGGGTTTCTGGAGAAGTATCCGAAGGTGATGATACTGAAAAGCTATGCCATGTCAGAATCAAACGGAGCCGGTGCTTCCGTCTATACTATGGAGGAGAGCCGGCGGTTCGGCAGCTACGGTTTGCTTACACCGAGCACCGAAGCCAAGATTGTGGACCCTCAAAGTGGGGAGGCCCTGTCCACGAATGAAAGAGGGGAACTTTGGCTCAGAGGACCTTCCATTATGAAAGGCAGGAATCATATGCCATTTTTTCTTCCTTTTTGAAATAAAGCACACGTCTCTTTCTTCTTTCATTTCAGAAGACTTCAACAGTATCACTCTAATATTTTCGTTAACAAGAAACGTCTTCATGTTCTCGATGTGAAATCCACACCCGTAAACAATTAGAGGTTCACTCGTTTTGTTTAGTTCTGTTTTGCTGGATTTCGATATATTAGTATGAGCGCGTGCTATAATGTTATATATGTTATTTATGTAATGAAGAAGCAACAGCGTCAACTCTCGATTCAGAAGGATGGCTGAGAACCGGCGATCTATGTTTTATCGACGATGATGGCTTGCTTTCCGTGGTGGATAGGTTGAAGGAAGTCATCAAATATATGGGATATCAGGTATCACTCATTTGGCTGTTAGTCTTCTTGAGAAATATATCTCAATCAGGATGCTCACATTGCCGTTAAATGAATTAATAATTATAAGTCGGATACATAACTCGTAGTTCTGCAGTCGCTGTGTTTAAAACCTTCATCACATTTTCCTTTCGGAAGCATTAAAAAAGAGAGAAAAGGAAGAAAAAACTATGTGTTCTGAGCCAGAGAGATGTTTTCTCTTTGTGTAAGTTGCTCCGGCAGAATTGGAGGCTTTGCGACTGACCCACCCCGAAATCACAGATGCCGCTGTTATTCCGTAAACTCTCTTTTTCCTTGCCAATGATCAAATTCATGTTGTTTGAATTACCAATGTATCCTTAGCCATTTCTTGGATTAAGAAGTCTATGTCTGCTGCTGGTGATCAAGGTTTCCGGATAAGAAGCTTGGACAGTTTCCGATGGCATACGTCGTCCGGAAGAGCGGCACTTGTCTATCGGAGAATGCAGTAATGGAGTTCATTGCCAAACAGGTGAACTCTTTCTCTAACACCCCTGAGGTCTTGCTCTAAAAGCCCTGAGGACTTTGCATGCGAGCGAGTCAGTGATTCTATTCTGATGTTTTCACTTGTAGGTGGCTCCATACATGAAAATTCGACGGGTGGCGTTTGTAGCTTCCATACCTAGAACTCCTTCAGGCAAGATCCTCAGGAAGGACCTCAGAAAACTCGCCACCTCTAATCTCTGAACTCTGCATTTGGAAGGAAATGGAGTTCTGCGTATTCTCAAAACAAAGGCCACGTACGATTTATTTTGCTCATGTTTTCCTAAAATAGAAACAGGACTAATTCCTTATCTTAATTCAGATTATAATATTATAATTCACAAACTAGTTTGCTTTGCACAACTTGGAACTGTTGAAAAAGAGGTCAGTGTCAGAATAGCATTTGCCGCCATTGATAACACTTTTTGCTACTTCTTCACCTTTTCAAATTGAAACCACACCAGGACTTCTGTTGTGGAGGGTGAAATCTATCATGAAACAATTTAAATTATAAAGTTTATTGGAGTGAAACTAACTATCTTTTTTCTGGCTTGGAATGGTGTGTGTATATATATATATATAATATGAAGCATTTATATTTTACAAAAGACATATTTTAAATAAGTTATTTGTTTTATCTCAAATTGATTTGACTAACACATTATTGTCATCAACATTACAAAAAATCAATCAATTTCTTATAGTTCAATTTTCTCTAATGAATATCTCTTTTCCAATTTTTTTTCAAATTAGTATCCCTCAAATCTTGACATTTGATGAAAGAGTAAAAATCCTACCAAAATTTTGAGTACAATAGAGTTAAACCAACTTAAATCAAAATTAAGGTGGTCTAAATTAGAGTCCAACGCATCAAACAAGACGTCAAGTTCAACCATGAGCAAGGTTAAGACGTTTCAAAATGGAGATCAAAAATTAAAAATAAAGAAAGCATAATACCTTAACCAAAACAAGAGCATTAAACTTAGAAATATAAAATAAATTTAGAAAAATAATTACTGACTCTTATTTTTATTTTTAATTCTTGTAAAGCTAATTAGAAAAAAAATTCGAGGGGACGATATCTATTTTTAGAGGGTAAAATTCTCAACTAAATATAAAAATTGTATAATTGGATAGAGTTTAATTTTGAGATTTTTATTTTAAATTTTATAAAAATTAAATTATTTATAAAAAAAAATATAGATTCCACACTTAAAATTTTTTTAGATGATTAGGCGCCATCGCACATGGTAGTAAAATGCAAAGAGGGCCTTTCATACAATAAAGGCATGCCAAGATATTACCAAGATCTAAAGTTCTGGGCACTCCAAACCTTGGGCTAAGACCATATTAAACTCTACCTCTATTAGGAGAAAATAACATCTTCGATCCATTAAAACCTAACCTTCGGCGCAGACTGCAGGCAAAAACATCTTGGACCATTATCATGGGTTTAGATGATAAATAAGTTGTGGTACGATCGAATATCATTAGTATGGAATCCGCTACAAAAAATGGACAATTCTGTCGCAAAACTATGGCAAATAGTTAGGGGATGAATTTGCAACAGAATTATCCATTGCAAATATTCAAGTCGCAAATTTGTAGCGAATGCAACTTAGTCGCAAACAGCAACAGATTTGGGATGGAGGGGTATTGGTCAAAGTAATGAAGTTTTTGCAGCAGATTTGTGATGAATAATAAAAAAGTATTAAAATATTTGTAAAATTCGTAACAATTTTGTGATAAAATTTTCTGATAATGAAAAAGAAAATTAATTTTCGTCATAAAGTTGTCACTACTTTGTGACTTCTTTGCAACGTAGTTTATTTTTAAAAGAAAATAATTAATATTGTCATCGTTGATTTGTTGCAAATCAATGATAACTTAGCGATGAATTTTTTTTTGAAAAAATAATTAATAAAACTTTTGTAGTAAATTTTTAAAGTTATTTTAGTCATTAATTTTTCACACTAAATTTTTATTTTTAAATTTTTATTTAAAAATTTTTTAGTTATAATTATTTTTAATTGTAGTTTAATTTTTAAAATTATTTATTTTTTAATTTTAAATACATTAATTTTTTAGAAATAAAAAAATATAATAATAAAAAGAAAAATATATGAATAAAAATAAATATAATATAAAAATTAAATGTTAATAATATATAATGTACAACTTTAAAAATTATTCTTCATCAGACAGGTTGATCGTGTAATCCTCCATAAAATCTTTCACCGCATCCTCAGAATTTGATAGCAAAAAATGATGTAAAGACGGAGATAGATGTAGCATCTTGGACATTGCTCGTAAGTATTGATCGTGAAGCTCTGTTGGAAATAATCAACCCTTGTGACTACTTGCATCTAGTTGCAACTACCTATAACTACTCGCATCTACCTGTAACTAGGACTGTCAATTGGGCCGAGTCAGCCCGAGTCCGGCTCGTTCGGCCCGCTTAATTGCGGGTTCGGGCTGATTTTTTTCAGCCCGAATACATTACGGGCCGAGCTCGGGCTAGAGTAAGCTCAGCCCGTTTTCAGCCCGACCCGTAAAATATATATAAATAATATATTTATATATATATATATATATATTTTTTATAATAATATTATTATTATATTATTAAAAAATATTATTATATTATTAAAAAATATTTATTTTATATAAATTTTTAAAAAAATCGGGCTCGGGCCGGCCCGAACCCGAGCTCGGCCCCCAAGGGCCGAGCCCGGGCTCACATTTTCTCAGCCCGCTGTCAATCGAGCCGAGCTCGGGCTTAGCAAAGCCCGGCTCACTCAGCCCGATTGACAGTCCTACCTGTAACTGACTTTACAGAGAAGCATACTCGGGATGCGAAGCAACCAAGCAAGCTGTCAATGGAGAGGTCTAAGTAGAATGATGTAACCTCCATCGCATGTTGGCTGCCTCAAAATAATTAGTATTTGCAGTATGTCAAATATATTATGAATCTCTATTGAGTATTGATTATTATTTACTTTCCTAAATTATGCTTCTGATAGTACTAATACTTATATCAATGCTATTAATATGGTACACATATATATAGTCAATTATTTTAAATTAAAATAAATTTCTTATTTTAATAGTTTCAATAAATAAAAGTTATTTTAAAAAGTACCAATAGAGTAACTTATCAAAAATATTTTTTAAAACTTATTTAAGTTAAAAATCATAAATGAATATGCAGTTGAGGAGATTTTATTTAGATAGTTTTGTAACTTGTGTTTATAACACATGTTGTACAACTACTAATAAAAATAACCAATGTAGATAGAAATTGCTATATGAGTAATTAATTTTTTTAATGAGTTGGTATTTTTTATCCACATAAGTTATTTTTATTAATAATTTTATAACTTGTGTGATAAATATAAGTTACAAAGTTATCAAATAAAATTGATCTCATTTGAGATAGTTTAAAATAATTTTTAATTTAAAATTTATATTTTAAACAACTGAAAACATATTTATAATAAGTTCTTAATTTATATAAAAAGAATTAAAAGACAACATTTATTTTCTTTTGATATATGTCAATATGTACAAAAAGAATCAAAAGCCAACATTTATTTTCTTTTAATATTCGTCAATATGTACATTCTTTAAATCCAGTGCCAGGCTGCCAGCCACGAGGCTTGCCACTCGACTACAACGCAAAGAGCGTTTTCTCCGGAGCGCAACAGACAACAAATCTGATCTTTATATCTTGATATTCAAGTTAAGATTGAGTTTCGATTTGTACATTTTTTCTTTCAATTTCATTAACTGAATTATTTGTGAGAGGTGTGAAGTCTAAAGTGGAAATTTTTTAAAACCAATTCATCTCTTTTGATGCTACAAACCTTTTCTACTGGCAAATTGCAATCGCTGCTGCTCTATTCATCATTCTTCAGAGATGGGAGAGCTTAGCAATCAAACCACCATTGATTCAAGAAGCGGCTTCTGCAAATCCATATCCATCTTCTACAGCAAACGGAAACCCACTGCACTTCCGCCCAACCCTCTGCTAGACGTCACCACCTCTATTTCTTCACAAAGCCACCCCCGCCAGGCTGCCTTGATTGATGCCACCACTGGCTTTCAACTCAGCTTCCCCGATCTCTGGAGAGCAGTTCACTCTGTTTCCTCATGCCTCTCCGACATGGATGTTCGGAAAGGGCACGTGGTCCTCATCCTCTTCCTAACTCCATCTTTTTCCCCGTGGTTTGCCTCTCCGTCATGTTTATGGGCGCCATTATCACCGCTGCTAATCCGTTTAACACAGCAGAAGAAATTGCCAAACAAATCGCCGATTCAAATGTAGCCCTCGTCTTCACCACTCCCCAACTGCCCAAAACTCAATATAGCTTCTAGCGGCATTTCTGTTGTCTTCAAGAACCACGATTCCATCGAGCCTCAGTAATCCCAACATCAGAATTGTATCCACATTGGCAGATATGATGAGCGGAGAAGCAAATCCAATTGAAACTTTATAGCGCTCAAATATAAGGGAATGTTAGGTATCACTCATTTGGCTGTTAGTTTCCTTGAGAAATATATTTCAATCATATGATATTCACTGCGTCGCAGTCGAATACTTAACTTATAGTTCTGGGGACATTGAGTAAGCTCATGTATATCGACAAGGTTTATCTCCAATTCTCAAAACAACAATTTCACTTTGACAGTACTATTTGCCATGTGTGTTAACATTTTTTAATTCAATTTTGGCTTTATTTATTACTTCCATTCCTGTTTCTTTTCAAGAGAATTGTAATTTAATTTTGACTTTATTTAGTTACCTCCATTCCTGTTTCTTTTCAAGAGAATTGTAAATATGATTATCTTTTAACTGATTTAAATAACGCCATTTCTGTATGCAATTTTTTTTACTATATGTAGTGCGAAAAATTTTTATTTTTCAAAAGCGTCTCTCTTTCTTCTCCAATAACTCTCTCTAAAATTTCTTTAAAAAAAATCACACTTTTCATACAAAACAGACGAATTTTGTTGCAATCTAGCAATGAGCAAAAATTCTACGAAGAATTCTCTCGAGTTTGAGGTAAAAAGTTACTAAATTCTAATTAAATTCGTGTTTATATAGTTTTTTGAAATTTCTGCACAACTTTCGCCACTGAGTGGCAGAACTCTCCTCAGAGTTTCGCCACAAAGTGGGGAAACTTCTGGACAAATTTTACCAGTATCTGACGAAATTGTTGGCCAATTATCGCCAGGTTCTGGCAAAATTCTGCCATTAATTTCGCCAGATACTGGTGAAATCTGGCCAACAATTTTGCCAGAAACTGGCAAAATTTGGCCCATAGTTTCGCTAGTTTCTGGCAAAATTGTTGGCCAGATTTCACTTTTTTAAAAATTTTTTTGGAATAATAACTTATTTAGTTGTATCGTTGTATATTTTTATACTTTGTAATTATATTTATTGTTAGATTACACATCGTAAATAGTTTTATTGTTACGGTTTTTGATATCTTAAAAATAATCAACACATACGTAATATAGTAACTGAAATTGGACAAGTGCGTTTTATGAATTGCAAAAACAACGAAAGGGCCGGAAGACCAGATTTCATCGAGCGCTTTACAGGGATGGCCAAGAACCCTCATCGTCGTCAGATTCGTTTGAAGAATTTTTTGATTTTGACCAAATGAAATATCTAAGTCGTTTTTTAGGCAAGCAAGATATAAAAATTCTTGGCTCGTGTGAAATCCTCAGTGATTGTGTTTTTGCTCATCCAGATTCAACATTACTTGCTCGTGCGTATCCATTTGTACTGATAATGGATACGACGTACAAGACTAACAGGTTCGTTACATTACATTTCTTAGTAATTTTGCGTTGCACTACAGTTACGCATAACGTTTTTTAATTTAAACAAATGAAAGAGACTGTTCACTTATACATTTTTTTCTAATTAATTATAATAAGTACAATATGCCGTATTTGGAGATCATAGGGATGACTCCGACGAGGCGCAACTTTCTCATTGCCGGCACTTGGATCAGCACCGAGCAAGCAGACAGTTACCGATGGGTGCTGCAGTGCGTGAAGCAGATATTTGACATAAATTATCCTCCAAACGCTATCGTGACTGATCGTGAGCCCGGGTTGATACAGGTGTTACGTGATACATTTCCCATTTCTGAGCACTTGTTATGTCATCGACACATTTCGAAGAACGTGAAAGCAATGTGCTACAAGGCCTGTGGGGACAAGGTTGTAGCTGAACGATTTTCGAAATGCACGTGGAGACGTTTGGTTGATTCCATTACCGATGAGGAGTTTCAGCTTCACTATTCGAATATGCGCTCGTCATGGTCTACTTTCGAGAAGTTGATGAGTTATATAGATGAGACTTGGTTGGACCCGCATCGAGAACAATTTGTACTGGTTTGGACAGGGCAGATCATGCACTTTGGGACTGAAACGACAAATCGGGCAGAGAGCTCCCATGTAGCGACGAAATCGTACTTAGGGACGGCTTCCGGAGCGTTCGACACGGTCTGGTCAAAAGTTCATTCTATGATCGAGGCCCAAATAGCCGATATTCGGGGAAGTCTTGAACAGTTCCGTTATGTCGATAAGTACCACCTCAGCACGCACCCTCTGTTCAGTCCCCTATGTTACAAAGTGTCCCAAAAAGCCCTACAGATCATACTAAATGAGTGGGATCGGGTGAAAAAGATTCACCATGATATAAGTTTTTGTGGATGTTGGGTCCGGACCTCTCACGGCATTCCCTGTGCCTGCGAAATACTACCACGTATGACCAAACGGCATATGAAATGTATTAGTATCAGGCTGTCATCTCTCAACAAAAGCATATATCAGTGTACTGTTAGGTCTCACGAAAATGCAATGTCTCAATCGCTCGAGACCACTGCACGCCACAATTGCAGCGACTGCCTCGTCCCGAATCGGCCATTTATCGACGTACCCCTGGCGTGAATGAACAGTCAGCATCGATCGCTCTTGTCCAAAAAACATTCAAAGTTTCACAATTGCGCGTGACTTGACAAGTATATTCAACCGTACTAACCTTGCCTCGCCAGATGAGGCTGGCAATGTGGCCGGAAAAAAATGGGATGAGGGATGGATCCTGCGGCCCCCCAAGTGCTGGTCCCTTCAAACGCCACTCTTCCGTGGATCCGCTCCGGCAAGTTCGACGGCGAGTCATGGACTGGAGGCGTCGTTCAGCAATGTCCAGCTGTCCTCCTGTTGAGGGGTCGGGTCTCTCTTCATTGTCGACTGATACCCTACTCGAGCTGAGGGGTACGCGTGATAAATCTACAGTAGCTCTACTGACTCGTGGCCGAGCAGCTCTACTGACACCGAGCGGAACAGGACCCGGTGACCTATCTTTCCCGGCCGAAGCTCCAGATATGGAAACCGAACGAGTTAGGCTGCCTACCCCTGCTGCAACACAACGTAAGAAATCTCTACACGGTCTAGCGGAAGAAGTCGTCGGTTCCGTGTGTCGGATGCCCTCGTCAAATGTCTCCTCCTCTTGCATTACTGCATCGGCTACGGGTTCCTGCATATCTGCACCAGCATCCATATCATAATCCACATCAATTGAACAGAACATCCACATCCTGCAGATCCTCCGCAGCGTCTGATCCCTCATTGAAATCCTCCGGATGTCTGTATGGCGTAACAGGGACCGATGGCGGCCGGTAAAATGCTGGCCCTGCATCGTCAGCGTGGCCACTATGGGCCTGCAGTGCGTAGACGAGTCCTCCCGAATAATAGCCTGGTGCGCCCAGAGCCGGCGACGTCATCAGGGGCCAAGGATACGGTACGTATCCCGACACCCACGACATATATGGAACGAACTGCGAATATCATTAACTAAGGTAAATAAGTAAACATATATTTAAAATTTAATTAAATTAACATTCATTAAGATTAAACTAAAATAAATTAAATTAATACAAACTACGATAAAGTAAACAATTAAGATAAATTAAATTAAACCTACAACGTCGACCGCCAGAATTCACATTGCCGGAATTCTGGCCAAGAGTTCTGCCAATTGCTGGCGGAATTCTTGGCCAGATTTTTGGCGAAATTAGCGGAATAATTCTGCTAAATTTTTGGCTGAATTATGCCGCTAATTGTACCCAATTTGGGTACAAATGACCAGCAAATTCCGCCAGCTTCTAGCAGAATTTGCTGGTGAATTCCATCAATTACTGGCGAAATTCGGCCTTGAATTCCGCCACTGAGTTGGCGAAACTCATGCATTAAATGACCGACTTCCAAATCGGCTTTTTTAAGGCCAATTTTGAAGTTTTTTCAATGTAAAATTATGTAAAAAGATGAGTAGTTTGATAAACTAACCTTTTAACGTGAAAATTCACTGTCGTTATTCGTAGATCTGAATTTTTCCGCCCAAATGCTTTAGAGGATTATAAAAACTCTTCGAAATTAAAATGAAATAATGAAAAATTTTCGCACTTCATATAGTCCAAAAATATATTGTATTTAGCACCCCCCCTTAAATAGTTTCATTATTTTGAATTTTCCAGAGAGTTAACGTGACTCTCAACATCTACTTCTCATTATGAAAACTAGATTAACAGAATCTTCACTAAACAACAAAAGATCATCAGCAAAGATTATGTATATACATATGTATCTCTGCTCTTCGTTATCTGATCACCGATAACTTCATCAGATATGTAATGACAATCAAGCACGCGTGCGCCATTTAAGACTTCCTGACGCAAGACTAATGCACCAATTCAGCGGAACATTTGGCAAAGTTATAGCAAACTGAGTTGACTATTGTATAGTTGCTTCTGTTCCTATTTCTTTTTCAGGTGAATTTTAGATATGATTGTTGTCTCTTGGTCATTTCTATATACAATTTTTTAATTATATATAATATAAAAATATTTATTTTTCAAAATTACTTTCTTTTTCGTGAAACTCTTTTAAATTATGTATCAAAAAATTCCTTTTTTTAATTAAAAACGAGCAAATTTAATCGGAGCGAGGCAATGAACAAAGATTCGATGAAGGATTCTCTTGAATTTGAGATAAAAACTCATTAAACTGATATTTGAATTGATTTTTTTGAATTTCTAGGTAAGTTCTGCCACTAAGTGGCCCAACTGTTGGTACAGTTGCGCCAGAGGTGGGCGAAATTCTCTAGAAAATTTCGCCAGCTTCAAGCGAAATTCTTGGGTGAGATTTTGTCATATGCAATTTAAATTTTTGCCTGGGCCAGTATTGTGTAAATTTTTTAATTTTTTTAATTTAAAGTAATCGCTTATTTAATTGTATTCTTGTATTTTTTATATGATGTAATTATATTGTATGAATTGCAAAAACACCGAAAGGGCCGAAAAAGAAGATTTTATCGAGCGCTTTATAGAGATGGCCAAGGTCCGTCATCGTTATTGGATTCATTTGAAGAATTCTTGGATTTGGACAAAGTCAAGAATTTGAACCGTTTTTTGGAAACACAAGATATATTACAAGTAAGGACATTGTTGATAATTGCTCGTTCAAGAAAAGGCAACGGATTCGTTGAGCTTAGGTGTGAGAGGGGCGGCGTCTATCGAAAATTTATTTTTTCTCCGAAAGATGGACCGATACCAGAGATGTGAACTAAGGAAAGAAAGCCCAAGGGAACGAAATTTACAGTAATGCAAGTAATTATGTTTTTTATAAAGCAACTAATTACTTTATCTTCCACTGATACAATTGGAATTCTTATTAGTCCTTAATACCAAATTCAATACATATAGCAATGCAAGCTTACGACACAATACTATGCAACACAAAAAAAAAAAAATTGTCTATGTTCGCGACGGTCCTGCAATATCTGTACCCCGAAGCGTGAGCTCACGTTCGGCGAGTATCTGCAGGACCTCTTGCAGCGCAACGTCCCGCTGTTCCGGCACATCTGCTGCACATCTGTAACACCTGCTGCTATGCGATATAACATATCTCATCTCTGCAATGTACAAAAAGACATGTAAGAAAATAATCCTTAACATTAAAATAATTGTAAAATAATATTGTAAAACGGATGCCTTTCTTACCACTGCATCGGTGATTGGTGCAGCGTCAGGCCGGAATACCCCTAAAGGCAACATATTTGGATTTTGGATCAACAGATGCATCCTCGACAGGAACCAAGGAATGTAATCTGATGAAGGTACCTCATATACCCCAAGTTGCGTCCAAAAAAGGATGTGGGAACCGGGCTGTTCCCAATACTCGTTGGGCCTCTGGTGCCGGATGATATACCGCCAATTGTTTGCATGCCTGTAATCCTCCTTCGGAAGTATATGTGTCCTGGGAATCCGCTACACTCTACCTAACTGGCGCAAGACTCGATCAGGCATGTACGGCTCCACTATATCGCAAAATCACAAGCACCCATGAAACACCAAAATCCAATGCTCCTTTAGCGGATTAGGCCCAAACGACGTCCAACAAACTTGTCCACATGTCACAAGTATCGTAGCCACTAGATTAAACACAATTTATTTCAAACTTTCGATAGCCGAAATACTAACCTCACGCGCCGTCATGTCATCCAGGTGTAACCTAATCATTCAAAGGTCCTCGGCTTTTCTCGGTTCACTACTGCGCTGCTGAAACGTAGAATATGTGACATGGATTCCCGCCAATCTGGAGACTGTTGCGGCTCAAAAACAAGAAAGTATAGATATATCCATGCCTCGAGCAACGTTGTGGCTCCACTGATTTGCCGGCAGTCTGTCCTGGAAATCGTACCCAGCTGGCGATAAAGGTATCCAAGACATCCGGCTCCCCAAGCGTACTCCTTGATTTCTTCAACATCAGTAAGGAACGGCCAATAATGATAAGGTATCCGATCCTTACCCTTATCGATAAACAGGGTGGTGCCAAGTAGATATTTAAGGTAGCCTCGAGCATAATCCGATGGCGCCAGGGAGCTGTTACTGACATAGTCATACAGGACATTGAATCTCATCCCTTCGTTATCCAGCTGACTACGAACGTGTGCGTTCGGTATACCAATGGTAAATGACAAGTCATTAATAATATCCTCCTTGCTCATGTCATGCCGAATTATCGCACCTGTCACGGGAATGCCAAGAATATGCGCAACATCGTGAAGTATAATGGTTATCTCGCCAAATGGCATTTAGAATGTGTTTGTATCCGTCTACCACCGTTCCACAAAGACATATATAAGCGCACTGTTTCGCCTTGAAAAAATGCACTTCCGCAGCCGCTCGAGACCGATGCATACCATAATTGCCTCGACTGTGTAGTTAGGAACACTTCACTTATCAATGTATCCCTGCCTGGAATGGACAGTGAGTACCAGACACTTCTGTTGGACAGTAGACAAACTTTCAACAACTTATTTTTTACGCATATGTCAGCCGGAAGTAGTTGAAAACAAGTGTATGTACCTCACCTCTTCATATGCAGCTGGCAACGTGACCGAAAAATGATGAGATGAGTGAAGGGTCTTGTGGACTTCCTAACACTAGTCCCGTGAGCCGCCACTCCTCTATGGGTCCACTGCGGCAAGTGCACCTCCAACTGGCGCTCCAGTGCCTGCCTGGGCGTCCAGCTCGGGTCCGGGTCGTTCTTTATCATCCACAGACACTCTGATGGATGTCCCGATTTTGTGAACTGCTTCCACGGCTACTCGACTAACTCGGGAGTGCGCCGACGCACTAATGCCCAACGAAACTGGCCCAGGTGACCTATCCTGCGAGCCAATGCCCCAACCGATACAATCGAGCGAGCTAGGCTGCCAACTCCTGTTGCAACACGCCTTAACAATCCTCTCCGCGGCCTTACTGATTGATATGCAGGAGCCGTGTGTGGAAGACTCTGGTCGAATCCTTATTCTTCCTCCAACAATGTATCACCAACAGTCTCCTACATATCAGCACCCGTATCCATATCATAATCCGAACCAGTAACAGCATTTTTCACATTCTGCGCATCTTTCATAACATCTCCAACTGGCTCGTCGTAATCCTCAAGATCTACAGTGTAACCGGGACCCGCGGTGGGTAGTAGTGAGATGGACCTGCATTCTCGGTGTGACCGCTGCGGGTCGATGGTAAGTACGCAGGTGCCATCGGATAGTAGCATGGTGCGGTGTGAGCCGGGGACGTCATCGGTGCCCAAGGATATGGTACGTATCATGGCATATGCGCGTACATTCCCGGTACCCATAGCATATGTGGCCGAAAATGAGGGTAATCGACTGGATGTGTAACATTCGCAGTACTCATACGGATGTCACTAGTATTGCGTCTCACCATACCAGCTCGCTGCCTGGCTGATGCTGTGATAGGCTACCGACGGTGCAATCGACCACTACGCTCGGCAATTGGTCCCAAGTCCAACGATGTATCCCGCCGTTGTCTAGAAAGATCCGCTATCTACAATACATAATAAACAATTGCAGTTATTAACAAAACAACAAGTGCGCCTAACGAAACTTAATACAAAATATTTTAATTTTTTTACTACTAATTAATATTATAAAAACCAATTAAATAAAATTACTCCAAACAAATAAATAAATAATAATTACATTAAAATCTAAAATAAGTAAAAGGCATGATTAACTCGGTTGAACTAATTGAACAAACTAACTGAAACAAATAACTAATTGTATAAACAATAAAAATATTAAAATATCATTACTTAACTTAGCATTCTATATACATGAAATTAATTTAAAACTTGATTTTAAAATTTAATTTTTTATCTATTGTTTCCAACACTTACGCCAAGATTGGGCGGAATTGTTGGAAGAATTCCGCCACAATCTGGCAGAATTCTTTCCAACAATTCCGCCAAAACTTGGCAGAATTATTAGAAGAATTCTGTTAGAAAGTGACAAAATTTATCCATAAATTTCACCAACTTCTGGAGGAATCTATTGAATAATTGTACTCAATCATGTTGTGGCGGAATTCTTCTACAAATTCTACCACTTAGAAATTTTGTGAGAACTTTAAATTCGGCTAATTTTTGACTAATTTTAAAATTATTTGTGTGTAAAATAACGTAAATTTACGAGTAATTTGATAAACTAATTTTTTTTTACAAAAATTCTTTATCCGTATTCATAGATCTAAATTTTTTTACTTGAATGTTAAAAAAAACTTTAAAAACTCTTCAATATTAAAATAAAATAATAAAATTTTTATATTACATATAATCTAAATTTTTTTTGTATATAATAACTCCTTTCCAGAGGGCCGGTTCATTTTCTTGAATTCTCAAGCGTTATCTGTGATTATCAAAATTAACTTTTCACAATAAGCTAAATTAACAGAATCTTCACTGCACAACAAAAGATCATCGGCAAAGGTTATATATATATACATATATATCTTCACTCTCCTCTGCGTTGTCAGATCACCGAGCAACTTGCTATGGACGCTCTTGCTCTCTTGGGTTCCATATTGCTCGTCCTCGGAGGCGGTATTTTTTGGTTCTTCTGGTCTTTCGGCCCGGCCAAAGTAATCCAAGATAGCTACAACAAATACTGGTCTTTCTTTTCCCGGCCATAAGAAATCAGCAACGCTGATAAAGTTCCAGATTTTGTAGATACCTTCTGCAACCTAGTCACCGACATATACGAAAGGGGTTGGGGACAGAGCTTCCATATTTCGCCTTCTGTTCCCGGAAAATCCCACGATGAAGCAACGCGCCTCAACGAAAAGGTGGCAGTGATCTCATCAGAGTTAAGCCTGGCCATAAAGTTCTCGACGTGGGGTGCGGCGTTTGTGGCCCATGAGGACTATCGCAGCGCACTCCGGCTGCAAAATTGTGGGCATCACCATCAACGAGTACCAAGTCAACCGAGCCTGCATGCTTAACAAGAAATCTTGCAACGGATCTCTGTTCTTTGGCTGTGTTCTTACCCCCAGATTTCTCACAAGAGAAAGGAGCCGCACCCGCTCACCAGTCACCACCCATGTCCTCTTTGGATGTGTTTTCTGACTATGCTTCAATTGAAATTTCTTTTTCTTATTTTTGTTTGGTGGGGTATCTCAATTGAAAACTTCATCAGACATACAATGACAATCAAGCATCCGTGCGCTATTTAACACTTCCCGACTCGAGACTAGTTGGCCAAACTCCGCGGAACACTTGGCAAAGTTATAGCAAATTGAGTTGACTATTGTCTTGTTACTTCTATTCCTGTTTTTTTTTTATTTAAGAGAATTTTAGATATAATTGTTGTATGTCAATGACGATTTAAAAGTGTATTTGAATTATGATTTTATTTGAGTTAAAATATATTAAAAATTATTAAAAAATTAAAAATTAAAAAAATAAAAATATTAAATTAAAATCAAATCAAGTTCTCCTTTAATTTTCTTGAATTCTTTAGAGAATTATCGTGACTCTCGACATCAACTTTTCACAATCAAAGCTAGATAGATTATCAGAATCCTCACTAAAGAACAAAAGATCATCGGCAAGGGTTATATGTATATATATATAACTTCACTCTCCTCTGCGTTGTCAGATCACCGAGCAACTTGCTATGGATGCTCTTGCTCTCTTGTGTTCCATATTGCTCGTCCTCGGAGGCGGTATTTTTTGGTTCTTCTGGGCTTTCGGCCCGGCCAAAGTAAAATCAATCCCCAGCGAGAAAATCCAAGATAGCTACAACAAATACTGGTCTTTCTTTTCCCGGCCAAAAGAAATCAGCAACGCTGATAAAGTTCCAGATTTTGTAGATACCTACTACAACCTAGTCACAGACATATACGAAAGGGATTGGGGACAGAGCATCCATATTCCGCCTTCTTTTCCCGGAAAATCCCACGATGAAGCAAAGCGCCTCAACGAAGAGGTGGCAGGTGATCTCATCGGAGTTAAGCCTGGCCATAAAGTTCTCGACGTGGGGTGCGGCGTTGGTGGACCCATGAGGACTATCGCAGCGCACTCCGGATGCAAAATTGTGGGCATCACCATCAACGAGTACCAAGTCAACCGAGCCCGCATGCTTAACAAGAAAGGCGTCGATTCACTTTGTGAGGTCGTCCTTGGAAATTTTCTTGAAATGCCGTTTGAGGACAACTCCTTCGACGGTGCTTACTCCATTGCAGCGACCTGCCACGCGCCGAAGCTGGAGGATGTTTATGCAGAAATCTTTAGGGTTCTGAAACCAGGTGCTCTTTACGTGTCATACGATTGGGTGACAACGGATAAGTACTGCTGCGGAAACGATGAGCACGAGGAGATTATTAGAGGAATCGAGAGAGGCGATGCTTTACCGGGGTTGAGACACTATACTGACATAGTACAGACGGCAAGGAAAGTGGGGTTTGAGGTGGTGAAAGAGAAGGATCTGGCTACTCCGCCAGCAGGGTCGCCGTGGTGGACGAGGCCAGAAACCGTGAACATGGCCTACAACTGGAGGAACCGAATTGCACTACGCGTGCTGGCAGCTGTAGGAATCGCTCCCAAAGGAACTGTGGCTGTCCATGACATGCTCAGCACGACGGCCGGTTATCTCATTCGTGGTGGCGAGACCGGCATCTTCAGTCCTATGCACATGATTCTCTGCAGAAAGCCGTCTACATTTTGATTTTCTCTGTTGGTTTTTTTCCATTTTGTGAAGAAGGAAATAACGCCCGAGGCAGCTTCTTATTGTAGTTTTTACTTTATAGTTTGTCTTCTTGTGCGGAAGAAATAGAGTTGCGTGCTGTGAATCTGATTGTGCATACCTTTTCTAACATTTTGTAAAAAAAGGCTTATGTATCATGCAATATCTTAACCGTTCTAGAGTGCATTACCCCCTTTTTGTCATTAAGCAAAATTGGTAAAACGTGATCAGGAGGTTTAGGTATGAGCTTTTTCTCTTCAACTGTGATTCTGCATCCTTCGATAGGCGATCAGCAATATGATTCAGTCCCCTGAACACATGCGTTGAGGTCCAAATTGGAATTTAATACAGCAAAAACTTGCAATCAGAGGGGATTTGTGATAATATGCCATTATCCTTATTTTGGGGAAGTTTAAAGTGCTACCTTAAAATCAGAATTGAGTTCAACTTTGCTGTAGTCCCTCCTGCTGGACCTTTATCTCCTGAGATTACTGCAGGATGAAAGAGCGGCAAGGCAGTGGCTGTATCCCAATTAGCGAGACTCTGGCAGCCTCGTTATATTTGTATGGTTTTGGTTTTTCTTTTGCTTTTTCTGCTATCAAGGTGTTCCCCTACCAGATTCAAGAACTACCCACAATTGATTAATGGGAAGGACTAAATTCACACTCCTCCAGCATAAATTCGCAGTTCTACTTATTAATTTGACTTTACTGCTTCGGTTTACTAACTACAATTATAAAGCCTCATCCTGTCTAGCATATGATGATTACAGAAGATATTCTTTTTTGTTTTCTTTTTAATTAAAGGAATCTAAAACGAATAAAAATTGTTATGTGTCTATTGGATATCAAATTAGAAATTAACCGATAATGTTAAGCCAACTAAACAACTTACTAAGAAGGAAGGTCTTATATTTTTAATTTTTATTATTTCAATCCAAATTATTTTTTTTACCAAAAAATAATCCTATTATTAGTCCCAAGACGGGTATCTTGCTTCATCTAATTCTTCAACAAATCTGTATGCTCCACCATCCTCCAAGACTTATTGCTTCCAAACCATTCAAACACCAGAAATCTTGCAACGGATCTCTGTTCTTCGGCTGTCTTCTTACCCCCAGATTTCTCACAAGAGAAAGGAGCCGCACCCGCTCACCAGTCACCACCGATGTCCTCATTGGCTGTGTTTTTGACAATGCTTCAATTGAAATTTCTTTTTCTTATTTTTGGTTGGTGGGGTATCTCAATTGAAAACTTCATCAGACATGCTATGACAATCAGTCACGCGTGCGCTATTTAACACTTCCCGACTCAAGACTAGTGAGCCAAATTCCGCGGAACACTTGGCAAAGTTATAGCAAACTGAGTTGACTGCTGTCTTGTTACTTCTATTCCCGTTTTTTTTTTTTTCAGGAGAATTTTAGATATAATTGTTATATCTCAATTGGTCCAAATGACGATTTAAAACCTATTTAAATTTAAAAATATATTAAAATTTATAAAAATTAAATCAAGTTCACTCTTAATTTTCTTAAATTCTCTAGAGAATTATCGTGACTGTCGACATCAACTTTTCACAATCAAAGCTAGATAGATTATCAGAATCTTCACTAAACAACAAAAGATCATCGGCAAGGGATATATATATCCATATATATCTTCACCCTACCCTGCGTTGTCAGATCACCGGGCAACTTGCTATGGATTATCTCACTCTCTTGCTTTCCATATTGCTCCTCCTCGGCGGCGGTTTTTTTTTTTTTTTTGGTTTTTCTCGGTCTACGGCCAAATTAAAATCAATCGCCACGGAGAAAATCAAGACAGCTCCAACAAACACTGGTCTTTCTTAACATTTTTTCTAAAATTGAAGTTCATTTTAGATATTCAAATTTTTAAAAAATATTCTAATATATTTATTAGATAAATAATAAATGATATATATTGACTAGAAATATGAAACAAAAATATTTCAATTTTGATTTTATTTTTAAAAAACTTTAAATTTACTTAATTTTATTTTAAAAATTTCAAGAGATTTACACTTTAAATTGAATTTTATATACATAGAGTACCTAAAAAAATTGAAACAAGGGAACCAAAAAAAGAAAATAATTTTAAAAAGAAAAAATGCATGGAATGGAAGCAACCTTCTAATTCCCCAAGAGAAGGCCAAAAATTTTTTTAAAAAAAAGAAAAAATGTATAAATTGAGGGGAACCTATGACAAATGCTTGCCAATTGCCGTAGGCCTCTTTGAAAGAGGTTCCAAACTCAAGGTTCAAGATTTATGTTCACTAATTTTTTTTAAAAATATTAGAAGTGACACTTTATAATCAATAATTTAATACGCTTAGTCATCTTTAGGCATTCAAAAACAGGTCTTAAACTTTTTTCGTTCTCCTCTTAACAAGAACCCAAACAGTTACAACTTATAAGGACCATCCCCATTAAATAGCTTTGAGATGAGGGCAACTAAGTTGACGGATTCGCCCTTCATGCTAATTACCGTCGTTCAATTTTTGGCTAGATTGAGGATATATAATTTTCTTATGGCAAATAAATATTATGAGGATGTTTTTACGAATTACTCTTTAAAAAATCCATATTAATATACACCAAACTTAAGAAATAAGGACATAACTCATGAGAGAACATTATTCACATTAGGCAGGGGCAGATGCATATTATTCATAGGGCCCTTCACCCCATTAGTTATATATATAACGTCCTAGAAAGTCACAAGTATATTTTACTATTTTTCTCTATTTTCTTCTTTTAAGAAGAAATCATTAGCTATATTATATAGTGTAAAAGCATTAATAATATATATTAATTTTTTTAGGGTACCTCAAAGTATTTTTCATTTCATTAAACGCTCTAATAAAACAAAAATGTATTTGTTATCAAAATGCGCCTTAGCATCTCACCTTATTCAATATCTAGTGGAGGAAATCCTATGTATAATTGGTTATGTAGTTGGCGCTAAGCATAGGAGTGTGGATCAGTTCGATTTGGGAGAAATTTAGTTTTCACCTTTTGAAAGAAAAAAAAACACATTGAACTTAATTTACCTTCAATTGAATTTCTTCATATCGAAATTATTTCGATTTGGAAATTTTATCTTTGAAGAAAATTGAAATATATAAAAATTTAAAACTTCTAATTTCAAAGCAACTTTGATTATATCCTATATCCTATCTTAGTTTGAGTTATTAACCTTCAAATGTAGTTTGTGAAAATATTAAAAATTAAGTATTTTTAATTATAAAATAATCTTAATGAAGATTTAATTTAATTTGAGTTATTAACTATCAAATAATATTTATCAAATATATAAAATTAAGTATTTTGAATTTAAAAATAACTTTAAAATAAGATTTAACTTAACTAGGATCGCTAACTTTCAACTATACTTAGTTTTTAGTTTGGAAAAAACTCTGACTTTTTCGATTTGGCATGACCAATCTGAAAACCAAACCAATTTTTAATTTGGAGAAATAAAACTAAATTTTTTCAAATCGAAATATGAAGAAACTAAACCAAAAAACAAATTAAATTTTGTATGATTTAATTTTTTAATTTTCTTCAAATAATGCATAACACTAACTGAGCTTAAATAAAATCTCCTTTTGATCTTGAAATTGCAAGAAAAAAGATGATGTGTGTGTGTATGTGTATATGTATGCACATATACTAAATAAAGTGACATATATTTTTAATACCTTATTTTTCTTCCCCGATCCCCAAATATTTATTTCAACGTTCGTCCCTTATATTGGGTATATTCCTCATGCACTGTATGCTATCTAACTACAATTCTTGGTTTCCCCTGTTCTGGGGACAGAACTGCAGATTAATATAGACTATAATAGTAAAACTAGTCGGGCCCGAGCGGTACGCGGGAAATCTGCTCGTTGAATTTTGTAGATGTAATTAGTTTGATTGTTTTTATTTATAATTTTAATGTATTGTAATTTTTGCTGTTGTTATTATGTAATTAATGTATGAAAATAAGTGGTTACACTGGAATAAAGTAGATGATGCGTGAAATTTTAAATAATAGTATGTGTATCATTTAAATTTAACTCTTTGATTGCTATTGAGATTCATACAATTATACTTTGTAAGATATATATAAAAAAATATTCTCACAAGCTAGTATACAACATTAACTACAAAATCAACTAAATCTATTATTGTAATAATATGATATACATTTTAAAATATATATTGTACTTTTCTTTTTAATATATATATATATATATATATATATATATATATGACATCTTTATTTATTATTTTATTTTAAATCTTATCATTGTCTTAAATTAATATGAGTACGAAACGCGTGATAATTTTACTAATACATGATCATTTTTTGAAAAACTTTTAGTATGCAATTGTGTAAGTAACGCCAATTTAGGCATTGACCATTATGTTGTATCGCCTTTTTAAATTTTATTTTATGATTTTAAAATTATTATTTAAAATTAATTAAAAATTTGAATAAAACTAATTGATAAGATATATGAACTACTAAGTTTTATTACTCAAGCACCACAACATAGTTGGTAGCGTCCAAGTTTGGAGCCTCTCTTCTTTTATTTTTTATTTTTTATTTTTAACAGTAAAATAACTTTTCATAAATATTATTTTATTATTTTTCTTAATTTGTAGCTATTAGTTTTTAAATTTTTAAATTTTATTTTAAGATTTAAAATTAAAATCTAATTATAACTATTGAAATTTAATTGAAGATATGACTATAATCAATGAAAGTCAGTTGATAAGATTTATGAGCTACTAACATTAAATCGATAATTTATGTGAAAATACTCATAAAATTTTTTTATTATGTTTTATTCGAAAATATTTTATGATTCTAAAACATAAATAAAGACTTTATTTAATAAAATTTTTAAAATAATAACAAAATAACTAAATAACGAAAGAAATTAGTTAAAAATTAAAATAAATAACTCTTAAATAATTCTCAACATAATTTGACTTATCTTTATACAATATGTTCTCTTATTAGTATGGAAATTTCAACAATCTATTTCACCAGGTTCGGTGCCTCCCCACTTTTACTTTTATTTTTTATTGTTTATTTTTATTTTTATTATTTTTTCTTAATTTGCAGCTATTAGTTTTTAAATTTTATATTAAGAGTTAAAATTATAATTAAATTATAATTATTTAAAACCAATTAAATTTTGGCTATAATAATAAAAGTCAATTGATAAGATCTATTAACTACTAATATCTGTTAACCACTCCTATTATTTTTCAAGATGTGCAGACAATTTTGTTATTGAAAATTGTATACTTGTGTCAACATTTTATTATGTATTTAAAAATTAATAAATAAAAATTTTCATAAAATTTATCAAAATCATAATATGCATAATGCATAGTAATTAATTTTGTATATAAAACAATTACATAATTACATGTAAATTAAATATTTTTAACATATATAGTAACATTTTAACATACGTATAAAAATACGAACTATATATTTTGAAGTGAAATGTACAAAAACTCAAAACAATTATCATAAAAAAATTCATGCACTGTGTTATACCAGGAAAAAATATTGAACAACTATTATAAAGTTACATATAAATTAAGTACTTTTAAAAATATATACTAACATCGTAAATTATTTCTAGATATGTATTATATTTTTCATTTTAATTTATTGGTACATATATGTATTTTGAAAAATAAAATTTGATTTTAAATTTTATCATGGTCTCAAATTATTATTATTGAAATAATTTTATTTTTTAAAATTTGTCAAATTTTTGACAAACTATTTGTAAAAAAAATATTTAATTAATATTAAATTTAATTTTTTTAGGGTAAAATAAATCATTTCTACATAGAGCATAGAGAAATTTGATAAATTGATAAATCTCAATCATCTATTCTATGATCCAACGGTCAAATTTTGTCCCCAATAAAGACAACACAAAATCATTATGGATCCACCACAAGCCAGTTAATAGTGGATAGTAGAATAAGAAAGCATTGATTATAATTATTCAAATAATCTCTAGTTTTTTCAAATCCATCAGTTTTTTTTTTTTTACCACAAGGTATGTAAGGCAATAGGAGAAGAACGCAATATCCAATTGCCTTCTGATATTTGTTTATTGACACCCCATCTTGGACGCATATCCTTATTGCGTCTAAGAAGTGGAACACAAGTCCATATTGCGTTGCTTTTATTTGAGTATTATTAATCCATCGACCTGAACACATGAGGGCTAAAAAATCGAATTGCATTGTTCATCGCCGTCTGAGAGATCTTAGCCATCCATTCTATGATTCGACGGTCCAATTTTGTCCCGATAAAAAAACAAAGCAAAATGATTGCAAATCCGCCAATTAACTATATGTATAGAAAAGGCGCAATATCAATTTCATGTGGGGTACTAACCCACCTCGACCAACATCCTTGAAAACAATCTCGTTAGGCAAAAGTAGATTGGAATCTAATCCTCTTTTATCTCACACTCTATTATACTTTTTAAATATAAAAAATTTTATTCATATATTCTAAACTAAATAAAATAAATTTTAAATTTTAAAAAATAAATTCTAAATATTAAATACTAAATTACTAATATATTAAAAAATTTAAAATCGACAAATACTAAATGACAGATAACAATCTCAGATCCCCTAAAATAATATCATCTATAATATGAGATGATTTTACGACTGTGCTTGCTCTAAAATTTTAAGGCTTTTTTTTTAAATGTGGATATGAAATGTTGGAACACTTGCAAAAGTCAAACGCAAACACGTCTCTGAAATCCCTGGAATCCAGCAATATACTCCTCATAAGAACTCTTGCTCTCAATGATCTCTTTGTATATTGTATTGTCATATTTATCTCAGAATTAGAAGACTTTATACAGAGCTAGGACTTTCTTTTGTTTTGTATATATGTTCCTGCAAATTGACAATGAAGGGACAACGAGAATTCAAGGGAGTTGCTTTCTTTTTCTTGTTCATTATTTCTTCATGGTATCAGAGCAATAGAGTACGAGTTCTGTTATGATATATACTCGTTGATTGTTAATTTTTTTTTAGACATGGCTATAGCAGAAATTTCTCCCTCTAGTCCATATTTTCTGAACACTAACGAAAATCCCTCTTTGTTACTTGTTCAACCTGTTCTGGCATCTTCAAACTATCATTCTTGGGCCAGAGCCATGGAAACAGCTCTAGAGGCTAAGAATAAAAAGGGGTTCATTGACGGAACAATCAAAAAACCGGCGAAGGGAGATAAGTTATTTTCAGTATGGACTCAATGCAACAGCATGGTCCTTGCTTGGATTACCCGAGCTTTAGATCCTACCATTGCGCGCAGTGTGATGTGGATGACAATTGCATTAGATGTATGGGAAGATCTTCGGGGTTGATATGCTAAGGGTGATCAAGTCCGCTTGGCAAATCTTTTGGCAGAGCTTCACTCCGTGAAGCAAGGAAGCTTAGACGTCACTGATTTCTACACACGACTCAGAATCGTTTGGGATGAAATTTTGATTCTTCGACCTCTCCCTCACTGTGTATGTGAGCCTGTTTGTGATTGCGGTGCTCTCAAAACTCTGAGAGGATATATGGAGTCCGAGTATGCTATCCGGTTCCTCATGGGGTTGAATGACAATTTTGCTCAAGTTCGTTCACAGATTCTACTCATCTCGCCTTTGCCTTCAATCAAAGAAATCTTCAGTATGGTAGTGCAACATGAAAGACAATTACATGTCTCAACATTAGCTTCTGCTAGTGAACTTGGTATTCCAGCGGCATCAACCAATAACATTGGATCGTTGCCTATCTTTCAAGTTGCAGGAAATCCTGGCAAAAGAGGAATGGATTCGGGGCAGAAGAAAAATCTGGTTTGCACTTTTTGTGGAAAAAGTGGACACACGCATGACCGTTGCTATAGGAAGCATGGATTTCCCCCCAACTTTAAAGGAAGAAACAAATCCTCTATCACTGTGAATCACGTTTCTAACACAGGCGCTGCTTCCATGCAAACGGATTCAAATCTGCCAACTTTCTCCCCAGATCAGATAAATCAATTGGTTCAAATGTTGCAAGGATTGAACACTGCAACTTCTGTTTCTGTGTCTACACCTGCTGCGTCTTCAGATCATCATGCTATGACATATACCATTGATGCCAAGGATACAGGTAAACCTCCAGTTTCATCTTTAATGCTTTGGATTTTGGACTCTGGAGCTACTACTCATGTCGCATGTGATTTGTCTGTTTTCTCTTCAATTACCCGAGTGCATGGAGTTAATATTAACTTGCGAAATGGTCAAATACTGTCTGTTACTCACAAAGGAGATGTTCCCATTAATTCATATTTGACATTACATGAGGTTTTGTATGTACCTACCTTCAAATACAATCTGATTTCCTTGAGCCAGTTATCACGGCATTCTGATATTTGCACCATTTTTCGAGCTAACATGTGTATGCTTCAGGACCTCACTTTTTCGAGGATGATTGGATTAGCTAGAGCAGAAAATGATCTTTACATTCTCCACTCAGAATTTCCAGTTTATTCATCATCTATGGCTGCGCAGTTTCCACTTCTTCTGTTCTTTTTGGTCATTTGAATAAGTCCCTCTTATGGCACTATAGATTAGGACATTTGTCTACTTCTAGACTCATGCAAAATTCTCATTCAGTAATAAAGGATATTGATCATTCATATTGTCCGATTTGTCCAATTGCAAAGCAACGGCGTCTCTCTTTTCCTTTGCATAAGAATTCCACCTCACATTGTTTTGAAATTGTGCATGCTGATATATGGGGGCCAAGTAAAGTCAAGAGTATTCATGGACATTCTTATTTCTTGACCATTGTTGATGACTTTAGCCGTTTTACTTGGACATATTTGATGAAACAAAAGTCTGAGGCACGGGGTCTACTACAATCCTTCTGCGTTTTTGTCCAAAATCAGTTTCAACACTCCGTAAAAATCCTTCGTAGTGATAATGGAGCAGAATTTCAAATGTCCTCATTTTATGCTTCTAAGGGAATTATTCATCAAACTACATGCGTTGAAACACCCCAACAAAATGGGATTGTGGAACGCAAACATCAACATCTCTTGAATGTAGCTCGTTCTCTAAAGTTTCAATCCTCACTTCCATTAGCCTATTGGAGCTACTTTGTTCAGCATGCCACTCTTCTTGTCAATTATGCACCTACTCCAATCTTAAATAATAAAAGTCCCTATGAGGTCTTGTACTCTAGAAAGCCTGTTTTTGATAATCTCAAAGTTTTTGGCTCCTTAGCATATGCATGCACTACTGCTCATGGCCGCTCAAAATTTGATCCGAGGGGGAGAAAAAGTGTCTTCTTGGGATATCCAGCACACACCAAAGGCTACATTCTCTTAGATTTATATACTCGCGAAATTTTTGTGTCGAGGGATGTGAATTTTTATGAAACTATTTTTCCTTACTCTGTTTCTCATTCGAATGCATCTTATAATTCACTTCCGTTGCCGATGCCTTATAATAACTCCTCGACTTCATCTTCTTTCTCCACATCTTCAGGTATTCCCCTATCTGAATCATTCGATAACTCCTCTTCAGTTCCGCTTTCATCTGAATTTCAAATCGAATCAGCACCTCCTACTTCTTATACTCCTGAAATTCCAGCAGTTTCTCAACCTGATTCATCAGTTTCTCTTCCTCCTGTTTTGCGGCGCTCAAGTAGATCAAGACAGCAACCTTCCTATCTCAAGGAATATGCTTGTAATCTTCTTCAAAATTCCTCACCCATTGAACTTTCATGTACTCCGCATTCATTATCCCTCACACACGGATATGATTTATTATCTCCGGAGCACAAAATTTTAGCATTAAATTTGTTAACTAATGAGGAACCTAGCTCTTTTTTTACTGCTGTTACACAGGAGAAATGGAGAGAAGCTATGAATGCGGAGCTAAATGCCTTGAAGGATAATCATACTTGGAGCCTAGTTCCACTTCCACCCGGAATAAAACCCATTGGTTGCAAATGGGTTTATCGGATTAAATACAAGGCAGATGGTCACATTGAACGTTACAAAGCCAGACTAGTTGCCAAGGGGTACACGCAACAAGAGGGTATTGATTTTTTAGAAACATTTTCTCCTGTTGCCAAAATGACAACCATTCGCACTCTTTTGGCTATTTCTGCAGTTCGAGGATGGTATCTTGAACAACTTGACATCAATAATGCCTTTTTACATGGTGACTTGGATGAGACCATTTACATGATTCCACCTCCTGGTTATTCTTGTCCTCCTAATCTTGTGTGCAAACTCAATAAGTCCTTGTATGGACTCCGGCAGGCCAGTCGTCAGTGGCATAGCAAACTCACCCATGCTTTACTTTCTCAAGGTTTCAAGCCAGCCGCGAGTGATCCTAGCCTTTTCCTGCGTCATAGTTCTTCAGCAGTCATGGCAGTTTTAGTTTATGTGGATAATCTTATCATTGCAGGCAATAACATGTCTGCAATTCGGGCTTTAAAGCAATTCCTGCATGACATGTTTCGGATAAAAGACCTTGGTCCTCTCAAATTTTTCTTAGGCTTGGAAGTTGCTCGCTCTAAATCAGGAATAAACCTCTGCCAACGTAAGTATGTGCTCACCTTATTGGAGGAATATGGTTTCTTGGGTTCTAAACCCATTTCTACTCCCATGGATGTCTCATATGTCCCAGCTAACGCAGATTCTGAATTTCTTTCTGATTCCACCCATTACCGGCGTCTCATTGGTCGACTTCTTTATCTCACGAACACACGCCCCGATATTAGTTTTGCTGTACAAAGACTTAGCCAATTCCTCGATCAGCCTACTCTTTTGCATTTGAAAGCCGCACATCGCATTTTGAGATATCTCAAGGGCTGCCCTACTTTAGGTTTGTTTTTCTCCAGTACCACTTCGTTGAAGCTTACTGCTTTTTCTGATTCAGATTGGGCGGGTTGTCCAGATACTCGACGGTCTGTCACTGGGTATTGCATGTTTCTTGGGTCTTCTCTCATTTCTTGGAAGTCTAAGAAACAACCAACTGTTTCTAGGAGTTCCTCTGAAGCTGAATATCGCGCTATGGCCTCTACTAGTTGTGAAATCTTATGGCTTCTTCATCTTCTCCGTGACTTACAGGTTCCTCAATCTTCTGCTATTCCTCTTTTCTGCGACAATGAAAGTGCACTCCACATTGCTGCTAATCCTGTCTTTCATAAGCGCACTAAACACTTGGAGATTGATTGTCATCTTGTTCGTGAAAAGGCTCAAGCCGGCCTCGTGAAACCGCTTCCTATTTCATCACACCACCAAGCTACTGACATTCTCACTAAAGCATTGGATTCTTCTCGGTTTCATTTCTTACTCCAGCAGCTAGGTTTGCATAGTATTTTTCCCCCGTCCGGCTTGCGGGGGGGTGTTGGAACACTTGCAAAAGCCAAACGCAAACACGTCTCTGAAATCCCTGGAATCCAGCAATATACTCCTCATAAGGACTCTTGCTCTCAATGGTCTCTTTGTATATTGTATTGTCATATTTATCTCAGAATTAGAAGACTTTATACAGAGCTAGGACTTTCTTTTGTTTTGTATATATGTTCCTGCAAATTGACAATGAAGGGACAACGAGAATTCAAGGGAGTTGCTTTCTTTTTCTTGTTCATTATTTCTTCATGAAATTCTTTCATACTTTCACTTTTAGTTTTTGATAATTCCTATATGATTAATTCGACCTTTCAACACTCAGGAAAAGACCACACTAGACGGTGCAGATTTATTTATTTATTTATCTCCATCAAAAAGAAAAATAAAAGAAAAGAAATATCAGTGACAAACCTTTCAAAACTAATTCGTTGAAGAAACTCTTTTAATTGGCTATGCTATAGAAAGCTATAAGAAGATAATCCTTCTTACTGATATGGTTTTTTTCAGCATCGACAGTTCGCCTCAAATCAAAATGAAAAGGGATTTACTAATATCAATTCCTTCCAGAAAGAAAACTTAGAGTGAGAAGATGACTCATTGATAGCATTTCTTATAACTATCTTTCAATGCGGGACCGAGATAAAATTTAAGTCAATAACTATTATTGCTTAAATATCATGACGCGTGAGATTACTTGAACATAGCCAATATTAAATTTCTTTTTCAATTTTGGTGACAAAATTATTTAAATGTTGTATGTGTTTTTCTTATAAGTAACTAATAAAAATATTATCAAAAAAAATCGCTTAATCTACTTTAGGGACTATATTCACGTTATATGGTAGTTTTAAACCAAGTCATATTAAAGTATAATTTATAATAAATATATTCTATCAAAGTAACGGATTTATAATATACGAATTAAGTACAATTAAATAATTTTGTAAATAGAATTGTAGAACTGCAAAAATATCAAATATCTATTTAGAGTATGGTATTATAAAATAAGAGTAAGATGTAATTCGAACTTGCCGTAAAAAGATCGTTGTGAAAGTTTTTGAATGGAATGATTTTTCTCACTTTTTTTTGAACTGAGATTTACTCTTAAAAGATCTCAGTTGCTTTAATTCTGTAAACAAATGTTGAAATAAAAAGAGTTGGTGGAAATGCTAATTCTAAGGTACCAAGCGCGCCGTCCATGTTAATTAATTCGCCTCAGCTCGTGTCGATGAATTCATCTCCTCCAGCTAGCTAGCAATATCTTTGCAAGACATGTTCACTGGGATCCCATTTAATCACTAATAATTCAACCATAGTGATGAAAATTATCAAAAGAGGAATGGAAGAAATGGTGGAGAACAGCAACACTTCATCACGATGAAGCTTATGATAACGATTGATGAAGCCTTGAGATGAGAAAGAAATGTCTCATGAGGCTTCATTTTTTCTTTGTTTTTCTACTTGCACTTGATATTCTTTTCAATTAGTGAGACTAATACGAATATAATTTAAATTACGTTTTTAAAACTCTTTCAATATAACATTGTAAGAGTTAAACTCATAACCTTATATTGATGTTAATAGTCTGTTTACCAATTGTCATCAAAGAACTTCATTTATTATGCCCAAATGAAACAAGTTTAAATTAATTTCTGTTCTTTCTGTCTTAGAGCAATAAGGTCAAATTTAGCGAAGTAACTCGGGGAGGAAAGAGGCCAACCTCACAATAACACCTTTGTTTTTCGTTTTAATTATTAAAAGCTGACAATAGCACTTCTTTTTTTTAAAAAAAAAATAACATTTACATAACATACCGTAAAACATAACTTAAAAAATAATATAACGTAGAGAAATTCACAAAAACAGTCCCAACCCAACCCGTATCAAAGTCTATCGCTTGCTAGAGCTAATCTTCCGAAGGTCGTCTTGTCCCTCCAATGCAGCACCGTTAGCTGTAAGAGAAAGCTTAAACCAGTAAACAAAGGCAAATTAGCAATCAGATTTCGCTTTACTACAGAAACTTCTCTTCTCCCCTTTGGCTTTGTCCTCTTCTTCCTTTCCACAGCCTCAACAATCTCAGCGGACAAGAATTTTCTTTTTCTTTCGAATTTGGGTTTCTTTTCTTGTACGTAGATCATCACTCAATAAAAGGCACGCAAAACGCGTAGAGAAAATTGAAATCAATCGCAGTTAAGATATGAACACGAGAAAGAGAGAGAGAGAGAGAGAGAGAGAGAGAGGGAAAAATCCCTGTGGAGTATATGCGGGCACTATCATAAGTACAAAGAAGGAGAGGTCTGCGGCCACCGCATGCTTGCCCTGTCCGAAAAGGCTTTCCCTTCCGAGATATTGTCATGATCTTTAAACTTATTTTAAATTTATTTTCTTTATATATATATATATATATATTTATAACTATTTATTCTTAGTTAAAATATATACTTAAAATATAAAGCTCAATTGTATTAGTAATATAATATCTATTGTCAAATACTCAATCTGTAACTCATTACAGCATATCTATTACTTCCTCTATAACTATAATTCAATTCAATAATTTATGTATCTATTTTTAAAAAAATAGATATATAAATTTATTATAAAATTAATATATAAAATTACGATACGGAGTAAATAGATTTCTTGATTTCATGTTTTCCCTCAATGTTTAGTTGTCTTCCAGTGGTAGAAATCTGGTATTATATATTGCATTTATTAGTTGAATGTGCTGATATTTTGGGAATAATTTATATCTATCCCAGATAGAAAGAAAAAGTAGTTTCAGGGTTTTGTGCTTTTGCAGCCGAAGTCAAACTCTGTTGTTCTTTTTCTGTGAATTTGGGACATGCCAAGACGTCGAAGAACATCTCCAAGGCAAGGCTTTCTATGTTTTCTTCTACATATCAACTGCTTCGTTTGTTTTTTTAAAATACTTTTTGATGACCTTTTTCATTTTTTCTTTTTTTTTTAGTGTAAGTTGATATTGCTCTTTCTGTAGCAACACCAATAAGGCCACTGAAAAATGGTTTGATTTTTTCATTAAGTTGTTTGAAGATTTTTTATGGGCTGCATTATACTAATTTGAAGCAAAACACGATTCCATCACTAAAGACATAAAAGGAAATTCATAGTAAGCCATGATTAGAAGAATTGGAAGCTCTTTAATAATCTGTAATGGTTAGACCTAATTTGTTAAGAATATTCACAAAAAGTGACATGATAATATGATTTTCAAAACAAAGAAGAAAATATTTACAATGTATTCATGTTACGATCAAAAAAATGGTAGACGCAAACCTTGAATTTTAGAATCAATAAATCACTAGCGCAACGCATGGACATTCACACTAGTGATAACCAAAGGCAAAAGACAAAGAACAAGATGTAAAAATGCTTATAACAACCCAATGACAAATTAATCCTTCTGTTTGATAATACAATTAAATATTTAAATATGAACTAATTAAATATTTATTGAATTAATTATTCTTTTTATAAAGAATACTAGTATACTAGTTCACGTCTCTCATATTTTTCCTACATTGTAATAAATTATAAATCAACTTTCTAATACGCTCTTTAATACATTATTTAGTACACTAATTAAATTGCACTATATATAGCAATTTTATTAGATTGAAACAAATTAGTAGGTCTGAATTAAACATATGATTTCATCTGCTGCAATATAATTGGTGTAATAAACAATATATTAGAAAATTCAAAAGTAACATATTGGGTGGGATAAAATATTTGATCATAGTAATTTTAAAGAGTGAGTAGTATCTATGCTTTTACCTCTTGACCATGGTTGTTGTTTCATGTTCCAAAACTCGGTCCAATTCACAGGAGGAAGGCAAGAGTAATCCAAAAAATAGATAAGTATAGAATTCACCAAATGAAAGAGTTGCTCAAAACCGTCCCAAATAAAATGAAACATTAGACTTAAGTAATATGATGTCCCATTATTGGAGAATAACGAGTTCAAGTTTGAAAACATATGGAACCAAATTGGCCTATCTATATATGGCTCTGGGTAAGGTCCTGTACATCCTTTTTACAAAATTTGCAGGATCAAATCTGATCCATTAGATCAAATTTTAAATATGATCTAACAGATTAGATTAAATTTCCCTACTTATTTTTTAAAAAAATTATAAGTTTTTGACAGTTGTTAGATCATATCTTAAATTTGATCCAACAAACCAAATTGGATCTTGTACGTGCAACAAAAATATTGTATAAAACCCTAACCGAACGCTCTGTATATATACTAAAAGTATATATATATATATATATATATTTATTTATTTATATTTATATTTATTTATTTATTTATATTTCCATAAAGGGTAATGAGTGTACTGTGTGATTGTACTTTTGAATTTGGCCTTGTCGTTTTCTATGAGATTCAATTTGAATCTCAGCCATTTCTTGTCAAAATTTGGAATGTCAAGATGCGCTAGAAGTGTTGGATGCATTATGGAAAAACAAATTGGGTTAGAGAAAACTGTAGAAAGCACTGTGCAAATTTGACTTTGTCTTTATCTGGGATGAAAATCTTGTTGTTGGATGGTTGAGATGTCTCATCAATTGAGAGAACTGTGTCTGCCCTCCAATTTCAATCAGAGTCATTAGTTGTGATGAGACTTGACGGACAAGATTTCGCAGGAATGGAACCATGCTGAAACAGAATGCATTGCAAGAAAAATCAAAACTCATTATCTTTATGCTTCATCTTGTGTAAATTTGACTATCTGTCGTTGGTTATAATGCCAGTGAATGGCTGAGAGTTCTTGGAGTAAATAACATGATGCCATCATGCGTTCATTTTGGGATTTGGTATCTATTATCCAGAACCTTCTCCCAATTTCTCTTCTTCCCTATTACTCGCTCTTCTTTCAGAGGTCACAATCTTACACTTGAAATTCAGGTAAGGACCATAAACATATTCAATGGCACTTTGTCCATTAGTCACCTAAAACAAAAGGCTATCATTTCCTGAGATAAATACCTCGCAATATTTATGATATAAACCTTGTAAATAATAATATATAAAGATGAGTCGAGTTAAATATTTTCTCATTGAATTCATGAGAGGAAACAACTAAAAGAAGAAAGGAAAAGGAGTTCATGACAAGAGCGTAGAGCCCATAATGGTGATGATCCTACAATTTGCAGACACCACTTTGCTTGGGGTTACCGTGGCCCACTTATAATTGGGCTTTATGCCCACAATTATTTTCTGAAGGCTTTTAGGCCCCATGGACCTACGCTCCATAACTGGTTAGCCCATCAAAGTTTTTGTTCTCAATGTGAACTCCGGACCATTCCCAAATCTACCCGCTGAAACCAGACGCTGTATGCTGATGAAAATATTTTTAATTTTTATAACCAATCAACTACTCCATCTATCTAAAAATAAATATTAATATTTTTTATATTATTTTGTCTAAAATTAAATTATAATTTTATTAAAATAGATATATTTTTCTCAAACTCTCATAACTAACCTTCTTTGTTTAAAAAATTCAAACTCCACTAATATATGTATTTTATTACTAGCCTCTTCAATAGATATGATATTATTGTCACTTACAAATGATCAAATTACTCTTCTTAATTTTTATATCAAGTCAAATAGATATTTATTTTTGAGCTGAGGGAATACCATTTTATCATGGTTGTACCAAATCTTTTTTAGTATATCATCCTAAAATGTACTCTCTTTGTTTTCAAAATATAAAATAGTTTAAATATTTTTGCATTAATTAGGAAAAATAAAATAAGGAATATTTTTTCTATTATATTATCAACTAATTGCACTAATATAATAGAGAACGAAAAAATTATATTTATAGTAAGAATAATTTTTTAAAATAATTAAAAATGAAAAATAATAATCTTTAGAATTTTTTCCCCTTTTTTCACTATGATGGATTGTTTATAAAAGAATACACAGAACTAAAATAAGTAACACTACTTGCGTTTCCCCTTTTATTTCTTTTTTTTATTTACACATAATAATGGTAAAATGTACTTAGTTTGCTGAGGGTTTAAAGAGTTACATCGTCTACTTATAAAAATTTTTATTTGTGTGACTCTTTGGCAATATTTATTTACCATTGCCCGGGCCAGCAATGGCATTTGTGAGAAATAACAGCGGAAGTTTTCTTTCACATGCCTAATAGTTGAAAGTAACACCTAGAGTGATAATCCAAGTCGTTCTTGGTTTCTAGTGATAAAGATTGAACACGAGAGTCGGAGCTGTAAAAGTTCAAATTTTGTTGCTCCAAGAAAAAGAGAGCCCATGGAGTCGTTGAGTGAGAACGCAAGTATGGCCTAGCATCCGACACCTACCTTTCCTTAAAGGCTCAAAGGGAAGGTATATCCATGTTTGGAATACTATATTCCGATAGGATTTAATTATCTAAATTTATTAGATAAACTTTTACGGGACTTATCATAATTTATAAATTAATTGAATTCTTGTATTATCTTTTATTTTATTTATACTGACTTAAGCATCTCATAGTTTTCGAAAACTCTTCGTAGAAGATTGAAGTTTGGTGAAAAGTTCAAATGATGTGCAATAAATATGTACATACTTTTTAAGTGAATTAGAATATTTTTATTAGAAAATTTTTTAAATTATAGATAATGTATGGATTTAATAAATGCCTAACTTGAAGACTTTTTTCTTGCTTTTTGTTTTTTGGGCTAAATGTGTAGCTTTGTATACCCAATTGACCATTCAATAAGGAGTTTACTAACAATTGAGCAATTACATTTGGTCATCGTTGGAAGACACTCACAATGACAGGGGAAGCTGCGATCTTCGTGGAAACTTTCCTTAAGGCCCTCTAGTCCTAACGCTGTCTGCCCAATACCTTTTGCTCGTGCATAGAAAAGAGCTAAGGATGGCATTTCATCCTTTGATTTTGGTGAAGGAAAAAGATCAACTCAATTGGTAATACTATATAACTTTAATGCACTAAGTCACGATGAATTAGGCGATAGGGAACGTATTTTCTAGAAATTTTGAATTTAAAAATATTTATTAATTAAATTATTGCCTTGACTTCTTATTTTGGCGTAACATGGGACCATTGCATTCGTTTCCTTAACTTAGTCTCCTGATAATATCAGATAACATAGAAAATTGTGGAGAGGATTGAGGGGCAGGAAATAAAGCGAAGTGATCCTTTTGACTGTCACAGCTATATAGCCACCACAACTTTTTGCTTTCCTCCACCCGTAGCTTTCCTTAAGTCCTTTATATTTCTTGCGTCATCGACATTACATCATCTGCAGACGTTATGAACCCAGAAATCATACAAAGTGAGGATTAATGATCAATAGATATAATTTCTTATGATACGGCCGTGCCCTCCAATGTATCCTCATCATATAGCTCACTGCCCAAAACAAATGTATCAGATGTAATAGGTATTCTCCATCTCGTACAAAAGACTTTGATTGAGATTGTTTAAGGGTTTCTCTGGGCCATATCTTAAACAGCAGCACTCCGTAGAGAAAGCAGCTTGCTTATTGTTATTGGTTCTTTGGAGGCCGGCTGTTGATTAGGATTACTTTAGCTTGGAAAGAGAGGTTAGTTCATGAACTTCCACTTCGAGTAGAATAGAAAAACAAGCAACACAATTTCCTAGCAAAACACACTGTTGGCAGCTTATACATGCTAATGGCATATTCTTCCCTTTCCTTCTGCTCATCCTGGTGAAGTATTCATTAGTTAATAAGCCTACTACTTTTTGAAAACAAAGAATCTCCCTCGCAATTACTCGAAATATTTCATGAATCATCATTCTATATACTCTTTTGGCAAGGATGCCAACCATTTCAAGAGAGGAAAAAAATAGGAAAGAAATAAATATATATATACGTAAAAAATCTCTTAAGAAGCGATTTTACAAAATTAGCGACATGCTCATTTTGCTACTTTAGCCCATAAGTATATGAAGATCCCTTAGTAAAAGATCAAAGTCTCTTTGTCATGGCAAGTGACATGAATATCCACCTTCCAAAAAGTCTTCAATCTTGGCTTTCTCTGCCTTTAAGTGGTACTATATACTGTGAACGTAACAGCAACATCTTCCGCTTAGCAAGTCCAAATCAGATGGAATCTATATGACAAAGACGATACACTTATTAAGAAAGATTATTAATCAAGAAAGTTGGATTAATCAATCTATTTGCATGGTGACTGCATGTGTGTAAATATATATATATATTATATATCTCAGTCTTCAAAAATCCAGAAGCAGACATCCTTTCTAACGTGTTCAACACTGATTGCTTTCATTTAACTTTGGGGTCACAGCAGCTTAAGTGCTGTTGTTCAAAGATACCACTTTATTCTCTCTGGCTCTACACCATAGCCGGTCAGCATCCAACTCCAAATAAATAAGTGATCAAGCCCTACCCCAACAACCCCCTCTCCACGGTTTCTATATATTCCCTGGCAAGCACTCTCCTAAAACAGCCTAGTTTATAACGTAGAAAGTCAGACAACTTGACAAATTAGATATACTTTTCTGGAGATTGTTTGATCATGAATATGAGTACTGAGGTGGTGGAAGTCATAAACTCCAGCCCTGTAATCCAAGAACTGGCGGTAGCCGGAACATTGCCAGTTAGGGTACACCAATCACTCTCCGTGCCTGGAACTCCTCTCCCGACCGGAACTCCCCCTAAGACCCCGAAAAGCCCTTTTGTTGCACGGGTAATGACACCAATAGCCAGCCCCATGAAGAAGGCCATCGAAAGCATGCAAGGTTGCTTGGAAGAATTAGGTCATTTCACCAAGCTCGACCCTCAGGAGGCCTGGCTTCCCATCACTGAGTCCAGAAACGGGAATGCCTACTACGCAGCATTTCACACTCTAAGTTCAGGGATTGGAGTTCAGGCTCTTGTTCTGCCTCTTTCATTTACCGTTCTTGGTTGGTAAGTCGATCAACTTGATCTTAACAGGACTCGACCTTTTGCGCTCTAAACTTAATCAAGAATCCAATACTACATTAAAATCCCAAGGTTGCGTTACTGACCTTAAGTTTGCTGTCCGTATATATTCCTTAACGCCCCTTATATCGGTGCAGGATCTGGGGAATTATATGCCTCTCACTGGCTTTTGCGTGGCAATTATACACGCTCTGGCTATTGATCCAACTCCATGAACCCGGTGGTGGGACACGACACAGCCGATACCTCCGGTTATCAATGGCTGCTTTTGGTAAGCATCACGATCTCAGAAACACCCAGCAAGAACAATCAGTCCTACGGATTTTCCTAATGACTCTGAGTTTGCTCTTATGATTGTGTTGCTGTCAGGTGAAAAACTGGGCAAGCTTTTAGCTCTATTTCCGACCATGTATCTATCAGGTGGGACTTGTGTGGCACTGATTATGATCGGAGGAAGCACCATGAAGATACTTTACCAAATGGTTTGCGACAGCAAATGTTCTGCGAACTCATTGACCACTGTGGAGTGGTACATCGTATTTACTATATCGGCCACAATACTTGCTCAGCTACCAAATTTGAATTCCATCGCTGGAGTTTCTCTGGTAGGTGCAATCACAGCCGTCTCCTATTGCACTCTTATATGGGTGGTATCTGTCGTCCATGATCGGCCTAGGGACGTCTCCTACAATCCAGTAGTGGCCAAATCTGAAATCGGTAGAATCTGCAGCATCCTCAATGCTCTTGGAATAATAGCTTTTGCTTTCAGAGGCCACAATCTAGTCCTAGAAATCCAGGTTTGTAAAACACACGTTTAATGGTTCTTCCAAATCGTCGAGAACCTCCATTAACTGGATTTAAGTTTCGTGTTATTTGTGTTACTGCAGGGTACAATGCCATCTAGTCTCAAGCACCCCTCACGGCTGCCAATGTGGAGAGGGGTGAAGTTTTCGTATACGATAATTGCCTTGTGTTTGTTTCCGCTGGCAATAGGAGGGTACTGGGCTTATGGAGATCTGGTAATTCAAGTCTAGTTCAGCGATTCGATTCTCTTAAAAACAAAACAGTTCTAACCTGTTGGGTTATTTCGTTGCCAGATTCCTAAAGACGGAGGGATTCTGAGCGCCTTGGAACTGTACCATGAAAATGACACGGCGAAGGCAATCCTAGGATTAGCAAGCCTCTTTGTGGTGCTCAACAGTCTGACCTCGTTCCAGATATATGCAATGCCGGTATTCGACAACCTTGAGTTCAGATACACCAGCAACAATAACAAACCATGTCCATGGTGGCTGAGAGTCGCAATTCGTATGTTCTTCGGGTGCCTGGCCTTCTTCATAGCAGTAGCCCTCCCGTTCTTGCCTAGTTTAGCAGGGTTAATTGGAGGGATTGCCTTACCAGTTACCCTTGCATACCCTTGCTTGATGTGGGTAATGATTCACAAACCAAGAAGACATACCAAATTATGGTACCTGAATTGGTCACTTGGGGTCCTAGGGATTATTCTGAGCGTTCTCCTAGTCTTTGGAGCAATATGGACCATAGTGACACAGGGCATTGAAGTCCATTTCTTTAAACCCCGGTGACCATAAGAAGAGGGGCCTAGAATAGCATCACGTACTTGCTTCAATACAGTGATCCTTGCATAAACTACTGGAATGTGCATGGAAAACACTTCTCACGTACAGCTGATGGCTGCTACTCCTAGACATTGGCGTTCTACAAGTTTATAATCCTCTTTAATAACTCATGCAACGGTCGAGAAGCCAACGTTCTTCCATTTGTCTAATTCGGGTAATTTATACAGTGGGAAAGCGCATTTCTTGAAAATCTTTAACATTTACAGTCAAAACGACTACATAAGCTCAAAACTATAGAAACAAAATAATTGATCATCTCATGGAAAATAAAAATTATATTCTGAATGCTACCCTCAAGTTCAGTTACACAAGCCAGGGAGCCAAGAAACCTAATTATGAAAATTTTGACCAAAAACAGTGGCCAAGAATTCTTGATTTACACAATTGACCTCCTTGGAGAAATGTTTCCACTTCTACATTGATAAAGGAAGAAGCATTCTTCGCTTCTTTTTTCGTGCCAGTCTTACTTGCTTTGTAATTTTCATGCACAAAAGCAACAGCAGTGTAACACATACTAATATAAAAGCAAGCCTCAAATGCCTAAAATACAAGGAAACAGCTGAGAAAACCAGAAATGCTAAAATGACAAGCTCCCAGATTACGAAGACTGCAACATCCACCCTATATCAAGTTAACCAAGAAAAGAAGGTAATGGTCAGTAGATGATGCAACTGCACAAGGATATGAAAAAGTGACAACTTACAATGCCTATAGCATTATATGCTCATTATTTCAAGGGAAGAAGAGAACTATGGGTACGAAAAGGATTCACAACAAGGGCAAAATGCCAGATAGAGAATTTTAACTTTCATAAGAATTTACCAAACAAGGATCATTATCTTATTTCACAACAAAAAGCCATAATGAGTGCACCATAAGAAGTACGGACATAACAACTCGCTAGAATGTTTTGCAAGGCTGACCAGACTGGCCAATCTGATCAATACATTGTGGATGCCACTTCATTCCGGTCCTTCTTAAGTAGGAAAAAAATAAATTTGAGAAGCAGGTCAATTATGTAAAAGCAGCACGGTAATACTTGTCCAGTAAGAATTCAGTTTGCACTAGCCAGAAAAAAATTTCTGCCTACAGCTTAATCCAGTTCTCTCCCAAAATGTCATTTACAATTCCTTCCTCACCTTCTCCATATTTCAGGCACAGGCTTCTCTTATTTTGCCATCAAAAAACTGTTTCTCTCTTTCTACTCAACACGCGTCCTACAGCTCTGAGATATTTCAAATCACTTTTCCCTATTTTCCTTTCAAGATCCTTTAAACTCAAAATGAAAAATTTTATCTATTACAGGCGAATAAGTAACTGCCTATCAACGGCCAACTAATAAAATTTACTCCTTATTACATTTTATCCATTTGATTACTGAAAGTATTTTAGTTGCATTTCGTAGGCTCCTGTTTATTTGTGAGTGGAGTGTCACAAACCAACTTTAATCATACTTTTAAATTTCAATAGCAAATTCTGAATTATTCATCTAATTATTAAAGATTTTATCCTCTAAAACTCATTTATAAATAAATTGCAGCCTTTTTCTTCTTTTGTTACAGCTTCTGTAAATATTTTATTTATCCAGTATTTTTTTACAAGACTGGAAATCCTGAGACCAGCAGCTTCCAATTGATATGAACTAATAATCTACTTCAATCTATTAAAATCCTTAGAAAAAGAGATTTGATCAATACGTAATTAAGGTGACAACCCAAATCCAAATGTATATCAACACCTAGCATTTGCTCTGTGACTTGCACAGCTAACTTGCATTCACTTTTACTCATCAAATGGGCAAAGCCTGAAGGCTTACGTTTACCTCAGATTATGTTCAAGAACCATATGACAAGTATGAGAATATCATGCCAAAAACTCTCTACTCAAATATACAACAGAAACTCCTGAACTCCATCTCTTTTGTTAGTGCAAACACATAATGACATAGACCTGCGGTTCAAAAAATCATATGCACACAATGTTATATGCCGCTTCAGAGCTTCCACATCCTGTATATAAACGCAATGGAAATAAATTTCCATGGGAATGCCAAGAAAATTGCTATTTTATGATTGTAGTTCTGAAACTATTACTTGCTTATAACATAAAAATTGACGGTAGCCACCCAATTAGCTGATGAACACAAAGAAACAAAAACCGATTCAGGACAATAAATAGTTAAGTCAAGTGGTAATTGAACTCCCAAAATAGCTCCCTCCACTCCCTTCCTAACTTTGTGAACCCCTTGAACCTTCTTAATATATTTAAGAGACATATGAATCATTCTAATCCATCCTTCTTGACCTCCCTACTTGAACCACCATCACCTCCATCGTAACCGCTCTGTCTTCTCCGCCACACAAGGAAATCAAAATTATTCCTTCCAATCTACCATGTCAAAACTGTTGGGAGCTTCTATAGCCACGGATCTCTTAAACTAGCTCTATGTATATAGTTCAAGATCAGAAACACCAGTGCCATAAACCAAATGGCTCATCAGTGTAACCATGCACTCACTATTTTTCTTTATGTAAGCATCAAAATCTACGCACCATAATCAAACAAGTCCAAGGTCGAGCTGAAACCCGTCAGTCATGAGGGTGACCAAGAAACCAATGGCAAAACCGGTTGCCCATGTGATGCTTCTTGTGGCATTATTTGAAGCATCCAAAGCGTTGCTTCATGGACGTGCGGTCAGAACCAGAGTATTTTGGTTGTGATGATGACAGAGAAGAGATAGTAGGGTGAGCAGAGGTAGCAGTAGCCAAGGTGGGGAGAAAAAGTAAAAGGATACACATGTACTTCTGTCCATTTAAAAGGTTCAAAGGGCTCGCAAAAATTAAAAAAGGAGTGAAAGAAACTTTTCTGGGAGCGTAAATATCACTTCCCATAATTAAGTAAAAAGCAACTGATTTCTGCATTCATCTAAGTACATTAAAGGTGAGGTAGAGTGGACAAGAAAAATGAAAATCCAGAGCTATTGAATTCAGATTCTTACTAACCACTTAATCTTGGGGCTTTCTACTTCCAAATTGCACCTTCTCATTTCCTCTTACTACACAACAATGATTTATCATTCTCAAGCTAATTTCATCAGCCAGCTGTAAGGAAGTTTGACTTTTTACGTAACATAGCCAGCTGTAAGGAAGTTTGACTTTTTACGTAACATACTTTGCTTCAAAAGGGAAAATCTTAATATTAGCATCAATTTAGGTACAAGGAAATATACAGTTTGCCACGGGGGACACCAATAAGAAACCTTTCACTAAGATCTGGGTACAAGAAATTTTCTAAAGCATATGATGAACACAGCACCACCTAAAGATGGTAAGCACTAAATTGTTCCTTAGATCATTTGATGCATTCATATCACCCATATAGTCTAAAGAATAGGATGAGAGAGCTCATAAAGTTTAGATGCAACTAATGAGGATCTGTCAATTATCAAAAGAAATTTGCTTTGCTTTATGGGACATACATGAGAAGTTTGATCATCTCTTTGCTATCGGTATTACAAACATGTTGAAATCACAATCATACATTAAGATCAATTTCCACACTATTCCCATATTTGTACAAAACTGTTCCAGTGAAACATTAAAAAGCTACTGATAAAGAAAGAAACAAACTAAAAGTAAAAGAAGTCTTATCTAATTTCATCAAGCTAAATAAGTTAATTAAAAGTATATTCATAAGTGCTACATATTAGTTTCTCATGCCATAAAGAGCATCAAACTACAGAATCAAACCTAGAACGTGTTCTCTTTGCACTGCAAACCGTTCAAATAGGGACATCTACCAATGCGACCCCAAAGCAAAATCCACTTAAATTAAGGAGTTTTCAGAACTAATTTTAGCGGATCAAATCCAATCTAGTTACAGTTTTCCCAATTGATAACCATTTTAAGCAATCCAATTAAATGCCTAATTCGCTCTAAATTCAACAATCCACACACCCCCCCCCCCGGGGGAAAAATACTAACATTTCCAAACTCCCCAACCAAAAAGCATTTTATTTATGAAAACGATCCACAAATACCAGGCACTTGAAACGGGTTACAGCTCAAACTCAACCCCTATAATTCTAGCATCATATCATCAAACAAAGAATTTTTCACCCAAAAAGAATTAAATTTTAGAAAGGCTAAAAGAAACAAAAAAAATTATAATTTTTGTCCAGAAACAAAAAGAGGAAATATACAAATACCTGGAAGAAGAGAGATTAGCACTAGAAGTAGAAGAAAAGAAAGAAACGGAAGCCCAATCGTGTTTGGATCGAATCTGGTACTCTCTTAGCTGCTCCGCTAGATTCGATCTCGTTATCATGGCTACCTCCGCCGCCCCCTTACCTCACGCCAATCCCCCTCCCTCCTTCTCACGGAGAAAATACCGTCAATCCTTCCGTCGGAATTTTTCGATGCCGGAGACGTCAGAGCTGATTTCATTCGCTCCACAATTTCGAAAGAGCCGACGGACGACGAAGGAATTGTGAGGAAAAGACAAACCTCTAATTTAGTTTAGTTTTAGTTTGGCTTTTTCAAATTTAAATTTTTTTCCTTTATTTTTCTTTGGTCTCAGGTTTTTTTTTTTTTTCCCCCCTCCCTCCTCCTCCTTCTTCTTCTTCTTCTTTCTTGGTAACCTTGTAAAACTTGGGCTTCACTAGGATGTAAACCACTCAATCCAGGTGGAAAAAAATGAGTTAATTGATTTTGGGCACCACGTTAAATTACTTCCCAGCCTATCCTGGATCCAATCTAATGCATAACGTTTGGGCCAACATCACATTGGCCCGTTCAAAGTTTTATGGGCTTGAAGTAGAGAATCAAAAGTTTATCCTTGGCTTCTTTTGTCTTTTTTTTTTTTCCTCTTAAAATCAATTGATACCCGTGTCCGTTTATAATCCATAACTAATCCGGTCGCTTCACAGTCTGACCCCTTAGGCGAAGGCGGAAGGGGAGCGTCCAAGCCAATTTTTCTCAGGTCGAATTCCAATCAATCCTTTTTTTGGTCAAACCCAAAACCTTACTTATTTGTAAAAATTATCCATAGCTTGAAATGCATAAGCGGCTGCTTGTTTTTGGTAAAAGTAAAGAGTACTCCAAATAAGGAAATTTAACTGCTGCAAAATATTTCTTATGGCCATAATTCTTTGAGCTAAAGCTAACTTGAAACCACAGTCTCATCCAACATACTAGTGGATCAAGTATCCATAGTATACCTATGTAAGTAGCAAGACTTATATCCGAGGTTTGAACTCTTGATTATCAAGTTTGAGGTTACAAACTTTTATGTTTTTTCTTATTTTTTCTGTTTTAAAATATTAAGTATTTTAACTCTTTTTGTATGAATTAAGAAAAGAAAAAATAAGTAGTATTTTTTTATTATATGCTTAATAAATTTTATTAATATAATAAAGAATGAGTAAATTATATTTATAACTGATATAATTTTAAAAAATAGTTTTAAAATTTTATATAAAGTTAAATATTTTAAAATTTAAAAAATAAATAAAAATATTTATATTTTAAAATTAAAAAAATATTTCTTTTCTGCGTTAGTTATTAGAAACTCTGAGAACTAACCACAAACTTTTGCAAATTAAAGAAGACAAGAATCCTCGTATTTGGTCAATGCCATGATGAAGCAAGTTCTTTCCTCGATCAAGCTTAGCAAAGCACGGCGTCCGGTTGGTTACAAGTCCTTTAGTTATGTTGCCTTTTTTCCGAAGGAGGCACATTATGCCAAAGAGATAGGCCCCCCGGCGGCTTTCCTGACTTACCTTTCTATGGATGAAGTTTCCTTTCCTTTTTTTTTTTTTTTTCCCTGCAGGTAAGGGTTTGCTTTCTTATCATACAAGAAAAAGCCAAGAGGTTTTTGTGTAGCATACGGTGACTAAAGATGGAAGGCCCCGTGGAGGGGAAAGGAGGAAGAATTCGGCTTCATCTTTTTCTTTTTATTTTTTAAATAGGGTATACTGAGCAGTTTCCTCTCATTTATCAAAATCTTTTCCTCTCTAAATTTCAAAATTCTCTCAACTTTCTCTCCTCAACAACCTTCTTAAAAATTTTCAACCTATTCATAAATTTAAAATAAAATTAAAAGTAAAAGTAAAAAAAATTTAAAAAGAGATATATAAAAAAATTTAAAAAAGGAATACAAGGGAACCAAAGTAGGTTCCTGAACAAAAACAAAAAAGGGGGAAAAAAAAAAGAAATCAAGGGAAACCACTTTTGATTCTCCAAGAAAAAAATATGGAGAATAGCAGCCCTGACAACCCTGTCACTGAGAACGGCCTCCGATAGCGCCGATGAAATTTTTTGATTAGGGTTACCCCCAGCTGACCTTGACTGTGCCGGCAGGGGCCACTGCCAGTAGCCCCCAAGGGCGCCGGCGAGGACCGTTCCCAGTGGCCCCCGATTCTATACTCTTCTTGGGAACCAGAAGTGATTCCCCTTGCATTTTTTTTTTTTTTTGAACATTTTGGTTCCTTTTGTATACAAATTTTAATTTAAAGTGTGAATCTCTTAAAATTCTTTAAAACAAAATCAAGTGAGATAGAATGGTGAGAGGCTAGGATAAATTATTTTATTAATTGGTATATATTATTTACCATACAATATAATAGATGTATTAAAGTATTTTAGATAATAAAGAATTTCAAATCTTTAAAGTAGATTTAAATTTTAAAGAGAATATTAAGAAAATTTTAAAATTTAAAGAGAGAAAGAATTTTGAATAAGTAAAAAGAAATCGTATTGTAGTAAATAATTTAGCATATTGTAGTCGACAAATGCATTTTAAAATTACACAATGAGTGCAACACCCCCACCCAATAGATGTGCGCCCATTTTTGAATCAAAGTACGTTAATAAAGGACTCAAGTTTATGATTTTTAAATATGTAGGAGCACTAAAAATATTTTTTGCAAGTTTAAAAATATTATAAATATTTTTTTATAAGCCCAAATACTTGATTAGAGTGCGAGTAGAATACATATCACATGTGTGTGGTCGTTTAGGCCTGGTTTGGTTCGCAAAAGGGAGGGGAAGAGAAAAGGGAAGGGATAGATGCACTAGTTATATTTTTTAGAGAAAATATTTGTATTTATTTTAATTTTATTTGGTACTAAGAGAAGGGAAGAAAATTAGAAATACTTATTTTTGTTTGGTTAGATCGAAAAATATAAAATGTAAGGAAAGTATTTTGTTATGGTTACAAAATTACACTTCCTTTGAAATATCTAATTATGATAAAATTTTCATGCCTAAACTTAAAATGCTTTTAAACATGATGTAGGGATTTTCTCTTTGATAATTAATTTTTTTATTTTATAATCATAAAAAATTGTAATTTTCAAGAAGGAAAAAAATATTGCTTCAAGACTCATAAATAAAAAAGTTTCAAGAATGCAATACATAAATAGAATTTATAATATTTTGAGAGGACAAAATGATCATTTGAACGGATTGGTTTTATTGATATAAATGGGAAATATTTACTTTCTCTCATTCTTTCTTCTGAACTAAATAAAGTAAAATACTCATTTATTTCTCTACCTCTCTTCCTCCACTCCTTTAGTGACATGAGAGAGTTTGAGTAACTACAAGAATACCTTGAGAAGAGTTCTGGAATTTGATCTAGGTGTGAGGATATTCTTGGCAATTAACACAAAATATAGATTTGTCCCATAGAAAAAAAAGGTTACATATGTATATGTACGGAAAAAAAAAAAAAAAACTCTTCTCTTCATCTAGTGCATGCCACTAAAATTCAACTGCAAGTGACACCTGGAGGGCCAAGAAAGGTAAGGGTTTGATTTTTATTTCTTCAACCCTAGCAATTTGTTGAGAAATCTATGCGAATTTATAAATCTCTAGTATAGAACCCTTTTTAAGGTTAAATTTTAGTTCTAATGATTTTTTTTTTTGAGTTTTTTCTTATAGTTATCTTGATATTTAGATTGAGATTTGATGTTTTCATTTTGACTGAGTCGTAACATCTCCATAATTTTGCATCTTTTGTGAATTTAGAATTTGGAATGGAGATTTGATTTGGTTTTAAAGATAAGTAAATTTGTAAGAATCAAATTTGAATATAGTATTTTTTATGTGCATAAACATATATTCTCAAAATATATATTTTTTATGCAAAAGTATGCAAATTAAATTTATTATTTTTATCTATTGATTAATATTTTCTACGGAGAAAACTTTTATAGTAAGGAAAATTACTCTCCTAAAAATAAATTTACACACGTGAGTTTTCGTTATGTATTTGGAAGGAAATCATTATTTTTGTTGTCTTACAAAAGAATTTAACATATTTACTAAACTTCAATTATGATTTTGGTATGTGAGAGGATGTCCAAAGCAATATATTAATATTTATTGTCATATACGATATAATTATTTATTAATATGTTATTTTTTTTTGAAATATGTAACTAATAGTGTGCTTAACCGGTATAGAAATTATAGAAATCATAATTATAGGAGAACTAAATACTATTCTCTCAGTTTTATTTTTTTTACAATATTTGACAGGACATAAAGTTTAATATAAAAAATTAAATTATATTATAAAAATAATATAATATAATAAAAATAAAAAACAAGTGAGTCAATAAGTACTCTATATTAAATCTAATAATATATTATATTATTTTTATACAATTCCCTTTGTATCATTGTATTTGATCAGATATTACATTTTATATAAAAATTTAAATTATATTATAAAAATAATATAATATAATAAAAAATAAAAAATATGTAAGCTCAGTATTTTATATTAAATTTAAATATATAAGAATAATATATAATAAAATTAATAATTAATAGATAATATATAATATATTAAAATATATTTTTTATAAAAAGTATTAATTATTTTAAAATATTTTAATATAATAATAATATCATTAAAAATAAAACGGAAGAAGTACTTTAAGTTTAAATTTTTATTTAAAACACTAATAGTTTAACTAATAAATTAGAATTTATTATTTTAGTAAATTTTGACTGAGTGTTTAAGTTATTAGGACTTATGAAAAATTCTCAAATATCGTAAAAAAGTTGGTCTGTTACTACAGGGTGAGTTCACAAACAAAGGTTACCTAATTTTCGATGCAATTGATGTTTTATAGAAATTACCTGATTTTCATACGTGGTAATTTGCTATTTTTGGAAATTACCAGACCGCAATATAACTGTGAGAGTCACGTGCATGTACAGCACTGTGGTATTTGTTTGCTCATTTGACTGTTAGGCCAAAAACACCAGAAACAGAGAATCAAATCGATTTGTGTGGGGCAGGAGGTGACAACGTCAAACCGACCACCTGTCCAATAAGCGGGCCCGACGGGCCATAAATCAAGGAAAAACGACAACAAACCGGGGATGGGGATTTGGGGCCCACATGAAAGAGAAGAGCTCCTTCACAATTGTGAATCTCGAAATGCCTTTACATCCATCTCGATGCCACGTGTAACCTTTCGGTCCTTCACAGCTCCCCCTAATACCGACGTTCTCATGAAGCTATCCAATCGAGGCCGACATGACGGACCCCGCCAAGTACAACCGTTCACGTTCCTGTCCCATGTGGCATATGTTTATTGGACCATCTCCACCCCCCGCATGACAGCGTGTCTTTCTCGCTTTCTTCTTTCTTCTTTAATATAATTGCCCCGTCGCGTCGCCTGCCGCGTATTCTACAACCATCTCCGCTTAACTCGATTCCCATATCACCTTCCGACTGTGTATTTATCATCAATTAGAAAATTTTCAGAAATGCTATCACATTATTTATTAGAGTTTTATTCTACGTATATACTTTTTTTTATAAATTAAAATTTTTATTAATTTTAAAATACTGTCCATTTATATAACATTTTAAAGTAATTTTTTATATAATAAGATTTTAATAAATAATTTATGAGTATAATGAGATTCTTTTAAATAATTGACAGGTAATTATAGAGAATGTATGTATTTTTTATTGCCTAAAATTATTTTTTTGGTTAACAATAATCTAAGAAAAAATATAAAAATATTACAATAATATAAAAATAAACAAAAATTTTTGTCCTGACTAGGGTTTAATTTTAATATTTTTTTAAAATTTTATAAAAATTAAATTATTTATGAGAAGATATATGAATTCTACACATAAAATTTTAAATTTAATTTTAAAATAAAATATTGATCAAGTATGACTTAAATATTCATTGTGTAATTTCTTTACATTTAGTAAATACTCCTATAAAGCACCAAAATGAATTATGCTTTGAAATATTATCCTGATTTTTCCTTATAAAAAATTATTCTGTGTACTAAGTCGTATTATTAGTACTCATTTTTAGTCAAATAATTTACGCAAATTGTGATAATTGTTTAATGAATAATGCAGTTTTTGTCAAATGATAGAGATTTACTATGCATTTATATTTGCCTTTTATGGTAATTTCTATTTCAAAAAGATTATAGTTGATTGTTGTAACACAAAAATGTCTACAATTAAATTTTAGAAAAAATAAAAAATTTTAAAAATCCGGATAGACTATTAATTTTGACATTGGTAAAACTTATACTCCTTTTATTTCAAAAAATATTAAGCCTTTTGACTTTTTGCACATAAATTTAAATAAAATAAGGGAGATTTTTATTACACTTTTAATTATTTTATTTTATTTTTTACTGATATGAAAGATAATTAATATAAATTCAGTATATATTTTCTCTTATTATAATTTTATATTTCTTATAAAAGTAACTTTATTTAAATAATATTTAAAATTAATAGAAATAACATTTTAATAAAAAATTTATATTTTTAAAATAAAGGATAAATATATATTTTATTTTTTATTTTAAATGTATTTATTTCCTAAAAAATTTTTACTTAATTTCTCTTATGCATTACAAGTAAATTTATATTTATGCTTTCTAAAAATAAAAATTTTCGGACCCAAACCTAATCAATCATTAAAAAAAACAAGAAAAAGATTTGTTTAAACTGATTCTTCCCTAACATGTCCGCTAAGCCACGTGTCCCTGTATCAAAGCTTACTCGCGAAGGTGGTCGAGACTCGAGAGTTGTTAGACATACTTCTCGGCTTTAATAAAAAATCAATGGACACGTAGACGTCGGTTACACTTGGTGTACTTGATTGGGTTTGGAAACCCTTGATTTGCTTTTTAATCAATTGAAAAATTAATAAGGTTACCCATCAAAAATAAAGGAAAAATTAATAAGGATCTCTTCATAGCGTTGAGGACGCGTAGCATTTTACTATAAAAGGCTCCTCCTTCCCCCGTGTTCCACTGTCAAAGTATTCTTGTATTCAGTATCCCGAAAAGCACTTATTTCCGTCGTTTGATCGATCAGTTTCTCTTTTCATCTTCTTGAAAACTTTTGATTTTGTGAGCGCGTTTGTGTTGCAAAAATTTTCTTAGTCATCGAAATGGCTGATCATCCGTTGAAGCATGATGTTGAGAGCAAGAAGGAAAGTGAGTATGATCCGAGCAGTATCAAGGTTGAGGGTGAGGCCGCGCCAGCACCGGTGGAGACCACCGCTCGTGGGTTGTTTGACTTCATGGGGAAGAAACAGGAAGAGAAGAAGCCCCAAGAAGAAGCAATCGCCACAGAGTTTGATAAGAAAGTGCACGTTTCCGAACCAGAGCACAAGGAAGAGGAGAAGAAGCAAGGTGGTCTGCTTGAGAAGCTTCGCCGATCTGATAGCAGCTCCAGCAGCGTAAGTTTCATTCTTAACATACCAATTTAAATATCATAATCATGTAATATTCCATGATCGGTCTCAAAGTACTTTTGGATCGATAATTTTCTTTTATGTAATTGATCTTGTTTTCTGTTTGCAGTCTAGCGAGGAAGAGGTGGAAGTGGACGGAAAGAAGATAAGGAGGAAGAAAGAGAAGAAGGGTTTGAAGGAAAAGATCAAGGAGAAGATAACTGGTGAGAAGAAGGAAGAGGACACCCGTGTCCCGGTTGAAAAATGTGAAGAACCTGTGCATGCTGAGGCAGGACATGAAGCAGAGGAAAAGAAGGGTTTCCTAGACAAGATCAAGGAGAAACTCCCTGGTGGCGGCCACAAGAAGGCTGAGGAAGTTCCTCCTCCACCACCAGCAGCAGCAGCAGCAGCGGAAAGTACCACCGCCGAGGCTGAGGCCAAGGAGAAGAAGGGTTTCCTGGAGAAGATCAAGGAGAAGCTCCCAGGGTATCATCCAAAGACTGAGGAGGAAAAAGAAAAGCTGGAAAAGGAAAAGGAAAAGGAGGCTGAATCACATTAAGAAAGCAATTATGCCTTTTTCTGGAATCCATGATTGTGTGCCCATATATTTGTTCTTTTTTCTTTGGTTTCTTTGCGTACTTCTGTGTGCTTACAGAAGTTGTTTTGTCATTAAGACAGGATTGGGTTTTGTCCATGATCTTATTTTGTGTTTTGCACATCTGTGTTAATGGATTGATCACTTCCTTTGAAGGCTTTCTTTGCTTGATACCCATGCCTGCAATAGATGAAAGCAGCTTACAGGAATAATGTCCTTTCAATCTTTTGGACTTCGGTGTAAAGGTGTTGGACAATCAGACGCTTGAACGTGATAGTTCAAAAGATGAGGATTCAATTATTCAGCATATACATATCCTTTAGCAATTTTCTATATATAGATAAGAATGATGGAATGCTATTCATCAATTTATTGAGAGGACATTCCTGGCGGCAAGTTTATCAGATGGTGTGACGCCACAAGTTAGAACATCCTCCAAATAGCTATTTTTGTGAAAAAATTTTAATTAAAAATAAAATATTATATTTTTTATAAGAGTAATATTTTAAAATTTTTTAAAAAATTTATAAAAAATATAATTGGAAGATCTTATATTTTTTAAATTTAGAGATTATAAATTATCTCTTTTAAGATCGTAGACATCCGCCAAAAATATAATTTCATGACATCTACATGATTTTCTTTCCCTAATAGCTACGCAGTTGGAGAACATTAACATTGTTTTAAAACTTATATAGAACTGACTGCTTCAAAAAATATATGTATTTTTATTAGAATGCCACTTTGCCAATGTATCAAGGTTTATGAGGCTTTTGGCCGAATTTTAGCCGGTCTTTTATTAGTTTTGAATTTTTTCAATCTTTTTCTGTCACGAATTATTATAGGTTTCTTCCCAGATATATTTTTTTAAAATTTAAGATTTAAATGTTAGATTTCTTTTTTGAATTTTTTAGATTGAGATATTTTTTCTAAAACAATCTTTCAATTCAAACTTAATTTAGACTTTTACTTAATTTTTTTACTTTATGAGATAATTTTTAAAATTATTAATATATTAATAATTTTTTAAGTTATTATCTTTTAATGTCTTTTAAAAAAATATTAAAATTATTATAATCAAAAAATTATGATAAATGTATTCGAAAAAAATTTATTATATGTTTATTTATTTTATTAGTATTAATTGTAATATTAATATATTTTATTTACCTAGAATTTTTGATATGTAGATTATTAGCTATTGTTATAATTATTTAATTATTATGTAATTTTTTATATTAAATTATTTAAATTTTTTAATTTTTTTAATCAGAGAAGATTTGAGAATTGTTTTAATTATAATGATTTTAATTATTTTAATATTAATGATAATTTTTTCATTTAAAAAAAGCTTTAATGATTATACAGTGGTAGACATTATTCATGTTACAAAATTTGATGTGACATCCAACCAAAGAGGGCATGCCTTCTCAGTTGTGGAGTAGCAACTAGTAATAGATGTTAATGATTAAGATAGAGAGAATAAGAAAAAAAATAGCGTAGAAAAAAAGGGTGAATATAAATTGAGAATATTTTAATTTGTAAAAAAATGAATCAGAAGCTTAGATTCATAAGTCTAGTAGGGTGAATATTAATTGAGAATGTTTTAATTTGTGAAAAAATGGATTAGCCCACAAAATCGGTGGATCCATTTGACAATGCTAACGGCAAGGAAATGTCTGTCTAACAGTCAAACATAGCTTAAGCATAGTAAATGTCCAAATCCAAAATGCAAGCAGATCAAGCAAAACATATTGTTGTTTGGATTCTATACAATTTTTTTTCTTTGGTTAAAAGTTTCATTAGGAACAACTTCATCATGAAATAAAATATTTTTACTATATGTTCTCTTTTTCTGTTAAATGAAAATGAAAGAAACTTTTTGAACTATTTTGGGATTCTAATTATATAAAATATTAATATCTTTAGTCTTATGCTTTTGTTTCCATCTTAAAAAGGGAATGTATCCTTAATCAATACAAATTAATTTCATTTATTTGATTACATTAAAATATATTTAAACTTTCGATAAGAGTTGTACCTATATAAAATTTTTTCAAATTTAGATTTTAGGTGTGCTTCATAAGTGGATATGAGTATTCTAATTTTTTTCCCTTTCTTTCTTTAAAATACCAAAGTTGTCTGCTTCATTCACCTTTGATCACATACTTCGAGGTCTAAAATGTTACATTAGATTTCTTACTTTATAAGTTATTCCTCAATAAAAAATATTTCAAATCAACTAAGTATCACCTTATCATTAGTAACTATTGATTTTATATCATAAATTTACTATTGGCTAACATCGAAACCAGGGAACCCCCAGGGAGAAATTTTAGCAGTGGCACCAAAATTCAATGTTATAGTAATAATGGAGGTGGATTTGTTTCAGCAAGGGATTTACTAAATGCTGGAATGAACAGGAGTCCAAGTGCATACTTGTTTAACCCTCCTGAGGAAAGGGCCAGATATCCTAGCAACGTTGACACCTTGATGACCCTGTTGAAGTTTGTTGATGGTTTGCAACCCGCGGAACCTCCATGAGCAGAGACAATAAGCTTATCAGAGGAGACAACAAAGGAACAGCGGCTAGATTATTTGAGGACTGGTTTGCTTCATCGACCAAAAGTTCATCTAGACCACCATGTACTTATCAATGTCTATATGTTCGTAAAACTTTAAAAGTTACTATTTAAAAATTTTATGATAAAAATTAGGTAGTGTCTCTTTTTATATTGCGTATGGCAATGCAACACAAATCGATCTTTGTTCCCACAAGCTTCAAAATTCAAGGCTACGAGAGGTCAAGAATGCACAAAAACCACAAGCCGAAGCTTCAAGGTAAGAAAGAACGACTCGGGTCGATTCGTCGGAGCATTTTGCCAGTCCAACGTTGGAGTTGTAAGTCCAAACGTCCTAGGTGCTTTCTGTACGGACACCGGACGACCCTGCGATTTCAATCACTCCAAGTGCAACGGAAAGGCCCAGCTCTGTGTAGGCTGTGGGCCTGGGTACTAACGGCCTTTCTACTCTGTTTTTGTCGGGCTGCAGTCCGTTTCCCTTACCATTTCTAAATTGGGCTGGTGATTTTGGATCGCAGATTTCTAAGTTTTGTAAGTAATGATCAGGGAGGCAAAGAATATAGAATTTGTCTTTATAAAGCATTCAGAACACCAACAAATTAAACCACCACTTAAAACTGGTGGCCAGAATGAGGAACAGACAAATCCGGTGAACAAAATGAACTTCCTGGTGGAATGAAAAGAAGAACAGTGTTCAGAATACCTTCTTCACGTAAGATTCTGCAAGAATGCGAATGTCAGTTCTTGGTTTAAGACTTCCAAAAAGGGATCCCATGACAGTTTTCCCACTATGCTCAGTCTCAAAGGAATAAAGGTTCGGCTGTGAACCTGGCGGATCCACTCCTAACACAATAGTCTTGCCCCATCCCTGAAACCAGATAATGACGAATTTAGTTGCATCAAGGAAGTTCTTCTTTTCTACAAAAACACCAATTTCTGAAATGGAGAGAAAAGTGCAGTATGTTCACTCATCACCAGTCCAATTTTTAGATTCTAAGGTCTCCCAGATTGTACTGTCCAAGAATATAGCAAAAATGGTTGAATACAACAGCTTATCTTAACAGCGAAATACGTAGTCCACGCAATATGACTTTTGGATTCTGGACAGAGTAAAATAGATCCCCTCTATCTCAACCACTGCATAAAGAGCCTCAGCCATAGGAAACATAAACTCCATCAGGTTCTCTGGAGCTCGATTTTCTTAAATTCAGAGAGTTAGTAGTAAAAATCGAAATAAAAAATTATATTTTTAGAAAAATTATTTCCCTGCTGTATTTGATCATTCACCTAATTTCATAAGATTAACGAATTCAATGATGAAGTTTTTAATTAATGCTAAACAGCAATTAGTAACTATTTTCTGAAAAACAAAATACACTAACCATTTAAAGAAGTAAAAGAATATCAAGAAAGTAATTCAATGAGTATGTAAGAAATTTAAAATATATTGTTCCTCAAAAAAATTAAAGATATATTGGCTACATTAATATATTAGATTCAATTCTAAACAATGTTTAGTTAAAATTAACCCAAAAAATTATATTTTATGACTGCGTCCCCCATACTTCCCAAATCATATCTAGAGTATTATTTTTGACAGATGAGGAGAATGGATGCTGATTAAATCGAAAATCGGATCTCTTGTTCGACAAAAAGTATATTCGATCAATAAAGTTATCACTTTATATTTCTAACTCTAGAGTATTCTTGAAGTAATACTTACAGATATACTTAAAACAAGTACCGTTATAAATCAATACCTATTTCAAACTTCTTTGGGTCCAAATTGATATCTTTTGCTCCTTCTGCAACCTACAATTTCAATTAACTGCTTTAACTTCTCTCAGACAATCAAGGGCTTAAAATATAGTATCACCAAGAAAATTTCACTCCTAGACCAAAGATGGCTACTGTCGAACCTGGTTCAACATTTGCTGCTTTCCATGCAGCACCTACTCCTGCATATCAAAGTCACAGTATGTTGCATATTCGGATTGTAGTTAGTTCCATGAGCAAAAAGGAATCATGTCCGCCGTTTTTACTTAATAGCATAAGAACAAGAAAAATCAGTTAACTGAAGTCATATAACACATGCACTAAGTGAAACTCTAACAAGAACTAATAGTTTAATGTCACTCGTAATATGATCTAAAACTGTCTTTGAACTAGGTGCTAGATTACCAATTTTCTTTTCCATTTTAAACTAAGCAACATAACTTCTTACTTGGGTAGATTGAGATACATTTCTAATGATCTAATTCATGCGTAAAGTTTAGATTCTCATTTTCCGAATACATTGGGTAGTTCAGCTTTCCAGTACGTGCCAATCCTGAATCTAGCCAGTTGTTTCTGTGAGGTAACTCTGGCAGCAAATTAAATAGCCTAAAATACGAAAAGAAAAATTGAAATGAAGCACATTATGCCACTTGGGAGAGAATCGAACATCCATTACCAGTAGCTACTCCACAACTAAGAAGACATGCCCTATTTGGTTGGATGTCAACATCAATTTGTGCAACATGAGCAATGTCTATCACTGTATACTCAGTAAAGCTTGATACATGGGCAAAGTGGTATAAAGTCTCTCCATTGATATCAGAGGATCTCCTTGTTCCATCCCTGTGCATGCAAGGGTAGATTTCGTAGGGGAAGCTTGAACAAGTTGAGAAAAAAGACACCAACTACTCTAGAATGATCAAGAACGTGCAGCAACAAATTTTTATATCTTCTTAAACAGCCAAATCTGAAATAATCAAGAACTTGAAGCTGCCGAAATTATAGCATCAAATTTTGACATTGGAGCATTAATTTGGACCAGCAAAGTCCAATTAGAATTATCTAGATAAAGCTGGAATTTGATCCAATATGGGTTAGACGGTGGAGTAAATTTATAAATAGACTAGTGCTTACGAGAACAGTTTTTAAATATTAGATTTTCCGTTATTTAAATCGAATGTGTGCAAGAAAGAGTGTTTAGTTGGCTTAACATTATTCCACTTTAATATTCAATGGACACATAATAATTTCTATTCATTTTTTAGGTTCCTTTAAAAAAGAAAACCAAAAAGAATATCTTATTTAATTATCATATTGCTAGCTTGGATGGGGCTTTATAATTATAGATAACTGGAACGGCGAATTTATGGATTATGGTGAAGGAGTTTGAATTTAGTACTTTCCATTTGTGGGTAGTTCTTGAATCTGGTAGGGGGAATACCCTGATATCATACCAGAAAAAGCAAAAGAAAAACCATACAAATGCAACGAGGCTGCCACAGTCTTGCTAGTTGGGCTAAACCTACTGCCTTTACACAGTACACCCCCCGGCCATCTCTCTTTCCTGCAGAAATCTTATGAGATAAAAGGTCGAACTGAAAATAAACCAGGAGGGGCTACAGCAAAGTTGAACTCAATTCTGATTCCAAGGCACCATCTCAACTTCTTCGAAATAAGGATAATGGCACATTCTCACAAATCCTCTCTGATTGCAGGTTTTTAGTGTATTAAATTCCATTTTGGACCTTAGGTCCTTAACGCATGTGTTTAGGGAAGTGACAGATTGCCCAGCAAGGGATGCAAGATTCTTATTTTTTTTGATAAATAAGGGATGCACTTTAGAACGGAAAATTCTAAAGAAAATGGAGTTATAAATGACATGTGGCAATATCAAAATTGGAAGCGAAGATGAATTTGAAAAAGAAGATTTGGGCGATATTAGAAAGGATAAGTACTATCAAAGTACAACAAGAAGACAAACTGTAAATTAAAAACTGCAACAACAAGCTGCCTCAGCATTATTTCCATCTTCACAAAAGGAAAAAAAAGCAAGAGAAAGAAAATCATGATGGAGACGGCTTTCTGCAGAGAATCATGTGCATTGGGCTGAAGATGCCGATCTCGCCACCACGAATGAGATAATCGATCGTCGTACTGAGCATTTTATAGACAGCAACAGTTCCTTTGGGAGTGATTCCAAGAGCTGCCAGCACGGTTACTGCAATCTGGTGCCACCAAAAGGAGGCCATCTTCGCGGTTTTTAGCCTCCTCCACCACGGCCCTGCTGGCGGCGTGGCCAGATCCTTCTCTTTCACTACCTCAAACCCCACTCTCCTTGCCGTCTGTGCTATGTCAGTATAGTGCCTCAACCCAGGTAAAGCATCGCCTCTCTCGATTCCTTGAATAATCTCCTCGTGCTCATTGTTTCCGCCGCAGTACTTCTCCGTTGTCACCCACTCGTACGACACGTAAAGAGCACCTGGTTTCAGAACCCTAAAGATTTCTGCATAAACATCTTCCAGCTTCGGCGCGTGGCATGTAGCTTCAATGGAGTAAGCACCGTCGAAGGAGTTGTCGTCAAACGGCATTTCAAGAAAATTTCCAGGGACGACCTCACAAAGTGAATCGACGCCCGCTTTGTTGTTAAACATGCGGGCTCGGTTGACTTGGTACTCGTTGATGGTGATGCCCACAATTTTGCATCCGGAGTGCGCTACGATGGCCCTCATAGGGCCACCAACACCGCACCCCACGTCGAGAACTTTATCGCCGGGCTTAACTCTGATGAGATCAACGGCCATCTCTTCGTGGAGGCGCGTTGCTTCACTGTGGGATTTTCCGGGAATAGAAGGCGAAAAATGGAAGCTCCGTCCCCAATCCTTTTCGTATATGTCGGTGACTAGGTTGTAGAAGGCATCTACAAAATCTGGAACTTTATCAGCGTTGCTGATTTCTTTTGGTCGGGAAAAGAAAGACCAGTATTTGTTGTAGCTGTCTTGGATTTTCTCGGGGGAGATTGATTTTACTTTGGCCGGGCGGAAAACCCAGAAGAACCAATAAAAACCGCCGCCGAGGAGGAGCAATATGGAACACAAGAGAGTGAGATAATCCATAGCAAGTTGCTCGGTGATCTGCTAACGAAGAGCAGAGTGAAGATATATATGTATATATATAACCTTTGCTGATGATCTTTTGTTGTTTAGTGAAGATTCTGCTAACGTAGCTTTGATTATGAGAAGTAGAAGGGTGTTGGAAAAGTTTTTGCATGCAGTCTGGGCAAAAGGTGAGGTATTAATAGATCCAAGATTGTCGTTCTCTCCGAATACAGGTAGCAGTTTACTAATGGTCTTACCTTGGTTAAGGTATTATATTTTCTTTATTTTTTATTTTTAATCTCCATTTTAAAACTTTTTAGCCTTGCTCGTGGTTGACCCTCGGTGTCTTGTTTGATGGGTGAAGCTCCAATTTAGACCACTGTGGTTTTGAATTTAAGTTAGTTTAATTCTAGTATATTTAAGATTTTGGCTGGATTTTTACTCCTCACATTGAATGTCAAGATTGGAATTATCCTAACTTGAAAAAATTCTGGAAAGGAGATATTCATTAGAGAAAGTTGAAGTATATAAGAAGAGAAATAGATTAATTTTTTGTGATATTAATGAAAATAATGCATTAGTCACTTAAATTTAAGATAAAGTAGATAAATTATACACATACCGTTCCAAAACTAAAAATAAGTAGTTTCACAAAATATATTTCAAAGTTTACAGTTTCAATTATCAATAGACCGTATTTGAATCGAAACTTAACTCAAAAATAAAAATTATTTTGAATATATCTTTTTTATTATAAATAATTTAACTGTACGATTTTCAATATAACTCAATTAAAAAATTCAATCCAAATATGTGTTTCATTCAAGTTTTCCTCAAAAATAATCATCTTTTACTCTAATTATGGATTTCTTTGCACTAGATATTATCTTTTACTCCAGGGAGAATATAACTGGTGAGAAGAAGGAAGAGGACACCCATGTCCCGGTTGAGAAATGCGAAGAACCTGTGCATGCAGAGGCAGGACATGAAGCAGAGGAAAAGAAGAACGGTTTCCTAGACAAGATCAAGAAGAAACTCCCTGGTGGCGGCCACAAGGAGAAGATCAAGGAGAAGCCCCCAAGGTATCATCCCAAGACGGAGGAGGAAAAAGAAAAGATGGAAAAGGAAAAGGAGGCTGAATCACATTGAGAAACCAATGCCTTTTTCTGGAATGCTATGATATATTAGTTCGATCTTCTTTGGTTTCTTAGCGTACTTCTGTGTGCTTATCAGAAGTCGTTTTGTCATAAAGGCAGGATTGGGTTTCGTCCATTATCTTATTTTGTGTTGTCTGCACACCGGTGTTGATGGATTGATCACTTCCTTTTGAGGCTTTCTTTGCTTGATACCCATGCCTGCAGTAGAAGAAAACAGCTTACACGAATAATGTCCTTTCAATCTTTTGGACTTTGGTGTAAAGGTGTTGGACAATCAGACCCCTTGAACGTGATAGTTCAAAAGATAAAGGATTCAATTATTCAACATATATATATCCTTTAGCAATTTTCTTTATATAGATAAGAACGATGAAATGTTACATCAATTTATTGAGATGACATTTCTGGAGACTTGTGGCAAGTTTAGCACAGGTACGGCGCCACAAGTTAGACCATCCTCCTTTCCAAACAAAAAAAGTAAAGAGAGAAAGTTGTTATTTTTTAAAAAAGAATATTATTTAAGAATAAAATGTTATATTTATGATAAATATAATTTTTTAAAAATAAAATTAAAATTTTTTATATTTTAAAATTTTAAAATTATAAATTATCTCTTTTAAAAAAATAGACATTCACCAAAAATAAAATTTTATAACATCTACGTGATTTTCTTCCCCCTAACCGCTACACCTACAAAGTTGGACAACATAGCATTGTTTTAAAACTTATATAGACCTGACTGCTTCAAAAAATATATGTATTTTTATTGGAATGCCCTTAGACTTGACATTGAAAGAAAACAATCCTTTTATTACCAAGAAAGAAAGAAAACAATCCTTATCTACAGGACTCTGCTAAACTGGAGTTCCGTCCAATTGAAAAATGAGATAAAAATGTATTGTATTTGTAAAATTTACAAGTGTATAAATATTAAATAAGTAATAAAGTAGTGAGTACAAGTCGTCTCAACGAAGATTGCTACCTAACTGCAAAATTCTTTTACTTATAACCCAACTTAAACCAAATTAAATGTGATTTTATTTAAAATTTAATTACTAATAAAAATAATTAATAATAATAATAAATACAAAATTAATAATTATATTAATTAAAAATTAATAACAATGAATAGACTAAGACACTTCAAATCCTACTTACTCCTCTTATGATAAATAATTAATTTCTTTAATTAATTCTCAACTTGGTTAATGGTAGAATTCCTAAATGAGATTCTCATAATAAAAGCATCCAACAATTATTTACCACTAATTTCTAAATTCAACTATTTTATGCCAAATTTTCTTAACATAATTGCATGAAATGTCATGATTTTTTATTTCTATTGTATCTTTGGTTGAAGAAAAAAAATAGAAAATTGGTGCATTAATAGCCTTCCTAAAAATCAATATCCACTAAGTTAGCTGACAATCTCCAACCTTTCGACTTCTGAATTAATGTCTATCCAATCTGCAATTGTCATGTCTATCCACATATTCCTTGAAAAAATATTAAAACGTTAGTCAAGAATATCGGGTACTTAAAAAAATAAAAAATTCATGAAGCATAAATTTATTTCACAAGAGAAATAGAAAGACATAAAATTAAAAACTCTAAGGTTAAATGAGAGAGTGGGAGAAGATAATGATAAATTTTTAATTAATTTATTAAACAAAAATTCTACTAAACCAATCAAAAATTTTTAAACTAATTAAAAAATTCAAACTTTATAAAATAGGAATAGAATCTTGAAAGCTTTGGAGAAGGAGAGAGAATAAAAGTATTTTATTAATATATATAAGTATAGATAATTGTTCAACTTTACAAAATAATTGTTTATACTTTGTAGAATAATTATTTATATTTTACAAAATAATTATTTAACTTTGAAAAGTAATTGTTCATACTTTGTAGAATAATTATTCAGTTATGTGTAAATAATTATTCAATTGAACAATTATTCATTTGAGTGTGAACAATTATTCTGCAAAGTATAAATAATTATTTTATAAAGTATGAATAATTATTTTAAAATATTAAATAATTATTCCTTAAAATACTTCTAAATATCTTCGGATAAAAAAAATTGATCTATCAATCATTAATTAGTTATGTACATATTGTAAAAAGTAGTGCGAAGGACCATAACCAAACTAACTTTTACTGCTTTGTGTTACTTTTTTTTTTTTCCTTTGGGTGAATGCTTTGCGTTACCTTTGACTGCAAGGCAACGTGTGTATAACACTCAAACATAGCTTAAGCATAGTAAATGTCTTTTTTAGTACTTCATGGCAGACCACTCTTCTTGCAACAATATGTGACAAGAAGATCGTGGTAGTGTGAAATGCCTTTTTTTTTTTTTACTAAACGATTAGAACTTGTGTCAAAATATTAGTTGATAGTATTACATGATTTGTAAGTAAGAGAATACGCACAGCAGTATAGATATAAAGTTTTTCCGAAAGGGAAAAAAATAACATTATCATTTTTATAAAAAAAAAAACTTAAAACGAACAAGTAGTATAGTTCTGTATCCAATTCAAAATTTTATTGATCAATGAAATGTTTTGACTTTTACCACTCAAATAAAACTCTATTGGACATTAAACATATGTACAAAATTACCATTTTACACTTCTTAATGCTCCACTGCTTCTCCCACTGAACTCTTGTTTTTATACTATAATTTCTACGATTTTTTAGTACATCCGAAGAATTTGTAATTAAAAATAACAGAAAATATAAGGGTTTTGGCTATTTTTCTAATTTCTAAAATATTTAAACTTTTAAAAATTTTAAAAATTATTTTTTAAAGTTATTTTTCCCATAAATATAATTTTTTATTTTTATTATATTAATAAAATTAATTAAAAATATAATAAAAATACTCTTATGTTTTTCTTCCTTAATCTATGCAAAAATGACCAAAATGCCTTATATTTTGAAAGGAAGAGAGTAATTGATTATTGAAGATTTCAAGCAGTACGAAGGTATAGTCTGTTTGAGCTTAATTATTTAAGCTCTCGTATGATAGTAAGTTTCAGACACAGTCTTATTGATTCTTTCTCCTTTGAGATTCGGGGTATTTTGAAAAGAGAATAAAAGACTTGAAAAGTCACCTTGCTGGTCTATTATAGTTGAGACTTTAGATATTTTGCAGCCTCCTATGTCCTCCTATATATTTTTTTCCCCATATTTTAGGTTAGAAATAGAATTTGACAATATCCAAAATCCAAGCACATCAAGCAATATGTAACTTTCACAGCCCAACTGGCAAACATGATGCCAAAAAGTAATGAACGACCAAACCTTAGGAATAACCTAAGACTCTCCCATGCCAACTAAAATCCTTCCTTCTCTGAAAAACTACAAGAAATTCCGATATTCCCACCTTCATCATATGTTTATATATATGCCAAACTTCGAAAGATCAAAAACCAAACTGATGAAAGGAAACATGCTTCCAAACTCGGTTCTGGGTTCATTTATTTATTTCTGCCTAATATTTCTTTCGATTTGTTCCACAAACGGTGAGTATCTAGTCGGAGTTGGGAGCTATGACATGACCGGTCCGGCAGCTCAAGTGAATATGATGGGCTATGCTAATATGGATCAAGTCACCGCCGGGATTCATTTTCGGTTAAGAGCAAGAACATTCATCGTGGCCGAGAGCTCAAATGGTACGAGGTTTGCGTTCGTCAATTTAGATGCTTGTATGGCTTCACAACTCGTCACCATCAAAGTGATTAAGAGATTAAAATCTAGGTAAATGATGCTATTATTTTTTTAATTTTTAATAAATGTTAAAAGAATGCGAGTATGCAACTCAAAATAACAATTTTATTTATATAGGTATGGGAATTTGTATAATGAAGAAAATGTAGCAATTAGTGGCACCCACACTCATGCAGGTCCCGGAGGATATTTGCAGTACGTGATTTACTCAGTTACTTCTCTTGGCTTTGTTCCACAATCCTTTGAGGCCCTTGTGACTGCAATCGAGCTAAGTATTGTCCAGGCTCATGAAAATCTCAAGCCCGGTTCCATTTTTATGGGCACAGGTAAATAATTATTAGATTTTTTCTTTTCTTCTCCTTTTTTTCTTTATACACCGAGAGAGGAGAATGTGAATCAAAGTTTCAAGTTATTCCCCAATAAAAGATATTTCTAACCAACTAAGATATTTCTTTATCAAAGTAACTAACTACAAGTTTGATATCATAAATTTACTATCGGTTAACATTGAAATCAGGGGACCCCCGGGGGGATTTTAGCGGTAGCACCAAAGGTCTAAATGTTATAGTAACAATGGAGATGGATTTGCATTTTTCTGCAGGGGATTTACTAAATGCTGGAATAAATAGGAGTCCAAGTGCATACTTGTTTAACCCTCCTGAGGAAAGGGCCAGATATCCTAGCAACGTTGACACCTTGATGACCCTGTTGAAGTTTGTTGATGGGCAGAGTGGGAAGAGTATAGGAGGTTTTAGTTGGTTTGCAACTCACGGAACCTCCATGAACAGAGACAATAAGCTTATCAGCGGAGACAACAAGGGGGCAGCGGCTAGATTCTTTGAGGACTGGTTCGCTTTCTCGACCAAAAATTCATCTACCCTAGCATGTACGTATCAATGTCTAATATGTTCATGAAACTTATAAAATTACTATTTCAGAATGTCCCTTTTTATATTGCGTGCGCCAATGCAACAGTAAATCGATCTTTGTTCCGACAAGCTTCAGAATTTAAGGCTACGAGAGGTCAGGAATGCACAAAAACCACAAGCCAAAGCTTCAAGGTAAGAAAGAACGACTCGGGTCGATTCGTCGGAGCATTTTGCCAGTCAAACGTTGGAGACGTAAGTCCTAACGTCCTAGGTGCTTTCTGTACGGACACTGGACGACCCTGCGATTTCAATCACTCCACGTGCAATGGAAATGACCAGCTCTGTGTAGGCCGTGGGCCTGGGTACTAACGGCCTTCCTACTCTGTTTTTGTCTGGCTGCAGTCCGTTTCCCTTTCGATTTTTGAATTGGGCTGGTGATTTTGGATCGCAGATATCCAGATGAATTTAAGAGCACGAAGATTATTGGAGAGAGGCAGTTTGCAAAGGCCGTTGAACTTTTCACGTCAGCTAAAGAAGAAATAAAAGGGAAAATCGACTGTCGACATGTGTATTTGAATTTCACGAATATTGAGGTTCAGTTGGACGGGAATAAGGTGGTAAAAACATGCCCAGCAGCTTTGGGCCCAGGGTTTGCTGCTGGAACAACAGATGGCCCTGGTGTGTTCGGCTTTGAACAGGGAGACACCGAGGTTAGCATAATATAGTGATTACAGCAAGTACAATCTGTGGAGTCTGGTTTCTTTTTCCCCTTTTGAATTTTTGGGCCAAGTTAATGAGAAACTAATTGACATCTACAGATCAATCCGTTCTGGAAAAAGGTAAGAGATGTGTTACACAAGCCCAGTAAATATCAAGTGAACTGTCAAAAGCCCAAGGCTGTTCTGCTCGACACCGGCGAAATGTATTGGCCCTACGCCTGGGCGGTAATTGCCTCCTCATATTCAACATTTGTTTCGTATTCACACATAAATTCCTTTTCAAACTAAAAAATTTTATTTTAAATTTTTTTATAAATAATTTACTTTTATAATTCTAAAAAATAAATATTCTTAAATCAAAATACAATCTAAATATACAAACGAGTTTTCTTCAAAAATTTTGAACTTTATCTTGTTTTAATCCTACTAATCTTTAGGTCAAATATAATCTAATCATGATGCATTATCTTAACCCTCGAAAGCATTTATAAGTCAATGAGTGATTGTTTCACTATTGGCCATTGTGATTGTTTCACCTGTTGTCTGGCAGCCAGCAGTTCTTCCAATTCAAATACTCAGGTTGGGACAGTTGGTAATACTCTCTGTGCCAGGAGGTACGTCATCGAACCATCCATGAATAATTCTGAATTCTTTGTTGGCATTTTCCTTTGGCCTTTGGTGATGATACCTACAGAATCAATCAACTTCTAAGGGCTTTAATAGGATGGATCTAAAAATGGCCTTTCGTGCTTGTGTAAAAGTTGAAACCTGATGGGCAAAAATCATTACCTATCATGCATTATCCAAACCAAACCAGTTCTCAGAAACTGACTCAAATATTTGGCAGAGTTTACAACCATGGCTGGCCGAAGATTGAGGGAGGCAGTGAAGGAGACCCTCATAAATAATGGAAACGGAGAATTTGATGAAAATACCCATGTTGTAATAGCAGGCCTAACAAACACTTACTCCCAATATGTTGCTACATTTGAAGAATACAAGCAGCAAAGATACGAGGTAGTAATAAGATTTAACAGAATCCACCTTACATGTTTCCCAAAAATGCTATTGATGCTCATGTTGCTCGCAAAAGTTGGCCTGAAAATGCTTCATTATAATTTCACAGGCTGCATCAACGCTTTATGGTCCTCATACATTGTCAGCCTACATTCAAGAATTCAAGAAGCTAGCAAAAGCAATGGCAAAGGGACAAGTGATTGCGCCTGTAGGAATATCACCACCAGATTTATTGTCTGTCCAACTCAGCCTCTTGGCAGACCCGTCAGGTGACATGCCACCACCTGGAGTAAAATTTGGTGACATTAAAAAAGATGTAATTCAGCCAAAAGGATGCAAATTCAGGAAGGGAGATAGGCCGAGTGCAACATTCTGGAGTGCAAACCCAAGATACGACTTGCTCACAGAAGGTACATTTGCTGTGGTTGAGATGCTTCGAGGCAATAAGTGGGTACCTGCATATGATGATGATGATTTCAGCTTGTACTTCAAGTATGAGCAAGGTGTTACTGGTTATTATGGCTTTGCAACCATTGAATGGGAAGTGCCAGAGGAGTACAGTCCTGGAATTTACCGGTTCAGGCATTTTGGATCATCAAAGGAAATTAAAGAGTCCCCCAATAAATACTTCACTGGTGCTTCCAGTGCATTCACAGTGGGATAGCAGAATTAAGCATGTAATGGTATTTCCTTTCCCTTCTGTTAGAGAAATGCATCATTTGCCAAGGAGGGCAAGACCCTATTGGGATGTGAAATAGGGTTAAAGGAACACATTATGTATGAAAATAATCTCGACTTCTCTCCACAATTCACACATTAAATAAAAGATCAAAATCAATGCTCAACATAGGAATTTTGTACAGGAGATATTGTGAGAATTGGAAAAGAGAGAAATTCCACTCCATGTAATTGAATGTCAGGCCAATTCCATCACCAAAGAGAAAAGGCTGATGAATTCTGTTGTGAGATCAAGAAAACATCTTGGCGCTATTACCATAAAATTCTTAATTCTTGCATCCTAAATTTCATCAAATTATTACACCATCCAACTGGAGATGTCCATCAGGCATTTCTCAAGTAGGTGAATCTTATTTCTTGGGAGCAGTAGAAAATTTGCAAAGAGTATCATTAATCCATTTATCCATCCAAATCACAAATCAGATGCACTTTTGCTCTTGAATCAAGTCAAAGGCATGGTTGATATCTTCAAACATTATCTCATGCGTGACAAAACGATCCAGCTGCAGCACCTGAAATTGTTTTAAGTTTCGCAAGTAATGGTCAGGGAGGTAGAGAATAAACAACTTATCGATATTTGTCTTTACAAAGCATTGAGAGCACCAACAAATTAAACCACTACTTAAAACTGGTGGACAGAATAAGGAACAGATATATCCAGTAAACAAAATGAACTTCCTGGAATGAAAAGAAGTGTTCAGAATACCTTCTTCATGTAAGATTCAGCAAGAATGCGAATGTCAGTTCTTGGTTTAAGACTTCCAAAAAGGGTTCCCATGAGAGTTTTCCCACTATGTTCAGTCACAAAGGAATTAAGATTTGGCAGTGAACCTGGCGGATCCACTCCTAGCACAATTGTCCCATCCCCAAAACCAAGATAAGGACAAATTTAGTTGCATCAAGAAAGTTCTTTCTTTTCTTTACAAGAACACTAAATTGTTAAATGGAGAGAGAAGTGCAGTATGTTCACACATCACCAGTCCAATCGTTAGAATAAATGTTCTAAGGTCTCCCTGATTGTAATGTTCAGGAATATAGCAAAAATGGTTGAATACAACACCTTATCTTAACAACAAAATACTTAGTCCACAAAATATGACATTTGGATTCTGGACACATCAAAATAGATCCCCCTTAATCTCAACCACTGCATAGAGAGCCTCAGCAATAGGAAACATAAACTCTATCAGGTTCAAAGTCAAACTTCAAGCAGAAGTAACTGATGAAAAGGAATTTTTGAATTTTGATCCACTTATTCGGCAATAACTTAAATCCAGAGCTTACGGAAATATGCTTCAGGAAGTAACCTTTCCTCTACAAGCAAATGCTTCATGTATTAAGGCTGGTACTCTTAACACATTCGAAGCAGTAGTCAGTGCCCCCTTCAGTCATCTCACTAATCACCTGATTCATATGGATAACAGGTATCACATAGAAGAATAGATCACAAAACCATTCACAATAGAAATTATCAAACATAATAGTCATAGTTGATCCAGATTTTGCTTGCTGCAGCAGAATCATTGAAATAGTTAATCTATGTACAAATCTGTAGTCAAGCCTACAAATAAAACAAAACAGAAAAATATAACTTGATGCAATTCCTAATTAGAGATCATAAAGCTGCTGTAATTGTCAATAGTCAAACTGATAAATATAGCAGAATTTTGTGGTTGTGTCTCAGACTTATTTAGTTGTGGCATACAAGGCGGGACACCGTAAGACTGGTCTTATTACAATCCAGACTTCTCTTCTTCTTTTATTAGAAACTTCACTGGTCCTTCCACTGATTGAATCTAGTTCAGGATTTCTCATACCCCCAAATTCCTAAAGGCAAGTGTAAGCTCCTTAAAAGCTACATGTTTTGCTACGGTTTCACATTGCATTATTATCTCTCTCACTCTTCCACGAATAAACTGAACACTGCAAAACCCTCATGTTACGTGCCATAGCTGATATCCAATCCAGTGCCAATAAAGAAAAAGCACCACATTATCAAAAAGCATACCTTAAAGATTTGCTCCCACAGTTCTTCGAGTCAACAAAACTTGTGATGCCAAACGTTTTTCCTATAAAGAGAAAGCACAAGTAGCTATTAGTTCTCCATCACATGCTCTCTGTTGCAACACTGGAAAAGTTCAAAGTTTGTCTAGGAAATGAATATATTAACAAAAGAAAATTGTGGTTGAAGGTATAAACACTTCTATAGATGAACAGATATATTAAAAGAAAGTAAATGTGGTTGATGGTATAAACATTTCTATAGATGAACAGATATATTGAAAGAAAGTAAATGTGGTTGACGGTATAAACACTTCTATAGATGAACAGATATATTAAAAGAAAGTAAATATGGTTGACGGTATAAACACTTCTATAGATGAACAGATATATTTAAAAAAAGTACCGTTATAAAAGTAATACCTATTTCAAACTTCTCTGGATCCAAATCGACACCAATAATCTTTTTAGCCCCATGCACTCTTGCTCCTTCTGCAACCTATACTTTCAATTAACTGCTTTAACTTCTCTCAGACAATCAAGAGCTTAAAATATAGTATCAACAAGAAAATTTTTGCAATTATAATAGCACTGCAAGATCATACCCCTAACCCAATTACTCCCAGCCCAAAGATAGCTACTGTAGAACCCAGTTCAACATTTGCTGCTTTCCATGCAGCACCTACTCCTGCATATTGAAGTTACAGTATGTTGCATATTCAGACTGTATTAAGTTCCATGAGCAAAAAGGAATCATGTCTGTGGTCTAAATTACCTAATAGCATAAGAACCAAGAAAAACGAGTCAACTGGAGTCATATAACATATGCACTAAGAGAAACTCTAACAGAACTAAAAGTTTAATTTCGCTCGTAAAATTATCTAAAACTGTCTTTGAACTGGATACTAGATTACCAATTTTCTTTTCTGTTTTAAACTAAGCAGCATACCTTCTTACTTGGGTAGGTTGAGGTACATTCCTAATGATCTAATTCATGCGTAAAGTTTAGATGCTTATTTTCCCAATACATTGGCTAATTGATCTTCTGGTCAGCTTTCCGGTATGTTCCAATTCTGAATCTAGTCAGTTCTTGCAGTGTGGTAATTCTGGCAGCAAATTAGATAGCCTAAAATATGGGAAAAAATTCGAAATGAAGCACATTATGCCCCTTTGGAGAGAACCGAACATACATTGCAGTTGCTACTCCACAACTAAGAAGACATGCACTATTTGGTTGGATGTCAACATCAATTTTTGTTAAATGAGTAATGTCTACCACTGTATACTCAGTGAAGCTTGATACATGGGCAAAGTAGTATAAAGTCTCTCCATTGATATCAGAGAATCTGCTTGTTCCATCCCTGTGAATCCAAGTGGAGATTTCATAGGGGAAGTTTGAACGTCGGTTGCTTTTGTTGGATTTGCAATCTGCACATTCTCCCCACTCTGCCACTAAAGTTGGAATGACATCTCCCTTCGTTACATTATGCACATCATCTCCTACGCTCTCAACAACCCTTTTGGTGAACAAAAATCAACATCTTAGAATGCATTAAAGTATACAGAATATCCACTTTCCCATATCTTTAATGAAATTATACGGATAGAATCAGAGATTTAGAAAAGAACTAACCAGCATAAGCTAATAGAATATGTCTGGCAGTGATCAGAGTTTATTTAACTTATTTGAAGAAGAAGATCAAGATAATGCATGCATAAAGAAACATACCCAACAGCTTCGTGACCGAGAATTCTTGGAAATTGTCCAAAAGGCGGCTTCAAACACAAAGAAAAAGAAACCTTATTCATGTTCAAGTTGGTCTAAAGTCCAGAGGAAGACCTAAGGACGGCAACAACATACTCGTCTATCACCAGAGAGAAGTATATATGATCCGAATACGAACTTCATGGGATTTAGGAGGAGCCAACACCACTTCCTCTATCACCAGCGGCTCCCCTGGTTTCCAAGCAACCGCGGCTGCAGAGAATGACTGGCGTTAGAAATGCTACCAATTAGAGAGCACTTTGCCAAATTGATAGCATTTACAGCCACTTCGGCACTAGTTGAAAATGTTTCTGAAGAAATCAAGATTGACGTTTCCTTTACATTGATTAATGGATTTTCGAGTTTACCTCTGCACCGAATTGGCTTCCCTAATATATCGCGCGGTTCTTTTTTCTCCTCCATTCAAGCCAGACAACAAAATACTCACTGTGAAATCCAGCCAGTAGACAGCGACTGGTTCTTGCTTGAATCTGTCGAAAGTATTCAGCAGCTCAGCAAAAAACTTCAATAGATAAGCATGCAACTGTCGACCTGGACTAATTATTATTGGGAAGTGGGGAAATAAAAGATATAATAAAATTATAATAAAAATTATTTATATTATTATAATTAAAATAATTCTTTTAAATATTTTAATATTAATAAAGTAAGAAATTATCAATAATTATTAATAAAAATAAATTTGACAATAAAAATATAAAAAATATTTTGATACATGTGAAAAATTTCAAAATAAAAAAAATTACTGAATAAATATTGATCGAAACTTCTACAATAAAAATTAAGTAATAAATTATTTTTAGATATACTAAAAAATTAGTATAAATATTCTCACTAAACTAGATGAATATTAAGAAATAAGAGATTAAAAATAATTTAAAAAATAATAAATCAAAATGACTAAACAGCTCTCACATATTTCTCTCAACTTCACTTTGATTACTCTCCTCTCTTCTACCGTTTTCTCTTCTCTTTCTTTTTTCTCTTCTTCGTGCTGGTGCGCCTTCCTTCTTCAGAATGCCCAGTATTTATAGGTAAGAGAAGCAGGCATTATCCAAAAAAATTAGCACGCAAGGCATGGCCTACTCTGAGCTTTAGCTGCAAATAAAGACCCTGCATAGCTTGTCCAATTCTTTCTGCAAAACCTTTGCATTCTTTTGCAACCATGTTGAATTTTTTCTTCTTCCATTTATTGAGGGGGGTCTCGATGAGTTGAGCACCAACAAATCTTTTCCTTTTAACTCATTATGGAACCTCTATCATACCAACTTCTTTTCTATAAAAATAAAACTTCTCTTTGGACAATAAGAAGAACCACACCCACCATTCATCTACAAAATATATGCTATAAATTATAGTAAACACATGTTATTAATTTGAATAGTAATTGAGTAAATAAAGTTAAAGTAACTTATCTCATACTTTTCACATCCTAAAAATCTTCTACTATGTTCCAATTTATCCATGATGTTCTCACTACGATTGTATTTTTGCAGTGGCATTTCATTGACATTTTGGAAGATAGAGATCTCCTTGTTTCTTCCATTCTACTCACTAACCTCTCTCTTCTTTTTTTTTTTTTTTTTTTGGGGTGCTAAGGCATCTTAGGATGGCTCTAATCCACGCACAATAGCAACAATAGGGAGGAAGGGATAAAAACCCTAAATAAGCCGTTGGGGAAAGTGTGGGAAATCATTTGATCTTCTAATCATCATAGAAATTACGTGTTTAACTCGTGCTCTATTTTATCAAACTTTGTCGTAGCTAGTGTCGAAAAGACCATAAATTTGACTCGATTTTATATTAAGGACTTAAAATGTTATGATAAATCAAAAGGGACTAATGCCGTCAAGAAAAAAAATATTAGAGATTAATATGGTGATTTATCTATTTAAAATATATAATATATTTTTTTAGATATAAAAGTGGCACTATTATTTTCTTTTAAGTGTCTTAAAAACTTAAAGAGTTTAAAACTTTAATAAATATCAAGTAAAATATTTTTTAAAAAAGACAAAAAATTAGTAAAATAATGTTAAATTAAAAAAGAAGAAGTAGAGAAATAAAAAAAAAACTTGCTTTTGTGAGAAATAAATAAATCCACTTTTCCTCTTACTTATGTTCCTATCTGCTCCCAACTTGAATCATTCCACGTCCATTGTACACAATTATAATATATTGATATCTTATGAGTAATATTAGATAAAATTTGAATTTAAAATATTTCATATTATGTATCACAATATAAAGAAAAATTATTAAATACAAGATAATTTTACTGATATATGATACTTTTTTATAATTTTAATATTTTATAATATTTAATATTTTTTTAAAATTAAAAAATAAAAAACAAAAAATTTTAAAAATAAAATAAAAAAAATAATTTTAAAAACGGGGAAAAAGGGGTACCCCCCCAGTTTCTTTTTTTACTTTTTTTCTTTTTATTTTTGTTTATTTTTAATAAATATTATTTTATTAATTATTTATTTTTAAAATTTTATATTAAAATTTAAAATTATAAGTTAATTACTATAATTTAAAATTAATTTAAAATTTAATTATAATAAATTATAATTTTTAAGATTTAATTTTTTCTTAATTTTTAAAATTTTAAATACATAAAAAACTCAATATATAATTTAGATGAAATGTTAAATCTTAATCATCTATTAGACTTCACTCTATAATAATTATTAAAAAATAAATAAAATAAACTGTATAGTAAAAATTTTATATTATTACAAAGTGAAATCAAATTCAAATTCACTGTAAATATAGAAGAGGACCCCCGCTAGCTATAGGGTGCAGGCTCCGCCACTGGGCCACTTATGGAGACAAATAATATAATGCAGACTGCAGAATAGAAGAAATGTCTAAAATTGCTCCATTCCGAGAAGAAGGAAAGCGCAATAGGAGCATAACAAATACTACACTTTAGTCCATGAGTGATGTGTAGAAGAATAAAAGACAATACATTCATTTGCTTTTGTCCATCCAAATCACACACCTGAGGCTTTCACCTGCAATAAGTAACTCGAAGGCTTTGTTGATGTCTTCAAGACTGACCTCGTGCGTCACAAATTTATCCAACTCCAGCTCCTGAATACATACCATGATACCAGCGAGAAGTGAACATACAAAAGCAGAGAAACATATTACATGTCCGCGCAAAAATGATAATACCAACACACACATGTTCTCTATGACGAGCATTTCCTGGATAAGATAAGAGAGGACAGGATGAAAAGGAAGGCGATCTACCTTGTCCATGTAACGCTTGATGAGGATCGGAACATCTGATTTGGGCTTAAGGCCCCCATACAACGCTCCTGTGATGGTTTTCCCACTGTGAAGAACCTCAAATGAGTCGAAATTCAGCTGAGACCCGGGCTTGTCTACTCCTAGTACAATAGTCTTTCCCCATCCCTGAAAGTTCAGAATTCAAAAATAGTATATCTCTAACTTACGAGGGGAAAGCAAAATTGATTGTGAAGATCATTCAACTTGGTTATTCCATTCAACCCCGGGGAGGTTGTGAAACAACTATTATACAGTAATCTACTGGAAAGAAAAGTTCAAGTGGAGAAGTCTCCTAGATAATGCTATCAGCCATGTTAGAAATCAAAAGGGCACAGAACTGGTATATACAAACTTTCCATTTGGTGACTTAACTGGAAAATGCGAGGAACAATTAATCAACACTAGACTAAAATAGGATAACACGTTCCTATCCTCCTGCAGCCCTAGAACATAAAACAGCAGGTGATTCGCCAAAAATGAAAAGATCAGGATTCAGGAGCTCCTTTGGCCCGAGACATGTTAAGAAGGACACGGAAGTATATACCTTTCGGCAGCATGCATATGCTTCCTGCACCACTGATGCCATACCAACACACTCAAAGCAATAATCTGCTCCACCTCCAGTCATCTCATTGATCATCTACCAATTTATTTAATTCGCAAGACAGAGACAAGATGAGATTTTGAAGTAAACATGAAAAACAATACCCGACCATGGAATTCAGCAGATAATTCTCACTAAGACCAAACACACAACAGACTCATAGCAGTTATGTATGATAGTCTCTTGCAAGATATTATGTGTCTCCTTATTTAGTGACTTGGTCATATCTTTAACAGAAAACCACTAAGAACAAGAAAATAAAAAGAAAAGAGTATCAACTCTTGAATAATAGAATCTGTTACAACTGCAGACAGCTTTGAAGTGCAGAGTACAAAATTTGATGTCAAGTCAATTACCTGGCTAACAGATTTATCCCCACAGGTCTTGGAGTTTACAAATTCAGTAACTCCAAATTTTTTGGCTGTAGAAGCGTGGAAAGGAATCTTCAGATGTAAGTGATCAAATCTCAAAACATATAGTATCAAGGACTGCTGAAATAACAGTCCCCAGAAAAGTAACTGCAATTGGTAGGGATACAATTTCCTCGCAAGAGAAACAGTCACTCTTAAGTAATTGAAGTCAAGACAATCCAAATCTCAAAGGTTGCACAAAGAAACAACTCCTGGACAATTGAACTGGAAAAGAAAAACATATGCATCTACCTATTTCAAATTTGTCAGAGTTAATATCCACACCAATAATTCTTGTAGCGCCACAGAGTCGTGCTCCTTCTGCAACCTATAACACAAGCACACACATATTCTACCAGTTATGTTCACCAAACAAGCCCACTCATATCTATGTGAGAAGAACAGTCAAAAGTTCCAATTTTGTTGGCTACGAGGTCATACCGCTAATCCAATTGAACCCAATCCAAAAATAACAACACTAGATCCTGCTTCCACACTTGCTGTTCTCCAAGCAGCACCTACCCCTGAAAACTCAAACTGTATTAAATCATATACGTCAAAGAATTTGCAAGATACATATTCTTTGAGCACCTAAGCATCACCCAGAAGCACAACCACAGACCATGTTTATTAATCTGTAAGAAATGTAGGTTGAACAAACTCTACTCAGAGTACACTCTTTCCACAATGATTGCCTAATTAAACATCATAATAAATTAACACCTAATAACTTACAGTTTGAATCTTATATCTTGAATATGCAGTACCCAGAAGGTAGGTTCTACTAGAAACATAAAATGGAAACTTTGTCATTCAGTTAAACAGAAAGCAAAATACCTTATACTTTTTGTTGCTATCCTTAGATTTGTGTCCTTTTATATCTTTTGTCTTCTCTGCCAATTCCTGGACAAATTATTATGTTCATTTTCTTTTAGGATATCTAGGTTCAAATATCCTCAAATGTGTGTAAAGGAATTTGGACAGTATCTTGGGCAAGCAGAAGCAGTAATTGTTTCCACATTAGAAACTTAAAAGGTAGAACTGTAATTACCAGTTGACACTCCACAGCTTAGAAGGCATGCCCTGTTTGGAGGAATGCTAGGATCAATTTTTACCACATTAGCTACATCTACCACTGTATATTCACTGAAACTCGATATCCAAAGGAAATGATATATATTCTCTCCCTTGAGGTCAGTGAATCTGCTTGTCCCATCTCTAGGCATCGATGAAGAGACGTGAAAAGGGAATTTTGAACACAGGTTGCTCTTCCTTGATTTACAGTCCATGCACTCTGCACAGTCAGACAAGAATACTGGAATAACCATGTCACCGGTTGCTAGCTCATGAACATCATCTCCAATACTTTCAACAACCCTGAGTGCATAAGCATAAAATAGTTAGAGAGCAAGCAATCACACTACTTTAGAAATTTGAAGTTGAATTTAAGGAGATAAAGGATTACTCTGTTCTGATGTATTTTATATTAATATGACAATAAGTAAACAATAAGTAACGGACAATTTTATTTACCAAAATATAAGAAAATAAAAAACAAGAACTTTTGGTAAAGTGAATTCAGAATAAGCGTCATACCTTACATTCAACTGGCTTTAGCCAATTAGGATATACAGGCAACCTTGTGTTTGTAGAAACTAATAATCTACCACAGTTTGTTCCTAAAATTTCCAACACAGGATAGTGACACGACTACAGCTAGGGTTTCACTCCAAAACACCTATTTGGCCTGATACGAGCACAGCTAGGATTTCTCTCAAAAATACCTATTCGGCCAAGTTCACCTACAAGCCTTCAACCTCTCGGAGATAAGGCCTTGGTTCTCTATCATTTGGTCATTTGGTAGCTCCAATTGAGGTTACTATCTTTTATTTTCTTGTTTTTCATTTCATTGCTTAATTTCTCTTTCATTTTCATTACTTGTTTTGGCGTTTATTGCATAATTAAGAAAATCAAAAAAAATTTTGAGTTTTCTTGTGTTTCTTGTGTTCTTGAGTGTTGAGTAATCCTACTTCTTGTTGAATTGGTGATTGTCTTGTGGTAGTTGCTCAATTCTAGCTCTTGAAAGAAAAAAAAAAAGAAAGAAAAAGGAAATCTACAAGTAAATGCTAGAAAAACTAGGCTTTCTACATATGCATCGTCTAAAACAATGAATTTTATCAGCTGTAGCAAAGAAAGAAACTTCATAGAAGTCGAAATATGAAGAAATAAATAATATGCCTAGCTACTTTTTCTATGGATAAAAAAAATGATCTAATTGATAGAGAGAAGCATTGTAAAGATCAATTAGCAAAGTTTTGGAAATGAGACAATCTTTTTACTGCAAATTTTTAAGCTGTTTTCTTTCACTCATATAACTACCCGCTTTAGTTCATCAACCCAAATGATGACTAAAAAAAATATTTAGCTAACCCTCTTCTTAAAAATTAAAAAGAAAAGAACTAGGAAAAATTTGTATTTCACTGACTCACACGTAGAAATATTGACAATACACATGCTCGTATTTCATAACTAATTGATTGAGCAGCAGCTCATTATTCAAATTCATAAACAAATACAAATAAAAAATAAAATAAAAATAAATAAGTAAAAAAAATGTTGATTATATCAAATTTCGAGTCACCAAAAATTTTAGTTCATCATGGGTAGGGATACTATTGTTGAGGTAATAGCCTCTACACAAAATGTTGAAATGGATAAAAAAAGAGTGGTTCGAATAATAGCTGCTAATATTACCGAAAATATTGTCAAAATACTTTTAGGAGAAGGCTTTATAAAAAACGTAAGAAAACATCGGAAAAACAACAAATATTTTTTGGTTTTAACACTACAACATAGAAGGAATAGGAAAAGGCCCTAGAGGTTATAATTGAGTGCATTGAAGATGTTCGATAAAATGCCTTTTAGAATGTTTATTCAATATAGTGGGACTATTCTTTGTGTTTGTTGTTTTAACCTCTTCGTGATAGTGTTTATATCCTTTCCTTAGTGAATTCTGTATTTCTTAGTGTATCCCTTGTGCTATCTTTAATAGTGCTCCTAGTGTTTTCTAGTGTTCCTAGTGCTTTTACTTTGTGTTTTGTTTGTGTGTCTTGTTCTTGTTTGAGCTATATTTCCATAACTTCTAGAATTGTCCATCTTAGCCTCTTCATATCTTGTGGGAGCATTCTTATTCATATTTGTCGTTGAATTTCCTTGATTCTTGAATTCCTAGTCTTGTGATCTTTCCTTGAGTTGAGTTTAAATACTTGTGTTGGTTGAGACCATTGGTTGCTATTCTTGAGAGATTGAAAGTGGCAAAAGGCAAAAGGGTGAGCATATATTTAAAAAAGCCGTAACAGAATAAACACAAGTGGGAAGAAAATGGTTAGGGAGAGTATTCAAGAGTTGGCCATCATGATGAGATCTCTTCTTCAACGAATGTACCTTGAAAAATGACTTGGAGAATGGTGCTTCTCTACAAAAAAACTCATGTCTTTTATACTCTTTATGGTGTGAGGGATGAAAAATGTCTCATGATGATAGATGGCAGGAGTTGTGCAAACCTTGTGAGCTCCTATGTTGTTGAGAAGTTGGGGATAAGGCATATAAGACATCCAAAACCTTATAAGCTTCAATGGGTGAATGAGTGTGGGGAGATAAAAGTGAATAAGCAAGCTAGTATACTATTCTCTATTGGGGATTACAAGGTGCTTGTGATATATTGCCTATGCATGTACGGAATCTTTTGTTGGGAAGACCTTGGCCATTTGATAGGAAGGTGATGCATGATGGGTACCACAACACTTACTCTTTTGAGATGGGCAAAAGAATACACACCCTTTTACCTATTTCTCCAAAGATAGTGAGTGAGGATTTAGGAATTTAGAGGAAGGCATTGCTTTGGACAAGAGGAAGAGGGAGCAAAAGAAAAAAGATAAAGAGTGTTGAGGGAGAAAAGAGCCCAAGTGGCCAAAGTGAGATGGGGAAAATGGGTAAGAAAGGCAAGAAAAGGGAAGAAAATGTGAAAGATAATGAGATGAGTGAGGGTAAGAAGAAAAGGAGAAGGAGAAGAAAGAGGGTAAGAAATGAGGAGGAAAGTAGTGAGACCCCTTGTGGTAATGAAGAAAGTGCCCACGAAGGGAATCATGAATGAGAGTTGAGGAGGAGAAGCTTGGAGAGCACCCTTGTACTAGTGGAGAAATCTAGAAGGGTGATCCCAAGAGGGTGGAAAAGGAGGAGGAGCTTTCAACCTCTTGGAGATAATTTCTTGGTTCTCTATCATTGCAACTTTGCGTTAGGTTTTTTTCCTTTTGTGAAATGATGTTGAATCTCTCATGATAAGTGATCAAGAGCTAATCTTCCTTGTGTTTGAACACTCTATTTCATGAGTTCTTGTTTGATTTATCACAAGAATTCTAGAAAGATTCCTCAATCTCCATCAAATGGGTCTTGAATTTCCTAGTTAAATTCTTGGTTCTTTGTTAGGAATTGTTGTCGGAATCTCTTCTCCTAGTGTTGAGATCCTATTACCTTATTGAAATAGGGTTCAATTCCTAGCTAGAAGTGGGTTAGAGAATTGGGCAAAATCTAGAGTTTTACCGAATAACACCCATTTGGCCAAATTCACGCCTACAACTAGGGGTGTAAACGGGTCCGGAATACCTCGTCCCGGATTCGAACCCGATTAACTATTATTGGTACCGAACCCGACCCGATTACTCGACAGGTCCAAATAGGATAGACCCATACCCTACCCTATATGGTCTCGGGTCAGGTCCGGATAGACCCCGATAATATATTTTAATATAAATTTATAGATAATTAACCGTTGGATCAAACACATCTAATGGTTATAAAAAATTTAAGTATATAAAATATTTACTATTCAAAATTTAATCGGATAATCAGGTCCAGAAGTTTGTGGACCGTACCCGTACCCATTTAGAAGATGTATTATCGGGCTCGGGTAAGCGAGTATGGATGTTGTCCCAGACCCGAGATTATCGAGCCGGGTCCAGGCCGGATCCGGGTAATACCCGACCCATTAACAGCCCTACCTACAACTAGGATTGTCAATTGGGTCGGACTAGCCCGAGCCCTGCTCGTTCAGCTCGTTTAATTGTGGGTCAGGCTGATCTTTTTAGCCCGAATAATATTTCAGGCTGAGCTCAGGTTGAGGTAAGCTCAGCCCGATTTCAGCCCGACCTGTAAAAATATGTATACATAAATATATATATATATATATATATATATATATATACATATATTTTTTTATAATAATAATATTATTATATTATTAAAAAATATTATTATTATATAAAAAATTTTAAAAAATCAAGTTCGAGCCAAGTCCGGACTCACATTTTTCCAACCTGATGTTAATCGGGCCAAGCTCGAACTTAACAAAACCCGACTCACTGATAACCTACCTACAATCTCTTGAAGATAAGGTCTTGCTTCTCTGTCAGATAGGTATCACGAGACAATGTTAAAGGAATCCAACCAACAACACACGATGTTCAAATAATGCCAAAAGGCCAACCATACACCTAATTATTACCAGAAGAAGACAATGTTTTTTATTCACTCAGAAAATGTAGTAACCTTTCTAACGGTGAACAATATTAACAAATTAAGAGGACAGGTTACTTCGCCTCGTACGATAAGTCAACTCATGCATTTTCTTGCACGTCACCCTCAAATTCGCTATCTAACTGTGACCTTGTTGGCCATCCTTCCGTATCGCTGAGTGACCCCTCTAAGCAGTTTAGAGACTTCGAAACTCACCCGCGTACTTTGTACTGTGGTCAGGGGTAATTAGAGAACCCCCCCCACCCCCCTTCTCCCCACGTACTCTGTACCAGGGGTGTGATGGTTAATTGTTTTTGCCAGAAAGAAAATGCATCCATGAAAGCATCTTTGCAGACATTTATTTAGGTGAAAGGTTCCATCCAAAACCATTTGGCGATTAGTATAACTTGTGGCCGGAAAGTCAAAAACTAATCATGCTACGATGCAGGATAAATGGTCATTTCACTGGAAAAAACTTTAACATCAGGGTAAAACAATTGTAAAATTTCCCAAGTTCCTGCAAAAATGAGATACCGACTTCCGGTTCTACGGATGAGGTCATTGCCCAGACCAAGAAGCGTAAGTCTAGATATACAGAAACAAAATAGACGGACAAGAAAAGAAAGTAAAAGAAACTTACCCAACGGCTTCATGACCCATAATTCTTGGAAAGCAACCGGGAGGTACCTCCAAAGAACAAAAGTATCAGCGTCAAAAAAGATTAGAAATGCAATTGGCAGTGCAGTAGAATCCAGTATGTACAGCAAGACTCTTACTTTCAGTCTCCAGAAAGTGATATCGCTGAAACAAAGAGAAGTACATATGATTTTAATACGAATTTCGTGTGCTTTAGGAGGTGCCACAATCACCTCCTCAATCACCAGAGGCTCCCCTGCCTCTCTTGCCACCGCAGCTGCGCCGCCATTTTCACACAAACCACCAAGCGTTTGTGAGTATTCAACAACACCGAAACCGTTGACCAACCAAAACCCAAATCACACGTTTGACGTTTGCAGTTCAGAGACAGTATTTTTACCTCTACATTTGATGGGTTTGCCAGCAGTTGCGCCCATGACAGCACCGCTCTCAGCCATTGCCCCACTACTCTGAGTTGCAGAAGAACAGAGGTTTGCTTCTCGCTCGGCTATCGCTCGGCTATTTATTGGGTGGACTTGAATATAATTAGAATTTGATATTTTTTATATTAAATTTTATAAAAATAAATTATTTATATAAAAATTAATAAAATTTGAAAATAAAAAATTTTATATTAAATTTTATAATTAACCCAATTCAAATACACCGTAATTTTATTGCGCAGGCGCCCGGCTGCTGAAGTAGGAATTTCTCATCTTTGTTGGAATTTCTAGGATGTTTGTGTCATTAGATTAATTAGACGGATGCTCATTGAAAGTATATCAGATGCCGGTATTCATGAATCGGGAGGTTAAAGACGACGGGATTTTATTTATTTTTAAATTCCCTGCAATTCCAAGTCACCATATAAATAGGATATTTGATCTGGATATCATGTCTCTGTGACTTTGTGGAAACTTTTGAGTGGTTGGCTGCACCACGCACCACGTAAACAAGGCTGACGTGGTGCAGCAGATGCGTGCAAGATTTTCTGCAACACATTGGACTTCTGAGATGAGCAGGTTGGAGAAACGGTCCGTGGAACTGTTTGCCCAATAGAAGGACATTTGATGTAGAGATAATTACCTGATTCCTATCTTCATCCCGATTGATTTTTCTTGTCCTTTGATCTTTACTTTCATCTTTCTTTTCCTTTTTCCTTTTTTTCTTTTTTTTTTAACTATCCATTTTTTTGCTGGGTAGCCAAATTTGTCCTTATCTATTGAGAAGAGACAAGGTGCAAATATTTTTGTCTATATAATTAAAAATTAAATCAGGATAAATTCTTTGTGAATATCTCGCCAAAAATAAGATTTATATGTAAAACTATTAAAATATCCACATCAAATATTATTAGTTTTATATAATTAGTTTAGTTTACTATCTATGGTTAGATAGATTCTGTATTAGAATTGAGAAGCAACTATTGATTTTAAGAGGGCAATCTTTTTTTATTAAATTTGTTATTTTAGTTTGGTTAGTTATTGATTTAAGGACTATATTGGAAAGTTAAATTTTTTAGTTTCTCCTATTCTATATAAACCTTTGAGATGCAAAAGGTGTGAAAAGCTCTTCTAAGAGATGTCAAAAAGAAATATCTTATTAAAATTATGTATTTAATTTTTTATTATTTTAAATAAATCTTTACCTAGTCCTCTTTTATTACCCAGTAAAAAAGAATACGATTTTACATTATATAGACTTACCAAGTAATAGATATAGGTTTGATATCTTTAAAAACTTAATAGACTTAGGTTCCAAACCCATTAAAACTCATTTACATGCCTACTAGGATATGTAGCTTGATTTGCCAGTACTTTTCTTTGAATTTCGTTGCCCTTGGTCCTTTTGTAATTTTGTTAATAAAATCTTTTTGTAATTTCTATTCGCCCTAGTTCTCACGATTTTCCCAAGTCATTCATTAATATGAGAGAAAATTACACCACTATTGTTAAGGTTGCTCAAAACTACAAAATAAGCCTCATCTTTTGGAAAACTACATATTTATTCTTCAAACTGTTTGAAAAATTATAAATGTATTATTTAATTTACAGAGTTATATAATATTTTTATCTTTATCTTCAATCAACTAATAATTGATTGATGAATTTTCATAAAATTAACATAAACGATTAAATTTGCTATTCCATAATTTGTGAAAAGCTATTATATCATGTATACTATATCTTTATTTATTAAAATAACTTCATACTTTATAAAATTTATCTAATTTTGTGAAAGTATAATATTAAAGATACGCTTCAAATTTTATATAGACACAAAAAGATACATAAATATTTTATTAAGATAACAACATAATATAATAAATAAATAATTTTTATAAATTTAAGAGAAGTAATTTTGAACACTTAAATAATTAGTTAATTCATGATAAGGATTAAAATGTTATATACTTTAGGAATTAAAGGGTAAATCTGTAATTTTTAGATAGTTATAGGGGTAAATATATAATTTAATTGAATAAGTAGGTTTATTTTATAATTTAGACAAATCTCAAAGGTAAATATGTAATTATTCCTTAATCTAATGAATGAAATAATGTTATTCCTAAACATTTCAAGAAAGTATTTTTGATTTGTCGAGATTTAAACTAAAATTTAGTACAAACAATCTGAGTACAAGCTTTAACACAGACTCCATCCGAAAGAACACTAAAACTTATCTAAACTAATATAAAAATTTGACCCTTAGCAATATTCAAGTTCCTGTTTAAAATAAGCTCCAATCATCAACAAAAATTAAAAAGCAAAAATCTCGAGCCATCAATGAGGCAAATCAGTGTATTTGATTTGGTTTCATATTAAAACTTAATACAATTTTTTAATTTTTGCGTTTACTCTCTTTTTCACCATTTTGGATCTTCTGTAATATTCTCTATGATATTTTTAATTATTGTATTTAATATTGAAGGCTTATCTTTTTAGAGTTTATGATTTATCTTATTTAGTTTAGTATATGTAAATAAAATTTTTTATAATTAAGAGTATTATAAAGTATTATACAATAATATCACAAAGGATCCAAATCACATTTTCACAAAAAATTTATCAAATATAAAGAATCTCAAATTCAAACTTTATTGAATGTTACCAGACTTAATAAATACAACTCTTTTTTATATTTGCAACCTCCCTCTATCTTTTTTTTTTTTTTTCGTCGGGCTCTAGGGGGTTGCATGCAATGCCCATGTTTTTGGAAGTTGCAATTCTTCCCTCGAGAGTGCTCTCGAGGATAGGAAAAAGGGAAAGAGAAAAAAATAAAGAAAGCAAAATGCGAGGAGAAGGAGCTGCAAATATAGAAAAGGAGGTTGCAAATTAATGCCCAGCTTACCCTTCAAGCTCTCTCACCTACTTCTATGTTAAAAACTCCATCGGGCCGTGCTAAACTTCAACTCAAATAATGAGATTTAAATTAAGAAAGTTAGTTATGAAAATTTTGAAGAGAAAGTAAATAATGAGATTTTTTTTTTACATCTGCTAATAATGAGAATTTAGGAGAAAAAAGTTTCACGGATTTAGAGAGAAAAAAAATGAAAACGGTCAACTTGGGTTAAACCTGGACTGATTTGAGCAAAAGCCCCAAAAGGAAGAAAATATTGATCGATTACCGTCGAGGTCAAAGTCAGCAACAGTTTACAATATCTTAAAAGAAAATTAAAAAATCAGTAAGTTGAGTTCTTAAATTACTTTATTTATTTTACGATTTGTGTTTAGTATCTGAATTATTTTTTTTTGTTTTTATAATTTTCTTAATTCTTTAATTCTTTTAGAAAATTATTATTATTAAAAAAGGACGGAGAGTGAGTCTCTAGATCGTTCTGGAAGAATTTGGCAATACCCCTTGCCAAAGATTCAGCAAGGCGGTGCATCTCTTCATTCTTTTCCATCCCATTTCTCAAATCTGTAATCGCTTGATTTTCCCTCTTTCTTGAATCGCATTATATCATATCTGTTCTCCCGGTTTAAATTTCTTCTCTATCTTCTCTTCTTTTCTTCGGACGATCGCACCAATTTTTGCAGCTTCTTTAGATTGCAACACTCGGTACGAATCGATTTTGCTATTTCTGTATCCCTTTTTGTGCGTATTTATTTATACTCTTAAACTGAATATTGTCGAAGTTCAAGCACTTCAAACCCTAGCGTTGTATATCTGTATTTTCTTTGAGCATCTTTTGAGAATAATGCTTTATCAACTGCGCTATTTTTGTGGATTCTAATATCGAGGAGGGAGATAAGGCACCATTTCTACTGGGTAAAACACGAGGTTTAGTTATTATATTATGGTTTTAAAACTTGCATGATTATTGCGGCCTTGGTATCGATTTTTCTCTTCTCCTTGTGGTTTTTCTGGGGTTAAAATGTGGAGTGCTGACCAAGCTGTACACCTATTCGGAGCCAGTTCTATTAAAAACTTCTCCATTCAAGTCGCCAATGAGATCGGATTTTAACTGATTAGGTTTGTCGTTTGTAGGTAGTGTTTAGTTCTCAGTTCCATGGCAGATCAGCATCCGCATGGAGGTTCAAGCACAAGTGACGTTTCCGCTGGCAGTTCTGCATCAACATTGGAGCTCAATCTCAAGACTCTGGATTCTCAAATTTATGGCTTTAGTGCAGACAAGAATGTACTTTTTTGTTTCTCTTAATCATAGTTGGAAATTAGGCAAAAAGAATTTTGTGTTTCTATTTTTATATTCTCTTGTTATAATATATTAGACCCTTCCCGAACCTTCCCATGCTTTATGTAATTTTCATAAATAGAATTGGCTGGCTGCACATTATATTGTCATAAGCCACAGCACATGCTTCTAGGAATTTATTTAAGTTAGACCCTTCCCGAACCTTCCCATGCTTTATGTAATTTTCATAAATAGAATTGGCTGGCTGCACATTATATTGTCATAAGCCACAGCACATGCTTCTAGGAATTTATTTAAGTTAGACCCTTCCCGAACCTTCCCATGCTTTATGTAATTTTCATAAATAGAATTGGCTGGCTGCACATTATATTGTCATAAGCCACAGCACATGCTTCTAGGAATTTATTTAAGTTCATCTTGATAGCAGTTTAAAACTGAAGTTAAAGTGCAGTCTCTGAACAGACAGTTTTAATACCGATATCCACTATATTTTCCTAGTTTTTTCAGTTTCTTCACTCATTTTAAGATAGAAGCCCTTGTTTATTGGCTAATGCATCTCACATTTCAATGTTCTGCAGATGCCGGTTTCAACTTTTAAGGAGAAAATTGCCAGTGAAATTGGTGTTCCCGTGGAGCAGCAACGTCTTATCTTCAGGGGCAAGGTCTTGAAGGATGACCACCTTCTTTCTGAATATCGTATCCTGCCTCGGGGTTACTCTTGATGCCTATGCAAAGAATAAAATATGAATGTGTACTTATTTATATTAAGGGATAAAGTTGAAAGGATATATGAATTTGGCCATTTTAGAATTTTCAAAAATATTTTGTGTGTTACCATTTAAAGTTAATTTTCTGCTTTGTATTGCCATCAACTCATCTGAAACCATTCAGATTCTGATTAGCTGGAAGTTGATTGACAAGCAGTTGATATGTGTTTCTCAACCTTTAATTTCACAAGCTTAATTGGTTTTTTATATTTTTAATATTTTTGATAAAGTGTCTTTATCAAATAATAGTAATGTCAGATCTATTAACTTTATCAAGGGTTGGCGTCTTGTCAATTAGTATTTGAGAAAAATTTTGTCTTCAAATGGTTTTGAGTGGTGCAATTCATCTGGATTCAATTATTCTCAACCCTCAGATCTTCTCACATGCTTTCTTGAGATCACTGCTTCATGAAGAGCCCGATATATATGCTTTTTGAACCATTGTCTTGTTTCTGTAATTCTTTTCGTGCCATATATATATAAAGGCCCTGCAACTGGACATTGTGGATGTTAATCCTTTTTTATCCTAGACAGTTGTATGTTGAGGAATTTTTCCTATGATGTGTGGTTTCATTGAAAACCTTGACTCTCTATAGATTTGGAAAATGGAGATACTTTGCATTTAGTAGTGAGACAGGCATCTCAACCCCCTTCTTCATCCAGTTCCAGCGCTGGGGAGACACACACGAATAATAGTGGGAGAGGTGGTAATTATTTAAATTACTTGTTTGCAACTTCTGAACTTTTCTTTTTCTTAGCTTTTCAGTAGTTTTCAACAGTATCATGTTGTTCAGCTTTCCACCTTCTGTTCTACCTTTCAGGGCAAGAGCCAGGTAATGGGGTTCCCCGTAATCGTGTGGGGCAGATTTCACATAGTGTGGTTTTAGGAACTTTTAATGTTGGTGAACAAGGGGATGCCGTTGTTCCAGATTTAGGTCGGGTAAGTTTTCTGTTAATTCAAAAGTTTCACATTAGAGCTACCTTGATTCTTTTAGGTCAATTAGTAAATTTTTATGTGGATTGGTCCTTAGTGTGGATTACTCTTTACTCTTATTGCCTGGCTTTCCAGGTTATTGGTGCAGTTCTGAACTCTATAGGAATTGGGAATCAGAATGGTGCTCAGCCTGGTGTGCAGGTGTTTTAACTCTATAGTTATGTTTTGCATTCTGAGCTTGTTCAGTTTTATGTGCGTCGCTTGGTATTTACATAGAATCATACCAAGCATACATTCTGAATCTATATATGTACCTCTAGTGATCATATTACTGTTTTATGTTAACTCTCATCTGAAGTGGGAGAATCATGACTTGAAGTCCTGTTGTAGAAGTTATGTTGTAGGCATTCAAATGCCATCTAAAACTATAGCATCTTAGCTGCAGCTACTACCCAAGAGAGACAAGTATTGGTTTGTTTTTACACCTCTCAAAAATAGAACTTCTTAATCCTTCATTCTACTTCCTTGAACCATTATCTCTTTGCTTAAGTTTTCTATTGCATTTTGTCTAAATTGAATTTTCTAATGGGTCCCTGATTTGCTTCTTTTCAATTAAATTGTTTGGTTTGGTATCTTAAAGTTGCTGAATATTCTTGTCACTACGTAGTTGTGGCATATGCTTATTTAGATGTGTTATGATGGATGACAGCCTGGAGGATCTCTCCTTGTGCTTTCAGACGTTAGTTTTAGCCTTCATATTGTAATTTAAGCTAAGTATCTTGATTTCTATACGAGAAAAGAATAATGAATCTGCAGCTTAGGGATTTCTTCTGTGAATATTAGGCTTTTGATTGGATTGCCTAAGCCTTCATATTGTAATTTAAGCTAAATATCTTGATTTCTACACGAGAAAAGAATAATGAATCTGCAACTTAGGGATTTCTTCTGTGAATATTAGGCTTTTGATTGGATTGCCTAATCGCTTGAACAGTTTCAAGTTGCATGATTTTCTAATGTTTATGTATTTTCTGACATCATGTTATATATTTAATTTTGTCAAGTATTTTGCATTTGTCAACCTTCACATGCAACTTATTTTAAGTCACAGTGCTACTGATGTTTACTATTCGATAGAACTGCATTTAGTTCAAGCCTTGTCTTTTCTTAGAACTATTTTTCTTCCACTTACTCTCTTTTTCCACTAAATTTTATTGTTTAGAAATTTGATGCAAACAAAAGCTCCTATCCATTTTTAAGTAGCATGTAAATGGATAGAGAAAACACCCCATTGCGGAGCATGTGACAAGTACTAGTTCCACTTAGGCTACAGAGCTATGAATGTTTCAATCCTGTAGAGATATAAATGAAATCAAACATGCCCTCATAGAAACATTGCGTACATTTTCATTCCTATTCTACCATGAAAAAAATAATGTGCTAGCAAACTAATTATTTCCATGTATCTTCATTATCCTTTTAGAGATGTCTTCTTGTATTCTTGAATGGGGTATGCATACTGCAATGTGAGACGTGAGGGCTGTAGTTCTCTTACATTACCAGCATTTGCCAATGTTTGTTTCTAACTGCCCCCTGTTGAAGTATAATTGGTCACTGAGTAGTTGGTCTATCTGTATATAGTTCAATGCTCAAGTTCAGCCCCCTCAAAGAAGTGGAGCAGAAGGAACAGGGAATGATGCTGGCCCCCAAAGCCAGGCAGTAAACCTGTCACAGCCTGGGCAACCATTTTCCGGACAATCTTTGCCTCAAGTTGTGCAAATTCCCCTTGGTGCTGCTATTGCAATTCCATCCCTCAACATGGTATGTTGCAATGAAATCCGTTGCAGTAGATTCTAGGTTTGCTGATTTTGTTAAATTTTAATGCATTTTTCTTCGTCTATGTGATAGCCAATTCCTGATTCTTTGATCACGCTTTCCGAGTTTATGAACCGCATGGAGCTGGCATTGGCACAGCATGGTGATCACTCTGCCATCTTTGCCTCCTGAATCCGATTATTATGCTTAAATTGAATTTCAAATAATGCTACCCCTACTTAATTCAGGTAATCAATCAACACAGCCACCTCCTGTAGCTGTTGATCCACCTACCACAGAACTGCCAACAAGTTCTCGTGGTGTTCCAACGCCTGAGGCACTTCGCATTGTACTGCAACAAGCCCAACGTCTTCTTGGTGGTTCTGTTGCTGAGTCATTATCCGTATGCCCTCTTTCTAGCTCTTATTGCTTCTGCTTTCTAATATGATTTTGTGCTTTATTCTCCCCTTTGCTGCACACTTTTGCTTTTCACGGTCATAGCATATCGGTTTCTGTGTTTAGCATCAGGAATAATATATTATGAATGTTTTGGATGAGTGTAGTCTTTTCTGTAAGTATTACTTCAATACTACTTGAGTTAGTGAAACAACATCCCTTATGCTTCTGCATTTCGTAGCTTTCAGTAAATAGTTGATGCACTCAAAATTGCAGATTTCAGGGTAAAGTGCATAGGTTAACCTAGTGTTTTCTAGCTGATGGAAAAATTTTCGTCAGGAACAGTTTGCCATTGTTACATCATTTGTTGTTTTATTTGTTCAGAACTTATACTGAATGCTAGTTGATATAATATCGGCTATGGATGATTAAAATTTTGCATTTCTTGCTTCCAGTTATCACTTTTGGATATAAAATTATGGTTGCAGTGATGTTTGTCTTTTTTACCTGAATTCATCCAATGGTTGCTGCTGTTGTACACTATTCACACCAGTAAACTTTTCTTTTTGTTTTATTTCCCCCCTTTCTTGCTGCTGAAGTTCATGCTTTTATGCGTACATGTTGATCCATAAACTTGGAAACCAGTCATTCAGAAATATAGTGGATGGGTTCTTGCTGTGGATGTTGGAGCGGGGGAATTATCTATTAAAATGAAAATATTTGGGAGTTAGATGTGTATCCATGCTATTGTAACTGAGGATCGCACCTTTAGGCATGATCCAAGCTGTTCTAGAAAAATGCTGTTACCCATCTGATGGGACATCCTAAGGTTCAACTGAAGTTTACATGTATTACGTATGCCTATGAGGGTGGGCAAGATGGGAAGGGGGAAACAGTTTCAATCAACTTTATTTGGGTCCTAGTAAGTAATTTTTGGATGCCTGTGGTTACCTGAATTTTGGACATTAATCGTTTTCAGATTTTCATTCATATCCATTTTAATCGGGCACTAGGTTTGGTAGATTATTTCTTTTCTCAGTTTTGGTTTTAAAGGAATTCTGTGATACCAGTCTGTAACTGTTATTGATTCTAAGTGAGAGTTTAGCATTACTTCAGCCAGTGTTCGGTTGTAATTGTAGTTTCATAAGCCCTGCTTATTGGTGGATCATTATTCTTTTTTGTTTTTTCTTCTCGAGTGTGGGGAAGTGTAGGAGAGAGAAATTTTGCAGTCAGGAAATGAGATATTATTTAACTTATGAAGAATGTAGATGCGCACGCATTGAGTCTATTCCCTACAGATATATATTGTTACCAATATTAGTTTCGTTAAGGGCTTAAATCCATATGTAATTGGAAATAAATATCTATGCCTTTTTGTTGCATATGGACAATTGATAAGAGTTTTTTCACTGCTCATTTGCATTTTTGGGTTCCTCAAATTTGCTGTTTTCATGAGCCTATTCTTTTTCATTTCACTGTCTGCACAAAATTGGTGGCATCTCTTGTTTCAACATTTCATCAACTTGGCTTCTCATGTTTTAACTGTACTATTTTTAATTGGAAAATCATAATACATAACCATGTAATTGTGGAAATTCATGTTGGTAATATCTGATAGTAAAATGTGTGGATTTATTTTATTTTTGTTATATGACAATGTTTTCCCCCTTTGTGGACTGCATTTATTCCCCTAATTTTCTGTTGTTTGTAATCTGCTGCAACCATGTAGCGCATTGCAGGATGCTTGGAGCAGGATGCAGGTTCTAGTGATCCTGCAGTGAGGGGACAGATTCAGACTGAAACAATCCAAGTTGGTCTTGCTATGCAAAATTTAGGTCCTCTTCTTTTGGAGCTTGGGAGAACAATGTTAACCCTGCGTATGGGACAATCTCCGGCATGTTTTTTGTTTTTGTTTTTGTTGTTTTTTTTGGTTCCATCTCTGATCTATACTCTCAAAATTGCAAGTAATTAACAATTTATGAGCGCCTTGCAGGCTGAATCTTCTGTAAATGCTGGGCCAGCAGTTTACATATCTCCTTCTGGGCCTAATCCCATTATGGTTCAGGTATGATGAAGAATATTACATTTTTCATATTGTTGGATCTGGTCATTTTTTAATTTTAATTGCTGATGTGATTTGAAAGTATGAAGTGTAATAATATAGGTATGTATTCACTCCCTTCTCATACCCAGGGAAAAAGAAAAACACGGAAGCGTTTATTTGACTTTGAAATCCAGTGGAGTTGTAACCCCCTTTTTTTTCAAAAAAATATTTTGCCTTCAAAATAATTATTCTCTTCCAGAATTTTTGTGCCAAGCATAGATATTCTATATGTCATGGTTCATGCTCTCTAAGAATTGTCTGGAGGATTCATTTAAGCAGTTCATGCTCTCTAAGAATTGTCTGGAGGATTCATTTAAGCAGCACATGGCCTCTAAAGCTGCTCTGTGTTGACTGCTTTAGTCATCTGTTGCCTTTCTTTTGTATTGCAGCCTTCTCCTCCTCAAGCCAGTTCCCTTTTTGGCAGCCCTCCTGCTAATCCATCCAACCCTGGGGCTTTTGGTCCTGTTGGGACTGGGAACATTCCAAGACATGTAAATATTCATATACATGCAGGTGCGGAATTGTTAGTAGGTTTTCCTGTTCTTTTTCTTAATTTATCTACTTTATTTGACTTGCCAAGATATCTATCTCCAATCAGGGGCATCTATGACACCATTTGTTTCTGGGGTCGGAGCCAGGACAACAGGTGGAGAAGGACTGCAAGGGGAACCAGCTACTGGAACAGTTGCTGGTGATTCTGGCCAATCACGAGCTCAGCCTGTGAGAAATGTTGTTGCAACAGCTGTTCCATCTCGACCGGCTGTTATTGCTGTCTCTGGTAGTCTGGAGCCTACTATCGGTGTTTCACAGCCTCCATCGGAGTCTTTTCCCATATCTGCTGTAATATCTGAAGTCAACACGCAGATTAGGAATATTGTTGACAACATGCGGAATGAACACCAATCCTTGACAGGTGTGTCATCTGCGATTGTGGAATTAATAATTGATACAGTGCTAAAGTGCTTTACATTTGAAGTTGGACAATCAGTGATTGAATGATAAAATAGATATTTACTTCACTTGTTTTTCCATTTTCCCTCCCTTAATGGTTGTCTAAAATATCTGAAGGGCAATCAGAGAGCTCAAGTGTTCATGGGCGACCCATTGGTACCGTTGATGGAAGCAATGATAGGAGCAGCCTCCCTAGTACCTCACCTAGTAATGTAGGTGTTGAGATGAGTGAACCTTTACCTGGCTTTTCTAAGATGGAAGGCTCTGCTGGTGCTGAAAACTCGAAAACTGAACCTTCTAGCAGTTCAGCTGGGGTATCTCAACAATCTATTATCGCAAAGACGGGCAATGAAGAAGGGACCTCCAGATCCAGTCAAAGCCTGAATGCGCCTGATGGTTCATCTGCTGTTCCTCTTGGTTTAGGCCTTGGAGGTTTGCAAACCAAGGTAGGTCATTGATATCATTCTACAATGTTCAGTGACTTTCCTACTTTTTACTCTTGTGGTTGAATTTCTCAGTCAACTTTGTTGTATAAATCCAGTCTCTATATTTTCTGCAGTCATGCAAGTGTCTAAAATTCCTTTTAGCATTTCTGTTAATATTTGATATGGCAATTCTTCTATTATGCTTCCAGTTGCTTTATTTTGTTGGTTTATTACATCACAAGGTGTTCTCTTTAGTTGGTTATTCTCTGCTTGATTAATACATTGTCAACAGCTTTATATTTCTTATTTTGGTCGATTTTTCTATGTTGTATGTGTCTGATGATCAACTAAAAACATGCATCTCTACAGCTAACTGATCATATGTGGCAAATGGTGATATCAGCCAAAGAAATTGAAATACCAGTGGTTCAAAAATTTTTGGACATGAAGTGCAATTATCAGGTAGACTAGGTTAAGTGATGATTGCAGATAAGGTCGGTAGAAGAAATTGAACTGATAGATTTGGATGATATGGTACTACATGTCAGTGATAGCATGACTTCAGGTAGAAGTGGTTAATGGGTTGATAGTATTAGATATTAGGTTAAAAGCACGTTGCTATCAGTTAATCAGGGGAGAAAAAAAACAAAAAGAAGGTTTGATTTCAGTTTGAATAGCAACTTTCAACCTGAGTATTATCTTGTCATTATTGGTATTGATCCTTTGCAATTTGTGGCCCAAAATTGTTTAAAATCCTTATATACAACTGTTTGAACAGAGGCGAAGTAAGCTATCAAAGTCACAAAGCAAGACTGGCGATGGTTCATCTGGTGCTTCTGGCCAGACGGAACAACCTGGAGTTGTTGAGCAGCAAGTTTTGCAATCTCTTGCACAACAGAACTCTGATGGTTTCGATGCAGCAACTGCTATGTCTCAGGTTCTCCAGAGCCCTGCCTTATCTGGTCTCTTGACAGGTGTTTCACAGCAAACTGGTATTGGTTCACCGGATGCATTGAGAAATATGTTGGGGCAAATTACTCAGAATCCAGCAATGAGAAATACAGTCAATCAACTTGCTCAACAGATTGACGAACATGATCTTGGAAGCATGTTCTCGGGTGCGGCTGGAGGTCAAGGTGGTGGCTTTGATTTGTCCAGGATGATGCAACAAATGATGCCCATTGTTTCTCAAGCTCTAAGTGGTGTGTCTACAAGTGCCTCACCAGCACCTGCCTTTAGACCTGATCTCACAGAGAGTAGATCAAGGAGAGAAGTTGGAATGGGTGATGAGAATTCGCAGGTTAGTGCTTCAAAACAAGTGGTAGTGTAAATCAATTTTGTGGCCATTGATGCTGAGCTGCTGGACTGGTTTGTGATGGCTGTAGAATTGTATCTGCTTATCTTTTCATTTATCCTTGACTCTTATCTGGTTTTTAGTAGTCATGGTTTGGGTTTCTTCCAAATATCCAAGTTATTTGGAGGTCAACATATGTTACTGTACTGGCGTCTCTCTTTCTTTCCACCCCTTCATGCAAAATATTCATGTGTGGTAACAGAATATCATGCTTAATCCTTGTTCATATTCCACATTATGTACATTATGTCTTGAATCGTTGATTCTGTGTTCTGCTTTTCTGGTCTACTATTTTCATGCTCTCTCTTCCCCTCCCCCTCCCCAGTACAATGCTCCTCAACCACCCAAAAAAAAAAAAAAATTAAAACGCCAAAAGACAAGAAAAAAAAATGATTTGTGTCTAAGAAGATGCTATTATTGCCTATAAAAAAATATTGTTAGTCAATCTGCTGGGAGTTCTGTTATTGTTGAATCATCTATTCCTCGTTTTCTATACAGATTAACCTCCAGGAAGTAGCACAGAGAATTGAACAACGCAGTCCACCGGGAGACATATTCAATTCAATGGTCAGAAACGTGGCACGTGTTTATGAAGGTGGCAGTGGCCAGGAAAGTGTTGTGAACATGTTGTCCGGTGAAGAGGGGCTTGCTGCTGTAAGTGTTGTCCTTTACATCACTGTTTCTTCTGCTGTTACAGGATCCTGATTTTGTTTGTCTGCCATTGCTTTGGCCTTTCAGGATTTTGTGGAGATGCTGCATCGTGATATTTCTGGTCGACTTCAAGACGAAACCGGTCCATAGAGAGAGCCTGGGGCTTCCCTTGTTCTTTTGGGTGGTGAAAGAAGCTAATATATGATGCGGCGTTATTGGTCATGTTTTGTTGTAAGACTGTAACTCGAGATCTCAATCTCAATAGCTAGGGCAAAGAAACATCGTAAGAATGGGTAGTAGAGCTTGTGCCAACTTTATGGATCAACAATTTCAGTTCGTTGCGTTGCCATTTCTGGAGTCGTTTATCATGCGAAGTTGTGGATAGATATTAAGGGTCTGTTTGGTTCAAGTTTCTTTTGAGAACAAGGAAAATGAGAAAAAGAAAAATGAAATTCTTTTTGAAGGAATAATAATTTGAATGATTATTAAGTTAATAATTAGTGTAAATGTCAGGTGATTTATTAATAATAAAATTTAAGATTTATGTTTATTATTTTTTATTGTAAGATAAATATAATATAAATATTTTATTTATTTTAAAAAATTATATTATCATGTTATTTTATATAAATATTTTTAACAAATTGATTTAAAGATGATAAAAGAGTTTTTAATTTTTTTAATCATAATTTGTTATGAATTTTTTTATGTTTTTTATAATGTTATTATGTACTTAAAATAATAATTATAATTTTATGTATTAATTTTATAATAGATTTATGTATTATCTTATAATTAAAGATATATATATATATATATATATATATATATAATAAATAGATTTAAGATAAATTTAAGATTATTAATTATATTTAAAAATTTAAAAGTTTATTATTTACTATTATTTATATATTTATTAGTTGTAAAATTAATTATATATTATTAATATTAAAATAATTAGTAGATTTATATATTTTAATATAAATTAAATTTTACTAAAATTAAGGTAATTAGCTATTTATATAAGTTTATGTGGGTACATTAGTTAATACATTTATAAATACACACAATGTAACTTGATATCATGAAAATTCAATTAGATTTAAAGTTGTTTACATGTCACCTAGTGATTTTGATTCAATTTTAAGAAATTAAATTGCTTTCACAGAACAATTTAGCAATGAAGAAAGTTTTGTTTATCAGCAGCCAAAAACTAAAAAATAATCGGCTAAAAAAGAAATGGGTTTTTAAGAAATCAAATTGCTCTCACATATGTAAATATCTCATTTACATCATTTGATTAGAGTGAAAGCTAGAGGGAAAATAAATAATGAGGCTACTACTCTCATTCCACATCAGTATTTTTTTTTCCTTCAAATTGGAGGAATTGGGGGAATGAAAATAATTTGAAGGTGTTAATGACACATTTGACACTATTTTTTAATTTAAAATATTAGATAGGAGAGAGAATAATGGATAAAAAAGAAAAATTATACAATAATTATCTTTCCTCTCATTTTCACCTTCCACCCCTTTTTTCCCTCATACCAAACAAAAAGAAGGAAAAGAAGAAATATTTTCCCTAGGTGAAGTAGATGTTCTCCTCCTTTTTCCTTAGGATTCATTTGGATAAAATTGAACTTGAAAAGACTAAAATTTGAAATATTTAAGTTCTTAATTATGAATATGAAGTATAAAGATTGAATTTGAATGCTGAAATCTAAATTGAATTTGACCAATGAATTAATTAATATGTGATGATTATTAATTAGTGAACTATGAAATTTAAAAATTTTATATTTGTTTTTTGCTCAAAAAATGTTAATTTGTCTTTGTTCTAACTCTCATAAATTTTTAGAAATATTACATTGGTAAAAATAAAAAAATTTTAAAAAAATTATTATCAAGAAAAAATCAACACTATTTTTATTTAGCAATATTTTTCAATAGAAGTTAAAGGTTTGATAATTTTATAATTGCATAATTTTTAATTAATAACGAGTATTAAAAATAAAAATCTCAAAAACAATTGATGCAATATTAATATTTTATTCTGAAATAAAAATATATTATACTATAATTTTTTGAAATATTTTTAGTTTAATTTATTGAAATTTTAAATATATATAATTGAATAAGTAATCAACATATTCAAACTTTAAAATTAAGTGGCGTTGATCTTACTTAAAATTTATAATTACAATTAATTATTTCTTAAATAATTAAGTGATTAGCAAAATTTATTATTAAACATACAGTAAACATCAAGTCAAAATCTTATCACAAAACCAAAATTTAAAATTTTAACTGTGAGACCCACATTTCCTTTAACAAACAATTTAGAGCATATTTGGATTGAATTTTTGTTTGAGTTATGTTGTATTGGAAATCGTAAAAATAAATTATTTGTGAGAGAAAAAGTGGAGTTTAAAGTAAAAAAAGTAAAAAAAAAATGTAGGAAAAACTTAAATTGAAAACCAATTCAAGTTGGCCCTTAAGTTTACGAAGCTCAAGATAAAAATATCAAAACCAAATTTTATCTAATCACACCATTAATAACATCTATTATCAAACACACTTAAGTCATTAAATACTTAATCAATTAACGTTAAACGTCAAATTGAGTTATCAAACAAGCACTTAGAATATCAATATGCAAGAAGGAGAAGAGAATAGACAATTTCTGTCTAGTATTTCTGAAAGGAAAAACAAAAAAAAGAAGAAAAAGTATCAGGAATTTCTCTGCTTTGTTTTCTGTTTATGTTCTCACTTTTGTTTGTTGTTTTTCGGTTCTTTTTGTGTTTTTAACTGTTAAAACAGGTTCTTGAAACAAAGTATTTATTTAATACCTCTCTAATATGTCCTAAATTAAATGTTTATTATTATAAAATAGTTGTATATTTTATTTAAATTTTTATTACTTACCTTTTAAATTTAAAGAAATTTTAGATTAAATTTTATTACAAAATTCAGTACAAAATTTTCACTTTAAATCCTATCTCTTCTCTCTCATTACTAATTTATTTTTTTTAAATTTAAAGTAAATTTTTTCAAACCCAATTATACCTTTATACAATAATTTTACTATTAATCTTTTTACTATCTTGATTTAAAGAAAGTCAAACCCTATTAACACATAACTCTTATCACTAATTCTTTTAATTAATAAATATATTATAATAAAAATAATTTACTTATAGTCAGACTAATTTTCTTATTTTTTTGTATCAAGTTAAAATGAGACATTAAACTTGATACAAAAATCTTTTTATTTTTGTCTGAAATATGCAAAATTTTATGTACACAATTCTTGAACAGCTTCATTAAGCAAATTAAAAGGAAAACAATTTGGGAAAGTAATTCTAAAGTTGAAGTTTCTCCCTTCTTCTTCTTCTTCTTATTATTATTATTATTGTTTGGGGATTTGTTTCTGTTTGGATTTTTTTAAAAAAAAATTCTATAGGGTCAAAGTTGAATTTTGTAAAATTTGAATGTTCCGCGTGCGTCTACAATCGTTCTGCTTATTCGGTGCCACCCTACACTTGTATAGCAATTGACTTCGCTTCACTTCACTTCTGGTGATTCAGACTATTTTTCATCGTCATCTCTGCTCCGCCAACTCCGCGGCTGCGGCAGGTACTCACTGCAATTTCTTATTTTGTCTCCTGTATTTGTGCGTTTGCACCGTTGGTAAGAAATGGAAGTTAGTGTTCTTGAATTGGTGAGCAAGCGAAATTACCCAAGTTTTAATCACTAGATTTTCAGTTTGGATTAAATGAAAAGGTGCAGGAAGTCCTAAAAGGCTTATTCGGCTAGCCAACTTTCAGCACCATGGATGCAGGAGAGGCGAAGCCCAAGGGCCGGCTGTGCTCAATCTGCAACCAAAATCGTGCTGCCCTCAAACGTCCCAAAACCCTTGAACAAGTATGTGCACATATGCTATTTTACTTCTCCTCTTTGGTATGTTAATCCATGAATTTTGGCGTTTTGGAGGCTAAATTTTGCTCTTTTAAAAAGATTTGCAGGGATTGCTTCTATGCAGTATTTGAAGAAGAAATCCATAGGGTAATTGTGGACAACCAGCTTTTCAAGCCTGGAGAAAGAATTGCAATTGGAGCTTCTGGTGGAAAAGGTGAATATTTCAGCACAGAAATTAATTCAAGGGATCTATGTAGTATACTTCTGGTTCATGACATGCTGATTTAATCTACCTATCATTTAGTACTCTAGCTTGTTACTGATTTTAACAATCATTAAGGTTTTACCTTTTTATTTCAATGTTTTCATAGTATTGTCTTTTGGGGATAACTTCATTGATCGATTTCATGGTTTTAATTTTTTGGTCAATTTTTGTAGAATTTTAACTCAAATTAGTGGCTTAAATGTTAGTCTCCTTATCTGGACGGTTATTACTGCAACTGATGGTGGGTTAACTGTTATATCATTCTTTGCCATGCTCTGGTATTTATGCTAATACTATGCTTGTTGAATTGAAATAACAGCCTTATTGCTAGTCTCAATTACCTGGGTACTTTGTGCACACTCTTTCTGATAATTATCAGTGATTGCTTAAACTACTAAATTTGAATAAATTAATTCACTATTTCACCATCTCCTTTGTCTTTGCAGATTCAACTGTGCTTGCTTATGTAATGTCAGAATTGAACCGTAGACACAATTATGGTTTAGATTTATTTCTTTTATCCGTGGATGAGGGAATCACAGGCTACAGGGATGACTCTCTTGAAACTGTTAAAAGAAATGAAATCCAGGTTTGTAGCTCTTCTATTATCCCAACGAGGGTGAATTCTTAAGCTGTTTGGAGTAGTATGAGCATGTCTAGTTCATGGCTTGGACCCTCTGTGGGACTTGAAATGCTTATCTAACGATCATTATGCTCTAGGCTAAAGAAGTATTTTGTGAAGTAGAGCTTAAAATTGTCATGAAATGATAATATGGAGAAGCTAAAGGTAGCACTTGTTGCACATGGACTTTTGATGGTCATTTTCTGTTATCAGGAGTTTTCTTATATGTGAACTAAACTGATAAATTCTTTTGCTAAAGCTTCACTATTTTATTCTTCTTTTTTGTTGTTTTCTATCCGTTTCTTCCAAATTTGTTAATTATTTGAGTAAACCATACCCGTACTTAGTATTTGGTATTGGGAGGGGCATTTGATGGCTACATTTAACCTTCCCCTTTGGAGGTTGTCAGGAATAAATTTTTAAGCATCTCTATGTAACCTTGCCTCTATAAAAGATTAGACTAAGAAAAAGGGAGGAAAATGCTGATTCTTTGTTTGATTCTTTAATATTTAAAATCTGCCCTGTTTATCTTTTTTGATGATCTTTTTTGTTCCCTTCTTTTTACAGTATGGACTGCCTCTTAAAGTTGTTTCATACAAGGAATTGTATGGGTGGACAATGGATGAGATAGTGAAGCTAATAGGTTTGAAGAATAACTGCACGTTTTGTGGAGTTTTCCGCCGCCAGGTATCCAAGATATTCTAGTTTACTTAGCTAAGTTTGAAGGGAATTTAGTGTTACTCTATGATGTCTAGAATGCCTAGACCTTCCTAGAATTAGTTGGACAGAGCTGGTTTCTTGGGTTTACCTTAGCCTTGTACTGAGGTGTCTCCTTGTGCACCCAACAGATATGTAAACCAGAATTTGACATTGAACAGTTGATATGGGGAACAGGAAGGGTGAACCTATTAAAATGGTAGTGATGCCCTAGTTTGACGAAATCAAGGTTCATTATACAGTAACAGTCTCTCTGGTGAGCGAGTCTTCTGGATTTAATTACCTTTCTGGTAAAGAAAGAACTCACAGTTTCTTATATCTGCAGTTTACTCTCTAGGGAACAATGATAATGTAATAGGAAAAATGCATGAAATTCTCATAAGTTATTTATGTTGTCAAGAATATATATAACGAAATTTTCATTAGATAAGGTTGGAGTTCTTGATATAAACATGTGACATATTACGAGTCTTTCGTGAAGATTGCACGTGTAAAGATTGTGTGGTATTAGGAAACTTCATTGTTCTTTTTTAACAATGAGTTATAGTTAAAAGAGTAATTTTTATCTTCTTTAAGGCCCTTGATCGTGGTGCTGCGCTGTTGAAAGTAGATAAGCTAGTTACTGGACATAATGCTGATGATATTGCTGAAACAATCCTCTTAAACATATTACGGGGAGATATTGCTAGGTAATGCCTCCTTTATGGAAAGTTCAAAAACCTTTCTTTCATTTCTTCCATGACTTGCCATTGTCTCATTCTTCGTTGCTTAACTGTTATATGCTTTACTCCTCTAGATTGAGTAGATGCACGTCTATTACTACTGGTGAAGATGGACCAATTCCAAGATGCAAGCCATTCAAATACACCTATGAGAAGGAAATTGTTATATATCCTTACTGTTTCATTATGGGGTTTTATGTCATGTTTATCCTTTAGTGCTTTATTTGGTGTTTGCTCTTCCTAAGAAGGTGCATTATCTCCTCAAATTTTCCTTTTCTGCTTACAGTACTTTTGAAAACCTTAACCTGCTCCTCACGTATGCATATTTTAAAAGGTTGGATTACTTCTCCACTGAATGTGAGTGTTTAATTCCCTTTGAGCTTTTAGTTCTCCGCCTTGATATCTTCATTTTACTGATTTGTTTCTGCTTTTCCTTTATGTATTTTGAAGTAGTTTTGTGCTCTCAAATTTGTCCCTCCTTGTGTGTCAGTCATAGTGATTTTGTCTCTCTTCTGGTATTCATAGTACTTCCTTTCGTAGTTGATTGGTTTGTTAGTCTCTATTTTGAGCTTATAAGTATTATATACCTGGATCAGAGATTTTCAACTTCATATCACATTTTACGCCTAGCTGCTGGTAAGAATTTTATGTTTTATCTTTTGTATCCTGCTAAAATGGTTTTTATTTGGGATCTTCTTCATTTCCTGAATGCGGTAGATAACTTAGAAGCACGAGCCCTTTGTCTAAATTTAGATATATAAGGATAACTTTCATACTCTATATTATATAAAGGTTTCAGTTTGGTCCCTGCTTCATCCTTACATGTCAGCAAAATCTTTTGTTGTTAGTATTTTATGGCAAAATCTTTTGCTGTTAGTATTTTATGGCTTGGAATGAGTATATTGAGCTTTTTCTTGACCTTTCTCCCCTTTATAATCTTTTTTAGCATGAGCAGATTGTGACCTTTCTCTGCTCGACTTTTCTTTTCTTTTCTTAACTGCAGAACATCTGCATTCTATGTTTCTTGTATATATTTGTTTTGCTGCTGAAATGCAGGTATTTATTCCCCAAATGCTTACCGTGGTTTTGCTCGAGAGTTCATTAAGGATCTCGAAAGGATCAGGTGTTAACCTGTTTATATCTTAATGTTCATACATATTGCGGGATATTTTTCCTCTCTCTTTCTCTTTTTTTTTTTTTTTTTTTGTTTTCATTTCATTGTTGTATCAGAGAGCATTCTTGGTTTCTTGTTTTAACTTTAACAATTTTTGTTCACAGACCAAGGGCTATACTTGATATAATAAAATCAGGTGAAGATTTTAGGATCTCTACACATACAAAAATGCCAGAGCAAGGCAACTGTGAAAGATGCGGTTATATTTCTAGCCAGGTAAATTTACAAACAAGTGCTATATGCATGATAAGGGTACGCATACAGTGTCGTCTCTAATGCACTGTACTGATCAGCTTTTCAAGGGAGACACCCAGTTCTATGATTTTGGAATAGTGTCCTTGTATAATTGGATCCTATTAGATATCATTGTTTGTTATTGCACGTGCTTGTTTCCTGTATTTCCTACGGCTGTTGTATACAGTTTAATAATAGAAGATTGATTTTTCATGTGCTAGCTGGATAAATTTCATGATTTGATGGTGTACTTTTCTCATAGTGCATGGTTTATAATGTTAGACGCAAATGGCACTACATCACAATAGGTAAATCTAGTGTATAAATTCATGATGTGGTAGTGTTTAATTAAGGGTGATCATCAGTATGCAGTTCTTTCCCTGGATGTTAGCATGAGTCTGTATATTCAACTGAATGCTTTAAGTTGAGGCTTAACCTTTATTTCTTCATTTGTTTGATTATCTGTTTTGGAGTTGGGAAAATCTTTCCTCAATGAGAAAGGAAAAGAGTCTGATCGGAGTGCTTCAGTTGATCCTTGTTAGACTTGTGATGAGCAATGCTAGGATTGTAACCATTTACTGCTAATATGTATGTCTTACCTTTATTTCTGTGAAAATTTTTCAGAAATGGTGTAAAGCATGTGTTTTGCTGGAGGGACTGAACCGTGGTTTGCCAAAGCTTGGTGTTGGGCGGAGCCGTGGTCTGAACAATGAACAGAACAACAGTATAAAACAAGCAAATGAAACAAGAAGTATTCAGAGTAAACAATGTGGAACTTTGGACTTCTGATGGTGCATATATGTCATTTTTGGAGTTCAACTTCTTCCTCATTCAAATCCTCCGAAAGAAAACAAGCGGATTCCTGATTGAAAGCTTATAACATGGGATATAATATGTCCGATCTGATTAGATCAAAAATTTTGCTAGGGATTCGCTGATCAATTGGAGTTTGCGACCAACATATTCTCTGTTTGTCTCCTACAGCCGCAGCTGACATGAAGAGTTCGCATCTTCTTGATGTATTTCTAATCTTCGGCGTCCAGAGGGTTCCTCCTTCACATTGTATTTCCGTGCAATCTATCAGATTATGTTGGACAATAGTCATTTGTGTGCATAAAGCATGGGGATTGGTTTACACTCCAAAATTAGCAAAAAAGTAATAGCATCAAAAAATATCTTAAAGTACAATTTTGTGTATTAACTACTTCGAGAGAATTTTGATTATTCTCATTCCAGTTTACAGAACAGGCCGGGTCAACTTCACACGTGCATGTTGTAGTGTTGTTATTTTTTATTTTTTAAAAAAATTTAAATATATTTTGAAGATTTAGAGTTTATTAAAATATTTTAGTATATATATTATATAAATAATAGAAAATGTATATTAATTAGAGATTTAATTTTTAAGGAATCTTTAATTTCAATTTTGATTTTATTTCAAAAATTTTTAATTTCACTTGATATTGTTTTGGAGAATCTAAAGAGATTTATATATTAAATTAAATTTTATATATAAGAAGAATTAAATTATTTTTTATTTTTAAATATGTTACAATTAATAATTTAATATTGCATTCAACAAATCCCTTCAATTTTTGAATACTAATATTATTTACCTAAATAGATGAGTTCCTCTGCTTTCAAAAAAATATATAAAAAAAAGAGTTCCTCATTGTTTCGTTGACACATTCGATCCCTTCCCAAATTACAAGGCACTACATGATCTTGAAGTTGACTATACAAACCTTGAATTTTTGTATATAACATTCATGTGAGAGAAGACCGCCACATATTTATCAAGTAGTATTTGTTGGTGTATTTTGAATTAGTTTTTAAATTTTAAAAATTATTTTTTAAAAATAAATAATTTATTTTTATAATTCTTAATATAATTTAACTTTTAAAAAATCAATCTAAATATGTTTAAAATATACATTTCAACATGAGTACCACTATGCGTTCAGCCTGGTCGGTCCTCCAGTTCACTTTAAAACAAAGCCATACGGGTCAAAAAGCCCGCAATTGCAAGTGGCTCAAGCGGGCCTCCATTCGGCGTTGCTGCCATGGCTTCCTCCCCGCCGTCCCGAGGTTCTGCTGCTGCTGGAGGCGTTCAAAACCAAAAGAAATCGGTCGGTTTGGTAGCAACTGCCTTGAAAAGAAAAGACAGCTTCATACAGTTCTTCGTCATGACCGGGATCTTACTACTAAGCTTTCGATCACTGGGACAAAAGTACCGCCTTCACGACCTACAGGAGGACACTGCTGCCCTTAAAGAAGAACAAGAAGGCCTTAAGAATCGCCTGATCCATATCAAGCAAAGCCTCCTTGCTGAAGCTGCCCTTGAACCCACAGGCAGCTTTGCTGCTAGGCTCCGCCTCCTGTTTGGCGAGGATAATTAGAAGCGTAAAAGTTCAAACTGTTTTTTTTTTCTCTTTCTTGGTTAGGGTGGTGATTATTGAGGTTCTTATAGTTGGATCTTCATTTCGTAGTTTTATGGGTTTAGGTTTAAGAGTTTTTTCTTTTCTTTAAATGTCTAATTTTATCTGATGTGAGGCCATTTATGTTTTCTCAGCTGAAACATAACCTTGCTTTGTTTGATCTCTATTCTTTTTGTGGCGCTATCCAGAATTCATTTTATGGGTCTAATGCAGCTTCAATGCTTTAATTCTTTTCAGGACTATATCTTTGCAAAGGTAACTATGAATTAAAACATAGTAGGGTAAGCGGTTAGCTGAAACCTTCTTTAACTTTGTTGTATTATAACATTTATTTATCAGAAGGAAAAAGGTGGAAACTATCTAGAGCAAGTTTGAAATGATTATTTAAGAGTCAAAAAGGTTAGCTTGGTCAGAGACAACTCAATTTAATTTTCTGGTGCAATGCCTTATCCTCACCAGCCAGGCGTAGTTACAGTTGAGACCAAAAAAAAACCCAGTGGTGGTATGCTCCTCCTGTATGCAATTGATGCTAGACTATACTGTGTATTTACATACTAGACAGATTTAGATCATTCCCTGCAGCTTGCTAGCAAGTAAAGCACGGATCTTTTAAGTATCTTAGCTTCTGCTTTAATAAAACTTGTAATGGCCTTTCTAATATTTCACGTGAAACTGAAAATTTTCACTGTTGAAGTCTTGCAAGTTGCTTAAATTTCCTCTTATGTAGTATGTCTAATCACTCCTAGTTCATATGATCATGGAACTTGTAAACGAATTTATCTTCTTTACTTTTGTAGTCCACATGGCTTAACCGGTTCTCTTTTTGGCTGGGGTTTCAAAGAAAGACATTCATTTACCCCGTAAATTGCAACTTGTCCTCAGCCCTATTCAGAATTATCAGTTGCAAGTTCTCTCTGTATTTAACTTTTCCTAACTTTAATTTGGTCCATGGTATAGATTTATGGGGTCCTTGATAAGCTTTATGATTGAGGGAGTTCAAACCTAACTTAGCTGGAGCCATATGTGTAATTTGACCTTCCTCGGAGTAACATGTCCAGATGTAGGCTATACCTGTTTTCCTGCTATGGTAATTTTCTACAATTTTGGAGTAATCTGCAAGTGACTGTATTTTAGGAATGAAGGTCACTCAAGAAGTTGACAATATTCCTTCTATTGTTTTGCTGCAAAGTACATTTCAGAATTGTTAATCTGAGATGCTTTTGATTTTAAAACTTATGCATCGCGCACCTATTTAATGGAACTCACCGACAAATACAAATTTAGCTGAGATAAACATTGTTCTGGAGAAGGGTGAGAAATTGTTATCCATTCTGCTTCATTTGGAAAGTTCTGGCTGTCACTGCTTTCTAGTTCTTCAGTTCACGTCTCTTCAGATGCATTTTTCCCTTGTGCTTTAATTCGTAACTGTAAATTAAGATTTATATATATCTTTTAAATTTTAGACTCTTGTGATAACAAATATTTTGCTCGTTGTTCTACTTAAGATGCTATGCAGAATTTATCTTGCTTTCCCTCAAAGCTGAAATATCTAATCAAAACCGGATTCCTGAATAGTTTTACTGAAATCTTAGAGAAAGCTTTAGTTAGTGGTCATTCTTGGATTGCCGACTGTTGTTCATAATGGAACATTTGTAGCCTCACGGTCTAAGAATGAGGCATGCACTGTGTTGTTCACAAAGGTCGGGCTGTGTATTCTTGCTGCCGATAATCATCTCCTTCCTGACATGTCGGTCAATGCATCGTTCCTGCACAAGTCACTTAAAAGTAGCTCTAGAAGAACATACTATTGTTATAGAAAGATTTCGATGGCTCATCCAGATGTTGCAAGACTGGTTATTTGGCCTGGTCCTTGAAATGTCTGATCGATGATTCTTAATCATTTAGATCTCTTATGAATGTTTAATGAGATCAACTGATTTCCTTGTTTATTATGTTTGTATATCTGAAGAAAATTTCTTGTTCTGCTATAGCTTTGCTCCCTTCTTTCTTGGTTCAAATTTTACTACTATCCAGATCAAAAGATGAGCACGATCAAAGAGTTCTTCCATTCCTCTCCAGTAGCTGCTTGAAGTACTATTGAGACTTGAGGGGCCTCGAGGGGAGCAAATGGTGTGGGACAAACGGTAAAACAAGAAAGTATGCAGTTCTGCTCTGCTGCCTCTTGTCTATTGAGTTATATCTTACATTATAAAATTCCCAGCCGCTGGCCTTACAGAAACTTCCTTCTCTATTTGTTGATGCTGGATTTGTCTTGAAATGAATTTAAATGGATTTCTTTATGGAGGCAATTTATACCGATGCGAATGGGTCTTGATCTCTTAAAGTTATGAAACTGCCAGCTTTGGTACACTGCAATTACAGTATGACACCAGAGAAAGGGGTAAGAGGAAGACCCACCAACCCAACTGCAAAGTTATTGAGAGACATATTGGTCATAAATAGCCCCTACAATGTGCTCTTTTTTGGAATACATTAAAAGATGGAACTACTTTGCTTCAAGCAAAAGTTATATGTGAACTTGGCCTCAGCACATGATTTTTTTTTTTTTTTTTTTTTTTTTGCTGGATCTCAACGTATGATTTTGATTTCCAGATAAAAGCAGAAATAATGAACAGAAGAGAGCCAAGCAATTGCGAAGAAGCCAGCTAGCACGATTTAGCAATCTTATTAGGATAGAGGCTCCCAAGTCAATCTTACACCTAATTTAGTTGGGTGTAAAGAGGGAAGAAAAATGGAGATGATGTTAATTTGAATGCAAGTATGGTATTTATTTTGGAAGGAATTAAATAAAGTTTAGGTTTAAAATTTTTTATTTTGAATTTATTTATAAGAGATTGTGTGTTATATAAAATAAAAAATTTACCTTAAATTTCATAATAGAACTAATCAAAATATATTTTTTTTCGAGTTAAGTGAACGGAAGCGGAACCTCTAAAATGGTAGTTAGTATATATTTTACTTATCCTAAAGAAGTAAAGCTGCCATTTCCCTTTCCTTACTTCTTTCGCAATTAGATAATATCAATTTAAAACTTATGCAAGATTTAATTTTACATATTTATTTAAATATATTTTTAAAATTTAACTTTTATAAAATTAAGATAAAATTTTCGAATCAAAACGCTGTTCAATCGCATTCTTAATTAACGTTTAAAGGGAAAGAGTATTAACAACTGATCCCCATCTGGCCTAAGCTGCCGGAAAAAGACAAGTTGATTGCTTTAGCTGATTAGAGTTCTGACCCATATGAAAGGTAAGTGAAAAATAGTGTAATGAAGCCACTGATTGCGGTCAACTGAATTGATGCACTTCCTATAATCTCTGTTCAAATGTTTCCAGCTACTTCCATTTGTTCGAGACAGCAACCTTTGTCTCCCTCTTTTCTCTTCAAACTTTTTTTCAAAAAAAAAAAAAAAAAAAGATTAAAGAGCATCCATAAGGCACGTGTAGTGTTGAAAATTGCCGCTGCTGTACGTCTCCATTATTCCATAGCTTGAGAATTTAGTTAAAAAATTTGAAGATTTTGCTGCAAACTAATCATATGATGGTGTCTGCAATTATGGACATTCAAACCCAGGCACGGTGGAGCGGCCTACGTACGTTTCCTTCCTTCCCAGCAGTTGCCTTACCTTCAAGTCTCCACATTTTTAAGACTACGAGACCAGTCCCCCGCTCTCCCCGCCTTACCTACCTAATATAATTAGGCTTTATTTTTTTAATATTTTTTAAAAAATAATAATAATGGTAGACTTTTATTTTTTCTTTAAAGTAATTTATTAGCAATCTGTATAACAAATCGGTCTTCGGCGACTCGGATTCAGGCTTGTGATTTGCAGTTGAATGCGTTGAAGAATTCCAAATGGAAGTAAAGTCCAAAGGAGATATAGAAGTATTTATCTTGCTATTTATAAATTCTTCTTCCTTAGATGGGCAGCATTTCCAGAAAGTGATTGGTAGAAATGGAAGAAGAAGACGGACTGGAAACCTGAAAAGAACCAAAGATTTCAAATTCCAGCTGGTGAACCAAACCTCAAAGCAAACATCAGATGGGAAAGCTTATGTGTATTACCAGTTTCCCATGAAGATCAATGACAATTTATCATCATTATGGGATAATCAAAGGTTTGACTAAGACGTGTCGTCCAGAAAGAGCCAGTTGTATGTCCATCATATACCCAATGGAGCTGTCAATTCTTTTTCTTTTAATTCGTAGCAACTCACGGGAAATTTAGGTTTTGTATTTTAATGTGTGTACTTTTATTTGAATTAGTTTTCTTAGGAATTTAACGTAAATTTTTACTTTAAAATCATATTTTGTCTTTCATAAATAATTTATTTTTACGAAACTTAAAATAAAAAATTTTAAATTCAAACTCGAACTATTTCTACTCTTAATTCCGTTCAAAATTTAACTTTTCTCTTTAATGGTCAAATAAATTTCTATAATTATTTAATAATATATTATTTTCTTCAATTTTTTTGTCTTAATGTTGATTCTGGTCGTTTACGTGAACAAATTAATCGATGGTTAAACAAAATTAAGAGATTTAAAGTAATTTGAAAATTATACTACATTCATCCAGAATTAAATCTTTTTCTTCTTTTCTATTCACTTAAATAGAATTTTGAACATAAAAAATTTCATTTAACAAACTCTCAAGTTTGAATGGCAAAATAAGAAATTACCCAAAAACTAAACTAATCCCGTGTCCAACGCAACAAAGCAAGAGAGTAATTGGTTGATGGCGCTTTCGAAGAATTTAACTAAAGAGGGACGAAAAGACAAGTGGCTTTTATGTGCTATTCGATGCGCCATGCACGTGAAGGGAATTTAAATTCTATTACCCTAATACACAATTGGACTACTGCGTGTTTCAGTGTGCTACTCACTTCTATTTCTTGAAGATGGCGTGTCATGTGAAATGTCCCTCATTTTCCCAAAAAAATAAAGGAATAAAGAATACCCCCTCACGTTTTATATTCTTAGAATGCACTTGGTTTGCCTCTAATCTTGATTTTTGTTTCTCTATTTTGGGGATTGGGAACTTTTTAATTCATTTTTCTCAATAAAAAATGTCATTTAGTATTGAAATATCACATTTTCTCTCCAATACTTGATTGCTTTTCTTTTTGAAAAAATATACAGTTTTGGAATCAATTGTTACTCGTGAGAAAGGAAGTAAGTTTCATAATAAAATTATTGTAAAAAATTATTTTTTTTTTTAAAAAAGAAGCAATCTAGGTAGATCTGAAATTCAAGATAGAAAAATTAAAATTTCAAGTAGAACTCTGTGAAAATCTAAATTTTTTTCTTATTCTCAAAACAAAATTTTAAATAAAATTCATTCTTACTAAAAGTATTGTAAAACTATTTTTATAATGTTCTTTTAATTTTTCTGAGAGTGTACATACAATTCGAAAGAGAGAATAGTTTTATAAATGTAAACAAGACTTCCAATTACAACAAATTAGAAGTGATAATTATGAGATTTTTAACATTTTGAAATAATGATAATTGTGTTATATTAAAAATTATTATTATTTTAATATGTCTAATGTATAACACTCGATAATTTCTAATATTTCTAATGTGACAATTTTTAAATTGGTGTATTTGAATTAATTTTTAAATAAAAAATATTTTTAAAATTTTTTATTTTAAATTTCACTTTTTTTATAAATAATTTAATTATATAATTTTTAATACTAATTATTTTAAATGAAAACTCATTCTAAACATGCATGTAAATATTACCATGTAGGAAGACAAGAGTTGAAAATTTTGAAAGAGGCCAGTGGGAAAGTGGAAAGGACATGCAAGAGATCAGTGAGGGTGGGACCTTGGCACATGCATACTCCGTGGGTGGCGTCAAAACGCCCACTATTGCCATTTGCCACCACCTCCACCTCCACCACCACCAGCACCTCCACCACCTCCACCTCCCTCGTACTCATTCAGCCCCTAGTCCAAGCGCAACAAAACAGAGGGCATGTGGGAGACCATTGCCTCTTCTCAGTACGCGTGGTCCCCCACCACCGACACTTCAGTTTTTGTTTTCACACCATTTTTCTATTATTTTTTTAAAAAAAGTTTCCCCCAATTCTATTAAACTTTCCCTCTCTTTTTTACGGCCTAGAATCACCGCTACACTGTGTCTTCTTTGCCTTTTTATATATTCTGTACCGCACTTTAAAAATGCCACTCCTCATCATTCACTTTCCTCCTCCCACCTCCTTCTCTCCCTCCATAATCTTCTCCCTTCTACACTGCCCGCTCTTTTTAAAGTCTTTTGCAGAGTAACAAATCTTGAATCGTACACAACTCTCTGTTCATACTCTTAATGACCAAAATGCCGCGGAAATTGGCGGTCCTCTTGGCCGCTACTGTGACAATTTTTGCCATTGTTGGTGCCGACGATCCCTACAGATTCTTCACGTGGAATGTTACTTATGGTAACATTTATCCTCTTGGCGTGCGACAGCAGGTTCGTTTGTGTGAAAAATGTAGAGGGTTCTTGTTTTATTTTTGGTTTGTTGGAGTTTTGGTGGATTTAGTTTGATCTGCTGACGAATGATATTGATCTGCTCTGTTTTCAGGGTATTTTGATCAACGGGCAATTTCCTGGTCCTGATATTCACTCTGTTACTAATGACAATCTTATTGTCAACGTCTTCAACAGCTTAGATGAGCCTTTTCTTCTTTCCTGGTAAGCAGAAATTTAAACAAGCTCATTCTTCCACCTTTAGAGTCTTTTCCCTAAGGTGAAAGGTCTACTCCTGGGCCTTTCGCTTGTACTCAGCAATTTGCCTATATTTGTTTACGAGATTTCGAACATTCTGGTTCTTGATAAAGCTCTGATTAGTTGGCTAGTAATGCGGACAGGGTTCAAATGGTAGTGGAGACGTAATAATACACTGCAGAGAATGAATTTCTTTAGAATTTTGATTAGGATGCCTGGCTCTGCATTCTGCTACTTGGTTAAAATGTAAGAAGTCACATGAAGGGTAGCCGAAGCCATGTGCAGGGGCACGTAGTTCATTACGTCCTGTGACTATGAGCATTTAAGTCTTAACACTTGCACCAACAATATCGCAAGAACACACATCGAGGAGGATAGCATTTCCATTTCTCCGTTAAAAACAGATCGCATCCTTCGTACAAAATTAATGCCAAGGGTCGCTCATTACTCATAATTGCATGACGAGATCGATGACATTTCATCTGAAGTTTTTTCATTGTTTTTTGGTGAATATTTCTGGAGATTTGTTCTCGTTTATTGATGTTAAACGGGATCCCCTATGTTCTATTTGAAACTTTTATGTTGAGCTGCTGAATCAAGCTGGACTAGACAGAACAGGGGCGATTATTGTTTGCAATCTATAATTGCCTGACAGTTTCTTGAACATGCGCCCCCGAAATCTTCTCCGGTGTTCTCCCAATGATACGTAGAGAATACCTGGAACTTGTCTGAAAGAAGACCTTTGTTTGTTTATTCATTTGTCATGCTGAACAAAGACTTCGTAATCATATGAATGAATAATAGAAAACAATCACGTGGCCTTGACGTCGTTGTTTTCTTGAGGCTGCATTGTCCCCTCGGCTTCACTTGGAGTCCGTGACTTGGTAGCTGCCCATGTGTTCTGCTAGTCCCTACTTGGTACCATCTTGGCTGGGCTTAAGACTTTCAAGAATTGGCAACAGAATGAATAAGGATCGGACATTGAACTCAAGAAATGCTTAAGAGGGAAGGGCAAATTCTGCCGGATCTGGCATTTTTTGAACGGTGTGAAGTGGCGAGTGGCTGCCGTAAAGCTGATTGTTTCATGAAATATTTGTGTTTTCATGACCTTCTGTAAAACGAAAAGACATCTTCATTCTGTTTTGATTTGTTTTCTCGTACACAAAGCTGTAACTGCCAGAAGGTTGCAGCTGGAAAAGCAAATATAGAAGGGAACGTCATTTCCCTCTGTTACAGTATTTGGTTATGCAAACGTACCAAAAACTGAATAGTAGTACTAACTTTTGCATGTAATTCTTGATCCAATATTTGTCTTGCTTTGGAATTTCAGCACGTATCCTTTGCTGTTAGGGTTAGAATCTCGGACTCTGTTTTTCTTACCTGGGTTTTGGTCGTCACAGGAATGGAGTTCAAAACCGGAGGAATTCGTTTGAGGACGGGGTTTACGGGACAACATGTCCAATTCCTCCAGGAAAGAACTTCACTTACATTCTTCAAGTAAAAGATCAAATTGGAAGCTTCTTTTACTTCCCTTCTCTAGCATTCCACAAGGCAGCCGGTGGCTTCGGAGGTATCAGAATTCTCAGCAGGCCCCGAATCCCAGTTCCTTTCGATGACCCAGCCGGTGATTACACTGTTCTGATCGGAGATTGGTACAAATCTAATCACACCGTAAGTTTTCCCTTCCTCTTTTTTCTTTTACATACCGTATATATATTTGGATTGAAACTCAAGTCTACTACTCAGTAACCATTACATCTTATTAAACACATACCTACCACCATTGTTCATAGTCTATCAAGTGAAATCTATAATCGTGCACTACATTGAGAATTTTTTACTGAATTATTAACTCAAGTCTAAGAGTTGAGAAATGGTCCCGGTGTGACTTTGAGTAAAAGGTTCAGCGAGAGATTGGTGGGTTCTTTAAATTCGGAGGAGTCGGGGTCCTCAGTCTAGTGGCCTGTGAATCCCATTGTGACGTGCTGTCGGTTCCTAACTTGTTCCTCACGTGGCCAATAAATTTTTTGTTTACTTTTTTGGTCTTGCTACATCCTATCTGTGTTTCTCCTTGGCCCACATTTGAAATGGGAATGCGCCGCGGGAAAGCATTGTGGGCGCTTCTGCTGCTTATAAGTAAAGACCAGACCACTTCTGGTAAACTGAAAATTTCTATTTTTATTTAAAAATAAATTCTTCAAGAGAAAAAAGATGAGATTTAGAGTGAACAAAGTGAAAATTCTTGCACAAAGAATTAACGGTTTAAATTTGACTATCGAAATACTTTAGTGGCATAAATTAAATTGCATATTACTCCATTGTAATGCTGAGTTGTCTTGTCTAGCGTCCAAATTGTTTCCCAATAAAGCAAGCGGACCAATTTGTTGCTCTTACATAGTCCCATCGCCTTTCTAATTTTTGACGTCTTCTTAGCCCCACCACTCCACTAATGGTTACTTAGGGCCCTTCAAGATTTTTGCTTGATGACTTGTGGGTGGCAGCTAATTAATCAACATTAATACTACATTTTATTGTCGGAAATTTAATAGGATTATTAGTCTTGAAGATTTCCCTTCGGAAACGTGTATGCTTTGCTAAAGTCAAACCATTAATGTTTGTTAATGTAGGACTTGAAAGCAATTCTCGACAGAGGCCATAAATTGCCCTTCCCTGATGGAGTTCTCATCAATGGACGTGGCTCCGGCGGTGCTGGTTTTAATGTTGAACGAGGTATGCGATTAAATCTATGTATTCACTCGTGTGAATCAATCTTCTTAATATTTGTAATCTCTATTGTATAGGCTCTTTTTTGTTGTTGCTCATCTTCTTAAGCCTGATTTGTCACAGGAAAAACTTACAGACTTAGGATATCAAATGTGGGATTGCAAAATTCCCTCAACTTCCGCATTCAAGGACACAAGATGAAGTTGGTGGAAGTGGAGGGAACTCACACTCTTCAAACCACCTTCTCCTCCCTCGATGTTCATGTTGGCCAATCCTACTCCGTTCTCGTTACTGCCGACCAGCCTCCTCAGGACTACTATGTCGTTGTGTCCACCCGTTTCACCACTAAGGTTCTCACCACCACCGGCGTTCTTCGCTACAGCAACTCCAACCGCCCCGTCTCCGGTCCAATCCCCGGTGGACCGACCGTCCAAATCGACTGGTCACTCAACCAGGCCCGTTCCATTAGGTATTGTAAATTCTTGTTAAGCTAAGAAATGATGCAACTTTTCAATGCCTGAGGTTATTTTTCGTTTGCCCTGAATCAACAATATATTTTCAATTTTGTTTTGTTTTTAGGACTAATCTCACAGCGAGTGGACCGAGACCAAATCCACAAGGTTCATACCACTATGGTATGATTAACACCACTAGGACCATCAGGCTTGCTAACTCTGCTGGTCAAGTTAATGGCAAGCAGAGGTATGCTGTCAACAGTGTGTCCTTTGTTCCGGCAGACACACCCCTGAAACTTGCTGATTACTTCAAGATTGGTGGAGTTTTCCGCGTCGGGAGCATATCCGATAATCCTACCGGTGGAGGAAGTTACCTTGACACCTCTGTTATGGGTGCTGACTACAGAGCCTTCATTGAAATTGTATTTGAAAACGGTGAAGACATCGTCCAGAGCTGGCACTTAAATGGATATTCCTTCTGGGTAGTAGGGTAAGTTTAATTTCTGGCTGCTTATTCTGCTCAGTCTTAATTTGCTGCCTTCTTTTTCTTAATTATCTTGATCTTGTCCTGCAAATGCAGAATGGACGGAGGGCAATGGACTTCTGCTAGTAGGCAACAGTACAATCTCAGAGATGCAGTTTCACGTAGTACCACTCAGGTAAGAAGATGACATCCAGTCCGATAGTCCATGGACTGAAGACCTTACTATATATAGAAAACTTCTGGTAGAATTAATGTATAATTAGAGAAACAACTGACATGGGAAACTCTGGTTGATTTGTGGAAATCCTGCAGGTATATCCCAAGTCATGGACTGCCATTTATGTGGCCCTTGACAACGTAGGAATGTGGAACTTGAGATCAGAGTTCTGGGCAAGACAGTACCTGGGACAGCAATTCTATTTGAGGGTTTATACGGCATCAACCTCTCTCAGGGACGAATATCCCATCCCCAAGAATGCACTTCTTTGCGGCAGGGCTGCCGGACGCCACACACGGCCGCTGTAAGCAAGCAATAAATTATACAAGCAAAATCCACATGTAACCTTCGTTAAATTATGACCATATATAGGTTTGCTGGCTTTAGAAGGATTAGATGAAAAGAAAATGTAGTAGTAATTTGTAGTCTTCTTTATTTTTGGGTGCCAATTCAGTACCCATGCAAGCCTAGGATCCTGGATTTTCGTCTACGTTGTATGACCTTGCCTCGAGGTCTCATTCTTTATCATCTTGTGCCAAGACAACTATGTATTTCCTTTATTATTTTGTTTCCACATAGTTATATTATTCATAAAATAAAATTAGTGATTTCGGTTTATGTGTTTCTATTTTTTCTTGTTTATTCTTAAAATTTATTACTATAATGAGATAAATGTGGGTCAAAATAAAAAACAGATATATAAGATCAAAAGAGAAAAAAGGAAGTATATAAGATCAGAATAGATTGGATTAAAATTAAAGCTAGTAGTATCAATCTTATGCCTAATTAATTTCCATCACTATCATCTAATCCCAAAATCTAAATGTTGCCCCATTTAGCACTCTTCCACTTGACCAAGTTTAATCATACGAAGTTGTCTTTTATATATATAATTAATATACTTTATTTATAGAAGAATAAAAGAAATTATACAAATTGGTTAAAAACTCATTATAACAAAAAAAAATCACATCTTATATATTTTGAATGAATAATTTAAAAAAAATTAATAAAAATAAATATATTTCAAAATTTTCTTCGATTTCTTTTTCACCATTCATGAAGATCATGCTAACTATCATATAAAGTTGTCAACACACATACATTATACATTATGGTCTTTTCTCTCCAACTTATATTTTCTTTCTTCTCTCTTAAACCTCGGTGCCACTTCCTTACAGACATTTTCTCCCGCCAGATCTGGCCAAAGACTGGGCAGCAGCTAGATCTTGGCTAGTCTATTGTTGTTTTTGGACTTCCTTACCTCGTTTTTTCCACAAACCATTATGGACTTTTTTCAAGGTGTATTTTCTCAAAATTTAAGCCTCATAATTGAGGTTTTTCTTTAGTCTCTTTAGATTGAGACTTTTTCTCTTTATTCTTTAGAGAAATAAGTTAACCCAAATTTGATATGGGTTCTCACTCAATCTTCTACTTTTCTTTGAAACAATTTTTAAATCGGTGATATACTTATAATTTTTAAGATCGGTTATATGCGTATAATCTTTTAGATTATTGACTTTCAAATAAGATGTTAGAGCTTAATTTTTTCATCACTGTGGTTGAAAATTTATGACAAACGTTTATAAAGAAAACTATTATGTATTTTGTTTAGTTTACTAGTATTAGAATTAGTATGTTTTATCCACCTAAAATTTCTGGAGCGTGTGATATTATCTATTGCTGTGATTGTTAAAGTAACTTTTCAAGTGGGATATCTTATAATAATTTCACCATTTGAAATTAAATGTTCATATATTTTTAACATATCTAAAATTGAACATTCACTTTCTTGTAATAGTTGTATATTTTCTTTAAACTTCCATTACTAAACTCCTTAATTTAAAGAAATTAAACTCCATTAATATAGTGGTTCCACCATTAACGTCTTGAACTTCCTTAATTTAACGCTAAGTTTGGTACACTGAAATAAAATGACTTTCCACTCAAAATGCGTTTGGAGTTCTCTTTTCATTTTATTGTTTGGAAGGAAGAGCCAAAATGAAATAGCAATTTTTTTATATATTTGATAAAATTATTATTTAATATTAGAATAAATTAAAATTTTATATGAAATAACTTAAATGCCTACTAGTATATTGTATCAATAAAGCTAAATTATACCCGGTCAAAACAAAAAAATGGCTAAGTTAAATATATCATCTACAAAATCTTATTTAAATAAAATTCATACTAAAATATAAAAATTATCAAATATTTCAAGTATTGAAGTATAATTTAGTTAAAAAGATAATTCAACAAAGTAAAGAAAGTACTACTAAAAGAAATAAAATAGAATTCAAGACTAAGTTATGCATTTTTTTCATCAAATATTATGAAGGTATAATAGTCATAATTGTTATGAATTTATTGACGCGCAATCGTTGTCGGCACAGCAAAATAGTAATACTAATGTAGAGAGCTTAATAAAGAAATTATAATGTAGAGAATAGGAGAAAACTATAGAGAGAAAATAGAGAGAAAGAACAAGAGATCTTTATTAATTCTCTGAGAGTAAATCAATCAATGAATGAGTGTATACAACACCTCAGTCTAGAGCCCTATTTATAGGGTCATAATACAAGAGTTTATGAAAACTCAAATTCTAATGGGGAAAGGAAATCAAATCTGATTAGGAGTCATATTTTGAGAGTTCAGTTCTCTTCAGGAAACTGATTAATATGAACATCCACATATATTATTTCATAACACTCCCCCTTGGATGTTCATAACATAAAGAATATGCCTCGTTAAAACCTTACTAGATAAAAACCCAGTGGGATAAAAAAACTCTAGTGAAGGAAAAAGAGTACATTATTCTTTATGTCATTATTACTCCCCCTGATAAGAAAACCCTTTAAGGTTTCTTAACCGATACTTTTCAATCAAATGTTGCTATCGGTAAAGTCTTAGTGAATAGATTTATCAAATAATCAAATGATCAAATTCATTACACATCAATATCACATCTCTTCTGGAGCTTGTGATTAAAAATATACTTTATCATATCTCCTTAGATATATTCCAAACTTTATTATTATCCAACAATATAGTTGGAATTCCTTCTTAGAGGATATAGATTTATCTCGAATACATTAATCATGATCAAATATATTCTCAACCAACATCATGAATTTCTATTACTTCAACATGAGTTGAAGATGTGGCTGTTATAATCAACACATGCCTATAAATGCATAGTTTATGTGGATCATATAAGTAACTTATACATTGCATATCCATCTCAACAGGAGTTGGTTTTTCTCAATATTCGAGATAAGTTATCTCAAGGAGATGTCAATAGGCAAGCTTAATGCCATCTCAAAATTCATTGGGTAGAGAAGAACTAGAATAGATATATGCTTGTATGCAAACAAGTGTATTTGTGCTCTAAATTGTAGAGTTATGGTACTTCAAGACCAAAGAGTTCTTCAATATCATTCAATAGATATAAAGGATCTCGCATATAATAAACCAACAACAATTGATGTGCTATGTCCATGTGAAACATCTTCAAGATGTTCAATCAAAACAAAATGTTGACTTTTCATAATATTGATCACAATACTTGCTCCTCTAAATTCTTCAGGAAAAATATCTTGATCATCAAATCATTTTCTCTTTTGAGGATTTTATTTTCAAAAATCAAGAGATTAATCACGCTTCAGGCGTATATCAAAATCATATAATTATAGAATTCATATATTTGTCCTACTAGGACATTTATCCAAATAGGAATATCTATAAGTATAATGTTATATTGACTAACTCTACAGGAGTCAGACAAATAATCAATATGCAATTTTATGCAAATAAATAATATTTTGAACTTCCAGTTCACTAATGCTTGTGCATAGATCAAGATAATAAAATTCATAAATAATATCCTCTTTTAATTGATGATTTTCTCCCCCTAATGTGGGGAACACTATACCAATCAATAGATTGTACAATGAGGATATCTTCTAATAAAGAAATACATATAGCAAGTATAGCTACATATAGAACTTCTTCATATATGGACATACTTAATCATTCTTTCAATAAAAATTCACTAAGACAAGTTCTTTATGTTCTACAGGAACAATTATATGCTTCAAGCATATCAAGTCCATCAGGGACTTCAAATATAAATGTTATTATCAAATGATAACAAATATAAACACATATTAAGTGTTATCATTCACTATTATATCCACCACTAAAAATATATTTCTTCGTTATCAGTGCCAGGTCTTACGAAAAATCATACGCCATAACTCAGGGCAAATATTCACTTTTATAGTTCGCATTTTATAAGCAATTATTAATTGCTATCTCTTTGAGATTACACTTCAAGTGTATTATTTCTGCTGGGAATACATGTACACTTCAAGTGTACTTGTGAATAGTTTAAACTTTTCATATTTCTCATGCGAACTTTATCATTTCGAGTCTGCAGACCTCGATTTGAAAATCCTCAATATATTATGCGCATTAATATCTTTAAAGTCATATACTTGTACGGTTCCAATAGTTCCCAATCATGTTGAGATCTCATCATTTATCACAATTTTCAGGTACCTGAATTTCTTCTGGAAATAATATATCAATGATGTTTGGAGAAAAATTCTGCTGGAATTTAAATCTCCTCAACTTAACATATATGACCATTTTAAGCCTTTGCTCCAGTAAGGTGTTTGTATCTTTAGAACCGACTTATCTACCACATTTCAATTGTGTCTCAAATTTAGTTATAATGGTAGATTATCCTTCAGGGATATCAAATATAATAGGAGCATAATTTGCCGGATATTGGTCAGTTAATATACCTGGTTATATAAATTATCCTTTGAACTTCTGGTTCAAGGTATCTTCTATGAGGATTAAAATAGAAGATCAAGATGAGACACATACTAATATCTTTATCCAGCATCATGATTTCTCCTCTTTATGTTGGGGCAATATATTCAAAATTAACAAAATACGAATCTCTCCCTTGAGATTTGCTCCCAACATATTTAATAATTTTTTTTGAGAACCTCATCTCATTATCTTTGTGGTGGTGCAACATACATAGTGCATTTCTAAATTTAAGATGAGAAATATTTGGTTTCTAACCACAAACCAACTATTATGAGGAGAATTACAATGTGTTGGCAAAATACGAAATAAGTGCTAATATATCACAGTTATGAACATTCTACAGGATGTTCAATATTTATCTCAATACAACTAGTATTATTAGGACAAATTATGTCTTTGGGAGAATGTTAAAACATGAGCTCATTAACAATAAATTGTGCAAACTACAGGTTGCAAAAACAACAATATATATATGACTATTTGTTGATGCATCAACTAATAATTTATCCATATTTATCCCAAAATAACACATTCAACCCCAAATAATACTGACAACTTTTTAAATAAACAAGTAGCACATATAAATTCATCATATTAGGAAACTTCTGGTTCCATAATAAATTCATAATCATTCTTCGTATTTTAATGATCCGGGATGGTCTGACCGGTCATACCAACTAATAAATTATTTATCAGTAAACTTCAAGTTTACTCAATATTGCATCTCAATTTTATAATTCTATGTAACATAAATCAGGAGAGATAAATAGTGGTATCTATAATTGACGTATATTTTATGTCATAATGGTAATGCATATGCCTCAAAAGTTCATTCATCCAATGTCTCGATATACTGATAATATAATCAAAGCTCAAAAAACTTTACGAGACTATATAGAGAATGATATATTACAACAATTGGCCATTAAGTGAAGATTTTATTAGCTCTTCTGGAGCTTTTAAGCAATTAACTCTTCTAGAGTTATTTGATCAATTAGTTCTTCAGGAATCTTGCACTACCATTTATACTTTGGACATATATTTTAAATTTTTTCCAAATAAATACAAATATTGTTTAGAGAAATTGTATCTTCACCATTCTTGATCCAAAATAAACTAAAATAACATAGAAAAGTAGCAATTCGATAATTTAAAAATTTTGATTAACATTCAAAATGCTAAATACTCTTTCTGGATATTCAAAAGAACAGACTACGTTCACATATGTCATATCAATATTATCGACACAAGCATCATTACTATCAGTAGCATAATTTAGGAAAGTAAATAATTATCAATAATTAATATAACATGCTTGACGTACTACAGGTACGTGACAAACTTTCATATTGCATCAATAACATGTTAGAATTATTACTTTCATTTTCTCACTTCTGGTGAGTATCTATTTAGTAGGGATTTAATGAGTCATTCTTATAGTATAAGAACAAAATTTATTTCTACTAGCTGCGACTAAAATATCGTATATAAATATATTATAATTTCTAATGTCATTCACTTCAGGGAATGATATAAAAATATTTGTTCGAGCGTCAAAATATTTTATCCATGACTCATTTAGTTTCAGAAGATATAAATTTAAAATACTTCTGAAAAATTTCTTCTCAATATTACTACTTCAGGAGCATGTTAGAGATATAAGAAAGGAAAATTCTTTTATTCATCACATTACTAGTGATATTTCTCCTTATAACTTTAATTGAGGAGAAATTCTAAAAGCAATAAAATTTTTTACATACTGATGGCATAAAATATTATAGGCACACTTATAACAAATCATAACTAGCATTTATATAACAATCATCTTCTGGTGATTGTATGTTTTATTCACAATTTGCTAGTAATCAAGTGGTTTAGATGCTTTGTATTTCTTAAATGGTGTCTTCAGGACCTATAATATCCAGATGCATATATTCTAATCGCCATGATTATATGGATTATTCTTAACATATCCGCGTCTATGTCCACGGCTTTGACCATGACTACGACTTCTTCCAGGGTCATAACCATTGATTCTAATACATTTACTCACAGATTTAAAGTAAACTGTACTTTTGGTAGAATGACTATCTTCTGGTAGTCAAATCTTTCTTTTTGATCATTCCATAAAAAAATGGATCTTTCACAATAAGATATTTCGCCTTTAGATCCTCATAGAAATTATGGCGGTGAAAAATCATGACTTTTATGCGATTTTAAGATGGTGTCTGCCAGACCCATTATATCTCAATAAATTTGAGCATCTAATGTCTATGACATATAATTCTTTCTATAAATATCAAGAGTAAAAAAAAAAACGAGTTTTGAAAAGTTTGCCATGGGAATTCAAAGGTAGAAAAAAATACCTCTTTTTCTCTTGATTAAACTCTCAACTTCGGTGGCAGAGACTCGTGCTGATAACGTGTTATGAATTTATTGACGCGCAATCGTTGTCGGCACAGCAAAATAGTAATACTAATGTAGAGAGCTTAATAAAGAAATTATAATGTAGAGAATAGGAGAAAACTATAGAGAGAAAATAGAGAGAAAGAACAAAAGATCTTTATTAATTCTCTGAAAGTAAATCAATCAATGAATGAGTGTATACAACACCTCAGTCTAGAGCCTTATTTATAGGGTCATAATACAAGAGTTTATGAAAACTCAAATTCTAATGGGGAAAGGAAATCAAATCTGATTAGGAGTCATATTTTGAGAGTTCAGTTCTCTTCAGGAAACTGATTAATATGAACATCGACATATATTATTTCATAACAATAATTTATTTTTAAGATTCATACTTCTCCCGAAAATACCTTATTTAAGTTTTAATGGTGACCTTTTTATGCTCATCCACAATGGTCAACTTTCTTCAAAACTTCGAGAAAACAAAAAATATGTGAAATATTGATCTAATTCAAACTTGTTTTGAGACCATTTTTTATTTTAAATTTATATTTGACTTATTTAATCTCAACAAAATAAAACCAATAACATTTTTGGTTCTTTTATAAAGAATTCAGAAAAGGAGAGCATATGTCTATAAACTACAATAGAATATTAATTGGTAAATGAAGAATCGATCCCCTGAACAGAGAAAAAAGGAATTTCTAGTACCTCGGAAAAAAATTAAAAGAAAAAAGGAAAGGAGTATTATATCTAGCGCCCTCTCGTCTAAACCATTTCGCCCTAACGGCTCAGTACAGTCATAACAAAGTAATACTCAGCTGTGCACGCCTACACTGTACACTACGGTAGTAGCAATTCCCCTGGCCCTCACAATTTCCAATCGCATCGTATTTCTCGTTCATTTAAATCTAGCCGTTGGTAAATGTTGATACACTGTAGCCCGAAAACCTTCGCTCATCAGATCAGACTTCAGCCACCAAATTTTGCTTGATTTTCTCTTTTGGCGGGATCGAACTGTAAACTCTGACCGCAGCGTCACCGGTGCCGTTTCCTCCGTTCCACAGTACAGGCAAATACACTCTGCTTCACGTTCTTGGAGCTAGACTATGTTGATCTTTGTTGCTTCTTCGTTGTACGAGCGCTTGAAGAATTGAAGTATGTTATCTGGTTTTTTATTCTTTTTTTTTAATGTTCACATGGTTAATTGTTTTTCTGCTGTGCTTAGTCTGAATTGGTTGAATTTAAGATTTTGGGTTTTAGAGGGGTCTGCATTTTTTTTGTGAGTTTATGGTGAAACTCTCTGTCTGTCTCTCTCTCTTTCTTTTTTTCTTTTAAAAAAAGGAAGTGTTTTTTCCTATCTTTTTAAGCTTACTTCCGGGGGCCAGTTAGTACTTTGGATTCTGGCTTTTGTTCTACTTTCTTAAGTGATGATGTGAATGACAATTAACATCCTATCTGAAACATGGGCGTCGTGTTGGAGCTACAACCTACAAGATTGAATTTTTAGGCCTTTATTTGCTTTAATCTTTTAGTGATAAAATTCTTGTACGCTTGGTACAATTACTTTTTCATTTGTATGAGTCCTGTTTTTTGAGTAGTTCTTGTACTCCATCTTTCTAATGTTGACTGTGTATTTGTAGTATCGTGTCTTTCTTCAATTGGTGTTCCTCTCGACAAATGGGTTTATTATTTATGTTCAAATCTATTGTAAGTAATATGTTAATATAGTATATTTAGGTGATTGAGGTAAGATTTTATTGCCCGTTGAGAATGAAAGTTGTTTGAGCTTATTATGAAGTTGACATTTTTTTTTCTCTATTTCGTTTCAGATAATCATCAACTGGGCATTTTTGAGATCTTCAGATTGTACTCAGATTCACTTCCCATGGCAGTGAGTATAAATGTTTTTAACCCACAAAGCAAATCCATGAAATTTTTATGTTATCACTTATGATGGATTCTTGGATAGGAAGAAATGGAAAAATATATTCATGTTGATAGCCACAGGTAATCTTTTCTTTGATTCATGTAGTCGACCCCGGTTTGGGATTAAAGCTTGGCTGTTGTTGCATTACTTATGATGGATTCCCTATTTATTAGGTTGAGAAGCTTTTTAAAGATGAAGCTACTGAGGAAAAGGGTGATCGAGCTAGAATGGTGAGTCTTTTATTGTCAATACCTAAAGGCTGGGTTCAGTTACTTTAATTTTAAAATGGTTAAATTATCATTTGAAGCTGCTGTACTACTTTAAGGCAATCCGTGGTGTTCTGTTGTCTAAGAGGAGTTCTCAGTATTAGGCGTGACAAAGAGTTGATTAATGCAACTTCCGAATTTCAATCTTTTCTAAAATTTATGTGATCTGATTTTAGGCATCCTTTGTAGGGGCAATGGCAATAGCTGATTTGGTGAAAACAACATTGGAATGGTAAACTTTATTTACTTGGATTACATTTGAGAAAGATGTAATTCATATATATAGGTTTCCTCAGTGAATTAATATTCTTTGCAGGATAAAATTTTACAATCAACAGGCAGGGGAAAAAATGTCACTGTTACAAATGATGATGCCACTATCCTAAAGTCCCTCCATATTGACAACCCAGCTGCTAAGGTTCTTATTGGTATCCTTGATAACCTAGTTTTTGTAATTTAGCTTTTCTTGATGGGAAATGTACAGAGTTAATACTACTCTGCCAACTATATAATGGTCGATGAATTTGATTGTGTTTTATGGGGCATCCGTTTAGTGACTTTTATTTCATTATCTGGAATGTTTGTGCGAGGTTATGCATGTAATTGATTCAAAATGTGTTTCTGACTGTTCCAACATCATATTCTTCTATTTAATACAAGACTCTGCTAAAAGAGCTCTCATAAGTTTCTCATCTTTTTTGCTACTTTGTAACAAAATTCTATTTACTTTTTTGGGCAAGAAAATTTTCTGCAGCCTTCAGATAAATGAATTTGCAGAAGGTTGTTTCATCTGCTGTTGTCCTTAATTGATTTCTCAACTGCGTGCAGAGCACCACAAGGAGGGTAGCAATGCAGGAGTTGACGTCATATCTGGATCTGTGAGTAACATTTCCAAAGTTTTACAAACTGATTTTTTTTCTTCTTGAGTACATACAGAATTCCGTTATTTCAATCAACTCTTGTTAGCCAAATGTTTAAGAAATGGGTTCCATCTTGCATAATATTTTGCATGGTTTTTTTTCATCTTCCCTGTCCTAATTCATCTCCTCCCGTCAACCAGTTATAACACACACTATATCGTGATAGATATGCATAGATATATTGATTTCTCAATCATTTTGGATTTTACATCCAGATTCAAGCTCTAAGCTTTGCATTGAAATGGCTTTTTATGTCACATTGCACATATTAAGAAATTAGCCGGAATTGGTATCCAATTTCTATGTTTTGCCTAACTTTTTAACGGAACTCAAAAATCAATGTGGTGGTGGAAGTTACAGTACTCTACATGAAGCGAATTCTTGGTCTTTCTTCACCAGGTCGGGGATATGGCAGAGTTGAGAATATATGACTCGTTCAAAGTTAAGCAAGCTCTATTGCTCTCTGCAACCGAAGCTGCTGAGATGATTTTAAGGGTTGACGAAATTATAACTTGCGCTCCGCAGAAGAGGGAAGAAAGAATGTGAAAGCACCGCTGGTAGAAGAAGGGAAACTAGTTTTTCTGGCCATTATAGTTTGTTAGGTACTTGTGATTACTTCGACAAAAATGTGAAAGGACAAGGGAATTTGTGGTTGGGTAAGTATCCCATGAAACTCGTGGATTAGAAAATAGACTTATATGTTGTGCGCGAGTATAAAAGTGGGATATCTGACCTTGGATTTTCATTTTCTTTTGGTTAAAATCTTTGAGATTCACTCATTGCCTTTGTTTGTGGAGTTTACTTATAATCTGACGGGGCAAACAATCCAAAAGTGGGAGGCAGTAGAAACGAAAAGTTAAAAGCTCCGGCGTGGGGTGGGGTTGGAGATCGGGGAGTTCAGCTGACATCCATGGAGAAACTCTCTGCTGCGTGTCTCTTAAAGGGTCATTGAACTAATTCAAGCTGGGACTTGAGTCTTTTCTTCCTGTTATTTTAAGAGGGATTGAGAGAGTCTTTTCTTCCTGTTATTTCGGGAGGGATTGAGAGCATATTGATTAAATATGAGTTGAGTTATAAAATAAATACTTAGATTTTCTTTCAAAAAGGCAAATAAATAATACAATGAGAAACGATTTAAATTGTATTTAAAAAAAAACAGCTTAGTTTGTTTTTAAAGTTTATTTAAATTTTAATTTTTGCCATCTATATTTAGAGAACAATTAACATGCGGTTTCTTTATTTTTTTTTTATCTTTCACAAGAAATTGATTAAATTTATAAAAAAGAAAAAAGAAATAGCATTGAAATCGATGGTAGTTAAGTTTAAGTTAAATTTGAAAATGGAAGTCTTCTTTCTTTTTTTGACGGTAAAATTAGATCAAGTCTATAAATTTACTATTTTAAATCAAAATAAGTTGATAGGATTTTTTTTTTATGTTCCCATATTCTTTCATGTAGCAAAGAGTAATTCTTGACCTTGAATTATCAAAATACATCAAATCTTGCCCTTCCATCGATTTTTATCCTTAGTGATTTGACATACTAAATTTTTATTTTTGAGAATATTTTAGTAATATATGATATCTTTATTAACTTTTTTAATATATCACATTATTCTCTTTAAAAAGAAAATGAGGGGGGAGAGGGAGGAAGGAAGAAACGTTAAGAAATGCAAGTATTAATATTTTCTTCTTCGCTTTTGTCTTTTCTTTCTCTTCTTTTTCTCACCCCCTCACCACCGTCAGTGGATTGCTCACTGCAGAAGCAGAAGAGCTTCTATTATTGATTCATGTTTCGGTGAATGAGCTATGTGAGTAGGAATGAAGGTAGAGAAGGAGAATTGAATAAAGAGCTTATACTTTTTACTAATTAAATAAAATGATATAAAAATTGATTTTCTTGTGTTAAAATATATAAAATCTGAAAAGTAATAAATGTTATTAAAATACTCACAAAACACTCGTGTCTCGTAAATGGCTCACTCTATTTGTTATTTAACTGCAAAAACTAACGGAATGTAAATTTAATATTTTTTAATAATTTAAAATCATAAAAATATAATTTTTAAGATTGAAAGACAAAAATCAAACTTGGAGTAAAATTACAAACTCACTTGTTTCTCCTATTCTAAATTATTTGAATTGGACATGTTGACTTTTTTTAAAAAAAAATTGGATAATTTTCGAAAGTTGACCAATACTCTCGACTTCCCTCTGCACAAGAAGAACCAAAAAACATGAATCGCGTTTTTTCATTATTTCTTCAGAAAAATAGTGAAGTTCAAAAAAAAAAAAAAAAAGACATTTCAAGTTTTTTTTTTGACCTTTGGCTCAGGACAAGTTGAAGAGAGGATTTACCTTTGGCAAGTCAAGTTAGAAGAGTCAAATAGAGGTTGATTAATCCTTGTTCCGCATTAATGTATTTCAAGGGATCTTAAGTGCCAAATTATCCACTGCCCGCTCAAATTCTCAAGGAATTCACTTCATGTCTTGTCTTATCCGATTGCTTGTAGAAGACGACCGCAGCAAACATTTTGATTAGTCCAAGGCCTGAACCTGATCAAATTGGTTCTTTCCCACCTTACACCCAAAACTCCCAATTTGTTGTTAGGGTTCAAGTATTTCATTTAAGTGCTTTCGTTGATTGCCAAACTCAGTAATCTTGCGTCCTTCTAGTTGCAGAATCGAGAGTTTTCTGCATTCGATATTCTATAGCTTCCTCCTATCTATGGCTGCCAGTTCAGGATTTGACCCTCAGCTTGTCATTTCTCACAAATTCGATGAGGTTTGCCACAATTTCTAGTTTTTTGACTTTGTACGGAGCTCGATATTTTATGCTGATTTCAAGTCATCAATTCGTTTGCAAATGCTCAGAAAACAGTCTCTTACACCGAACGAGACGCTGCGCTATATGCTCTTGGAGTTGGAGCTTGTGTAAAAGATGCTTTAGATGACAAGGAACTCAAATTTGTTTACCATCCGGATGGACAGCAATGCATCCAGGTTCATACAATGGATATGACTAAGAATTATTTGTTGTTGAACGTCTGATGCATTTGTTGAATGTCTTGTGGTGTTTATGAAGTTCGTGTATTCTAGGTCTTGCCAACTTTTGCTGCTTTGTTTTCTTATGGATTCAGTTCACAGCTTGAGCAGCTCCCAGGCTTTGAGTAAGTGTTATACATTAAGGAAAATAACGGAATTCCTCTTACCATTCTCCATTCAGATTACACATAGAATGAGTTATTACTGTTGTTCTATTTTAGATTTTGCCCCTGAGATAGTATTTTCAATCTGCCTAACAAAACATTAGCCTTTTTGGAATCTGTAGCTTTTATTCATTGACTTGTTCTTTCATGGCTAGATATGATCCACGCCTCCTACTGCATGGACAGCAATACATTCAAATCTACAAGCCACTTCCACCTAATGCTTGTGTAAGTATTTGGAAGGGAAATCTTTAGTTTCCAAAAGGAAAAGAAGGGTAAAACTTAAAGGGCAAGCTTTATATCAATGGGCTAATGGGCTTGTCTTCTGCCTCATTCTTTGATCACATCTACTCGGAATTGGGAAGGCAAACTGCCAGTCTCATATCCACGCCATGCAATAAAAGATTTATGTTCTTGTTCATCACATGTCTATGAACAACACTACCCGTATTAAGTGTATTAAATACCATTGTTTTAAGTTGTATTTTCTATTGAAGTCTTCATATAATATCTATAGAGCATATATCCTTGTATAATTTCTGCTGATGAATTGACTTGGTGCAAAATGAGCCTCATTTATGCATACAAGATAGAAAGTTCAAGTACCTTTTTCTTTGTAACTTATGCTAATGATTGCTTCAAGCTGCAAGAGAATTTAAAACTTTAGCTAAGAGCAGTAGCACGGAGGTTAAAGAGCCTGAGCAAATTATTATTATTATTTTTTAAAGTTTCAGGGTACAAGATCTTGATTGCCTTATTGATCCCACTTCATGAGCCCTCTTCTGTAAATGAAATCCAACATATAGTATTCTTTAACCGTTGGTAGAAACTAAAAGGATCAGAAGAATTTAATTTCAAATGTGGTGTTCCTATCCTTATCAAAGGATCTTCTAACTAAAAAAATGCTTATAGCTGGAAGGTATTATTTGGTGCAACAAGTAATTTGATGCAAAAATGGTGGTTTTAGTGAGTGAAGGTAAGTTTCTTTGAGAGGCCAAAAAGAGAAAGTAAACTTGATAGCATGGATAAGAAAGAGAGAAATTGATTGTGTAAATTTGGGATTGCCCAGTGCATTTAAACATTTTACATGGTTTCAAAAGTTAACTGCTGCCACAGCATGACCATCAACTCCCCATGTAAATTTGACAGTGGGCTTCATAACAATAATATAGCTGGATATTCAGGAGAGTGAATGGATTTTTTTAGCTCATCTTTGGGAATTTGTTGACATTGGATTTCTGGGCCTGTGTTGGGTTTACAATAACTTATCCAAATCATCTTTTGTCCCTGCAGATACACAATAAAGCAAGTATTTCTGGACTGCACGACAAAGGTTTGCTTTAAAATTTACCTCTTAATAGTTATCCTATGAATGTTAGCTTGCATAATTGCACTTCCATTACCAAAGTTTTCTGGCAGAAACAAAGTAAGATTTGAATTTGCAATAGTAAAGGACAAGAGCCAAAAAAGGAACTTAATTGTTCCCCATCCTCTGATCCCAAATCTCCGGCATTTTTGAAGATTGTTGCCTTAATATATTTGTTCCAACTGCACATGCAGTTTCCTTGAAGAGTTTGTCAAACAACTTGAAAGTTCAGCCTTTTTAGTGGAAGCCCATGATCTATCAATTAAGTATCCTGGATATTTGATCTACTCATCCGGCAATAGGTTTTCTTGTTGCTTGAGATGTTAGGGCCAATTATCTTGTAAACCATGATAATTGTTTGTTCCCTGCAGGTAAGGCAGCTATTATTGAAATTGATATTCTGAGTTATGAGAAAGAGTCTGGTGATTTGTTATGCATGAATAGGTAAGTACTTATTTAACTGTTAGACCTAAAATTGTTTTTATCCATTTTATACACCATTTTCTATTTCTAGGATGACTGTCTTTTTGAGGGGTGCTGGTGGCTTCTCAAAATCATCTCAACCATATTCATACTCCAAGTATCCAAGTAACCAAACTCCAATTGTTAAAATCCCGAAAGGTCGACCATTTGCTGTGCTTGAGGAGTCTACACAACCATCCCAGGCACGTGATCTTAAAATGATGACCGTTGTTTTTTGTGGATTGTGCATCCAGTAACAGGTTTTCAGCCTGCATACCTTGCTTTCAGGTGTCACAATTATGACACTAGCTATAGATTGAGACATCAGTTGTGGAGTAATGTGATTCATAATGCTTGTAGGTTGAGAAATGGAAGATATTTATATTTTCTTTGGTCTAGTCAATGATTGCAAAATTCTAATTCCTCTTTTCTCATGTTATTTTGGTATAATCCTTTACGCTCGGCAACTGAGCAGGACTGGCCACATGTTGCTATAGGTTGATGAATTGGCATAACTTTATTTCATTGTGATCACATCTTTTGGTGCTTTGCTATTACGGCTAAAACATGGATGATGTTTTCATGCTGAAATTTTCTTTGGCATTCTGCAGGCTTTGCTTTATAGGCTTTCTGGAGATTACAATCCTTTGCATTCAGATCCAAAGGTTGCAGAAATTGGAGGGTAGTTGTCTTCAATAGAATAGCCTCTTTTTCTTTCAGCTTCCCCAGGAATCATATACACTTTGATCACTGTATATTTTTTCACTTTTTTTTCTTTTGGCAGTATTTGGTGGTTGGGATTTAAAGATGAGTGTTAAGATTAGGGAGAAGTACGTGAAATTACAAGTTCCTAGCAATGGTTTCAATTGTTTTAACCAGACTACATGCTAGGCCAACTTTGCGGCATTGTGTGTGCCACTCTTTCCTGCACATCAGTCGTCAGGAGCTTGTTTTTCCATTTTTCTTGCCATCAAACTGATTGCATCTAGAAGTTCCACAATTGGCACTTTTTTTTTGTCATTTCCTCTTTAATGACTTGCAATATTAAATTGTTTCCCTAATATATTTTTCTTTAAGATGCTACCAGAAATAAATGTTCATTTGTTTCACTTGATTCGGCTTACGGATCATTGTGCTCAAATTTCTCATTTTCTACCTGGAACAGATTTTCTCGTCCAATATTGCATGGACTCTGCACACTGGGATTTGCGATTAGGGCTGTGATTAAATGCATCTGTGGAGGAGACCAAAACACGATCAGGAACATATCTGCCAGGTTCTTATTGCATGTTTATCCTGGGGAGACCTTAATAACAGAAATGTGGCTTGACGGCATGAGGTAAGTTGAAGACATAACTAGAGATATTCAATTATATTGTTCTATAACTCAGAAAGGACTTATCTCTCTGAGCTTCTCCAAAATTTAAAATTTTTTACCTTTCTACGAACAAAGAAATGATAGCGAGGACTGAGAATGGTTATTTGTGGGCGTGCAGAGTATTGTATCAGGTGAAGGTGAAGGAAAGGAGCAGGGTTGTGCTTTCCGGGTTTGTTGATCTGAATCATTTGAGCAGTTCTCTCTGAATCTTTCTTAGAGAACTTGCGAAAATGTTTGCAAAACTATATTTTCGTAGTACTTTGTAAATTTGAAATATTGCTTGCGTTTTTATGTTCCAGAATATACACATGGAACAAGTTTAACATTGGAGGCTTCTTTCTTTTGGTGTTCATTGTACTGGGTATAGAATAAATGGAAGTACGTGACGTTTCCCTAGCATTATTGACTCTGAGAATTGCTTTTAGTTGCAGTTCGCTGAGCGCAAAGCTCTGTTGATAAATCCAATCTTACTGAGCTTTATACTGGATCAGGAAAAAGCTGATTACACCTCTGATTGTTGAAACTCTGTTAAGCAGAAAGGTTGCAACTTCTATTTGTGAGAACAGTTCAACCAAATGTTCTATTACAAATATACATAAAAGCAAAAAAAAAGAAAATACTTGATATGAAGTTCATTTTCATATGCAATAATTCGGCTATAAAAATTACTAAATACATAATTATTTTACTAATGAAAGATAATTTTTTATAATAAATTATTATATACTTATAATTATTTCAAATTAATAAAAATTTAATTACAAGTAATTATAATTTTATAAAATATGAATAAAAAAAGTGTCATGTAAATAATTTAAAATTTTTATAAAATATTTAAAGCATAAGAATGTTAATATTATATAAAAATTATTCGATAAAATTGTAATATTTTGTAATAAATTTTACATAAATGGTGAACTCATAGTAATACTTTCTGATGTGGAATTACAAAATTATAATTAATAAAATATAAGTTTTAGGATCACAATAAAAAACGTATATATATATATATATATATATATATATATATATATATATATATATATATATATATATATATATATATATATATATATATATATATATATATATATATATATAAAGGTCATTGTACACTAGAAAAATATTTCGAGTTGCACATTTATTACCTCCAAACAAATCTCAGCGTTCTCTATTCTTACAAAAGTTTCGTGATAATATTGTGTCTCAAATCGTGCTCACTTTCCTTAATGCGTAGCTAATATTTGATTCTTAACTTCCTTTGCCCGTTAGTTAATGCAATATGGAGTATTTTATACAGTTAATTTTATTTTAGTACATTAAAATAAAAAAATATTATTAATTGAGTATCATATCTTTTTAAATTGTCGATCAATTGTCAAATTTTATCGGCCAATCAATTCAAATTGTCGAAGTGAAAAGTCTTTTTGTTTCTTTTTTTATTTAATACTACTTTAGTACTTCAAAATTAACTGTCTTGTCAATTGAGTACCGTATTTTTTAAAATATCAATTAAGAAATAAATTTCAATCAATATCTAAATAATTCGATCTAAAATACTTAAATGATCGATTTACACTTTAAATAGAAATTGAAATTCTAATTTTATCATTTTACTCAACTAATCAATAAAAATTAAAGATTCAATTTAATTTTTTAAAAATAATTTATTAACTTTTTTCCTAAACTACATATTCATCTCTTTCATTCCTTCAATCGCCACCTTTGACCAATAACAACAGTCGTCGTTGCTACTGTTTGGATGGTTTATGACGATTTTTTTGTATTATTCAAAATGTTAAAATTATAAAAAATTTTAATAAGTTAATATAAAAATTATCCAACTATTAATCTGACTTTATAAAAATTTGGTACTAACTGCGGCGGTGAGGGTTTGATAGTTGCAACAAGATTTATGAAGGTTAGTTGTTGGTGGGAGGTGGAATGACAAAGAAGAAAAAGATAGAAGAGAGGCAGCAAAAGTGGCGAAGACGACTGTTGTTGTTGGTCAAGGATATCAGTTAGAGGAAAGAAAGAAATGACTGTAAAGTTTAGGAGGAAAAATTAAATAAATTATTTTTAAAAAATTAAATTAATTTTTTTATTGATTAGTTGAGTAAAATAATAAAATTAAAATTTCTATTTCTATTTAAAGGGTAAATCAGTCATTTAAATATTTTTTATTTTAATTATTTGGACATCGATTGAAATTTATCCCTTAATGGATAATTTTAAAAATGTGGTACTCAATTAGTAGGACTTTTAACTTTAGAGCACTAAAGTGACATTAACTAAAAAAAGGGCACAAAAGACTTTTCACACTTTTCAAAAAATTAAATTGGCATACCGATAAAATTTGACCATTGATTAATAATTTAAAAAGATGTAATACTCAATTGACAATACTCCTCTACTTTATGGTATTAAAATAAAATTAATCCTATTTTATAAGCTTGCATCTAAGGTGATCGGCAATGATTTCAAGCTAATCTTATTGAAGTCTATTATTGATAAATCTCAAAGTACTTTTCTTAAGAGGATTTAAAATAATAATGCCATTTAATCATATTTTAGCGATCTAATGTTGAGGGGGATGGGGGAGGAAAAAAATGGTTAATTCTATTTTAGTACTCCTAAAGTAGGGAAGTATTGTTAATTGAGTAGTATATCTTTTTAAATTGTAAATTAAGAGTCAAATTTTATCGGCAGACCAATTCAATTCGCCAAAAAATGAGAAAAGTCTTTATGCACTTTGTTTTTTTGAGTTAATGCTATTTTAGTATTCTAAAGTTAAAGGTCATGTCAATTGAGTACTACATCTTTTAAAATTATTAATTAAGAGACAAATTTCAACCGATGTACCAATAATTGAAATCGAAAATACTTAAATGACTGATTTATCCTTTAAATAGAAATAAAAATTTTAATTTTATCATTTTACTCAACTAATCAATAAAAAAGAAAAAATTAATTTAAATTTTAAAAAATAATTTATTAACTTTTTTCTACTAAACTTCATATTCATTTCTTTCTTTACTCTAACCGTCACCCTTGACCAACAACAACAGTAGTTTTCGTCGCTTTTATTGCCCCTCTTCTATCTTTTTCTTCTTTATCATTCCTCCTCCCACCAACAACTAACCTTCATAAATATTGTTGCAACCACCAAAACTCTCGTTGCTGCAATCGCTACCAAATTTTCATAAATTCAGATTAACAGTTGGATAATTTTGTATTAACTGATTATTTTTTGATAAATTTAACATTCTAAACAATATAAGAAAATCTTCATAAATTATCCAAACAGTAGCAGCGATAGCTATTGTTGCTAGTGAAGTGTAGCGGTTTGGGGAATAAAAGAGATGAATATGCTGTTTAAGGGAAAAATTAATAAATTATTTTTAAAAAATTAAATTGAATTTTTAATTTTTATTGATTAGTTAAGTAAAAGGATAAAATTAAAATTTTTATTTTTATTTAAAGGATAAATTGATCATTTAAATATTTTTGATCGAATTATTTATACATTAATTGAAATTTGTTCTTTAATTGACAATTTTAAAGATATGGTACTTAATTAAAAGGACCTTTTAGTATTAACTCAAAAAAATAAAAGGTGAAAAAGACTTTTCATACTTTTTCATGATTTAAAATAATTGGTTAATAAAATTTAATTTTTAATTAATAATTTTAAAAAATATAATACTCAATTTACAAGATATTAAAATAAAATAAAATAAAAAAACCTCAAGTTTTGTAACTGTAGTGCGAGTCCAACGCTCTGAGAGACAAGTTGAAAAATTAACTGCCGCCACTGGGCGACTACAGAAACACAATGGCCGGTGAAGCCAAGAAGATTCCTGCCGGCGATGAGGCAGCCCCCACAAGCGCCGGGGAGCTGAAAATTCTTGCAGAATCCCTCCCCTCCCTGCCCGCTGACGCTGTGAAGGAATTATTCTCTATCGGGGTTCGTCCTGCATCACCACAGAAGTTTAATTTTGCTTTAACATTCTTTGTTTTTCGCATTGTCAAAATTTTCTAGGTTAGTACTAGGATTTTCTTTTAGGAACTTTGTTCGATGCTATTGAGCTTGGGCTGCAAAATATGCTATTAGTTTTTTGTCCTTGTGCATGGACTGGGAATTTTCAATACCTGTTTAATACTCTGAGAAAATTTTGAAAAAATATGGAAGAAATTATGAACCTTTCTGCAGAAATTCAAATTAGCTACGGACGAAAATTCCGATTTTTTCAAGCTTGGAGGAGCAGCTTCCCCTCTGTGTCTGTTCCTGGAAGAAACTTATACTTCATCCTAGTCATTCTTGTTCAATTTTTCTTGTCTGGTCCCCATTCTTGTGCTTAGTGTTTTCAATATTCTTCATTGGATGTGCGAGAATTTTAAAGCTATTTACGGTGTATTTTATTGTTTTAAAATGTATCCTGAAGTTCTCTATATGCTGATCATTTTGATAACTCTCTTTATGCTTAATGGAGCTCCTATGATTCTTCATCTGAAGCAGGTCTGCACTCGCTGCATTTTTCGATTCTTTGGTATATATGAACATATTAGTTCTCGCTCTTCACTTCCAACATCTGCAATGACTGCCCTTCTTAGAGAAGTAATGGGTTTGGAAAAGAATGAGGAGCACAATGGTTCCAGCAAATATGAAGGCTTGTGTAGTCCACAATCTTCTCATGAACATGATCTGGTCCCCAGAGTTTGCAAAATTTGTGTAGGCATCTTGGACTTTATCTATCACGATGAAAAAGGAGTTTTGATCAAGAAGGATTCTGCAAATGAGTTTGCTACAGTTATTGCTGAAGCTGTAAAGAGAGAGCACGAGCAGATTGATAGCTTTTCTCTTGAAGTTTCATTACCATCACTAGTCATGGAAAATGAACAAACAGTTTGGTAAATATATTTTCTTTTGTCTGGTGTATTTGATTTTTGACTTGACATATTAATATTCTTATATGAAGTTCAACGCTACTTCTATATCCTGGGCTAAGGTCATTATGTTTTGCCTATTATTTTTAGTAAAGGAATTTCTGTTAATTTTTTATTTGAATATTCCTTGTCCTATATTCTCTCAAGAGTGTCACGTGTATATTTTTCTGTGAGGCCTCTGTGAGATAGTAACTCTTAAAACATTGCTTTTTTCAGGTTGTATATGACAAAGAAGTATGCATCTCAACTTGGGTTTGTGGGAAATTCTGTACCCCAATGTGCTTCTACAAAAGATGCCTTAAAATTATCAATCCTTGATCCTTTGGAGAAGCTGTTGGTAATTTTGATCTCTTTTAGCTTTTTCCATAAATTCAGTTTGCAAATAATGAACTTTTACTGGCCATTAAGAAAATTCTTTGTTTAATTTTCTATTTAGGAAAAAAATGTGCAAATTGCTTCCTTGCCTCTGCTGGTAGAGGAACTGATGTTTATTCCATTTCGTCTTTCAGTTTGGGATTTTTTATAAATGATTATATCCTTTAAAAAGTTTTGTACTTGTACAGGGTGTAAAATCGAAGATAAGTTCTTTCCGCATTCGATTAACATACTCAAGTTCTGAAGAATTAACCCGAAGATCAGATATGAAGGTGATTAATGGATGTAAAAGGAGAAAAACAGGTCTACTTTCATCCCATGCATCTATATGCTGTGCTCCACAATTTTCATTTTCAAATGGTTATCTGAATTAAAGCAGGTAACAGTGATGCTACCAATAAAAATTACGCATCTGAGCTGTCAGATACTGAGAGGTCCACTAATCAAAGAGATGAACACCAACAACACACTAAAACTTTTCCAGACAAGGTGGAAGATCATGGAATTGATCATTTAAAATATCAGCTAGAGAAGGTATACTTTTCTATTTAAGTTTTAGGTATATTTGGATTGAATTCCCCCCCAAAAAAGTAGTCACTTTTTTTCCAAGAAAAAGTTTAAGCGAATCCCAGTTCTTCTCTTGCACCTCCCAAATGTATATATATGTATATCACATATTTTGAAATGCAAAATGAAAACCGAAAGGAGAGAGCCAGTCCAAGTTTATATTATTTGAAATATTTCTATTTTGTGTGATATTTCTGCAAATTTCTACACTAGTTTCTCATATTGAATTTGTAGTGAACAAGAAGCAGCATGAAACTCATATTTGGTTCATTGAATGAATAATTCAATAATGTGAGGAAAAGTTTTAGTATTTAATGTTGTATGATCTTTTTTGCATCATGGTGAGAATTTGTGTCCTTTCAGGTCAATCAGCCCTACAACTTGATTTTTCTCTGCTACAGGTGTCCTATTTATATCGGTGGGAGGTATCTTAAGGTGTGTAAGACCAACTAAAACTTCTTAGCTCTGTTGTGTCTCACTTTTATGCAATTTTCATTATCATAGAAGATCATTATGCAAAATGAACTTTCATGCATTACAATGTGTACAAATTCATAACTTCCTATAGATACTTTTAGAGAAACGAGAAGGAAAATTGCCTCTTAAAAATGTACTTTCTTTAGGTTTATGATGGAGAGAAGGATGATTTGGCACATAACATACATGATTTCCTAGGATAACAGAAACAATGATATATTCAGACAACTTTCCAACTATGCAAGTTCTATGTGCTCTTACTTTAACGCTAGGACAAGTTTGGATTTTGGTTCTGATGGCTCTGGAGAGTAAATATGAAATACCAATTCACCATGCTGATGTTATGCTAGTGTCTCACTCTCTCTAATCTTAGTTAAAGTTGGTAGTCTTTTTCATGATTCAATTGTTGTTGTTGTCCTTGTACTTGGTGCTGCTGCTGATGCTATTACTATTAATACTATTACTGTTACCTTTTAAGTCATAATATTAATAAGAGAATTGATTTGCATATCTATTGGCATTGCATTTAAGAGGAGTATATGTTTTCATGCTCTTTAAATATCCATGTTTCGCAGTATAGTTGAAAGGCTGGTTTGTAGGCTCTCTGGTATTTATCCAACACCCATTCATATGCCCACTCTAAAGAAGTTATAGAGGCATTGTTTAAAGACTTCTTTGTTGGTCGCCTTTGATACTCTTTCCTCATGTATGGTTGTTGAGCTTTATGCAACATGGTATGATTGGTGTATTCTTCTGAGAGGCATTATGTTTGGCTCTTTTAACCTCAAAATCATGCAAATGCTATTCACAATGCAGTACTCAAGAAATGTCAGCCAGACTCGCTGGATTATTGATGATGAAAGAATGGGGGAAGCATCTGTCGAGGTGATTCTTAACTTTGGATAGTTGATAGCTGTTGTTCTCTGAGAAGATTTTCTTAAGAGTCACTGGTGTTATTGTTCTGTAGGAAATAATAGGTGGCAACATTCTTCCTTTGTGCAAAGGTGACAGTTTCAAGTTTCATGCTGCTGGCAGAGAGGATATGGATGTATGAAACCTCTATCTGTCAAGTCTTTGCCCATCATGATTGGATTCTAATGTGATCTGAAATGCATTTATCAGGTTCGAATGCTTGGTACAGGGCGTCCTTTTCTGGTTGAGATACAAAACGCTCATCAAGTACCTTCTGAAGCTCTCATAAACCAAATAGAAATGAAAATAAATAACGTAGAAAATAAACTTGTAAGTGCTTTAGAAAGGTGGTGTTATTGTTTCATCTTCTCTATTTAGGTACTTTTATGGAGTGCTATGCTTTGTCTTTTGCTCAGGTAGGGGTCAAGAATCTCAAGGTTTTAGGCAGTAGTGGGTGGGATCTAATGCGCGAGGGAGAAGCTGAGAAAGAGGTAATTTGTTTGCCATAAAATTTAGTATTCGTGTAAAATTTTCAAGCATTAGCATTGTGTTTATCTCATGTGTATTTCTCGCAGAAGCAGTATGCTGCATTAGTCTGGATTTCTCGTCCTTTAAACAATGATGATTTGCAGGCTATATCTTCCCTTAAGGAGATGGTAAGTGATGATGGTTTCCATGCCATGTGTACATGCACATTTCTGCATCTCTATGTCTTTGCTGAGCTTGTTAGTTCCTGCAGTTACTCTCTTCTGATGATCAGTTGGTGTTTCTGGGCTTGAAGTTGTGAAAAAGTGCTTGTGCAATTATAACAATTACTTTGCTGGTATTTTGCAAAGTGTAGACCCAAATCAATATATTGATGTAATTATATGTTTGTCAGACTAATGTGTATATCATGCTTCTTAACTTCAGCTGCAGCATGCAGATTCCGTGTAAAACTGGCATCATCTTCTCTGCCACTGCATTGCTCTTTTATCAGCTTGTCTGTATTTACGTATGTCACTTCTTGAATACTTGTTTCCACTTTTACTGTTGAATTGAAGCATGAATGAAGAAAGGCAAATTGCTCTATGGACCCTTCACCAAAATAAAAGTTTCCAGTATACCTCAGATCCAAAATAAAAGTAAAGATAAGAAATTGCTGAAGGTTGGTAACCAAAAATTTTGCAGATTTGAAGTTAAGGAATAGTCCCTTGAAACTGAAAACACATTTTACCTGATTATGTCATATATGGGGTCATGCCAGAAACACAAATTGCGTTTGTTTCCTTGTTTCCCTTGAAACATACTTCACCTTGTGTCTGCGTCTTGCATATGTCATTTGAAATTTGATCTTCCAATTCAAGTGAATTGAAGTGCAATGGACAAAAGGACTATTTGCAGCTGATAAGGGATTTAGGCATAAACTTGTATTCCGCCATCTGAAAAAATGGCGAGCATATGCTTTATAGAACAAATATTAAGCACATTTTAAAAGTTTGCAGGTATTCAATCTGCATGTGATTTATGGTGATGATTCAATTTCTGACCTGAAAAAGTGTGAACTTAATGTCCTTTTAAATCCTGCCACTGGTCCTTTTCTGCTATCCAGCAAATTCTGCAGAAAACACCTATAAGAGTTCTCCACCGTCGAAGCCCTTTACAGCGTGAAAAGATTATACATTGGTACGGACAATATCAATCTATAAGTCTGTTGTATGATTCTTTGCTAATGCGTAAAATTACCATTGCCTGATTGATCTCGTTCTAATCAGGATGAAAGTAAAGAGAATAGCTGGAAGTTCCCAGTATTTTCTCCTGCATCTTTGTACACAGGTCTGGATTTTGTTTCAGATATAAATTATCTTCTGATAGTTTGTAATATTTGATAACCTTCTGTTACATCGGTTGAGATCTGTGCTTCACCATATTCCCCCTTTAGTTATGGCTAAAATAGTAGAATATGTTTAAAAAGAGAGCTTCATTTTTAATCTAGTCTTTTTAACATGCCAAGTAACATAGAATTGCTCATCTTTCATCTTTGCCAAGCCAAGGGGTGTCCTTCCCCAGCCTAACCCTTTTGTACAAAATATAGAAAGGCATGGGTAGCACCTAACAACTGGGCAAATTTTTAAATGATTCTCGTCTGTTTTAGAAGATATTGTTTTTGCTACTTTTAACAGTGTAGTAGCTTAAATTCAAATAATTGATTGTTGACAGGCTGGAACTTACATAAAGGAATTTGTGCATGGGGATCTTGGGCGTACACATCCCAGGTCAAATAGCTCCTTCAAATTTTTTAGCAGGCTAAATTGAAGAAGTTTGTTCGCCACCCGCCAGGGGGTGAGAGCGGCGTGGTGGTGTTTGGACATTTCATCCTCCTGCGTTTGGAGATGAAGGGGCTGACATCACCAAAATAGATTTTTCTTCCTGCATCTCTATTTTGATCTTTACTTATGTTAAAATATGGTATATATTGCAGTATTGGCTCTATTCTTGGGTGCAGAGCAGAGATAATGCAACTTGATGTTACAGATGTCAAAATGGACTGCTTCTAAGAAAGAGGTCATTCTATAATTTGCAGATTCGGCACCTTGCCAGCGAAATTTATGTTGTAAGGTTGTTCATCCTGGTATGAGGTGCATTGACAATTTAATCTTAATACTTTTGGGGGTTGGGGATGGGGTAGGACACTAATTAAATAATCAGATGGGAATGTTGCATGACTGTTGAGTTTGAACTCACGCATGACTTCTGCTAAAGTTTCTGCGAGTCATCCTTCATTCTTTCCAAAATAGCGTGAATTCTTACACGCGTGGAAGCAGCATCAAGTACCAAAATTCAACTATCAGTTTTAAGTTATACTCCATTGTTTTGCAGCCTCGCAGTTGGACATGATCGGCAAAGGTGTTGGCTGAACAATTCACTGCGGAGCTAGCCATTTATGTATCAAATGAAGAGTATTGATTGACAAGAATACACTTCTGGGATTTGATTATCGCCAGGCACTGGAAAACAATTCAGCAAGGAGGATTGAGTCCTGACCTTCAGAGATTGCTGCATTACCCAGTTTTAGTATTTATTAGTACCCTAATCACTCCTGTTTTAGGAGAACATGAATATTTTTAGGGAATTTCCGTTTAGCTTATGATAGATTGAGAGATTCTTTAGGAAGGAATGAATTGAAGGAGGATTTGATTATTATCTTCTTTCTATTGTTTACACTAGCTGACGAGCTCGAGCTTGAGCCTGAGCCTGAGTTCGATTCATAAGAAGCTCGAGCTTTGTTGAAAATGCAAATCAAAAAGCTTGAGATTAGTTTCTTTGAGCTCACTTGGCTTATGAGCCGAGCTTGTTGAACCAAATACCAATTCGAGTTGTGCGTTATACAGAGGCTGGCAAAACTCATTTCCACCCCTGATTAAATATGTATTAAAAAGTAGTATAGAAAGACAAAAGAAGCATTTGATTAAACTCGATGCAATGTTCACAGAAGCTCAACTCAAGAATAACACAAAGCTTTTCCTCAGAAGATCACGGACCTCTTGTTTTGCCATGAAAAATTAAAATTAAGCAAACAAACGCAACATGCAGTCAAATCCTGTTCTGCTTTGCCACTGGCATATCCAAATACTTTTTGAAACCAGTAAATAATCCCACTAAAACTCCAATACGTAATGAAGGGTTAAACAAATGGATAATGTTTCCGAAATCAATTAAATAGCTACTTATAAATTCAAATTAAAAAAAAAAAGAAGAGGGGACTCCCCTAAATGTCATTGTCATTGTCACATAAACACGGAGAATACCAAAGAAATTCTCCTTCCACTGTTGCAATGATTTATACAGTAATCTTTTCAGAAAGCAGAAAGTTTCCCCTAATCTATCCAGGAAGCACATAGAGTCTTTGCCATGAAAGCATATCTGTCTGCTGCTTCGTCAATCTGTAAAAGAAAGCGATCATGTCAGCAATCTTAAGCCAGAGACTACAGGACCAAAGTTGACAATGGAACTTACCATTTTCTGTGTTGGACGCCCAGCCCCGTGCCCAGCCTTCCTTTCAATACGACCAATCATTGGGTTGGTCTGAGGGCTTTTCTCCAAGCTTGAGCAAAGAACATATTGCATGGTCTGTGAAACAGTTAGGAAACAACTTTTAGCAAGTCGGCATTCCTTGAAAAGCACAAGCTCTATGCATGCAAGAAAGTGATAACCGAAACGTAAAAAGTCTTAACGGCATCATGGTTGTGTTCTGAAACCTTGACCAAAACGGATCACTAAGGCCTTCAATTCTCCAATGCACATTTTTTCATACAAAATAAATGTTTTCTTCCTCCACGAATTGATAAGTAAAGATATGAGGATGGAGTCATTTAAGCATAAATTTAATATTCACCGCTAATAGCTTCAGCGAGTGTAATGGAACAACACGATCATCATGGTCAGCTGTCAGTAGCATCGTAGAGGGATACTGGATACCCTGACCAGGAGAATGTTCCCAAGGTCTTCTGACATTGTGCAGCGGTGAGTACCTTGAGTAACAAAAGAAAGAAATGAAAAACATTAGGAGTTTTAGAGGATAATCCTAACTAGAGTTATGATAGGACCCGATTAAATGCAATTTGCCAAAGCATTAAAATGTAGCAGTGGCAAAAATTAAGAAAGATGCTTCCCTTGATTGGAATGTCCCCTATTATATCACCTATATGGAGGATTAAAGACATTCTCTCTTTACCGGAACCCAATACTATAGAACTTCAAATTTGGGGACTTCGTACAAGATTATCACCTTGACAGGGATTTTCTCATTACAATAGGTTTCATCTCTATTGGGTACCATCTAACGATTTCATAATGCTGCCAAATGGATAGATAACAGGGTTAGATGATTAACATAAAGGAAAGCAACTTACTTTATAAGCCAATGAAACTCTTCCATATTTTCTGAGCAACCATAATCAGAGGTCCATGCATGGCCTGTTCAGAGGAGAGTGAGCTCTGAAAGTTCCCTATTGAAATTACAAATACTCAAGAATAAAAGAAGCATTATCTTTACCAATTGTGAACTTGTGAAATCTAAGCATGTCCATCACACCAACATGTGCAAGAGCACATCCAAAAAGATCAGGTCTCTGTCACCAGGTAATTGCCAAAGATCAAAATAAAAGAGGTCAAATATGAAGATATGTAACTGGATTAAAGACAGGGCTCAATAAGCCTGCATAGTGAAGTACCTGATTGATGGAAGCCCCAACAAGAAGCCCACCATTGCTTCCACCTTCGATACACAACTTTGCGGGTTGGGTATAACCAGCAGAAATCAGATATTCCGCACAAGCTATGAAGTCATCAAAACAATTCTGCTTCCTTGCAAGGCTTCCAGCTTTATGCCATTCTTCTCCATACTCTCCACCACCACGAATATTTGCAATGCAGAAAATGGCACCCAAATGCCTTGCAATTACATTACGAGCAACACTAAAGTACGGGGTAATACTGATATCAAATCCACCGTATCCATATAATAAGCAAGGATTTGAACCATCCAGGGAGATATCCTTTCTAGACACCACAAACATTGGAATTTGTGTACCATCTCTACTAGGCACAAAGACCTAGAGAATTAGATACCTTATATCAGTATTAAAAAAAAAAAGACCAAGTATACAATAAAATTTATCATCTTTATCATTAGGGCTTTTCATCTTTCCCGAGTGCGGAATAATTTTTCTCTCACATTCCTCAAGAAATGATAGTGTACAAAAAATTTTCCAAATGGTACAATTACATGAGTGTTAGAGCTTAGAGCATCTGTTTTAAAGACCAGGGAGAAGAATATTACCCTGAGGATTTCAGAAGCTTTAACTCATTCAATTCTACATGGGCTAAATGCGTTCTCTGGTTATCCCCTGCCACAATTGCGGTGTGAATGCTCATATAATGAACTGTCTGTAACATTTTCCTTGTCGACTTTTGGAAAGTTGGTTCTATGTATTAAATACCTCAGCTAATTCCCTCTCTCAATACTAGGCTTCGGCTTATTATTTATATCATTGGGCCCACCTCAAATAGAGCAAGTATGATGTCTTTTTTGATTAAAGAGCGCTAATAACATTTAAGGAAACTGTGACAGTAAACAATGGTAACCCATTATTTACAGTATCTATTACTCATAAACTTCCCAGAGATTTCAAGAGGCAAAAGGCCTTTTTATTGACAATTATGCAATTGAGCAACAGAAGGGGAAAGATGAAAAAAGGATATAAGTTATTTAGAAAATGAAAATAACCAATCTACAGAGTTGCCATAGTAACGCACAATTTTAAATTTAAGAGAATTGGAAAGGGAATACATGAAAAAATTACCTGATTAACTACAAAATCCGTTCTGTCAAAACCAGGAACAAATATTTCTCGAAATATCTTCATATCTGGGGCCTCGGCTCCCAGGTTACATTGATATATGATGCCAGGGACCAGGAAGCTTGTGAACTTGATAAAAAGTATGCTGTCTTTGCGTCGAGCAGAAACAGCAGACACTGTCCCAATGTCAATAGGTAAATGATGCAGCAGGGCACCTGTTTTCAGGTCCCGTAACTGCAAAACATTTTTAACATCACTTAAGTAGCTAACCACAAGTTGATCAGAGTTGACAGAAACAGCTGATTCGAGCACATCTTTCTCAGATTCTGGGAGAATTTCAATCCAAGAAGCAGGCTCTTTCAGATCGACTTGGACTAGCTTGTACCTTGGAGCATCCTTATTTGTCCGAAAGGTAAATACAGTGCCATCATTGGCGACATTTGTGTAAGAAGCATCAAAACTATCAACAAGCTTAACAAAAGGGAGCAGGTCCCTTTTTCCTCTGAAACCTTCAAGCCCCTCCGGTAGTGAAGACAAGTCACAGTAATAGACTTTGTTCAGAGGATCACAGTTCTCAAATGTATAGAGGAGCACATACTGCAACCGAAGGAAAAAGCAACAGCGAAGCATCAATTAGTCCTAGAACCGCTTCATACCAAATGACTCCAAATATTATACACATGGAAAAATGTTTCTTGCTCACATTCATCCTAATGCCTTGATCTACATCTCTCTTTTGTGCATTTCAACAAGCCACTTTATGTAATGCTATTTACTTTATGAGGCATGAAAGTACAAGGAATAAAAAATTGTTCCTATAGCTACCAGCGGCTATTTTGGTCTTCGATGAAAATCTTAAGATGTTAGCACAAGACTACTGTACAATGTCAAAACCTGAATTGTGAGCGTTTTTCCATGTCAAGACATTTTTCTATCTAAAGCCATAATGATCCTTTTAAATAAATTTTAACAGAATGGTTTTGCTTTCTATATTTTGTAATATGTCATATCTCATTAATATGCGAAAATCATTCAATAGTTTCAATTTTCCTCATTGTAGCTTAATGGCCTTCATATTAAGAAAACCATGCAGAATACATAGAACTATAACTTCCTTGTTTTAACAGTCTACCACTAATTCATCTCTCCAGAAAAGTTTGGGTCTCGTCTTTTGTTTTAAGCTTTGCTATCCATATCCCTGAATCTGTGAGGGAGAGAAAAATAAATGCTATAGAAAAATTAGTCATCTCCAGACAAAAATGTGTGCTATAGCGAACAGTTCATCACCTTGCCATCTTCTGTTACTGACGCTGAACGTGTATGTTTCGGGCTGTCAGGATCATTCCAACATAAGATATCTTCAGATTGATCAGTTCCCAAGAAATGATAATACACTTCGTGATGCAGATTGGCATTGGTCTCTGTTCCAGCATCCAAATTTCCCCCCTCCCTGCAAAAGAATATCTTCCCTACTTATTGTCATACTTAAATCAAGAAACCGTAGAAAGCATGCATCAATCCTTCCATAGAAGTATCAATGACTTACTAGGTAATTAAGAATACTACTACTTGCCTACTTATATTCTTATGAAAGAGTAGCTTCCCATAGGAGGGAAAAAATGGATCCTGTAATATTTTATCAAATTTTTATATGTTACTTTTCACATTAACCATTTGAATTGGATTGAACACAGGTGCTCTAAGAATTAGAAAGGCCCCTCTGGATTCCAATGAACATTCACAATTAGAGCAGCCAAAGTTAAGACAACAAAAAGAAGCCCCAAGCCAGATAATTTGACTTACTTGGGAGCAGGATAGCGGCTGTAGAAAAAACCTTTGCTATCATGGGTCCAACTGATGCTCGAAAACTTCACCTGCGAGTAATTAATGGGTAAAAAGAATAGACTGTCAGTCAGAAAATGACAGAACTTCTAGCACCTAAGGTAACTTGGGCATTATCAATAGGCATGTGCCACCCTCTTACCCATGAAATGGTGTCAGGCTCCACACACTTATCCTCAACCCGCAGAACTTTCATGGTCACCCAATCACTTCCACTTGAACTGATCCCATAAGCCAGATACTTAGCGTCCTCACTGACAGCACAAATGCTCAATGCAACAGTGCCATCATCACTCATTGCATTAGGGTCAAGCAGAACATCTGCCTTCCCATCCAAACTATCCTGAGTAACACAAAGCAAACTGATTCAGAATTTCTATCAATCCAATGTCATCAATACCTCCATTTTAAAGGCAGAAGAGTTTACCAACCTGATCATAATTACAATTCTCATTCTGGGCAATGAACAACAAGCACAAAGTTCCCACCGGGTAATAGTATATAAAAATGGAAATGAAAAATAAAAACTTTCCCCAATTACGGCAAAGACGAGAATCCATCATTGACTTACCTGGACGTATAGAACGTTTTGAGGTTGAAGACCGGTGTTGTGGAAGTAAAAGTACTTATCACCAGCTCTAAAGGGAGGGTCATAACGGGGAAAATCAAATAATTCAGTTATCTTTTGACGTAGCTTCTCTCTCGTCTCGCAGGTCTTAAGTACTGAATCTGTCAACTGAACTTGCTTATCCACAAATGCCTTGGTCTCCTCTGAATCTGGGTCCTCAAGCCTATAGTCATCAATTAAAGAAAAAAATCAGATTCTCCGATTTCCAAGATTAAACGTTAAACCCACCTCAATACTTAAAATTCAAGCTCAATCTTGATTCCTTCTTCATACATCAATCTTGAAAAGAAAAGAAAACATAGGAATGTGCAATTGCAAAGATTAAGAAATACTACCATCTATAAGGGTCCGGGACTTCCACCCCGTGATAGTTATCAATCACAGACTCATCACGACGGGCGGACGGGTACTGCAGAGGCTCGTCAAGGACACAGAGGGATCCCATAGAAGTCTGGCTGAAGGAAACAAAACGTAAATGCGGTGGCGCTCTGGGTTTCTTCCTATAGGAGGCTTCGTAATAATTGAAATTGCGTGGGAAACTACCGGTACTGCGTTGTTGAATTTTATAAGAAACAACAGGAAAAGGATGGAATATGGGTAGGCTCGCTAGGTGGCGAGTAAAGCGGGATCCGGAAGTTCGAGGAAGGCTGGGAATGGCGTGAGCCAAGCGACCGCATGAGAACATAGTGGGCTTATGTAAGGAGAAGTGAATTCCGTGGGGGTGTCAGCATCTGCTTGGACCTGAGATTGCAAGCGGGAAAATGGTGCCATTTTGTGTAGATCATGTCGTCATTTTTCGTTTGCTTTGCATCTTTTCCCTTCATTCAAATCTATGCAGGATATTAACATAGATTCTTGATTCTTCAAAGCAAGTTGAGGAGACTCCTTTTTTATTTCGTTTGCCCCATTTTTGGTTGGGATGTTTAGGGGTTGTTTGCCTTCTAAATTTGAAAAATCAGCCTTTAACTTTTTTGACTTTTTTTAAAAAAATTATTTTAACTTTTTATATAAATAAATTTTTTGAAATAATTATATCTATCAAATTATAAATATTATGACAGAATTCGATAGAGAGAGTCACATTATAAGTATAGCTAACTTTTCATTAAATTTATTATTTTGTTATTTGTTGCTATCATATGCATTACATTAGATATTTTTTATTATTTTTGTTAAAAATATTCATACTATAAGATATGTAATCAATGTAAAATCATAATACATTAGGGTGTATTTGGATTGGATTATCCTACGGAATCTAATGTAATTTTTTCACTTTGGGTCTCATTCTTTCTCTCACAAAAAATTTTATCTCAAAGTAGAAAATCTCAAGCCAAAATACTATTTAATCCCATCCTAAAATACAATTTGAAATAATTATTATCAAATGTGATTTTTATCAATTGTCTTTTGAGGACTTGAAAGTTTATGTTTGACAAATCCATTTAAAACAAGCTTTAGAATTATGAAAGCTCCAACCAACCATATCATGTATACTTATTGGCATTAAATACTCTTGACCTAATTACTTCCAAAAAACTATTTTATTACAATTTTAAATGTACAGTATTTTTTAATATTAAGAAATGCTTATTTAAGCACATCGAACCAAAAGAATACTTAATTATTTGCAAATACTCAGTTATCGATTTAAGGGTGAGATTGAATTTTTAATTAAATTATATTAAAAATCATAAAATTAAATCGTTTGTAAAAAAAAAAATAGAACAAAGTAAAAAAAGTAAATAAATAAATAAATAAATAAATAAATATATATATATATATATATATATATATATATATATATATATATATATAAAATAGAAATGTAACCATTTCTTTCTTATAACTCTAAACTTCTTATCTTAATTTTTTAAAGTTCTTATTTTTTAATTAGTCTTTAAAAAATTGATTCGTTAGGATAACTTTTAATCAATTAACATAACTTTAAACTACCTTATAGATTAATTTTAATTTTGATTTATGAATATTAACTTACTTTGTAAAGTTAGGAGATTTTAATTGTTATTTTAAAATTTTTTGATTGGTTAGAATTATTTTCAATCTATTAAAATAGTTTTAAACTAACTTATATATTGATTTTTAATATTAAATTTCGTATATTAAGTCACTTTGTAAAAATAAGATACTTTAATTATTACTTTAAAATTTTTTCATTGGTTATAATTATTTTAAATTTATTAAAATAATTTTAAATGACTTATATATATTAACTTGAATTTTAAATTATCCATAATTTTTAAAAATTTTTACTTTTTTTATTAGTTTTAAAAAATTTGATTGGTGATAATTAATTTTAAACTATTAAAATAACTTTAAAATAATTTATACATTAATTTTAATTTTGAATTTCATATATTAAGTTACTTTGTAAAAATATGAGACTTTAATTATTACCTTAAAAATTTTTAATTAGTTAGAATTATTTTGAATTTATTAAAATAAATTTTAAATAGTTATATATTAACTTGAATTTTAAATTATTCTAATTTCTTAGTTTTTTTACTTTTTTTAATTAGTCTCAAAAATTTAATTAGTTAGGATCATTTTCAATCTATTAAAATAACTTTAAAACTAACTTATATATTAATTTTAATTTTGAATTTCATTTATTAAGTTACTTTGTAAAAGTATGAGGCTTTAATTATTATTTGAAAAATTTTTTATTGATTAGAATCATTTTCAATCTATTAAAATAATTTTAAACATACTTATATATTAACTTGAATTCTGTATTTTTTTGATGAAATTGAATTATGTATCTTGAGTTACTTTATAAAAGTAGAAAATTTTAATTATTCAATTTATTTTAAAATTTTTGATTGATTAGGATTATTTAAAATCTATTAAAATAATTTTAAATTATTTATATACTAACTTAAATTTTGAATTTTGTATTTTTTTAGAACATTAAATTCTATATTTAGTTAGTTTGTAAAAGTAAAAATTTAATCATTTAATAGTTGTCAACAAACATGATCTTTATCTGTATCATTTTTGTTTAACTCAATCTCTTAATTTAAACTAAATTTATTAGAACTAAACTCCTAATGTTTATCTATTTCTTTCACACACAATACACATTATCATCATCATCATTCTTTTCTTCTTCTCTTCTTTTCTTTTCTTTCCTAAAATGTAACTACTTATTCCACATTTTTTTTGTTTAATTATCATTCAAATCTCACAATATCCTGAAGCTCCAACCCTTGCACTTTTTTTTTATCGTCATTTCTTAATGTAATTATTTCTCTTCTTTCATTCTTTTTTCATTTGATTTAGGTTTTTCCATAAGTATTTAAGTATTTTATTTTATAAATTCTTTTAGAATCTTTTTATTATTCTCTTAAATAATGTCATTACTTTAACTTGATTAAACTCCATAAAACCTTATTTAAAGTTTTTCTTCCTTCAGATTGATCTCATTCACTCGATGCCTAATATGTATTTTATTTTATAATATAAAATTTAATAATTTCTTTGACATGTTTTCATCAAATTTTATTTATTAGTGCATCCTTAAGCAATACAAATGAATCTTATTTATTTATTTGATTACACTAAAATGTGTGTAAACTTTAGATCAGAGTTGTTGCCTACATGATAATTTTTCGAACTTGAATTTTATATGTGTTTAATAAGTGGATGTAAATGCTCTAATTTTTCTTTTTTTTCATTTTCCTCTTTAAAATACCAGAGTTGTATGTGCTTATTCACCTTTGATCACAGGATTTAAGGCCCAAATTTTTACATTAGATTTTCTTTTACATTTTTTTGCATATTCTGTATGTTTTCTTAATATTCTACTTTTTCTGTTTGGTAGTACCACAATTGCATAGTTAACAGTATTTACTTTTGGTATTCTTCTAATTTCTTTATTTTTTCTTCTCTTTCATACTTTTTTTCATATTTTATGTTATATTTCGTTTTTGCATCTCCCTACATCTTTCTTTACATCTTTCTTGCTCATATTTGTTAAACTATTGTATCAAAATAATTATTCACTTATTAGGAGAAAACAAATAGATAAACTCTATATAGTTTGTAATAGAATAAATGAACTTTCTTTGACATGTTTTCATCAAATTTTATTTATTAGTGCATCCTTAAGCAATACAAATAAATCTTATTTATTTATTTGATTACACAAAAAATGTATGTAAACTTTAGATCAGAGTTGTTGCCTACATGATAGCTTTTCAAACTTGAATTTTGCATGTGTTTCATAAGTGGATGTATATGCTAAAAGTCTAAAATGGAAAAAAAAGTATTGAATATTTTTTAATCAATAAAATTTCAATATTTTGTGTTATTTAATTTTTTTTCTAAACACATATATTTTGAAAGGTAAAAAAGATCTCTGTTTGAATATTTCTTTTGAAAAATTAATTTTAATATTTTTTATTTTTAAAATATGTAAGCGCGAGTTTAGGTTAGTTTTTTTTTTTAATTATTGAAAAGAGTATCAAAGTTTGCCCTAAATTCTATGGGGAATCATTAATACGGCATCATCGTCTAGGATTTCTGTATGTGCCCCTCACAAAGCACACAAATGAATACCGCAGGCAGGTGCGTGTCTCAAGCCCAAGAGCAATACTTGCAAGTCTGCAAATGATACTTACCTCTTATCATCTGAATATGATTAATAGATCCACTAGTTATGGCAGACTGAATGAATACAGCAGCAGGCATGAAATTGATGACGTTGATCTACTTGGCTGCAGAGTAGTAACTGAGCTCTTGGCTTTTGTGGCAGATGTGAGATGACTATTTACCAGTCCCATTAATTGATCAATATTGCTAGCTAGAAAGATAGCACTCACTGGAACAAGGGGTGTGAGAAGTTGTTTCATTGATTTCTGATTAATCTATAACGAAACGTGATTAAAGCTACCTTGCTGCAGAGGAGTAACTGAGCTCTTGGTTTTTGTGGCAGACGCGAGATGACCATCTACCAGTCCCATTAATTGATAGCTAGAAAGATAGCACTCACTGGAACAAGGGGTGTGAGAAGTTGTTTCATTGATTTCTGATTAATCTATAACAAAATGTAATCAAAGCTACCTTGCCGCAGAGTAGTAACTGAGCTCTTGGTTTTTGTGGCAGACGCGAGATGACCATCTACCAGTCCCATTAATTGATAGGTAGAATGATAGCACTCACTGGAACAAGGGGTGTGAGAAGTTGTTTCAGTGATTTCTGATTATTTCCGTGTTTTCATTTGTTGCCCATAAACAAAAATGTAATTAAAGCTAAAAGGAAATCAGGAAAAACTAATCCGAACAACTCAGAACAGTTTTTGATCCCTAAAAGTATGAAAAACAGACCAGAAGAAATCTAGTCGCGGGTACGGATAGCCAAAATTTGTTATAATAAGTAAAGCAATTTAAAGGTTCTTCGCGTTTTTCTGTTGCTTGGAGTATCGGGTTGTGCTCGAAGAGCCAGACTGATTCTTATTCACAGGAATGTCTAATCCAAAGAGTTTTCTTTTTTATTAAAAAATAATATAAATAGAATAAAACAAAGACGCAATAATTTATTATAAATGGAATAAAAAGTAGATCAGATAATCGTAAAGCGTATATAAATATTAAAATCAGATCACTCTTAGGAAATCAAAATACCTGTAATTCGAGATATTAAAGATCAAATCCTATCCCATGCAGAGGGAAAGAAAAAGAAACAAAATAAAACTGGATCACCTTCTTCTTTACCGTTACTACTCAGCCACCGGCTAAAGCGAAGTATATTTATAAAAGTCCAGCGATCCAATGAGCGTCTTTTATGGTGTGCAGTGGCGCCACATGCTTTTGAAAAAGCTCTTAAATAATAGTGTTCCTGTCTTCTTGTCTTTAGTCTCCGCGCATAATCATTGAGTATCTCACACAGATTACCGGTAGACACATCGAACGAACACTGCCGTGATTCTCCTTCCCTCACTTTGCATTTGAACTTCAACGAATTTCAGTAATAACATTTTCGCTTGAGATTTCTCTGTAATGGACGTTGATTGCTTCCGTATTTCGTCAGACGATGACGATTACGTTGATCGCCAGAGAGATGTTGTTCACACTTATAGTCACAGTGCTGACATCAGCGAATCGGAGAGTTGTTCCAGTACTACTACATTGTCTTACGCAGTCGCCGGGGTGCAGCTTGCTTCGGCTTCTCCGTCTTCGTCTCATCTACTCGACGATTCTGATTTGCCGGTTTGGCTTGGGGCGACGTCACCGGTCTTCTGTGGAGGATTCGACGGTGTTCGTCGGGAGAAGCTGGAAAAGCCTGGAAAACATGAATTATCAGGTGAGTCTTTCGTTATTGATAAATTCGGCGTCACAGACTGTTAATTAATGTAGTGGAAGATAATTCAAGTCTTGAGAAGTAAGTTTTGCGTCGATGCCTTTGATCATGATGATTTGTTGTTTTTGATTTGGTATGACTCTCTTTAATTGCAAAACGGGTAGAACATCTCACGAGTATAATGGCTCCGTTAGAAGGTAACATTTGCTGTTGTTGTTTTGATGGCCTCGAAGTTGCTATGAGAATGTTAGATTTAACAAAGCGGAGGATCCAAGCTTAGGCTCCAGGAAAATGAAAATGGCGTTAACAGCGGTGCGCTTTCACAGCATTAAGTGGTGTGAAGTAGTTCTGTGGCCTCTTGAACTAGATAAAAGAGTGAATATTAATAGGATTTTCATATAGCTGTTTCCAGATAATTCGTAAGGAGAAAGGTTCAGGCCTTTTTTATCATTATAGATGCCACAATATTGTGCTCTGTTTAGGAGTCGTAGTCATTTATTTATTCTAGTCTTTTTTGCGGACTTTCTTCTGTCTCTACATTTGTATATTCATTCTTATTCTAATGCAGCGGTCGAATTAATGAAAGAACGGTTTGCCAAGTTGCTTTTGGGAGAAGATATATCTGGTGGAGCCAAGGGAGTATCTACTGCTTTGGCCATATCCAATGCCATCACCAATCTTGCTGGTTTGTCCACCTTGCATGCTGCTATCTCTCTTTCTTCGCTAGGGAAAAGAATTACATTCTCATATTTAGTTTGGGGTTAACTATGATCAACTGCATATCAAATGATTTATTGGTTTTAACTGTGAATTGACAGCCTCTGTGTTTGACAAACTCTGGAAACTGGAACCACTGATTCCAGAAAAGAAGTCAATGTGGATGCGGGATATGGATTGGCTCTTATCTGTCAGCAATTACATTGTTGAGCTTACTCCGTCGAAGCAGGAATTTCCAGGTGGTGCAACGTTTGAAGTTATGGTGACTCAATCGCGCAGAGACTTGTCTGTCCATCTCCCAACACTCAAAAAGTTAGATGGAATGCTACTGAGCATCTTAGATGGATTTCATGACTCCGAATTTTATTATGTTGACCGAGGGGTTCTTATTGCTGATGGAGAATATATAGTAGCAAAAAATTATCATCCATCTCTTGGACAGCCTTCACTGTGGATAGAAGAAAAATGGTGGCTACCATTCCCCAAAGTCCCATCAAATGGTTTATCTGAGGAGACAAGGAAGCGATTACAACAGTGCAGGGAAAGCACAAATCAGATACACAAAGCTGCAGCAACAATTAACAATACTGTGCTTGCAGAGATTGAAATACCAAAAGATTACTTGGACGGGTTAGACAAGGTGAGGAGACCTTTATAATTCAAACTAACCCTTTGGTGAGCGTCACATTTGTTGTCTCATGATTTACGCTAATTGGTAACTTATGAACGCAACATACAGTAAATTAATCACCATTAAACATTTACTGGTTTTTATGAATAATACGGATTAGTTTACTTTGTTTTTCTGCTGCCTTTATGCTTGGCTTCAGCATCGTATGTATTTTCTTTCCTTGTCCTAAAAACTAATTTCAAAGTTCAGAATTAAAATGCTTAGGAAAAAGCTACTGTTTAGCAATTGTAGAAAGCAGGGAAGATACGGGATGTTTCTGTTTAATCCCCTCTATGGTTCTGGTCTATTTGCAATTTTCGTGCTATAACTTGCTATTAAATTTTTACTAGTTTGTTTGCCAAAGAAGAATTTAAGTAGCTTATTACATTCTGTATCTTTTAGTAAAGAGCTTGCTAGATTTCCTCCTTCAAAGCAAGACTGAACTCCCTTTTCATGGAAAAAATGTCTTAAGTTTTTGCCAGATCTGCAATCTAAGTCACCCAAATGCTTGAAAAATTCCTGCATTCTTGACGTTCTATACTACATTAAGATGATTCTCATCTTGGACATAGTTCACTTCATGTTTGGGATGGTTCTCGTAGATGGCTACTCTGCTCTGTAATTCTGCAACATTGGATCAATTAGAACTAAACGTGGATAGTTCTCCTAGGTACCGGAACGAAAAGCTATTGGTAGATTGAAGTTTCAAATTCATCCCTCTACAGACTTCTTTTTGTTTCTTTTTTTCCCTTTTAATTTGCAGGACATGTAGTACTTGACTTACTGCTTAAACAACCTGGTCGTGAACGTGAATTTGTGACTGCGTCATTGTCAACAGTTTCTATTTGTTGAACGGCACCACTAATTGCGTCGTCATAAGTCACGAATCAAAGACGGCTTTCATAATTCAGATGTTCTCCACATCACGAGCCCTTTTTGACAATATTAGTGTTATTAGGAGTAATATACAGATTAGGATATAAATTTACTTTGTGCGCTGGGTTCTTCTCCACTAAAGTGCTTTATACTGGCCGTACCTGTTTAATTTGCTCCTCGATATTTAGCTTTATTTGCAGGACTCCTGCAGTTGGATTCCTTGGTTTTTCCCTCCTGCTAATGGGTAGCCTAAAGTGAAATAAGCTCAAAGCCCATAGTTCACGGTTCCGGTCAAATATAGTATTGCCATTTTTTTTTTTTTTGGATTTTCAATTTACTTTTGGGAAGATCTTTTACATTATCAAATTTTTTTCTAACACTATTTTATCGGCATTCTGACAGCATTATTATTGGTAAGGATGCAGTCAATCCTGCAATTCATGGTGCTCTTTTCAATTTTCAATTATTTTCTCCTGCTGTACTCGACCTGACCTTTTTGTTTTTAAAATTTTGTGTATTTTTTTTTTTTGGTGAATAAATTTTTTCCGTGTACTTACAGACTGCGAAGGCTTGTTTAGGTGAAATCCTTCACCGTTACATAACTGGTAATGAGTTTTCTCCAGAACGTCATCTTCATTACTTAGACCTCTCGTCCGAACACACAGCGCTGGAGACCGCAAATAGGATTGAGGCTGCTTTACACATTTGGAGGCAAAGATGCCAGAAAAAGAAATTAGAGATAAGAAGAACAGCGAGGTCGCCCTGGAGTGGCGCTGTGAAAGGTGTTCACATGGAAAAGACGAGGATTTTTGCTGAGCGAGCTGAAACACTCCTAAGGAACTTGAAGTTACAATTCCCTAGCCTTCCACAAACAGCTTTAGACACAGTCAAAATACAGCACAATAAGGTATCTTTGGGTTCTATATCTCTTCGCACACCTACTTTTGACAAAGAAACACTGCCTGAAGGTGCTGAATTTTGTATTTTGGGACACCTCATGCCATTTCTTGCTTTTGGTTTAAGCACGGTTTCTTTTCACTTTTATGAAATCAGAAAGAATCCCATCAAAATAAAAGCCATTCATTTTCTCATAGGATGTTGGACAATCAATTCTCGAGAGTTACTCCAGGGTGTTGGAGGGCTTGGCTTTTAACTTGATGGCAAGGGTTGATGATCTTCTACACGTTGATACTGCTGCAAGACAACGTGCAACTGGGGGATCAGCGTTCACAGTCAACCGAAAAGGATCCATTGATGCCTTTGAATTGCAGAAGCAGGTTACTTCGGGCCCTATCTCAATCCAACTTAACTCTTGTGGCCCTTTGTTGAAAAGGGCAACATTTCGATCAATAGCTTCTATAGTTGGAAAACCCAATAAAAGTAATGCATCTTTCAAGGAGGCACTCGAAAAAAAGTTGGCGAGATTAAATTTTTAATGATTTAGTAAAGATCTTCGTATATGTAACAAACTGGATGATAACGACAGGAATCAATGGAGTAACATACTAAGAACAAATTTGATCTTCACTATAGGACTTGTAGCCTGGAATTTTCGCTTTTCATCAGTTAGGTGCAGAAGCAATGCCGTGAAGATAGTTCTTACATGTACTAGTTTTGATGGAGTACAATCGCTTGCAAATACAATTTTTTTATCCAGCTCTTCCGAGATGTCTTCATTGTTGCTCTAAATACAAGAATTTTTACCATAACCAAGAATTCTTACTGAAGAATTTCACTTTTGTGCAAATGCTGACCTTATGAATTCTTATCTTTAAGAGATGAACCTTTTTCTACATCCAAAATTTTTTTAGAATTGACAATATTTTTTCTTTTGAATAAATTTAAACGGTCAAATTACATATTTTTTAATTATATTTTTAATTTAACGAGTAAAAATTTATTACACATTCTGAAACAATCATATCATACATTAAAACTGTAGCCAAATTATTATTCATTCATTTCAATAGATCAACTAAATTTATTTCTTTTATTCATTCCAAGACAACTTCAAGAATAGTTTTATTATCCGTATTCTAAACTTGTTTAAAAGTATATAAATAACGATTTAACATTCAAAAATAGGTGCATTATTTAAATTTGAGGTTCAAAATAAAAATTTGTAAAATACTTGAGTATGCCATACAAATAGTTAATGCCAATGAAATACTATTATGTAAACACATACCTGTGTCAAGAATATTCAACTCCCACTTTAATTGCAAACATCCAAAAGATCAATAGAAAACGATCGAAACATAGTGCGAGTATTAAAGCTAGTATGGTTTCCAGCCGCCATGAAATCTCCTATAGGACGAGAGAGATACCATCTCAACAACACTTCTGCAGTTTTACCGCATACTATGATTAATTCAAATTCGAAATCTGTATTCACATTCCAACACAGGAATGACGGGTATATCTAGTGCATCATTGAATATTCCTTTCCTGAAAAATTTAAAGAGAAATTCAAGAACTCACGCACTTTTGTGCCCTAAAATACATCGCTTTTGATGCTAAGCCCAAAAACAACTTCGATGTCGATGTGGTAATCTATCTCCAAACTTGGCTAAATGCTAATTGACAGAAGGCCCTATATGGCATGGTAATAAAACTTAGGTGTTCAGTTTTTAGAATATGATTTTGTAGGCAATATAGAACATATTTTCACATTTGAAAATGAAAATAACGACCAAAATAAAAGGACTAATTTATGATGCCACGAAAAGCTATAAAGCTTTCCCATCGTATGAATTTACTCCAACACCCTCCCCCCCACCACCTTCGTTGTTCAATCATCATGAACAAAGGGAATCAGAAAATCAAGTCCAAGACAAATAATTTTAACACCTAAGCCACCACAATCTCCAACAACACATAGAATCTCTAGATATATAGCTGTTTGTTAGTATAAATCACGAGACTAGACTATGGAACTATGAAAGGGAATTAGGTCACAATTTCATGTCATACAGTTCATTTTACCACTACATATCTTAAAGTGCTGGATAATAATAGTACAGAATGTATCACTACATTGAGAATTGAGTGAGACCATGAATATGCTGAGGCATCACCAAGTTTGATAAAGGGATATTAAGTATCATTTACCCCTGTTGGCTACAGTAGTTAACACCCCTCATGTTTGGAAAGAGCAACATGATGATTAGGCCCGGTGGCTTCACTACAACTTCTAGGAATAAATCATTCATTTATACACAATCATGTCGTAATTTCCTCTTTTGAACCTCCAGATCCCTAATCACATCCATGTCATTTTATTGCCTGCTACAAATTGAACAAAGTTTGTAAGAACAGTGTCTTCTCATCAGTAGTTTGGTCAAAAATAACATCATTTAGCCTCAATCATTCAAACTTCTACGGAGAGAAAAAACCATGAAACAATGGACTCTTCTAGCTAGTGTACTATTGCTGAAATCACGATTCTGATGCATAATGATGAAGAAAGCATTCATTTGAGTCAAAACAATTAATTTCCACAGTAGCCACACGCTACAAATGAATCAAACAACTACAAGGGTAAACCTTTGACTTTTTGCTCTAGATAGGATTGTCCAAAAGCCCCCTCCCCACAGGCCATGAGATACTATCTCAAACGCAATGCTCTAGACCTAGTGTGGCTGGATCAAGAAAATCCCAGCCGGATTTAAGAAAATCCAACCCCAGAAATAGTTAAAGAAAGCAATGAAATGGTTGGGTTAAGAACTAAAATAGCTTTAGTATGGCCAGGAATAAGCATTCAGCGGCTCTAGTTTGAAGTTGGCAGAACTACAATTCGCTGCCTAGTGTCAGACACAGTTCAATCATGAGCTACTAAACTACAATGTATTCAGGCCTATCAAGGATTGAAAAGAAAGATGGGGCTATGCAGTAGTTCCCACCCTAATCACAGTAGTATTTCTACCAGTAGTAGTTTGTTTCCCTATAGCTACCTTGAAAAGGGCCTACTGCCGCTCCTCTACCATCAGTACTCCATTTCCTTCCACCACCCAGCAGCCATCCATATGACTAAGCAAGTTCTCTTCAATTTTCAACAACATTTTGAGATGAGAAGTTTCTTATCAAAGTGAAGAACAAGTACTAGGAAGTCATTTTGGATGCACATAAAATCTTCAAGAAGCATAGATTGTGGAAAAGCACTCCAGTAAAAGTGCTTTTATAGTTTTCTTTCAAGGAAACGCAAAAAGATCGGCTGTATGACTCCTTTCCCGTTCTATACTGACTTGACCATCATCTAACGGCGGTTGAAAGTTCTAGGAAGAAAGTTTTCTAAAAAAAAGTAGACGGCATCATTAGAGAATAGGCAACGCAGCTCAGCATGAGAAGTCCGTGTTAGTAGGAAAACAGTAGCACACTAGCCCTTCGCAACCTTGAGATGGGCAGTGACCAAAAAATGAATCCAACTGCGTAAATCTCATATACAGAAAAGCAAATCTTTTTAGATATTAGCTACACCTTTTTTGGGTTTCTGACATGAAATAACACTGAATGGAACTGCAAGATCTGCTTTAAAAGATATATCTTAGGCAAAAAATCAAGGATCCCTTTCACAGAACAGTTGTTAGCTATATGCATGTCTACAGTAGATTTTCGAGTAAAGATGAGGATGAAATTCATCCCTGAGAGGGAGCCCAGAAAGCATACCTGCTTGTCTTTGCTCATCATATGGTGGAATCTGGAGAACGACGGTGGAAAAACACATGAACTGCGTGTGCAGAGAGAGTTGATGTATCACGAGGGTTTCACAAAGAGAAGCCAACAGAGCTCAGTTGACAGTATGCCCACCTCCACATTGAGAAGATAGAGTCAGGTGAGAGAGCGTAAAACTCTTTGTCGTTTCCTGTAGTATAATCAAAAGGGAGGTGGACAGAATGCCAATAACCTCTGTAAGAAACCCTTTGTTAAACCGCCATGAAAATGAAAAGGAAATTGAAGAGCAAAGCGTCCTTGCACCCATCACTGCTGCTGCCATTGAAGCGCACACATGCAGAGGGTAGGCAACAGGGTACCAATTGTACCAGCTGATATATGGTGGTATGAAAGACTGAAAAGGGGGCAGTTGAACACTATTTAAGAATTAGCATGAGGGCTTTGCCCAATAAATAGGGGAGAGAAAGAGGGAGAGAGAGGAAGAGCTGTCTGTAAATATCATTAATAGGGGTGGTGGTGGTGATAGGTGTTATATCATGGATAGATTCAGAGAGACAACAGAGAAAGATGAGTACTATACTAATCAGATTGGATGGTTCATTCCTTGAGGCATATTTAGAAGGAAAGGATCAAAGAATCATCATAGTTATTCTTGCCAAAATCCCATCCTCGTTTGTGATGAAAGAAACCCTCAAACCCCCACCCATCAGTCTTTTCTTGCCTTCCAAAAACCCTCGTTTCTGATGCCAAAGCTTTCTGTATTGCTTTATCTCTCTCATGAGGTGAAGAAAAGAAAAGGGTTTTGGATTTGGCTTAAGTTCACGGTGACCAAACGACAAAACCAGAGGGGAAGTTTTGTTTTGGACTATAAATGGCAGCTATGATTGTTGTTTGAGGAATGAGGAAGGTCGTGCTTCTTTCCCAGGGCCAATGCTGAGTGGACACGACAAAGTGCGGAGTATATAAAAGGACTGTGTTTTCAAGGAATTAACAGTAGTCCGAATCCATTTAATTGCCTGTACATTTTAGCAACCGTCTGTATATCTTTTATATATATATATATATTGAATAGTCTGCATATTTTAAAATACAAGTAAGAAGATGGTACTAATTTCGGATGATATTGGATTGAAATTCAATTAAAAAATTTCTTTTTTTCATTTTTTTTTCGGCTGGGATTGGTGGAGTGTGGACCTGTTAGATCATCTGCCACCAAAGTTGGTATCCTAGGTATATATTGCATCTTTTTTCTTCTTCAAAAGTTGTACAGTCCATAGAACAACTTTGAAAATGTACCACTCAGTCTCCCTGTGAATAATTTCATAAAGTTTTGACCTATTATAGACTAAACAAAGAAAGAATACTCCTAATTCACACCCCATTTACATTTTAAACTTAAAGTAGCATTTATAGGTCAAATGGAATTCAATTACTATATTGCGAGTCCTCAGTCACAGCAGTGTTCTCTCATATCATCCCCTTTTCCAACAAGAGAGAGAGAGAGAGAGAGAGAGAGAGGGAGAGGGGGATGAGCTGATCATGAAATCTTCCCTTTTGTCGAGTGAAATGTCACACTCATTACTCCCATAAACCCAGTCCTCCATGCCAATACCTGTAATTCCCCATACCCAGCTCCCATCCATCTGATTCTATGTTGTTGCTAAGACGCCTGTAAAAATTTCTATTTATTACAAATTAAATCTTTATACATTATAATTTTTAAAATACTATATTATATACATTGTAAGTGCTTAAAAATAATATTGTATTATTTTTAAAGCTTTTGATCTATAAAAATCGATTTATGACCGAATGATTCTGTCTCTGAGGTAACTCACAAAAAAAACCATGCAAAAACTTTCTCTCAGACCTTGGGACAGTGCAGAACTTCCAGAATTGCTTTGTTTCTTGAGGATCACATATACATATACATTACACACATAGATATAAATATAGAGAGGTGAAGGTCCATGGAGTTAATGCAGTGGAGCTGTCCTCCAACCAAAACCATTTCATTCTGCAACTTATTTCAAACATCAGACAGAAAAGGAAATTAGAATCCTACAACACACATAGCATCTTTATCAACTGTGACTGGGCCATTGTTCTTCTATATCCAGCTATCTAACCTTCTATTCTCTTCTCATTAGTCTCCTCTCGAGGTACAGAACCCAGTTGGCACTACAGGGTTTTTGTCAGAGCCATGATTGAATCATTGGGACACTCGCAAAATCACCATTTCTGAAGTAATATAGTATTGTCCTCGGCTCGAATTTCTTTCGCTTCTTCTGTTGTTTGGGGTGGAAAGCCAGCTTCATTAATAAACCGTTGTGCCATGCCATGGATTCAAAAGCTTATGTCACGTAATCTATCTAAAAAGTATCAGATGAAGATCTTATGCATGTTTTATTGTATGCAGATTCAATTTTGAAGCTTCCCTATACATGTATTAGGTTTTACCATTTGTGAATATTGTGTTTATACTAGGGGTGTCAATGGGTCTAAACGGGTTCGGGACACTCTGTTTCGGAACCGGACCTGATTAACCACAATTAGTATAGGACCCGACCCGATTACCCGACGGGTCCAAATATAGTGAATTCGTACCCTATCTTATATGTTCTCGGGTCGAATTCGGATAGACCCGATAAGGTATTTTGATATAAATTTATAAATAATTAACCGTTGGATCAAACACATCTAATGTTTATAAAAAATTTAAGTATATAAAATATTTATTATTCAAAATTTAATCGGATAATCGGGCCTATCGGGTTCGGAACTTTGTGTATCGTACCCATACCCGTTTAGAAGACGTACTATCGAGTCCGGATCCAGATAAACGAATATGAATATTGTCCTGGATATGAGATTTTCGGGTCGATTTGGGTCCGGATCTGGGTAAGGTACAACCCATTGATAGCCCTAGTTTAGATGCTTTTTGTTTAGCATAAATATGAGTCTTAATTTGAATTATATTTCTTTTAACCAGACATACAATTAGTCTTACTTTTTTTTATAAAAAATTTATTTTCACTGAAATTAAAATAAAATATCTCTCAATCAAATACAATTCAAATATATTCTGAATATTTCATTTCAGCTTGAAGCTCGGTAATAATGATCACAGTAATTCAACAAAGTTCGAGCTCAAACTCAATGAAATCTAGCATTTTAACTTGTACATATCACGACATACTAAAATTCAATGTGGATCACTTTGAGTTGCAGAAATCTGTGATATAAATAAGTTGCGGACTAATTTTCAAGATTTGGCTTTGACTGAAAGTGAACATTTGGTGACCAGAAAAACATGATTATGCATGCTTAAGCATGGTTGATACATATGCTTCATGTCGCCCATTTAAATCATTTTGTTTAGCCAACAAAACTATAAGAAGAAGGACCGTGTAATTAGTTCTACATTAACAAATAAGAGTATCTCTTAGAAACTGTCAAGAAAAATCAATAGCTACATGAACATATGGCAACTACTACTTGAGAAAGTTAACCCCTTTTCTGGCAAAGCCAGGAAAAATTCGCAGCTTTAAGCACCAACACTGCATAAAATAATACTGCATCGTTGTCATCTTTATATCATTATTGAGAAGTTTCTCTTTTGTTTTGCTTTCTTATTAGTGTTTTCATAGATTGATTGTTGCTTCTGTTTCTGCAATGCAGTCATCTTTTTCTCAACTCAGAAGAAGCCATTATCTGAATGCACGTGCGCTCTTATTGAGGGCATAATCAGACATGCGCGATCATTAAAGAAAGGCTTCTTTCGTAGTGGCGTTCAGGTCTGATATATTCTGAAGATCGATCTGCTGCTACTAAAGGTTTCTTGATCGTCCAATATTCATGCAGTAGTACTACTGGAATAGAATTAGCCACAAAAAGGGACAAAGGAAAAATGGCCTTTCTTCTCCCACTCTCATTTTCTTTCTTTCTTTGGCAATCAAAATTTGGATCTCTGTGTCTCCTTCACCTTATAATGGCACACACAGCAGCACCAGAATCATAACTTGTTCTTAAGCGGTGTTGCCTCTTTGCATGCATATGCTTGTTGATTTTAATGTTGTTGTGCAATTCTGAGGACCAGCTTATACATACAATCTCTATTGAAGGTCTGTTCCCAAGTTAAGTGATCAGACCATTTATGCCATACACTTTCTATAACATTAGTTCAATCATAAATTAAGGACATGATCTTCAATTAGGAATGAAAATCTTAGTTCATAATTCCATTAATACTTGTAAAACAGTACTTGTGAATATTCAATACGTACGTGTAGCTTTTTTTTGTTTTGGGGGGTGAATAATCAGTTAAGTATGTACGTGTAGCTTGATTCCGTGATACATTAGCCTTCCCCTATTTTGAACTTCGGCTCAAGAACTCTTCTTCCCTTCTCTAAGTCAGGGTCTCTCCCTAGCAATCCCCGTTCAATGTACTGTAAAAGGTAAAAAATGAATGTAATCATTTCGTGTAAATCATGTCATGAAGTATTGAAGAGAATAATGAATCATTTTACTTTTGAAACTTGCTGTTTTTGTTTTAAGTTAAGTAGATTGTGCTAATTAGGTGGGTTGAAAATTGGATAAACAATGAAGTCATACAAAGGAGACGGGGAAGACTTTATAGTAGTAGTAGTAAACTTTGCACTTCTCGATGCAACGGTTTGGCAACTTTGTCATGATTATGAGCTATTGGGTTGCAGGTGGATTTATACGTCTTGCTCTCTCTTTCTCCGTCTCTCTCAAACGCATATGGTCTCAAAAGCTTCTTAAGGAGTGGCTCTTTGCATGTAGAATTAAGAAACAAATCCACTGCTGATGATGATCAAAGCTAATTTTTCTTTCTTCGTCTTGGCAGATGCTGGAAAGATGGTTGTGTACTCAATGCCAGTTTTTGACCTTACATTGCTACTGCATTTACCTTTACATATCCTTCACCCACAATCACCAGATTTGGCCGGCCATTTTGTGATCCAGATGTCCAATCTATTTTGAGAAAATTTACACTACAGACAGATAGAGAGAGAGAGAGAGAGAAACTATTATTAGTACATGAAAAGTTCAAAAAGGAAGGAATGGAGATTGGCTATAAACTATCTTTTATTCAACCACAAATTTTGAACCGAGTTCTATTCTAATCAACTTAAATTTGAAAAAAAACTATCTTTGCAGTTATCATTAACCCTTGAGTTCAACCTACATTTGTTCTTTGGGTGCTTCTGAATAAGGGATTTTTATTCAGAACATGATTTGTTTTTTACTAGGGGTATATTTGGAATGCTATTATAACAAGAGTAGACAAATGTGTCCACTTGCTGTGTATTGGTAAAATAATAGGTCCAATAGAGCCATGCAATAGGGGAGGATGGTATCATGTGCCGAGGGGTTTTGAAGCACTGTATTTATGCATAACACAGAAATACACTATCTTTTTCCGGCTTATTTTATTCTTAGAGTGAATTTGGATTGATTTTTAAATAAAAATTTTATTTTATTATTATTATTATTTTAAAATTCACTTCTCTTCTTATAAATAATTCAATTCTTAGTATAATTTAACTCAAATAAAAATTCAATCAAAATATATCCTTAATCCTTCCATGTAAGCCACGATTTACTTGTGATTTGAAGCCCTAACTTACCAGGCCAGAGGGGGATGAAACGATTCTTCGTCCTTTTCTTTTTGTCACCAATGCTTTTTAAACCCTTCGAGAATAATCGTTCAACATGGCAGTCAAAGAAGGTCATTGATCAACTTTGGAATGGAACGAAAGATGCTGGTAGCCTTTCTTTTCAATGATGGACATATTAGAGAGTGTCTCACTATAGTAAAAAATATATTAATTAGAATAAATAAGAACTAGTCCAAACCTTGTGATGCAATGATATATTTTAAAATAAAAATATTAACATTAAAATTTCAAGATAAATATTTAAAAAGAAATCTATTTTATCTCTAATATATGTATTTAGGAAATAAAACTTCAATAACATATAAAATATTAAAATTTAATTGGTATTCTTTCCATCTTAGGCTCTTAGGTCTTAATATATGATTTCTACTTCTTTTGTTCTTTAATACAAAATTAAAAATAACATTATTTACGTTAAATGTACTTCTTTACGATTTTTTTGAAAATTTTAATTTACATACAAATATTACTGATATTCTTTTATAAGATATAAATAACATGTACCGTCTATTAATTCAAAGAAAGTTGAACTCATCCAAAGTCTAAACTCTTATTTAGTTTGAAAAGTTCTCTTATTTGCTTCATTAACAAAGGTTTCTTTTTTGTTTTCTACGAGAAAAAATCTCTTAATGGCAAAACTATTTCCTTTATGGGAAAAAAAATTAGAGTATTTACATCCACTTATAAAGGACGTCCAAAATCTAAGTTTGAAAAAATTATTATGTAGATAGTAATTCGATCCAAAGTTTGAACACATTTTAGTATAATCAAATAAATAAATAAGCTGTATTTACATTGCTTAAGAATGCACTAATAAAAAATACCAAAGAAATTATCAATCTTTATATTATAAAATAAAACACATATTAGATATTGAGTGAAGAGTTCAATTTAAAAGAAGAAAAATAAAAATATTCTAAAAAAATTTATAAAATACAACACCCAAATGCCTCTACATATTAGAAAAGTGAAGAGAAGAAGAAAAGAAGTGGACAAAAATTAGAAGTTTAATTTTTAATGAATTTAGTTTAATTTAAGAGATTGAATTAAACAAAAATAATAAAGATAAGTAGTTTAAAGTTATTTTAATATATTAAAAATAATTCTAACTAATTAATTTTTTGAAGACTAATTAAAAAAGTAAAATCTTTAAGAAATTAGATGAGCAATTTGGAGACATATATATATATATATATAAGTTTAAACGCTTTTGTTATCATTTATTTTGCGGGAGAGAAGTAAAGGAAATTTAATTTTAGAAAATGTCGCTTTATTAAATTGTATTTTTAAGTACAAAAATTCTTACGAATTCTTAAATAAACCAAAATTTCTATGGTTGAATTTGGGAAAATTTTGAAATAATATAATAGTAGAACTCTGAATGTCACGTGAGAAAGAGCGATTGCGAGAATGATAATGATACGAGTGTGTATGGGCTGTGGTTGGAAGGGCCAAAAGTGGGAATTGGGGTGTGGTGGGGAAGAAGATAGCGTTTGAATTTCAAGACATAAATGATGAGGTCGATGACGATGCTTATGATAGTGATATTGGAATGGACCTCTCTCCCCCACTCTTCCCATGTGACTTCGCACTCACATTCTCTCTCTCTCTGTCTCTCTCTCTCCCCCCGCTTGTGTTACATGAGCATTGCAAGAGGCTTTTTTTAAAGCAAAAAAAAAAAAAATGTACTTACTCAAATATGCACTTGATAAGAATGGCGGATCAAGTTGGTATTGACTTTTATCTACTTATAATGTTGAGAGATAGTTTAAAAGGAATCCAGAAATATTTTACTATGTATTTATTTTGTTTTTAGTTTGTAAGATCCTTAAAATTTGAGTTATCTTATATTATTATAGGTATTGAAGACCTAAATTTTTACGTATTTGTTTAATTTTTTTTTTATTTAATACAATTACTTATTTAGCAAAAAAAAGTATTACTTACTAGTTAACTTTTGACCATCATAAAAGATTTTATGAACATATTCATGATACCTGACATGAAATTTGAATGTTTTTAGATTGTGTTTGATAAGAAAAATTTTTATTTTGAATTTTATAAAAATAAATTTTTTATAAAAAAATTAAAATATAATTATATGTCTAGTTTGACTAAACGCAGTCTATATACCTATTCAATAGGTAAGTGCACTTTAATAATTTCTCTCAAAAAAGAAAAGGAAAACAGTTCACTTAGAGCTCCATGCTCGTATGAAAGGCTTCAAATGGGAGGTGATCCTACTTAATCTCGGCAAAATGTGGATGATAAGAGTTGTATTATTCTTCCCTTGATTTCCTGGAAAAAGTATCAAAGAGAACAGACGAGGCCAAGGAGCAGAAACAAAAAGGACCTTTTGAAAAGTGGAGAGGGGCCCAAACACTAAATTATCAGAAAAGAGACGCTCCATAGTCCGTCCTCGGTCCATATGCAAGTTTGGGGCGGTCATCATGAATACCTGCTCCGTCCAAAGCAAGGTATAAAAGGCTGGGCTATTTTTGGATTCATTGGTCATGGTCCATGGGGCCATCACTAACGGATCATGAATACTGCCACATCATCTTTCTCGTGGCCCTCAATTTTTCGGCCCCACCAACCGCGGGTGTCGTTACAGGGCCTACAATTGGCCTTAGATTGATGGTTGAGTCAAATGATTTTCTTTTCTCTTTTTTTTTTTTAAAATTCAAAATGTACTTGGATCAATCCATATTGCATTATTGCATTACAAATTGTATCAAGAGTTTAAAAAAATCTTTAAAAAAAGTTTAAAAACAGGAAGGAAAATTTCAGTTTCAGTAAAGGAGAAAAGAGTGGAAATTTTGGGAGGTGTCCAGTTTAGGTGAAGATTTCCTATAAAATACTTTTTCACAATCTAAACGAAAGAGACATCCAAAATTTGATACAATAATATATGAATTTAACATAGATGAAGATTTATTGGCTAATCAATATCTGACTTACAAAAAACATTTTAAGGTTCTAACTCATTTGAAATGAAATGCCGACTAATTTCCACTTATTTCTGAGATATTATTTTACAAAAAGATACTCTCTTATGTCTCCTTTTCTAGGAAGGACGTAGCCAAGCACCATAGATCCGGCTGATCAGTAGCATCATTCATATTTATTCTCCTCTTTTAACAAGAACTCCCAACACTCGCGCACACACAAATCGCAAGCCGCCTCAAAAAATGAGAGACTTTACTTCTGCCAGACGGCATATCGGTGGCCGCTGGTTGCAAGTGTCCACTCCCTTCCAGCAGGGCACCATGAGCCATCTCCAATCTTCATGCATATTTTCTCCCCAATCCTTGCGGCATACAAGTTTGGCTGAGCTTCAAGAATTGCGACAGATGATCGACTATGTATTGCGTGACGTCGACGAATATCAATCTGCACATCGTAAGAATTTGTTATTCTGGGCTTACAAGAGTGGTTGATGAGGACAGTATTGTTAATGTCATACCAGCTTCACAATCTGGTCATGAAAGGACTGGCCCCAATCATAGAAATGGTCGTAAAGTACTGTTGGAATACCTGGATGAGTGAGTACGTAGGCATAACCCTGCATAATACACGCATAGAAAATGGAAAAGAAACCGAAAATTAGAAGGAATCAAGAAAACGACGACATTTTCTTAATGATTTTGAAGATGCATTAGCCCCCTTAAAATCTGGAAAAGAACAACCATGGACCAAAAGCCTATGCTAAGCGTTTACTTATTATAAACCAACGCTCATAAAAGAGAATGCAGAATAAACCATAATAACTCCACCACAAAGAAGGAAATTTCAGTTCTAATTCCTTTTGCCTGCCCTTGAACGTGTACGTTTGTCACTTTGATTGGAGGATCACACTGTGCCTACACGACACAAAGCACAGTGCTGATCCATCAAATAACTACTGTCCTTGTCAAACGAGAAATCACCAAGAATGCTCTGAATAGACAATGACTCTATATCATTTTCTTTGATTATATTTAAAGCAAAAGGAGGTGTAATCAAGATGTACTGCAAGCACAGTGCTTTCGGTTTATTATGTATAAGTTAACATAATGGATTACGAAAAAGCAGTTTCAGCTGGGAAATTTGCAGTATAAAGAAAATAATTCTAAGTACCTCCATTATATGATTTGCAGGGAAAGGCCAGTGAGCCTGTAAAACAGGGAGAAACCCGAGTGAATAATCTCACAGGAAAATAAATCCACCATTTAAAAACTAACATGGGATATCATACCACCTTGTCAACAAATGTCATTTGCAATTCTCTATCATCCGTATTAGTGGAAAACCAGGAAATGAACATAATTAAACCTCGGGTGATATTCCATATATGAAACGTGAAACACAAGCAGAGGAACAATGTTAAAACTGTTCAGGCAACTTGTTCCTCAAGAATTTTATGCACCAGAAGAGATCGGTAATTCCTAGGAATCCTCTTATAGTTAACAAGGAGCAGGCAACTTGTTCCTCAAGAATTTTATGCACCAGAAGAGATCGGTAATTCCTAGGAATCCTCTTATAGTTAACAAGGAGCACTTGTAATGCATTAGCGTACAACCTGAGTTGAACCAGTGTCATGGTTGTCAATGAAAGTGACAGCTCTTGAAGGCCACCATCCCATAACACCAGGTGGTTTGCCTTGAGAATCACGCAGGCGCCAGAATTCTCCTTTCACAGCTTCCTAGGTCAAAAAAAAAAATAGAATTACCAGTTGGGCCTTGAGGAAAAGATCCAACGTACTGTCTGCCAAGTCATGAGAAAATAGATAGTAACTCTTAAAACAAGAAGTAAAGAACATCAACAGAGCAGCATAAAAAAATTAAAAATAAATAAATAAAAGATATGCTTCAACACAGTGTCTCCTCCTCCCCCCAACCAACAAAAAAGAAAATAAGAAAATAAAAGAATAGAATGCTAAAAGGAGGAAAAATATCCCAGATCTCCAACATTTTGTGTGCTATAAAGGTCATCTTGCCTTTCAATAAAATGACATGAAATACTACAAACCTGAAGAATCCCCTTCGTTGTAAAATCAAAAGCAGCTGCAACTTGCCCAGTAGCATCAATCCAATTGATAATTCTTTGCCTGTGACTGTCTGCACAGGGATTCGGAGACATAATTTCAACCAACTTGAGTTATACTCCCACCAAAATATTTAAATATAAAAAAGGAAAAATGTATCCGTGCCTATTCAGTGAGAATTTCAAATCACAGAGGTGCATGCTATCCAAGAACACAATTTCTAGAACATACGAAGGAAAAACACCACAATCATACTGCAGTTCTGATAATGCTACGACTTAAATTTTACATATCAAGGCCTTGTTTTAACGTCCAGTTATGTTACGTTTTCACGTGGTAAAACTATACTATTAATAGTAAAATGTTAAAACAACAGCGATAAAATATTGCTACAAGGAAGCCACGCACACACTGAGACAAACACATTTGCGGATACCAAAAGATATATTTATCCTTTTCAGAAAATGGAGCAAGGGGTGGGAATTGTTTGGCCAAAATAGCCCATTCTTACAGCTGGGAGTTCCATACTTGAATCCAAAGTTAAAGAGACATAGAAAATAAAATTACATGACAAAGTTTAGAACCATTAAAACTATTACTACATGATCAGCTTGTGTGATACTATTTGTAAAATCTCAGTACCTTGGTTGTACTCCAAGTAATGGCCACTGTAATTGCAAGAATCCCAATATTCCCCAACAGAAAAGACTGGCTTGGAGCTTTCTACGTAGTCCTTCACGTATTTTGGTGAATAGCTAATCATAAAGATTAAAACAGATTAGGGTCCAAAGAGAAATTTATAACTATAAAAATTTTTGTATGTAACATTTACCCTCTAGCAAAATCAAAGCGGAAATCTTGGAAACCAACATTTTGGCGAAGCCATTGCAGCCATCTAATGATGTCGTTCCGAACAAAGTCTTGTGTATGATCAATATTTGGAACCCCATGAAAGTTGTCCCCAGTGCTCCTATTTCCCTAAAACATAATGCAAATATGTATGAGATCCGTCATTATACCATAGAATAGAACACAGAAAAGCATTAAGAATGACAAAAGTAATATATCCCACTATCATATTCCTTTCATGTCTTTTTGAATTTGTTTTATGATTTGTAGTTTCTCTCTTTCTCTCTGTATTCCCCAGCTGAAAACAAATACCATCCCTGAAGTGATAAAAGACTCAGAAACTAGTTTATGAACTTCTGAAATTGTAGGGTAGAAAAGGTGCCATGTAATCTCATAGAAAAGTTATTGGGAATTATAATGCCATATCAAGGTGTAAATCACTCCAAAGCAGCAAAGGGTATTGTAGCATATTTCACATGTACTAATAGCTAATTGATTCTGTTCAATTTAAGAAGAGAAACATTTCTCAGAAACCAAAATTCCCTGATGCAAAAACAGAAGTAGGTAACTACCATTATAACCTTACCAGTCCACCAGTGCAAGATGTGACTGCTCTTTCATCCCATGACAATGGAATTCCATCATAACGGTTGTACATTCCACCATGCCCTTTAGTAGTTCCAACTCGATGATTTATAACTATGTCTGCCATTGCTCTGACGTTGCACTGTTTCATCTTAGTCAGTAAAGCTTTTAACAGGTGCTCAGAACCATATGAAGAATTTAGAGAATAAAGGTTCTGTGGAAGGTATCCTGTCATCAAAGAAAGAAAACATAAAAGAAATTAATCATCAAAAAGAATAAATACATTACTAAATCAGCTTAAATTCAGGGGAGACTTTCACTTTTTATTCTTTTACAAACCTTCAGGTGAAAATGAATGACATGCTGGAGGCAGCCAAGCTGATGTGAAGCCGGAATTTGCAATATCAGGAACTTTTCTCTCCAAATTCCTCCACCAATCATATTTATGAGATTCCCAGTTGAAGGCCTGTTAAGTAATCTGTCAGCCTCTTATCATTTGTCCAGCTGTTCATTTATCAAGGGAATATTTTCTACCTTATGTTGTCAAAATCTATCAGTTGGAACAGCAGATAATATTGATATGGTGTATCAAGAAAGTACCCATATATCAATGAGTTAAAAGCTGGTTTGATTTGGAGCACTTGAGAATAAATTTGTTTCCTTTCTTCCCTCTAGCAGACATGGAAAGAAAGAAGAAGAAATCCAATGGTACCAGCAATAAAAATTTTCTTTTCAAATGGGAATACAATTAAGAGAAAATCAACTAAGTTAAGGAATGGTAAGAAATGCCAATTTTAGCTTTAAAATGTTAATTTACCATTAAATTTGTCAAACATTTAAGAGGGGCATGTCAGTAAATTTAACCTTTTATAACGTCTTTCCTTTTGTTTCCGTTCATTTCCCAAGAAATAGAAGAGACAGAACATACCACAGTTTCTTTTCCTTTATTTTCTCTCATAACTCAAGTTTTCTCTTATTTCATCTCTCCCCTAAGCTTCCATTACAGGGCTAACAGAAATACTAGCCAATTATATTATTCGAAAAAAGGGGGCAGGGGAATTAACAAGAAGCTAGTGTTATCAAGTTACCTGCAATAATATTTCTTTTCCATTGCGTATTACTGTAACTGCAATATACATAAAAAATTCAACTCAGTCAGTTCCATGAGTATAACTTCCGCCAAAACCAATTTGTCAGAAGATGAGTTCTACTTTGTGAATGTTGTATAACTTATGATACACCATAAAAATGGAATATGAGATGCAAAGTCCTGGGAGATCAAATGCAATACAATGCACAAATGGATGACGCGCGAGCGACGGATCATTCCTTGTGTTTTTTCTCCTCTCGCTTTAGAAATAAAATGTAAATGCTCTAGATTTACCCACGTTAGCAGGGTCTTCAAACTGACTTTACTTATGCACATAGTAAATTGTGAATCAATGAAACAGAGAAAAGCATTCTCCCGACCCTCAGTTATACAGAGTAGATGTAGATACTCAGCGGGAAAAGAAAATAGTAATACAACCAACATACGTTCAGCGATTTAAATTGTTCCCAAATAAGTTAAATAGACAAATCAGCAAAATCTAAGCCCAGAAGGTGGAAATGAAATGCAAAACTTTTATTGTGTTTATTGTCCAAAACCTTTTTTCAAAATATCACTCCAAATTGTAAACAAAACTGACAAACTTACCAGGATCAGTCTGCTGAGCATTATCATCCAGTCCCTGCAGTTTGACGCAACATAATATCAGACAAGGAAGGAGCGATGATTGTACTAATCCACTAGACAGAAATATTTTGTAGCTTAATGCTAAACTTCTAAGAAGATTAGTGGATGTTTCTTTTCATTCTTTATTGTGGTGGCATCAAAGTGAGGATTTCTTGTTAACATCTTTGAAGGGGTGGTGGTCTACAGGACTGGTTTAAGATGCATACACTCGTGTAACCCATATCCGACTACTGGGAAATGTCCTGATATCTGGTGCTGGATCAAATAAAGTTGAGAACTGAAACGGCCTGCATATTTGTAAGGCTCATTATTTGCAGATTCAACTTAAACAAGTACATGGCAGAAAGAAATGAAATATAAAGGAACTGATACTTAAGAAGAGGTAAGCATAATCTAGAATGCATCCTATAATCATATTATTGCTTTTTTATTCTTTTTAATCTTATCTCATCTGTTGCTTCCATCTGGATAGGCATTGGCAAGAATGATCAAAGAAACCAATTAACAATAGCTATGGACAAGCGTATTCTACTTGGTTCTCATTCAGGCGTCAAATTACCGGTTTGAGCTAAATTTCTCACGCCTGATAAGCTAATTGACAAAATCCACTTTGTATTAGTACCATGACATTCTAATGCAACAAGAACATGCAAACTCAATCACAGCTAACCACCATTATTTTCTAGGTTGCAGTTAAAGTGCTCGGATCACACATCCAATATAGTCCATCAAGCGAAAGCAACAGACTAGAAACCTAACAGCAATGGCATTATATTATCATATTAATTGCATTAATTAGAAATATAAAAAAATTTATCAGCCACGGAAAGGAAATTAACAACTAAGTTTTTAATTATTTTGGTGAGTAACTTATTCACATCTTAATAATTACTATAACACGTGAATAAAACTATCAAAATAAAACTACGTCATTATACGAGTTAACTATTTTATCCATATGTACGTATTTCATTTGTAGGTGAATAAAGGATGTCAACAAATTACTAGCTAGCTTACAAGATAAGATTAGTCAAAATTAACATACCGGAAAAACGAGTTATTCAACTAGCTGATCGCAGCTGACTTAGAATTCCTGGCAGTCCAATCCGAGGTATATATAGCTCGAGAAAAACAAGCTAAAAGTTGAAAAGCTGGAAATCGGAATTGGATTCGTATGGTCAATGAATTGCAATCTCCGGCCAAAAAGCTGGAATCTTTTCTGCGTCGGAGAGCAAAGGAATAAAATTCGATGACGCAGCACCCAAATCAACACCGAAAGCTTCTGAAATTCACGGCCGTTCAGCGAAGTCGAGTTGAGATTCCATATTCTTAAGAAGGCTACTCCTCTCTTTGGAAAAGAATAAGCGGCCATTTCTCCAACGAATAGACGGCGATCGGGGTTACGGTGCGTGCATGTAACACGTAGAATTTTCAAATGACGGGCATCGACGGTTGGGATTGAAGAACCGACGTTGGAAACGTGGTTTTGAGGGCGCTGATTTATCCGGTTTGGCTGATTCGGTTCGAAGGGCGGTGGAAGCCAACCAGTGAGGGACGAATCTCATTTTGAAAATGTTTTATTTACGTTCCTAGCGAATCTAGGAGCGACAACCCCAAAGGCGAATCTAGGAGGGCTTGCAAACGTGACTCCACGGATTTTCTGGCGGAGCAATTTGGTTTAGTTTTTTTCCAGTATATGTAAACTAAAATTTGACTCAAAAATTAATATTTTATATATCATACTATAAATAATTATTTATTTCATATTAAATTAATAAAAATATTAATTTAATAATTAAAAAATTTATTCATCATCCACTAAAAAAATTCTCTCATCAAATTGCTCTATAGTGATGTCCACGGAAACAAGGGGATGACAAAAGGTTCTTTATTTGATTATTTTGGGGCTAAATTTGGCCCCAGCTTGAGATGCGTACGTACAAAGCATATAATTCAGCCCCCCGCCAAAAAAAGAAAAAAAAAATCATATGGTAGTTCTACCTTGTTAGTTTTATTCATTTGTTTTAAAAAAATAAAATTCTTCAGTTAGAAGATTGATCATATTTTTATATTTTTGAATATTAATTTAAAAGAAAAAATAGATAAAAGAGTAGATTAAATAATTTTCATAATTACTAAATGCAATATGTATTTTTTTTAAGTTCAGCAAGTACTGCTCATCTTTTGCCTCTTCTATTTTTAGCTCTTCTTTCTCTCTTTGAACCTCTCCCTACAGTTTTTCTCTCTAAAAACTTTTCCTAATCCAAGTGTATCTCAAGGGTAGTAGTGTCAAATGAACCGTTTACTCTGACCTTTCACGGGCTAACCTCATGCAAGAGGAGCGAGTTAGGCCTGTTTATTGACGAGTCATAATATATCACAAGCCAGGTATATTTTTTTAAAAAATAAAAAATATAAAACGACATTGTTTCATATTGTGTTAACAAATTTTTTTTTATCTACGTAACATGAAACGAAATAGTTTCATGTTGTGATTTTTTTTAAAAAAAAAATGTGAGCTAGCCCGTCCCAATCCGATGTAATCTGCAGGCCTAATAGAGTATACTGATTAGGTCCGCATTTAAATGAGTTTAGATCAATTAAGTCCAAACCCGTCTAATTCACTGAACAAATAGACCAGGCGGTTAGCTCATTGGACAGTGCTACTCAAGGGATTTCTTTCGTAAAAGATTAATAAAATGACATCTATCTAGTTTTATAAATTTATTTCCTTAAATTTATATAAAAATGGACTGAACCAAATAAATACACAAATCAGTTTGCGATGAATAAGACATGCGAGCAAAATGAAACTGCCTTAGTTGTTTTCCCTTTAAATGCTTTGTGTTCCTTTTTTTTTTTAATTGTGTCTTCTTATTTTTTATATTTTGTGCTCTTTTTCCCCCGATTTTGCTTTCTACTCTACTCCCCCAAAATGCAAGAGAGACTTGCGAGGGCGAGAGTTTCAGTTTACAGAAAAGGGAGAGTGTTTTTCTAGAGAAAGAAAGTGAGGAAAATGAGAGGGGCACTTAGGAAAATTCTTGTTGCACTAGTAGGTCATAATATTTTTTTGTCTCCTTTTCACTTCTTCTCCTCCTCCTCTTCCCTCTTCAACTAAACAGGATTAAGGAACAATATTTTGTTCAAGTGAAGTATTCGTCCCCCTCTACATCCCCTTCCTTTCCCTCTCCCTTCTCCTTTTCGTGAACCAAACTAAACTTAGGATTCCTACATAAATGTCCTCATTCTATTAAGGAATTCTGGCTTTTATTTTAGCTCTTTAATAAGTGTTATATATCCTTATTGTGTTATAGGCTTCCTAGTAGTCGGCCCATGTAATCTGAACTTAAACATATGGTGCTAATATACGATTTGTTAAAGATATAACACTTAATACTTAAGCGTTGATCAATCATATAAGACACCAAACTCGTGCATTTTAAGGTTCATGTAACACATCAACCAAGTCCATATACCTCCTTCGTGTGTTATATATGGCTTTCCTTGCCTCTAGTCAAAAATATGATAAATTTGGTCAAAGGATTTTGGAGTAGGGAATAAAAATTCATGGAAATAATTTTGCTACTTCTTGTTTGGTTGTTGAGTATGACTTTCATTCTATGAAAGTAATGGTGATAGAATGATTCCTCTCTAATTATAATAACTGTTTGCTACACTGTTTAATTTATATACGTTGTAGTTGTAAGAATATTTGCAATAATAGCCATACTACCACACTGATATATAAATTAGTTGGTAGTGCTCCCTCCCTCATCATTTCTAAGGGGGAAGAGGACTAAAGCATGCTATTGAAAGACTATACTAGGAAGAAAGGCTATTAAGGATGTAGAGGAAGTAGGATGGGCTTGGTTAGATCTAGTATAGATAGTACATGATAGTAGTTGGAGTTGCCGACAGGGTTTCCCCATTTAAGATCTACAGGGAAGATGGTCTATTTATAGTTTCTGTGAACAACTTAACCTATCTTCCTTCAACCCTTTATGTAAAATGTGGCAAAAGAAAAAGAAGGAAAATCCATGGAGGGATCTCTTCGTCTCTACTCGTAGGAACTACAAGATCACCCCAAGAGCACATTTGGATTTGATACTATTTTTTATGGTAAAAAAAAAAAAGAGAATCAAATTAGAATGCCTTCAACATTTTCTATTGATCTTATACTATCAAACCTTGAATATTAAATCCTTAAACCCTAAATCATAAACCCCAATCTCCAACCCTAAATATAAAACCTAAAACCCAAACAATAACCCTAAACACAAAACCTAAAACCTAAATCCAAAACACCAAACGATAGCTCCAAAACCTAAATCCTAAACCTCAACCCTTAAACCATAAATTTGAAAAATTAAACCTAAAACATAGCCAAAACACTAAACCATAAACCATAATCCATAAGCCCTAAAGCCTAAGCTCAAAACAATAATCTCCTAACCCCAAACACTCATTAAAGCCCTCTTCTTGGTAGGGGGAGTTCATTCTTTTTGTTTTGGAGAAATTTGGTTTTTGATAATTTAAAGAGTATATAAATCAAAATATGAAATCAACAAGTATAATAAGAATTCTTGACAAAGAAGAATAAAAAAAAGAAAACTTAATCGTCTACTCATCCCTCAATTAGAGTTAGTGAATTGGTTTAAAAAAAAATTTAGTTTTCACTTCAATTTGGTTTGGGAGAATCAAAACCGAAAATAGAATTGATTTTTTATGTAGAAACACAAAATTGAACCAAAAATTTTCAAAACCAAACAAAAAATCGAAATCAATTTCGACTAGGTGTTTTCTCCAAATTATGTAAATCCCTTGCTTATCCAATTATTATAAGATATTTTTTTCTCTTCTTTTTCACGAAAGGAAAATCAGCTACTTTAGCCCCTTAACTATTTTGATTGGTCAAAATGGTCCTGAAATTATTATTTTAAATTTTTTAGTTTATTTAAAGTTTTCTTTATCTATTTAAATCTTGCAACCACTATAGTTGATGGATTCCAATAGAGGAAATGCACTATATTTTTTTGTTATGGCAATTTTATCCTTTAACATTAGTACAAGTAATTGTCATATACTTTTTTTTGCAGTATGGAAAAAATAATATTATAAGGACTACAATTGTTTTAAAAACAGTTTTGGAATTGTTTTGCCAAATTAAAAGTAGTTGAGGGACCGCATCAGCTAATTTATCTTCCCAAAACGTGAGATTAAAAATTTCTTTATGATGTGTTCAGTTTTTTTTAAAAAAAATTATTTTGAAAAGGTACAATCATTTAAAGCATAGTAGCAGAGAACTACCGCAGTTTCTAGGGTTTTTTGAGGGAATAGGGACATGTGGCGACCATCGAACGTAGTTCTCTACTGTAACTCAAATGGCTAACTCCGAAAGTTCAAACCATTTTTCCCACTTCTATCACCGCTAACCATGGAAGCCAAATCCCTTTCCCCATCTGGACAATCTCATCAAGAAGAAGAGGATCAGCCAATCCCAAAAAAGCAGAAAATGTCCACTACCTCTGCTACATCCGACGACGATGCATATGAACCCGCCGCTGCCGGCGTTGACGGCACTCAAGAGGGTCCTAGACCCGAGAGAAAACCCAGATACAAGCGCCGCAAAATCGCGATATTCTTCGCATACTGTGGCGTAGGTTATCAAGGGATGCAGAAGAACCCTGGAGCTAAAACCATTGAAGGTGACCTCGAAGAAGCTCTATTTCATGCCGGTGCTGTACCGGAACACGACCGAGGTTGTCCTAGACGGTATGACTGGGCTAGGTCCGCCCGGACCGATAAGGGAGTCAGCGCCGTGGGCCAAGTTGTTTCGGGCAGGTTTTACGTCGATCCTCCTGGTTTAATTGGGCGTTTGAATTCCATTCTGCCTCCGCAGATACGGATCTTTGGATACAAGCGCGTTACAAAGTCTTTCAATGCTAAAAAGTTCTGTGATAAGCGGAGGTATGTATATTTGATACCTCTTTTTGCTCTCGATCCAAGCTGTCACCGTGATAGAGAGAGTGTTGTTGCTAGTTTGGGGTCTGAAAATGAACTTGTGAAGTGCTTGGAATGTTCGGAAAGGGGACGCAAAGTTATAGGAATAATGGGCAAACGGAAGGTTGATACGGAAACCAATCCTGAGGTAATTACAGCTGAGACTGGCATTTTGTCGAACAGTGAGGAGGCTAAATCAAATTCGGAAATGAAAGAGGAAGGCAATGAGGCTGTGCATTCTTCAGCAAATAATAATAATACTAACGATAATTGTGATAAAACTATGCAAACTGCAAAGGAATTAGAAAATGGAAATATAGAGATCGTTAAAAGCGAAGGTGACAATGAGAACGGGGGAGTGAAAGTTGTGAAGAGTGAGTTTCGTTATGGTGATGAGGAGAGGGAGAGGTTTAATAAAATTCTGAGGACTTATGAAGGAACTCATAATTTTCACAATTTCACCACGAGGACGAAAGCTGAGGACCCAGCTGCGAAGAGATATATTATCTCCTTTGTAGCAGAAACTACGGTTAATGTTGGTGGTATTGAATTTGTGAAGTGTGAGGTGTTGGGACAGAGCTTCATGCTTCATCAGATTAGGAAAATGATCGGTCTTGCAGTAGCTATTATGAGGAATTCTGCTCCTGAATCATTGATTGAAACAGCTTTTCGACAGTAAGCACTTTGGTTGTGATTCTTTTTGTTCTTTTAAGAAGTAAATTCTTTTTTGATTAATGTTTGTAATCTTTAAATTCAGGGACATCAATATCAATGTGCCTATGGCTCCTGAGGTCGGATTATATCTGGATGAGTGCTTCTTTACGTCTTACAACAAAAAGTGGGGAGATGGTCATGAAGAGTTGTCCATGAACTCTTATGCGGAGGAAGCAGAGGACTTTAAAATGAAATACATCTATTCGCATATTGCATCTACAGAGCACAAGGAAGGAGTTGTGGCACTTTGGTTGCATTCTTTGAATCATCGTAACTACCCTGATTTACGCTCTGGGGGTATCAGCACTGAGGCTAATACTGAAAGTCTTGAAGCTGAGGCAGAAATCTCAGTGAGCAACAGCTCCAAGGCTGATGCCGGAAGTCTTGAAGCTGAGTGCATGGCTGCCTGAGTTAGAGATATGCCCCTTTCTCTTTGCTTTGTGTTTGAATGGTTCTTGACATCTGATTTCTGGCATTTGTTTTGCTATTATTTACTTGATAATCTCCTTGATAAATTCAGAATAGTATGGAATTATAAGAATTAGTGTCTTTTCTCTTTGTATATTAGATGCTTAATCAACACAAAAGTCAAGCTTTTAAGCATCGTTAGATCCCCTTGATTTCTGGTGTAGTTTTGACCATCTTGTGATTGCATGTGGGACTATCGCCGAATTAACTTCTGGGTTAGGATTATGGAGAAAAACTTATTTTCATCAACTGAGATGTGATTTGCTCGTTGCTTTTGTATTCATGTGTCCTTGGTGTGATCATTGCTTGTTCTTCTTCTTGAGTTTTTCATTGAGAAATAAAGTGACAGAATAAAAGTACTTGGGTTTGTGTTCGGGAGATCACATTATATGAAGCTCGTGTTGAACTGGGGACAAGGATGGAAGATTAGTAGCTGTATCAGAAGTCCTGGCTTTGAAATCTTAAAATGCAACTATGGATAAAGGTTATCACAATTGAGCTTGTGGTTAGACGTGTGGGTGTTGACAAGCATTTCTACAATTTCATTTTTTTTTATTCATCAAAAGGGGGGAAAGGATGGAGGATGGAGCCACATGGTATTCCATAGTGTACTTGGTCAGAAATGCTATAAAACTTTTTTAGCGATTGGATATGTAATTTGAGAGCGCAGTATGAAATGGGTGATCTGAAGCAGCTTACTTAAATGATTGCAGGAAATGGTTATTGAAAAATTTCCTTTGCCCTTTTTCTTTCGTTGTTCTTCATCAAACTTTTGGGAGGATGGTTGTGAATGATTTTCTTATACTACAAGTAGATAGCCTGAGGTTTTTGACAACCTTTGTTTTGTCAAAAGACAAAGTACAATCCAATTTTTAATGACAGTTGAGGTTGAGAGGATTAGACGAATGGCAAGATGAAGTTGCTAACTTGGGACCAGATAATGTATCAGCGCATTTTTGTAACTGCGAGTGAACCTATTTTCCCCTTGTGATCACTAGGTTCAATTTCAAGTACAAGCTCTGTGGAAGCAGCAGATTTTTTGGTTTAGTTTCTGATGGATTGAAGGGTTCTTAATTCTACTGGACCATTAGTCCTAGCTTTGGATTTAGGCTGCTGCTGGAATATTCTGTAGTTAGTTGAACATGCTATAATGAAGTTTTCTGACACTAATTACAAGCAAGTTTGAAGTCGGGGAAATTGTATTTGGATTATGTTTTAGTTTGATTTTTTTAATCAGAAAGGTAAAAGTAGATTTTTTTGAGGGGGGGAGGAACCAAATGAACTCAAACTAAAAAATGTTGAGTTTTTTCCACTTTGAGTTGCAGTCAAAGTACTCTTTGGGCTGTCAATGTTCTAAGATTGAAGGGGTTTTGCCAAGATTGGTCCATTTTTTCAGAAGTTGCACTGAAATGGCCTTTGGTTATAATACCAAATGGTTTGCCGTCAAACTGACAAAAAAAGTTTCTTACCTTTTTTCCTTTTTTTTCTTCTGCAATTTTTATTGCTTCTTTTTTCTTGTTCGATATGGGTCATTTCTTTGCTTTTTTTTATCTGTACTTTTTGTTTCATTGTTTTTATTTTTTTTTGTGGAGGTTTATTTTTTAGTGAATTTTACAAGTTTAATTTTTTAATTTATATTTTAAGTAAATATTGTGTATATTGTATGTGAAATGTTGCTTTGAAAATTCTTATTTGTTTATGTAATTTTTTTAGTATTGTTTAGTTTTTATTATTGTTAGAAAAATTTAAATTTTTGCTTATATATTATTTGTATATTTTGGTAAATCTTGATTGACATAACATGAAATTTATTCCGTTGAAATAAATTTTTATTTAAATATTGATATGTTTTACAAATAATAAAAAAAATATTAGTATACATTATCAAGAAAATAATGGACGAAATTATCTGGTGTAGAATAATGGATGATTTTTTTTATTCACACTCTGTTACTTTAAAGATATCAAATTCAAATTTAATTTTTTTCCAAGTCTCTATAGAAAAAAATAAGCACACTCTGATTGACGTTGTCAATCCATATGTAAAACATTTGCAGCCACCAAGAATATGTAACTTGAATTATCTTGTGCAGTTTTGAAAATGCAAATTCTGTTTGACAGCAGGAGTACTCTTTCTCATTTCCCAACTACATAACTCGGACTGGATTGAATATTCAAATGTAACGTCATAAACACTAACTCCTATGACGTTAATCTCTCCACTAATCAGGACTTTTTTAGTGCGATTTTTTAGAAAAAAAAAGGGGAGGGGAGGGGTGGGGTGGGGTGTGGGGTAGGATTGTCAATAGGTTGGGTTTTATTCGGATCCAACCCGATAATCTCGAGTTCGAGATAACATTCATACCTGTTTACCCGGATCCGGACACTGTCCGATAATACATCTTCTAAATGGGTACGGGTACGGTCCACAAAGTTTCGGATCTGATTAATCGATTACTCGATTAAATTTTAAATAATAAATATTTTATATACTTAAATTTTTTATAACCGTTAGATGTGTTTGATCCAACGGTTAATTATTTATAAATTTATATTAAAATATTTTATCGGGTCTATCCGGATCCGACCCGAAACCCTATAGGGTAGGGTACGGGTCCATCATATTTGGACCTGTCGGATAATCAGGTTGGGTCCGGTACTAATATAGTTAATCAGGTCCGGGTCCGAATCCAAAATAAGGTATTCCGGATTTATTTGGACCCGTTTACAGCCCTAGTGTGGGGTGTGCGCCAATCTGGCAAAAACTCAAGATTGAAAGTAGAGTTCTTAGGGCAAGGTAGATTCCCTGAAGTTAATACGTTTCCTACGACAAAATACTCATGAGTTGGGTGACTTTATCAAAAAACTGAAGTCGTTCGTGTCGTAATAAATTCCAACTATTCATTTGAAAAGCCTTTCTTTCGAAGCAGCCCAGAGGGAAATGCTTACTTCAGGGAGATGGAGATGGTTCAATTTCACACAAAATGCAGTGTAAAGGCCAAATAACAATTACCACGGCTCTAATATTTGAGGGAATGAAAACTCTCCATTGCTACGTGTTGGGATGCAAACTAAGTCTCACATGGAAAAATTGATGAAAGAGTTGTCTAAATATAAGATTTAAGATAACTCTATTAGTATGAGGCCTTTTGGAAGACACTCAAAAATAAATCCGTAAGAGCTTAGTCCAAAGCGGACAATATCATACTAATGTGGAGTTTGAAAGACATCAGACAACTCTAACAAGTGGTATCAGAGCTTTTGGTTAGTTTTTTAAAAATGGAGCAGCCAATTTCTTCTTCTTCTGGTAGCATGATTAAATTGACTTCTAGTAATTATGCCGTTTGGAAGCCTAGAATGGAAGACTTGTTATATTGTAAAGATATGTATGAATCTATTTTTGGTGATGTTGCAAAACCAGAGGGTACATTTGATGTTACATGGGCAAAAATGCATAGAAAAACTATTGGTCATATTAGGAGTTGGATTGACCAAAGTGTGTTCAATCATGTTTCAGGCGAAACGAGAGCAGATATGATGTGGAAAAAATTAGAGACCATGTTTGGAAGAAAATATGGTCTTAACAAAGTTTCTTTGTTGAAACAAATTACACGGCTACGGTACAAAGAAGGAGCAAATATGTCCGAGCACCTGAATAATTTTCAGGGATTAATAAATCGCACCGATGCTGTAAATCTGAAGCTAGATGAGGAGGTGCGAGCACTCTTACTATTTACTTCACTCCATGATAGTTGGGAAACACTTGTTATTTTTGTCTCAAATTCTGCTCTAGGTGGCGTTGTTACATTGGAGATGGTCAAAGAAACTTTGTGCAATGAAGAAACCAGGAGGAAGGATCGAGGATTAAATCCGGAACCTCAAGCACTGGTTGCAGAAAAGAATCACAGGAGGGGGAGAAGTAAGTCCAGAGGTCCCCACTACAGATATGACAAATCAAGAGGTAAGTCCAAGTCTAAAAGAGATGTTGAATGCTTCTATTGTCACAAGAAAGGGCATTACAAGAATGAATGTCGGAAATGGAAGAAAGATCGAGCCAACACAAAAGGAGAAGCCAAGGAAGAAAATTCAGAGACAGTTGCCACAACAACTGATGATGAAATCGAACTTGTTTGTGATGATTCCAATATTAACATAGTCTGTCACAACAGTGACTAGGTTATTGACTCAGGAGCTTCTTATCATGTTACTTTTCACATGGAATTCTTCTAATCTTACACTCTAGGAGATCTCGGTCATGTAAAAATGAAAAATAATGGCTCTTGCAAAATAATCGGTATTGGAGACATTCACCTTAATTTCAGTACCGATTGTCAACTAATTTTAAAGAATGTGAGACATGTTCCAGATGTTCGTCTCAACCTCATCTCCACCGGAAAGATTGATGATGAAGGTTATGCAAACTAATTCAACGACGGAAAGTGGAAGCTGACAAAAGGAAATCTTGTCATCGCTAAAGGTACAAAAGCAAGCTCACTTTACGTGATGAAAGCAAAGTTGAGCAATGCAGAAGTAAATACAATTTCAGAATTCTCCTCAGACCTTTGGTACAAAAGACTTGGCCACATGAGTAAAAAAGGACTCCAAAGACTTGTCAAACAATAACTCCTAAATGATATAAAAGGTGTAAGTCTCAAATTATGCCCTCATTGTTTAATTGGAAAATAACATTTGGCTGCAGAACATTCGTTTACATTCCCAAAGACGAAAGGTCTAAAATTGATAGTAAGGTCAAACAATGTATTTTCTTGGGATATGAACATGAAGAGTTTGGATACAGACTCTGGAATCCTGTTGATAAGAAATTGATTAGAAGTAGAGATGCTGTCTTCTTTAAAGATCAAACCATTGAAGACATCAAGAAATGTGATAAACCTAGAGTGGATCCAGAAATTTTAGTCAACCTATAACCAGGACCTCAACAAATCAATCATGATAAGCACGGGGGAGCTGAGGCAGAACAAGATAATGATGATGATGTTCCAATAGCTGAGCCAGGAGTATCACCAGTCCCACAACCACAGCCAGAACTTAGGAGATCCACCAGAGGAAGGAGGTCTTCAACCAGATATAATACTCAAGAGTATGTGCTGCTCACTAATGAGGGAGAACCAGAGACTTATGAAGAAGTTGTAAACCATGAAAGTAAGAATGAATGGTTGAAAGTTATGCAAGAAGAGATAAAATCCATGAATGACAATCATACATATGACTTGGTGAAACTTCATAAAGGGAAAAGAATCAAATTTGGTGTAGTCATGCGATAGCCATGCTCCGTCATGAAAGAATCAAATTTCTTGTACCACTGCCTTGGTGCTTGCTTCAACTCGTATAAGCTTTTCTTGAGTTGACAAACAAGGTGTTCCTTTCTTTTGACTTTGAACCCCTCCGGCTGCTCTATGTAGATTTCTTCTTCAAGATTTTAATGAAGAAAGGCTGTCTTCACGTCAAGTTGTTGAATCTCCAAGTTCAAGCTAGCTGCTAGTACAAGAACAACTCGAATAGAAGACATTTTAACTACAGGAGAAAATATTTCCTCAAAATCAATACCTTTCTTTTGATAGAAGCCTTTCACAACCAAACTGGCCTTGTATCTTGGTTTGGAAATATTTTCTTCTTCCTTCAGCTTGTAGACCCATTTATTCTTCAACACTCTTTTCCTTTTAGGAAGTTTCACCAAGTCATACGTATGATTGTCATGCAGGGATTTCATCTCTTCTTGCATAGCTTTCAACAATTCATTCTTACTTTCATGGTTTAAAACTTCTTCATAAGTATCTGGTTCTCCCCCAACTGCATGAGTTATATCTGGCCTGGTGCACACCATAGCATACATTAAACTACCAACTGCTGAAGAATAAGGAACCTTCTTCATATCTTCCTTATCTTGCTCACTTTTAGGACATTACTTCCTACTGAGCTTGAAGTGACCTGCTAGTGGAGTAGAAACCGTCTTAGCCTTGCTCATGTTGAAATGACTTTCTCAATATACTTCTCTTGAGACAACCAAATTTTACCATATTGTTTATCTCGAGTAATCCTCATTCCAAGAATTTGCTTTGCTAAACCTAAGTCTTTCACTGCAAAAGACTTGTTTAACTCTTTCTTTAACCTGGCAATTTTGGCAGTATCATGTCCAACAATTAACATGTCATCAACATAAAGTATGAGGATAATAAAATCACCATCAGAAAATTTCTTCACGAACACACAATGATCTGGTGTACTCCTGCGATAGCCATGTTCCGTCATGAAAGAATTAAATTTCTTTGCCTTGCTGCTTGCTTCAACTCGTATAAGCTTTTCTTGAGTTGACAAAGAAGGTGTTCCTTTGCTTTGACTTTGAACCCTTCCGGCTGCTCTATGTAGATTTCTTCTTCAAGATTTTAATGAAGAAAGGCTGTCTTCACGTCAAGTTGTTGAATCTCCAAGTTCAAGCTAGCTGCTAGTCCAAGAACAACTCGAATAGAAGACATTTTAACTACAGGAGAAAATATTTTCTCAAAATCAATTTCTTTCTTTTGATAGAAGCCTTTCACAACCAATCTGGCCTTGTATCTTAGTTTGGAAATATTTTTTTTTTCTTTAACTTGTAGACCCATTTATTTTTCAACGCTCTTTTCCTTTTAGAAAGTTTCACTAAGTCATACGTATGATTGTCATGCAGGGATTTCATCTCTTCTTGCATAGCTTTCAACCATTCATTCTTACTTTCATAGTTTACAACTTCTTCATAAGTCTCTGGTTCTCCCCCATCAGTGAGCAGCACATTCTCTTTAGTATTATATCTGGTTCAAGACCTCCTTTCTCTGGTGGATCTCCTAAGTTCTGGCTGTGGTTGTGGGACTGGTGATACTCCTTGCTCAGCTACTGGAACATCATCATCATTATCTTGTTCTGTCTCAGCTCCTCCGTGCTCGTCATGATTGATTTGTTGAGGTGTTGGTTCTAGGTTGACTGAAATTTTTGGATCCACTCTAGGTTTATCACCTTTCTTGATGTCTTCAATGGTTTGATCTTCAAAGAAGACAATATCTCTACTTCTAATTAATTTTTTATCAACAGGATTCCAGAGTCTGTATCCAAACTCTTCATGTCCATATCCCAAGAAAATACATTATTTGGCCTTACTATCAAGTTTAGATCTTTCGTCTTTGGGAATGTGAACGAATGTTTTGCAGCAAAAAACTCTCAAATACTTGTAGGAGATTTCATTCCCTGTCCAAACTCTTTGATGAATATCACCACCCAAAGGTACTAACGGAGAGAGATTGATCAAGTGGACTGTTGTTCTCATTGCCTCACCCCAGAAAGTTTTTAGCAATTTGGCATGAGAAAGCATGCATCTGATGCGTTCTGTGACTGTCCTACTCATCCGTTTAGCTACACCATTGTGTTGTGGAGTCTTTGGTACACTTTTCTCAAGTCTAATGCCACGACTCTTGTAGTATGCTTCAAAAGGGCCTCTGTATTCACCACCATTCTCTGCCCTGACACACTTCAATTTTCTTCATGTTTCTCTTTCCACTTTGACATGGAAGTCTTTGAAACTATCTAGAACATGCTCCTTTGATTTCAAAGAAAAACACCATACATTTCTAGAAAAATTATCAATAAAGGTCACAAAATATAATGCACCATCAAGTGTTCTTTTACCCATATGACATACATCAGTATGAACTAGCTCCAAAGGAAATAATTTTCTAGATGGAGGAAATTTCTGAAATGCAACTCTATATTGTTTTTTAATTAAACAATGAGTGCAGGAGTTGTTTGACAAGTCTCTGAAGTCCTTTTTCACTCATGTGGACAAGTCTTTTGTGCCAAAGGTCTAAGGAGAATTCTGAAATTGTATTAACTTCTCCATTGCTCAACTTTGCTTTCATCACTTAAAGTGAGCTTGCTTTTGTACATTTAGCGATGACAGGATTTCTTTTTGTCAGCTTCCACTTTCCGTCGTTGAATTGGTTTACATAACCTTCATCATCAAGCCTACCGGTGGAGATGAGGTTGAGACGAACATCTGGAATATGTCTCACGATTTTTAAAATTAGTTGACAACCAATACTGGAATTAAGGTGAATGTCTCCAATACTGATTATTTTACAAGAGCCATTATTTCTCATTTTTACATGACCAAGATCTCCTAGAGTGTAAGATGAGAAGAATTTCTTGTGAAAAGTAACATAATAAGAAGCTCCTTAGTCAATAACCCAATTACTGTTGTGACAGACTAGGTTAATACTGGAATCATCACAAACAAGTTCGATTTCATCATCTGTTGTTGTGGCAGCTGTCTCTGAATTTTCTTCCTTGGCTTCTCCTTTTGTGTTGGCTCGATCTTTCTTCCATTTCCGACATTCATTCTTGTAATGCCCTTTCTTGTGACAATAGAAGCATTCAACATCTCTTTTAGACTTGGACTTACCTCTTGATTTGTCATATCTGTAGTGGGGACCTCTGGACTTACTTCTCCCCCTCCTGTGATTCTTTTCTGCAACCAGTGCTTGAGGTTCCGGATTTAATCCTCGATCCTTCCTCCTGGTTTCTTCATTGCACAAAGTTTCTTTGACCATCTCCAATGTAACAACGCCACCTAGAGCAGAATTTGAGACAAAAATAACAAGTGTTTCCCAACTATCAGGGAGTGAAGTAAATAGTAAGAGTGCTTGCATCTCCTCATCTAGCTTCAGATTTACAGCATCGGTGCGATTTATTAATCCCTGAAAATCATTTAGATGCTCGGACATATTTGCTCCTTCTTTGTATCGTAGCCGTGTAATCTGTTTCAACAAAGAAACTTTGTTAAGACCATATTTTCTTTCAAACATAGTCTCTAATTTTTTCCACAGCACATCTGCTCTCGTTTCGCCTGAAACATGATTGAACACACTTTGGTCAATTCAACTCCTAATATGACCAATAGTTTTTCTATACATTATAGCCCATGCAACATCAGATATATCCTCTATTTTGCAATATCACCAAGAATGGGTTCATACATATCTTTACAATATAACAAGTCTTCCATTCTAGGCTTCCAGACAGCATAGTTACTAGAAGTCAATTTAATCATGCTACCAGAAGAAGAAGTTGACTCCTCTATTTTAAAAAAAAAAAAAACTGACCAAAGCTCTGATACCACTTTGTTGAGAGGTTGGGACAAATAAAACAACATAATAAAAAATAAATTCCAAAATAAATAACCCACACTACCAGGATTAAAATGACTCTCCCAAAACTCTAGTATTGATAAAGTGAGAATTTATCAATAATCACCTGACAAAAAATAAATCAGACAAAAATATTAAAAATATTTCGACACCAGAATTTACATGGAAAACCCTAAAATGGGTAAAAATCACTAGTCAGATATTGATCAATACTTCTACTATAAAATGGGGTAACAAATTCTTCTTCTAGATATTCTAGAAGAGAGTACAAAATATCCTCACCAAAACTAGGTGGATACTAAGAAATAAGAGATTATAAATAATCTCACAAGAGAATGACAAATCAGAATGGTTAAACAACTCTCACTATTTTATCTCTACCTCACTCAGATTACTATCTCTCTCTTTCTGCCGATTCTCACTTCCTTTCTGCTTCTTGCTGGTGTATTGCATTCTGCTTCAAATGCCTTATATTTATAGGCGAAGCTGGTATAGTAAAACTCTCTTCAATGAGTTAAAGGGAGAGAATTGTGGGATTCAACTCATTGACACAGTCAATATTTTCGGCTGCAATTCCATATCAAAATATAAGAGTTGTCTAAATATAAGATTTAAGATAACTCCATTAGTATGAGGCCTTTTGGAAGACACCCAAAAACAAATCCGTGAAGGCTTAGCCCAAAGCGAAAAATATCATATTAATATAGATTTTGGAAGACATCAGACAACTCTAACACTACGAGTGATTTTTGTGATCAACCTCCCTCGTGTAGTACCTGTTTGAGTTTCGCGGATGAGTCGGCGCGTCATCTATTTATGCATAGTTCTGAAAATAATTTTGTGAATTCAAAAATAGAAATATTACATGATTCATTAATCATTGAGTATTTTATATATATTTTAAATTTACTATTTATAGAGTGTTTATATTTTATTTTCAAACTTTCACTTTCTCTCTCTCTATCACATACTCTCCGTTTGTAAAATCTTATTTGAATTACTTCAAATGTTCAACTTTTAGTATTCTTGCAATTTTTAGAACTAAACAAATGACGAATCAATATTATCTAACACCAGTTTTAAAATAAAATTTAACAACAACGTTTAACGAAAATTTCAAAATTAAATCTTTTATTATATTGAATGATTTCCGTAGAAACTTTGTTGCAACTTCCTCGGTGTTCCACAGAAGTTAGGTCGATTTGTTTAAATTTAAATTTTTTGATTATTTTTCAACCGATTTTGATAAAGTTTTTTTTTGGAAAATAATTATATAACATATTTAGTTTGAATATGTAATTTTTTGGTACATTTTGGAAGCAAAATTCTTCAGTTTTCTATTTATATCTATATATAAAATTACTTCACGAGGTATTGACTGTTCATCATATGTACAATATTTTTTTATTTCTTTTCTTTTAAGTGGACTCCTTCTTTTTAAAAAAAAAACAAAACTAATCTAGTAAAAGATCATTTATCTCTAAGAAATAATTAACTCAAATTTTATCTTTATCTTTTTTTTAAGATTAAATTTTGTTTTTCAAAACATCTGTTTAAACTTTATACGTGCAAGTGGAATACCAGAGGCTTGACTATTCAATCATTCAGGTTCGAGGAACGCAAGGATCGCAAGAACCGCAGTGATATCCTTTTGCCATGTTCGTTTCTTCCTACAATGGCTGGAAAGCATTTAAGAGATGCGAAAGATAAGGTTAGTTCCTTTTTTGTTTTTTGATGGGTGAAGACAAGGCTAGTTTACTGTATGCGATTCGTTTTGATGAAATGTGCAGTCATTTTTGTATCACTGTCTATTTTATATGTATTATGTCATGCTTATCTGATTAGGAGAAGACTGACATTTGCCTTTTCTTTCATTATCTTGTTTTTGTTCTTTCGGGGGACAAATGAAAGTTTATATACAAGGTTAATTTGATTAATTTGGATGCTAGAAAAATTAGGATTAATTTGATTGTGTTGCTCTATTAATTTATTCATACGAGCTCATTACAAAATTCTTCATTCGAATTATTTCAAGTTTTCATGAATGTGAATCCAATTGTATAAGTCATTTAAAAGCAATCTCGAGGTAAGAACTTAGTAAGTATAATAAATTGAGATTAAACTAAATGTAATTTAAATAATATCATTTTTTTTTTATTTTGAGCCATGCACACGTACAATACCTATACCATAATACTTGTGTATTGTGCAATTAAAGAAGGTTAATTTCGTTTCTTTATATCAATTTTCAAGAGATAGTAGGGGGTAGGAAAAGCTAAGGGGAATAGTATGCATAAAACACACACACACACACATATTTATCACTAATTAATAAAATTAATTAATTAATAAAATATATAATTGAGTCACATTTCTCTTCTCACTAAAAATTTACTTTCACAAGACTCAAGACAGAAACTCTTCCAATAAAACACAATTTGTTATGAAATTAATATTATTATGGATGTCCATTATCAGAGTTATAAAGATACTCCAACTATTCAGAAGATAGATGGTAGAGTTCTATCATATCTTTGATTAGTGATAGGATTTGTCTTCTGATTACCCTATACCTATTCTGATTTGGATGTACTCCTGAACCCTATAAATAGGGCTCTAGACTGAGGTGTTGGATACACTCATTGATTGATTAATTTACTCTCAGAGAATTAATAAAGATCTCTTGTTATTTCTCTCTATTTTCTCTCTATAGTTTTCTCATATTCTCTACATTATAATTTCTTTATTAAGTTCTCTACATTAGTATTACTATTTTGTTGTGCCGACAACGACTGTGCGTCAACAAATTCATAACACGTTATCAGCACGAGTCTCTGCCACCAAAGTTGAGAGTTTAATCAAGAGAAAAAGAGGTATTTTTTCTATCTTTGAATTCTCATGACAAACTTTTCAAAACTCTTTTTTTACTCTTGATATTTATAGAAAGAATTATATGTCATAGACATTAGATGCTCAAATTTATTGAGATATAATGGGTGTGGCAGACACCATCTCAAAATCGTATAAAAGCCATGATTTTTCTCTGCCATAATTTCCATGAGGATCTAAAGGCAGAATATCTTATTGTGAAAGATCCACTTTTTTGTGGAATGATCTAAAAGAAAGATTTGACTACCAAAAGATGGTCATTCTATCAAAAACATAGTTTGTGAGTGAATGCATTAGAACAAATGGTTATGGCCTTGGAAGAGGCCGTAGTCATGGTTGAAGCCGTCAACATAGACGCGGATATGGTAAGAATAATCTATATAATCATGGCGACTAGAATATATGCATCTGGATATTGTGGGTCCTGAAGACACCATTTAAAGAAATATAAAGCATCAAAGCCACTTGATTACTAGCAAATTGTAAATGAGAAATAAAATTACCAGAAGATGATTGTTATATAAATGCTAGTTATGATTTTTTATAAGTGTGCCTATAATATTTTATGTCTATCAGTATGCAAAATTTTTATTACTTTTAGAATTTCTCCTCAATTAAAGTTATAAGGAGAAATATCACTAGTAATGTGATGAATAAAAGAATTTTCCTTTCTCATATTTCTAACATGTTCCTGTAGTAGAAATATCTAGAAAAGGTTTTTCAGAAGTATTTTGAATTTATATCTTCTGAGACTAAATGAGTCATTGATAAAATATTTTGACGCTCGACCAAATATTTTTATATTATTCCCTGAAGTGAATGACATTAGAAATTATAATATATTTATATACGAGATTTTGGTCGCAACTAGTAGAAATACACATTGTTCTCATATTATAAGAATGACTCATTAAATCCCCAGTGAATGGATACTCACCAGAAGTGAGAAAATAATAAGAAGGAAAAAGGGAAAGTAATAATTCTAACATGTTATTGATGTAATATGAAAGTTTGTCACGTGCCTGTAGTACGTCAAGCATGTTATGAATCTCTATTAATTATTGATATTGCTTTACTTCCCTAAATCATGCTACTGATAGTAATGATGCTTATGTCGATAATATTGATATGACATATGTGAACGTAGCAAATTCTTTTGAATATCCAGAAAGAGTTTTTAACATTTTGAATGTCAATCAAAATTTTAAATTATCGAATTGCTACTTTCCTATGTTATTTTAGTTTATTTTGGATCAAGAATGGTGAAGATACAATTTCTCAAAACAATATTTGTGTTTATTTGGACAAAATTTAAAATATATATCCAAAGTGTAAATAATAGTGTAAGGTTCTTAAAGAACTAATTGATCAAATAACTCTAGAAGAGTTAATTGCTTTAAAACTCCAGAAGAGCTACATGATCTTTACCAAATAGTCAATTTTGTAATGCATTGTTCTTCATATAGTCTCGTAAAGCTTTTTGAGCTTTGATTATATTATTAGTATATCGAGACATTGGATGAATGAACTTTTGAGGAATATGCATTACTATTATGACAAGAAATATATGTCAATTATAGATACTACTATTCATCTCTCCTGATTTATATTGTATAGAATTATAAAATTGAGATGCAATATTGAGTAAACTTGAAGTTTACTGATAAATAATTTATTAGTTGGCATGACTGGTTAGACCATCCCGAATCATTAAAATACGAAGAATGATTATGAATTTTATATGGAACCAGAAGTTTCCTAATATGACAAATTTATATCTGCTACTTATTTTATTTAAAAGTTGCCAGTATTACTTGGGGTTGAATGTGTTATTTTGGGATGAATATGGAGAAATTATTAGTTGATGCATCAACAAATAATCTTATGAATATTATTGTTTTTGCAACCTGTAATTTGCACAATTCATTGATAATGAGCTCATGTTTTAAGATTCTCTCAAAGACATAATTTGTCCTAATAATACTGGTTGTATTGAGATAAATATTGAACATCCTGCAGAATGTTTATGACTGTGATATATTAGCACTTATTTCGTATTTTGCCAACACATTGTAATTCTCCTCATAGTAGTTGGTTTGTGGTCAGAAACCAAATATTTCTCATCTTAAATTTAGAGATGCACTATGTATGTTGCTCTACCACAAAAGTAATGAGATGGGTTCTCAAAGAGATTATTAAATATGTTGGGAGCAAATCTCGATGGAAAGATTCGTATTTTGTTAATTTTGAATATGTTGCCCCAACATAAAGAGGAGAAAGCATGAGGCTGGATAAAGATATTAGTATGTGTCTTATTATATGTGAGATCTTTTATATCTATTAAAGGATATTGTAAAACTCTTTGGTCTTGAAGTACCATACTCTGCAATTTAGAGCATGAATACATTTGTCTACGTGCAAGTAGATATCTATTATAGTTCTTCTCTACCCAATAAATTTTGATTTGAATCTCCTTGATATAGTTTATCTCGAATACTGAAAAAATCCAACTCCTGTTGAGATGGATATGTAAGGTATAAGTTACCTATATGATTCACATACACCATGCATTTATAAGAATGTATTGATTATAACAGCCACATCTTCAACTTATAAAAATTCATGATGTTGGTTGAGAATATATTTGATCATGATTAATGTATTCGAGATAAATCTATATCCTCTAAGGAGGAATTCCAACTATGTTGTTGGATGATAATAAAGTTTGGAATATATCTAAGGAGATATGATAAAATTTTTCTTTATTCATGAGCTCCTGAAGAGTGGTGACATTGATGTGCAACAAATTCAATCATATCTGACAGATTTATTCACTAAGGCATTACCAGTCGTATCATTTGATAAATTGGTGAACAAAATTAGAATGCGGCGGTTAAGAAACCTTAAAGGATTATCTCATCAGGGGGAGTAAATATGGCATAAAGAGTAGTGTACTCTTTTTCCTTCACTAGAGTTTTTCCCACTGGATTTTTTATCTAGTAAGGTTTTAACAAGGCATACTCTTATGCAATGGACATCCAAGGGGGAGTGTTATGAAATTAATATTATTATGGATGTCCATTATCAGAGTTATAAAGATACTCCAACTATCCAGAAGATAGATGGTAGAGTTCTATCATATCTTTGATTAGTGATAGGATTTATCTTCTGATTAGCCTATACCTATTCTGATTTGGATGTACTCCTGAACCCTATAAATAGGGCTCTAGACTGAGGTGTTGGATACACTCATTGATTGATTAATTTACTCTCAGAGAATTAATAAAGATCTCTTGTTCTTTCTCTCTATTTTCTCTCTATAGTTTTCTCATATTCTCTACATTATAATTTTTTATTAAGTTCTCTACATTAGTATTACTATTTTGTTGTGCCGATAACGACTGTGCGTCGACAAATTCATAACACAATTCAAATACAGCCTTAATTATTACTCCTACATGGGAATTACTTTGGTTATTCTTATTGTATTTTGATGCATATGTATTGAGTTTGAATTTTTTTTATCTGAATCTCACAAAAATAAAATTTTTGTAAGAGATTGAAATTGTATTAAATTTCAAATCAAACCCGATCTAATTATATTAAATCCGATCTAATTACACCAATAACGTGGCTTTCACTATGAGTTGTAAGGAGATCAGAGGATGACCACCTCATCTTACTTTTACTTTGTCGAAAAGAATTCATACAGCAATTTTCCTACGTATGTTTTCATAAGGGTTTTGAGTATTTTTTTTTTTGCTACTTAAAAATGCTTTTTGCCATTCTTTTTAATATTAATATTCAGAACGGATATAGTTTCAAAAGATATTCTGGTACCGGCCGTTACTGTATTTTTAACTCCTGACTTCAGAAAGCTGTCGCCTGTCCATAAGTCCATTTCCTTCGCCTCTTCTGTTCTCTTCTCCGGCAGCACCCGTAATATCTAGCTTCAATTCTGGAACTTCAGGCATGTCCTCCCATGACTGGTCCTCTCTCTTGCCGGAACTCCTCCAAACGATCTCAATAAAACTCATTGTCTACGCAGACTATATCCGGTTCCGAGCCGTCTGTACCTCCTGGAGGGCCGCAATTCCGGAAATCCCAACTCACCTGCCCTGCCAATTCCCTTGGCTGATGCTCTCTCAAAGCCTCTACAATAGTCATCGCCGCGCCTTTGTCACATTAACCAACAAGCTCCACTACCTCAATCTCCCCGAAGCCTCCTATCCCCGCCGCCGATGTGGTTCTTCCCACGGTTGGCTTACCATCGTAGACGAATCCCCCAGGATTTTCCTCATCAATCCTCTCACCAGAGCCAAAATCAATCTCCCGCCTCTTTCTTCATTTCCAAATGTCATGAGCTTTGACTTTTCCAACGTTGGTCGTGAATATGCCCTCCGGTTGGTGCATGACAATGATCTAGGCTTTGCCGTTAGTCTGCGGGAGATGCGTGACTGTTTTATTAGTAAAATTGTTCTCTCTAGCAGCCCTTCTTCTGGGTCTCATTTTGTAGCCCTGGCAATTATTGGTAGAAGGGGAGAGCTTGCCTACTGCAAAAGTGACCAAAATTCATGGAATTTCATTAAGCAAGCTCGAAACTTTTGTGAGGATGTTACTTTCTTTAATGGCTTGATTTATGGTGTGCACAAATGCGGTGCCATTGCTGTTTGTGATGTCAATGGTTATTCTCCGGTGGTGCAGATTATAGGCAAACCGGACATCAACGTGCTTGGTGGGGATTTGCGGTATTTAGTGAATGCAATGGGTGAACTGTTGTTGGTTACTCGGTTCCTATGTCTTGCAGATGCAGTTGGGGAGCAGTTTAGGTATAAAACAATCGAGTTTCAGGTTTTTAGATTCAATTTTAGTGGGGTGAACTGGGAGAGGCAGATGAGTTTGGGTGATAAGGTGCTATTTTTGGGGGAGAATGCTTCCTTGGCATTCTCGGCCTCTAATTTTCCAGGGTGCATAGGGAATAGAATCTATTTTACTGATGATTTTTCAGAGGAAGATAGCGAAGGTCTTCACGGGGATCATGATATTGGAATCTTTAACTTGGATGATGGCACTGTTGAACCGCTGCCTTGTTATTCTCAGGATTCGCGTTCTCGGCTGCGATGGCCTCCACCAATTTGGATCACTCCCAATCCTTGCTCATAAAGCATATATCAATTGGTATTGGCTATCTTCTATCTTGAACTATTATTCAACTTGGTGCCGTTTCAACATTTTCTCCATCTCTATCTTTTACTTTGTGAATTGCTGATAGCTATTTAAAGAATTTATTCACGAAGGAGATAAAGAGAATAAAGTCACAAAAGAGTAGAGCGATAGGGTAATTAGGAGTTAAGACTAGTTGGTCAGCTATTTGCCATTTCAAAATAATGGTTAGAGGTAATGACTAGTTGGTGCCCTGTTCGCCATTTCAAATGATAATAGTTCTATGCGAGCGAGGTTCTCGTCTTTTATACTAAACGAAGTAGTATAGGCCATAGTAGTTAGAACCCGCAAGGCAGGCAAAGTCATCGGGTGGTCTAAGGGCTTCAAGTGCGATTAATTTTCTTTGTTTTTAATATAACAAAAAGTGAGCATTTTGTACAAAAAATGATTTTCCTCTTCTAAACAATATAACAAAAAGTCACATTTCAGAACTCATTATCTCGATAAAATAATGCAACTATCAATAATTAAACACCAAGCTTTATATCCTTTTTATGCATGGGAATATTTCTGATTTGAGATAACAAGATGCAGAAGAAACCATAGAATGCTAGTTATAGAAAGTGCAGTCGAGACCAAATAAGGAAGTGAAAAACTTTAGTAGTCCAGTCCCAGAGAAACAAACTTTATCCTCAAGTGATTTATTTTTATCTCCATCAATGGGAGAGAATCCTCAAACTCATTTCTCTTTGTTGGTTTCACCAAAGCGAACTGAATTAATAACTAAGGCTTGGGCTTAGCATCATACTGAATTTGAAAGGTGAGTGCATGGTATGCACTTGTTATTTTAACCAATTATTTCTGGACGTTGGGGAAATTTTTTGTAATTAAGAGTTATTTATTGACCATAGAATATAAAATAGGTAAGAATTTGCAAGACTAGCAATCATAATGGTTGTACAGTTTGATAATCTCTACGAAAGGAAATAGAATGCAAAACAATCACATGGTTCTCTTTGGATATCAGTTTTTCATTTGTATTTTACTGGATATTGAGTTTGGCTCTTAATGCAGATCTTGTTTGCTCATCTTCAAACATCAGTTTGGTGAAACGTTGTTTGCTGGATTTGCTCCGCATTGGGATTGTAAAACCGGTGAAGAGGGTAGACGTGTATATTGGTTGAAGTTGTCCGTACAGAATTGAGAATCTTTTTTGTAAATGTTGAGCTTCAATTGATCCAGATTCAAGCTGTTGTGCATTATTAAGGTCCACTATTTTTCTTTTTAAAAATTGAAGGAGGGAAAAGTTCTGTAGCTTAGCTAATTCAAAAGAGTGCTAAAATGATGCATGCGTGCCGAATGTAGTATTCTTTTTCTTGTTATCTCCCTATTCCTCTAGCTTCAGTAAATTAGTCGAGACGTTGGAATGAACCATGCCTGATAAGCTTGGGGCTTGTAGTATCAATAGCCTAACCACACATGACTCCCCTTCTCTATGAAGTTCATTTCCTGAGTCCAAACAGTTTAAGAAGCCATTTGATTGCAGTAAAATTGTCATGCAGTCACACTGAAGCTGATGATGGCAGAACTTCCAAGTGTTGAGAATCAAGTTCCAACTCTTGAGTTCCATATTGAAATTTTATTACCCCAGTAATTTTCCTTCATCTTTTATCTGCTGCAGGTCTAAAATTTTTCTGCTTTTTGGCTACTCTAAATGTCATTTTCTCCTGTACTGTTTGAAACACTTTTCCAATTTAAGGGATATATACTTTTCTTTTACAACATTGTGTCTTCTTACCCAAATTTACTCCGCCAATTTCTCTTACCGGTTGCTAAAGGAATTCTATTGTTAACTATTTTCTGTGTATCCCCCATTTGAATTATGAAGATATTCTCAAGGTTATGTTTTCAACCTCTCTCTTTTTCTCCAGGCAGAGACACCTTATGCTTCTTTTGAGGCGCGTTTGTGTATGCGTGGTGGTATTTAGTAAAGTTTATAGAAGGCATTAGGCTGACTATAGAGGCTCTGACCGCTGAGGAATCTGGGAAATACAAGGATGACTACTAGCTTCAGCAATTTTTATTTGCCCCTCTTCTTTAAATCCTGGCTTAATGAAGAGACATGAATCAAGATGGTTTGTCCATCAAATTTAAAGGAAGCAGTTACCTTTTGGCTATTGCAGATTTAGTTGCAATTGAATGATGAAAAAGATAAAGAAAGAGCCAATCTTTCATTCTTTCATTTTCTATCCTTCTATTTAGCTGTGAAATTTGCTTCGTCGCGCCTGTATCGAAATATGTACACATTCTTCGTGCACCCATTACAAACCTGAAATCAAACTACTTGAATCTGAGCCATCAAGTCTCTCAACTTTTCTGTGCTTTTAATTTCATTCCTGTAGTTTGCCTGTGAAACCTTTAGCGGCCATCAGAATATTGCTTCTTCTTCCTAGGCAATGAACCTCATAGAGTAAACTTGCACTCCTGAGTCGTGCAGTGGGGTAGTGACATGCGCACGGGGATGGTCACTCTCGAGCCCATTGTCGACAACTGGGCAGTACTCCAGCTCCTCATCGTGTTCGTACACGAACTCAGGTATCTCCATTTCTTTCCTCCTTACGTTGTTCCACAACAAGTCCAATCTATTCACGTACTTCACTTTCCGATATAACCTGCAGATTTATCCATACGTTAGCTCCGACGTTAAACGTCATGCATCCTGCGTTTCAGTTGCAGAAACTTCAAGCTTTCTTTGAAGATGGAAAGGTCAAAAGATTTTAGTCTTCAGTTTTTCTAACGGAAGAGAAGGATGAGAAATGGCAAAAAGACTATGTATATTACCCTCCGCCGAATAGGAGACGGCCAAAAATGGCTAGAAAGAGTCTGGACTGCAGGCCAGGATGCAGGAAGTAGACAGTCTCCAGGTTGTCTCTAACTTTGTTTGGTATGGCTTCGTAGATTGATCGTAAGGCGGATAAACCCGGGAAGTTTTCAGCTCTGTTAACTTCGGTGTGCACGTACACCATCGAGAATGGTCTCTCGGCTAGGCTCGGGTAGACCTTCTTCGCCAAGTACTTCTTCAATGCTTCCACAGTTATGGTCCTTGCTGATAATTTAAGACCCAAGTTAGGGATAAGAAAGAATCAAACTGCTCTCGCAACGGCAACTAAAACCGAGAAAGGGAATTAGTTACCTGGGAAGAACTTCCCGACGATGCGAAGAATGGTTCGTCCACGTTTATCTCTTCCCTTGATGGTGAATATTTCTAGTTTATCAATGAGCTTTTCTTGCTCGGACGGAGAGAGCAGAAGAGTAGCAGTGAAGTTCATGGTGATGCTTTGGTTTATTTTCTTTTGAGGGTGGTGAGCTTTGGCTACCTCACTCATTTCACCATAAGGAGGAAAATGTTAACAAAGAGTTATGAGAGACGGACTGTTTAAGAGAGCGTTGGGCGAGCTGAGATTATTGTATTCTTTTCTTCGGAAAGGGGCGGGGGGTTTGGGGTAAAGTCCATAGATTGAAGTCTTGGCTTGCTGAGATGGGGGGATGGGGTTCTGAGAGGCTTATCCATTTTGGCTTGGTCTGATCGAATTGAACGGTGAGCCTGGGGGAGTGGAATGGTATATTCTCAAGTATCTCCCTATGACTTTGGACTGGGCTGAGCTTGGCTTGGAAGAGATGGGAAGAGATGAGACAGACGCAATGAACTATGCTACTACTGTCACTGCTACATACATCTTTGGAGCTTTCTGCTTCATCGACCTTTCAGACCTAGCAAGATTTTGCAATAAAAGCAATTACAAAAGAAAGGTGATCTTGGTTCCAACAAAAGAAAAACAAAAATAAAAGGTGGCTTTGTGCTCAGAGGGAGATCAATGATCATACACGTTTGGATTATTTGATGCTATTCACCAACAAAGGGACGTGTAACGTGTGAGTATAAGCTTTTGTATGATTGCAGCAAATATATCTTCTGTTTCGACTGTTCCTTTGGCCGTCTCATTATTCATAAAAGGAGAGGATGTGCAGAGGAAGAAGGGAAGAAAAACAGGAAGGCTTTCCACCTTCGAAATCGAAATGACATTTCCTTTGTTTTCTGTTCTGTAATCATTTTCATTAGATAAATGTAAGACTTATCACTAATTGAAAAACAAAACCCAAAATGTAAGAATTACCCGTGTCAAATGGGACAATTGTAAAGCAAATTAATCAGTGAAACCCATGTGTCCATTATCAATAATTCATTTGTTGGAGATGTCCTTATCAATTTGAAGCTTGAAAGTTATCGTGCGAATTCTTCAATGGAATTTGGTAGCTGTTTTTAGAAGCTTCAATACTCTTAACCTTAAGAGCTTTCATTAATTTTATCTATATTATTCGAACAGACTCTTATTCTTCTTCTTCTTTTGTTTTTTTTATATGCTTTTTTTTTTGTTTTGCTCATACCAAACGTCGATATGCGTATATGCTTTTTTTTTTTCTTTTTTTCTTTTTTTTTTTGTTTCTCAAATATCTCTTTTCAAAAAGTATTTTAAACTTAATTTTAATTTTTTAATTACAAATTAAATATTTAATTATGATTTACAAACTTCTTGAATGATTTGATTGCTTTTAAATAAAAAATCGTTTGAATTTCGCAGGAAAGATTTTCTGTAGAAAAACCAATAACGAAACAAAATCTGGGGCCCAAAGATAAGATAAAATAGTGCAGGACTTGACCGTGATATTTTTGTGAGTTTGCAGCGGAAATAGCAACAAAAGTTTAATTTGATTTTGATAATATTTTTTAAAAAGTGTTAAATAAATTAAATTTTAATTTTATTATTAAAATTTTAAATAATAAATTTTAAATAATTATTTATTATTTAATAAATAATAATTTAATTATATAATAAATCTTTAATTCTTATATATGAATTTATTTAATATATTAATTAAAAAAAAAAGTACTGTCACTCAGAAAAGTTGTGCCATTGAAGCCAACATTGTCTAACGTGCGGAGATTCTTTGTGTGACGTCACAGCCCAGAAAAAGATCAAAGCGTGCCGCTCCCCTTACGTTGAATGTGTCGATATTGTACTGACGTTGACATATGCTATGGCTAACTGATTGCCCTTTGCCTGTCACGGCCGGCACTAATACTAGTTTTATATGCTATGGATAACTGATTTCCCTTTGCTTGTCATGGCCGGCACTGATACCGATTTTTTTTTTTTTTTTAAGAGTAAGTGAGGAGTTACAGGTAGAGATTACACATATTATTAAGTAAAGAGGAAAACTTATGTATTAAGCAAAAATTAAACTCGCAATCTTTAATTGAAAGACCTCATTTCTTATCATCAGAATAAAATTTCACGAGCATAATTAAAAAAGATTAAAAAAATTAGACTGCATGCATAGTTAATTATATTTAGAATCATGAAATTGAAATTGATCGTTCTAGAAAATATATTTGAATTTTTACAATCACATGTTTCAAAATTTATACATCTTTTCTATATTTTCTCATATTTCAAAGAGTGACGGGCAAGTAGATTGTGCATATTGTGAAGATATAGCAAATTATATATTGACCCTTTGATTAGGATCTTATAAAAATCAGAGGATCATAATTGTATATTCTAGCATATTATTAGGAATTGATTGATTTGGAGTGATTAGAATTTTTTTTTCTTGTATACATGTACCAATACATGAATAATCAAATGTGTGACTGTGACTGTGATTTTTTGCAGCAATATATCTCTACATCTCTTCATGGTATCAAAGCAAAATCCATGAAGTTTCTTCCTTGTCTTTGAGTGAAACCCAGTGAACTTGTTTTTTTTTTTGGAATTACTGAAACTCCAAAATGTCTAGCTCCTTATCAATTCCTGTTGTTGTCCAATCCGAAAGCGTCTTTAATGCAGGAATTATACTAAATGATACCAACTATGATACTTGATCTCAACTCATTGAAATGCATATTGCAGAAAGGGAGAAACTCTCATATATTTGGGGCAAAAAGGATATACCGAAAGAATCAGATGATGAGTATGAAAATGAAATTCTGAAATCAGAAAGTGAAAAGGTGGTTGCTAATGTCTATGATTCCAGAAATAATGAAGCGATCGATATTTACTTTTGCCAATAGCCTGTGAAATCTAGAATGCGTTGTCAAAAGCTTATTATGTTGGAAGCAATGAACTTCGAGTATTCAATCTAAATTGGAAGGCTTTTGCAGCAAAGCAATTGCGACTCTATTCTAACAACAATTTTGCCTTGTCCTCACTCGAAATTAGGGTGAGATTTTAATTTTTTTTTAGTTAAGTTGTATTAAAAATTGTAAAAGTAAATCGATTGTGAGAAAAGAAACGAGACTTAAAAAAAAAAAGTAAAAGAAAAGTAGGAAAAAATTTTAGATTGAAAGCCAATCCAAGTTGGCCCTTAATCCACAACCATATGACGTTTAGTTCAATTGAATTGAATGACCTTTCTCCTCAAAATTAATTTCTATCTAAAATAAGTTCGAATCATATTTTCACTTCAAAGTGTAAAACAAAATTTAGAATGAAATGACATCATTTGCTATAATTATTATTGAAACTCATTAAGTTTCTTAGTCCGATATCCTTATTAGATATAGATTTTTTTTTGGCTAAGTAATTTAGATAGATATTTCATTAATAGGAATAGGAGACTAAGTTATACACAAATGGCTAAAATATCCCCCATAACAAACAAAATAACACACCTCTAGATCGGTAAAATTTATTAGAAAATAACAAAAATAAATACATTTTAGTTCTCTATATATAACACTTTTATTGTTGATTAGATAACGCACAAAAAAAATATAACTGTCTTTTTGTTAGTACTTAAGTTCCATAATTGCCTAAAACTGTTCATGACTGAGCGCATAAAAAATGAAGGCCCGACTAGATCAAGTTTAAATTTCAAATTTTTTATATTTCACTACACAAAAATAAATTAAAATTTGTATTTTTATATGAAACTCAATTTAAATACCTAACAAGTTAAACGCCAGGATGAAAGCCAAGTCAACCCACTTGTTTTGGTTTGGTGAATTGGGCTATTTGGATGGGCCAATATCTTCCTTCTATTTGCAAAAGTATCCAAAACATGTATTTTAGATTTTTTTTTTAATTGGCTTCGGTCTAAAAATCGGTCATTCAATTCAATTGAACTAAACGTCATATGGTTGTGGATTAAGGGCCAACGTGGAGTGGCTTTCAATCCAAAATTTTTTCCTACTTTTCGTTTATTTCTTTTTTCTTTAAGTCTCACTTCTTTTCGTAATTTATTTTTATAATTTTTAATATAATTTAATTAAAAAAATAAAATCTAATCCTAATTTCGAGTGAGGACAAGGCAAAATTGTTGTTAGAATAGAGTCGCAGACCAAAATTTGAGAGGTTTTGAAGCATCCAATTAATGATTGTTTTGATTATAATGGTCTTATTTATTTTAACATTAATAAATAATTTTTTAATCATAAAAAAATCTAATGCATTGTTTGAATTACTAAAAATTTCTTTTTAAAATTGTAAGGACCAACTAAACCAAATCCTGCTGGCGATGGGATGTTGACCTTGTTCTAGTTTAATGCTTCATACGGCACGCCAAACACCTAACTTTGTTGTCTCATTTCACAGCATCGAGCTCAAAAGTAAGAAGAAGAACTAGGGAACTGGAATATCGAACAAGAAATTTTGGTGCTCATGATGGTAACTGCGCCCATTGTTTTTGGCATCTCGTGCCTTCTTCTCATCCCCTTCTGTGTCACTGCTGCTCGAAAAGCCGCCTGCCATGACCCAATCTACGGAGAATGCTATGGGATTCTTCACAACTGTCCGGCCACTTGCCCCAGCTTTGTGAAGTGGATTGCCGTCTCTGCAAGCTAGCCCTAATGTGGTATAATAACAAGATCTAAAGATGTTTCTGTTTCTCCTTACTGTTGTGTATCGATGTTAATTTTGTGTGATTCTCAAACATATGAACTCTTTTTAGCGGTTTAAGGTTCGAGATTTAGGGATGTATAAGCATGCATGGACGAATTTCAACTTAATCTCTACATTCTCTCTGAATTTTGTAATCCTTTTATTTTTTGGATTGTAGCTTGTGATAAACCAGGAGCAGTGTGCCAAGACCCAAGATTCATTGGTGGTGATGGGATCATGTTCTATTTCCATGGCAAGAAGGACAAGGATTTCTGCCTGGTCACTATTCTGAACGTCACACAAAAGCCCATTTCATCGGCAAGAAAAGCAACAAGGGACGAGACTTCACCTGGGTCCACTCCATCGGTCTCTTGTTTGGACCTCATCGACTCTACTTGAGTGCAAAGAAAGCATCTCAATGGAATGAATCGGCAGAAGACATGCTTAATGTGGTGGACGGAAAGGAAATCACAGTGCCGGATGGCGAGGGAGAATCATGGCACTTGCCGGAATCTGGGTTACGGCTGAGACGGCTGTCAGTAGCGAAGCAGGTTGAAATCAAGGTAGAGGGAAATTCGAAATAGTCGGACGCGTTGTGCCAATTTTTGCAGAGGAATCAAGGACTCATGGCTATGATATAACAGAAGAAGACTGCTATGCACATTTGGATCTGAACTTCAAGTTTGATTCATTGAACAAGACGGTAGATGGGGTTCTTGGGCACATTTGCAGGCCAAGTTATCAAAGCCGAGTTCGAATTACAGCAGCCATGCCTATCATGGGCGGAGCAGACAAGTTTTTGTCTTCTGATATCTTTGCAACTGATTGTGCTGCCTCCAAGTTTGGACTGAGAAGAAGGGAGGACGATCGGGGGGATGGAGGATCACTTAGTGTTGAATGTGCTAGCATTTCCAGTGGAAGGGGAATTGCATGCAGAAGATGATCAAGAAATAAGTTGCAGAAGTGTTGACAGAATTGTGATCTGACGTTGGTTTAAAAGAAGAAAGACATCAATTAATCTTGATCACCTAATCCAAATACAACTGAACTAATATGTTCCGCTCAATGATTCAATTCTTATTAGAGCTGTTTGATTATATCCCTGTTATGAGAATTATTTCTTGAGAAGCTTTGCCGGAGTACATGGGCGGCTATGCTAGTTAAGAGCCAGAGTTAACAGGCCAATAGAGCCGAAGGGAAGTCTAGAAAGCCCAACTTGTTTTAGACCTGTCATTGCACCTTAAGTCCCACAATCTTTCCCCAGCATCAGCGCTGGAGGAAGAGACGAAGTTTGTGATTGGATAGAGTTTGATTTTGAGATTTTCTGTCTTGAATTTCAGGAGAGAGAAATTTTTGTGAAAGAAAAAATGAGATGTGAGATGAGAAATTTATATTGGATTCCGTGTAGAATCTAATCCAAGTAGAACCGAAGTGTGTGCGTAATTTTCTTACAAAAAATTGCAGTTATACACAAAATAGAAAGAAAAAAAGTGATAAGATGCGCGTAAACGAAAAAGAGAAAGAGAAATAAATAGAGTTGGACAAGTTGCCTATGCTTCTAGCGTCTCCCTATAGCTCCATCCCAATTAATGCAATGGTAGGACAGTTAATGTTCATAATTAGTTTTCTGTTCAATAATAATTGTGCTACAAAGAAAGGAAAAACAACAAGAAGAAGCGCCTATTTTCCTCCTTGGTTGTAATGCAATAGCTTATGGACCTTGTCAGGGTTCTAACTGATAACTTCTTCTCTAGGAAAAATAGTGTTCAATGATAGAAATACTGACAAAAAGTTACGAGTTCAAACTACATTCCTCTCTTGATATATTTAAAATATATAGATATCTTAAATCAAACATATTAAACTGTGTACCGAAAAGCATACTGGATTTGTTTTTTAATAAAAAAATTTTTACTTTTTTTTACTTTAAATTTTATTTTTTTATAAATAATTTATTTTTATAATTTTCAGTATAACTTAACTAAAAAATAATGAAATGTTACCGTAATACTTTTGTTTAGGGGTGTTCATTATTTGGTGTAATTCAAAAAATCAAACTAAAATATACATTTTGGTTTAATTTTTTGATATTTTGATTCAGTTCGGTTCGGTTTAATTTATAAAAATTTTGTAAAATTTAGTATAATTTTTAATTTTTATTCTCAAACTAAAAACAGAACTAAAAAATTAAAATTTTAAAAAATTATATTTGAAGGTATTTCAGTAATACGTTTTTGTATTAAAATTAAAATTTTAAGATAAAAATACTTCAAGAATATATTATTAAAATATATTTTTTAAATTTTAATTTTTAACAGAATCGAAATAAATTGAATATTTTGATTTAATTTAGTACGATTTTTAATTTTTTAATTTTTTTAAGAATCAAATTAAAACTAAAATTTCAAATAAAAAAACCAACCAAAATCTAAAAGTTTTGCCTATAACAAGATTTTGGACAAGTAGAAATACAAAAACTTTGAGGCCCTTTTGAGCAAATCGGAGAAAATGAAGCAAAGTGGGCGATGGTGAAGAGTGGTGACTGCTGAGCATTTCCTTTAACCAACGAAAAACTAGAAAGGGACAAACACGCGGATCAATTATAAAAATGCTCTAAAAATAAAACCCACCATCGAAGCAGAAAGGCACTTACGGAGTCAGTACTCTCCCTCGATGACACAACACTTTTTACTCCTCGGTGAACCCCAAGAACAACCTGCAGAATATATCCATATCCGCTCAAAGTTGTAAGCAAAGATACGATCAGCGACGCTTTTACTGCTACATCCCTACAATTTCATGTCAACCTTTCTGAAGAAAATCGAAGACTTGTGTCAGTGTCAGACTCTTTCAAGTACCCTTTTGACCTAGAACACGAAAGAAAGACAAGAATCAATGCAAATCAGAGAGAGAAAGAGAAAGAAACACAGAGAGAGATAGAGAGAAGTTACATTAATGACGGATGAAGCTTAATTAGCCGGTGCAAAATATTTAATGACCATTAGGAGTTTTCTGAACTCATCTGTGCTTTGGCCATTGTCTGAGAGTTGGGTTGGACGAGGCCGACGACTGGAGGAGGGTTGGGGTTGGTCAGATAAGGCCAAAGCGTTGTATAACCGCTGCGTCACACGCGTCCCAATTCTTCTTTAACTCCTCTCCTGCTTTGCTTTGCTTTGGTTTTGGCCAGACCTGTCCAGTAAATCCTATGGTCCCTTTTGTTTTAGCTTATCTTGGAATCGACTCTTCTTCCTCTCGGTCACCATTCTTATAAATTACTTTGGCATTTCTCTTTAAGCTATGCCGGAAAACTCTCTATCTTTTTCTTGATTTTCCGACGAGGGTTGTTCAAATGTGTTCGAAAGCTATCGTCCCGGTTCTTGACGAGCGCACGCGTTATCCTCCACCGGTGGCCTCCCATGAAGAAGTTATCAACAACCCCAGTGTTTTCTGGGAGTCCCTCAGAACTTTCCATGCCAAGATGGGTACAAAATACATGTAAGATTAATCATTCCAGGAATCGGAATTTCTCGTTTTCTGATCTCGATTTCGTGCTTACATTTTCTTCTTCGGTGGTTCGTTTACAAGGGTTCCTGTGATCGGAGGGAAGGAGTTGAACTTGCATGTTCTGTATGCAGAGGTTACAAGGAGAGGTGGTTTTGACAAGGTTGAGTTTAAACCCAATTTTTCTTTCTTTTAAAGATGATCACGAATTGATATATTTGAAAATTCTGATTCGAGCAAATTAATTATAGGTTGTTTCGCAGAAGAAATGGAGGGAAGTTTCTTCAGTTTTCAAGTTCTCTCCAACCACAACGAGTGCTTCTTATGCTCTGAGAAAGCACTACTTTAGCCTGCTCCACCATTACGAACATGCTTATTTCTTTAGGAAGCAGGGTCCCATGTCCTCTGCTGATTCAACAGGTCAAAATCTCGAAAGCACAGCAAAAAAAAATTGAACTTTCCTTCTTGATTTCGTTGATGAATGTGTAGTATCGCAGAATTCTTTGATTTTATACATGTGCTAAAAGGTTTTTCAAAAAAATACAATTTATAATATATAACATATAAACTTTATTAAATTTACATCGATAATTTTATGGCGATATTTGTAGAAAAATAGTATTTGTTTATTTTGTGGATCCAAAGTCAAGGAATTTGAGAGGATTGGTGGTTTTGAAACTCTCATTTCCAACCTTAGAGTAGATTTTGATCATTAATTGGGAGGTGATAAGTTGATAGTTGAAACTATAGCCACACACTGTTTAATTTCTCTGCCACAAATGTTATGATCAACTTTCTAGGAATATGTTGGTGATAAGTTGCACTTTCATAAAGTTTGTGGCTTATTTTGCTTGCAATAAATCTAGTATTTAGATAAGCTTTATTCTTCATTCATTCATTTCTTGTCTAAGTCTCGTATATCTGCGTGGTAAAACGTCCAAGGAGGAAATGAAGGTGTAAATTAGATTGTGCTCTTTTATCCTTATAATTGAAAATTGGGTGAGGCCCACTTATAGGATAGAAGAGAGGGTGTCAATTTGATATCCAATAAGTAAAAAACATTTTGTATCAAATCGGAAATTTAAGTTTGATGCCGATTGGTGACCTCTTCGTCCTCTCTTTATAGGATAAGTTTACAGCGGAGGCTATCTTTTGAAGTTTGTAAAATAAAAGTTAAATTGGATAGAGTTTGATTTTGAAATTTTTGTTTTGAACTTCGTAAAAATTAAATTGTTTGTGAGAGGAGATGAATATCTTACATTTGAAATTTTGAGTTTCATTTTAGGATGGAATGGTTCTCAAGTTGAGCCTTATTATCTTATTTGGTAATTAATAAATAGATAATTATAAATATTTTTTTACAATAGAGGATAATGATTTGACTTGGGATGATTATCGATTTTTTTTTTTTTTGAAAAAAAGGGAATGGGATGATGGTCAATCATGTGTTAGTAGTCTAGCAAAATTGGCAGTTGTGAGGGTCCTGATTAGGTGATAAACTACAATTGGGAATTTTATAGATTAAGATTCAAATCTGGACAATGGACATTGAAGTTAGCGTATCATTTTTACAAAGAAATTTTCTATGGTCAGCCCAAGATTAAATTGTGATTTGTAAGATTTTGAGAAAATATTGCATAAAATTGCGAAATACAAGGTTAACTTGTGGATGATAGCAAAGGGTGCCTTCTTCATTGCATTTCTTATTATTAACCATCCTCCTTTGGAGCTACATGTAAAATGGAGTCCATTTTACCTTCAACAAATGCCTCTGGTTGTCCCTCTTGTCCTCTGTCAATAATTCTTTTTTATCTTAGATTATGACAAGAATAAGGGATCGTATATAGTTATTATATAAACCAAAATTTTCAAAAAATAACAAGTTTTCTTTCAAATATGTACCTTCTTTTGTTGCTTTGCTATGGAAGGCCAATGCCAGTGGGGCATGAGATCTGTATTGCTTTTATGCTTCTCACAATCTCGGTTTTGATTGTTATGGTATCCGTATAGATGCATTTTGACAGGCAAAACTAATGAGAAATTTGTCTCTGTTCTGAATCTTGTGTCATCTTTTAGGCCCCTTCTGCTTCCAAGCTACTGGGACAATTGATGGAAAATTTGACTGTGGTTATTTGGTGTCTGTGAAACTGGGTTCTGAGATTCTCAGTGGAGTGCTTTATCATCCAGACAATTCAGGCTGTTCTAGAGCACCTGTAATAACTTGCACAGATATTGTACCCTACACCGGGCTGCCTCACCCTCAGAATTCAGGTCAGAGAAAAAGAAAAAAGAAAGCAGACCCGAATCGCCCTAAACCCAATAGGAGTGGATACAATTTCTTCTTTGCTGAGAAGCATTCCATGCTCAAATCTCTGTATCCAAATAGAGAGAGGGAGTTCACAAAAATGATTGGAGAATCTTGGAACAGTCTCTCCCCCGAAGAAAGGACGGTAAGTACAATAATCTCCAGGACTAACAAGTTATTTGTTCATTAATACAATATTTGAGTCTATCGAAAAGCATATTCAGATAAGTTCTTCAAGCTCTAAGACATCTGTATCATGCAGCCTCTTCTCATGCATGTATTCGCCTGATCATTTTCTTAAGATATATGGTTAAAAATTAGCCTTTCTATACCAATGTAAAATGCAGGCATTATGTTCATGTGAAACTAGTGCCAATGTAATTCATATATTCAAACCAGCATGTCCTGCTTATGCCTAAGCCTACCTCCTCTCCTGAGATTTCAGTTAAAGAGAGAGAAAGTAAAGACTGTACTAAATGAAACAGCTGAAATTCGTTGTTTGTTTTGAATGGTTTCTATTCAGTGGCGGAGTTAGAGTTTTCATTTTTGACTTTTTTTTCAATTATATTTATTTTTATCCTAAACATTTTAAAATTTCGAATAAGATCACAACCAATTTCTTCTTAAAGATCTTTTCAAGATCTCCATTGATGATATTTTCTCGAGTGCCTTTTTAAATTATCACTTGGATAATCTTGGAGAAGTAGAATCATCTTTTGAATATATAGAGAATCTTCATTTCTTGGAGAACTAATGTCCTGGGTTTTAGATGCTCAAAACAAAATAAAAATTTTTATCAATATTATATTATTGTCATCAGTCATTTTACTATACCTTAGGTTGCTTAGGGGAACAAATATTTCACCTAATGGAAGTATTTGTTTCTACCTTATATTCGTTTAGTTGAAGGGAGAAAAGAAAGGGTAAGGGAAGAGGAGAGGAGAGAGAAAAATTATGTAATTTACTCTTCTATTCATGTTTCTCTCTTTTACTTAACTTCTAAAATTTTAAAAATAAGATCAATAGAAAATTTTTGTACTTTTAAGTATTTTCTTTCTCCCACACCTCTATTTTGAGAAGGAAAGAAATGCAGATATGGAGGGGGCACCCCCTCTACATTTACATCCTAGCTAAATGACGTCTGTCCTGATTTACATCTCCTTCTCATTTCTTCCCTATTTTCACTTCAACCAAACTACCAGTAAAAAAGAACAGATCTAGTTGCCAAAGTAGAAAAATATTTTACATTGGAAGGGCCGTGATTTATACTATTTTTTAAGAGTTCTATAAAAGTTAGCATGCAATACATAGAGTATTAGGTTCTTTTTCAAAATCTTGGGCGGGGCCACGGCCTCCCTCGGCTCACAGAAAGTTCCGCCATTGTTTATATTGTTGCAATATGAAACATCCATGTCTCGAGACCTTCTCAGTTCGTAAGGCTTTTGTGCATGCATGCAGGTTTATCAAAACTATGGGGTGAAGGACAAAGAGAGATACCAGCGTGAAATGAAAGAATACAAAGAGAGACTGAATATTGCCAATGCTCGGTGAAGATAGCTACATGGATCACAAGCTCTTGTGAGAAGAAAAGAAAAAAGAGAAGCAATATTTAGAAGTTTTAGTAGGACTTTGTGTACAGTATATACTAGGCATTTTCAACTTATCAATTTTTCTCATATTTAAGTCTGAAGAGAACTCTTTTCACCTTTTATGGATAATATCCAAATTCAGAACCCTATTCTGCAAAAAACTGAAGAACATACTTTGACTTCCATGAGATTCAAAAGATTGGGAGTATGAATTTGGGATGGGGTGCAAGGGCTACAGGTATACAAGGGCAATTATCATGGAAAGTTTCTTCAGTTTTCAAAGATTTGTTCTTTTGCTAGATATTTAGTCCATCCGTAAGAAGTTTACCATTTACAAAATGGTCAAAATTTGCATGTAGAAGACCAATTTTCACAAGAAGAGAAGCCCTGTCAAATTTTCATCTCACAATTAGACTCATTTTCTTACAAAACATTTGGGAGTGATTTTGGATTTTAGAAGGAAGAAGTTCTTTATTTTACAAGGGCACTTAACTTTCTGTTGATTGCGATTACTGGTTCTGTTCTGCTCCCAGAAAATTTTCTAATTAGGTGAAATTTTGAATCTTGGATCTGGTTTTAATTGAAACCTTCTATAATATGCTATGGATATGAACAAATCAGCAAACTCCAGAAGAAGACCGGAAGAGAATACATTTGAGCAAGTGCACAGACAAATCACCACAGCGGAGATGCAGAGGAGCAGGTGGGACAAAAGAATATCTATGTAAACCAAGCTTGATTTCATATTTAGATGTGAAGCCATGAGCAGGGAAAAGTACAGATGCTCTGAAAACAATTCTTACTTCAGAAATTGTTTACCTAAGAAATGCATTCTCTTCTAAGATTCAAACGTGAGAAATATTGCCAAATTTGCACCATCTCATGTTCAAGCATCAAAGAAACTGAAAGAAGAATCACTACCTTAGCATGTTATCCCCTTGGGAATGCTTAGTGACAAAATAAAAAAGTTTGCCTAATTTTATGATATGAAAATTATAATCTCAGAATCAGATCCCTCACAACAATAATCAGCCATCAGGAAAAAAAATCTCGTGTGTTGTTTGCATTATGTGCTTTGCTTAAGGCCATGAAGAAACCGGTATTTTCTCTTCTTGGTGCGCTTTCGTGAGGCCCTTGATCTAACATAGGAAATAAATTGCACCTGCACAGTATAGAGTCCTCTTCACATCATGCCCTTTCCAAGTCCACAAATTTATAGGCAGGTAAACAGATTTTCTTCTTCTTTTCATTTTTCTGTAAATCTGAAACCTAAAATACCTGAGAGTTGTTCCTGATGCCACAATTCTGAAGTGAAGCATTATCATCAAGCAGCTTCTCATTGTGGTACAAAAGACAAAAGTTCTCCCACACATGCGTCCTGCAATTCCAGAATGGGAAAAGATTCACGTTCTTTCACACAGTTCTCCTACTTACGACCATCCTATTTTGATCCATGTGGAATCTGAAAAGCTCAAGTAATTGCTTTGGCGAATTATCAATGCATAACCTTTATATAGTACTACCACATTATCAAAATACAAGTTTTAGCGGAGCATTTGAAGAATAATACACCACAAAAACTACCAAGTTTTAGCAGAGCAACTTTATAGAAATAAGAACCCACCACGAAATATGTCGATGGCCCATCTTAGATTGCTCCATTTCATTGACCTTTTTCTGAATAGCCAATCTTAGGTCCTTCACTGTTGCAGAGCTCATCAGTGCCACTTCTACATCAGAAGAGCACTTTAATTAGCATGCAAAGCGTTTGTAAAAATGCCAAACTTAAGAATACAGATTAGCACCGAAAGAAGAGCCATCCAATTTAAGAACAGAAACCCGCATGGCGCTGCCGAGCTCCAGGCTGATGAGAGTGTCTACGTCGGATAGAGTTGGCTTTTTAGGTACATCAGAAAGTATGGGATCGTCGAGAAGAGCTGCCAGCGTCGAGTGCAGCCTCGCTTTCTTGACACTGTCGCTGCTGTAATCTGGAGGTGCCACATCGATATCTGCCGCCGTTCTATCATCTTTATCTGCTGGCGCTTCCATTACTGTACTGTCTGCGATATTTGGCTCTAATCCCGGTTTGAGGAGGGGGTTGAATCTGGAAATTCGAGTGACCCTTCAAGTTCAGTTGATGTTATATTGTGGGAACTTTGGAGACACAAATTATGACGTTTGATTTTCTAACCAAAAAAAATTATTTTTTATTTTAAATTTTATTTTTTATAAATAATTTATTTTTAATATTATTTAACTAAAAAAACAATCCAAAAACGCAATTCTCTTCTAAATGTGATTCTTGAAAACATTCCTCTCACCTACATTCTACTTTCTAGAGTTCCCCACTCTTTGCCATAAACAGTTTAAAAGTACTACATAATTTGAAAACAGTGGTGCCAAATTTGTCCGGACTGGGGGAATTTTCCAACATGTTGGACTGGCAAATGGATTGCCCCCCAGCACGGTCTTGATCTGTCCCAAATTTAAGGGTCAGCTTTTTTCAAATTAGAACTAATTCGGACTCAAGCTTTCATTTTGAATCCGAACATATTTTTGACCCGAGCAGGGACTTATATAGGCTGAGGCCGTTATAAGTTCAGCCTGAATGTCTACATATAATTATTATTATTATTATTATTATTTATTAATATAATAGTAATAGTTTATGTATAATATTACATATTTAATTTTATAAATTAAAATTTTTTATTTATTTATATAAATAATTTTTGTTTATGTATTATTTTTTAAGAATTTGGTATATCAAATTTTCATTTCAAACTTTATAGTTATAATTTATAAAATCGATATGTATATATATGTTAGAAAAAATTTTCTTCATGTTTATCAAAAGAATGGTGTGAGAACTTGAAAGATTTATAATTCAATATAGTTGTATGTTTCTTTTATTTCTTAAGAAAACGATTTTAATTCTATATATTTGTGTATAATATAATCACGATAAACTAACATCTTCTCATTCTAAGTATTTATTAGCACTTATACCTATACTTATTGATGTGAGTAATTCTTTTTCTTTGTGACTTTTAAAATATATATTGCTATTATATTTGTTATATTACGCTTCTTATGTTATTATATAGGTTCATACTATTAACATCTTTTCTTTAATTATTTTAATTAATATATCAAAACAATATTAATGAGTTTTTTTTACTATATAAAAATACTTGTAATTTGTATATAATTATAATTGTTGTTGATAAAATTTCTTTGCAGGAAAGATGATATGATAACTAATAATTTGATTATTTATAAAAATATATATTTTATATATTTATAAGCACACATGCATCTATATTTTTTTTCATTGTTCAACTTAAATTTAAAAAGATAAAAAATTAATATTTATATTATTTTTATTTTATTATTTAATAGTTAATACATATATCTGATTATATAATATTTATATCACCTGAAATGTATGATTCTTTAATATATATATATATATATATATATATATATAATATTTATATTATTTTATTAATTAATAGTAATTAGTATATTTTTATTATTTAAAAAAATAAAATAAAAAAATATTTTGGACTTGCCCGAGCTCGTGTTAGTTGAGCTCAAGTTCAATATGTCTTAGTTTGGGCCGAGCGCAGCCTTTACAGGCCTACCAAAAAGGAGTTCAAATTCGTCATTTTATGGGCAAATTTTTTAAAGCTAATTTAGTAGTCTTAGATAGCAATTATGATCGTTGTCCAGGGCCAAATCTTGTCTTGATGAGAAAAGCATGCGTATTTTCTAGAGCGGTAGCGAAGATGAAATAGGCCTCTGCTTATTCTTGTTTACATTGGACAGAGAACGTTTCGATACTTCGGGATTTGTAACTTGGCATTTGAGGGTTAGGTTATTCTTGTTACATTTCTCGTCTTGTGCTCCTCCTGCTTATTCTGTTTCTAGGTAACAAATTTAGGGACGATCACCCACACATGTTGTCCAATTTGAAGGAGGCCCGTGAAATGTTCTTCCAGCAATCTTCCTCACATTCAAGTCAAGAGGTAACATGCGGTACTCAATTTCCAGCTCCCTGAAGATGTCGATCATTTCACCGACCAGTTTTGCTCTCCTAACCCATCTCTCCAACATGTCCTGATGATTCATCTTGTGTCGAGGCCAGACTACCATGATTAGTCGATTCATGTCTTCAACATCCTTCACTATTATCGCTGGTTCGCGATACCAGTGCTTGTCATTGTCTTCTATGTACCTGAAATTGCATCAGACACGCTTCAAGGATTTGAATCTGCAGTTGGTGTTCTGGGACATAATTTGAAGTTGATTAACGTTTTAACATTTAGTCTATAGTATAGATAGCTCAAAATTACCTTGTAATCCTCTCCTGCATGCTTTTGATTTTGTCCATTGGCGTAGAGATGTGGATGGAGAACTCAACTTGATCTCCCATATCTGTACTTCGGTGGTAGTTGCCGATAGGCTTAGTAGCTAGAACATTGTTTGGATACGTGATCTTCTGCTTGTCGTATCTCTCAAAAACTGTTGTTAGTATATTCATCTCCTCGACTTCCATCTGATACAGAGTAGCAAAAATGAACCTTCAAAGAATAACTCAGGGAATAAGTTGGTTTGGTGTTCATTCTACACAAACAGAGAAATTACTCGTGTTACCTGCACTCCATCAATTTCACAACGGTCACCTACATCAAACGGGTGCATAATGAATAAGAATATGATTCCTTCAAACACCGTTCTGCAAGTGTTTCCAAAGATAAAAACAGCTACAAGAAGCTGTGAGCTAACAAGAATCAGAAAATGAGCTATCTGTAGCTCAAATATGATAAGCCAGATTATGACAATGAAGAAAGCTACAATGACGTCCATCAAACGGTGTAGTTCATCCACTGCTGTTTTCGTGTCATTAAGAGATAATAGAAGATACTTTCTTTCTTTAAATGCATCGACCTATGGGAGAGCAAAGACAAAGAGTGAACATATGCTGGTTACAGAATTGTAGGTTCAAAATCAAAACAAAAAGGTAAACCAGTTTTAATGTCAAAACTCCAGCTGAAGTCTTGAACTATGGAACAAAAGGTGTATGAAAGAAGAAACAAGACACTTTTGCTAAAGGACTAGGTAGAAGTTTACAAGATAGACAGAACTTTTACCATCCAAGAGGTGAAAGCTTGCTCATTGATACCTCCCATTTCCTTTGCTCCTTCAAAGAGACGCATGGTGTTTGAGGCCTTCTGATCATCTCCCATGTATTGCTTCAGATCCTCTGGAACGATTAACCTTTTATAGACAATGCTTACAGGTTATTAGCTGAAGGGTGATCCACTTTGATGGTGTATATGCTTAGATAACAGCATCAAAATAAGCATGCATTCAATGAAAACAATAGAAACTGCTGTTATCCATCAATACTTTTTTATGGTAAAATAACGTATTAAATGTTAAACAGGAATAAACTAACACAGGAAACTAAAAAGCAATTCTGAAAGATAAGAATGGAGCTTAAGACTTACTCAGATCCTTTAGCAACCTTTTTAAAAATCTTCTTAGCTACCTTTTGTGCATCATTTGGCAATGATTTCTTATCCTCATCATCACTGGAATCAAGTGGACACTCCTCAAGGGTGCGAGTCGATGGGAACCCACTCTGGATGGCATTTATCAACCTCTTGATTGACGGAGGTGCTCTTTTGCTCTTATTCTTCTGACTATTTAAGTTTATCTGGTCTAGCTTTCTGGAAAACACCCTCAAGGGAAAATTTCGTTGATCAGCCTTTTCCCTCAGTTCATCATCCCCTTCTCCTAAACACAGCTTCTTTATCACATATTGTTTGAACAAGTATGTTTTAGCCCGTTCAAAGAATTTCTTGTCATGAAAGGATGAAGCAAGGACCTTAACAATGACTACTTTCACAAGCCAGACTAAAGAACCGACCAAAAGGCAGAGCAGAACCTTTGATGTGTGCTTCAAAGCCTTGCTGTGAGTCTCCTTTGCCTTCTTATCAGCTAACAAGAAATGCCAAGAGGTCACAATTAGGCCCACCCAAATGCAATGTTGCACAGCCTTCCTCATCCCATAAACAAAGTACAGAACCCGCATATTTGAAAGAAAAGTTCGTTCCATGGAGAAGACAACAATTCGAATTGCCCATCCAGAGACCAAATGGCCAGAAATTACTACAGCAACGAGTATCTCCCATTTCCACAATGGAAGATCCCAGCGCTTGCAGTTCTTTAATTTTGCTACTGAGAGAGTACAGGCTAATATCATCACAACTAAAACAAGGCTGACTAATTGGAGAACTGTCAGGCAGCTCATCTTTGGGTAGACTACTCCAAGAAAGTCTTCATCCAAGAACCAGTCATCATCTTCTTTATCCAATTTCTCACAACCCCCCATTGGATCCTCTAGCCTTGATTTCGCGCGTTTGACGAACAGTTTTGAGTTTCTTCTTGCAGACGGTGGGTTGGGTTCCAGGGTATCTTCACCTATTCTGCATTCTAAGCCCTTTTTCCTAGATAAGTCTCTCTGCCGCCTACAAGTACGTTCAGGACTGCGAGCACTTAACGGGCTTTCCTGGAGTGGAACTCTCATATCTTCTCTCTCTGGAGACTCGACGGTTACATCGCGATTTGGGTACTGTAAATGGGACTCTTTTTTTACGTTTTCACTGATTGGGACAACAAACTGAAGAGGATCAGTGTGTTGAGCCATGTATGCGCCCACTGCCTATATTCTATGAAACAATTGAAGCGTTTGTGCTTTTATAGCAGCAAAAGACCAATCAAGAATACAGTAAACCTCACTTTCATCAGTTCTCTTCTCATTTCAAGAATTTGATTCTGTTCTTTTCCAGAACGAATAACTTCTCTTGGAGCCGAAAAGGCACCTGGAAAGTGAAGAACATCAGATCAACACCAGAAGCACTCATAACTACAATCCTCCATATATTTAGTACAATCAAGCATCAAATAATTTCCTTTTACAGGAACTTTATAGAGAAAAAGAGGAAAAAAGAACCTTGTCCCAATTCCAAAACAATTTTTTATGAAACTCTGCTTCCAGGTCTCACATACAAAAGCATGAGAGTGCTGAATCTAGAGATATTAGTTCCAAATTTCAGGCTTTCGCTGAAACAAGAGATGATGCACAGAAACGTAGGAATATGTGTTTTAAGGAAGACAATGGTCCGTGTAGTCCTAAAAAGGATCACATGCAAAAACAGTTACCAAATGGTTGGGTAAAGATTGAGCTGATGCATACACAACACAGGGTAATCTTATATTGTAGCCCTGGTAGTTTAGGTGCTCAACGCTTTCAATTGTCAGCAAATCGTGCATCTTGAATTCGGCTTCTCAATCGATGCCAAAGAACAAAGAAGTTGAGACCACTTCAAGTAGATTCGCTCTCTTAGACAGCTTTAGAATCTGATACGCAAGTTCTGGAACACACCGGTATACTTACGGAAATCTTAAGCTTTGGATACCAGAAGAGAACCTTGAAACTTCTGTTCTATCAATGGTGATCCAAAGGACAGAAACCAAGTGGCTGTCGTCGTGATCAAGGGACAGCAGAAAACAATGTTGTTGAGAAATATGTATTTGTAGGCTGTTGACCGAAAAAGACTTGACATCCTTGAAGTGTTGTAATCGGCATAAACTTAAGGAATTAGATACTTTACTTCAAGAGCTCTGAAATATCAAATGACAAAGAACTTATTCCTTCATCAACTTGATTATGCAAATTAACTACCATGAGGTGAATTCCCATCTTTAAGGAGAGGCAAACATTATTCAAAGGGACAATAACTACAAGGAGAAGAACCAACTATCAGAGTTCAGAAGCATCTTTAAACAATTTGATCAACCACTGGCTGGAGTTTAACCAGTAAAGACTTCTCAGGGAGATGCTATTAAATTTATGTAGTACTCAGGACAGAGAAGAGGAATGCATCTGCATGACCAGAAAACAGAATTTCAAAAGATGCAACTGAGAGAGGTAACCACAAAAACTGGCCAGAGGTGCTCTTCTGACAAGGTTACAGCTGCAGTAAATTTAAATTTCTCAAATATCCTGAGAGTAGTGCTGCAAATAAAGGCTGACAGATCAACTTGTATATATCTCCTGGGTTCTATTTTTATCAAAGGAAAATAACTTGCATCAAACATTAGCAAATAAAATGTTAAACTCGTTAGCAATATGAAGATGGTTCCCGCTGCCTGTAGCAGGAGCTTTGAACGCATGGATGCTCTACTCCTTCCCGCCTACTCCACACACACCCCCTGCCCCCAAAAAACAAAAAGGGGGAAAAACTACATGACAAACTGTCCAAGATCCAACGAAGTCTGATCCTATCAATCTTCCCAGACCTACAGCATCCTCTCTCCCATATTCCTATCTAATATCCCCATTTTTTTTCATTCAAATTGAAGTTCTTAATCAATTCAAAGTAACACCAATAACTACAGAAATATTTCACGATGCACAACAATAGAAGCAGTTCAAAGGTTTAGGGAAACCATCTCTTGCTGGGGATTTAGGTTGGTTTTCAATGATCGATTTGTTTCTCATTTTTCCTCAACTACTACACAAGGGAACAAAAGCATGATTCCTTTTTGCTTGGAGAAACTGTTTTAAGGCAGTCAAGAAAGAGAGCTGGGAATGAAAGAGAAATCATTTGGATCTAAAGCACACGAACCACACTTCCTCTGATCTTTTTCATGATCAGTAATGAGATATAAAAGTCTTCTTTCGCTTGGTTATTTAAATTTAATGATTCATTGTCATTCATTCTGATCCAATCTACTCAAGCAATCAAGCTAGAAAATAAAGAATAAAAACAATGTAGGTGCAAAAGAGATGTTTACTCTGATTGCATAATCCCCACAACTTCAAAAGAAAATCAATCCTCGTAAAATGAGATCTGTGGACTAAGATGTCAAGGAGCTGCATTATTCAAAATCATCAATATCGAACTCAATAGAGTGGAAATAAACATGCCAGAATACAAATGCATTAACTTAATAACATCAACGAACACTGGCTAGTTAACATTCTCTTGCACCACCCAGAGTTCACATTCAATTGCAAACTCAGGATATTAAAAGCTAGCCTAATTAGAGTACAACGTCACAGAAACCAGGATTATGTTTATTGCAGGGTAACTCTCAAGAACTCTTAGGTGGCGGTGAGTTTTGCATCTCCACTACCTTCTTCCAGGAATCCCGGCTGGAAATCTCATCCCACCACCGCCCCACATTCTTCCTTGAAGTAAAAAGCTCCCCTCTATCAGTTCCATGTATCAAGTACTGTGTGTTAGGCAGGTGAGAAAGATCAGCCAGCGTGAACTCGTCACCTGCCAAGTACCTACTCTCTCCAAGCCTCTTCTCATAAACATCAAGCACTTTTGATAGCTTCTCTTCATTCTGCTTGATCAAATTTTCGTCTTGCCTAATATTCATCCGAGGCCCAAAAAAGAGCTGAAACATAATAACTGAGCTTGGGGGATTGAAGGTTTGGCCTTCAGCCTCAATCCATTGGTCAATTGAAGCTTTAACTAAGGGATTTGTTCCATAAAGGCTCCTGTTTCCTTGATTCGAGTACTTATCACAAACGTATCTGCATATGGCTCTAGATTCTTGATTTATGAAGCACATGAAAAAGAAATAAACAAAGCCCAGTTTGAATTTTCATTAGACAAAGTCAGGAAACTGCAGATATATAGAAGTAGAAGAATAGCCAAAAACAAGTGGGCGATTACCAAAGAGAGTAATGCTCTCGTCTTGAAAAGCAGGAACTTGGCCAAAGGGCTGTTCACAATCAAAATTTGAAGTCAGAAGAGGGCAAACCACCATTGGAATGGCACAAAAGACATTCTTTCCTAATCTTTGTAAATGCAACGAAAAATTTTTACCTGGATCTTCAGGTGTTCGGGACTTTTATGCTCCCCTTTGGCCATGTTGACAGGGATGAGTTGAAACTGGACATCTTTCTCAATGAGGCAGGCGAGAACCCTCGAGACAGCAGTTGACAGAGGAGGGCCATATACCTTCGCCGGGGGGGCCATTGGAGGAGCTTCTAGTGGGAGACCGAGATGAAGTTTTGATATTGTTTACACCTCTTCTGCGCTCTATCCCATTTTCCGGTACATTTATCTTTGTAGTGCCGACAAAAGAAGGGGTAGCTTGGCTGGGGACCGCTATTCTTGAATTTGGCTGAAAAATTCACTGCAATGTCAAGACTGAAGAATCAAGTTGGGACTGGGAGTGCACGACAATGTTTCATTCGCACGCAAAGGTAACAGGGTAGTTTAGTTGTTAATGAATTAATTATTTAAAATGAACTAATTAGATACTTATTAAATTAATTATATTAAATAATAAATATTTATAATAAATATTTTTAAGTCTCACATATTTAATTATAGTTATAAATTTTAAATAAGATTAAAATGACTCAAGTTTGAAGTTTGAATATAATAATTATTTATATAATTATTATATCACTTTATATATAATTTTATATAATTATTTTAATAAGATAAATTTAAAAATAAACATTTAAAAATTAAAAAATTATAATAAAAATATATTTTAGAATAAAAATATTAACATTTATCAATTTTTTTGAGATAACTATTATTAATTAGAAAATTATATAATTATAAAGTTATCAAATCTTAAACTTTTATTGAAAAGTATTGTTAAATAAAATTATCATTGATTCTTTGTTGACAATAAAATTTTTAAAAAAATTTATTTTTACCAGTTTAATATTTTTAAAAATTAAGAGAGTTGAACAAAAAAAATTTTATTATTTTTTGAGCAAAAACAAATATAAATTTTTTAAATTTCAGAATTCAATGATAAATAATCAAATCACATTAATTAATTCAATCTTTAGATTTCAACATTCAGATTCAATCTTCAAACTTCAAATTTTAGAATTCATAACTTAATTATTGTAAACTTCAGTTTTCACAATTCAATTTTATCAAACGAGCTTGTTTGATAAATCAAATTAAACATTTAAAATTAATTAATTAAGTGTGTTTGATGACAAATGCTATTAAATGTATGATTTTTCAAGTGTGTTTGATAATAAATTTTTTTAATTACTTAATTATTTAAGACTTATTAATTGTAATTACAAATTTTAAGAGAAATAAAAGTAACTTAAATTTGAAATATGAATATATTAATTATTTATCCAATCATTATATCTTTTTATATATATTTCAGATTTTAATAAAATAAATTAAAAATAAATATTCCAAAAATAATTGTAATAAAATATATTTGTATATAAAATAAAAATATTAATATTTCATTAAAATTTTTAATAACTATTATAATTAAAACATTATTTAATTACAAAGTTATCAAACCTTACACTTCTATTGAAATGTATTATTAAATAAAATTAGTATTGGTTCATCATCAATAATAAATTTTTAAAAATTTTTATTTTTATAGATATAATATTACTAAAATATTATAGATATAGGTCAAACAAAAAGTTATATGTTTAACATTTTTCAAACAAAAAGGCAAATATAATTTTTTCAAATTCATATTTCAGTTATAAATAATCATCAACTATTAATTAATTATTCAATATTTAGATTCAGACTTCATCATTTAGATTTAGTATTGATAATTCAAATTTCAAATTCAAAACTTAAATATTTCAAACTTCAGTTTTTAGAATTCAATTTTATCAAACAGGTTCTAAATCTAATTCGGTCACTGCAATTTTATTAAAAATTTATAAAATAAAGTTTTAAATCTCACATAATCAAGCATTACATCGTCAATGAAGTTCGAATATGTGATGTTTAATCCGGAGGTTAAAGGCTATCAACTTACTTTTTAGTGACTAATACTATTTTCCAACAAAATAGGAACTCAATTGTAAAGCATGTTTTTATGGGGTGAACAGGTCTCTCGAATTTAATGTTTGTCTATTATTCCTATCCTTTTTAACGGCATAAAAAGGGCTGGCCTTAACCAATATGATAAAGAGTGTGTATGCGCAGCATCTCAAACTCATAAACATAATTGACTTTAGTCTCAATTTTCTACCACGAATATTTCATTTTTTCAAAATTAATGTGCCTTTCAAAATAAAAAATATTAAACAAATATGCTAATCTAAATGTTATCTTTCTTTTAAAGTATACTCGTGTGATATATAGATATATTTTTTAAAAAAATTAATTATATTTTATTAATTCTTCTATAAATAGGAGAAAGACACGAATTTTAAAATAAAAAATTAATCTAAATCATCAGTAAAATCTTCCCGGCACAAATGCATTGACTTTTATTTTAACACTTCATTTGAAGATTTACCTGCAAAAAGAAAAGGAATATAATTGAAAATACGGATACTCAAAACAAAGCCAATTGGAGCCCAAAGTTACAGATAAGAGGTTTGTAGCAGGGAAACTATCCAGAACTGGTGGTAGAAGGAGGAGGTTGCATCTCAACCACCTTCTTCCACGATTCCCTGCCGGAAATCTCATCCCACCACCTCCCCACATTCTTTCTCGAAGTAAACATCCCTCCTTTATCAGTTCCATGCACCAAGTATTGGGCGTAAGGCAGGTGAGAAAGATCAGCCAACGTGAAGTCATCGCCTGCTAAGTACCTACAGTCTCCAAGCCTCTTCTCGTAGACATCAAGCACTTTCGAGAGCTTCTCTTCGCTCTGCTTGATCAAGTTCTCGTCTTGCTTGATCTTCATCCAAACTGCTAAGACAAGCTGAAACACCAAAGATGAGATTGGTGGGTTGAAGCTTTGTCCTTCAGCCTCGATCCATTGGTCAATTGAAGCTCTAGCTAACGGGTTCGTTCCATAGAGGCCCTTATTTCCTTGATTGGCATACTTATCGCAGATGTACCTACATATGGCTCTGGATTCTTGAATTATCAAACACAAGAAACAGAGAAGAGGGTATCATAATGGGTGTCTTTTTGAGGAGAAAATATCAGAAAGTAGTAGCAAAAGCAGGAGAATATAAATTTTATCAAACACATGAAAATGTTAAAATATAATAAGAAGATACTATAAGCAAGAAGAGAGGAAAATTACCGAAGAGAGTAATGCTCTCATCTTGAAAAGCAGGCACTTGGCCAAAGGGCTGATTTTACAACAAAATTTGTTAAGATTTGCTGATGAAAAATAAAGAAACAAAAAAGAAAACCACATTCTTTTTGCTTTTCTTTGTGAACCAGCAAAGAGAATTTCACCTGAATTTTGCGGTAGTCAGGACTTTTGTGCTCTCCTTTGGACATGTTGATTGGAATAAGTTGAAACTGAACATCTTTTTCAACAAGACAGGCTAGAACCCTACAGACAGCGGTAGACAAAGGAGGGCCATAAAGCTTTACTGCAGCAGCCATTGGGGGAAGTCGGAGTTTGGAGATGAAGATATGACTGGGTTTGCTCCTGCTGGATAACCTTTCATAAGCCAAACGAAGAGAAGGGAATATTCCTGCCCTTCATCTTTTCAGTCTCCCAGAAGGGACGCTTTTCCTGTTTTCTTAGGCAAAGAAAGAATATTCTGGTACCAGAATTCTTAACAATAGGCCCCGTTAGGACATACTCTGCTGAATGGTTGGGCAAATAGGAAATACGCTAGCATACCGCTTTTACATTTGAAAACTGTGCTTTCCTTTACAGGGAGATAGATAAGAACGTAAGATAATCTATGATCTTTCTTTTATTTCTTGTACCTAAGAATGATAAATTAATTTAAGATGCCTAATTTTATGCTATATTCTCCTCTCCCCTCTTTTCTTGTCCATGAAATCATCACTTCTGTGAATAATCAATCAAAGAGAAGATAATCCCAGATGTATACTCTATTTTGTAGCGGTTGTGCATATGCTGAATTCAAAGAGACTATGGTCATCCTAAAAACGTTTTACATAATATAAAATACAGCTATAGCAGTTTCCTTGCATACGAAATAAGACTCCGTTATATACAGAACTGCAAAACATTGCCAATAGATCAAAATGCAACTCCATGCCAAATGAACTGCTACTTGAACCAAAGGATTTGTCTGTAGCCATCTACCTAGATTGCAAGAGTCACCACTAAATTGTAGATGTTAAGCGCTCGGAGGAGGGTGATATACAAAGGGGGTCCAGCACCAGCCTTTATTTTTGGTCCTGCCCAGAAATTAACTAGCGCATGCCATCCAATTTGATGGAAGTCTGCTCGAATTCAGAGCCGGCATATTTCGTACATTTAGGTCAACAGGCAGCATGCGGTACTCAATGTCGAGTTCCCTGAAGATTTTCACCATTTCCTCGACCAGTAGAGCTCTCCTAGCCCATCTTTCACCCATGTCTTGGTGATTCATCGTGTGAGAAAGCCACACGGACCATTTTATCCTGTTCATGTCCTCCACATCTCGCAAGACAACCATAGGAGCTGGGTACCAATGATCACTCTTGCTTTCAATATATCTGCAACGTAACCACACACAATAATGAACTTTCTTTATCAACAGGAAATGATAGGTAACTATGAAAAGGGGTAAACCTAAAATAGAGATTTTAGAACTTTGAAGAGTATCACATGTTAAAACCATAAAGTGAACCTTTTCAAAACAGCTATTGCTGTTCTTTTAGCCCCATTTTGGCAGAAGTGAGCGCCAGCCTTTTTGTTTAGACCAAAAAAAAAAAAATTGTGCTAACATTTTTCCCCACCACGGTGCAATTCCGTGAATGCTTAATAAGCTTGAGCAAGATCACCCCGGAAAAGACCTCGAGATATGAATCCCACTAACAATTTCTTAGTTTATTAATATCACATGAAGCATACTTCTAATCAATGTGTGTCAGAGACGGCAAAACTATATCTCTTAGCACAGATTAAGCGACAAGTCACAGCAAAAACGGAAGAGGCACCCTTTGTACATACCTTACAATTCTCTCCTTCATCAAAGAAATCTTTTCCATTGGAGTTGAGATGTGGATACAAAAATCAATTGCATCTCCCATATCAGGACTCCGGTAGTAGTTACTGATAGGCTTTGTTGATAAGACACTATTCGGATATATGATCTTTTGATTGTCATACCTCAGGAAAACTGTTGTTAGTATATTCATCTCTTCAACTACCATCTGAAAGCAACACAAAAGAAGCTTTAACTCCGTAACGTTTACCTAGAACAATGAAAGACCAACTTCTATTCCACATGCACATAATACTGCATGAGAACACAACACCACCCCAGCCCCTGGAAAAAAGGAAAGTTAACAATAAAGAAAATATTTTGTTTGGAGGATTTTTCTAACCTGAACGCCTTCAAGTTCAATACGATCACCAACATCAAATGGATGCATCACAAATAAGAAGATGATTGCCTCAAATGTTGTCTTGCATGTATTTCCAAACATGAACACAACTAAGAGAATCTGGGAGCTCAAAAAGATGAAAAAATGTGTGGTTGCAACTTTAAGTATAAGGAGCCAGATTACAATAATGATTATTGCCACGAGGACATTCAACATTTGGTGCAGTTTGTTTACAGCAGTTTTTGTGTCATTCAGAGACAAAGCCAAGGCTCTCCGTTCTCTAAATGCATTCACCTGTGGCAAGAATTGACAATACTATCAGCTTTCAGTAGCATATAGAAAGGCACTCCAGTAACAGATATAGTAATAAACAGCAAGCCTTGGATCAAATTTTCCTGTAATAAAAATTTCAGTCTTCCAGGGATAACCGAAAGGAACAAAGAACCAATTATGTGCCTCCCTAGCTTACATAAATGATATCTTTATGAAGAGTGCAGATAATCAATTAGAAAAACCTCCAGGTGTAACCATATTACTATACTTAGAGAAGACAAGTCAATTATTCTAGTATTATGATAAAACATAGGACTCTAGGGATAAGACAGAAATATCAATTATGTGTTCTGCCATAAATTGTGAGCACCTCAGTCTAGTATTAAGATGAAAACAAAATGCTGTTTCCTTGATAGATTACCTTACAACGTTTACAACATATAATAAACAAAGTTTCTGGAAATTTATGAAATACATTTAAACTATCGATTACTGAACCATTTCATACCAATAAAGCCATCTCAACAAGAAAGAATAAGAACTTTGATTAAACAAAATATCTAATCGCAACTTATTCACTTGTCTATCAGCAACAAAGCCATGTCAACACAGACAAAAGGGATATATAGGTTACTCCACTCCCTTCCCTCTCACCTGTTACTTTAATTCTTATTTACTTTAATGCAATCCCTTTCATAGAGAGAGAGAGAGAGAGAGACAGAGACATACCACCCAATTCTTAAGGGCTCGTTTGCTGATTCCCTTGCCTTCATTTGCTCCTTCAAAGAGACGTATTGTCTTCAGAGCTTCGTCCTCTCTCATAAAGCGCATCAAATCCTCCAAATAGATGAATCTATATACAAGGACAATCTCGTAATAATGAAGAAGTGTCTACTACACAGATGATACTCATCAAACAAGATGAATCTACAAAGAAAATATTTTGAAGTTGAAGTTTTATTTAAGTAATGGCTGAACAGGACATAAAGCATCCCAGAGTAATCCAAAATTTGCAATATGTAAAGCTGATTGAGGTGCAGGAACTATTTCCCTTAATCCATCTATTAAAGGGGAAGTTGCAAAAGATTATGCTTCTAATGCCAGTGGAATTTCAATTTTCACTGTATAATATAGTTAGCAACATGGAATAGACGAGATAGAAATCAGAGTACCAGACATATGTCAACAAATCCAACTAGGCCTTGATCTAGGGAAGAATAAACATGAGAGCAAACATCAGAAATGTTGATAAAACTGAGATGAAAAATCAGGTGGGCATAAAATTCTGAAAAAGATACGCACTTGGAGCCCGGCTTTGCAACGTTGCAGAATATCTTCTTGGCTGCAGCTTTTGCCTGGTTTTCACTTGTGATGTGTACAGATGACTCGTCTTGGGAGGCTGAATCTTGCAATTTCTCATCTAAAGTTGACAGCACTCCTTTCCGAACAATATTCATCAACCTCTTCATATTCCACGCTGAAATATTCTTCTGGTTCAGCCTGTGCAAATGATCAATACTAATTCCCTTCTCCTCTTCCTTCTTGGACAAAATTCTAGAAAATGCAGGACTCTTAACGCTAGCAGCGGTAGCAGATGTGGGACTTTTATGAGGTGTTCCAATGACTCTCCCACTCTTCAGAACATTTGCCTTGAGATCAGCAGGCAATTCAGCACCAGCATTCTGAAGCTTCTGAACCTCGGCAATGACCCTCTCCTCTTCCTCCTGCTCCTGCTGAATTGCAATTAATGGTGGCCCTGATAATGTCTCAATCACATATTGATTAAACAAAGACTCCTGAATCCGATCGAAAAATGTACTGACGTGGAAGGATGAAGCCAGAACCTTAACAAGCAGTGTCTTGAGAAGCCAAATTAATGTACCCACCAGAAGACACACCCAAATCTTGGTCACATAAGGTAAAACCTTCCCGTTTGTCACCCTCTCAACCTTCTTATCAAAAATGCATTGCCAAGCAATCAAAACCAGAGCCAACCAAACGCAGTTCTGCACCGCGTTCCTCAATCCGTAGACAAAATACAGAACCCGCTTTCTTAAGAGAAAATTCCGCTCTATAAAAAATACTACAATCCTAATCCCCCACCCAGAAACTAGCCTCCCAGAAATTAACACCAAAACCATCAGCTCCCACTTCCACAACTCGAGCTCAAAAATTGTCCTTTTCCTCAAGACCTTTATAGTAATACTACAAACTAAAGCTGCAACAAGTAGAATCAAACTCAAGAGCTGAATCACAGACATTGGACTAAACTTCATCTTCTTGTACTCTTCCGGTAAATCCTCCTCCAGAAAAGGGTCATCTTCGTCGATTTCACTGGCTCTCCCCAACATCCCAGATTTCATCATTGTCTGCGACCTCTGATCTTGTTCTGGCGGGTCCATCAACCTTGACTTGGTCTTCGTCATCAAAAGACTCGATTTTCTTTTAAAAGAAGAGTTCCCACTGCAAATCAAAACCTCCTCCGTTTCACCGTTTCTGCCTAGACCGCCGCTCGCGTTAGAGCGGCGGCGAACCGGGTCGGCTGCGTTTTCATTAAACGAGACTCTAACGTCCCTAGGCGTAACCTCGTCATTGTTATTAGGACTTTCGGCAATTCTAGACAAAGTTGAACGTTGAGAAAACGGCGACTCCGTCACAAAGTCGAAATCTTTATTGTTGTTGGCAATAGCCTTCATCGCTTCATCGTTAGAAAAATCATAACTCGAGTCTCTCCATATATTATTGTTAGCAGCATTCGGATTTTTACTGAACTGGGACTGCAAAGTAGACGAGGAAGAAGTAGACGCGAGTTGAGTCTCTTTTTTAACAGAAGGTTCTGCTCTGGTGTTGATCTTGATGATAACATCATTATCACCACCTGAGTCACCGCCGACCACCGTAGGCTGTCCCATATTGGTATCCGGAACTCGGTGTTTCTGGGTCTGGTTCAGAAGGCCTAAACGCTCTTCTTCAGGAAGATGAAGGGGCGAATCAGCACTACTGCGAGTCTTAAAAGATTTCCTAAGTTTGTCCATGTGAGGTTTCAACCAAAAAAGTTAATAAAGGTTCTACTTTCCTTATCAACGTCTAGAATCTAGATTATTCAACGATATACTCGAGGGAACGAAATATTTTAAACCGTTTTTTAATGGGAACTGAGCGATGAGCTGTTGGATTGTGAGGAATAAATGATGGAAAGAGGGTACCTATGGCCACCGCCCTGGCCTGTATTTGCGTTACACTGTTGACTACGGAGAGAGGAGTTGGCAATGCGGCAATGGGATTTGGTGCAGTAAGGGGACAAAGTGCGGCAGCAGACAACGGTAGGGTACTGAGGAACGGAAGGCAAAGGACGGAGTGGACTAGCGGAGGAAGACCAGGGGGTTAGGGTGTTAAGTGGGATGTGGGACTTGGGAATTATACAAGTGTCACTAATTTTGGAGAAACATATAGAGGCTAGTGATGTAATAAGGACAGGGATTTTATTGGTCTTAGGAGTAAATTACAAATCAAGTAAATTTGGCCTTATATTACAAGTTAAGTATTTTAATATTATTTAAATATTTGATTATTAATGCCTAATTTTACTGCTTAGTAGCTGAGTTTTTATAAATATAAATATTTATATTTATATTTATAAAAATAAAATTTATATTTATAAATATAAATATTTATATTTATATATAAACGAAAAATTAAAATTTGACTCCACTATTTACTTGAGTTTCTTTGAAATGGACTGCATTGAATGTCCCAAAAAGAGTCAAAAGTTGTTCTCTTTGTCACCATTTTCTTGCATTGATTAGGGGGCATGACATTACATCTATGCAACTCAATCCAGCCAAAGTTTATATTGGATAATCTAATAAGCAACTCTAACCATATGTGTATGTTTTTTGTAGCAAGGCATTGGCATAGGGTCTTCTAGATTGTGTAACGAATGTCCCGAATTCGGATCCAATTTACTATTTTAAATATAAATCCGATCATATTATTCAACGAGTTTGAATAGAATAGATCTGAACTCTACTCTATAGAGTCTTGGTTCGAGTTCAAGTAGAACTGATTATAATTAAAAAAAATTAAAAAATTATAATAAATATAAAATACAATTCAAATATCAGCTATAAATTTTAAAAAATAAAAAGTTTAATATCTTCAAGCATATTCTTTAACTCAAAAAAATAAATATATAAAATATTTATTATTAAAAATTTATTCGAATCTACTGAGTCTGAAAATTTACGGATCATATCTATATCGTATTGGGTCCAAATCTGAATAAACAGGTATATATATTATATCGTACCTAAACTTATCGAGTCGGGTCATTGACAGCCCTATTATAGATATGATGGGGTCTTATTCCTTTATTATCTTTGGACGTATTTGGATTGAGTTTTTGTTTGAGTTGAGTTGTATTAAGAATTATAAAAGTGAATTATTTGTGAGAAGAGAAGAAAAATATAAAGTAAAAAATATATAAAAATATAAAAAAAACTTGAATTGAAAACCAATCCAATCTTTTTAATCTACTATGGTTAATTCTGTCCAGCATAGTTTATGTTGATGAACTATGGTATAATGACGTCTAAAGATTTAGCCACTATGTGTAATAATAACTACTACCATGCACGACATGAAGTTAAAGGTATAATATCAAGATTAAGTGGAATATGACGTTTGTCATGTCTAATTTTTTTTCCCCTTTTTAGAATAATTTTACATTATTACAAAATGAGATAAAAATAAGAGAATGAACATTGTGGTCGACAAACTATCTTTTATCGAACTCCAAAAATATTCAGTTATTATTCATGTTTTTAATACTATGGTCTACACTATACTTACCCAAAAAATCAATGTTGAAAAGGAAAAAGAAAGGAAAAGGATGGTCATTACTTGTACTATGTTTTACTTCTTGTGTGAATCTCTTCTATTTTAATATAGGTCTATTTCTATTTCATGAATGGTATAAAATCTCTAATATTTTTTACATAAATATATGTAATTTTTATTAATTATGTAAATTCTTGTAATTTTAAGTAATAATGTAACGATCAAATACATAAATCATCATTTAAGAAGCATCAGAATCACATTCCTTGCCTTGCCTTGCCTTGCCTTTCCGTACGCTTCTATTGCAGTGACAATTATGAGTTGCCATATTTATTTCATCCCTTTTTTTTTTTTTCCTTTTTTATCAAATATCATGATCCCTCAATGCAGAAACTAGAGAAAAATTACAATATACCATAATGTCTATATAGATCTCCTTTCCTTCTTCCTTATGGAAGCTACTAATTTCTTATATTTCCATGTTTGAGCTACATCTTGTTTCTTTATTTTTTGCATAATTTTAGGACGATGTTACTAATTATAAGATTAGGGTTGAAATATGGTTAGGACATAATAAATTCAAAAACCTATAAACGGTAGGTAAGAAGTAAACTTTAATATTAATATCATATAATGAACGAGAATTAAACTAAAATTTTTATAAAAATATGTTTTATTTGAATTGAGTTTGAATTTAAAATTTTCTGTTTTGAATTCTGAAAAAATAATTTTTTTATAAAAAATAAAATTTAATTATTATTCTTTACAAACGAAACCAATCCAAAAGAAACTTTCACTGCAGTGGAAGTGTTCACTAGTGATAACAAAGAGGAAACCCTAATTCCTCTTTACCAAGCAATACCTTGATTAGAATTTATATTATGTGTTTATAATGTATTTAAAAATAAAAGAAAATCTCTCTCTTTTTTTTTTTCTTTTTGCTAAACCAGAAAAGAAAAGATCTTCAATAGGTGTTGTTTGTTATTTCCTTTATTCAACTACTAGTCAATGTAGAATCGATTTCTTCAGAAAAAAAAAACCAAAAAGAAAAAGAAAAAAAGTCAATGTTAGAATTGATTATGAAATTCTCCTATCCTGCGAGTAGTAGAAAAACAAGTAACGGACGAAGAAATCTCCGTTCTTACGTTACTGAAAGCGAAGGTCGGAACTTAAACAAGACAACAAGAGTCCATGTATTCATATTGACGACCTTTTTGTTTTAAAATATAAATTTTTAAAAAATTAATAAAAATTAATTTTACTATAAAAATAAATATTATATTAATAAATTTAATTAAAAATATAATTTAAAAATAATTTTTAAAATTTATATAAAAAGTTACTAAAAATTTACGGAAGGTATTCTCCATCCTCGCTGTTGTCAGTGCTCCGCGTTTTTTCATTCGTTCTTTCATTTTTTTTATTTGGGACAAAAAACCAAATCAGGTTGATTGCTCAGAAGCAGCCAACATCACACGGCGCCGCATCCATTCTCCATCCATACCGATGATGGATCCTTCAGTCATATCAACACGTTTTTTTATTCCGATGATAATTTTATTTAGAATATTTTTTGTTGAGAGAAATTTTATTTTAAATTTTATAAAATAAATTTTTTATAAGATGAGAAATATTGTTTAATTATGTGTTTGATCAGAAGAGATATAATTCAAATAAACTCTTAATATAAGTTTATTATTATCGTATTTCGTGCGGTTGAATTAGATTTTTATTCGCTAATTTTTTATTTAAAATTTTTTAAAAATAAATTATTAAAGTAAAAAAATTATATTTAGTAAAAATATATAAAATATAATCTAATCCTATCCTGATTCTTAAGCATGAGGTCATAAATTCAGGCAATGAACTGCTTCTAGTAAAAGAAAACTGCTATAAAGAATAAAGAATTAAAAAATTTTAAGTATGTTAAGTTTCGTAAAAATTAAATTATTTATAAAAAATATATTTTTTATATTTTAAATTTTAAATTTATTTTTAAAATAAAACGATTCTTAAATTGAACCGATAATTAATTAATCTCGAATTGATTTTTTAGGAAAAAAAAGTCAATGTTAAATTGATAGTGAAATAGTATTATTCTTTGAGGCCGCCTTGCCGTGTAAGATTTAAGACTGCAAGTGCAATTTAATATTATCAGTTAGTGAGAAAGAATATCATAGAAAAACAAGCAACGGATTCTTACGTTACCGACAGCGACGGTCGGAATTAAACAAGACGACAGGAGTCCACGTGTCCATATTACGTAATTCTCCATCGTCGCCGTTGTCAGCGCTCCGCGTTTTTTTATTTCTTCATTCATTTTAAGACAAAAACCAAATCAGCCAACTGTTGATTGCTTAGAACCAGCGAACACACACGGCACCACAGCCAATCTCAATACTACAACTACGCACGCCTCCTCCAATCTCCGTTCAAATTCATGGATCCTTCAGCCATCGTAACACGTTTTTTTATTCCGACGACAACTTGGTATGAGTTCATCCCATTTCCCAGCAAACCACCTGGCAATCCTTGCTGTATTTCGGGTGTGGTTGAATTGGATCTATGCCCGCGAAATTTTTACTTATTTTTTTAAAATAAAATTATTATAACAAATTCTATATATTTTTAAAAGAATAATTTATAAAAAAAAATTCATAATTATTTTATTTATCTAAAAGATCTCTTAAATTTAATTTTTATAATTTTAGTTCTAAATTTATTTTTAAAAAAAAAGTACAGTCTTTGTCGTTAATCTTACCATAGAATTGAATCCAAATTCACACATATTGCATAAGTGAATTTGATTTAAATGATAAATTTATTAACTTTTGTCAATTTTATTAAAAAATACATTCACATAAGTATTATTGTAATTTATAATTATAATTCAGTTTTAAATTTAATCGTAAATTATTCAATATAATAGTGGTATATGTGTGTCACTTTGGGAGTGTATCATCAAATATTGATGGCCCATAATGCTTATGCTATAGTGACTACTAGTGTCAAATGGGTCTGTGTAGAAAGGGTTTGACCCGTTTATTAACATGCGGTAAGATACAAAGTTTATATACGCATATAGGTGATTTGCGAGTTAGGCTTTTTTAAAAAAATTAAAAAAATAAATAAAAGAAAAAATTGATGTTAAAAAAATTTTATTTTTTATTTACTTAATATAAAATGATGTCGTTTCATATTATACTTAAATTTTTTTTTTTTTTTGCAGACAAGTCTGCTTTGATTCACTGTATTTCTTGGGCCTAAATGGGCTTGGACTAATTAAGTCCAAACCCATCTAATTAACTGGACAAACCGATTGACAGTGGTATTTATGCTTAATCCTATGGGTTTGTTGACTAAATGGTATGTTTGTGGATTTGCTGTAACCTAGTAGAAGAATTTAATCCCAACAACAACAAGCCCCTTTGAAAGAATAGCCGGATTTCCTGAGTTGGTTAGCCAAATAACAGGATTTATTCCGACTTAACTTTATATTTGAAAAAAAGGCTTAATAGGTGAATGACACAGAAACATTCAACTAATGAGTGAGGGGAAAATATATCATTTTAGAACGCACAGTATTAAATTATATAATTTTCACAAATAATTTAACACCTCTCATACTAAAAAAAATACACATTAGATATATTAGTTGACCAATGGTGTCAATTGGGCAAATTCCACGCTTTTGTGGTTGAGGAAATTAACGCATAAATTTACAATAAAACCAATTACTTTGTTGAGGGAGCATTGGCCTCATCTCCTTTCACGAAACTAGGGACTCAACTTGTAGGCGTATTAAATTGTATTGAAAATTATAAAAGTAAATTATTTGTAAAAAAAAATAAAATTTAAAGTGAAAAAGTAAAATTTTTTTGAATTTAAAAATACAGAATACCAAAGAAGACAAAAGACAGAAAAAGTTGATCTAATTATAAAAATCAAATATGGACATTTTCTTTCTGCGGATACATTTTCTCTCAAAGAGAAAAAAAAAATCTGCGGAGACAATCAAACCATATATCAAAGAAAAGAGTTCATATTCTCCCAAACAATACATGGAAAGAAAAAAAAGAAGTACATCTAACTATTAAAATAAATCAAACAGTGGGCATTCGCTTGAAACAAAAATACTCCTAAGCATAATACAAAATTATATATCCTATTATAAATGAGAATTACAAGTCCCATTAAAAAGGAGAGTTACAGACGCTATCTCAAAAAACAATAAACCTTATGGCGGGTAGAAATTGAATTTTACATCAAAAACTCCAAACAAATCCATTAGGAGGCATCAACTATTCTCACTATAGCATGAAAGAGACTTCATGGGACACTTCTTTCAAAATGTTGTTCATGAATTTGATCCCTTCTCTTTCCACTTATTGTTTAGGAGGCCTCAACTATTGTCACTGTCGCTTGAAAGAGGCTTCGTAGGCCGGGGGGCGGGGGTTAAATGAGTGAGAAATTTTCCACTAATTTTTTGTTTAAAAAAAATGAAATTGGAGTATATAAATGCAAAGGCTACTCTTTCATGATTGTTTTTCCTTGGGAAAATGATGTTACAGCAACTCTCATGTACAGTTTACATAGAGACACACCATAAAAGCTTAGAATAAGGACAACCCACGAGTACTCCTTTAGGGGTTTCCATAATGTACATCCAAAAAAGAAATTTGAAGTGCTAAATTAATGAAACTAACAACCTTCGAAAACTGATCTATCCCAATTTAAGGTTACCTCTACATTTGGTAAACTTGGAAAGAGTGTAAAGCAAAGATACTCATCTTGCTTTCCCTCCCTCACACGGTATTTTGACTCTCTTGCCTCTTCAGTGGCCACACATCCGCACGCTGGTATGGTTCTCCCAGGCTTCTCCTTTCAGTTGCCCTCTCTTCTTGAATAACCTGGTTTGAAAGAAAATAATTTTGTTGATATTGAACACCTCGAAATGAATATAGAGATAAGAGCATCTCCTGAAATTGGGTAGAGATTTTTACCCTCTTGGTGACGTGTTGCAAGATCTCGATGATCTCTGTGAATTCGGGCCGTGAAGAAGGTTCTTGCTGCCAGCACCTTTCAAGTAACTCCACCACTAAAGGATGAGTATGCCGCGGTACCGTAGGCCTTAGACCCTAAAGACATATCAGAAAGAAAATGTTTCAAAAAGTTGCATACTATTATTCCTCATGTACCTTACTAAGATAATTTTGGATGAATGGGGAAAAACAAGACATCTTTCACCAACTCTTGTTTGGAGATTTTTCTTCTTTCATCTTCTTTTACCATATTACTGAATAATCTCTTTAAAGGACTGTTTTTGACATTGCTTCAAATACTAGGTTATTTGGAGTCAGATCTGCCATAAGCTGTAATAGCATGAGACTATAAGGATCAAGATATGAATAAATACACTGACTGGATGGTAACAGTGTCACTTTTCTTCTATTTTTGTGTTTCTGGGGCCGGTGGGAGCAAGAAAAGAAGCTGAAACAGAATTCACCTCAAGTTCAGGCAAAAATTTAGGAAAAGTTGGATTGGACTAAATTTCCCGTCATTTGAATCCCTTTCCAAAAACAAAGATAGGAATCAACAAAATATCTCTTTTTAATTGAAAGAGTATGATTCATATAATAAATACTATGGAATCTTTAGTCAGTTTATCTATTCATGGAGTAAGTGATGGTCCAAAGGTTCTTACTCAGGCAATCCTTTAGGATTTAATCATCATGGTTCTAGAACGAATCTGACTAGAAAGTAAATAACAACAAAATGGTAAAGTACCTTCTGGACCACACCAACTGCTGCTTGTAATGGGGTCAAATGCTCATAAGGGTGCTGGTATGATTCAACAAAATTTCAGTCACTTTTAACTGATGCACCTGAGGAATTTTAATGCATAACAAACAAACTAAATGCTATAATCATATAACCTTTGCTGTCAGTAGCTCCCAGAGAACTATTCCGAAGCTGAAAACATCAGCCTTATGGTTGTACGGCTTGTGCTCAATAACCTTTGAAGAAGCCAAACAAGATAATCAGGTCAGAAGTGATCCAAACTATGGTTGAAGCAGCAAGGTTCTCCAGCATTAGTGGTTACATTCGATGCATAAAACTAGTCAGAAGATCTAATATCAGTCCAGGTCATTTGACATGAACCAGCCACAGTAGCTTAAAGTTGAACTCAGAAAGTGAAAGAATTATGAAAACTAAAGGCCATCAATTTTCATTAAATATCCCATTGGCACAATCCACTGGAAAAGGTTATCGTAAGCAGACAAATTTTCTAAGCTTTAACTAAAATAAAAGAGAAAAGAAGTAACCTCTGGAGTCATCCATCTATAGGTTCCTGTTTCTGCAGTCATAACTCCAGACTGAATTTGCACTCTAGCTACTCCAAAATCAGCAACCTTAACTACCTGAGAGGGAGAGGGAGAGAGAAGAGAAGTCAGTCAGATAAAAATTGGATAAAAGTTTCAGATTTACGGGTCCAAAATTCATGGAAAAAGCTGGATGCCAGGCCAGTTACCCTTGTTGACTTAAATGTAAAGAAGAGCACCGGAGGTTACAGGGACACGAAATGTAAGTCAGCGATAAAGTGGATAGAAACACCCTTATATAACCAAAAGAAAAAGTTATTTAATTGCATAATCGAATTTATTACTACGTTTCACATGTTATATACAATATGTTAAAATATAATAATCAAATAGAGTAGTAAAGTAAATATTTTCACTAACTTCATTCTCATCTATCAAGATATTGGCAGCTTTAAGGTCCCTATGGATTATATTATTCTGGTGCAAGTAGCTCATTCCTCTTGCAACATCAACAGCAACTTTTAGTATGGCAGGTAGCTTGAGAACACCCTTCTTTTTGTGCAAGAAATCATAGACACTTCCGCCAGACATATATTCTGAAACAGAAGTCAAGAAAAAGGAGCAAACTAAGGCTTCTATCAGGAAGAGCGCACAGCATGCAAACAAGACATAGAAATAAATCATGGTTCCATTCCTCTACATAGACATTAACAAAAACGGGAAATAGGATCTAAAATGGTCAAAGGGTAGAAATGATATGAGATGTATCTAATAGCTGATTCATGTGTCATACCAGTGACAATGCATAAGAGTGGAGGTCTTGTACATGCACCAATGAACTGTACAACATTCTTATGCCGAACCCTCCTGCAAATTAAGAACTTTTTAAGTAAATTACAGAAGGAATGAAGGTTAAGAAACATAGCATAAGCTTTGATTACATTAGATATCAAATCTAACGAGAACCAGTATAATACATTTGAGCGAGATGTTTTGGTGGATAACAAATGCAACTACTTCCAGATGTCTCCTAGAGGCTAGATTTATAAGAAGGCTATCAGCTAGAAGTGGAAGACAATCTGTTTTCAGGCAAAATCTCATTTTCCTCCGTAAGATAATAAATTCTAACAGTCTCAGGCTATGAGTCTAAACTTGAAAGTTCCTCCAGACCCAGTGTTATGGAAAAGAGCAAGCAAAAGATGTTAAATTCAGATTCATGTTAAGCAAGTATATTTTCTAGCAAACAGACTTCATATTGCTAATCATAAATAGATTAAGATTGAAAATTAATTATCTTATAATAACAGTATTTTAATCACAGCTGAACAGTTTCCGCTGACTCTTGATTATAATTTTGCATAATTTATATGATAAACAAAAGTATCATTAATAAGTTGGTTGCGGTTAATTGAAAAGTTTAATGCCGACTTTTATGAGTATAATGAATATATTTTGCTAAAGAGTGACTGTACTGATTATATTAAGAGATTAGCAAGTAATAGGATATTTCATTGGTTCCCCAACAGCAAAAGGAATGGAGAAAACGTAGGAAGAAAGACTTGTGATAGTAGAAAAGTTTCCTCAGTTCACATTGCAGAAATCAAACATATACTAATGATCAATCAAAGCCAAACCCCACCAAAAAATTAAAAAAAAAAAAGGAAAAGAAAACAGGAGCAGACTTATGATAGTAGAAAAGTTTTCTCAGTTCACATTGCAGAAATCAAACGTATACTAATGATCAATCAAAGCCAACCCCCCTCCAAAAAAAATAAGAAAAGCAAACAGGAGCATATATAAAATAAAAAATAAACCTCAATATGTAGACTTCTTGAGCAAATTCTCTTTGCATATTTACGTGCAAGTGATTAGCTTCGAGAACTTTTATTGCCACATCCTGACTACACAAGGTACCTTTGTACCTGTTTTGACATAGCCTCAACATTAAACAGGGAACAGAACAGAATGTCAAGGCATCCATAAACTAGGATTCAACTTACAGATCTCCATTTGATCCTGTGGCAATTTTATGTTCAAATTTCAACAGCTTGGAATCTATTTCCCAGACATCATTTCCATTGGTGGGGATGTCAAATTGTTCTGGAAAAAGCTTAATCTTAATTTGTCCCAAAACAGGAGGCAGTAATTCTTGATTTAACCCTGAGTTCTCCTGCAGAGTGTTCAAGACAATAAGCTATGAAAGGCACACCAGATAATTCATCAAGATCAAGTTCTTGTCCATCAATTACCTCGATTTTTGGAATTTCTTTTGTTAAAACATTTATAAGCTGGTCAGTTTCCTAAATGTTTGCAGACAGAAAGAGAGTCAACCACTGCAGATAGATATGCAACAGTGAAAGATGCAACTAGTATAAAATAAATTCTTCCATGAAATTGAATTAAGGACCAGAATCACACAGAAACGAATAGCTTTAGAATTCTATCTTTCTTTTAGTAATGCCGTGATCTTGAATTGATATGCCTTCTACTTTATATTGGGTCATGAACTCTATTATCAGTAACGTGTCCAATTGACTCTTGACACTGTTACATCAGATTAACAAGCTGAGGAATATGAAGGTGAAATAGTTGCTTTCTAAATATATATACTGGGAATCTTTTTTCATCTGAGATTCCATAATAGTCTAAAGACCTGTCTTTGACAACAAAACAGCAAAAATTGCTAAAATGAGCTAACCCCCCCCTCCCCCGGGCAAAAAAAAATTTTTCAGGCTGGGTTCAGGCCAAAGAAAGAAAGCTCTTTTTCATGGATATCATCATCGTAGCCTCATTAACTGATACACCCCCCCTTCCCCCCAATTTTAAGCAAAAAGAATGCTTGCTTAAAATTAGATCATTATTTCATGCTTAGTTAATAAATGCACTGAGGCCTCTTCCCATGCGATTAGACCATGGTAGATTCCATATGCATTTACAATCCTCATACACATTCTGATGGGATCATCAGCAAGAACCTCCCATACAGCATGGTTTATCAAATTGTCCATTACAGACCTTAAACTAGAGAATCTAGTACATAGGACATTTGATCCCCAATTCTGATAGTGTTACACTAGCACATGTTGCACGGCCATACAATTACTATTGACAATATACAACCTTAAATAAAGTACATGAGTTCACTCATGGCAAGACATAAGATGAGCAAGCCCTGCAAAAAAGATAAGAAACTTATGTTCTCTATTATCAGTAAATGGGAGCAATACCTCATATTCCCAACCATCAACAACAAAGACATCCAAGGAGTATCCATCCGTTGTAGAAAAAGCATGAGCTTCTTGAATGTTCAACCCAACCTCAGAAAGTAAGTAAGTCAACTGAAAATGTCAAGTATATGAATTTTGTATAAGAAAGAAGATTGATACGGCAGAAAAAGATGCAAACCGGAAATCAACCCCGGATTAGATGAATGTAAGGAAGACACAAGGAAATTTTTTTAAGTAGGAATTTTCAATTCGAGAAGTGAGACTGAGAGAACCAAATGTCAGATGCTCATTAATATTAAGAATTATGCTTTAATTTTGCATCACCGTTATAATGAGGATTGAGGAAATATAGAGAATAACGGGAAAAAATTAAGTAAACTTCTATATCTTAATAGATGCCAGAGGTCCAACACCCAGAGAGAGATCGTAAACTTGTTAAAAGTGTGAGTTAGAAATGAACATAAGCAATCAGGTTCATGCCTTACAGCAAAGAAAAGATATTCAGATATGCTTGATAACATATCTATGTTAAATGAGGGTGAATCTCCATTGTCATTTAATCAAATTGAAAAGTATTGAATTACGAGTGCAGTACATCCTATTTAGCAAAAAAAATGAATGTTCCTTCTAATTATCAGAGTATCATTCATCCACAAAACTTGTATGAAATTAAAATTTTTAGCTCCCATCTCATGGAGAACCCTTTCCACTCCTCTTGTCCCCATCACCCTCAAGAATATTCCAGCGATAGGTTCTACAGGAAAGTGGATAATCCTATTGAAAGAGTCTTCAGCGATGTTGATAGTTGTGGAACTGAACTCAAATTCTAAGTCAATGTCTAAAAAGACAAAGAAAAGGCAAATTGGAAAAACAGTAGCAGAAACGTCTGGTTGGACTGCGAATCTTCACAAAGAAAAGATCTAAGATGTTGTGCTTATATCAAGAACTACATAACCATTGGCTGTTTTCTTCAATGGTAATAAGGATGGAAAAAAGGATACTCCAATTGATGGTCCATGATTGTAAGAAAATGGCTCTGATAATATAAAATTCCCAAAGCAAGACTAGGCATGTAATTGCTTTTGAATGTTAGCTACACTCCACATGTAGAGCATAATATCCACTATCTCAGATGCAAAAAAAATTAACTTGACATAAGGAGTTGATGATAAAAGACACTACCTGACTGAGTAGTTTTGGTTTGTCATTTGTTGATATTGTAATTTCATGGGAAGGACTGAAAAGATATAACAGACAAGATATCAGTTGTATATAAAAATGAATACAAAGAGATTAACCTTGTTTTCTTAGCATCCAGTTAATTCTAACTTTTTGAAATGTGTTTTGAGATGTTCTTATCAAACAAGAACCTCAGAAAATACTACACGAAAAAGGAAACAAAAAATCATACTGTAAAACAGAGAAGAAAAAGGGAAGCTCAATCTGGCGCAAACCTTTCAGAATATTACCGAAATAATTTGGCATTTCCACTCACAGAACTATTTCCATCTTGTGAAAAATCATGATTTGCTTCTATTCCAACTTCAGAATTTGATGACAAGCAAAAAGTCGGTGGAGGGTGGAGCCTGTAAATCACAGGAACAAACTTGTTAGATCAGGATAGAAATTTTAATTAAATCTCATACAAGATCAATGGCCTTTTACCTGCCAGGGAAATCAAAATTATGAGCATCACTCCTTGTATATGCTGAATGAACTGAATCACCTGGATTTCCATCAGAGAAGGGATGAACCTGCATAAAAGATAAAGAAACATCATCTATATGGCAACAAGTGAATAAGTATTAACATCAATGCCACGAGATGAGAATTAAAAGGCTATGGCACAATCTAGTGGTAGTTCTAGTCCAGCCATGTCAATGTAATTGAAGATATATGTATATTTTCACATAAGCAACGATCAATATGTCTGATGTTAGATGACCAGGAAGACTATAGGATCTGAAGGCTAGTCAAAGGAAGAAAAGAACTACCAGCAAATTAGAATTTCATGAAGGACCGGCAAATCTCTGTAATCGACAATGAGCTCAACCAAGAAGAAAAGATTAGGAAAAGAATTTGGCCTTTAAAGGATCATCATAAGCTGTAATCTAAGAAACCTTCAGCTGCTTGCAATCTAGGATCCTACCTGCACAAGACGGACTTCAAATGCTGGTCTCGTGTCAGGGTCATGCGCCAACTGAAGCAATTTCTTGTGCATGAGAACATCTTGTGCCTTCTCAATATTTACATCCAAAGCATAACTGCAGTATGACAGAGAACATCCTCAGGAGAAACGGCACCATCATTCAGAAGTGAAATGCAACCACGTAAGACTCCAAGTCACCTAACGTCCCCACTTAAATTATCCAGTCTAAATTATACGTCATGTTTTTAGGGAATTCTTTCAAAATTAAGCCGTTGATCTCCATCCTCAGTCCAAATTGTTGCCTCCCATTATACACCTAGGACAACTCATCCAATAGCCTCAACCAGAAATTAATCATTTTGCCGCGGCGTTCAAATGAAATTGCAAATTAACAAGAAAAAAGAAACTCAATACTTAACCTTTTCTATTTCCTTTGCTCGATTCACTCGGTGATCAGTACGTACAAAACCGAAAATACACAACTCTTTGAGTATCAAAGACAACTAAATAAGCCTCAACTTTAACAAGTAAAATTAAAAAAAGAAGAAAAGAGGAAGGTTAGGGCTTGATACCGAAGCGGTAGCCTAGTGAAGTGATTCCAGAGCTCATCTTCAAATCCAAGCTGACTGGCTTCTTCCACCCCCGCCTCCTTAAGTCTCCGCAGCACTTCGTGGTACACCTCAACCTTTTGCCGTCGTTTCCGGCAGGCACTAGACGAAGATTCTAACGCTCTACTGCTGCAACTCTCGGTATCTTCCATTACCACTCAGAGAGCATGAGAATCAAGAAAAGGAAGAAAAGGCCGAATATGCACCGGATTCAGATTCCCCTTACATATATTACTAATAATACTACTTGCTGCAAATGCTTAGCTAAGAGAGAGAAAAAGGAAACAAGAAACAAAAACCAAAAGAATAGGATAGAATTGAAGGGGGCAAAGAGTTGTTGGAGTTTACGAATGCATATTCCTTGTGGCTGTTTGCATGAAGGAAAGCGAAAAGCAACAAAGGAAAGTTACAAAGCCGAAAGCAACTCAGCAAATTGGATGTGTACCAGACGTGGTTTCAAACGATATTGCCCGACTTTGCTTATATCACCCCTGTCCCCAGGCCAAAGACACCATATTCCTTTGCAAACAAATCCTTTTGTTGAATTCATTGTATCCATTTCAAGATTAAAGAAATCATTATTATTGAAGATATAAAAGCTTTCTGACAGCAACCCGCTCATCCAACAAGGGATTCGATCGACTCATTTCCCACTCAAACTCGTTTCTCGGAAAAATCTTGCTTGCTGGGTTCTGTTCTGTGTGCTAAGAAGAACTCACTGGGGCCACTACTATGAGATTGTTACCTCAGTGCTTTAATATGAAAGTTGTGGAGGAGATTCTTAGGTGAACCCGGCCCACGGCCCCACCTGTGGACCGAGTTCACCAAAACATGCCATCAGTCTCTCTTTAGCCCCTTCCCATTATTCAGTCCCCCGTACGTTCCATTTCTGGTTCTGATGGTTGAAAACATAAACACCATACTGCTGCTTAACCCATATTCAACTTAACCTTTCCATCTTTTTTTTTTTTTTGTTCCTTTTTTCCCTGAAGAACTGCATCTCTTATCTTTACGTCCTCTTGAGAAAGAAACGATTTCATTTTTTTTAAAATGAAGAGTAAGTAAGAATTGGTGGGTGGGTGGATTTGATCATCTCCATTACTGATGTGCAAGACAGAAGATAAACTAAAGGTGTCGGTAAGTGGCGGGTTTAGGTTATTAATTGGCGGAGAACGGGCGACTGAGAGGGCAATGTCACAGCCGTGAAGTAGATCTAGAATGGAAGAAGAGATCGAAAGTGGGCTATCCCTTCATCTGTTTTTGAGTGGCTGTGATTATGAGGGAGATGAAGCGGGAATCGGTGGTTGTTCGCGGTGGCTTGGTTGAAGTGTTGTAGATGAAGAGGAGAGAAGAAGATGGATGATGGGAGATGGCGGTGCTGATTGACATTGAGAGAGAGAGAGAGAGAGAAAAAAAAAAAAAAAAGAGAGAGACCAGTTGCAACGGTAGATGCGTGGTATTGGAGACTGCACTTTGGCTGATGAACAGATCTTTCTGTCCCTTTTGTCTTTCCCTTTTCTTTTATTTTTAATATCATATGGAGAAGAAAAATTGAAAGGGGACAATAAGTTTCCGGTAACTTCTTTTGAAAAAAAATTAAGGAAAGACAGATGACATGTTCCGATGAACTCGGTCCACGGGTGAGCCCGTGGATCGAGTCCACCTAAGAATTTCCCCTTTATGACCACGGTCAGTGGGCAATGAGTACATTTCCATATTTTCCATTTCCATCTTCTTGCGGGGCAAAGTGTTCTTGCAAATGTGAAAGGGAGAATGAATAGCCAATTAGCCATAGCTACTGTCAAATTAACCTATCAATATAGTTCTATTTGTTCCTTAAAAATATATATATATTTATAAGGGTCCCACTTTGAGTTAAACTTTCAAATAACAATTCAACGGAGGAAACTACTAGCATTAGAAAACTAATGATATTCCATCAACCATGTTGAATTGTTGTTAAAATAAACTATGAATATATTTTGAATTTGAAATTTTTAAAAATAAATTTTTTATAAATAAAAAAATAGAATCGAATTACATTGAATTTTATACGACAGACCAAGTACTACTAATTCATGTTCCCTCATTTGTAAAATTAAGTTCATATTTAAGAGGTATGAACTATTAATTGCATATTTTTTATGTAATTGTGCATGTGTAGAATTGACGCTTGAGATCCATTATAAGAAGGCTCGAATTAATGAAAAATATAGTATGAAATTATGACAAATGTGTATAAATAAAAGGATTAAGTCTGTGTAAATATTTTAAACTTTAACGTATCTAACAATTGAATATTTGAATACCTTATTTTAGCACCGTTCAATTTAAATAAAAATTATTAATTTAAATAGAAAACACATGAAAGGTTGCAAATGTCTTTCTATACCCATCAGATATATTGGTAATTCTATTTTGCCTATTGCTCTTGGAATCTTTAGTAATAATCCCTCCAAAAGTCATGATTCTTTTTAATTATATCTTCTTTATACAAAACGTGCAGTTTTGCCCTTCAAATATGTCAACTAGTTTCATTGTTGCCATTTTATTAAAATGTTTGGGGTAGACTTAACCATTGACCATCCAAATAAGTGAAGAGCGAGAGCAGAGATGTCAACTGCCTTTTTGATTCCCATGGGTGCCATCGCCATTGGAGAGAGAGAGAGAGACAAGCGAGAGATCAATGGAGAGGAAAGGGCAAGAAGCAAATTCAGGGAGAGTGAGAGAACCGAATATATATATATATATATATATATATATATAGACAGAGAGAGAGAGAACTTCAGAAAATTGGTCTTCGTTGCTCTCAGTGACACACAGAAGGTGCTTTTGTAAATTTACTCCTAAAATGTTGAAAATGGTTGGCAATGGTCAATACTTTTTTAAGCTGACACATGAGCCCGTGTGTATTCTATTTAAATTAAGGGTTTGTTTGGCTCAGAGATTTTACTGTGTAAGGAAAACACTTTTCCAAGAAATAATTTTTTTTATTTGTAGTGGAGGAAAACATTAAATAAAATAAAATGAATAAAATTAGTGAGAAAAAATTTAATAGAAAGTATTGAAAATTCTTTTCCACATAAAAGTGTAAAAAAAATAAAACATTAAGGAATAGCTATTTGGAAAAAATGTAATTTAAAAATTAATATTAACTTTTAATTAGAACTGTTTTTCGAACCGAATATTTGCAACAAAGTTTGTTTGTATTCGATTATTATTCGTTTGTTTAGTTTTTGAGTTGAGATCAAACACTAAAAATAATTTATTTTATTAATTAAACAAAAACAAACTTGTTCAAGAATAAATTCTAGCATTTACGAATACATATATAAATTTATTATTATATATCATAATATTTATTTTAAATATTTTTTAAAATTTTATATTAAAATTTATTTTCTTACTTTATTATTTACTATTTAATATTTATTATTTTATTTAAACAACTTGAATTTAAATACTATTTGAGTTATTTGAAAAACTCACAAAAATTAATGAATTTAATATTAACAAACTTTGAACTTTCTGAATAAATAAACAAATGTGTTCAAATAAAATTTCAAGTTTGAAACATTAATCGAAAGAAGTGGAGCAGTGTTTGAGTATTATATAAACTGAATTAAAAACTTAGATAATTGGTTCATTTTTGTTCGAATAGAGCCCTATTTTTAATTCTTGAACGTCATAGTGAACCATATAACACGCAGATCTTTTTTTTTTCTAAGTATTTTATTTTTCTTTTTCTTTTTCTCACTAAAATTCTTAAACCAAATAAACTCTAATAGTTTTCATCTAAAATGGGTCCTCAATTGTTAGGGTGCTATATTAAGATACTCAATTGTCAGGCACCTTATAGTTTGAGATAATTTTATAGATTTAAGGTAAATAAGATTACAAGAACCGGAACCGTTCGTTTTAGGAGTTATGAAGGTAATTATTGTGAGAATATAACAAAAGTAGCTGGAAAATAATCCAAACAGAAAATTGAAGCTCAAAACTGGTATGACTAGGACTTGCCTAGGCTTGCACGTTAGAGAACTTGTGAGATGATTCTAACAGGATTCCATTGAAGTTAATTGCACTATGTAGTCCTCAAAAGTCAATCCAGAAGGGACAGATTGACGGCTTTGCTCCATCTTCCTATATCATCAAACTGAACTATGCTCAACAAGTTCCACATCAAATATACAACTAGTCCAAAGAGAAAACTTGGATATAGGGGAAGATCTTCTTACTCTTAACACATGAATCACGACTATCCATCTGTAATATAGAAATTATAAAGATACAAATAAGGGCAATATGTTATTTGTCAAGGGAGAAAAAAGAAATGCATTTGTATGCGTCATTTGACCCCAACGAGAGACTTCTCAAAATCAAAAAGGTTTAGCCAAAACACAACGTGGAATGTAACTGGAATCCACTAATGTTTTATCTAATGCCTGGGGGAAGCCTTTGGTCTGGATGTGTTTGGTAGAATACCTCACATTAGAGGTGTTCATTATTTGGTACAATTCGAAAAATCGAATCGAATCGAATCGAAATATGCATTTCGGTTCGGTTTTTCAGATTTTTAGTTCGGTTTGGTTCGATTTTTCGGATTATAATGAAATTCGGTTCGGTTTTCAGTTTTTGTTCTCAAACCGAAAACCGAACTGAAAAATTGAATTTTTAAAAAAATTGTATATAAATGCATTCTGATAATGCGTTCTTTAATAAAAATTAATGTTTTAAAATAAAATTACCTCAAGAACGCATTATCGAAATGCGTTCTTTTTTTTCCTTCAATTTTGATTTCTAACCGAACGGAACCGAATTATTTCAGTTCTGTAAAAAATTTGATTCGGTTCAATTTTGTAAAATTTCAAAAAAATCGAACCAAAAATCGAATTATCTCACTAAAATCGAACCAAAAAACCAAATAAACACCCCTACCTCACATTATGAATTTTGTCAGTGCCAGGTTTAGTCAAATTGAATGGAGACTGGAGTCGAATATCATAATATGAAGACAGAGGCTTTCCATTCTGTGTTCTTCGGGGAACCTCCAATTCTTCCACAGGTATTTTGGAACTTCTTGACGTTATACGCTCGTCAGAAGAAAGGATAAAAGATACGATATAACTTGCTATTATAATTCTATTTAGACTAGCTAAAAAACCCGTGCTATGCACGGAGAAATAATTTGTAATAAAAATTTATTACATAAATTATTTTAATAATAAATAATTAAATATAAAATAAATAATTAAAATGTCAAATATTCATAAGATGTATACATATAATCAAGCAAATTAAACCTAATAAGATGTTGAAGTACTTATTCAATAACTCTTCTAATGTCTTAATAAAGAGATCACCATCTGCAAAATTAGTAAATTTTTTTCATTTGTTATATATTTAAGAAATTATAAGGACAAATTACTTAGCATCTTAATTTAATACAACATTACCTAATTGAATGTACCAAGAAATTTTGCACATTTTTTAAGGTGTAAGTACTCTTTACACCAATTTACTTTAAGGACAAAAGTTACTAAGAGCGAAAAATTTTTATCTTCCTTAAATATAGGTGCACGCATTACAAATGTAAATGCAGAGCCTATGCAGGAATTTACATGGTCTTCTATTAATTTGTGTCCATTTTTCTAAATGCCATGTAAATGAAAACCTCTCAATGATACATATGTTGTGTAGAATTTATAATTAAATATTATAATTAATAAATTATATATTGAGAGATATATGCACATCTACATAGATAAATAACTCGTTGGACAACAAAAAACAAACTCCCATGTTTGTCTTTTAGAAAGGTATGCATACTTCTAGTAAAATCTTTCAGTTGAACAAAAAATCGATATCTTCAAATTTTTTAAAAGGAGTACAATCAGTAAAAGGTAATAAAATAACTTATTTATATAGTAGTAGTTAGTTACCTTGATATTGTTTCAACTGTATCGTTACATTCAATACACACTTGCTCTCCATTGCATTTAGTACACACTTGCTCTCCATAAACACACTCTGTAACATTACCACAATTGTTGCAGGACCCATACCACAAATTTTTAATATCTATGTTATTTATATAAGCAACTATGCAAAAGTACTTTTCTTGAAAAAAAAATAATAACATTTAAAAGTCATATTTAATTATCTTGTTCATTTGCAACAGTTTATTACATGTGAGAATGCTCGATAATCTGATATCCGTATTCTTTTAGCACTCGAGATCAACAACAATTATGTAGTAAAAAAATAAGCTCTCTTCATCCAAGTTGCAAGTGTCTTTGCACAACAATTTTTATCATACCTAAATACAAAAAAGTATACGTAAAAGAAAAAAGTAAAGTATAATGAGTGAATCTATACATATATACAACTTACCATAGTCTAATGATGTTAGCAAATTCTAAATTTGGGTTGATATATAACCTGCTTGATCTATTTGTGCAAAGATGACCATGTATGCAAAAGCTGGTATAACATGAATATTTTTTTCAAGATAATAATCAAATTAAATTAAATAACATACATTGATAATTTTTCATTATGATCCCATATGCCAATAGAATTGTGTTTTCATTTACTATAACTGATAGTTGCTCCCCCTCATTACAGGCAAATTCTCCCCATAGAGTTAGTCTAATAACTGTCATGCTGTTTTAATATGTAAATGAATTTTAATAAATTTATAGATATTGAAATACATTAATAAAAATTTTACATTAATAAAAATACTTTTACTCTCTTTCCTTCTCCAAAATACTTTTGCACGGGATATACATTACTTTTTTTAAAAAAAATAAGTATATAATGATAATAGACTTTTAAAAAGAAAAATTTGTTCTAAATATTATTAAAAAAATATATTTAATAGCACAACTATGAGTAATTTTTACTCTCTCTCCTGCTCCAAAATACTTTTATACGGAATATACATTAATTCTTAAAAAAATAAGTGTATAATGAGAATAGATTTTTAAAAAGAGAAATTTATTAAAAATATCACTAAAAAATATATTTAATAGCACGACCATGAGTATGTCTTTTTTTTAGTGACAGAGTCAATTTTTCTTTTAAAAAAAGTACCATAAAAAATTAATACGTGTTATTATATAAATAGTTATTATAGGTATTACAAAAAATATGAAACAAATTTATGTATTTAATTAAAAAACTATGTACTAATGATTAATTATAAGTAATTAAGATAAAAAGAAAGAAATAAAAAAATAAATTGTAAGTTATACTTTTTTCTATATATTTAAAGTAAATTAACTTTACGACATGATCTTTTAATTATTCTGTCGTATTCACTTCCTACCCCCTTATGTATAAGAGAAAAAGAGAATTATTTATCATTTAATTATTTATTTTGACTCTTTAAAAAAATAAAACATATTTGTAATAAAATCATTGTGAAAATTAAAATTCTTCTTTCCTTACTTGTCTCCCTCAAATCTTAAAAGTTAAATAACATAAAAATTAAAAAAATTAGTATTTTATAATTAAAAACCTCAAAGAAATATTTTCAAAATGAAAATATTCTCAGTCATTGTTCAACTTTTTTTCAAAAGAATCGTGTTATTGATCCATCACAAAAAAAAACTATAGTGTTAATATACTTTACAAAATCATTTCTTTCTTTTATATTCACTTGGTAAAAAGACAAAAATAAAAAAAAAATGCATATCGATTATTACATTTCATGTCTAATGTACTGCAAAGTTATGCATATTATGGTGTGGAATGTTTTAATAGCAAATTAGACACTTTTATCCTTAAAACTTAGCGAATGAATAATCAAATTAGATAGTAATAGATATTGATCAAATTGGCGTAATATATACTAAGAACTAAAAAGCTAAATAATTCTAAAGTTTTCCCTTCAAACAAACGGAACAAAAAAAAACTTGAATCTTTAAAATCTATTAAATAAAATAAAAATTCAATAATTTTTTTTAAAATAACTAAAAATATAAAATATATTATATCATTCAATCAAAATAAAAAAAAAATACATAAAAGATGTAAAAGGAGAAAGCATTAATGATCTTAAAAATAAAATCAAAAAGTAAAAGAAGCTAAAAAAATGGGAACAAATGAATAACTACATATGAAAGTTATGTACAACTTGAAAACTTGTTGATAATTAAAAAATTCAAAACGTTTTAAAATCTATATATATTATTCCTAAAAGGAATTACATGAACTCATATTGAAGAAGAAAAAATAAATTAAAAATAAAAAAAAAGTTGCATACCTTTCGTTTTACAGGATTTAACTAAAGAAGCCTCTAATACATATTTTAAAATTTAAAAATAATAAAGCTAAAATACTAATTTGAATGAAAAATTAAAATATCCTAAATGTGCCTTATGCTTATAACATGTATAACATTCATACATTTTTCTCCGTTTTAAAGGAAGAAGCATGGGATAGTCTTTTCTATTTTGGCTCTCTATCCCAAAAGGTTCTCAACCAAAAAACTCTTCTCTAAAAATAAATAAATTCATAAATATCTCACTTGTACACAAAGAAGTTCTTAATAAATTAAAGAAAATAAAATATTTTTTAAAAAAATTAATTCATAAAATTTTTTGAACAATGAGAGATACATTGAGCATTGATAAGCTTCTCAAAAAAGTATATTATTTCTTCAAGAACAGAAATAGAAAATCAAATCTATAATACTATTTATTAAATTTAGACGTCAAACATTAAAGTAAAAGAGAAAAATGAAGAGAATAAAGCAACATACATTAAAAAAAATTAAAATATTATTTTTTAATTTGAAAAAAGAAGACTTTAATTAGAGAAAAATAAGAGGGTCGACAATAAAAAACCTTATGAGGAAAAGTTTGTGAAGAAAGAAAAAGTTTATGGAGAAAGTGACAATAGATGAAGTTATGTGTAGATAGTGAAAAGTTATTAAAATTTTGATTTAAATTAAAAAATAAATTTCAAATTACAATATTAGTGGAAGAGTTTGTATAGTATTAGAGTTGGAAGTAGACTTTGGTTTTTTTTTAGTGGTAGATGAGTTTGTATAGTATTAGAGTTTGAATTGGAGTTAAAAGGTAGAGAAAATATTTTAATTAGAAATTGGAAAACTCTATAAAATAGAATCAAGGCCTTAGAAGATTTAGGAGAAGAGAGAGAGTAAAAGTGTTTTGGTAATCTATATCTATATATATATATATATTACCAAAACACTTTTACTCTCTCTCCTCCTCTAAATCTTCCAAGGCCTTGATCTTATTTTCTAGAGTTTTTCAATTTTTAATTAAAATAATTTTCCCTCCTTTTAACTCCAATTCAAACTCTAATACTATACAAACTCTTCTACAACTAAAAAAATCAAAGCCCACTTCCAACTCTAATACTATACAAATTCTTCTACTACTATTGTATTTTAAAATGTATTTTTTAATTTTAATCAAATTCTTAATAACTTTTCACTATCTCCACATAACTTCATCTACTACCACTTTCTCCACAAACTTTTTCTTTTTTCACAAATTTTTTCTCATAAGATTTTTTATTGTCGATCTTCTTAGTTTTCTCTGATTAAAGTCTTCTTTTTTCAAATTAAAAAATAATATTTTAAATTTCATTTTTGATACATGTTGTTTTATTATCTTCATTTTTCTCTTTCACTTTAATGTTTGACCTCTAAATTTAATAAATAGTATTATAAATTTAATTTTCTATTTCTATTCTTGAAGAAATAATTTATTTTCTTGAGAAGCTTATCAATACTCAATGTATCTCTTATTGTTTAAAAGATTTTATGAATTAATTTTTTTAGAAAATATTTTATTTTCTTTAATTTATTAAGAACTTCTTTGTGTACAAGTGAGATGTTTAAGAATTTATTTATTTTTAGAGAAAAGTTTTTTTTTTTTGGTTGAGGACCTTTTGGGATAGATGCCAAAATAGAAAGACTATCCCATACTTCTTCTTTTAAAATGGAGAAAAATGTATGAGTGTTATACACGTTATAAGCATAAAGCACATTTATGATATTTTAATTTTTTATTCAAATAAGTATTTTAGCTTTATTATTTTTAAATTTTGAAATACGTTTTAGAGGCTTATTTGGTTAAATCATGTAATGCAAAAGGTGTGCAATTTTTTGTTTTATTTTTAATTTATTTTTTCTTCTTCAATATAAGTTCGTGTAATTCCTTTTAGGAATAATATATATATTTTTTGAAACTTTTTAATTTTTTTTATTATCAACATGTCTTCAAAGTCTTCAAGTTGTATGTTACTTTTATATGTAGTTATTCATTTGCTCCCTTTTTGTTAGCTTCTTCTACTTTTTAGTTTTATTTTTAGCATCATTAATGTTTTCTTCTTTTACATCTGTCATGCATTTTATTTTTTTGTTTTGATTGAATGATAGAATATATTTTATATTTTTAGTTATTTTAATAGAAATTTATTGAGTTTTTGTTTTATTTAATAGATTTTGAATATTCAAGTTTTTTTTTTGTTTGTTTGAAGGGAAAAGTTTAGGAATATTTAGCTGTTTAGTTCTTAATATATATTACACCAATTTGATCAATATCTATTACTATCTAATTTGATCATTCATTTGCTAAGTTTTAAAGATAAAAGTGTCTAATTTACTATTAAAACATTCCGCACCATAATATGCATAACTTTGCAGTACATTAGACATGAAATGTAATAATCGATAGGTTTTATTTTTTTATTTTTATCTTTTTATCAAGTGAATATAAAAGAAAGAAATAATTTTGCAAAGTATATTAACACTATAGTTTTTTTGTGATGGATCAAGAACACGATTCTTTTGAAAAAAAAAAGTTGAACAATGATTGAGAATATTTTCATTTTAAAAATCTTTCTTTGAGTTTTTAATTATAAAATATTAATTTTTTATTTTTTATGTTATTTATTTTTTAAGAATGGAGGGAGACAAGTAAGGGGAGAAGAATTTAAATTTTCACAATGATTTTATTACAAATATGTTCTATTTTTTTAAAGAGTCAAAATAAATAATTAAATGATAAAGAATTCTTTTTTTCGCTTACACATAACCGGGGTAGGAGGTGAATATGACAAAATAATTGAAAGATCATGTCGTAAATTTAATTTACTTTAAATATATAGAAAAAAATATAACTTACAATGTCTTTTTTCATTTCTTTCTTTTTATCTTAATTACTTATGATTAATCATTAGTACATAAATTTTTAATTAAATACATAAATTTGCTTCATATTTTTTGTAATATTTCTAATAACTATTTATATAATAATACGTGTTAATTTTTCTTTATGATACTTTTTTCAAAAATAAAATTGACTCTGTCACTAAAAAAAGACATACTCATGATCGCGCTATTAAATGTATTTTTTAGTGATATTTTTAACAAATTTCTCTTTTTTAAAATCTATTCTCATTATACACTTATTTTTTTAAGAAGTAATATATATCCCGTGCAAAAGTGTTTTGGAAGACGAGAGAGAGTAAAAATTACTCATAGTCGTGCTATTAAATGTATTTTTTTACTGATATTTAGAACAAATTTCTCTTTTTAAAAATTTATTCTCATTATATATTTATTTTTTAAAAAAGTAACGTATATCCCGTATAAAAGTGTTTTGGAGGAGGAAAGAGAGTAAGGGTATTTTTATTAATGTAAAATTTTTATTAATGTATTTCACAATGTCTTTAAATTTATTAAAATTCATTTACATGTTAAAACAGTATGACAGTTATTAGATTGACTCTATGGAGAGAATTTGCCTGTAATGAGGGGGAGCAACTATCAATTGTAATAAATAAAAACACAGTTCTATTGGCATGTGAGATTATAGTAAAAAATTATCAAGGTATATTACTTAATTTAATTTGATTATTATCTTTAAAAAAATTATTCATATTATACCAATTGTTGCATACAGGGCCATCGCTTTGCACAAATAGATCAAGCAGGTTATATATCAATCCAAATTTGAAATTTGCTAACATCATTAGACGATGGTAAGTTGTATATATGTATGGATTCACTCATTATACTTTACTTTTTCCTTTTACGTATATTTTTTTGCATTTAGGTATGATGAAAATTGTTGTGCAAAGACACTTGCAACTTGGATGAAGAGAGTTTATTTTTCTACTACACAATTGTTATTAATCTCGAATGCTAAAAAAAATACGGATATTAGATTATCAAGTACTATCACATGTAATAAACTGTTGCAAATGAATAAGATAATTAAATATGACTTTTAAATGTTGTTCTTTTTTTTTTTTTTCAGGAAATGTACTTTCAAATAATTGCTTATATAAATAACATAAATATTAAAAATTTGTGGTATGAGTCCTGCAACAATTGTGGTAATGTAACAGAGTGTGTTTAGAGAGAGCAAGTGTGTACTGAATGCAACGATACAGTTGAAACAATATCAAGGTAACTAACTACTACTATATAGATAATTTATTTTGTTACTTTTTACTGATTGTGCTCCTTTTAAAAAATTTGAAGATATCGATTTTTCGTTCAATTAAAATATTTTATTGGAGGGATGCATACCTTTCTAAAAGACAAACATGAAGAGTTTATTTTTTGTTTTCCAGTGAGTTATTTACAAGATCTACAATCAAAAGTATTTATCTATGTAGATGTGTATATATCTCTCAATATATAATTTATCAATTATAATATTTAATTATAAATTCTACACAACATATGTATCATTGAGAGATTTTCATTTACATGGCATTCATAAAAATTGACACAAGACCATATAAATTCCTGCATAGGTTCTGTATTGATATTTGTAATGCGTGCACTTATATTCAAAGAAATAAAAGTCTTTCACTCTTAGTAACTTTTGTCCTTAAAGTAAATTAGTGTGAATAGTATTTACACCTTACAAAATGTGTAAACTTTCTTTGTACATTCAATTAGGCAATATTGTATTAAATTAAGATGCTAAGTAATTTACTATGCTTATAATTTCTTAAATATATAACAAATGATATTTGTAATGCGTGCACTTATATTCAAAGAAATAAAAGTCTTTCACTCTTAGTAACTTTTGTCCTTAAAGTAAATTGGTGTGAATAGTATTTACACCTTACAAAATGTGTAAACTTTCTTTGTACATTCAATTAGGCAATATTGTATTAAATTAAGATGCTAAGTAATTTACTATGCTTATAATTTCTTAAATATATAACAAATGAAAAATTTTTTTACAGATGGTAATCTCTTTATTAAAACATTAGAAGAGTTACTGAACAAGTACTTCAACATCTTATCAGGTTTAATTTGCTTGATTATATGTATACATCTTATGAATATTCAACATTTTAATTATTTATTTTATATTTTATTATTTATTATTAAAATAATTTGTGTAATAAATTTTTATTACAAATTATTTGTCCGTGCATAGCACGGGTTTTTTGGCTAGTATATATATATATAGATTATATTTATTTTAATTAAACACATAATTAAATTATACTTTTTCTCTCATAATACTTTTACAGGATTCAAGATAAATTTTTTTAACTAAATATAATCTAAATACAAATACACCCTATATACTCGTTATTTATTTTTTTAAAAAATAAATAAAATTAAATTATTTATAAAAAATGAGACACAAATTAAAAAAAAATATTTTTTATTTAAATTAGAATCAAAGCATACCCATTATGAAATTTGAAAAGACTTCTATAGAAAGGAAGGTTGAAATTTTTTAAATGAATCTTAAAAAGCGGGCGGCAGGTACTTCCTACCCAATGGTACAGCTTGGGCTGACAAGGCAAGTTTGTACTTGTTTTGACACAAGCAAAAACAAAATATGAGTTTGTAACTTATATAAAAATTTCGCTAATTTGAATATTAAACTATCTCGTACATCAGGACTTTTGGTAATAACTGAAGAGTTGAATGTCTATCTTTTAATTTAGAAAGAAGTATTTGACAATGGCTTCTGATTTGCTGATTTCTTCGTCCAGAGAAATAATTGGGGTTGAAAATCCTAATAATCACTTTAAATTGCACTGTGATACAAAGTAAGGGATAGCTAAGAACATGTCTCTTTTATGTTATATTTGGATAGCATTTGATCAGATTAAACATACAAATAGATTTTATTTTTTTTCATTAAAAATTTATAACAAAAATTCTTTTAATCAAATACAATTTAAATACACCTTTATTGATTCAGTAAATTCTTTACTAAGCTTTTGTAATTTTTTTAGAAAAACATTTAGCACGGAGGCACGCCAAACTGTTGGAGGTGCCAATCACTTGTGTCACTCACGAAAGAGAGCCGCCCATGCCTTTTTTGTTTTCTCTTTTTTTTCTGTTTTTTATTTTTTTAAAAATAATTTATTGCTTAATAGATATTATCTTATTAATTTTAAAAAAAAATTAGTTATTATTTTTAAATTTTTAATTTTTTAAATTTTATAATAGGATTTAGAATCATAATTCAATTACAATCATTTCAAATTAATTAAAATTTTAATTAAAATTAATCACAATTTTTATCCATCTTAATTTATATAAAAAGAACTAAATGTATTATATTTTGAAATGAAAAAATAAAAAAAGGAAGAAAAGAAAGTTTTAGGACATAATACATGACATGCTGTCAACCTCCCATTTTGATATTTGGAACCCTCAATTCTTCATTTTCAACCTTTACTTTCTCTTTTTTACTTTTTCTCAAAACAAATTTTTATGAAGATTTAACCTCTCTAGGGCCAAGATTGAAGGATTAGCAATGAATCAAATTCAAAAATTCAATAAAACTCCTCAAAAATAATTATTTTGTCTTTTCGAAAACACCACATAAACCCGAGAGCCCTCACGCGGGCCGTGTCTAAGCCCTCGTGATAACCTCTAGGCTATCCCAAGGGCCCAGACATAGAGTCATAGACCCCCAGAGGGCTCTCGCGGGTCCTAAGATAGAGCCGGGCCACAGACAGCCCGCTCGGGCCGAAATTTTAAGTCTGACGGGGGCCCTGGAGTTTTCCTTGAACGGCTGCTAAAGGGTGGCTAGTAGCACCCGGACAACTCTACAACCTTTCGAAATGTGCTCGATTTTGGCGAAATTTTTAACAAAAATAATGAAATAAGCAAGGGTAGAAGAAGATTCTAATATTATTTTACATAAATACGAAGCCAGATTTTTAAAATCTTCGAAATTTAAGAATAAGTTTGAGAAAGAAATTAATTTATGTTTATAAAATTAAGAGATTATAAATATAAAAAATAATTATATTTATGAATGTCTTTTCTCATTGGAATCAATCTATCGCTTATGTTCATGCACGTGCATAATATGTTTATGTACATATTACGAAATTAACATAAAAATCACATGTTTGTAATATTTTTTTCTTGTTCACATTACATAATAGGAAGATGAGTTTATTCTTCATTCTCATGATTGAATAATACTCCAATAAACATATGGTGACATAAGTGTCGAAAATCAATTACTTTACTGCATCTAGCGTAAGATTATCTAAATTTTTTAAAATATATTCTTTTGTAAAAAAATAATTTTTTAATTTTTTTATTTCATATAAAAATAAATATTCAATTCAAAATATTTCTCACAAACATTTAGACTTTGTTTTTCTGAGGCCAAAACAAGGAGGTCCCTCATTTAAATCGCTTGTGTAGACAGAATCAACTGGCGCAGGATAATCCTCCAACAACAAATGAAGCGAACAGCGCTACGGGTGTGAGGGAGACAGCAGGAGAGAAACGTGCTTCGATACGGGCCTCTCGGAAGAGGAGAAAGTTGTGGAATCTTGCGATCCACAAGCAGTCAGATTCTTGTAATATTTTTTATAAAACTTTTAATTATATTATTTATTTTTTAAATTTTATTTTTAAAAAAATTAAAAATAATTTATTTAACTTAAAATATATAAATAAAATTCCTATTACTAACGCTGTTCCGAATGATTCGAGTTCGATATCTGACTTTTCCATTGTTGGGGAAGTGGCCCACATGGGGCAATGATTGGACTCAGCTCCCTCTCCCTCTCCCTCTCCCTCCTCGTAAGTCGTAACATCTTCTAAAAAAAGACTCAACAATCGACACATTCTGCTTCTGAGCGCTCCTCTAGCACCACTTCCCACAAACACTCACGATCTACTGTCGCGTTCCCACTACAGTCATTCTGAGGTATTTATTTATTTTAAGAGATGTTCAATCCAGCATTCACCATCTATGTTTATTATTCAAATCTTTAATAATACAAAAAAAAATATTAATTAACTTTTTAACACTATGAAAAAACCAAAAGCTCTAAGGATAGATTATTCCCTCCATGAATTAATAAAGTCTCATAATCACCGATTAACGTGCTTTTCTCTTATATCTTTCTTTATTTATAGTTCGATATTCTAGTGTCCTATGCATAAAAGAGCCACACTAATCCATTCCAAACTTGATGGTTTAATTCTACTGCGATGACAATACTATAGGGAAGGTTATGTAAAAAAATAACTTGACGTAAGAATAATAAAAAATTTAACACCTCTCATTTTTATTACTTTTTTCAATATAAAAATGAAAAAAATTAAAAATCAAAAAATTATCTTATTCAAAATCTTAATTATGACATTCCTTTTCGTGCACTTTATACTCGGAACTCATCTCTTATAGAAATAAACACTTATTCACATCTTGCTGGAGAGAGAAAAGAATCCATTTTTTGAGGGTATTATCGAGAACAGATCCACTGGAGGAGGGGGCTGTAGCTTGGAAGATTAAAGCACGCGGCTACGAACCATGATGTCAGGGGTTCAAATCTTTCCTCGGCCACAATCGACTCAAAGGGCAAGCATCTTTCCTTCCGGTAGAATGATAGAGATATCCCACCAAAAGTCATGAAACTTGGTTGTGGATCTTTGGAATGATTTTCTTTATTTATTTATTGTAAATGATGAAATTATTGCATATAATATGTCATGTACCTATCAGCGTAATTTTTTATTTTACACTCCGTAGATCTTCCTCACTAAGCTTGGATAGAATAGTAGAGAAAGTACAAATATTACTAGCATAATAAAAAAGTCTTTCTCGTTATTAATATCTTGAGATTATTAATTATAGTATAATTAATTTTTACTTATTAAAATCTTTCTCATTTTAAATTTTAAAATTCTCTCAACTTTTTTTCTCTCAACAAACTTCTTAAAAAAATTTTAACTTATTCATAAATCTAAAATAAAAAAAAACAAAAATATTTTAAAAAAGGATACAAAAAATTAAAAAAAAAGAATACAAAGAAACCCCTAGCAAAAACAAAAAAGGAAAAAAAATAAATCAAGGGAAACCAGCGGTTCCCGAAGAAAGAGGAAAAAAAAGGCCGAACCGCGGGCCTTAACAGCACTGTTCAATGCCATTTGGAACGGCTCCCGAGGACACTCGCGGCCTGTTTGGGGTAGCCCCGTGTAAAATCTAGCTAACTAAAATGTGAAACTAACTCAACCAAAAGCTGAGTTCAGCTGAATTGATGAACAAAATTAAACAGAAGAGAGAATAAGGCGAATTTGGGATCAGAATGTGTTTAGATTGAAGGAAAATAGAAAGAAATGCAGAGCTCGGAATGAGCTTCTGAGTTACAATTTCTTGAGCAAAAAGACATCTATCAAAAGCTATAAACTAAGCTTATATACTAAGTTTCTAAAGCAATCAAAACCATCCTCTCCTTCCACGCAAGGCTGTAATGACCTCACTCCCAAATCCACGCCTGGAATTGTATTTCTGCATTTGAGGTTGAAGAAGACGAACTGTGCAACGGTCTGCTCTTTCTTCAAATCTCCTCCGCACACGTGTCTGGCAGAAAACCCTCTCTCCTGGCCAAGAACGCATTCCCGTTAATCTGACTCCTTCTGAGCCTCACCCAAACGACGCCGTGCTACTTATTCCTCCCATTAACTAACTTAACTGCTTTCCCTATTTCTCCTTCCCGATTTCTTCCTATTTCTTGGGACATAACAGTCCCCCCTCCTTAACAACAGCCTTGTCCTCAAGGCTTAAATTTAGGAAATTGATTCTTTATGAAATCCGCATCCTCCCAAGAAGCTTCTTCATCTGGTAAATTAGACCATCTGATCAACCACTGCACCACAGCCATGTTTCTCCTCTTGATCAGTCTCCTTCCCAGCAGGGCAATTGGCTCTAGCTTAGGCTGTCCATCATTTCCTACTAAAGGAAGTTCCTGGAACACCACAGCTCGATTTCCAATCTTTTTCTTCAACAGACTAACATGAAACACAGGATGGATTCTAGAGTGGGGTGGTAGCTTTAGCCTGTAGGCTACTGCCCCTACCCTCTCCATCACCTCATATGGCCCATAAAACTTGGATGACAGTTTGAGGTTTTTCCTCACTGCAACTGAAGTTTGTTTGAAGGGCTGTAACTTCAGATATACCCAATCTCCTACCTCCAAGGTCCTCTCAGTCCTTTGTTTATCAGCATAATGCTTCATCCTGTGCTGAGCTTTCTGTAGATTATGCTTCAGTACAGCTTCAGTCACCCTCCTGTCAGCTAGATAAGAAGCCACAGCAGCATTGTTTCCAGAAGCATAAGGCCCCAAACCTAGAACTGGAGGCTCGTATCCATACAATGCCTCAAAGGGAGTCATTTTTGTGGACGTATGGAATGTGGTATTATACCACCATTCAGCCAATGGTAACCATTCTGCCCACTTGTGTGGTCTGGCACTAGTGAAACATCTCAAGTACATCTCCAGTGTTTGGTTCAACCTCTCTGTGAGACCATCCGTTTGAGGGTGATATGCCGTGGACAATTCCAATTTAGTTCCTCCAGCCTTGAACAACTCCTGCCAGAAATGGCTGGTAAAGACCTTGTCTCTATCAGTCACTATGCATTCTGGTAGTCCATGGAGTTTATACACATGCTCCAAGAACAATTTTGCCACTTTCTGGGCAGTAGAAGGGTGTGCAAGAGCAATGAAATGTCCAACCCTTGTCAGCCTATCCACCACCACTAGTATAGTGTTCTTCCCTCCTGATTTTGGCAGCCTTTCCACAAAATCCATAGAAATATGACTCCAGGCAGTCTCAGGGATAGCAAGGGGCTGCAGCAGTCCAGGGTAGTGCACCCTTTCATCTTTATTTCTCTGACATACATCACATTCAGCTATAAGTTTCTGGATCTCTTCTCTCATATGTGGCCAATAGAAATACTGCTTGGCCCTTTGATAGCAGGCCTGTACGCCTGAGTGTCCACCTTAAGAGGAAGAATGTAGGGCTTCTATAAGTTTTCCTTTAATCTCTTTTCCAGAGCCAACATATATTTTCCCTTTCCATTTTAAAATGCCATCCTGGTACTTCCATTCACTTCCCTGACTCCCTCCCATCAAGCTATCTGTAATACACTTCTGAGCCAACTCATCCTCCTCATAACTGTCAATTACCTCCTTAATCCACACTGGTATAGCCACTGAGGCCACTGACAATTCTTCTTTCCTGGATAGTGCATCTGCCACCTTGTTTTCACTGCCTCTTTTATAGTGTCTCTCGTAGCTTAGCCCCATCAATTTTGATATCCATTTCTGTTGAGCCACTGTAGTGATTCTCTGCTCCAATAAGTACTTTAGGCTTTGATGATCTGTTCTGATAATAAAACGTCCACCTTCTAGATAATGCCTCCACTTACTAACTGCAGTGGCCAAAGCTAGCAATTCTTTCTCATATACTGACAAGATTCTGTGTCTTATTCCTAGTGGTTTGCTTAAGTAAGCAATGGGCCTTTGATTTTGCATCAGAACTGCTCCAATTCCTACCTCACTTGCATCTGTTTCTAACACAAAAGGCTGAGAAAAGTCTGGCATTGCCAGCACTGGGGTGTGACTCATAGCCTTCTTCAAGGTCTCAAAGGCTTGTTCAGTTTCTTCAGTCCATCTGAATTCTCCCTTGTTTAGCATCTGGCACAGGGGTTTGCTGATGCTTCCATATCCCTTAACAAACTTCCTGTAGTAACCTGTCAATCCCAGGAATCCCCTTAGCTGTTTGACTGTTTGTGGTTTAGGCCAGTTGAGCATATCTGCCACTTTCTTTGGGTCTGCCTCTACCCCTGCCCTGCTAATGATATGACCCAGATATTCTACTCTTAGGTGTGCAAAGTTGCATTTAGACATTTTAGCAAAAAGCTGATGGCTCTTAGGGCTGTAGACTAGAATATCATCAAAGAATACCAGTACAAACTTTCTAAGGAATTCAGCAAAGACTTTGTTCATCAAGGATTGAAATGTGGCAGGGCCATTGGTTAACCCAAAGGGCATAACCAGAAATTCATAAAGTCCCAAATGAGTCCTGAAGGCTGTTTTTGGAATATCAGTTTCTGCCACCCTGATTTGGAAATATCCTGATCTGAGGTCAATCTTCGAAAAGTACTTGGCTCCATTTAGCTCATCCATGAGCTCATCAATGATTGGAATTGGGAATTTATCTTTCACAGTAAGGATGTTCAATTGTCTGTAATCCACACAAAACCTCTAGCTACCATCCTTCTTTTTAACCAGTAGCACTGGTGAGGCAAAAGGGCTATTACTTGGCCGAATAATCCCATCCTCCAACATCTCATTTACCATCCTCTCAATCTCAGATTTCTGAAAATAAGGATATCTATAGGGCCTAATCTTGAAAGGTTGTGATCCTTCTATCAGATGTATATGATGTTCATGCTCCCTCAAAGGTGGTAATCCTTGGGGCTTCTCAAAGATTTCAGAATATTCTTGTAACAGTGGTTGAACCTCCTTAGGAACCTTGTCTTCTTCCTCCTTTCCTTCCTCCTCTATTGTTTCCATGTTCATCAAATGGCCTACCAAAACTGGCTCTCCACTGACCATCATTTTCTGCAATGTCTGAGCAGTCATCGAATGTAGTTTAATTTCCTCCCTTCCCCCTTGTAATCTCACCTCTTCTCCATCCTTGGTGAAAGATAGCTGAAGAGATTGGAAGTCAAAAACTATGGGACTTAGTGGCTTCAACCAGTCTGTCCCTAGAATCAGATCACTACTACTCAATTTGAGGATTCTCACATTATGTACAAATTCTTTTTCCCCCATTCTCCATGTAAGCCCTTTACAGAGACTCTTACTGACCATTGCAGTTCCATCAGCTATAGTTATGAGCACTGGTGTAGTAGGAACCTTCCTTAGGTTTAATTCCTCCACCAACTGGCCATCTATGAAACTGCAGCTACTCCCAGTATCTATAAGGATTGAAATCATCCTATTCTTAATTCTCCCTTTGATCCTGATAGTTCCATTTCCCACATTCCCAGTCATGGCATTTATGGACAGTTCCACCCCCTCTTCTGGAGCTTCCTCCAGATCCTTTCCCTGAGATTCTGAGAACAATTCCTTATACAGCAGAAACTCTTCCCCCTCTCCTGACTCCAATTCCTCCACCACCACCATATTTAACTGCTTCTTAGGGCATATGTGGTCAGGGCTATACTTCTCCCCACACTTAAAACACAATCCCTTTTCTCTCCTATGTTGGTATTCTGCAGTAGAGATCTTCTTGAAGGCCAATGGCTCTTTCTGGAAAGTCCTGGAAGGGCTGTAAGTGGGTTGTTTGGAGCTGGTTTGGATAGTAGATGCCTTAAAATTTTGACCCCAAGTTCTTGGTTGGTTGAGGTTACCATGGTCTGATCTCTGTGGTCTGGAGAAAACTGATCCATGCAATTGGAGTCTCATGGCTTGCTCAAAGGCATCAATAAGGATGGTTGGCTTGAACATTTTCAACAAGTGCCTCAATTCATCCTTCAATCCCCCAATAAACACTGATACATAATATGCCTCAGTAGCTAGTGGCATTTGAGTCATAACAACTGCCTTTAACTCTTCGAACTTATCAATATAATCCTCCAAAACTCCTTTCTGTTTAATTCTATTAAACTCCTCCATTAAATCTCCCCCATCTGGTTCCCCAAATCTCCTACAGGCTTCCCAAGCCATCTGTTCCCAAGTGCCCATGGGATTGGCTCTCAAGAACCCCTGCAACCAAGTGTATGCCCTGCCTTTAACATGCAATTCCGTGATTCCCAATTTTCTTTCTTCTGCTATCCCATTAAACTCAAAAAACCTTCTGCACTTTCCCCTCCATTCCCTGGGACCCTTCCCATCAAAATAAGGAAATTCAATTTTTGGCATAAAAAATTCAGTTCCCCCTTCTCTCCTATAGCCAGAGCCTTCACTAGTAACCCCAGATCTCATGTTAACAGGACTCCGAGCAAAAGGCAACCCCCTATCCTGCCCACTAGATCCCATCTCAGCCTGTTTCCCTTCTCTAACCTCTAGTTTCTTTTGTATTTCATGCAAAGACATCATAATAGAATCCATATTAACTGTAACAGTAGCCAAGACTTTGGTATTACCTTCAACCCTCTCATTCATGAGCTCGATGTTTCTGTCTATTGATTCCACCCGATGCCCATGCTCCTTAACAGTGAACTCCAGCGACCCGAACCTTTTCATTTGAGCCTCCAAATGGCTCCTCAATATCCCCTTCCATCCTCTGCATGGTCTCCTCCTTCTCCTGATTCCTCGTGGCTGGCATTTCAGTGGCTCCTCTAGGACCTCAACTGCTCTGATACCAAATGTAAAATCCAGCTAACTAAAATGTGAAACTAACTCAACCAAAAGCTGAGTTCAGCTGAATTGATGAACAAAATTAAACAGAAGAGAGAGTAAGGCGAATTTGGGATCAGAATGTGTTTAGATTGAAGGAAAATAGAAGAAATGCAGAGCTCGAAATGAGCTTCTGAGTTACAATTTCTTGAGCAAAAAGACATCTATCAAAAGCTATAAACTAAGCTTATATACTAAGTTTCTAAAGCAATCAGAACCATCCTCTCCTTCCACGCAAGGCTGTAATGACCTCACTCCCAAATCCACGCCTGGAATTGCATTTCTGCATTTGAGGTTGAAGAAGACGAACTGTGCAACGGTCTGCTCTTTCTTCAAATCTCCTCCGCACACGTGTTTGGCAGAAAACCCTCTCTCCTGGCCAAGAACGCATTCCCGTTAATCTGACTCCTTCTGAGCCTCACCCAAACGACGCCGTGCTACTTATTCCTCCCATTAACTAACTTAACTGCTTTCCCTATTTCTCCTTCCCGGTTTCTTCCTATTTCTTGGGACATAACACCCCGGTAAAGCCGGCGGCTTTGATAATAACCGGCCCCAGATTCTGCACTTTCCTTCTTCTTTTTTTCTTCTTCTTCGGAAACCAGAAGTGTTTCCCCTTAATTTTTCCTTTTTTCCTTTTCTTGGGGATTAGAAGTGGTTCCCGATGATTTTCTTTTTTTTTTCAATCATCTTTTTTCTTTTCGTGGGGAACCAGAAAGATTCTTCTTGCATTTTTTTCCTTTTTTTCTTGAAGAATATTTTAGTTCCACTAATATGCAAAATTTATTTTCATATAGTCTAACTGTACAGTGCGATTATTTTTTATTTTCAAAAATCTTTTTTCTTTAAACTATTAAAATTCTCTGAATTCTTTCTCTTTAAATAACATTCTTAACATTTTTAACATATTTATCAATTTAAGGCAAAATTTATAGAAAATTAATTTTTTTAAAAAAAGACAAAGAGAATAAGTTCCCAACCAAAAAAAAAAAAAGACGAAGAAAAAGAAGAGGATCAAAATCATGATCCTTCAGATTTTGCCAAAAAAAAAAACACACAGAAGAAGAAAAAGCCAGTGACCTCCAGATTCCGCGTTTTGTTTTGTTTTTTTGTTTTGTTTTTTGGCAAAATCTGGGGGAACCTGATGGTTCCCTCTACAATTTCATTCTTTTGCTTTTTTTTTGAGTATTTTTTGTTTTTTTGGTTAGAAATTTCTTCTTTTTGTATTTCTTTGTTTTAAGGTTTTAATTTTATTTTAAATTTATAAATAGGTTGATAATTGTTAAGAATACTATTTAAAAAGAAAAAATTGAGAGAATTTTGAAGTTTAGAGAGAAATGATTTTAGTAAATAAAATATAGTCACGCTGCAGTTAGTAAAATATTTATTTCAAAGTGTGGATTTCTTAGAATTTTTTTGGCTTTAGTACTCATAATCATACCCCCAAAATTTTTAATGGACAAAATTACCCCTTGATGTAAATGTTATATTATTAAGCCAAAATCCCACAAAAACCCAGCACTTTTATCTTCTCTAATTTTTTAGAAAATTGTCTCTTATCAAACTTGAAACATCTTATTTAGGGTATATTTAGACAGAGTTCAATTTTGAAATCGAACCCAAAATTTCAAGTGTGAGATCCATATCTTTTCTCACAAACAATTTAATTTTTACGAAACTTAAGACAAAAATCTCAAAACCAGACTCTATCGAATCACACTCTTATACTTTTTTTTTTCTAAATAGGATCTTGAACTTTTTGGATGATGTATCGTATGTGAAATTTGCAAAAGAAATGTGGAGACTATAACTCATATGATTGAGATTGTCCACTGGTCTCAGATATATAGAAAATTTTATTGCAAGGATTTCCCGCGAAAATTTTTTGGATGAATGGTTTGACATTAATGTTAAAGGGTATGCTACAGTTTTGCAACTCAATCGTCTAGCACGGGAGAATATCTCTCATGTTGCCACACACAGCTTCTGGTAGTGGCGAAATTCTATTGTAAACAATGCTGATTTTATATTACCTAATGTTAATTTACTTGAAAGCCAAAATCATTTTAGACTCTGTACAAGAAATCGTATTAGCCAGGGAGAGAGTTAAAGGGATATTAACTCTTCATTTGTAAAAATCTTGTGTATTTTTTTAATACAGTTTTTTACAACAAAAAAGAAAAGATTTTTCTTTTTCTTTTTGTTCTTTTGTAAAGAGGGCAATTTAGTCTAATAAAAATTTATGAAGACAATTGGTTTTATTGCTACAGGTACCAAAGTCTTTTCTTTATAAAAGAAGGGAAGGTGAGTGAAAAGATGATGAATGAGGAGTGAGAACACCATTTTTTTTTTCAACAATTGACGATAAACTCTTTATACAAGTGACATTATTGGAGACCTACCTTTCAATTATTTTAATATTTTGGGACCTTTCATTTTTCCTATTTTCTTTTTTTATGAATATATATTATTAATTAATATTAAAATGATCAGAGTTATTACAAGTAAAATAATCCTCAAATTTCTTTTTAAATACACTAAAAGAGGAAAGTTAAGAAAGTAGGATAATCTAAGTATTATAACTAAAAACGTAAAAGTTATATGACGTAACATATAATATTTTATACTTTAAAAGGTAGATAAAATATATCAATACTAGTAAAATAAATAAACACGCATTAATCTTCTCCATAGTACCTTCCTTCATTGCAATCCTTCAACCATAATGAGAAAAAAATCCAATTTCAACGACTTCCTTAGAAATCAGTATTTGATATACTTTTAAATATGTTTGCTAATACTAACGTAGGGAAATCTATTTAGGATCATTCTTAATTATTTAAAATAAATTATTTATAATTTTAAAGTTAAAAAAAATGAGGTATTTTCAACTATTTATTCATAAATAAGTTAAAAAAGATTAATTTTGAGTTACCTAACAACTCTTCCATGAATTAGGGATTAAACCCCCAATCTGACAGTTGGGAGGTCTGACAGACTACCTATATACGTGTTTGATCCACAAATTTGCTACATTTCATCCAATCAAAATTAAACTTTTGTAAATAATTCAATCTAATCTTCATCTCACATGTCTATGCAAACTGGTTTTTTTTTTGTTTTTTTTGGTTAAATCATGTCTATGCAAATTGTGCATTTAACATTTTTTCCCTTTTTAATAAGAAGATGAATCAGACCCAATATATTGTTTGATTAAAGATCTTTCTAGCCAATTCAATGCACTAAATTGTCCCGATCATGATCTTATAAGCATTTTATTTACGCTTCTTAATTTTCCTTTTAGCTTTGTGAGATATGTATTGCAAATTCTCTTTTTTTAAGGCTATTGTAATTTATTTATAGTGTATTGGAATAGAGTTATTGTTTGTAATTTTTTTAAAATTTTACAAAAATAAATTATTTATAAAAGAATAAGTGAGATATAAAATAAAAAATTTACACTGAATTCTATAATGATATACAATTTTGAATAGACTCTCAGGGTATTTGGATTGTAACTCAAAATGAAAAAACTTCTATTTTTTTAATTTAAAATTTACTTTTACTTCCACAAAAAATTTACTTTTACACTTTTTAAAATAAAAAACCCAAATTAAAACCCAATCCTAATACATCATTAATAGTTGCTTGTTGGATGAACAGTAGGGAAATAATAATCAGTTGTTAGGTAGAGGACAAGTTGGACTGCTCCTACCAGGCAAACCCCTGGGTCGATGACTAGACATCTTGACCCATAAGCATGTAGTGGTCGGCCCAAATTCTGTGCTTTAATCTGGCCTCTGCCTTCTGTTTCCTAATTTTTTTTTTTTTTAGCAAAAACACGAAGCCCTCTTCAAAGCACATAACATAATTTTTACCCTTTGGTACACGATTGGCATGCTCTTATCAACATCCCCATCGGTCCTGGTTTCACCTTCTTCCACAATAGATTGGAGATTTGGATTAGTTTGAGTGATTAACATCATTATATATTATTTTTATATATTTAAATTTAATATAAAATATTTATTAATTTACATATTTTTATTTTTATAATATTATATTATTTTTATAATATAATTTAAAATTTTATATATTTAATTAAATATTATCAAATAAAATAAGACCAGTAAAGAAATAATTGCATACATGTATGCCGCTCCGTACATACAACGCATGAATAGTTACCCTACACGTGGCTTACCCTTAGGGGAGGATAAAGTAGGAAAAGAAAAGAGCAATAATATATCTCAAATGGCCATAAACCTAGCAAGAGAAGAAACTGTTCCAGAGTCCCCAGCAAGATTGAGGGCGAATCTGTGGAAGCTTAAACCGCGGCCGGGTGCATCTCATGGGAAGGGCTTGATGTCTGGGCGCTTTAAATGCCATATATACCCGATGGAGACACCTCATTGAAGTTCATCCATGCACGCCGCTGCCGGTTGCAGGTGAACGTAATTAATTTCGGCCATGCGGACAAAACAGTCCGGCGACCCTCTGAGGAGATTCCTCTTATAGAAATTAATATGCACTGTAAAAAGTTCACAGGAAAAGAAGGAGAAGGAGTTATGGGTGATTCCCTTTATTCATTGCTTATGGAAGAGAAAGAATATTGTGGCTTTTATGGGTCGTGACTCACCATTAATGGCCTCTGCTCCTTCTTTTTCTCGGTTTGGTGATCGAGGTCGAAAGATTTAATGCTCCCCGCGCAGCACTACTCTCTTCTTTCCTTTCTTCTAATTATCTTATACCCCGAATTTCCCCTAGCTATTCCCTCGCCTCCCAACAATTCCCATCTTCTTCTTCTTCTTATTGAGAGATTTATAGGGATGCCAAGAAGAAACCCGGGCAGGTTTTCGACCGGAGAAATCAAACTAGATATGAAGCAGCATACATAAAGAGAAGTTGCAGAAGTGAAATGTTGGCTGTGATATTGGCCCGGTTCACTCAGATGTTAAACTGCGATCACACTCAGGTATAGTAAAGATGAAGTAAATTTGGTCGCAGTTTACGCATTTTGATTGAGCCGTGCCAATATCTCAGGCTCATTTCACTCGTCCATTCATCATCACGGCCTTCGTTCTAAAGTTCCCGAGACATATAAGCTCACGTACGTGATTGAATTAGTTGTCTCCCTATTTTTTCCTCTTTTTTTTGTGTTTTTATATAACTTTTTACGATCTTTCTTGTTACATCTCTATGTTTGTTGATTTCATTGCCGCCTCATACATTTTGATCTATCCTCATTTAAACGTCTCTTTTAGGCATATTTGGGAAATGGCTACATTTTACTTACTTGTTTTATCTGAATGGAGGCTTTTTCCTGTCCCCCATCTTTTACACCCCCCCACCCCCATATTTGTAGCATAGATAGGCTAAAATCTTAACCAGATCTGCTGGAAATTACACCAGCGAGTCAGTCAAAGTTTTGGAGAAAATACCTCTGATGTGTGTCCAGTCTTTGTGACAAGTAATTTTCAAGAGGGTGTAAATGCGGAATCGGTTAATGGTGAAAAACAAGGAGTAAATTTGATTCTTTAACATAATAAATAGAGTGATGAAGAATAAATCGCTTGTTATTGATTCTTTAGTGTTCTCATTTTGCTGCTATCACAAATTATTTTTCTAACTTAATACAGCATTTCCGAGGAAAAAGAGCATGTGCCAAGCTTCGTGGCCTAATTACCCATTTACCAAGTGTACCTTCCATTATTCATGTTTTTAATTAACCTTTTCTTGCTTTAATTAATTTCACCTTCTTCTCCCTCTTATAATTTTGAAACCCGAAACCCCCCACCCCAACCCCACGCACCTGGCCACCAATTCAGTTTCATAAAATTGGAAGACCTCAAATCACTCCGCTCTGTTCCTTTTCTCTACCAATTCAATTCATCCAAGCTAATGGATGCTTTTACCTTCCAGTTGAAGGACAGTTAAAGATTATTCGGCCCCCCCAAAAAAAAAAAAAGGACAGCTAAAGATCCAATTTGTACTTTTTTTTGGCTAAATAATTGACACTATTTTTGAATACAACTGACTGTTATTTCCAAAAAGGAAAAATGATTATACTCTAATTCAAGGGATAAATTAAAAATTACAAATAACCAAGCTAATAAAAGTGCGTTGCATATTACTCTGTCTCTTTCAATATATAGAGCCTTTTAACCATCTTTTTTGCATAAATTAAAAAAAAAACTAAGATACTCTTCCCGTTCAAAAATATAAGAGCACTTTTTTGTATAGATCAAAGGAGAAAGAATAAGAAATATTTTTCTATTATATTCTTAATTAATTTTATTAAAATAATAGAGATTTATTGGGATGATTATATCTATAGTAAGAATAATTTTAAAAAAATAATCTTTAAAATGGCAAAAATTAAATATTTTGAGAAGAGGAAAAAAAAGAGAAAAGGCTTTATATTTTAAAACTAAGGAAGTAAATTTTTCATTATTTTTTTATTATCTCTTTAATTAATTTAATTTAATCTCTATTAGCATAACAAAGAATTAGATAAGTATATTTACATGTGAGGATAAATTTAAAATTCATAAAAATTTTAATATTTTGAGAAGAAAAAAATTAAAAAATTATATATTTTAAAACAGAGGCGGAGGGAGTATTTAGATTACAATGTAAGATACTACAATTACCGACCTTTAAAAATTTCTGTCCAAATTCAGCAGAGTCTAAAACAGATGGCCCTATTTTAGATTTGGGCTTTGAGCACACAAAAATAGATGAAAGTTCCACAGGCCTGTAGCAGCTCATTGAGCTTCGGGCCTCATCCAACAAGTATTGAAATTGGTTAATGATCCACAGCTGTTGCTCCAATTGTCTGAAGAAATAAAATATCTCAATCCCAACATAGCCACAATTGCATCGTCGTCTAAAGTTGTTCCATACGGAGGCAGCTGCCATTTGAGCAAATTTCAGGGGCCATCAAAGATAAAATCTGCTTGTCAGCAAAGTCGGCTCCCGGACACAATAACTGGCCAACCCCAGCAACGCTGAATCGAGAAACCACCACCATCACCACCCCCGACCACCGCCTTTCTGCGTCCCAGTCACCGGAGCAGAAGAAATGGAAACCCTAACCTCCACTGCAACCATCGTCTCTTCTTCTCCTACCTCAGTGCGAATTTTCTCTCCCAGATGGAAGGACTCTTCTTCTCGCAGAATTCTCCGTTTCTCCACTTCCCCAAAAGGTACTTATCCGATCTCTGTTTCTTTTTCTTTTCCTTTTCCTTGTTTTACCGCTCTGCGGCTTTTGCTTAATTTCCATTTCTAACTCCTCTCTGTTATTTTTCTCTGTCAGATAATGGCAACGAACCCGATCTCCGCTCCGATTTAAGTAGTGAATCCGGCAGCCTCGTTCCTATGCACGGTGGTGGTACCCTCTCCAAGGTGCTATTTCTTTTCAGTAATTGTATTCTGTTCTGGTGTTCTGGTTTGTTTATATTAGTCGATTGATCAGGATGCTGCCATGGGATTGGTTTTGAGTGCTGCGAATGTTAGAGGATGGACTACTGGATCGGGCATGGAAGGCCCGTCTGTTCCTGCGGGTTCAGAGTCTGAATCGGGTAGTGAGCGCATTTCCACATTTCCTTGGTCTCTCTTCACGAAGTCCCCGCGCCGTCGTATGCGCGTGGCTTTCACTTGCAACGTATGTGGCCAACGCACCACCCGCGCCATCAATCCGCATGCCTACACTGACGGCACAGTATTCGTCCAGGTACATAATTAGGAATGGCTACAGTACTTCTCAGTATGGATATGCTTCTTTTCTTTTTTTTTTCTAACAAATAATTATAAACAATTCTTTAATTTATTCTAATGCTTTCGTTATATGTCCGGTAGTGTTGTGGATGCAATGTATTTCACAAGCTGGTGGACAATTTGAACCTGTTCCATGAGATGAAATGCTACGTCAACCCGACCTTCAATCCGCACGTGAACAATGAATTGGGTTTCAAGATTTTTGACCTGAATGACAACAACGATGATATCTTTCCCCATTTATGAGGTGAAATAGAAGGAGAAGTGTTGATATTGGGGTGTACGTTAGATTGGTACTATGAGGAAATTTGTGATTGTAAATAGATATCTTACTCTATATTAATACAGGTACAAGAAAAAATAACCTTGATGTGGATGTATGTAAGTATATATGTACGCATTCAATCCACATGGTACAACTGAAGTTCATCCTACTTTTTAGTAGCAGAATTTGTTCTTGCTGGCCTACTGATGTGTACAATGTTACTTGAATATGTGTTTTGTAAGGCAATCGCATCATATGATGGCTGTAGTAGCAAAGGGTATATGCTTTGTTAGAATTTTGGCCTCATTTGATGGCTACGGTGGCAAGGGGCTTATGTTAGGTCAAAATTTTGGGAGATCTTTCTGTTTCGAGGATATCTTGTCTTTCATGGTAGCCTTCCTTATTATCAATGTCTGTTTTACTTTTTGTGGTGGTAGACTTGAATCGATGAACATTCAAAATAGAAACTTTAACCTCGCTTTAGAAAAAGGTATGCTTAAAGTCAAGAGGATGAAATATGAAAACGGAAGGATTTAACTGAGAACTACTTGACTCCTGACTTGATCAGTCCAAAGATGTGATATCTTCTTGATTTTGTGTAGTTTGCTGGCAGTACATTTTGATGCTCTGATTTGTTCAAGTAGTCTTTATCTTGTGCCTGTCAGGGAGAGGTTTATTTGTTTCTTCTATGGTGCTGCTTTCACTTGCTCTCTTTGTTGCATGCTGAATGATGTTCTGGTGCAAAGCATCCCTGCTTTACGGTTATTTGTTTTGCAATAATCTGACATTCTGGTTAGATTGCTAAGTAAGTGTTAGTTTCTTCCAATTGGCACTGCTGCGCAGAACTTCGGACAAGTTGAACAGTTGAATATGATGTCATATCTGATCATTTTTGGATGTCTAAAGTATCTAGTGCAGAGGATAATTCGTTGGGTGATCGACGCTGGATGTTTACATATGGTTTATTTTATTTTATTTTATTTTTGCGGCATTGGATTACATCTATATTAGATCAAATACTGGGGCTATCTGGAAATCCTGTTGAGGCCATTCTCCGGTCTGGTGGTGGCGCTTGCAGTTCTTGGATCAAAGCATCAAACACATTCAAAGCGTCATCTGCTCCAGTTTCCTCACACGTTGAGGGTGAGGAATATCTTATCTGAATATCTGAGAATCTCTCTCTGGCATTTTACTTGATTCGGGGGAAACTGGGAAAATCAAGCACCTTGAGGGGCAGTGAACTGCTCTTTTTGGGGTGCTATCTCGGATTGAAAAAACTATTACATTCGAAGTTATGGTAAGCCTCATCATGAGCAAAGATGTTGACTAGTGATTTTGGCGAGAGGCATATCTCCAGCTAAGAGCGTAGGACCTTACTTTTGTGGATCCTTCGAAACCGCTTTTGCCTTCCTTCCTGCTGCATGTTTTTTAGAACTTCTCGAGAAGCGCTCGAGGCGTCCATCTACGGGATTCTGATCTCTAAGATGGTTACCTTTTTAGCTGGGGAAGGGCGGCTGCGGCTTCTTTTATATTGGAGCAATGCACAATTGAGGAGACCTTCCAGCGTCGGATTAGACGCTTCAGTTATTACAATTTACATATATACTTGCTCTAAAATTAGATGTTTATTTCTTTAACCATTTTATATAAGAAGGTGAAATAGTTGGGGAAAAGTAAATAAAATTTGTATTTAATTTTTTTTATCTTAAATTTTGTATAAATAATTATTTTGAGAGAGAAATTATGAGATTTCAAATGAAAAATTTATATTTGATTTCAGATCAAAACTTCTTAACACTTACAGTGGAATTAGATTAAATTTGAATTTAAAATTTTTATTTTTAATTTAATAAAAATAAATTATTTATTAAAAAATTAAATTCAAAACATAATCTAAATACAATCATTCTTACGCTGATTTCTCTCTTATGTAATGCCAGTTGCTAAGTTAATTAGGACTGTTAATTGGGTTGGATTGGTTTGAGTTCGGTTTGTTCGACCTGTTTAATTACGGGCTCGAGTTGAAATTTTCAATTTGAATAATTTTTCGGATCGAGTTTGGACTAAAAGAAATTCAATTTTAATCCGACTTATAAAATATATATATAAATATATTTATATATATATATATATATGTTTATATAATAATAATTTTATTATATTAATAAAAAATATTATTATTATATAAAAAAATTAAAAAATCAGATAAAAATTAGTCCGAACGAGAACCGAGCTCCAACTCATATTTGTCCACTCAAAAATAATTAAGCTAAACTCGGGCTTAAGAAAGCCCGACCCATCCAGCTTCACACCTCATGCGTTGTGTGATTTAGTGAGATTCCGTTTTCTACTATCAAATTCATTGTGCTTTATTCCATCCAAAGGTTTCCACCTCAGGCGACAAAATATCTAAACCCAAAATTCCACGTCGGAGTGATATCTTCAAACTCCAACCAATCACGTTTGTCCTCCACAAGATAACGCCTCACCACGCCACCCCCAATCGGTGCCGTGCATTATCCGTTCAGTCAACCCAGGCCACACAAGCTCATCCTCCCATCCATGTTATTAAAGTCCTTGTAGCCTCTCTTTTCCTTCTTGATCATCCCCCCAAGAGGATAGTTCAGTAAACTCAACAGCTTTAACAACCTCTTCTTGCAAATTGCAATGGCCGCCGTCACCTCAGCTGCTGTTTCCATCCCATCATTCACCGGCCTCAAGGCTGGTGCTGCATTTTCAAGAGTTAGCAGCACCGTCAGGGTGGCCGCCTCCGCCGCAACTCCGGCTCCCAAATTGGCCGTAAAGGCTTCACTGAAGGATGTTGGTGCTGCAGTCATTGCCAGCGCTGCCAGTGCAATTCTTGCCAGCAGTGCCATGGCCATTGAGATCAAGCTCGGTGCCGATGATGGCGGGCTTGTTTTCGATCCGGCCAACTTCTCCGTCGCCTCCGGTGACAAGGTTGTTTTCAGGAACAATGCCGGTTTCCCCCACAATGTAGTGTTCGATGAGGATGGAGTTCCTGCTGGTGTTGATGCTGGTGAAATCTCCATGCCCGACGGTGTACTTCTTAACGGGCCAGGAGAAGAATACTCTGTCACCTTGACTGTGAAAGGAGCATACAACTTCTACTGTGAACCCCACGTCGGAGCTGGCATGGTTGGCAAACTTACTGTTAACTAACCTCTACTAGTATTTTCTTGTTTCATTTTTCTTTCATTTCAATTTATGATCTGAAGAGTTCAAAATTATATCCTGTATGATGTGAACTTAGACAAAATCTTTTTCTGTTTTGCGTTTTCTTGAATTTAAGATCTGTTTATTTCCACAAGACAGACAAGGTGAGACCATTCCTTTCCACACATAAACAAGTAGGCAGCTGATGCATCATACAAACCTTAAATTTCCATAATTGCTAATTAAACGCAATACAATTTACCAAGTACAGTATGACGCTGTACGGACGGCTTTGCCTTCGTACACAAGGCCCTTGGTAATTAAGTAACGGTTTTGCCCTTGTGTCTAAACTAGTCAGAGACATTTGTCTTAGATTCAAGACCAGAGTACCAGAATTAAGAAAAGAGCACAGACAATGAAACCATCACATTGCCCTCTCACTCATTTGGAGTTTGAATTGGGGAACGAAACGGGCAAATATTCCAAAATATCTCTCCATTTTCTGGTCATTGTATATTTTAAGCTAACAAATGATTCTCATTATTGAACATGAGACAATATTTCCCCACCCAAGAAAACTACAACCCAATAAAATGGGGAAAAAGTAATTTCTGAACTCAAGGAATGCCCAGTTCCAGTGACAAATATCTTACGTTAGATGTTTATAGCTTGACGAATATCAATCCCAAAAAGTCCAAACCACAATATTTTTGGAGATCTCCTGGCTGTGACACTAACCGCGGATTTATAGACATTGAGAACTTGTCAAGGATATGCAGTGCTATGTCGTCAATGCATCTGGAAGAGTGGTTTGCGCTCCCATCACCTTGCCACCAACATCCGGAAAACATTCTTGTCCAGGCAAGGGCTTCACCTTTCCGTCAGCATCAATATCCAATGGATATTTAAGAAGATGGCCTTGTAATGGAGTGAATTCGTCAGCCACGTATCTCTTCCAGTTATCTTCGGCAATCTGGTTCACATGCTTCACACATTCCAAACGTTCAGGTGTCATGAAGCAATAATCGAACTTTTCCATATGTTCTGCCCACAGAGACATTCTATATCCATATATCTGCCAAAAAAAGTTCTAAAACGTAATTGTTTCCGTTAAGTACCAAATTACCAAGAAAAGATACATCATATTACAGTTCAGCAGTTAAAGTGAGGTTTCTGTCAGTATAACCTATGTACTGAATTTAGAATGCGACACAGATGTTTCGCAGACAAATCCCTAGTAAAGAAACTTACGATCTTATGGAAAAGAAAGCTTTCAGGTGGTCTTTCTTTTTATGGTTACTTTTTCACACTTGCAAAAGTAAGTTGGCTCCATTAGTTGCAAAGAAGAAAAATAGAATTCAAAACTAACCTGTCCGCGTGGATGCCTCTGCTTTTTAGCCCAAGTGTGATGAGGCTGATACGCGCCCATTGCAATCTCAGTATCTCTTGAGCCACCCATTGATCGTTGGTTAATGTTGGCAGAACCCACTATCACATATTCATCATCCACAATCATTCCTTTGGCATGTACATATATCATGAACCTCTGCTTTTTTTGAGAAGCTGAAACCTGAGGCAGTTTATTCCAAATTAGTTTCTCTAGTATAGATTACGGGAAGTCATGAAATTTCGTTTTCCATAACTCTCAGAAACCTGCTATATAAGAACTCCAAAAATTAAATTGATATCTTTTTGACATCTTTCTAAAGTCCAAAGCTTCCAGCAACATGATTTGGGATGGATCATGCAACTTGATGGCTATAGACATTATGCAGTTGAATGCAGGAAAAAAGAACAACAATTCACCAGAGTATTAAAGAAGTCACCCATTTCAACACAGATGTCCTACAGTTTTTACAAGCTCGTTCCGCAGATGTGGAAAAGCGAAGGTAACTGAAGATTATCATTAGAAACCAATCCTCATACTAGGTTTCCACTATAATCTTTTGTTTCAGATAAAAGCAAATAGAAATGTACATCAGGGAAATGAAGTCAAAGATCAGTTTAACACCGTAAAGCTACTAGTGTAGTTTGGCAAGCTAGATCTTGCCTTCCACAATCAAAGCGTAGACACTGCATCTTACCATGTTGACCTTAGGAAAGATGGAGAAAATAGCTTAGAAGATGTAGCTCATATGTTTCCTTCTTTTGAGTTTGATCTACCTATATGTAGTTGGACTGTTAATGGGCTCAGGATGGCCCAAAACCAGCCCGATTAATTACAGACTATGACTCATTTTCAGCCTGAATAATGTTTGACTGGGTTCGGACCAAGATAGTATAATTAATTAATTTTTTAATTTTATTTTTAATTAACAAACATTTAAGATTTAAATGCAAGTTTAAAAAGTTTTTAAAAAATATAGTATCAATTATTCTAAAAAAATTAAATAAAATTTTATAGATTGAAAATAAAAATATAAAAAAATTATGCAAAAAAAAATCAGGTTAAGACTAATCCGAGTATGAGTGAGTTGAGCTCGGATTCTTTCTTTTCAGTCTAAAAAAAATTGGACTGAACTCGAACTTAGCAAAGCCCAACTCACTAGGCCCGATTAACAGCCCTAGCTATAAGTAGATGTTATTGGACAAAGGCCACGCCAGTGGGCACAGAGGTGATGATGGGGCAAAAATCAAGAACTGAAAACCCTAGCAATTGGGGGGTTCTGTGGCTTTGTGGAGAAAAGTTTCAGAGCAGCATAATTACCACTTGAGTGCTGGGTGCACCTTCAGTACTTGAATTGGATGATTTTTCCGGACATTGCTCACGATTACCAAGACAGTAGAAATTTAGGTAGTCTCTAGGATGCGAGTTCACAAGTTCCACGGATTTCAGCTCTTTAGCAACAAGATCGTACATCATTTGCATTGTCTGACTCTGCAAGTAGGAAGATTTGAATTAGAGCAGTAATTGTTACATCAAGCAATAAGAATATGCTTGATATGCAACAGGCAATATTTTCCAGAAACCGAAATTGCTAGAGACTTGTGGACTATATTTGCCTTTTATGAATAGCATGCATATTAGCTCTGAACAAATAAAAGAGGTAGCTAGAATAGAAGTGAAATTCATGCAGTGTTTCATCGTGTTTTGATAAACTAAACAAGTTACTCCCATTAAACATTGAACTTCAAGAGAGCAAACAAATCACCGAGCTCATAAATCCGTACACTATAACATGTAGTCCCATGATTGCCTTTTACTGTCTTCTGCCATGAGAGCAGATATGTACATATAAGCAATAAATAGGAATAATGATTTTGACAGCCTTAATCAATCAGATGATAAACGCACAGCAATTTTATTTCTTTCTGGTCTCCTCTTTTCTTTAACCAGTCTTTTCATATTATTTAGAATCCGAGAACTGCCAGTAGCATACCTGCCAATAAAGAATTTCTTGCACCGAGGCAGAAGTTGGGACACCCTCAGGCCACATAGGGATAACAATATAAACTGCAAATCTCTCCTTGGCCCGTATTTTACTAGCAATCTTTAGTGCAAGCTCCATTGGTATTAAGTTATCAGCACCTAATCACATCCAGATGCAGATAGCTTGAGGAAATCAAGGGATAGTGGTAACTGGAATGTTCTGTGCTTTACAAGGACATCTAGGGAAGAGAAGTAAACATAGCTGCTGAAACCATTTGAGAAGTGCATCTTAACTTGGAAAACCTAAATAACCGAGAAGAGTTTCCTTTTATTTTTTCATAGGTGAGTAAACATCATTTTGGAAAACTACGCAGTTGTTTAGAAAAGATAAAATCACTTTGATGACAATAAGCATCACATTCAGTGTAGATCAGTAATCATATTCTTATGAACAACTCACACGTACATGTTGAATATCCTAACAGAAAAGCAAGATTAGTTAATGAAATTTTGTTATTCATGTGGTATACAGCAATGTAACAAATCATCTCAGGAAGACTTACCTGCAGCCTTGTAGGAAGGCCAGGCATATGATGAACCAAGGAAATACTGATTCTCTATGTATATAAAGCGCTGGGCAGATCTTATTGCCTGAATATATGCCATCTGAATACTCTTGTCTATGACAACGTTTTTCGCGCAGACTAAATTCTGCAACAGTTTTAAAAAATGGACATTGGAAAGAGAGACATGTGGAAGTTTCAATTAACAGATGATATTTAGAAGCTTTGCTAGCTTGTCACATATGGAATCAAGGGAGTATTAGTCTTGAGCACCTGAGCTTCAGCCGTCTGGACATCCTTGGGAAATCCTTTTACAGAACCTGAATCTATAGATCGAAAGACCTGCAAAAATTTTACAAATGAAGATTCAGCTAATATTATTTCATCAATCGAATGATAATTTTTACACAAACTAAATGCACCTGAACATGCCAGTTTTCTGAATCATCTTCCTTCGAAACCATCAGCGAGCAGTGATCACTTGGAACAGATGGAGATGGGCTGAGTATCCAAGAAATCCTCTCAATTTTAATTAAAGTATCATCATGCCAATGAGATATGCTTTTAAAACGCCTTCCAAATGTTGACCATTTTCTGGCTTTTCTCCACCGTTGCTCAAAGTTTGTGAGCACGTCATAAGCAGCAGGTCCTTCAATCTTGCAATGCAAATCATGCCACGGTTGTCTAGGACCCTTAGTTCCAGCCTATTGTAAAAGGAGATCAGACGAACTTTTGCACTCGATATTCAATTTAGCTTTTAAGCTGATGCAGTACATGACAAAATTTTCTTTGTTGTGTCATGCATAGTGTATTAGCAGAGGTAAATTTGTATATAGTGGATTCAGAAGGGATCACTGCTTTTGTATACAAGAATATTCTGCACAAACCATTTTCATGTAGGTCTAGCTCCTAATAGCTGAGAGATAAACATGATGCTGAAAACAAATTAACTATTCCCTTGAGGAGCCAGATGCACATGATTCTCTGTGAGCTTAAATATAACAAAAGCTCTGAATGATATTGAAGCAGAGCAGGAAGTATTGTAGAAGTAAAAGGACTTACAGCAAATGTGGGATTATGATAATCATCCTGAAAAACAGTGTCAAGATCACGAAATAATCTATGCTCAGGTGTATCATAGCGCCCATCGCATAGATCTAGACCTCCAATAAAAGCAGTTATCTTCCTATTATTTCCATGGGCTTGTGTATCAACAATCACACATTTCTGATGGTGTGTGTAGAGGGTCCCAACCACCTGAGTTGTATGTAATGAGAGAGAAAAGTTAGCTCATATTAATTGGACATGTACACTAATCTTTCCTACATATGTTCTGCTTGTCTGCATCCGTGTCTGTATATTTTGCATGGGAGAAGCTTGGTGTGCAATTTGAATTACATGCTAGCCTTTGTCTTCCTTTACAGATCTTGAATTCAAACACAATGAAGTTGAGTAGCATGATTTTTCCTTAGTTAAGTTCTAAGGCAAGGTCATAGAAATCAAAATGTGGGAGGCAAGAAAGAACTCTATTATCTGCGCTTGTTACTACTTGCAGGTATTTTTGTTTGAAAAGCTATGGAAAAAAAAAAAAAGATTAGAAAATCTAGATAACAATATAAGCATGCCTGCTGTTTAAAAATGCTGAGCTTACTACTACCATAGCGAGGTGCCAGCATACAGGTGACAGAGGAATGCTTGAAGAATTTCCGAGTTTCTTCATCATGAGTCTGCATTACTCCTGTCTGCATAGAAGTTTATTTAATTGAAGATGACTATATCAAGTATAACATAAAGAGAACTTGAAAAATAATTCAATGAAATAAAAAATAACAACAGTATATGATAGTTTATTAAATGAATCCCAATATGGGGAAAAATAGGTCCAATGTTAGCTATTTGATCAAAGCTAACGTTGAAGGAGAAAGAAATTTAATTATCTGCGACTGGAACTTTCATGAAATGGATGCTACTTTCTGCTCTCCTTAAGTCCAAACTCTGCCATTATCTGGGCAAGGCAATAAGTAGAAGTGGGTAGTACAGCGTTATGCCTATCTAATTGTATTCCAGCACCCAGAATTATTACGGAATACAAGAATAGAATGTTATTAACTGTATAAATCAAGGAAATAAGGTTTTCACACCCACTGAAGCAGGAGGCCACTTATGGAAAAGAAAACAGGAAAAAACGAAAATTTAAAATCAGAATGACTTCCAGAACATGCCTTGGGGCACTCTACAAAATGACAAATAGAATGGACCCAGGTGAAGAAAAACCACTTGTTTTAATTGTCATCTACACTTCCGAACAAAACTTTAGTTCAAAACTGAACTTAGAAAGGAGAACCAAAATGGTCAGAAAGCATGGCATTCCATTAACCCCACACACAACAAAAGAACTGCCTTTTGATCTCCTATGCACTTCGGCACAAATCAAACCCCTTCTTTGTCTAAAGTTTCTTTTTTCCAATACTAATAAAGCAGATTGCCTTATGTTAGAAAGTAGACCACGAAAGTTGAGCCAGATTCTGTTGAAAGCAAATAGAAAATCAGAATCCATACCGTGTTAATAAAGAACTTGCTGTGGGAAGTCTTATCATCCCAAACCAACAACAGCACCCTCACTCCTTCCTGGGACTTGTACTTCAGCAAATCTCCAAGATTCAAATTGCCACCTCTCGGCAACGGTTTGCTGGGCTCCCTGACTATCCTAACCTTGTGATAAATCGACCATCCCACTACATAAACCAAGTGATGGGCCTCCAATATGGCATGGCATATTTCCTCCCAACAGTTCTCGTGCTCAAACATCCTTTTCTCGTCCAATTCAATATCCGGCAACATGCCATCAGGTACATGTGCATCTTGATATAATGTCACTGCCCCTCCGGCTCTTAAAGGAAAATAGCTATGTTTGAGCTCATAATTCTCGGTGATGCCTTGGAGATATAGTTGATTATCCTCGCATTTGGTGAATTTCATCTGCAACCGGATAGCTGAATCTGGATTGGGAGGCTTGCCGCAGGCTCCGATTATTGGAAACCAATTCTCAATAAGCTCACCGGAAACGATATCCCGAGCAGGCACAGATGCCACGCCAATGAGATCGGCTCCAAAGACGTCATTATCCTTCACCTGAAAATCGATACGGGATACGGGGTGGGCTAAGGCAATCTTGAAATTCTCATTCCAAATGGGATCTTGAGAGTTGGAAATAATGCGGGTACGAGCCACTGTAGCTCCGGCGAGACAAACAGTAACGTAAGGATCACTTGTAATGATATTGCGGTGGCGATGGGTTCTCCGCGGCCCGGCACAAGGCCTGCGGAGGGCGTCGAACGCTGAGATGAAGCGGCGGAGACGTTCGAACACCAAGTCCATGTTAGGCAAGTCTCTGGCTTCAATAATCTTCAGATCAAGGTCTCCATGAAGATATATAACGTTTTCTGCTGAATATGAATCCGCCATTGTTAAAAGAAATTAGCCTCAGATGAAATCTGGCTTTGTTTCTCTTGCTTTTCTTGGCAATGCACTTACAGGTATTTCCCCCTCAGTTCCTTATGGGAAGCAGAAGGCAACGGGCGTGTTGGCTACCGGCGGAGGAGGGGGAAAAAGGAACGGCGGGTTGAGGAAGGAAGGGGTGGTTAGAAGTCCAAGGAGCTGGTTTTGTCTTGGTTCTCCGCCGCAGCTAACGGTTGAGCAGTGGAGTAGGGGTGCCGGGACGGTGATGAAGGGAGTAAACTGTTGGCGGATATCGGCGTTGGAAACAGCTACGGGAAATAATAGTATAGTACATATCTAAGCGCTGTAAACTGTACACGTGGAACAAAATTGTCTGACATACGGGAGCTAATGACACTTATGGATAAATCTAAGTGCAACCCTCCAAAATATTGGATTTTATCAATTTGATCCTTTCTTTTGTTTTTGTCAATTTGATAAGTATTAATGAGAGGTGTTTGGGATAATTTTATTTGTCTTAACTAATTTTTTAAACTAAACTATTATTATTATTATCAATTTGAAAATTTTGAAACTAAACCAAACATAACATTCCAAATCCATTGGTTTAGTTCGGATTGGTTTGGATAGTGTTATGCTATATCTTAAATTTTTATAAAGTGTGATTGGATAGAGTTTGATTTGAAAATTTTTGTCTTGAATTTTATAAAAATAAATTATTGTGAGAAGAAAAATAATAAGATTGAAAACAATTATCCAAAAATACTATCCAAACTGTTTTTATTTGACAATAGTTGAAACATGTTTATATATGCAGTGCAATTCAACAACTAAAAAGTTAGATTTTCAATTGAAATTAAAAACCATTAGATGGGATTGGATTGATTTTGTTAAGCCGGTTTGAGAAATTCATGGATACTCCTAAAATTAACCATGCTTTTCTTTTTTCTTTTTGATTTTGAAAATTAATTAATTCCATAGAGTAGATTGGGACCTTGAGCTTGATTTGATTGTAGTTCATAAACTAGGCACCAAAATAAGCATCTATCTGCTTCAGCTACTTTCTTTTACTTTCTAAAAAAAGAAAAAAAATGTTAATCTCTCGTAAGATAATATTCTATTTGTAACAATTTGGGGGTGTATTAGGATTGACTTTTCAATCCTAAAAAACTCACTTTTTCTCATTTTTTTACTTTGAGTCTCACTTTTCCTCTCACAAATAATTTACTTTTTTAATTTCTAATACAAATCATTTCAAAGCAAAACCCAATCTAAGATGGGCCTTGATGTTGACATAGCATTTCATATGGATCTATATATAAAAATAAGTACTTCTTCTTTTCACATTTTTTAAATATTTACAATTGAATATCTATTTCTGTAAAATAGTAATACATATTTTTATTAATAACTTCTTTAATTTAAGAGAAATAAACTTCACTAACAAAAGGTGCTACCGCTAACCCTCTTACTCCTTAATTTAAGGGATTTAAGTTCTATTAATATATAAATCTTACCATTAATCTCTTTAATTAATAAAAATATCAATGTAATTTTTCTATAATGAAATTACTCTAATTAATTTTATACTAATTCAAAATAGAACATTCAATTACGGACAGAGGTAGTATTCATTTTGATATCTTTTCTTAATATTTTTCAAGATGAATGTTGTCATTGTTTTCACATTTGTTCATTTTTTTCAAAAGAAAAATATATTATATTACATTAAGATAATAAATCCGTAGTGATTGCCGAAAGTATATCAGTTGAAATATTAGTTAGTCATATACGAAACTCAGAGTTTTTAGTAGTTATATTAGTTAATAAGTGAGTTGAAACATTACAACTCTTATTAACAAAAGACACACCCAAACATATTCACAATCTTAGTAAAAAGAATAAAAATAATATAAAAGTTCAAAGGTGATATATATGTATATACTCATTGAGTTTCCAGTTGCCTAATGAGTAAATAATTAAAGTTGTTTGGGGCAATATGAGCATAGAGTAAAGTTTGAAGAGAATATCGAAATTAAGCAAAAGTATAGTAGCATGAAGTGTTAACTAAGAGCCGGCGAAGACTCGTGGGCCTGGGGGCAGAGGTAGGCTGGAGGTATACCTGCCCAGGCTTAGTATGCTACTATTATGCTTTACTTTGAGAAATGGAGTTCCAGAATCGTACGTTTGTTGACCTAAAGGCACCGATGCGGAAGGCAACGAGTCGCGTTTCCATGCTGCATCTGATTGATTGATTCTTTTTACTGCAATTAACAAATCGTACGGTAGTACTATAAAAGGACGATTCTCCTGTTTCCTATGATAATCATTGAAATGGTAAATGAACAGACAGAGACAAATATACCAAAAAAAAAAAAAAAATCAAGTCTTTTTTATTTTTGGGTTTAATGCTCCATTTGTTTTGTTCTCCGATTCTATTGCATTTGTTATTTGTATCAGCCACTAATAGCCGTCGATTACTGTAATTCTATGCAGTAGTCGTGGATTAAGAAATGCAATGATGAAAAAAATTGAATAAATGTGACGTATTTTGAATTAGGGTTTCCTATAAATGTTGAATTCACTCAGAGAAATTAAACTGGTTTAGAGAGAAGAAAAATATAATACTTTGAGATGAGAAATTTGAAATTTTCTATATGCTTTACAAAGCAAACAAAGTATAGTTACAAAGAGAAACTGAGCTTCTTTCTAACTCCTTTGCATATAACTTAAGTTGAAGCATCAAACTAACTACATCTAACTAGCATCTAGCTTGCACTAAGACAAATTGTACACTGGACAACTAGAAGCTAACTCAATACCTCCCTGCATGCTAGAGGTGAAGAGAAAATAGAATGAACACCAAAAGAAGCCAACAAAGAATGAAACCGTGCAACAGGAAGAGGTTTAGTAAAATTGTCATCCAATTGATGATTAGTAGAGATAAGTAAAGGTTTAATAACTCTAGCTTAAAAATTTTCACGAATGAATTGCAATCCAATTCAATGTGTTTGGTTTTTTTCATGATAAATCAGCTTTTCAACAATGTATATAGCAGATTGATTATCATAGAAGAGGAGAATAGTAGCAACTTGAAAAACACCTAAATCTGCAAGAAGAAACTACAACTATTTTAATTCACAAACACAAGTAGCCATAGCTTGATACTCTGCCTCTGAAGAACTTAAATCTGCAAGAAGAAACTACAACTATTGTAATTCACAAACACAAGTAGCTATAACTTGATACTCTGCCTCTGAAGAACTTCCAGCCACAGTGGTCTGCTGCTTGGCTTTTCAAGAAATTAAAGAATTTTCTAAGAAAACACAAAATTCAATTACAGATCGCTTGGTATCTTCACAACCAGCCAAATCACTATCACAAAATGCAGTCAACTGTATAGTAGAGGAGCTAGAAAAGAAAATCCCTTGTCCTGGAGAACCTTTAAGATATCTCAGAACTTTATGTGCTGCTTTTAAATGATTTTCTGTTGGACAGTCAATAAATTTTTTCCTCTTAGTACTTCTTCTACTTTAGCTTGTTTTGATCTTGTTCATGCTAATATTTGGGGTCCTTGTAAGCCAATTTCTTCATCTTAGTAATGGGACAAATAGAACATATATGCTGTAACATTCCGCCCCATAGATGGTCTAGGTATGTTTGTTTTGTAATGGATTTTATAATTTTTATATATAAAGTATTTAAAAAAAATATCATGAGTTAAGTTAATTTATTTTTAAAATTATTTATGATCATGTTTTGTCAAAAAAAAAAAGATAAACTAATAACTTAGTGACAAATATGTTACTAACCTTTTGACTTGGATTGCTTAGTCATTCACTTTTTCCATCGACTCTTGCTCTTGCTATATCATTTAGCTTCCTTTTGTTTTTTTTTTCTTCCATTTCCTTTCCTTTCTTTCTCTCTCACGGTTTGCTCTCTTTTCTCTACTTCTTTGTTTCTTTTGTTTCTTGCTTTTCTCCATCTTTCTTTTGCTTCTTTCTTCTCCTCGATTTTCATTCTTTTTCTTCTTGGTTTATTTTGTTTTCTTTTTCTTCTCCTTGGCTTGAGTTCCTCTATGTTAATTAAGGTAAGATTTCATATTATTTTTGTTTGTGATTTTTTTTAGTTTGTTTTATGGTTTCCTTAAGAATTATGGTAAAAATTATTTGTTTAGTAAAATTAGTATATTTTGATTTAAATTTTTTATTTTAATTTAGTTTGAGTTACATTTCTTTTGTTTTAGTTGTAAATTTTTATCCTCTAGAATTTGAAATAGATTTGAAAGTGATTAAATATTGAGATTTTGAGATTTGAGATTTAAAATAAATTAATATTTTTATTCTCTTAAAATGATATTTTCCTTCTATATATTTTTTCTCTTAAACATTCAATATTTAGTGTTTGAGAATATTTAGTATTTGTGAAATTTCATTAAAAATATATATTATACTAAGATATATATTTAAATATTTTAGAAAATATAATAATAATAATATTTTATTATTTTAAGATGATATATATATAGTACTTTTATAGTTGTAAGTTTAGGCTTAGACTTATGCGTAGGATATCTTGTGGAGATCCTCTTTGTAATTTAAAATTTACCATCTTCAGAATTTTTGATTAAGGGTTAGCTATTTGGATTTGTAGAAAATTCGCATGTTTTGTAAAATAGCAAGTAACTTTAACACTTGCTACCATGTGAGTTTAGAAACCGAGACTCACTATGATTTTAGTTCTATCAATATTTGTTATTCGCAAGTATGAGTATATATATTATTTTGAGGATTACTTTAGTTATTTGTTTTTAAGTTAGAGAGGTTCTCCACGAGAATTACTTTTTAAACTGGAGAGGTTCTTCATAATATGTTTTCATTTGTGCATTAGAAATATTTAGGAGTAGTGCTCCAAATAGGTATTTATTTGATTTGAAATATTATAGTATTTGAACATGATCTACAAATGCAAGTAATCTTTGAGAAATATTTTATTGTGTATTTTTGAAAAGTAATGTACATTTACATGGTATATTTTAAAAAACTTGCGTTTACATGTTTGGACTAGCGGACGGTTGTTATTTTAAAATTATATTAAAATTGAATTTACTTATGGATTTGGATGGCTACTTGAGTAGCTTTTATGTTTGAAAAGTTCCATAAAAATTTTGTTCCGACCAGATATGATTTGGAATATGATCTGACTGGATTATGATTTGAGCCTGAAGCATCAGTGGATTGCACTATACGTGGCTAGTCCCTCGTACTAGGGCCTCTTCCATTGGCGTGGAACACACAAACTCTGGATTGTTGATCCATTTGAAAGGAGGCGCAGTATGTCCGAGAGGGTGTGGCCCAACTGATACTGCTTTATCTGTCTGCGATCACCTAATAGTGAGTCAGGAGGGGCTTAATATTGAGGTTGATCACTAGGGTTGGACTAGTAGATACTCCAGAATCCTTAGCCTGGTATATGTCTGGGGAGGCATAAGGTAGTCTATAAAATTAAACGTTTGTCATGGTGTATGGCTAGTATTGACTACGGGATGCAGAGATTTATTTCTTATGACCTCGTTATTGGCTCCGGTAATTCTACCATTGAGTCATAATTTAAATATTTGTCATGTTTGAGAAAGTTTGGTTTGGAAAGCTATGTTGATGTGTCTTGATTCGCTCAAACTTTTCAGCTAAGCCCAAAACTTGATCCTGAGATTTGTGCATTATTTTGGAACAAGAAAACTTATATGAATATAAAACACTTTTAAACTACTGTGCATATGCATCTACCCTCATATTCTGTAAATCTCATATTTTTGAAATACATCATCACACACGTGAACTTACTGAGCTTTCCAACTCACACATATTTTTTTTAATATTTATTTTCAGATGACATAAATCATGGATAAGAACAGTGATTTTTTGATTCGCTTCAGAGTTAGCTCGTGAGGGGCTTACATATGTGTTTGATTAGTTTGTACATTTTCTGTTACCTCTCGCCAGATAGAGAGAGAAGTCTGTTTTACAACTATCTATAAATGAAGGTTGAATTTGAATAATATAAGATATAAGATCTGCCTATGTATTTATGCATTTCCACCGATGTTTCCTGTAATTGTATTATATTGTAATATATGTATATTTTTTCTCCTTCCTTTTTCTTCGAATGCTATCCGTAGTTGCACACATCAGTGACGAGAAGCACGCTGGTACACTCAACCGCAGTGAAACATAACGGAGGAATTGAAGGTATCACACATGCTCTTTAGGAAAACTAATATTGGAATGAGAACATTGAACCAATTTCATTCTAGGCAAAGACATGTGTCCAAACCTATAATGGCGTATCCAACTATGAGGAATAGTTCTAGAAGGTAAACAAGTAGAAGGAATGGAAGTACTTTCTGAACAAAAAACAGAAGAATTCTCATGAATAAAAGTAGAAGCAAGAGAATCTAGACTAACTAAAACAAGAATTGATTCTAAAGCAGATTGAAAACAAGCAAAAACTGAAGCTGAGGCTGAATCAATTGATGTTGGCAAGATATAAAGACCATTACACTTCTGAGCTAAACCAATTATTTTCAAAAGTGCAAGGTCTTGTATAATGCAGAAGTCTAAGGAAAAATGAATGGTCAAAGAATCATTTTGTGTAAGCTTACTCAAAGAAATCAGATTGAAGTGGAAATGTGGAACACACAAAACATTATCAAGAACAAGATACTCATTTACATGTACTTTACTCCTATGAGTAGTAGTAATAGAATGTCCATTAGGAAGTATGATAAAAGCATCAACAATAGGAATACTAAAAGCAAAAGAAGAAAGTGAAAGTGCAAATATGATCAGAGGCACCAGAGTCCACAATCCAATTTGAAGGAATAGGTGTAAACTTTCTACCTTCATCAACAACGCTGTTAGCAAAGCCAGCAGTAAGACCTGTTACTGTAGGTTCCACTGATTGCTGCGTTGGCTGCACTTGAGCTGTCTATAACAATGCCATGAGTTATTTTCATAAAGCTTGATTAAGAACCATGCCAGAATCTGCTTGTGCACCTTCACCAATAATACTCTAATTACCCACAATTGGCTTAATAGAATTTATAGTTTGATTAATCACAGAGTTTGCTCTGCCTTTACCTTTGAAATTAGGTGGATATCCGTGTTTCTTATAGCATCTATCCACAGTATGTCCAAGCTAAACACAAATCAAACATTTGAGCTATCTAGAATTTCCAAATTTTTGGTTGCTAAAACCACCAGAATTAGCAACATTAACACTGCTTGAATGCAAATCACTTGCAGCTTGCTGGCTCAACAATACATGACTATCAGATGTTCCAAAATGATTAGCAGAATGCATCAATTACCTTTCATGTTTAATTGTCATACTAAAAGCCTGTTTAATTTTTGGTAATGGAACCATAAGTAAAATCTGAGATCCCGCATTAACAAATTCTTCATTGAAGCCTTTTACAAATCTGATAACATAATAATCTTCAAAATATCCACACACAATGTTATAACCCCCAAAGCTACAAACAGGATTACAAGCACATGCAGGAATAGGCCTTAACACTTGCATTTCATCCCAAATTATCTTCAACTTAGTGTGATACTCAGTTATGGAAAGATTACCTTGCTTCAAAGTATAAAACTGTTCCTGAAGATCACTAAAACAATATGCATTTCCATGACTGAAACACTTTGCCAAATCATTCTAGACTTCGTATGCAGCGTTATACCAAATCACACTTTGCTTTATAGTCGGTGAAACAGAGCTAAGAATCCAACCAAGCACCATCTTGTTGCATTACCTCCAATAATCAAACATTCTGTCACCTCGCGACACTGGCTATATGGTTCCATCTACAAATTGAATTTTGTTCTTTGAAATCAAAGCATTAGTCATTTCTCTGCTCCAGATGTGGTAATTGTGATCATCTAACAGTGGTCACACCAACTGTAGATTCGGATTGTCACTGGCATGACGAGAAAAAGAATTGGATAATATACTGTTGTGATTTGCCATCTGGAATCAAAGAAGCTACGGAAAAATTTTCAACAAAGAAGGTCAAGGAACAAAAATTGCCCTATCGCAACAGAAACACACAAAATCTCTGACACTCACAAAACTGAATTGAAGAAATTCAATATAAATTGCTTCAACCTGAAGCGAGAGAGAAGATCGTGGGCTCTGATACCATGTTGAATTCACTTAGAGAAATTAAACTGGTTTAGAGAGAAGAAAAATGCAATGCTCTAAAATGAGAAATCTTGAATTTTCAATATGCTTTACAAAGCAAACAAAGTATCTATACAAAGAGAAAACTAAGATTCTCTCTAACTCCTCTACGTATAACTTAAGTTGAAGCAGCAAACTAATTAAATCTAACTAGCCTCTAGTTCGCACTAAGACAAACTGTAAACTGGACAACTAGAAGCTAACTTGATGAGCTGGACTAAGCTGAGCTGGAAATATCATTTCAACAATAAATTCGAACATGAAGTAACAAGACCGCCAGCATTTAGGACTAGAAAATATAGTTTTATAGTACATCATTAAGCTTTAGAAAAACCCTATATCAAACACATTATATATCTCAATATATTAATAAGTTTTTTATTGTCATGATATATACATACTTAACTATACATACATACATACATACATACATACATATATATATATATACTCATAACCACTAGTTAAAGGTGCATCAATAGGTAAATCTTATCCCATGTAGATGTACTAGTTTGCAAACTACACCAAAAGATAAGTCACGCTATTTGTGGTAGACAAGTTTTGAATGGCAGGCTCATATTAAGGAAGATGTTTGAACTTTGAAGTATACTACTGCTCATTCGTTTGTAACTTCCAATGCTAACAGCAAAAGTATATATTATTGTGACTAAGTTTATATTCTATTTGAAATTAAATGTTTCTATGTTCCTTCTGAGATATCTAGAATTGAATTCGAACTTCACAATAATAATATATTTTATTTAAATTTATACTACTAATTTCTTATTTAAAGGGAATTATTCCACTTTATAATAACTTATTGTACTATATTTGATTGCAAAAAGTTCAAAATTTCATTCTACTAATCATTTTCTCTCCTGATAAAACAATATCTTAAATACTTTTTTCATCCAAAACTGAATTGTCTCTTATTTCTATATGGAGACATACTGCGAGTCCGCAAAACTACTACAGGACTGCTACTATTACATATTTAAATAACAAGATTGACTATCATTGAACTACTACTACTAAAACCGGGGCAGAAGAAACCTTCACTCTTGGCGTCGTTGGTTCTGACTAGTGATGGCACCGTGCGGGCTGCCAGCACTCATCTTCCTCTTCTTACAACTAAGGCTCCACAAAGTTAGGATTATCGGCACCGCAAATCATAACAGGTTGAGCAGTGTTTATCAGGAGGCTCAGAAGAAAGGCTATCATCTGCACAAGCAGAGAAAATCTTCAACTTTGAGTTCAGACATGCAGAATGATGGAAGACAATACTATAGTGCTGCTAAGCCTGTGAACAAGCAGGAAATGTATGCCAAATCTCTGGAATCACTTGTATGGGATTTTATAGGGACAGACCCGTTTTTGCTTAATTATTGAAATGAAAAGAAAGGAGAAAAATCTGTTTTGTCTATTCATGAGAACTTACCCCAGCAAAGGCAGCACAAAAAATGCTAAATCCGGGAAAATGAAATGGTGCTCTTCCTGAAAGAAATAGAGCTAGAAAGTACAAGATTCACCAAGTGAAATTAGAGTTCAGGCACATCATTACATGCTTTTGTACAGAAATAAAAGAAAAAAAGGCAGAAGGAATTCGTCTTACCTGTTAAAGGGCTGAATACTAATGGGGAAACAATGTGGGCAAAAGAACATATGCCCGTGAGGCACCCTTGAGCCCTTCCCTGGATGAGAGTCAGAACTATTAGAAAAACTAGATAAATTACAAGACTAAGATGGAGGATATTTTGATTTCAACTAATCCAAATAGAACACTTCAATGTGTTAAGGGTGGATCGAAATCAAGTCTATGATGATATTTCATTGGCAGAAGTACCTGTTCACAGGGTCCAATTTGTTTGGATGCAATGCTTCTTAACTACAAATACAGTACCAGCAATTAACACATTTTACTCATATCAGGGTGTAGAATGCGGCTAACTAAAAACTTAAAGACTTACACAAGGCATTGTGAAAATTGCAAGAACAGAGATCATAGCAGCAGCATATGGAACCTGTAAGATTTGAAATTGTTACATAAAGCTAAGGCACAAGATATATGGAAGATAATGTTGCCATTGAAACGGGACAAACAGTGTTTTCTGTATTTCAGTTCAAGAAAAGGGGAATGGCAACGCAGTAACTGGAAATAGCAGCAGAAATTTACCCAGGAGGACCAAGAAATGCTGTAAAGCAGCATCTGCATCAAAACATATGGACAAGTTAAGTAAAAGCTTGCAGTACTGCTCTCCTTGCTAAGTGATTTAAATTTGTCAAATGCATGGCTAGTATCAACCATTTTACCTTTACTTGTATGTATTAAGAGACAATACTAGGAATAAGTGTAGCAAGTGAAACCAGATACTTTTTTTTTTGGGGCACCAAAAAAAAAATGAAAAGAAAAGAAACCAGGTACTCAATTAAGTTTATCCTCACATTTATACAGCTGAAGCAAAGACCAACTGGGAGCAGCTTCTCTTCTCCAAGTATTGGAGCCAAAGTGGGCATCAAAAGTAGCTACAAAGTCCAAAACCATGGAGGAGACAATTTAGGACAATGTAAGATGCGCAGCTAAAGCATATAGATGACAGCAAATAGAACTGATTGAGGCAGCTACCTGTGATATGGTTCCTGCAATCCCTGTAATTATCATTAGATCGGCAAATTGATCTTTGTCAAATTGAAATTGAGCTTTCAAGTAGTACTGCACTCATGCATATCCAATTCACGAAAAAAAATTAGCAAAAGGCTTATTGCAATGTCCTCTTTTAGGAGCAAGATTTTGCAAAATCATTCGCCCTTTCACTATCTCATGACACTAAATGCTTTAAAGAAACTAAGACCTGTGCTGAATCATAGAAAGCATACTAATAGAGAACTAGTTGTGGGTAAACAATGGAGGCACATTAGAGAACATACCAATAAAGAAGCATGAACACCAACTTCTGCAACAGTATTGAAGAATGAAATCACTGCTGCCCGTGAAAAGGTTGGGCTGAAAAACAGTATCGAGGAAATAGTGTGGTTACCTACTTGTTCAAACATTCTTTCTCTGTGCCAAATTCGGAAAATGCTTCAGGTAGATAAAGGATCTCTCAACTATATATAACACAGTTATTGATAGCAGAATTTAGGAGGCTGACCTAGTCCTTAACAAACTGATTGTATCAGCTAGAGAAGGCGATTTCTTGAAGAATTGGGAGGTATTTTTTCGAGATTTTTCCAAAAGACAATCTGCCTCTGTCGCTTTTGCTGAATTATAATTTTGCGCAATCGATTCTTGAAGGAACAGTCTCATGTATACAAGTGCTATTATTGAAACTGCTGCAGCAACCTATAAAAGCCAATGGCAAGAAGCAAGAACACATAATCAGCCATATTCATAGTTCATTTCCAATTATTAGCTCTTCTACATCCAGAGAAAATTCAATGCATTTTCCACACCAAATCATATATGCGGTGAAATAAGTAAAAGTGTTAGTAAACAAGACACAGGTAGAATTCAAGCAAAAATTTTCTGGTACTCATCTTGTGAAGCAATACGAATGAATTAAACTGAACTCAGTTTTAGACTTAATTGAGCTGAACGCGCTAAATGCAAATTAAAAAGGCTAAGCTTGGCTCGATTAGGCTCTTTTACAGAAGTTATTCAATGATGTCAGATTATGTACATGTAGGTATTCAGAAAGTTTTTTAAAAAATTGAAGAATCCGAAAGCTCGATAAAGCTTATCCCTTCAAGTCGGGGAACTCAAGTTCAGCACAACTTTGAGTTCGTCAGTTGCTTAACCAAGGGATGGATTCATTTATGCCCTTAAAATACTACTTTTCTTCATTTCGAATTGAATGTCCAACTTGGATTCAGTTTTAGACGGAGAGAATAGAAGACAAAGAAATGAACCTGGAAAGTAGCGGGAGAGGAGAGGAGACGAGTAGAGAGGTTCCCGCAGACAAAGGCACAGGACCCAACGCCCGACAGGATTCCAAATGCTGAAACTCGCCGGCCCTCTACGACATTATCTGCCTGGAGAGAACAACAAAGACACAGACATGGGTTCTTTTAGTTTTCCTGCTAGCTAGATTCCAGTGCGACCATAATTGAACTTTGGACATGGTGATTTTGCCTTTACCACGTATGCAAGAGCAAGACAATGTACGCTTCCTTCGGTGACCATTGAAATGAAAGTTTTGAGAACGTAGTAGGCATAGAAGTATGTTCTTGTCCTGCTATAAGCTAATATGGCTGCACCAAGCAGGTGGCAGAATATCAATTTCACTAACAATTTGAAAATATCACAAAGTTTTTAGGAAAATTTAATGTTACACCAATTAGTTCATTCTAACCGGACAAGTAAGGTCGTCGAAAAAGTATAAGAAAGGGTGTAATGTCAGAATTAATAGACTGATAAAACCTAAATTTCTTAAAATTTCCAAGATACATTGAAGAAAAGAAAAGTGCAGTAACTTTTTGTTGCTGTTCTGGTGAATTCATGAGCATACTAGTGCAAATAAACCTCATGGAATTGTCAAAGAAAACTACTCCACTGATAATTCTTTCTCTACATCCTAATATTATCCTAATTAACCAACTTTTTGATTGTAAGTTGTAATGCCATCACAATTAATTCGGTTCTTTCTCTCACATAAACAAAACGAGACAAAAAGATTTAAAATGGAAAAAAAAAATTTCTTCCTGTGAATATGGTGGAGCCTGGAAGCAAACTCATCACTAAAATAAATATTTTCTTTTTTTAGAAAATCCATTAAATTAAATGATTGAGTATCCATATTTGTTTTTGGGGATATTAAATTTGCCTAAGATAAATATATTTTTTATTTAAACTTCTACCACTATTTTCTTAATTTAATGAAATGGGAGTATGCAGTAGCTTTCATCAATTTGGATTAATTTTTTCAAAAAACTTCTTGTTATGAGAATTTAAAAGACTTAGTTTGTTTGTGAGAAGAAAGATCAGATTAAAAGTGAAAAAAAAAATGCACTGACTTCTGTTGTGAATGCTAAACCAAATGGACGGCTAGTTCTAGATAGTCAGACGTACTCTGAGAATGGAGTGCACTTAAGATACCAAAACCGAGCCCAAAGGAATAATTTTTCTTTCTTATTTTCGTTAGGCCTGAAACTGAAACCAAATTGTTTATGATGTTTGTGGTGGGCTTTGGAGAAATCCATCTCCTATTTTCCCTTATTTTTTTCCCTGATTCAGGTACGAATCCATCTCTAATCGGAAACTTAATTGGATCGAGTTAGTCCGAGCTCGGGTTATTTGGCCGGTTTAATTACGGATTTGAGTTGAAATTTTCAGTGCGAATAACTTTTCAAATGAGCTCGAGTTAAGAGAAATTCAGTTCGATTTCAGTCCGGCTCATAATATATATATATATATATATATATATATATATATATATATATATATATATATATATATATATATATATATATATATATATATTATAATAATATTATTATTATATTATTAAAAAATATTATTATTATATAAAAAAAATTTTAAAAATAGAGTTAGGCCGAACTCGAGTTTAACAAAGCCTGACTTACTCAACCCGATTTACACCTCTAAACACAAGCACCCATATGAAACATAGATTCAATTCTTCCTACTTAGCTACCCAAAATTCTTTTTTCCAGAGTAATTTCTAATTAGTAAACGTTTGTGTCAAATTCTCTTAAACAATATTTATTCCGTTCAAAATTAATTTTTCAAAATTTATCTAAAAATAAACATTCCCTTCTCTAAAAATAGCTTTACGAGATAGAATTTTATGTAATAAATAAATAAATAAATAAATAAATATATATATATATATATATATATATATATATATATATATATATATATATATATATATATATATATATATTAATCATATGTCATTCAACATCCAAAAGATTATGGTATATAAAAGCTTTAGTATATGTTTGATCATTATTATGCCAAATATAAAGGATAATTAAGTATAGAATTAATTAAATCAATCGAGTCAAGCTAATTATTTGGTGCAGAGAGTATTTAATAAGGAGGAGTACCGAGCGGGAGAACGGTGAGAGTCATTGGGATGGTAAGCATGAATTTTCTCCCATAAGTGTCGGAAAGATTCCCTACTAGAGGCATCGCCACCAGTGATCCCAACCCTATTATCTGCATCAATATCAAATCCGTATCCGGTTTCACAAAAAAAAAAAAGAAAAAGAAAAGAAAAAAAAGAGTCAAATCCGTATCCAATATCTGATTTATATCTGCGCTACAAGAAAGTGATTATACGTTTATTTTGCATCTCACATAATCAAAAAGAAAGATGAAAACATGAAAAGAAAAACTTAGCAAAAAAGAAAAGAAAAATCACGTGATGCTTTTATTTATTAATTTTACAGAACCTTCACTAATCCTCTGAACTGATTATGCTTATGCATTATGGTTATATATCTGTCTTCCATACTACTTTTTCCTTTTTCTTTTCTTCTTAGTGGGGGTGACTATTGTAGTATTTCTCCAGCCTTCTGATAAATTTATCCTTCACATGCTTCATACCATGCAATTCTTTGCTTTATAAGTGCTAAGTAGGTATCAACTTCTTCATCATCCTTTTTCACTAACCCCATCTCAATTTAGTAACATATAAACGAACTGATGGATTTTGATGGTAGCTATTACTTTATTTGGAAATCCACATTCTTATTAAATTGAGTAGAAAAATAAGTATTCAATTTCAAATAGAAATATTATAATAAATTTTTCCTGAACAAAATACTATGGCATTAAAAACTGTTTTATCTCGGAAGATAAAAAAAGAAAAATCATAGTTTAGGCAGAATGGGATTGGCATTTCTTCCTGTTCTTCTTTCGTGATCTTTAGTGAAGCGAAGGAAGAAAAAGAAATGTTTCTGAGTAAAGAGAAGTGGAAAAAGAGAGAAGGGTATGCGTTATTCGGCCCGCGAACAAAAGGTTGATCACCAGTTTGTAGCGTGCCGGCCGGGGGAAGGGCGACAGGGGTAAACAGTTGCATCGACGCTAAACCATGGTTGTCGTCAAGGTCAAGGTGAAGTCTTCCCTTCCTGTCATGACTTTGAAAAATACTTCTCTTATGGCATAATTTCTTTTTAAAACGCGAAAAGTAGTAACGTGGTACTCCGATAACACCCAGGAAACTGTTGGGCGGTTTTTCCCACGGGAGCGACAAAAGGTGCAACAAAAATAAGGGTGTGCGCAAAAACGTAAATGGGATCAAACACTAAGATTTTTGTCGCTCTTTCTGTGGAGGGGACAAAGTGCTAAAATCGACCGATGTTTCCATCTTAACAAGAAAAATACTGGCCTGCTGGGGAAGATTACCGTTTGTGATTGTATCTCTAATTAATGCCCATTTTTATTCAGGAAAATTTTCAAGTTCAGTCAGAGGAATCGTTATATTCTTCTAAAATTACACAATCAAAATTTTTAGTTTTTTTTTTTTTGGTATTCTTTTACTAGAAAAGAACCTTCTCTAACTGACTCATGAATTTGACTCCCGTCATCCTCTCGGCCCAAAAATTTGAAGAATGATATTAGAAAAAGTGAACGTTTCATTTTGGACAGAAGAAGAATTGTGTGTATATCACCTTCATATATACCACAAACACAAATTTTCAAAATGGTGAAAAAGGTCACTTTGCTAGGCTTATAATTGAAGGAAGCCTCCTGTCCTACAGGAACAGCAAAAGAAGAAAGAAACTTCCGAATGAAAGCATCATTTGTCAGGTAATTACCAAATTCTTTGTTCATTATTACACACGCATGGAGATGACAAATTACTATCATAACGCAATTTTGGCTTTAACTCAAAAGTTGACAACCTCAGCTACTAATGTAATTAGAGTTCTGAAAGAGCTTTTTTCTTTTTCTTTTATTTTTAATATAGTTTCTGGAGAACAAGTTCTTGCAGTTGATGATCAGCACAAAGATTATGCTTGGTAAGAAGAAAATCAGTTGGGTTCCTTAGAAAACAAGAAATTAATAGGAAAACTAAGTGAATTCTGATTCAAACACACTACCATCAAAATGGAAACTTGAAAGGGTTTCTTGAAGTTCATTCCTTTTCTTTTTTTTTCTTTTTTTTTGCTGAATTGGAAGTTCATTAATTCCTTTTACTCTGCCCAAGTGGACCACTATAAATTCAAGTTTGCAGAAATGAAGAAGGTCAAATCCAAGAATTTCGGAAAGAAAGGAATTAAAGGAAAATTGCTGAATGAAGAAAGATGTCGTACTAGATACATTTGATATGAATCGAAACATACGTACCGCTTGCTGAATTCCAGAGAGATATATAGCTAAGGAGCATTCATTTTTCCCAGGACAAATTGCAGACATCGTTACGTCGGTAATGGCCGGAATGACCATGAATGATGAGAAGCCGTGGAGGAAGACTGTCACGAAGAGATGCCCATTTCCTGATAGCTTTAACTCCATTTTTGTCTTTCAAACACACGCAAACACTCCCTCTTTTTTCTTATGTCTGTGAAGGATGAATATAGGAGAAGAGAAGCTATAGTTCATGTAGCCCTAATGTGGATATATATATATATATATATATATATATATATATATAGCTCAGGATGAAGGAGTTTCAAGTGACACTTGGATCTCTGGTCTCTATTCATGCATTGTTTAACAAAGAAACAAACAGAGCAAAAAGTAATGATATTTGGCACCAATTTAATGCACGCAAAAGAGTTTTTCAAGAATATACTGTTTAATTAATCAAAAGTATAGATATGTCTAGAGAAAGAAATGTGAAAGAGAAGGTTTTATGTGCTCCCAGTCTACTAAAACTATAGTGCTAATCAATATAAAAATGAAGAAAAGAGTTGGGGAATCAAGTGACAACATCAACTCACGTGCTGTCAAAAATCAAGAGACAGCATCTCATTTTTCTCTCAATTCTCTCATAGGGGGGAATTTTTTTTTTTTCCTTTGTTCATTTTATACAGCACAATTTTATTAGTATACTAAATAATAGTATTCAAAGATTAAAAACATAAATGCGTACTTAATAATTAGAAAGTTATACATTTAGGTGGAAAATCATAGATATTTATTGATGTCTTAAACGGATATTCTTCTTGCTATTTGGCATGCCTAACGATGCCTAATCCATAATCATCAGCATGACTGATAACGATGCTGAAACTAGAAAGACCTGAATATCAAAGTGCTGCGACGTCACCATATTTTATAGCGAGCTGTTAACATTAGTTCTTGAAAAAGATTTGATTTGAATGCAACTCTATATACATCTACCTCCGACAAGGTAAATACTAACATATGCTTCCTCCTTCCGTCCGCAATTGAATATTTATTTTCTAAAATAATTTTAAATTTTAAAGTTATTTATAATTAAATGTATATATTTTTAATAGTTATATATTTTGTTTAAATTTTAATTAATAACTTTCTAAATTTAAAAGAAGTAAGCTCTACTAATATAAGAACCCAATTACTAACACTACAAGAAAACAAGGAATTAGCGACGGACAAATCCGTCGCTAATCGCTAATTAGCGACGGATTAGCGACGGAACCTTCCCTCGCTAAATAATGAGTCGCTAATTGCGACGGCAACATTTTCCGTCGCTAATTAGCGACGGATTTGCGACGGAAAAATTTAGCGACGGATTTGCGAAGGAAAATAATATATTTAAATTTTAAAAATAAAAAATTAATGTTAATTTTATGAAATTTAATTTTAAAAAATTATTTTTAAAAATGTCATAAATCAGTCGCTAAATTAGCTGACTGATTTACGACTTTAATATAAATTATAATTTAAAAATAAATAATAAAAAATATAAATTATTATTTAAAAATTTTTAAAATAAAAATTTAAAAATAATGTAAATCGGGTTAACCCGGCCCGATTTATTATTTAATTGATAATTAAATTTATTAATTAAAAATTTTGAAATTAAATTTTAAAAAATAATATGAATTGGGCTAACCCGACCCAACCATATTGGGCCGGGTTAGCTCGATTCAGCTCCAACGGAGCGGGTTAGCCCGATTCAGCTCCAACGGATCGGTTAGCCCGATCCGAATTTAATTCCTTTGTTTTGTTTGAAGAGAGATTCGAACCTTGGTTACCTGAAAGTTGGATGATGTCGTCTTCACGCGCTAAGTCACTTCTTGTGTTTTATTTTATCATATAATATTTTTTATATTATAAATTGTTGTTATCATATATTATTATATTAATAGTAATCTATTTTATATTATTATAATATTAAATAATATATTATAATATAATTATATTTATTATTATATATAATTTATAAATTAATATTGATTTTTTTATTTTTCATATTATCTGTCAGCAAAATCCGTCGCTAATTAGCTGACTTGATTAGCTGACTTTGAATATTATTTTTTAAATATAAAAAATAATTTTTTTTAATTTCTTAATTTTTTGTCGCAAATCTGTCAGCTAATTAGCTACTGATTTGCAATCGAAATAGTGTTTTTAAATATTAAAAATTAAATTTTTTAATCTCTTTCTAAAAATAAAAAAAAATAGCAACTGCTTTCTTAGTAAAAAATAGAAAAAGTCTTCATAAATACTAATTTAGTCCGACCTCACTTATTTTAAACCTTAATTTATTAAGTATTACTTTTTTGAATTGATATTACTTATAGTCTAAAGTATCTAAATATATATTAATTATCATTTCTTCTATTTATGTACATCTGTGTCTATTTCTGCACATATATGCTACATATGTATGTTATATTACACTTATGTTATACTTATAAATATTATCTTATATATATGTGTTATTAATAGATTATACTACTAGAAATGCATGGTTTATTACATGTGTATTACATAAGAATAATCCTACTTAATAATTGTTATATATTATTCAATATAATTTATTTTACTTCTATTCATGTTCTTATGTCAATTAGAAAAATAATATTACTAAACTAAATAAAAATAAAAAATATCTGAAATTAGAAAACACTATTCCGTCGCTAATCCGTCGCTAATTAGCAACGGATTAGCTACGGAATAAATTGATAATTTTTAAAAATTATTTTTAATATTTAATTTATTGTTCCGTAGCTAATCCGTCGCTAATTAGCAACGGATTAGCAACGAAAAAAATTAAGAATTTGAAAAAATTATTTTTAATATTTAAATTATTTTTTCGTCGCTAATTAACAACGGATTAGCTACGGAACAAATTGAGAATTTAAAAAAATTATTTTTAATATTTAATTTATTTGTCCGTCGCTAATCCGTCGCTAATTAGCAACGGATTAGCAACGGAAAAAATTAAGAATTTGAAAAAATTATTTTTAATATTTAAATTATTTTTCTGTCGCTAATCCATCGCTAATTAGCAACGGATTAGCTACGGACCAAATTGAGAATTTAAAAAATATATTTTTAATATTTAATTTATTTGTCCGTCGCTAATCCGTCGCTAATTAGCAACGGATTAGCTACAGAACAAATTGAGAATTTAAAAAATTTATTTTTAGTGTTTAATTTATTTGTCCGTCGCTAATCCATCGCTAATTAGCAACGGATTAGCAAAGGAAAAAATTAAGAATTTGAAAAAAATATTTTTAATATTTAAATTATTTTTCCGACGCTAATCCGTCGCTAATTAGCAATGAAGTAGGTCCGTCGCTAATAACCGTCGCTAATTAGCAACGGACGTTATCCGTCGCTAATTGCGGTCGCTAATCGCGTATTTTCTTGTAGTGTAATCTTTTTTCCTCACTTGATTTAAGGTATTTAAGTTTTACTAACATGTGAATTCTATCATTGACTTCTTTAATTAAAAAAGATATCACAGTAATTTTTTTATAATCAAATTATTCTCCTTAATTTTATATTTAGTTAAAATAGAACATTCAATTATAGATAGAAGAAGTATGAAACAAACAAGTAGAACTTTTCATACCTTTGGAAGGAAAAAAAGTATTTCTTATACAGAAGTATAGCTCGAGTACTAGCATTTGTATTGAATATTTCTTACAAAAGGAGTATCTCCATTGAATTATTGATTCGCCGTTCAAAAATTAATGCTCTACTTGCATTAGTTTTCCTCGAAAAATTTCACTTTTTTATAGGATTTTGAGAAGGTATGGATTAATTGTTGTTAATTTCCCTACTTGGATTGCTTTTCGTTTGAGAATTTCTCATTTTTCATGGGTCTGATCTCTAGGATACAAATTAGTTATTGTGAGAAAAGAAATGAGATTCAAAGTCTTTTTTATTTTTTAAAAAACTAAAGAGATCTTAATAATAAATTTTTACCATTTTAAAATATAATTTTTTTTTATTTTTTGTATAAATTAAGAAAAAATATATATTTTTATATTATATTCTTAACTAATTTAATTTATTATCTATTAATATAAGAGAGAAAATGGTAAATATATGATGATAATTTTTTTAAAAAATAATTTTTAAAATTTATAAAAAATTAAATATTTTACAAAAAAAAAGACTTAAAAAATTTATTTTTTAAAACAGAGAAACTAATTGAAAACAATAATATATAGTGAAAGTATATGAGACTATAGATTAATCAAAACTATTGCTGTCAAAACGGGCCTCAGCTCGCGGGCTGGCCCGTTTTTTTAGGAATACGGACGGATATGGGCCGAATATATACCGGCCCGTTTTAACGAGGGCTTTTTCGGCCTGCTCCGTTTAGCCACTTTCCGAACAAAAGAAGGGAAAGTACAAGAGCATTGCAAAGAACGAGAGGTTGGGATGGTTTAAGAAATCGTAGTATACAATTGATATGAACTTTGAGCTCAAAATGATCATTATATTAAGTACAAATATAAAATATCAAACTCCCCCACACTTAAACATTGCTTGTCCCCAAGCAATACTACAAACCATCGAATTGCACCAATTGTTGAACCATTTGGATAATATTTGGCTTGAGAAGATATTGAGGTTCCTATTTCTAGTCACCTAAATCATCTCCATTGTTTGTGTATGGTCTATTTCACCCTTCCTTTCTCAATTCTAAGTCAAAAATCCAGATTATGAGTCAATCAATAACTGAATTAATTCAAGCAATCAAACCTCCAAATTAGACCCTTATTAGCCACAAGGAATATCACCATTCCCCTACATTCAACCGCAAACTCCCATTTTCTACCAAATCCCTTCACTTTGGATTCAACCACTTGCACATATTAAGCTTCAACCCACAATCTTTCCATCATCGCTCATCTTTGTCAACTCATCTGCCAAGCCTATATTTGAATTTTATAATTGAATAACTATCAAGTTTGTTATTAATCAATTTTTTTTCAGTTCTAACCTCATCAATAATATTATTAGTATTTGGTAGACATTTACTAATAAAGAGCACATTTTCTTGCAAGTCTATTACCCAGAGCATAATGATAAGTGCATTATACGATGATATCCATTTAATGAAGCGATTATAAAGCTATTGATTATGAAAATGGTTTGATATCATAGACAAAGAACAATAATATTTCTTCAATTTTTATTTTTTTAGTTTTGGTTGAAATCCTTTGGTCATTGATTTTCCTTCTTTTATGATGAATTCTTTCATTGTTTACCATTTTGCTTTTTGCATTATATTGCCTTAATTTACTTTTTTTATTGAAGTTATTAGAGCTAACATGAAATTCAATTTTATATTTGAAGAACTATTAAGTTTGTTATTGATTAATGTATTTTTTTTTCAGTTCTAACCTCATCAATAATATTATTAGTATTTGGTAGACATTTACTAATAAAGAGCATATTTTCATGTAAGTCCATTACCCAGAGCATAATTATAGGTATATTATATGATGATATATATTTAATAAAGTGATTATGAAGTTATTGATTACGAAAATAATTATCATGGACAAAGAACAATGATATTTCTTCAATTTTTAATTTTTTTAGTTTTCTAGATGATTGTTGTTTTCTTTTTTCTGGTTGAAATCCTTTGGTCATTGTTTTTCCTTCTTTTATGATGAATTATTTGGTCAATGTTTAACATTTTGTTTTCTTCATTATATTGCCTGAATTGATATTTTTTAAGTGAATTTATTAAGGCTAACATGAAATTCCTTGCAGTGAGTATTTTGTTTATGTTCATATAAAAATTATTTTGATTAAAGAGACACAAAAATAGTATATAGTTATATATTATTTTTTTAAAAAAATGGTCAGTTAGGCATCGATTGAAAATATTTACCCAGCTAAAGAGACAGTCACTACCTTGCCATGTTCTAAAAGTTTTGAAGATTACAAAGATATGAGTAGAGATAAGGGTAACAATGAGTTCACTTCAATTAATCTTACCATATTCATTTTAGAAAATTTCTTTAAGAATTTTTCAATACAATTCTTTAAGTGGAGGGGTCAAAGTAAATTTAAATGTCTATTATTTTTCTTTTATTAGCAGTACTACTTTTAAATTAGGGTGATATCGATTTGCTTTTAGGCTATGATATTGTAAATTGTCATATAAAGAGCTAATATTAGAGATAGTATTAAAGAGCCAAAAAAAAGGATGAGATGCAAAAATTAGAAGACTTCTTCCCAAAGACAATTCAAAACATAAATATATTATATTTTTTTAATTACTTTGTTTTTCTAAAAAGTAATTAATCCTTTGAGAGGATAGTCTTACTTGATGTAACAAATAAAATTTTCCTTTCCTCTACACATAAATAGTTTTTGAGAACTTATTTTTAAATTTTTTTGTAAGGTACAGGGAAAGAAAGGCCTTAAGAATATTTTTTATTTCCTTTTCTAGGGAAGAAGAAACTCTTTTTTTTTTTTTTCATAGGATGGGTTGTAGGAAAAGGTGGGCAAAATGAAAAGAAACTTTTATTAACAAGTGAATTGTCAAAATAAAATTTTGATAAATTCAATTATTTTTTGAATCAATAAATATATTAACACTTGAATATATAAAACCATATTGATGTTCAAATTCTGTACATAACAACTTTATCATAAAATGAGATATTTTTGCAATATGTTCTCTTTTTCTGTTAAATGAAAATAAAAGACATTTTTTAAAGTTCTAATCATATTAAATATTAATATTTTTAGTCTTATACTTTTTTTTCATCTTTCATAATAATTAAATAAATTTTTTTAAATAAATAAATCTATAATATTTATTTCTAAAATATTTTAATGTCCGTGTATTATACAGGTCTTTTTAGCCTAGTTGTATCTTATTGTTGATAAATTTTGTTATTTATTAATAAAATAAATAATTTTTAATTTTAATTATGACATCATCAGTTTCCTATGGTTCAATTGCAATTTAATTACGTTGGACCATTAAACCGCGAATCAATAAATTTTCCAACTCGATGTCTGATCCTATTATGAAAACATGGTATTAATATTAGTCTCATAATTTTTAAAATTATAAATTAAATACTCGACCATTAATTTATTATCTAAATCAAAATTTACAACTTTTGTTAAAGATTTTCATTATACTCTCTAAAAAAAAGTACAAATTTTTCCATAAATTTTAATCTCTTTCGAACTAAAGAGATGCGAACACACACAATAATATCCTTAACGATCATACACTTAAAGACTTCAGTGTAATACTAATCCAATGTGATCATCAATGTTTTCTTCAAGAACGCATTACAAGGCTAATATTTGAATAGTAATCTAGGTAATACGAACTCCTTGGTATCTAAGTATTTCTCCTATGAGCTCTCCTTTACCGGAGCCAACATATCTCCCACAAATTTCACCATCTCTGATGAACAAAAAGGTCGGAACTTGAATCACGTTCATGTCCTTCAAGAACTGCATGCAGCTGTCGTTCTCGTCGCCGTTCATTCTTGCGAAAACCACTGTATCCGCCATCTGCTTCGACAGCTTAATCACCGTCGGATAAACCTTCACGCACGGTCCGCAATGCTTCAAACCCACATCAAGAACAATTAATTTTTGGTCTACTTTGTGTCCGTCAATCAGCTTCTCCACATCTTCTCTGCTATGGAGCTGCACGACGGCTGAATGGTTGTCGCCGTAGTACAAGACATCGCCGACGAGCTGATCGGGGCCGATTCCTTCTTCGTCGTGGATTTTCTCCATTCTTTTGTAGAAGCTGAAATGGGGTACTTTCTCTATCTTCTCTCTCTTGCAGAGCTCTCGAGTCTTCTCGGATTCATCACCCATGACGAGTAAGAAGTTGACGTCGCTGCAGGTTCTGCTGAGATCCACCATGAAAGGGTACATGTTACTGCTGTTGACGGTGTCGCTGCTTGCAAATTCAACCACAACCAGCCTGTCCTTGGCCTTGCGAAGTGCTTCGTCGAATTCCTCTATGCTGTAGACTTTCTGTACTCTTTCGTCACTCTTTACAGTGCTGTTAACGGCACCCGAAGCAGCTGTTGCCTTGATAATTTGGGGAGGGCGCCGTCTTTCGAAATTTGCAGCAAGATTTTGCCTGGGTTTAGAAAATAATGAAATTTGAGAGCGAGAACGGCGGAAGAAGGTACTGGTTTTGGTAACGGAGGCAAGATCTGGGGAGGGTTTAGCTAAGAAATTGGAGATGGTAGCCATGGAAGAGGAAAGGAAGAAAATTTTAGCGAAGGGTTGCGGGAGATTGAACTCCGGCGATGCAACAAAGAGGACTAAAAGATGAGTGAGATAATTATCAGGTCCGTAGCTAAGATGGAAAGGTTACATCCACTCGTTTGGATGTGGCTCATATTATCCACACAAAACACTTTCTTGGGTGGAGTTTTATCTCATTTTGAGATATTCTGCTTGGAATGGGAACAAATGCTTTTGTTATTCTTCATACAAGTCAAATTCATCGATCAAAGAATCAAAGTATGTTTTGGAGATCTTTCTTTCTGAAAAGTAATCCATCCGCTTAGCGGTGAGCCCATCACATTTTTTCAACATATGCATCTGAATAGATATTATTTATTAAAATTTAATTTAATAATTGAGAATTCATGTGATGATTTTTTAATAATTAATCAATCACGAAATGAAAAATTTTATTAATTATTCATCACATGTGACTTTTTAAGTGTAAGATTAAAATTTGACTGTTAATAATTTATTCAATATATATTAAAAATTAATATTATCTGCATCGTAGTTAAATTAAAAAGTAATAAGGATGCTATTTATTCTGCCAAGAAAGAAATAAAAAAGATTGATTGTTTCATTCAAAATTAAATACTACATACCTTCATCCCTCTAAGAATGAAAATACTTGCTGTAGTTTTAGAGTGAACAAACCAGGTGAATTGGGGGCAATGAATTTTGTTGTAGCATCTAAGTTTAGAATTATAAGGCTGTCATGTCCTGTACTAGTGGGCCTGAGCGTGCAACTTATGGACTTGACAGCACCCACAATCAACTACTTATCAATCGTCCTCGCTATGCCAAAATGGATATCTCAACGAGTACTTAGGCCTATGCTCACATACAGAGTACTTTACTTACAGTTATCTCCATGTGAGATTGGGGCATTGGGGCATCACATAGACCCCCTTAAGGCCCTAGCGTCCTCGCTAGGCACCCCAGAACAGAATTAGTGCTAGACATCCATAATAGAATTTTTGAACCAAGACCAAACCGTTCTGATACCATAATGTCGCGACTCATGGGCCTGGCAGCACCTACGGCCATCTACTTGGTAGCCATCCTCGCTATGTCAAAATGGATATCCCAAGTTGACAATAGTTGCTTAGGCCCATGCTCATATACAGAGCACTTTACTTACAATTATCACATGTGGGATTGGGGCATCTTTCGATTCTAAACTATGCACCTCTTGCTATTCCCTTCTAGTGCTCTCCTTCCACCTCTTCACCGGTGGAATTCAGTGTCTGTCTCTGGCAGGTATTAACTCTCTCATGCTCACCGTCTGTAGCCGTCGCTGAAAGAACCCTTTCGTTAGCCATTTATTTCACCCTAAAAAGTTTCTTAACCCCAAAGAGTTTTTTATATAATTAACTCTTTTAAATTGTAACTAAGCCCCCCAAAAATACAATTATTCTATTTATTATTATTATTATTTTCATCAACTATAATTTGGGCCATAAATTGGGCCGGATATTACAAAGGCAAATTTGAGTAGAAAGAAATTCTATTTTTTCTCATTCCAATATACTATATTGACGTAAAAGGTGCGTTTCCAAGCCCCTTTTTCCTCTAGTAAATGGGGACTTTGTTTTGAAATCTATGCATGGCACTTGGATAATTTGTTTGAAAATTATGGAATCTACTATTTAAGTACATCAATTAATTAATTTTATGCATATAAAATAATAAATGTTATCATTTTTAAGTTCTAATTTACATTGTCCCCCACCTAATATACATTTTGAGCCTCCATCTAAATTATTCAACAACTTATTATAGAAAATTAATTAAGCTTTTATAAGGGAGAAAGCATATAAATATTTTCTTAACACGCTCACTTATAATATTACAATTAACCTATTAATTAAAATATTTAATTCTCAATTAAAACTAACCTTTATAAACTCATTTATTATGTAAAATTATGAGAATTTTTCATCTTATTCTAAATTTTTGTACCCAATGTAAGTTTTTTTATTTTTATCTCACTCCTCTTTTATAAATATTTTATTTTTACGAAATTTAAAATAAAAAATCCATAGTTCTATTTCATAGGATTTCTATATCTTTCCTGGGTCTCTGCTGTGACTTTTTACGTTCGTCTCCGGATGTCGGCATCTTTCCCCAGCCTGATTTTTCTTTTTCTTTTTTTAACTCTGCTGTTTTGCAAATCCAATAATTCTTGATTATTACCTATTCCTCTATTCTTCAGTGCTATTAATTAATGCAGTTGTTTTTTTGTTTTGTTCTTTCATTTTTACATAATATTTCTACTGCAAATCCTGATACTTATTACAAGTTTGGTAATCAATCACAAAGTAGAATTTCTTTGTTCGGAATTGTATATCCACTTTATTAATATAGTTATATATTTTATTTAAATTTATATTAATAACTTTTTTAATTTAATGGAAGTAAGTTCCACTGGCACAAATGTTTCACTACTGACATCTTTCACTCTCTTGATTTGAAAGATTTAACTTCACCAGTATGTAAATCCTACAATTAATCTTTTTAATTAATAAAAATATTATAATAATTTTTTTATATTCAAATTACTCTCCTTAATTTTATATCTTATTAAAATAAAAAATTTGATTATGGACGAAAGAAGTATTAAGTAAATGGGAACATCAAAACTGTAGCAGCCCCTGTGCTAAGATTACTACAGAAATACCAAGAATTTATTTTGTGAGAGATAAGTGTGGTTGTTACATGATTTTGCTCATATATTCTCCTTGTTAAAGATTTAATGTTTGCTTTTCTACATAAAATTATCGAAAAATAAAAAATAAACATTCAATTATTAACAAAGGAAGTATCAGCTTAGATGATCTTTATACATGGATGAATTCTTGATCTTAATTTCATTACTCCTTACTGTGAACTTCGAGAATCATGCATCTATTGATAATAATTTTAACGCCATTTTCTCTCTGCTTGTAAGGGCAACTTCCTTCTGATTCCTCTTTCTAATATAAAGCAAGAAAGTTGTGTAAGTATATTTGGATTGGTTTCGTCCGAACTTAATATTAGATCACACTTCTCGTTTTACAAAAAATATATTTTTATAAAATTTAAAATAAAAAATCTCAAATACAAACTCAATATAAACTCTAAGATTCGATCATCAATGGACACATAACAACTTTTACCCGTGCGATGCGGAAGCTCTTTGGTTCACACATTATCCTCAATACCTGCTGTACTGGTAGAAATAGTAATGCACCAGAGCTCATGTGCTGGCGAAACATGCTATGAGGACTTGATTCTCAAAGTTATTGTTAGAAGAAGTTCCGGTTTTCCACGTGCCGCTCAGTGGATAGCCTCTTTTTCTTTTTTTCTTTTTAAGAGGACTTCTTTTTAAAAAAGAATAATTAGAGAAAATCTTTAAAAAAGAATTAGATGAAAGATTTTGATTACTCAAAACAATTATCAAGCAGATTTTTTACAAAAGAAGATAGAAGATGCTGTCGGTAAGGCCCTCCGTAAGGGACTTATAGTTCTTAGAAGGGCTGGGATCGCACATGTGATACCGGAATATGATGCTTCAAAGATTATTTGACAAGTATATGAGTTAGCATAACAATCCATTGAATGAAAATTTTCGTTTCCCTTAATAAAAATCTATATATATATATATATATATATATATATATATATATATATATATATATATATATATATATATATATATATATATATATATATATATATATATATATATATATATATATATTACTAAAATACTTTTACTCTCTCTCCTCCTCTAAAACTCTCAAATCTCCAATTCTAATTTCTAAAATTTTAAATTTTTTTATTAGTTAGAAGAGTTTTTAATAGCTAAGAGATAAAATAATATAACAACTTTAGTTTATCTTAAATAAATCTTTTAATTTAAATCAAATTCTTAATAACTTTTTCACTATTTCCATATAACTTTATCTACTACCACTTTCTCCACAAAATTTTTCTTTCTTCACAAACTTTTCCTCATAAGGTTTTTTATCTTCAGATCCTCTTATTTTTTTCTGATTAGGGTCTTCTTTTTCCAAATTGAAAAGATAATATTTTCAATTCCTTTTTTTATACATGTTGCTCTTATTCTCTTCATTTTTTTCTTTCACTTTAATATTTGACCTCTGAATTTAATAAATAGTATTATAATTTTGATTTTCTTGAGGAACTTATCAGTGCCTAATACATCTCTATTGCTCAAAAGATGTTTATAAATTAATTATTTTTTAAAAAATATTTCTTTTTCTTTAATTTGTTGAGAACTTATTTGTGTACATGTGAGATATTTATAAATTTATTTATTTTCAAAGAATTTTTTTTGTCGAAAATTTTTTGGGATAGAGGTCAAAATATAAAGACTGTCTTAAACTTTTTCTTTTAACATTTAGGATATTTTAATTTTTTATTTAAATAAGTATTTTTGTTTTATTATTTTTTAATTTTAAAATATATTTTAGATACTTCTTCAGTTAAATCTAGCAAAATGAAATGTATGCATTTTTTTTATTTTTTATTTATATTTTTCTTCTTTAATATGAGTCCGTTTAATATCTTTTGAGAATAAAATATATTTTTTGAATCTTTTTAAATTTTTTGATTACCAATAAGTCTGCAAATTGTAAATGACTTTCATATGTAGTTATTCCTTTGTCCTCTTTTTTGTCAGCTTATTTTATTTTTTTAGCTTTATTTTTAACATCATTGATTTTTTCTCTTTTTACATTTTTCATGTCTTTTCTTTTTTTATTTTGATTGAATGATGTAATCTATTTTATATTTTTAGTTGTTTTAATAGAAAATTATTAAGTTTTTGTTTTCTTTAATAGGTTTTGAAGATTCAAGCCTTTTTTTTTTTCATTTGTTTGAGGAGATGACTTCAAGAATATTTATTTATTTAGTTTGCAATATCTATTAACTCAATTAGATCAATATATATTACCATCTAATTTGATTCTTTATTTGCTAAGTTTTAAGAATAAAAGTGCCTAATTGCCTATTAAAATATTTTGTACCAAAATATGCATAACTTTACAGTACATTAGACATGAAATGTAATAATCGATGGTTTTTATTTTTTTATTTTTGTCTTTTTACCAAGTAAATATTAAAAAAATAATTTTGTAATGTACATTAACACTATGACTTTTTTATGATGGATCAAGAACACGTTCTTTTGAAAAACAAATTTAGCAATGACCCGATAAATTTTTATTTAAAATTTTTTAGAGATTTTTAATATAAAATACTAATATTTTTTATTTTTTATATTATTTATTCTTTATGAATAGAGAGAGACAAGTAAAGGGAGATAAATTTTAATTTTCACAATGATTTTATTGCAAATATATTCTATTTTTTTGAAGAGTCAAAATAAATAATTAAATGATAAGAAATTCTCTTTTTCTTTTACATATAATGGGAGTAGAAGGTGAATACGACAGAATAATTGAAAGACCATGTCGTAAAGTTAATTTACTTTAAAGATATAAAAAATGTACAATTTATGATGTTTTTTTTATCTTAATTTACTTATGATTAACCATTAGTGCATATTTTTTTAATTAAATACATAAATTTGCTTTATATTTTTTGTAATAACTATTTATATAATAATCCGTGTTAATTTTTCTTTATGGTACTTTTTTTAATGAAAAATTGACTCTGGCAATAAAAGAAATGGGCTTACTCATGGTTGTGCTATTAAAGATATTTTTTCGATGACATTTAGAATAAATTTTTTTAAAAAAAATTAATTTTTATTATACATTTATTTTTAAAAAATAATATATACACCGTGCAAAGCACGGGCCATATGCTAGTATATATATATTACCAAAACAATTTTACTCTCCCTCATCCTCTAAAACTCTCAAATCTCCAATTCTAATTTCTAAAATTTTAAATTTTTTTATTAGTTAGAAGAGTTTTTAATAACTAAGAGATAAAATAATATGACAACTTTAGTTTATCTTAAACAAATCTTTTAATTTAAATCAAATTCCTAATAACTTTTCACTATCTGCATATTACTTTATCTACTGTCACTTTCTCCACGAACTTTTTCTTTCTTCACAAACCTTTCCTCATAAGGTTTTTATCTTCAGATCCTCTTATTTTTTTCTGATTAGAGTCTTCTTTTTTCAAATTGAAGAGATAATCTTTTCAATTCCTTTTATGATACATGTTGCTCTTATTCTCTTCAATTTTCTCTTTTACTTTAATATTTGACTTCTGAATTTAATAAATAGTATTATAAATTTGATTTTCTTGAGGAGCTTATCAATGCCCAATACATCTCTTATTGTTCAAAAGATGTTTATAAATTAATTATTTTTAAAAAATATTTCTTTTTCTTTAATTTGTTGAGAACTTATTTGTGTACAAGTGAGATATTTATAAATTTATTTATTTTCAGAGAATGTTTTTTGTTGAGAATTTTTTGAGATAGAGGCCAAAATAGAAAGACTGCCTCAAACTTTTTCTTTTAAAATAAAGAAAAATGTATGAATATTATATACGTTATAGGCATCAACACATTTAGAATATTTTAATTTTTTATTTAAATAAATATTTTTACTTTATTATTTTTTAAATTTTAAAATATATTTTAGATGCTTCTTCAGTTAAATCCAACAAAATGAGATGCATGCACTTTTCTTTTAATTTCTTATTTATATTTTTCTTCTTTAATATAAGTCCGTTTAATCCTTTTTTAGAATAAAATATATATTTTGAAACTTTTTAAATTTTTTGATAACTAATAAGTCTGCAAGTTGTATATGACTTTCATATGTAGTTATTCTTTTGTCCCCTTTTTTGTCAGTTTATTTTATTTTTTTAGTTTTATTTTTAACATCATTAATTTTTTCTCTTTTTACATTTTTCATGTCTTTTCTTTTTTTATTTGGATTGAATGATGTAATCTATTTTATATTTTTATTTGTTTTAATAGAAAATTATTAAGTTTTTATTTTCTTTGATAGGTTTTGAAAATTCACGATTTTTTTTCTGCCACCGAAGTTGAGAGTTTAATCAACAAATTCATAACACGTTATCAGCACAAGTCTCTGCCACCGAAGTTGAGAGTTTAATCAAGAGAAAAAGAGGTATTTTTTTCTACCTTTGAATTCCTATGGCAAACTTTTCAACACTCGTTTTTTTTACTCTTGATATTTATAGAAAAAATTATATGTCATAGACATTAGATGCTCAAATTTATTAAGAATAGGTCTGGCAGACACCATCTTAAAATCGTATAAAAGCCATGATTTTTCACCGCCATAATTTCTATGAGGATCTAAAGGCAGAATATCTTATTGTGAAAGATCCATTTTTTTATGGAATGATCAAAAAGAAAGATTTGACTACCAGAAGATAGTCATTCTACCAAAAGCACAGTTTACTTTAAATCTGTGAGTAATGCATTAGAACTAATGGTTATGACCCTAGAAGAGGTCGTAGTCATGGTCAAAGCCGTGGATATAGACGCGGATATGTTAAGAATAATCCATATAATCATGGCGATTAGAATATATGCATCTAGATATTATGGGTCCTGAAGACACCATTAAAAAAATATAAAGTATCAAAGCCACTTGATTACTAGCAAATTATGAATGAAACATACAATCACCAGAAGATGATTGTTATATAAATGTTAGTTATGATTTGTTATAAGTGTGCCTATAATATTTTATGCCTATCAGTATACAAAAAATTTTTTATTACTTTTAGAACTTCTCCTCAATTAAAGTTATAAGGAGAAATATCACTAGTAATTTGATGAATAAAAGAATTTTCCTTTCTTATAAATTTGATGAATAAAAGAATTTTCCTTTCTTATATCTCTAACATGCTCCTGTAGTAGCAATATTGAGAAGAAATTTTTCAGAAATATTTTGAATTTATATCTTATGAGACTAAATGAGTCCTGAATAAAATATTTTGACACTTGACCAAATATTTTTATGCCATTCCCTGAAGTGAATGATATTAGAAATTATAATGTATTTATGTGCGAGATTTTGGTCGCAGCTAGTAGAAATACACTTTGTTCTTATACTATAAGAATGACTCATTAAATCCCCAATGAATAGATACTCACCAGAAGTGAGAAAATAATGAGAAGGAAAAAGGGAAAGTAATAATTTTAACATGTTATTGATGCAATATTAAAGTTTGTCACGTACCTGTAGTACGTCAAGCATGTTATATTAATTATTGATAATTATTTACTTTCCTAAATTATGCTATTGATATTAATGATGCTTGTGTCGATAATATTGATATGACATATGTGAACGTAGCCTGTTCTTTTGAATATCCAGAAAGAGTTTTTAACATTTTGAATATTAATCAAAAATTTTAAATTATCGAATTGCTACTTTCCTATGTTATTTTAGTTTATTTTGGATCAAGAATGGTGAAGATACAATTTCTCTAAACAATATTTGTATTTATTTGGACAAAATTTAAAATATATGTCCAAAGTATAAATGGTAGTGCAATATTCCTGAAGAACTAATTGATCAAATAACTCTAGAAGAGTTAATTGCTTAAAAGCTCCAGAAGAGCTACTAAAATCTTCACCTAATGGTCAATTGTTGTAATATATCATTCTCTATATAGTCTCGTAAAGCTTTTTGAGCTTTAATTATATTATCAGTATATCGAGACATTGGATGAATGAACTTTTGAGGCATATGCATTACCATTATGACATAAAATATACGTCAATTATAGATACCACTATTTATCTCTCCTGATTTATATTGCATAGAATTATGAATTTGAGATGCAATATTGAGTAAACTTGAAGTTTACTGATAAATAATTTATTAGTTGGCATGACCGGTTGGACTATCCCGGATCATTAAAATACGAAGAATGATTATGAATTTATTATGGAATCAGAAGTTTCCTAATATGACTAATTTATATATGCTACTTGTTTTATTTAAAAGTTACCAGTATTACTTGGGGTTGAATGTGTTATTTTGGGATGAATATTGAGAAATTATTAGTTGATGCATCAACAAATAGTGTTATGAATATTGTTATTTTTGCAACATGTAGTTTGCACAATTTATTGATAATGAGCTCATGTTTTAAAATTCTCCCAAAAACATAATTTGTCCTAATAATACTGGTTGTATTGAGATAAACATTGAACATCCTGCAGAATGTTCATGACTGTGATATATTAGCACTTATTTCTAATTTTTCCAACACATTATAATTCTCCTCATAGTAGTTGGTTTGTGGTCAGAAACTAAATATTTCCCATCTTAAATTTAGAGATGCACTATGTATGTTGCTCCACCACAAATGTAATGAGATGGGGTTCTCAAAGAGATTATTAAATATTTTGAGAGCAAATCTTAATGGAGAGATTCGTATTTTGTTAATTTTGAATATGTTGCCCCAATATAATGAGGAGAAATTATGAGGCTGGATAAAGATATTAGCATGTGTCTCATCTTGATCTTCTATTTTGATCCTCATAGAAGATACCTTGAACCAGAAGTTCAAAGGATAATTTATATAGCCAGGTATATTAATTGACCAACATCCAGCAAAGAATGCTCCTATTTGATATCCCTGAAGGATAATCTACCACTACAAATAAATTTGAGACACAACTGAAATGTGGAAGATAAATCGGTTCCAAAGATACGAACTCCTCACTGGAGCAAAGGTATAAGATAGTCATATATGTTAAATCGAGGAGATTTAAATTCCAGCAGAATTTTTCTCCCAAAACATGATTGATAAATTATTTCCAGAAGAAATTCAGGTACCTGAAAACTATGATAAATGATGAGATCTCAACATGATTGGGAACTATTGGAATCGCACAAGTATATGACTTTAAAGATATTAATGCGCATAATATATTGAGAATTTCCAAATCGAGGTCTGCAGACTCGAAATGATAAAGTTCGCATGAGAAATATGAAAAGTTTAAACTATTCACAAGTACACTTGAAGTGTACATGTATTCCCAGCAGTAATAATACACTTGAAGTGTAATCTCAAAGAGATAGCAATTAATATTTACTTATAAAATGCGAACCACAAAAGTGAATATTGCCATGAGTTATGGCGTATGATTGTTCGTAAGACCTGGCACTGATAACGAAGAAATATATTTATAGTGGTGAATATAATAGTGCATGATAACACTTAATATGTGTTTATATTTATTATCATTTGATAATAATATTTATATTTGAAGTCCCTGATGGACTCGATATGCTTGAAGCATATAATTGTTCCTGTAAAACATAATGAGATTATCTTAGTGAATTTTTATTGAAAGAATGATTGAGTATGTCCATATATGAAGAAATTCTATACGTAGCTATACTTGCTATATGTATTTCTTTATTAGAAGATATTCTCATTGTACAATCTATTGATTGGCATAGTGTTCCCCACATTAGGGGGAAAAAATTATCAATTAAAAGAGGATATTATTTATGACTTTTATTAACTTGATCTATGCACAATCATTAGTAAACTGGAAGTTTAAAATATTATTTATTTGCATAAAATTGCATATTGATTTTTTGTCTGACTCCGGAAGAGTTAGTCAATATAACATTCTACTTATAGATATTCTTATTTGGATAAATGTCACAGCAGGACAAATATATGAATTCTATAGTCATATAATTTTGATACATGCCTGAAGCATGATTGATCTCTTGATTTTGAAAAGAGAAAATGATTTGATAATCAAGATATTTTTCCTGAAGAATTTAGAGCAGCAAGTATTGTGATCAATATTTTGAAAAGTCAATATTTTATTTTGATTGAATATCCTGAAGATGTTTAATATGGACATAACACATCAATTATTATTCGGTTATTATATGCGAGATCCTTTATATCTATTGAAGGATATTGAAGAACTATTTGGTCTTGAAGTACCACAATTTTGCAATTGAGTGCATGAATACACTTATCCACGTACAAATAGATATCTATTCTAATTCTTCTCTACCCAATGAAATGAGATGGCATTAAGCTTGCCTATTGATATCTCCTTGAGATAATTTATCTCGAATATTGAAAAAAAATTCAATTCCTGTTGAGATGAATATGCAAGGTATGTATTATCTATATGATCCACATAAATCATGCATTTATAAGCATGTGTTAATTATAGCAACCATATATTCAACTCAAGTTGAAGAAATAGAAATTCATGATGTTGGTTGAGAATATGTGTGATCATTATTAATGTATTCGAGATTAATCTATATCATATAAGAAGGAATTCTAACTATATTGTTAGATGATAATAAAGTTTGGAATATATCTAAGGAGATATGATAAAATTTTTCTTTATTCATGAGCTCCTGAAGAGTGGTGACATTGATGTGCAACAAATTCAATCATGTGACAATCTGGCAGATTTATTCACTAAGGCATTACCAGCCGCATCATTTGATAAATTGGTGAACAAAATTGGAATGCGGCGGTTAAGCTCATCAGGGGGAGTAAATATGGCATAAAGAGTAGTGTACTCTTTTTCCTTCACTAGAGTTTTTCCCACTGGGTTTTTTTATCTAGTAAGGTTTTAACGAGGCATACTCTTATGCAATGGACATCCAAAGGGGAGTGTTATGAAATTAATATTATTATGGATGTCCATTATCAGAGTTATAAAGATACTCCAACTATCCAGAAGATAGATAGTAGAGTTCTATCATATCTTTGATTAGTGATAGGATTTGTCTTCTGATTACCCTATATCTATTCTGACTTGGATGTACCCCTGAACCCTATAAATAGGGCTCTATACTGAGGTGTTATATACACTCATTCATTGATTGATTTACTCTCAGAGAATTAATAAAGATCTCTTGTTCTTTCTCTCTATTTTCTCTCTATAGTTTTTCCTATTCTCTATATTATAATTTTCTTTATTAAACTCTCTACATTAGTATTACTATTTTGTTGTGCCGATAACGACTGCGCGTCAACAAATTCATAACAAATAGAAATTTTTATTCCCAATTTTCTATTTGAAATTAAGCCAGAGATTGGGATTCTCATTTCTCCGGTGGGCCGGGACTACGAATCTATCCCCAAATGTGAGGCTAGGTAGAGAACGAGGACGACAATAGGAAGAAAACACAAAGATTAAAAAAATTCTAAAAGCTAAATGCACCCAAAATGAGATGAATTTGTGCCTCTCTTACCTCGGTGCCCAATGTGCTTAGCCGTTTGGTTCTAACTACGAAGGCCCGCTGAGGATCGAAATTAGTCCAAGTAAGATAGTTCAGTTATACGCAGCACATCCCATGCGCCACACACCACCTCCGGCCCAAGAGAGAGAGAGAGAGTGTGTCAATGTTCCAGTGTTTTCTCCCCGGAAATCATTTCCAAGCCGAAGAAACTCAAGAAAGAGGAATTCAGGAGGAAAGTTTCTCTTTATTTTCTCACATTTTGGGCGTCCAGGTATCGCAATCTCTGATTTGATTATTTCGTTCTATGACAATAGTCTGCAATGCATTTCTTGAAGAAGGAAACATTTGAATTAGCTTTGTTATGGTGTTTGATTTGGTCTTCTTTTTCTGCGCTGATTGATTAATCTTGATTCAGGATAAATTTCTGAATTGGTTCAATCATTTGAAGTTTAATCCTACTAACTTGAGGAGAAATTGCAATTTGTAGAGAGGAAGCAGTGATGGCCTTCTCCTTAGATTTGCAGGACTTTCTTCTCCGGGCTCGTGTGTTAAAGCTTTACAGACACGCTCTGAAGACTACTCGTAGAGCTCCTGTTCAGGCTAGAGGTGATAATGCTATTCCCTTCTTGGGAATTTTGTTTTGATATTGTGCTATTTTTGGGAACCTAGATTTCAAGCACAGGGGTCAGTTTCTTGTTCTTAACCCAGAAAAGAAAAAAAGGAAAAAGACAGAAAGGAATCTTTTCTATGAGCATTGAAGTGACTAGGATTCGATTATGGCTGCTTAAGTTCCAAGTATTTGTTTTTTCATTTTTGTAATTTTTTTCCTGGTTAAGTTGAAATTCTGTTTTGTGCTTAGCTTAACTTTGAAGTTCAACGTAGTAACAGTGAGAGCTTGGCAGCTATCTAGTATCAAGTGGCCTCGTTGTTTCAGTTGGTTAGACACTATGATCATGTCTATGCTATTTGTTTGCCTTAAGCTTGTTCAGAATGCAGAGTTTCCCTTTCTAATGAATAAAGGAGCAAGCTTCTAGAGATTGCATTGGGCCATTTTGCTGAGGATTTGCTGACAGTTAAAATGGATTGTTTTCATCCATGATTAGTTCATATACTGCTGGAAATTGCTTGTGAGAATCTTTGAAAGGAGCAAGCTAGTTGAAAGCTGACAATCCCAAAATTTTTGCTCCATTATTCAGAGTCTGATTATATCAGGTGGGCAATTATGAAAATTATCTGAGCTAGGTCCAACCTGTTGCAAAGAAACCGCTATGTTTGTTGTCCAACTTGCTAGTTTCTGTCAAGGATGAATTTGTTTTCAAACTTCTTCCTTTGATCTCATTTGCCATTTCTAGGTTAGATGAGTTTCTTAGTTATATAGTGTTATATAGCATTATCAAGTGGCCTCATTGTCTTAAATAGCATAATCAGTTCTTTCTTGCTGAACAACAGTTGCTTTTTGTTCCAATCATTCACAACTTGTAACATTGTCTTACTAATAATGTTGGTGCAGCTGAACTGAGACATGTAATTAGACAAGAGATGGAGAATAACAGGAATTGCAGTGACAAGCAGAAGATACGGTTTCTCATCAGCGAAGGATTAGAGAGGTTGAAGCGTTTGAACGAGACACTTGATATGCAAGGTCATTGTTAATAGAGTACTAACTTTCTGGGAATATCTCCAGATTCATGGAGAGTCTTTGGATCATAAACTCACGGTACCCCAACTGGAACCGATAAATAGGTTAGAGGACATTGATTGGAGGAAAAGGAAGCATTCGGCTCTTATGTTCATGCCAGGAAGCTCCTGATCTTGATAGTTGTTCGGGGTAGTGATCACACAGTTTTGGAATTGAAAGATTGGTTAGCTCATTGAGACTTTAGACTACAAATGCTCTGAATGAGGAGATAATTTGACCCAAGGATTCTGCATTTCGTGATGAATTACATTCTTTTTCCTGGAAATAATTAACTTTAGCTTTTGAATTGCTTTAAGTTTGCTCCCAGTTTAATTTGCTTCATGTTATGAGACCATTGCTTACAAGTATTTTGCAGCAGAAGCAAATTAGACAGAAACAAATAAAGAAGAAAATACAGGAAATCTTTAATTAAAAGCTCGTCCTAGTTTCACTTGGGAAAAAATGGTCTCTTGAACATGAAGGGGAAACTCCCCCACTAATGATCTTAACATTCACTGATAATTCTGAGATTATTCTAAAAGTAACCTACTAAATGAAGGAATTTTTTCCCTTCAAATTCTTTAGGGGAAAAAGTATACAGTATCATCTTGGATTAAACATGACAGCCAGATTTCATGGTACATCACTAACAAAACTTCTTCAACTACCCAGAAAGTTAAAAGGATCAGTAGTATTCTACAAACATCTGAATCCTGTGTAAGGTGTCGAACAAGTAAACCAAACTTATGAAACAAGTCTGGACGCACTTTCTTGCAACAACATGCTCAAGCATGCTGAAGCACAAAGGCAACGAATAAGTTTAGCATCAGCAGTGGATGTCATATTACTTCACAGTACCCCCTGCATGCGATCACACATTTTCCTCTAGTAATCCATACTCTCACACTTCCTCGAATTGTCCGTGCTACTGTAGCTAATCCTTAGTCTCTTCCACAAGAGCATTCCCCATAATAGTGATCACTTCCAGTTGTTCTACTTCCTGTTGTCCAAAATTAACAAATAATAACTGTAAGCATGATGACTTCAACAGAGATGAAACCAATTAAACTCTTTTTTTTCTCCCCCCGAAACATGAAATATTTTTGTTAAGATAAAGAATGAATCTGCAGACATAGAGACCATATTGTATTTGATCAAACAGCAACAACCATGCAGACATATTGCCAGCGTGTGATAGTAAAGATCTCATAGTCACGTTAAACCATGCTTAGAATATCTCTGCTTGAGAAACAACAGATCAGAGGTCTTTTGAGAAATAAGTGCCGTCAAATGGCTCTTATTCATATACTGCAAATAGATCTCAACAGTGATTCCTTTCCCAGATCTTCTCAGAGATGATCACTAGATATCATGATCTTTATAAACAATTCAACTCCTGCAAATCTTTCCACACTGGAAATGCCATTTTGATATTTTCCTGAATTTCTGTTATCTATGATTCATCTTGAATTCTTTATTATTCAGGCTGTGTGAATGTCTTGCCTAACAATTTCGGTCTTTGCCTAGCTAATATCTCTTGGTTCTTGTCTTTGTATATCTTGAATGTAATCTTCTGCTCCCGCTGCATTTATAAAAATACATAAATAAATACTTCAACAAACAGTTTTTTTTTTCCCGTTTTTTCCCCACATGTAGAACAAGGAAGATAGGAGGCAAATCCTTTTGCTTCTTTACAAGTTGAAAACTCCAACTAAATAATTTGTCAAGGTACAAATAATCTCCGAAGCTAATCGTTAACCATACAGGAAATAAGTCTTGACTCCACGAGATTTTTCAAATTGAACAATGGTCAACTGCCTAGTGCATGCTTATCTAATAGTTTCAGGAAGCTGAAGCACCTGTAGCTCGACAAAAGAAATAACATTTGATTTTGTTTGTCGACCAAAGAGAGTTTAAAAAACACAATGGAACTTCAAAAACAAATCGCATGAACCTTGAGAGCAACTTGCAAATACAGGCTCCATACCTGAGAGCAGCAATTTAAGAAAAAGATCCTGTTAGAACTAAAATTAAAATCCTATAAGTTCTTTTTTGAGGATTTCAAACCTGAAAGGCCCTCTAAACAAGCCAAAAGAAACTTGATTGAAGCAAGGTAAAAGCAATTCACAAATCCAGCAGTTCAACTATCAAAAGTCATTTCTTTTACATTCTTGTAAAGGCAAAAAATTATACTACTTAAAACCAACTTGGAAAGGTAAATAGAACTAAGAAAATGAGAAATTTTCCAGGATATGTAAAAAGAATCACAACTTCAAGTTTTATTTTTCATCAAGTATCAAACTTCAAGTGATTATAAATATGAACAAGTTGCAATCCAGAATGTATCTGACTTATTTAAATCCAAAGTAAAGGCAATGACCGGAGGAAACTGACTGACAAGTTCAGTAGACCACCTACAAGGGACGTGTGACAAATCCCTTGTTCAACATCTTCTCCACCAATTCCTCATGCTTCTTCATTTGCCCAGCCTTCCTCAGCTGTTCCAGTACCATTGTATAAACTGGCTGGCTTGGTTTCAGACACTTCTCCTCTATCATCTCCCTAAGATACTTGTACGCTTTGTTCCAATGCCCCATTGCACAGTACATTGAAATCAGAATCTTGAAAGTGTTTATATTGGATTCAACTATGTTCTCATCCATTTCCTTCTTAAGCTTGATAACCATGTCCGTTGATTTTGAATCAACAAACATTTGCAGCAGCACATTGTATGTTACTGTGTTCGGCTCACACTTTAACTCCTTCATGTTGGCAAATAACCGATGAGCAGCATTCACATCCCCTGATTTGGCAATGCACCTAAATATAGGGTTAAAACTATGTACATTTGGTTTACACCCTTTCTTCACCATTGCATTAAGAACCTTAATGGCTTCATCACGGTTCCCATCTCTGCAATGACTATCTATCAAGAAATTATAAGTTATTACATCAGGCATACATGAAAACCTCTTCATCTGATTATACACTTGCAATACCTTTTCAGTCCTCCCTGCCTTCACATGTACCCTCATCAGATTATTGAAAGTAACTACATTTGGCTCACAGCCAATGTCAATCATCTCACAGAAAACATCATGGGCTCGAGTAATTTGCCCGCACCTACACAAAGCATCGATCACAATACTATAGGTATAAACATTTGGCTGCAAACCAGCCATCTTCATGTCGCGAAACACCCTTTCAGCCTCAGATATATTACTGGCCCGGCACCACCCATGAACTAAGGTGGTATACATAGCCACATCAGGCTCAAATCTACCTTTCAGACTATCAAAAAACGACTGAGCTTCCACGGCCCTTCTTTTCTTGCACAAGATGGTAAGCACTATTTGAAATGCTTTACTATTAGGCTCGCAACCATAGTCTTCCATTCTATTAAAGGTATGCACGGCCTCAGCAGCCATCCCGGCCCGAACATAACGGCGGATTAAAATTGAAAAGGTTTCAATAGGAATTTTAATATTTTTTGATTTCATTTCATTAATCAAGTGCCAAGCCACATCAAATTGGCGTACCTTCCCGGAAAGGTCAATGATGTCGTTATAGGGCTCGTAGGAATGTTGGATAGTAGAATGGGACGTTACCCAATTGAAGAAGGCCAGAGTTTGAGCAAAGGGGATGCCGTGCCGAACCGCACCACATTTGTCTATTACTCGGCAGATGATGACGGGAGAGAGGGACTGAGTAGTAGAGATTTTGGAGAACTCGAAAGAGAGATTTGGAAGAGTTAGTTCAGAGCTGATTGAAGAAGTGGTGGCACTGGTCGGAGAATCCGGATTAGGGTTAAAGCTAGGGTTTTTGCGGTGGTGCTCTTTGATCAAAAAGTGGAATTTATCAACGATAACAGTTTCATCTGGGGATAAATTAACTGGGGCTACTGTGGTGGTATCGTGGCTGCCGGCTTCTTCTCCGTCGTCAGAGTGAAGGTCTACGGCTGAAGTTGAAGCGGAGGACGAGAACGAACTGAAAATGAAGCGGCCCTTTTGGAGAGAAAGGAGATATTTCAGCTGTAGCTTTCGTTTGGTAATTGCCATTAGAGACTAATACTGGCTCCGCGAACCCCTAGAACTCCGGTACCGTTTTATTGGCGACGACGTTAAACCCTTCGACAAAGCTGGGTAAACAAGCCCAGAAAAGAGGAAAAGAGAGGCGTTATTTTGTTTTGTTTTGACTCAACGAACCTTACTAATTCTTCGACCTTTCACTTAGACCCATATCTTTACGGCTCAAACGAATTTCTCCCCACCTTCCATAGGAAATTTACCCAGTTTAACCCTATTTTTTTTAAAAAAATATTATAATAAACTAATTTTTGTAGAAAAAGTTATAATATTTCACCTTTTGGTATAATGCCATCTGATGGCATTATAATCTTTTTCTTCCAAACTTTTATCTTTTGCTTTTCCTTCCTAAACTTTTGTTTGTTGCTTTTTGCTTTCTCCGTTTTTGTTGCCTTTCTCACACTATTTCTATCTATTCTTGCTTCTTCTTCCTTTGTCCAGATTTTACTTTTTTCTTATTTTATTTTGCTACTTAATCTATTCTTCTTTCTTCTAATTTTTGTATTTATTTTTTTTTGTTTTGTGAATTGCATCTTGTTCTCGTGCACTAATCTTCTGATAATTTTTTTAAATGATTTGAGAATGAATAATTTCTTAATTTATTTTGAATTAATATTACTAAAACTAGAATGATATCCTTTTAGTTGACTATATTTTGCTTTCAATAATTTTGGTTAAATTGAGACAGTTGGAAAAAAACACAAAAATATAAATCTACTGAGAACTAAGCCAAACAAATACATTTAAAGTTCGAAAAGTACATAATTCTGGAAACGTAACATTATATTTAAACTTAGTAGCAATACATGTAAAATAAGGCAAAGCTATCTAGTACTCGGGCCGGCAGCAGCGACAGTAGCTAGACAATTTCTTATGTTATGTCCAACTTGATGGTAGTGCCTGCATCTTGGAGGAGACTGGGTTACCGTAATGTATGTTGGAGCGGAACCTCATTGTTCTGAGTCGACTTCGATTGTTCTTCATATTTAGAAAATAAAAGGACATATAAAACAGTACATCTCGACACAAATTTTTGTTTGTAGGATTCTTGTAAGATTCCTTCGAATATATGACCAATACAAATTCTGCATCGTTCCAACTTTTTTTCTTACAAACTGCCGCATATTTTGAATTTCAGATAGAAAGGATGCAATAATTATTAAAGTGGAAGAGAAAAGGATGTTTCATTATTGCTGTAAGTTCATAGCTAGTCAGTTGAATGTATAACGCCATTAGGATTGGCATTATAAGCAGCCTATAATGCCATCTGGGATGACCTTATAGCATGGACATAACCCCATTTTATTTTGCGTTATGTCCACTATAGTGCTTCTCCCTTGCCAACCAGTCCATCATACTACCTTTTTCAAAAAAAGGGTCCAAACTCGGTAAAACCCCTCTTCCATATGGGTATATTTCCATTGTATTTTTTCAAAATAAAACTGTTAATAAAAATTTTATTTTGATTTTTACTTTTGTTTCACAAAGAGTAGTAAACTTTTATAAAATCATAAGATAAAATTTAAAATAGAATCTCAATCCAAATATATAGTAATCTTATGTTTTATTAATTTTATTACTTATCAAATATTTACATTAAAAAATATTTTTATTTGTATATTCTTATCCTCTTTATTAAGATTACTTAAATTAATATCATATATAAAAAAATTAATTAAATTTTATATTGTATTGTAGAATAAGTTACTCAAAATATTAATCCATACTAACTTTAAGGCAACAAATTAATTTAAAAAAATTCTAAATTTTGCTTTTTTCTTTATTTAGATTTAAAATTATTTATATTGTAAAATTTTTTAAGTAAAATGTAATTTATTTAATAATTTTTAAAAGAATTAAACTCTTTTAAACTATAACAAATTAAAAAATGTATAACTTAATTAAGTTCCACAAGTTTCTTTACTCTAGATTTGCTAAAAACAACACTTTGCGCAGGTTGAAAAGGTAATTAGAACTTATCTCCGGGTCTGATTAGTATTTTGATTAAACATTAAGGACCATTAATGAAATTCAACAATTATAATTCTTTCCCCAGGTTGCGCACCTTCCAGAAAAAGGGCGAAGAACGAAAATGACAAGCAAGCTCCATAAATGTCGAAGCCTTCTTCTGATCCCCCGTCGTTCCCACCGCCCGACGACCTGTTGCCGCCTCTTGCACGAGGGGCCCGACACAGTTGAGGAGCTATTGGAGAGACATGTGTTGAAGAAGGACGAGAGCTTGAATGACGACGAGAACGAACTCTTGACTCGTCAGCGACTCACTAGCACTCGTCGCGAGGCGTTGCGTCTCTATCGAGACATCATCCGCGCAACGAGGTACTTCACGTGGCCTGATTCCCGGGGAGTCCTTTGGAGAGATGTTCTTCGGGAGAATGCCAGGAAAGAGTTCGAGGAGGCGCGATTCGAAAAGGACCCGGAAGTTATTACTCGGTTGTTAATTGGAGGGCACGATGCTGTTCAGGCGGCGCTGGATAAGCTCGTCGAGAAACAGAGGCAGCAGATTGAGAAGGAACGGAACGATTTGAATCAGCGCTGAGTTTGATAATACGGTAATTCTTCGTTTCCGCGTACTGTGGATTAGAACTTTTTGTAATTTGGCGAATTCTACTCCTGAAATTAATTCATTTCTGTTCTAATTCATGAAGTTACAATCTTTTACCCGTTGGGAATTTTGCCCTTCTGCATTTGTATTTTTATATTGGCATTTTGCTTGGGGGATTTTTTGGCTTATTTAAATTGTAGATATGTAAATTATCGTATTGGTTTGCAATTTTATATTTGAGAATACAGCAATGCTATTGCGGCTACTTATTAGCTTGTCTCAAAATTAGAAATGACTGGGAAAACAAGTTATTGTTTTGTTATTTGCAATTTGCAATGAATCCTTTTATTTATTTGTATTAAGCACTGAACTTAATGATTATATACGAGTCCTTGATTGACCTTTCTTGGTATTTTGGTTTAGGAAAATTTGAATTATTTGGTGTTATGGACAGAATTTTACTTGAAATAATGAGAGTTACAAGTTGCAGCACTGTGAGCTTGGTTTGTTTTTCTCATTTTCCGAAGTGTTAAAAGCGTTATTGACTGGAAGGTAGGAGCTCTTATTACTCGAGTGGTGGTTATTCTTTGCTGAAGAAAAAGTAGGTGCTGTTGCAAGCGGTTAATGCAATGAGGTCCACACAATACATCATTCATCAAATCCCAGTGTGCAGGTTGTAAGATTTTGGGGAAGTTGAAGTATGAAAACCAGGAACTCTGTGTTGGTTCTTTCTCTGATTCATAGTCATCAGTATCTTAGTATATGTTTTCGAATTTGGAATTGTGGGCTGCTGCGGTAGAGACATTTTATTGAGTGTTTTGAACTGTATCTAATAGTCTTAAAACTAGACATCTTATCGTGTGAACCTTTTGCCAAACATGCATATCAGAAGCGTAACTTGAACAGTAAGGCCTTTAGTTGTTATCTATGTTACAAATCTGTATTGGTTTGGCTGGTTGCTGTTATTTGATGTGTAGGATAGTGCCTGTACCAGGCGACAGTAAATCAGAGCTGGAAATGTTATTGCTGCTTGACACCGTCCTCTAAAGTCAATGAGAAGCTTAAAATGTTTCCATGGTCAATTTTCAGGGTTGATTTCATATATTTGATGGCTAAATTGTTGTAGTCTGGAAGTTAAGACTGGAAAGCTTTTATTTATTATTACTTTTTTCAAATCTTGGTTATAAATCTATACTGGCTTAGTTACCCGTTGTCATTCGCAGCACAAGATGGTGCCTGTACCACATAACAGGGAAGTGTGTTAGAAATGCTATTGCTACTTGATACTCTTCTATATGAATTTGATGAAGAGATTTAAATTGCGAATACTTGCTAATTTTCTCAATCAATTTGTGCACAGAACTAGTTGCCTCGTTAGGACCAGTTCTCAAATTCAAACATTTTTATTCCTGTGAGTACACAAGATTAAGTTGGCAACTTTTAACACACAAAGGTCTAGCTTACTGATTGCCATCAACTGGAAGGTGTTTACTGTATCCATCTGCGGTGATTTTTTTGTCTTTGATTATGCTAGAGCTAATTGTCCGAAACTGTCATCCATCCCGATGAATGTTCGTATTCAATTATATGATTGGTGCGTTAATGACTGCAGATCTAAAATGGCTCTCCCTTGTGCTTTGTGATCCCAAAGCATATTGCAGTTTCTTACAGATCTACCGGTTTGAACAACGATTAAGACGCAAAATATCTTTGAGATATTCAAGGCCCACGGCAGTTTTCTGGATTTCGGAAGAATTGGCTGCCAAAGTTTCCCTGACGTAGACACAATGGATAGGAATGATCAACCAACTTTGTCAGCAAAATATGCGGACTGTGTTGTTTGCTACATTAGTTGTATACATAATCAGCCGATCGATTTTTAAAAAAAATTACAAAATTAAATCGAATAGAAAATAAATCGGTTATTCGGTTGCAAATTGAAATTAAAAAAGTAAAAAAATGTTAAAAATAAGTTTTTAGTATAAAAATATATTATTAAAATTTGTTAAGTAGTAATTTTATTTTTAAAATTTAATTTTATAAAAAATATATTTCAATAATGTATTTATATATAATTTTTTAAAATTTTAAAAATTTAATTTAATCTTTTGTTTGAGTGTAGGAAAAATTGAATTGAATTAAAATATTAAAAAATTAAATTGAAATTTTAGTTCGATTTGATTTTTTAAATTATACTGAATAATAAGTATTTTATTTACAATCATTAGGTATTTTACTTTTAATTTTATTAGACTTGTTTATTATAATGTATTAAATTATTAATTACATTGTAATTATTTTTATTTATCGAAATCTTTCTCTCTCAATCACCTTCTTAAAAAAATTTCAACTTATTAATAAAATGAAAATAAAAATAAAATCTAAAAGAATGAGGAATACAACAAAATTAAAAAAAGAAATACAAGGGGAATCTAGTTCCCCAACAAAAACAAATATTTTAAGAAAAAATTAAATTAAGGAGAACTTTATTTGTTTCCCTAAGAAGGAAAAAAAGGGTTAAGTAAGTATTTCACATTTTTGGAGTCTTGATAATTGAGTACGTAATTTTAATATTATGATAATTAAGTATCTAATATCGATGAAATTTATTAATTTAAACAAAAAATTCATGAGTTAATAAGTTAGTTTAAAAAATATAAGGATTATAGTATGTACAAATATCTAAACTTTAAGATTCCTAACAATTGAGTACTCGATCTTATTATTATAACAATTAAGTACTTTATTTAGATGAAATTTGGTAGGGCAAGCTTAGATTAGGATTTAAACTATTTTTTTTTATTTTTTAAATTTTTTTACTTTGAGCCTTACTTATTCTCTTATAAATAATTTATTTTTTTATTCTCAATACAATTAAATTTAAACAAAAATTTAATCCAAGTACGCTCTTAATTTAGATAGAAAATTCATGACTTGCTACAAATGTATTTAATGTCTTTTAAAAAAATCAAAAATCTTATTTTGTTTGTTGGTATTGGAGGGAAGTCAACAACTCCCTCTAAATTCTCTTCAACTTTTTACTTATAGAGAAATTCTCAATATTGAAAAAAAAATTTTTATTTGTATCTTGCGATTTAGAGTTTATACTTATCTATTCTTTATAAGTTACTTGTATATTAGTGATGCTTTGTTTCAATTTTTAGTTTCTCATTAGCTGAATATTTTCTATATTTTTCTTTCTTGCATATTGGATCACCAATGCACTGGAAGAATCTACATGAATTATTTTACTACATTTTTTTTGCAAATTTTATAAGTAAGATAATTGATTTTAGAGAACAAGAAACAAAAATATATTATAATTGTTATGAAATAATATATATGGATGTTCATATTAATCAGTTTCCTGAAGAGAACTGAACTCCCAAAATATGACTCCTAATCAGATTTGATTTCCTTTCCCCATTAGAATTTGAGTTTTCATAAACTCTTGTATTATGACCCTATAAATAGGGCTCTAGACTGAGATATTGTATACACTCATTCATTGATCAATTTACTCTCAGAGAATCAATAAAGATCTCTTGTTCTTTCTCTCTATTTTCTCTCTATAGTTTTCTCCTATTCTCTACATTATAATTTCTTTATTAAACTCTCTACATTAGTATTACTATTTTGTTGTGCCGACAACGATTGCGCGTCAACAAATTCATAACACGTTATCAGCACGAGTCTCTGCCACCGAAGTTGAGAGATTAATCAAGAGAAAAAGAGGTATTTTTTCCATCTTTGAATTCTCATGGCAAACTTTTCAAAACTCATGTTTTTTTTTACTCTTGATATTTATAGAAAGAATTATATGTCATAGACATTAGATGCTCAAATTTATTGAGATATAATGGGTCTGGCAGACACCATCTCAAAATCGTATAAAAGCCATGATTTTTCTCCACCATAATTTCTATGAGGATCTAAAGGCGGAATATCTTATTGTGAAAGATCCATTTTTTTGTGTGGAAGGATCTAAAAGAAATATTTGACTACCAGAAGATGGTCATTCTATCAAAAATACAGTTTACTTTAAATATGTGAGTGAATGTATTAGAACTAATGGTTATGACCCTGGAAGAGGTCGTAGTCATGGTCGAAGCCGTGGACATAGACGCGGATATGGTAAGAATAATCCATATAATCATGGCGATTAGAATATATGCATCTGAATATTATGGGTCCTGAAGACACCATTTAAGAAATACAAAGTATCAAAGCCACATGATTACTAGCAAATTATGAATGATACATACAAATCACCAGAAGATGATTGTTATATAAATGCTAGTGATGATTTGTTCTATATAAGTGTGCCTAAAAGATTTTATATCTATCAGTATAAAAGATTTTTCCTTTCTCATATCTCTAACATGCTCCTGTAGTAGCAATATTGAGAAGAAATTTTTTAGAAGTATTTTGAATTTATATCTTCTGAGACTAATGAGTCCTGGATAAAATATTTTGACGCTTGACCAAATATTTTTGTGACATTCCCTGAAGTGAATGACATTAGAAATTATAATATATTTATATACGATATTTTGGTCGTAACTAGTAGAAATACATTTTGTTCTTATACTATAAGAATGACTCATTAAATCCCCACTAAATAGATACTCACCAGAAGTGAGAAAATAATGAGAAGGAAAAGGGGAAAGTAATAATTCTAACATGTTATTGATGCAATATGAAAGTTTGTCACGTACCTGTAGTACGTCAAGCATGTTATGAATCTCTATTAATTATTGATATTGCTTTACTTCCCTAAATCATGCTACTGATAATAATGATGCTTATGTCGATAATATTGATATGACATATGTGAACGTAGCCAATTCTTTTGAATATCCATAAAGAGTTTTTAGCATTTTGAATTATGGAATTGCTACCTTTCTATGTTATTTTAGTTTATTTTGGATCAAGAATGGTGAAGATACAATTTGTCTAAATAATATTTGTTGTTTATTTGGACAAAATTTAAAATATATGTCCAAAGTATAAATGGTAGTGCAAGGTTCCTGAAGAACTAATTGATCAAATAACTCTAGAAGAGTTAATTGATTTAAAACTCCAGAAGAGCTATATGATCTTCACCCAATGGTCAATTCTGTAATGCATTGTTCTCCATATAGTCTCGTAAAACTTTTTGAGTTTTGATTATATTATCAGCATATCGAGACATTAGATGAATGAAATTTTGAGGCATATGCATTACCATTATGACAAGAAATATATGTCAATTATAGATACCATTATTTATCTCTCCTGATTTATATTGCATAGAATTATAAAATTGAGATGCAATATTGAGTAAACTTGAAGTTTACTGATAAATAATTTATTAGTTGGCATGACCGGTTGGACCATCCCGCATAATTAAAATACGAATAATGATTATGAATTTATTATGGAACCAGAAGTTTCTTAATATGATGAATTTATATGTGCTACTTATTTTATTTAAAATTTATCAGTATTACTTGGGGTTGAATGTGTTATTTTGGGATGAATATGGAGAAATTATTAGTTGATGCATCAACAAATAGTCTTATGAATATTGTTATTTTTGCAACTTGTAGTTTGCACAATTTATTGATAATGAGCTCATGTTTTAACATTCTCCCAAAGACATAATTTGTCCTAATAATACTGGTTGTATTGAGATAAATATTGAACATCCTGTAGAATGTTCATGACTGTGATATATTAGCACTTATTTCGTATTTTGCCAACACATTGTAATTCTCCTCATAATAGTTGGTTTGTGGTCAGAAACCAAATATTTCACATCCTAAATTTAGAAATGCACTATGTATGTTGCACCACCACAAAAGGTAATGAGATGAGGTTCTCAAAGAAATTATTAAATATGTTGGGAGCAAATCTCAAGGGAGAGATTTGTATTTTGTTAATTTGAATATATTGCCCCAACATAAAGAGGAGAAATTATGAGGCTGGATAAATATATTAGTATGTGTCTCATCTTGATCTTCTATTTTGATCCTCATAGAAGATACCTTGAACCAGAAGTTCAAAAGATAATTTATATAGCCAGGTATATTAACTGACCAATATCCGGCAAAGAATGCTCCTATTTGATATCCCTGAAGGATAATCTACCACTACAAATAAATTTGAGACACAACTGAAATGTGGTAGATAAGTCGGTTTCCAAAGATACAAACTCCTCACTGGAGCAAAGGTTTAAGATGGTCATATATGTTAAATCGAGGAGATTTAAATTCCAGCAGAATTTTTCTCCCAAAAACATGATTGATAAATTATTTCCAGAAGAAATTCAGGTACCTGAAAATTGTGATAAATGATGAGATCTCAACATGATTGGAAACTATTAGAACCGTACAAGTATATGACTTTAAAGATATTAATGCGCATAATATATTGAGGATTTTCAAATCGAGGTCTGCAGACTCGAAATGATAAAGTTCGCATGAGAAATATGAAAAGTTTAAACTATTCGTACACTTGAAGTGTACATGTATTCCCAGTAGGAATAATACACTTGAAGTGTAATCTCAAAGAGATAGCAATTAATATTTACTTATAAAATGCGAACCACAAAAGTGAATATTGCCATGAGTTATGGCGTATGATTCTTCGTAAGACACATGACCGATAACGAAGAAATATATTTTTAGTGGTGGATATAATAGTGAATGATAACACTTAATATGTGTTTATATTTGTTATCATTTGATAATAACATTTATATTTGAAGTCCCTGATGGACTTGATATGCTTGAAGCATATAATTGTTCCTGTAGAACATAAAGAGCTTGTCTTAGTGAATTTTTATTGAAAGAATGATTGAGTATGTCCATATATGAAGAAATTCTATATGTAGCTATACTTGCTATATGTATTTTATTAGAAGATATCCTCATTGTACAATCTATTGATTGGTATAGTATTCTCCACATTAGGGGGAGAAAATCATCAATTAAAGAGGATATCATTTATGACTTTCATTATCTTGATCTATGCACAAATATTAGTGAACTGGAAGTTCAAAATATTATTTATTTGCATAAAATTGCATATTGATTGTTTGTCTGACTCCTGTAGAGTTAGTCAATATAACATTATACTTATAGATATTCCTATTTGGATAAATATCCTAGCAGGACAAATATATGAATTTTATAGTCATATAATTTTGATACACGCCTGAAGCGTGATTGATCTCTTGATTTTGAAAAGAGAAAATGATTTGATAATCAAGATATTTTTCCTGAAGAATTTAGAGGAGCAAGTATTGTGATCAATATTATGAAAAGTTAACATTTTGTTTTGATTGAACATCCTGAAGATGTTTCACATGGACATAGCACATCAATTGTTGTTGGGTTATTATATGCGAGATCCTTTATATCTATTGAAGGATATTGAACAACTCTTTGGTCCTGAAGTACCATAACTCTGCAATTTAGAGCATTAATACACTTGCCCACGTGCAAGTAGATATCTATTATAGTTCTTTTCTACCCAATAAATTTTGAGACGGTATTAAGCTTGCTTTTGAATCTCCTTGAGATAGTTTATCTCGAATATTGAGAAAATCCAACTCCTGTTGAGATGGATATGCAATGTATAAGTTACTTATATGATCCATATAAACTATGCATTTATAGGCATGTGTTGATTATAACAGCCACATCTTTAACTCATGTTGAAGTAATAGAAATTCATGATGTTGGTTGAGAATATATTTGATCATGATTAATGTATTCGAGATAAATCTATATCCTCTAAGAAGGAATTCCAACTATATTGTTGGATAATAATAAAGTTTGGAATATATCTAAGGAGATAGATAAAGTATATTTTTAATCACAAGCTCCAGAAGAGATGTGATATTGATGTGTAATGAATTTGATCATTTGATTATTTGACAAATCTATTCACTAAGACTTTACCGATAACAACATTTGATTGAAAAGTATCGGTTAAGAAACCTTAAAGGGTTTTCTTATCAGGGGGAGTAATAATGACATAAAGAATAATGTACTCTTTTTCCTTCACTAGAGTTTTTATCCCACTGAGTTTTTATCTAGTAAGGTTTTAACGAGGCATATTCTTTATGTTATGAACATCCAAGGGGGAGTGTTATGAAATAATATATATGGATGTTCATATTAATCAATTTTCTGAAGAGAACTGAACTCCCAAAATATGACTCCTAATCAGATTTGATTTCCTTTCCCCATTAGAATTTGAGTTTTCATAAACTCTTGTATTATGACCCTATAAATAGGGCTCTAGACTGAGATATTGTATACACTCATTCATTGATCAATTTACTCTCAGAGAATCAATAAAGATCTCTTGTTCTTTCTCTCTATTTTCTCTCTATAGTTTTCTCCTATTCTCTACATTATAATTTCTTTATTAAACTCTCTACATTAGTATTACTATTTTGTTGTGCCGACAACGATTGCGCGTCAACAAATTCATAACAATAATCACATTACTTTATAGTTTGAACATCCAAAAAAATTTCTTCTTAAATTTTATTCAATTTGGGTACTTAGTTGTCATAGTATTGAGATTGGGTACTCAATTGTTAGACTTCAAAAATTTGAGGCACTTTTATAGACTTAACCCTTATATTTTTTGAAATTGACATATGGACTCATAAATTTTCTTTTGAAAACAAAATCAAAGATCAAAGATTTTTTGAAATCAAGTGAGATAGGAGAGTAAAGAGAGAGTATGATTGACTATTTTATCAATTAATATATATTGTTTATCATTCAATGTAAAAACTAAAAAAATGAGTTTAAATTTTAAAGAGAAAATTGAGAATTTTTAAAATTTAAGGAGTGAATGAGAATTTTATCTAAATTATGTACTTAATTTTTATAGTATTGTGATTGAATACTCAATTATCATAAGACTCATAACCCTCAAATAACTATATGGACTTAACCAAAAAAAAAAAAAAAAAGTTGCTAAATGCGACCTGATAGCCCCGAGGGGAGGCCAAATGGGCCGGCGCAGTGTTCTGCAACTTTCTTTCTTTTTTTTCCCTTTTTTTTTTTTTGTTTCTTGGGGAACCGGATGGATGTTCCCCTTGATTTTTTTTTTCTTTTGTGGTTTCTTGGGAACCAGATGAAGGTTTTTCTTAATTTCTTTTTTTCCCTTTTCTTTTATTGAGGAACCTTTCGGTTTTTCTTATATGCAAAATTTAATTCAAAGAGTAGATCTCTTCAAATCTTTTCAAAACAAAATCAAAGATCAAAGATTTTTTGAAATCAAGTGAGATCGGAGAGTGAAGAGAGAGTATGACCGACTATTTTATCAGTTAATATATATTGTTTATCATTCAATGTAAAAACTAAAAAATGAGTTTAAATTTTAAAGAGAAAATTGAGAATTTTAAAATTTAAGGAGTGAATGAGTTTGAAGAAATAAAAAATAATTTTGTTGCAATAAACAATTTAGCTTGCTGTATGCAAATGTATAATTTTATTTTGGGGTTGAGGATCTGAGCGTAAATGTATGTCTGGTGATGTTTTCTTCTTCATCCTGATCATTCCAACAATCTTTTTCTCTGGAAGTTCAAGATGTGAGCGCCTTCTCTTTATGAATTCCCCCCCTTCTCTTTATGAATTCAATATCTCAGATTAACCTTCATATAACCAAAGGGTGGATGTTCCCAACCAGAAGATGGTGGAATTGATCTTTGAGGAGCCATATGCAACGCCTGCGGCTGAATCAGCTAATTAACAGCTGACAAGGAAGAAGAGATAACTTAAGGCACATCAAAACCTTTGCCTTCAAAGATAACTGTTCCTTTGTTTCCCCATTTTCCATAGCGTCATTCGAAACCAGAAATCTCCTCATGAGCAAAACTGGGTGTTGCGCGATCAAAGAGAACAGGAAAATTCAATGCATGCATACTTGATCTAAAATCAACTTCACAAGGAAGGAAATAACGTTGGAGAAGTTCAGAATTCCAACAAACAATCTAATATTATGCTTATCAATAGGATCAACAGGGTAACCTGGGGGCAAAGGAACATCATTTGGAACACAATCAGAACGGATCTTCCGAACACGAATGGGTTCTCCTTCCCCTACTCTCCACCGTAGACCTGCAGGCAAAAGCCTTCTACCATCATAAACAGAGGAAAGAAATATATTACAATCACGTTGGTCGTTCTATCATTTAGTTACTATATTATATTACACAGATTGTTACTTGTGTAAATGAACTTTTCTATGTAAGTTAGAAATATGCAAAAGAAAAAAATTAATATGTGATCTGATCTTTTTTTCTCAATTAATTTTGTTATATTTAAATTAAGAGCTAAAATGTTCGTAAAATATTTTGATCACGTGTTGAAATTCATTCCTTCTCTTATTACTAAAATCTATGAGACAATATATACTTTGTTGCGTTAAATGTGATTAAAATCTATTTATGGTTCTAATGTTTTTAAAACATAATGGGACGTAACACCATTAATTTGTAAGAATCCAAACTGCAATGTACTGTGTCCAATACCAGCACAGACAATAACTTCTCATGACACGCATTAGGTACAGCAAAATATTTTATTAATATAATAATTTTTTCTTTTTTAATTTTTTTGTCCACTTATAAAGATTTAAACAGTTGAATTTTAAAACTTTTAATTTATTAGTGTTAGTAGTGCTGGTAAATTTTGACTTATAATATTTAGTTTTAAATAGATATTGTTTGACTTAACTAAATATATAATTAGATCATATTTTTTATTTAAAAAAAATTATTTTTACAAAATTCAAAATAAAAATTCTTTCAACCAAACACAATTCAAATGCACTCTTAATTGTCAAGATTTTTAAGTTCATCGTTAATCCTTCGCCAAAGAATGAAATATTGTAAATATTAGAACTGAGGGCACATTTGACCATCTAATTTAATCACAAAGGCGATAATAGTATTTTAAATTTTTGTTAATAATTACATATTTTGACTAATTATTGATAAATTAAAGTGATATAAGAATAATGTTATCAAATAAAATAAAATTTATCACCAAGGTTATAATAATATGCTGATATTAGTCCTTTTTTTTTTTACATGTGATAACATTTTAGTGATAGAGAAGGAGGAAGGATTGGGAGAAGAGGATTTGACCCATATCAAACGCCAATGTACCAAACCCCTACTAAAAGTCTAAAACCTGTGGGCGGAAATCCAGGTGGCACAAACGACACCGTGCCTGCCCGCCCGGCAAACCCCGAGCAATTGGTCCTTTCTCCTTCGTCACTTTTCCCCCCTCCGTATATATAAACTCTGCTACCTTGAAATTACGAAACCAATCACCGAACAGCACACAGTTTCCTCCATTTCAAGCCTTTCCTAATTCGACTATTCGATCTAATTCGACTATTCGATCTAATTCGACTATTCAATCTCCATTTTCCCCATCCTCATAAAGAGTTTCGCTGCAGATTACTGCAATTTCTCGCATAGCCGGTCAAGTAATCAATCGCTGTTCACCAGAGTTTCTTTGATTTCTTGGAGTGATTTGATTGAATTCCCCTTTAGCTTCTTCTTGATAGAGCTAGTAGGGCTAGAGTTTTAAGGAGCTGGTGTTGGGATTAGGAATAGAAATGCCGCCGAAAGGAAGGGTTAGTCGGCATCAAGGGAAGAAATCGTCGACGGTGACGTTGGTTCTGTCAATGCTGCTTATGTTGACGGTCGTGCTGTTAATGCTTCTCGCCCTCGGTATTCTTTCTCTCCCTGTTGGCTCCGATCACGAGCCAACTTCTATAGGGAATGGCATCAAGTTCAAGCGCTTGAGTCTTCACGTGTACGATGTTTTCGGGTTCTTTTTGTTTGTTTCTTTATTTATATGTTTTATCTTCAACCAGCCCTAAGGGAAAATTAAGAGTTAGAAAAAGCCTTTTTGGTTGCAAACCTAGAGGGGAGCCTAAACGGAAATATATAATTCTCTATTTGAATTTCGCCCTTGAAATCTATTTAGTTTTGTCTTCGTGTAGAACAGTTTTTAATATTTTTTATATTTTAATCTAATTGCAGAGTGGACAGTGAAGGATTGGGTAAAAGAGGGGAGCAATGGACTGAGGTGCTTTCTTGGGAGCCGAGGGCTTTTGTTTATCATAATTTCTTGGTAATTCTTCTTTTCCACTATCATTTCTTTCAGAAGTCTTTCTTCTGAAATCATATCTCCCAAACTTCCAATGGCAAGGCATGTTAAAAAGAGAATGTTTTCATCACAAAAGGCATACTGTCTGTAATTATTCCTTCTTTTGATATCTTCTGGTTCGATGTAGTGTAAAGACTGTATTTTGGTAAGGTTTATATCCGTTGGAGTGCCCCAAATATCTTGATTTACCACGTTCTATTTTGTCTAGCAAGTGAAGTGCTGTAGCTTTATGTATTTATTTATTGATAGATATTTGTAGCTTTATTCAAGATATTACTTGTAAAAAAATTATCTTGTTTAAAGCTCTGAAGCAGTGGTAGACATGAATTTGAAATGCTGAATTAACTTTATTATTTTTTCTTTCTGAAGAATATTAACTCAGTTTCCCATTTTTCAACAGTCTAAGGAAGAATGTGAGTATTTAATAAATCTTGCCACACCTCACATGGTCAAATCAACAGTAGTTGATAGTAAAACTGGTCAGAGCAAAGACAGCAGGCATGTACCACTAATCTTCCATGGTTGCTTTTTCATCTCAAAGAGTGTAGGAAAGAGTCTTTGTTATTCAATCTTTTCTGGATTCTTCTATTGTCTAGTTATGCTATTGAAGTCCTCTGGTCTTTTTGCAGGGTGCGTACAAGTTCAGGAACATTTTTGCAGAGGGGTCGAGACAAAATCATTAGAGATATTGAGAAAAGGATTGCAGACTACACCTTCATTCCTGTAGGTATGAGGACTGGCTGAACAATTTTATAAACTTTTGCTTCTTGCTGTGGTATTTACAAAACTTTGCATTCCTGTAACAGGTCTACTGTTTTCTTTATTTGGTTTGATAAAGTTGTGTTGCAAGCGTATGTTTATTCTTTCTTGCACTTGTTTGTTTTTGTGCATTAATTTGCTTTAATATGTTGGTTTTTTATTTAGCAAGTCCTATGAGTAACCTTAAAATAGAATGTGCATTGATTGAATGATATGATTATGGTAGGTTGTGGTCTTATCATTACAAGATATGTTGAATAATCCTTTTGGTTGTAATTTGCTTCAGCTACCTATCGACAAACAGGATTATTACCTCTTTCAGTTTACAGTTACCTTTTCCTTTTTCTCTTAAAAATGACAGCCACTCTTGGATAATTGTTTCTGTCTGCAGAAATACATATCATAATACTGAGTAACAATAATTTAACCAAGCCATGAATGGATAGAAATAGCTGTTGCTCACCATCTTTTTTCTATTGAGTTGACCTTCTTTTGTCTCCTGGCTATAATGTACTACTCTATTTGCTGCTTGACTTTTGCACATGAATAACTAAGTTAAAGATTCACATCCAGAGCATGGAGAAGGTCTTCAGGTTCTGCATTATGAAGTTGGGCAAAAATATGAGCCGCATTATGATTACTTTCTTGATCAGTTCAACACCAAAAATGGGGGCCAGCGTATAGCTACAATTCTGATGTATCTGTAAGTCATATGGCACCACCAAAAGCTGTATTCATTTTCTGTTGTTAAACATTTGTCCTTAATTATGTTGAATTAGTACCTTTGACTTTTAGTTGGTATAAAATTTCTACCTTTCTTCTGTGAGCATACAGATCAGATGTTGAAGAAGGTGGAGAGACAGTTTTTCCTGCTGCCAAGGGAAATTTCAGCTTGATTCCAGGATGGAATGAGATGTCAGCATGTGCAAAAAGGGGACTCGCTGTGAAACCTAAAATGGGTGATGCACTGCTTTTCTGGAGCATGAGGCCTGATGCCACTGTGGATCCATCAAGTTTACATGGTAAATATGCTCATTCTTCTTTCATAAGCCCCCATCCAACTCCCAACCCCAACCCCATGCCCCACCCCAAAAAACAAAAGAAAAACAAAAAAAAGGCACAAAGACACATTGTCTTTTGTTCTGTGTTTCCGCAAAATGAAAATGTATGGGTGAATCTCTAAGACAAGCAAAAAACCTAGGGAGTTTAAAATCCTGGTATTACTAAAATGAATGCAAAGATATCTTGAGCAATTTGTATCAATTGGAAGGCTAATCATCATTACACAGATTGTCGTGTCAGTTGTAGTGGGTAGGTTTATTAGATTTCAAAGCCAGGTTATCATTTTCATTCCATTGGCAGAATTCAATACTCTGTTGTCTAATGCAGGTGGCTGCCCAGTTATCAATGGTAACAAGTGGTCATGCACCAAATGGATGCACACTGATGAATACAAAGTCTAGAATCATCTCTAGAGGTAATTCTGGAACTATTGTTCGATACAACTGATCTATTGTGCATAGTTCTGCTGCTTTTCTTTTGCTGATTTTTTAGCTATGAGATGTGCCCTCCCTTCCCCTCAAAAGGGAGAAAAGAAGGAATATAGTAAATAAAATGACTAGATGAAGGAAGGCAACAGAGAACTCTGGGTCTTGTAGGAGGAAAGCAAAACATGTGAATATACTTTTGTCTTTTACTGATCAAAGGAAAGCAAAACATGTGAATATACATAGCCCTCTACTGATCAAAGGAAAGCAAAACATATGAATATACATAGTCTTCTACTGATCAAATCTACTGAACCCTAAAGTAATCTCTCTGTTTCTCTCTCCCCCGAATGTGAAATTCAATATCTGAATGCAAGCATGATCTTGGGCTACTGAAATATCTCCATCATGTGACTTGATGCTTGAAGAATGCAACTACGTCTCGCCATCTTGGGATGTTAAGTCCTTAAATGTTTTAGTATCGTATTCCCTGCCCCTCCTTCAGTTCATGCATCCCAATCCCTTTGTTTGTATTTGTTAGATGACAGTTCTGCTGTTAGGATTCTATCTTTATCCATAAAGAAGGCTCCAATCTAGGATGTCTATCAAGTGAAATGTTTGCACTTTTTTGATTAATTTGGAGTTTAAATGGAGTCCGGATGTGTTTGGCCTTCTTGTGAAAATTAATCAGCTAGTCCAACATTCGTGTGACTTCTGTTGATGTGTTTGGCCTGACATTAACTGTATCTTTTACTTGGCAGGCATAATTGAAGATGTAGGCGTGTATTTCTTTTGTATATCAATGGTTGAAGATTATCGTCATAACTTGAACACAAGGATCTTGAATAATCCATCTTCCGTGTAACATATGCTACGGACAAGATGCTTCAATTTTTGGATAGCACTTTCTAACTCTTCAAACTAGCAAAGAGCTGAGGGTGGTGGGACTAGTCCTGTTCCGACAAAATAAACAGTTTGCAGTTGCCCCCGCAGCAATCCGTTCTTTCATCGTAGTTCTGATATACTTTTTATACCAGTTACTAGGTTGAAGTCTTGAGTTTCGAGTGCAAAATGTATCATATTTTCAAAGCAGTCATGTATGCCATTTTCTTACTCTTGACCCACTCATATTCTCTCTTCAAATACTCTTTCCGTGGATTAGGATTTACGAGTACTTCAACATGTTTTTATTTATTTATTTATAATCTTAGAACATTTTTATGTTATTTTTTACAAATAATTTATTTTTATTAAAATTGACTAAAAAAATTCTCAAATAAATTGAATCCAAATGCAATTGTAAATGTTGCTACCCTTCCCCTGAACTTTCATAATAGTCTAAATAAATGATAATATCTAGGTACTAAAATCACTTCTGTGTGCTATCTTAGCCTCTTAGATCCTCATTAGTCGCATACAGTTCAACTTGCATCTTTCACCCCAGACGCTCATGAGCCTTTATTTTTTTGGGTTGGGGCGGGGAGGGGGCGGGGGGGGGGGCGTCGTCGTAATAAGAGAATGGATATTCAAGAGCTGCTTCTCCCATTTCCTTCTTCTCTTTGATTTTTTTCCCTCTTCTAATACCCACCCTGTTGACTAGGGGTATGGGTGATAGCTTTCCTGAATTTTTACCTCAACTCATGTTCTTTAGATCTAGGAGAAGAATAAAGTCCTGGTGATCTTTAAGAAGCTCTTGCAATTGCTGAAGATGAGGCATCATATTCGAATCTTGCAAGAATAGACGGTAGAAAATGGGATTTACCCACAACTACTAATTGTTTTCACGCACTGCTAAATGATCAGGAGAATGCATCATTGATTCATTACCATGAATCCACAGTCGTTTGTCATATTCTATGTAGTAGGACCGTCCCGAGTGCTGCACTCTAGAGGAATCTGACCCTTGGCTAATCTACAGAACATTGGGACGCTGCTCTTTGAAGCACAGGTGAGACTGGAATTCAAAACAGAGAGTCATTAGAGTTCCATTCTTGCTTCCACGTTCTTTTCTGGAATCAGATTACACTTTATAATAGAAAGCTAAAAGGAATTCAAGTGCGATATACATTAAGATAGTTGTTGCCCTAAAAGGAATTTTATCTCAAAATAATTGGTCCAAAGCTTGTCCAAAAGGTTATATAATTCTTACTCTTACAGGATGTTCATACTAGTCTATCCAAAGGGTGAATTATGCCAGGGACCCTAGTGATGCCGCGTGAAGCAGTGAATTCCTCAGTCTGGTACTACATTTCCTCAAACCCCTTCTGTATTGAAGCCAGAAAAGCCTGTGAAAAGGCCAGAATCTTTTTGCAAGAGCAATACAGCACAATGAAGAGGAACCAGTGAAGTTTGCATACCATTTTCAGTTATCTCTGTAATTTTATTTTTTGATCTTTCCCCATCTATGATTGTTCAGCTGCGTTCACAATATGCTTATCAGCTGGCAAATAGGATGCGACTTTCATGCCAAGGAAAGAAACAAATTACTCCAACGTGGTTATCTAGTGAAGGAACTCCTGCTTGATTACCTGGACACCAATTTAATATACTAGCTTATCAAAAAGACAAGTGAACTGTACAATAAGCAACAGAGCCCAAAAGCTATTACTTAATAATTCATTTATAAAGTTAGCCAAGAAAGAACTTGCTTGAAAAAAAGGAGTTGTAGTGCTCCACCATTAAGATGTTCATTCAGTTTCCTCCAGGTGCATCCAGCATGTGAGGCATAAAAAACTGTTTATTCCTCAAAAGCACAGCAAACAGAAGAACTGGAGAACCAGCGTTTTAATGCTCACGCAAAGCTACTTTTAATACGTGGTCTATCATTTTTGTTAGGAGGCTACAAAATTAATATTGCTAAGTAAGAAAAACATACCTTTTTTTAACTACCTTTTCTGCCCTAATGTCACGTAGCAGGCTTAAAATTTCAGCAAAATCTGCAGGTGGCATCTGAGAAAATTTGAGGCTCTCCCCAGTGTGTGGATGCACAAATCTAGAGAATGTATATTTAATTACTTAATTCTTATGTAGTACTATGATGCAAAACCATTATAAAAGGGAAAAACAGATATTTCTTGTACCCCAGAGTAAAAGCATGAAGGCAAGGTCTTTCTAGTCCTGAAATCATTTCCATAAGCTTTGCATGGAAGCTTGGTTGGGTCCTACGCTGAAGCAGTGAGATAGCCATACCCTTGGTTCCTCCATAAATTTCATCTCCTAATAGAGGAATACCTAGGTACTTTGCATGTGCCCTAATCTGGTTTTGCAGAAAAAGATGCAACAATAAGATGACCCAAGGTCCATTAAAAGGAAACTAATTGCAAACATATGCGATACAAGAAATGCATAAATCTGTTCTGTACAGTGATCATCAGACTGAAAATGAGGCAGAGAGCAAGCCAAGGGGCAATGCAGTCTTGCTGCCTGCAAATTCTAGACCTAAGTTTGGAAAAGATGGGGTAGGGGAAGTCTGCTACAGGTTCAAATTGTTGCATAATAAGGAGCATGTAAAAGGGAAGACCAGTAGCAACTAAAAACAAATTTAAGTATTGGGCATCTTTAGTGACAGGTTACTGCAACCAAAAGGTTTCAAATAGTTTTATGTATGCCTACTTTGGCAACTATTCCTTTACCAAATGATATGAAATCCTCTGCCATATCACATACTTCTTGGAGAGATCCTTGGTTAATATGATGAAACTAAAACCACATTAGAACCCACTTTTAGTTCTCAAAAAAGATGCCAAGAGGTTCATGCGCACGCTGACACTTAGTTCAAGCCAGGATTGTTGAGGAAGACATTTAGGTTGATGAATCAGTATCTCGTGTATAAATTGAAGCATCTGTTAACTAGAAGAAAAATATACCTGATGAGTGCGCCCAGTTTCAAGTCTCCATTCAACTAATGCAAAACCACCATCAGCAAGTACTTCAATTACTCTGTACCTGGTCAAAATAAGAATTTAAGCATAACCCTCATAAATAATATGCACCCCTTTCTCAAAGAATGAAGGAAGATTTATCAGAAGCAAGAGTTCAGACTGACGATGATGATTCATCAAATTGATAAATTTGCTCAGTTAACACTGTACAATGTACTCTATTACTTATATTTCAAGCTAAGAAAACTACTATCATCCTGAAACATGTTTACTTCCACAGATTGGTTGACTAATGGTGGTGGTGCCTTTAATGACCTCTCATAACATCATAAGCATCACCGGTTTTTGGGAACTCAGTCGATTAAGCCAGATTCAGGATGACCTGAACTGAAATACCTTGTAATTTCAACCTTCATACTAGATATTCTAGCATATCCATACTAATGATGTAATATTTCAACGTCATCAGGGAGTAAACAACACTAACATAACTTCTAAATACATATAAAACCAAAGAAGACTTCATATCACCTACTAGCAGCATGACGTGCAGTCCTGCCTTTACTGGATCCAGGGATAGCCGCCATACGAATTCGATTGTTTACATCACGGCCTATTGGAACTTCTACACGTCCAGAAGCAGGTGATGGAACACCACAAGTAAGACTGATGTAGACTCTCTTTATACTGTGCTCCTTGAATTGTGCAGCAAGATGAGAATGTGAATGCTCATCCTACCCGGTGCAAAAAGTACTTATATTTAGCATAGCGGCTTACAAGTGGAAATGCAAAATTAGCTAGTAAATAAAAGGGGACAATTAGCATAATATTCAAGTACTGCTACTGCTCATAACCTTTGCAACAACAAGCAGTCCACTAGTCCCCTTATCCAATCTGTGGACAATTCCTGGACGAACAGATGCCTCAGACAAAGAAGAATAGGTGCCTTCCTTGTCACGTAGAGCTGTAGATATGCTACTGTACTCATCATCAAAAGCATCTTCTTCCGAAGGTACTTCGCTCAATAATGAAACTGTAGGAAGACTACAATGGTGAAGAATGCCATTTACTAGTGTTCCAGAAGCATTACCAGGTGCTGGGTGAACAACCTGTGTGGTCAAACAGTATTCCATTATAATCATCAACCTAAACAATTTTTCAGAATAGTCAATATTTCAGTTATTAATTATCATATAGCTTTTTATGCGTAAGCTAATTTAGGAAAGAACACCTATACAAGACAGCTATTTATCCCTTTCTAGATGATCAACTATGCTTCAGAAACTAATAAACAAACACAAGCATTCTCTCTCACTATTAGGAAGATACTGAACCAGAAAAATGAATCACAAGCATCAAAATGGCAAAAACTAGTTAACTGCAAAATCCTCAATTACTTACAGAATTTCCCCACAGAAAATGAAACGAGCATGGCCAAAAAGGTTTGGAGGACTACACAGTAAAATTCTTGCTGAACATATGTGTGAAGAAAATTAACATATGAGTAAAGAAGGTGTCTACGCCAGAGAATTGAGTTCAAGAAGCCAAAAGATGCACAATCACTTAACTGTAGTAGTATGCCTATCACAGTGAATATCAGTGGCACAGAAATGAAAACCACAGACAAAATTATACCTCACGCTAATACACTAATAAAATAACTCTTAGCAAACAATGAGCTCGGGGCAAGTATAGTTGCAGATAAGAGGGGAAATGACTATCTGGTTTATAACTTGAAGAACAAATCAATCAACCAAAAAAATTAAACTCAGGAAACAATATATTTTGGAGCGAGTAAATAATTGCAAATAAGAGGAAAACGTTTCTCGTTTATAAGTCCAAGAAGAAGTTTATAATTCCAGAAAGTCCAGGAAAGAGCACTTTAACTCGTTGAAGACCATTTATTTATAATTAAAAAAAAAAAGACACTCGCTGGAGGACCTTACCATATGTGCAGGCTTGTTGACAATAAGTACATGCTCATCCTCATAAACTATGTCCAAAGGTATAGCCTCTGGCTCAGCCCTCAAAGGTTGCAACTCTGATATTGTACACTTAACTTTGTCCCCTCCTCTCAATGTATGTGATACCTATAAATCAGCACATTAAGTAAACAAATTAAGGGCAACATGAACTGCATCGTCGAAAGGCCATCAACGAAGATCAAAAGCAGTCAAGAGACAGAAATAAAAACCAAACTACAAACTAAAAGAATGAAAACAAATGCAACCTTGTCAATGACGCGGCCATTAACTGAGACAAGCCCGGAGCGGATGCTGGACTGAACTCTTGCTCTACTAATGCCAATAATACGAGAAGAAATCCAGGAATCCAGCCTCAGCTTTCCGAAATTAGCATCAACGGTCTCTTGGAGTTTAACACCGGAGTAATTGTTAGTTGGCCGGTCGGAAATGGCTTCTCCGATGGAACTAGAACAAGCCCGGATGACGAGATTTGAGGCCCTAAATATAGACAAGGATTTATGAGTATTCTTGAGGACTTTTGTCGAGGGAATTGAGGTCCAAGAAAGAGTATCATTGAGGGAGAAATAGACCATTTTTTCTTATTTCTTCAGGGACAGATAATTTAGGGAAAGGTTTGCTGTATACAAAGAAGTACTGGTATAGACCGAGAAGAAAAACAGGAACAAAGACGGCGGAACAAGTGACTCCAGAGAGACTTCCCTTGCGGATGCTATACCAAGCATCAAATGGAAACGATTTCGCGGTAAGGTTGTGCAAAATTCTTTCTTGAAAGGGGATAGATTTTCCCGAATGTCACATTTGGTAACAAGCATCTCGTCCAAGAATATTTTGTTTTGGTTTCATGGTAGAAATGGGCCTTTCTGTTTGTTTGGAAAAACATTATCTACTCAAACTTCTACATTTTGTTGAAGTTAATGTTAAGACCTTTGGTTAAAAAATTAGAAGATATATTCACTCATTAAATAGTTACTAATATGGGTTTTAAATAAATTTTTTAAAATAAAAAATTATGTCAAAATAAATCCTTTATAGCAATCCAATTAAGAAAATTCCGTCTTTACAAAATAGTTCACTTGTGAATAACATGTTTGTCGAGACTTAATTTAATTACAACATTGAAACTTCTAACAAACTAATAAATCAAGTTTTGAATCAAATATTATAAATTAGTTACCATCACATATTCATGCTAAATAAATTTTAAGATATCTTAATAAAAATATAATTTTATATTTGTAATATATTTTGTTATAAAATTTTTTAAAAATAAATAAATATTACATATAAAAATCATAATTTATCTTTCCTGAAAATATTTTTACCTCAAAAAGAATATTAGAAGTCGACAAAGATTAAAATTATAAATCTTGTATCACTGTTTTTTAGACAGCTTCCTCACTTCTATGAAAGGAGAGCAAGGGGCTCCCTGCTGTTGTACGTCGGTCACTCCTTAACCAGAACTTGGTTTGGAGCTCTTCTCTAATCGGCGCGCAGAGCCAGAAATCCAAGTCCCTCCTTACCAAGCTGAGGGAAAAAAAAGGGGAAACAAGCCCTCCATACATCATTTTTTTTTTTTTTTGAGAGAGAGACCCTTCAGCGTCATCTACAATGTTTGGTCAATGCTAACAGGCTGAGTTTGACAAAGAACTGCACCTTTGATCACTAATAATTGCTTCTTTTTTCAATTTTATCTTTGCACATTTTCGTGATTTGATTCTTCACATGAAACTTTCACTTCATTTCAATTTGAAGAACATTTTCAGTAAAATCTTAATATTCAAACGTATATACTTTATTTTAAAATAATAATTAAAAAATATATGTAACTGTAAAATATAAAAAGATCATAGATCAATGATGTAAAGGACATACAAAATACTCTTAAACTTCATATGCTTCTATGGGAGTCTAGATGGTAGCACAATCGGAGGAAACAATAGTTCATTGGTTTGATTTCCATCCCCGCGTATGTATCAAAGAGACATTTGGAAGAAGTACTGCCAAGGAGTTTCTCTGAGCTTATTTCGGCATGGTCCTGCTCTTCTCTAAGAAATCATTTCAAATGTAGTGACGTCCTAAGTAAAGTGTTAACCAACTCATGTCAATGCTGCAGAGGGCTTGTGGTTGATGTTCTTAATAGTTACCCAATTTCTCAGCAGAGCTTCCTCTGCAGCTTGCCCAATACTCAGCTACAAGCTTAGAGAAAGCTGAATTGGTTTCCATTAGCTTTGAGGGCTCATCATACTCCAAGATCCTCCCTGCAGAAGCGCATAAAAATCCACATTTGCGTTGGAGGAGCTCATAAAATAGTCATACTACTGTCATAACTAGAAATTTCGATTAATCACATATGTAAGTTCACATAAATATCTGGTTGAAATGAAAGCGTCATTGAGGTAATAGCCTAACAGGTTTAGGGTGTTCGATCCTTTGTATGAAAAAAGAGTTGAAAAGAAAGCTTACCGAAAGAAAGGACCATCACCATATCACTGTCTATGACGGTGGGAACTCTGTGTGCCACAGTTATCACTGTGCAATTTGAGAATTCTTCTCTGATCACTTTCTGCAGGATGGCATCCGTAGCAGAATCAATGGATGCAGTTGCTTCATCAAGGACTAAGATTTTGTTCCTTCTTAGGAGAACCCTTCCAAGGCAGAAAAGCTGTCTTTGTCCCATACTCCAATTTTCACCTTCATCACTCACTGTAATAAAACAAGGAAAACGCAGATATGCTCACTGTTACTCAATTCTGCGAACTGCTTTGAGGGGGCAAATTTGTCTTTCTTTGCATTAAACTCACCGGAAGATTCGAGCAAGTTTGGAAGTTTTCCGATTGTGTCCATCAACTGGCACTTCTCTAAAGTCTAAAAATGAAAAATGGTAGTCAGATTGAGTAGACCATACCAGAGTTCATAGTACTTAAAGATGAAAGCTAGTTTCTTCACCTTCCACAGCTCCTCATCAGTGTGGAGGCCTAAAGGATCCAAATTTGTTCGAATGCTGCCTCTGAAAAGAGTTGGTTCTTGTGGGATGGTGCTGAGCTTCAACCTTAAATCCTTAAGACCTATAGAGCAAATGTCAATCCCATCTATAATGATTTTCCCTCCGTAGGGATCTACAAGACGAAACAATGCACTTATAAGTGTTGTTTTGCCACTTCCTGTCCTTCCAACAACTCCTACTCGGGTCCCTTCTCTGAAAGTGCAGGTGAGCCCTTTCAGAACTATTGGAGCATTTGGACGATATCTTATCTGAAAGCAAAAACAAACTAATGTCAAGATTATTATGAAACAAATTGTTCATTCAGGCTATGATCTGAATTCAGATCCTCACCTTAAGATCCTGCAACTCTATCCTACCCTCGGAAGGCCAAGAACATGGAGGCTTATTGTCTTCTATTATTGCTGGAGGTTCTGGTGGTATATTCATGAACTGCTTGATCCTCTCTACTGAGATTATGTAGTTAAGTAAACTACTGTACCATCGAGATAAGAACACTTGGGTGCCAGTAAGTTCAAAAGCATAGGAAAGAGAGAGTCCAACAAGCCCTGACAAAAAAAGAAAAACATAGTAAGTAATTTCTTTGAAGAATCTTTAGCAGGCCTAAAGTTAGATATTTTAATGTCTCAAAGCATGGAACATTTCAAAAATACCAGGAGCCAGAGAGCCTTCGGGAAGTAACACCAAGAAAAAGGCAGCCGTAATAAGAGTTATAGTTTGAAGTGTTTCTGTTCGCAAAACCAACCACTCCATTGCTGCATTAGAGAAAAAGAAGACCTTTGCATCTGTGTCCACGAGCTTTAGATAGTTGTGGAAGAATAGATTTTCCATGTTAAAAGCTCTAATGGTGGCAACACCTAGTGCTGTCTCTGCTGCATAATTCATGATGGGGGCTTTTGTGGTTCCATTAATTCTCACAAGTTCCCTTGCAGTGGGTTGGTAGTATCCCTTCATTTGAGGAGGATCAAACTCAAAAAAATTCTTAGCAATTAAAGGAAAGGAAATGCGAGAAACTTAAGTCTCACCTGAACATATTTTGAGCCAACTGTAGCAAAGATGCCCACAATGAGAACTTCCCATGTCACTGAAGCCATAATAGCAATGGTTGCAACAAGTTCAATTCCAGCGACCATCACGAAAGCATAGGAGAATGGGATATCATAATCTAGTACACTGAGATCTGAGGAAGCCTGAGGAAAATGTTCTCAACAAGTTGAGGAAAAATAATATGCTTTCATTTTCCATAAAACCTGCAGAAGAAAATAAATCTTACTCGTGTCAAGATCCTCCCAACCGGAGTAGAGTCAAAAAAGGGCATAGGTGCCTTAAAAATGGAGGTGGTGAAACCAGAGAAAAAGGCCTCAGAAGCACCCAATCCTAGAAGAGCTGTAAAGAGAGATCTCAAATACACAAAGAAAGCGCTAAGTGTTGAAATCACAGTATAAACAGAAACGATCATGACACTGCTAATTTTTTTAGGAGATTGGATAGAAAATGCCAGCCAATAGCTGGCTGCAGCCTGCAATGCAACGAAACCAGCCTGAGCTGTTATATTGGAACATAAGAAAGTAAATCCCTTTGAGATAGAGACATAGTCCAAGAATGGTTTTAGTCCAATATCCCCAGTTTCTTTCTCCTCTTCCCTGGTAAGCTGTACTCCTGGTGAGATAGAAGTATCTCCCTGACTGTTTTCTTCACAGAGGTAAGGCTGCTTGATTTCTTGCACCTCATCCCTATGTTTCCGATCATTTTTATCATTCAGAGGATCAGACAATGTCATCGATTCCCTGTGAGCAACCACAAGCTGTTCAAATGCTGTTCCTGCTGTCAATAGCTCTGCGTAGCTTCCTGACTGAGTGATATTTCCACCTTCCATAACCTCCAGGGAGGAAAATGGGTGATTTTTTTAGTCAAATAACACGTTAGGACTTGGGAAAAAATTAGAACATTACAGGTACTAAACCGAGAAGGATATGCAAAGCTATGAAAAGTGATCCTGATTACCAGAATATGATCAACCTCCGAAAGAAACTCAACCTGATGAGTAACAAGAATGACAGTCTTCCTGGCTAAAGCAGACATCACACAGTCCTGGAATTACATGATTTTGAGCAATTTTTTCTGAGATCTTCAAACTATTTTATTGTTTTTAATAAGTGCAACTGCATGAAGTTAGGCTTACATTGAAAAGGGATGCTGCTGTATGTGCATCTACCGCACTAAAGGGGTCATCAAGAAGATATATGTCAGCATCACTATAAACAGCTCGCGCCAGTTGAATTCTCTGCTTCTGTCCTCCACTCATGTTAAGTCCTCTCTGACCTATCTCTGTAAGATCACCATAGTCAAATCCCTCAATGTCTCTGTCTAAAGCGGTGACTCTTATAGCCTCTTCATAACTGATTTTGTTCATAGGCTTGCCATAGAGTATATTGTGGCGAATTGTTCCACTTTGTATCCAGGAGGCTTGAGAAACGTAAGCAATGGATCCATGTACATTCACCTGGAGCCAAACAACAGTAAAAGTACTGTCAATATCTTGAAACTTATTCCATGATACTTGTTACAGATAGAACAGATTCATAACTCACAGTTCCTGACTTCTTCGGTATTTCTCCTAGAAGGGAGTACAAAAGTGATGACTTTCCAGCACCAACAGGCCCACAAACAGCAACTTTCTTTCCCTTTCCTACTGCCAAATTTATATTTTTAATCGTCTGTGTGCCTGAACCTGAATCCCATCTGAATTGACCATCTTGTATGCGAATACTAAGATCTGCGTCACCTATAGCAGTTCTTATGGTATCCTCTTGTTTGATTTCATCTTCTTGAAGAAAAGAACTGATTCTGTCAAATGAAACCTTAACTTGAATCAAAATAGAAATTGCATCCGGTATCACCCGAACAGGTTCTCCCATGATTCTTAAGGCTGCCAAGACAGTGAAAATAGTACTAGCATTTATAGGGGAACTGTTAAGAAGGACACAGCCAAAAAATATAACGGAGGAAACAATAATTGGGGACATCCAATACAACAGAGTGCTATAAACCTTATTATACTGACATTCCTTCAACCATTTGAATTCACTTTCTCTATATGATTCAATCATGTTCTTGAACTTCTCTTCCCATGATTGCAACTTTATGATTTTCATATTGTTCAAGATCTCTGACATAGACCGGAGTCGCATGTCTTGAGCTGCCATAAATTCACACTGACATTTCTGAAGAATCTTTGCAAATGGTACATTGAGAACTCCACATACTAACAGAGGGACTAAACCAGGAAGAACACCAAGACCAGCAACCCCGAAAAGAACCAGAGTGGCTAGAAAAACTTGCACGCCAGAACTCCAGCCTATGTGTAACCACATTACAAATTCTCCCATCCTATAAGCATCAACTGCTATATAGTTTACAACCTCCCCAGTTGAGTGCCTTCGCCTCCCTAAACTCGATAGCTTGAGCTGCTTTTGATAAGTTGCAACCATAAGAGCTGATCTAATCCTCGTTCCAATTCGTTTCGAGTGGAAGAAGAAATGCCTATAAGATACGGAATCCACAATCTTCACAAGAACCAAGCCCACCACTAAGAAAGTACCTTGATCAAGATTCCTGTTTTCAGCATTAGAATAATTCACAAAAGCAAAGAGCAAAAGCGGTGAAACTGAAACAGCAATTACTCTAAGTAAAGCAGAAATTCCTGCGAGTACCATTTCTTTCCAATAAACTTTCACCATTGCCCGGAGAGCCAAATTCTGACTCTGAGCATTGTTCTTGTCCTTCCCCTTCTGAAGTGAACTCCATGCATCAGTGAATTTCTCGTAAGCCAAAACCGCTTCATCTTCGGGTTCTAGAGAAGGAATATCTTCAAGAGTTAAAGTCTTAGAATTTCCTAGGCTTAGCAACGGACTAATCCAGGAAAATGACAATTTGCCAAAGAAATTAGCATGGCTTAGACTTTTACACCTTTGTTCAGTTTTTTCAGGTAACAGCGGTTCTGCGAAACTGTTGCTCGGGGTTGCATGAGAAAAACAAAGGCTGTGGAGCGTCTTAAAAGCACAACAGAGAAGCAAGAAGTTCACGACCCAAGAAATCACTTCAAGAATTTGAATCCTGTGACTTCTCGCTAAAGCTTCAACATTCAGAGCTGAAATCAGAAGAAAAAATACCACCCACCACGCAGAAATCAGAATCTTGATCCATCTGGAACTTTGTACAAACAAGGATAGAGAAAGCGTTGTCCAAATGAATCCTTTTAAACAGCTAGCCAGCCAGCTCAAACTATTAAAAAAGCCAGCACCAAAATATGCAATGCCAATAATAGCAGAACAGATTGAAATGGCAACAGTTACCAAGTCCCTCCTCCATACCAAGACATTTTTTCTCCCCACGAGACCTATAAGCAAAACAACATAGAACACAACAGCGATCAATAGATTCGAGAAATCTATAAGAGTCTTCTGAATGCACAACGATCCAAAATCAAAATTTCCTTCACATATCCTTTCAAGTGGCCCTGCAAAGCCAAGTCAAATGATTAAAATATCACAAGAAACTGTGAACAATCAAAGCATATTAATTAGCTAGAGAGATTTCCGTACTCAATTCTGTAGCCTTAAATGTTACTGCAGCTGTAAAATGGGGACTAGAAAAACAAATATTCAAGATTCCAGAAATGGAAATAACCAACTAACCAAGAATGGTACTGATGTGAAGAGGATAAAAAACAAAACTTAATAGCAATTTTTTCATCAGTTAAGAACCGCAAACTCGGAACCGCCTTGGAAGATCAAGAAGATTCAAGAAGAAGAAGTAGAAAATTAGCTTACCAATTGAGGTTGCAGAGGAAGCCATTGTACGAGACTGGTTAGAAAAGCTTGTAGTCAATATTTTGCGCCTACAAAAGGAAAATATGATGAGAATGCACTGATTAGAGGTGTTCGGCTATGGTCCTGCACGTGTATTTTCTGTGCACGTGCAGATCGAATCTGATTCGTTGGATCATATTTTATATTTATTCGATAATTTTAAAATTTTTTTAAATTTTTTTTAAAAAATATATTTAAAGACAAAAATTTGTTTAGTCAAATTAAATTTTATTAAATTTTAAATTTAATCCGACGAACTCGATTTGATTTTGCACATCTTACAAAAAAGACATGCAGGACCTTAGCCTATTGGAGCAATGTGACGTTATTTTTGCTCTCCATCATCATCCATTAATATTTATGGAGGAGAGAATATTTATATTGATTTTACTTTAAAATTTTTTATTTTTTAAAAATATAAAAATAAATTATTTATAAGACGAGAAGTATGATTCAAACTAAAAAAAATTTTAAAAATTTACTTTAAGTATGTTTATAGTAATATTTTAGGTAGACGGAAAAAAATATAAAGGAACTAAGGGCAATTTTTTTTCTTTTTTCAGTGAGATTCTTGATAAATTTTTAAAAATAAAAAATATATAAAGTGAGAAATAGTGAAATAGATGATTTCAATCGCTTATTAATTGTGCGAAAACAATCTCTTTGGAAGGAAGTGCCTATTAAATGGAGCTGAAGTTACGATCCTGCACGTACAATTTGTCGTGCAAGATCAAATATGGTCCGTCGAATTAAATTTGAAATCTAATTCAACATACTAGACTTTTTATATATATATATATATATATATATATATATATATATATATATATTTAAAATTTTGATAAATTTTCACAATTGTCAGATCAGATCCTAAATTTGCTTTGATGGCAGAGATTGAATGTTGTATGTGCGGAGAAACCATACGTGCAGCACAGTAGTCAGACTTATTAAATGGCGGACAAACTAAGTTCTCCAAATGTCATATGATTTAGGGCTGTAAACGGGTCCGAAACTTCTTGTTCTGATCTTGAACCTGTACCCCTTAACACATAAGTAGTATCGGACCCGACTCGATTACCTAACGGGTTCATAAGTATGGATTCGTACACGACCTTATATGGATCGGACTGTATATTCGATTACAATAAGAATTAAAAAAAAAAAGTTAAACCATAACTTCAAAGAAAGTCTATGAGAAAAATTATTAATCTAATATATATATATATATATATATATATTATGTTAAACATAGAACTTATATATAATTAAAAATTAATTTATTTTTACACTTTAAACATAGAATTGCTCTCATCAAGAAGATATATTATGTAAGAATTAGTATTGCAAAAGAATTTCAATATGCACTAGTATAATAAATAAATTATATAAAATATTTATAATATATATTAATAGGGTCTCGAGTTAAAAATATAATATATTGAACTCATACTTATTAGACAATACCTGAGTCTAGGTAAACAGACATACCTCTCTTCCCAAATATGGCCATTTCAATCCTGATTTTTAAAAAGGCCTATCATTATAGTTTATTCTGACATTTGAGGATCAAATAACATTATCCATGTCATCGAGAACCTTGACACATTTAATATATTAGAATCAAGTGTAATAGACTTTTTTTAAAAAAATTATTCAGAATTAGAATGAGGTCAGAATTTTTTATTTTATTATTTAGAAGAAAATTTTAAAATAAAATAACGATTCTTTTTTTAGTTTAGCAAAATTATTAGTAATATTATTGTTAGAATAAGATGAAATTTCATAAGATATATGGTGTCAATAAGATTAAATTAAATATGTCAATTTAATTTTAATTCACAACTCCGTTAAAATAACAAAAAACTATCTAATAAATTAATTTTAGTTCATCCCAAAATTTTTAGAAAAAAATTTATTTGTAAAATGAGATGTATGTCTCTTGAAAATTTTTTATTAGATTTCAGGATGGGATGTTGTCAAAAACAATAGAAAGCCTTTCTTATTTCTTCTTAGAATTGACTTTCTCATAAAAAAATATTTTCTATTTCAATTTTACATGCCAAATACTGAAAGAAAAAGAAATGAAAAAAATTATTTCAATCTTTTTTATTTTAGTATACCAAATGTACCGTATGAAATTATATTAACAACTAAAAAAAGTAATAAATACCAATTATGTCTTTTTTTTAAAAAAATCGTTAAAATTGATATTCTTTCTTTTTCTTTCCAATTTAAATTTCGACATAAATCAAATTAGATCGTTTTGATTGAAGCTCAATTTTAAAAAAAAAAGAACCTTTTTCAATTTTTAACATAAGTTCCACTTGTGCTCCAATACAACACTTTTTTTATAGTTAAGTTACCAAGTATTGTCAAAACGGGCGGGAATCCGCAAACATAGCATGTTAAGACCTATTTAAATATGCATACATATTTTGTCTACTTCGTTTAACCTGTGAGTCGAAGCTGGCTGGGACTTGATTTTTTTTTTTTTTTGCTTATGAATTAAAATAACTCTTAGCAAACAATGAGCTCGGGGCAAGTGTAGTTGCAGATAAGAGGGGAAAATGACTATCTGGTTTATAACTTGAAGAACAAATCAATCAACCAAAAAAATTAAACTCAGGAAACAATATATTTTGATGCGAGTTAACAATTGTAAATAAGAGGAAAACGTTTCCCGTTCATAAGTCCAAGAAGAAGTTTATAATTCCAGAAAGTCCAGGAAAGAGCACTTTAACTCGTTGAAGACCATTTATTTATAATTAAAAAAAAAAGACACTCGTTGTAGGACATTACCATATGTGCAGGCTTGTTGACAATAAGTACATGCTCATCCTCATAAACTATGTCCAAAGGTATAGCCTCTGGCTCAGCCCTCAAAGGTTGCAACTCTGATATTGTACAGTTAACTTTGTCCCCTCCTCTCAATGTATGTGATACCTATAAATCAGCACATTAAGTAAACAAATTAAGGGCAACATGAACTGCATCCTCGAAAGGCCATCAACGAAGATCAAAACTTTACTAGTTTCCCTACATTCTTGTTCCATCTTTGCACCAAAAACAGTCAAGAGACAGAAATAAAAACCAAACTACAAACTAAAAGAATGAAAACAAATGCAACCTTGTCAATGACGCGGCCATTAACTGAGACAAGCCCAGAGCGGATACTGGACTGAACTCTTGCTCTACTAATGCCAATAATACGAGAAGAAATCCAGGGATCCAGCCTCAGCTTTCCAGAATTAGCATCAACGGTCTCTTGAAGTTTAACACCGGAGTAATTGGTAGTTGGTCGGTCGGAAGTGTTGAATGTCCAGCCACTATTATTGAATGTTGAAACTGCCATTGTTGAATGAAGAAAGCCACCATTGTGGAATGAAAAAAAGCACCATTGTTGAAGGAAGAAAAAAAAATACATCGGCAGCCATAAATTTTGAAGTTTTGCCACGAACCACCTACCTCATTTTGGCTATAAATAGAAGCATTCCCTTGATGAGTTGTGTACCTTAGAATTCCCAGTAGAGGAATTAATCCCTTGAGAGTAGATATTTTTGAGAGTTTTTGTGAATTCTATTTTGTTAATATAGAAAAGAAAATTTTCTCTCATTTTGTGTGTTTATAAAGCTTATTCGATCCCGAGTATTTTTATGACAACAAGTGGTATTAGAGCCAATGGTTCATATGGGTGACGTGGCACTATATGGAAAGCCCTCTCGTTGGAGATCTGCGGTTGATGTCTTGTGTCGAAAGTCTTCTGGATAATATGATAGTCAGGCGGCATGTCCCGCTAGTTGGTAGCGGCGGTGCAAGATGGTTGGCAGATGAAATGGATTACTCCTGAAGGAGAGGTCATGACCTGTGTGGTCCTTAATTTGAGAGGAGGATTGTTAGGATGCAAACTAAATCCCACGTGGAAAAATTGATAGAAAAGTTGTCTAAATATAAGAATCAATATAACTCTATTAGTATGAGGCCTTTTGGGAGATACCCAAAAATAAATACGTGAGAGATTTGCCCAAAGCGGACAATATCACACTGATGTGGAGTTTGGAAGACATCAGACAATTCTAACAAGTGGTATCAGAGCAAGCTCACCGGAGGTGCCATCGGAAAATTTGTTGAAAAAATCGTGATTTTGAACATATCATTGGATTCCTTATGCCAAGAGGAGCACAACGCAATTTTCTGAAGCTAAAATTGAGGTCCAGAGAGATCACAAGAGCAAAACAAAGTAGTGCTCTGTTTTCGAAAATTTTTCTGCGTTTTCTGCTGCCAGAGGAAGAAGACGCTGAGTCAGCGGCCAGTCAGCCGCCCAGTAATCAGCCACGTCATCGACTAGTCAATGCCCAGTCATCAGCCACGTCATCGACCAGTTAGCGTCTAGTCACCATCCATTCATTAGCCACGTCATCACACAGTCATCTGCCACGCCAGAGCCCAGTCAGTGCCACGCCATCGTCCAGTCAATGACACGTGGCAGACACCGAAAAATTTTGGTATATTTTTTGAAATTATACTTTGACCCATAAAGTATTTCAAAATTTAAAATTTGCTCCTAAAATTTTTTGAAATTACAAAATTATCCCAAATCAGTTTTTTGACTAACGAAGATTCAAATTCACCTTTTTCGACTGTTTCGGACTCAACGGTGAGGTTTGTTTTTGGGTTGAGTAATTTAACTCTGTTATTAAATGAGAATGGAAGAATTATCTATAGCAATGATTAAACTTACAGCAAATAATTATACATTATGGAAACCTCGGATGGAAGATCTCCTCAGCTATAAAGACCTCTATGATCCCATTGAATTGAAGAGTGTCAAGCTTGATGAATTTAAGGAGACAGATTGAAAGAAGATGAACCGAAAATCTATTGGTCAAATCCGGTAATGGATTGATAATAGTGTCTTCCACCACGTTGCACAGGAGACAGAGGCATATGCTTTTTAAAAAAGCTAGAAGATATGTATCAGGCCAAAACTGTTCGGAATAAGGCCTTATTGATGAGGCGACTAGTAAACTTGAAGCTCAAAGATGGAATTTCAATTGCCAAGTATAGTAGTAAGTTTCAAAACCTGATAAATCATTTGTCTTCTGTTGAGATGCCACTTGCAGTTGAGATTCAGGTACTCCTTCTACTCAGTTCTCTACCTGATAGTTGGAAAATACTTGTGGTATCCCTTAGCAACTCGGCCCCAGATGGCAAAATTACCCTGTTGATGGTACAAGATGCCTTGTTCAATGAGGAGGCCAGAAGAATGGACATGGGCACAGATCATACCCATGCTCTTGTATCGGAGAACCGAGAAAGATAACTTGGGAATCAACAACGATGAGGCTGAGGCTGAGGCTGAGGCTGAGGCTAAGGCAGAGGTAGAAGCAGAGGCAAAAGGAGAGGCAGATCCACTGATGGCAAGAAATCGACCTACACATGCCATCAATGTGGCATTGAAGGTCACATGAAAAAGAACTGCTACAAATGGCTCGAGGAACAAGGCAAAAGCAGTTCTGAGTCGAAGAACAAGGGTGGAGAAACGCTAGTCATCGTTCCTGGAGACGTAGCATTTTTTTCTACTCTTGACGATATATGCCTTCATGTCTCAAGAGAAGATTCAGAATGGATGGTAGATACTGCAGCATCCTACCACGTGACTCCCCACAAGGACCACTTCACAATATACTAAGTTGGAGACTTTAGAACTATGAAGATGGAAAATTTCACTTCCTCACGAATTGTAGAAATTGGTGATGTCCATATCAAGACAAACTTTGGGAGCACCATTACATTGAAGGATGTTCGATATGTACCTGATCTTCAACTTAATCTTCTTTCAGGTATAACTCTTGATAAACAGGGTTATGATAACTATTTCAGCAAAGGGAAAATGGAAGTTGTCAAATGGTGCTTTGACAGTTGCTCGAGGACACATTTACGGTACATTGTACAAAACTCATGTGAAGATCTGTACAGGAAGCCTCAATGTTGTAGAGAAGGAGAATTCTTAGAATTTGTAGCATGAGAGACTTGGCCACATTAGTCAGAAAGGGTTATCTTCTCTAGATGAGAAAAAACTTATCAATATTGATAAGGATGCTGCCATTAATCCTTGTAGTAATTTCTTGTTTGGTAAGCAACATCGAATCTCATTTAATATTTCCTTAACAAGAAAAACAGAGTTGCTTGATCTGGTGCACTCTAATGTTTGCTGTCCCATGGAGGTTAATTTATTAGGATGTAATAGATATTTCCTATCTTTTATTGATGATGCTTCTCGAAAAGTATGAGTGTATTTCCTTAAATCGAAGGACCAGGTTCTGGACTACATCAAGCAGTTTCATGTCATGGTGGAGCGTGAAACAGGAAAGAAATTGAAGTGTCTTCGAATAGACAATAGGGGTGAGTATACTTCTAGGATGTTCAAAGTCTACTGCAGGAGTTATGACATTAGACATAAGAAAACAGTTCCCTGCACCCCGCAACATAATGGTGTAGCTGAGCGGATGAATCGTACCATTATGGATAGAGTCAGAAGCATGATGATCAAGGCAAAACTACCAAAACCATTTTGGGGAGAAACAGTAAGGGTTGCATGCTACTTAATCAACAGATCGTCATCAGTACCACTCAATTTTTGAAGTTCAGGAGAAACTGTGGTCTGGAAAGGATCCAACATACACACACTTGAGAGTATTTGGATGCTTGGTGTATGCACATATATCCAGCGAGCTCAGACAGAAGTTTGATAGAAGGACTACTTCATGTATTTTCATTGGCTATGGAGATGAAGAGTTTGGATACAGGTTATGAGATCTAAATGAGAGGAAGGTAATCAGAAGTAGGGATGTCGTGTTTCATGAAAATCAGACAGGAGAAGATATTAAAAAGTCTGCAATATCTCAAGAGTCAAGTGTTGACACTCAATTCTCAGATGAAGGACTGGTACAATATGCAATCAATACTGATGCAATGCTAGAAGACATGCCAGAAGCAGATGAAGAAGAGGAAGAAGAGGAAGAAAATGGTGTTGAGTAGAGAGAGACTCAACCCACATTTCTAGAAGTTTCGGAACCATCACAAGGCAAGATGATAGTGAATCTTCTCAAACCATTCCAAATGTTCGAAGATCTAAACGAGGACAGATTCCTTCTACGAGATATTCAGATTCTAAATATCTCTTGCTCACTGAAGATAGAGAACCGGAGAGTTTCCAATAAGCAACATCTCATAAGAACAAAGAAAAATGGCTGCTTGCAATGCAGGAAGAGATGAAATTTCTGCATAAAAATCAAACTTATGAGATCGTGAAACTTACAGTAGAGAAGAAGGCATTGCGAAATAAATGGGTGTTCAAGCTGAAGAAAGATGGCAACGGGAAGGTGGTGAAATACAAAACTCGATTAGTCGTCAAAGGATTCCAGCAGAAGAAAGGAATTGACTTTGATGAGATTTTCTCACCAGTTATCAAAATGACATCCATTAGAGTTATACTTGGTTTGGTTGCAAGTATGAACCTGGAGCTTGAACAGATGGACATGAAGACAGCTTTTTTTTACGGAGATCTAAAAGAAGAAATCTATATGGAGCAGCCGGAAGGATTTGAGGTTTCAGGTGATAACCTCGTTTGCAAGCTTAAGAAAAGCTTGTACGGATTGAAATAGGCACCAAGACAGTGGTATAAAGGGCTTGACTCTTGCATGGTAAGACAAGGGTATAAGAAGACTGCTGCAAACGAGTATGTGTATATCCAAAGATTTCTAGACGGGAACTTCATTGCTCTTTTACTTTATATAAACAACATGTTGATTGTGGGACAAGATGCAATGAAGATCAATCAGTTGAAGATAGAGTTGTCTAAGTCATTCGACATAAAAGGCTTAGGACCGACTCGGCAGATTTTAGGAATGCACATTATTCGAGACAGAAACAATCGAAGGTTATGGCTATCTCAGGAGAAGTATATTGAACGAGTGCTCGAAAGGTACAATATGAACAATGTCAAACCGGTTAGTATTCCACTTGTAAATCATTTCAAGTTGGAAAAAAATGCATGTCTCTCATCCAAGGAAGAGATTGGAGAGATGTCATCAGTACTATATTCTTCTGCCGTTGGAAGTTTAATGTATGTAATGGTGTGTACAAGGCCTGATATTGCTCGCGCAGTGGGAGTGGTAAGTCGTTTTCTTTCCAACCCTGGGAAGAATCATTGGGAGGCAGTAAAGTAGATTCTCAGGTACCTCAAGGGTACTACCAAAATGAATATTTGTTTTAGGGGAGCTGATCCAATCTTGAAGGACTATACAGATACAGATATGGCTCGTGATCTTGATGGGAGAAAGTGCACATCAGGTTTTCTATATACTTTTGCAGGGGGAACTGTCTTATGGCAGTCAAGATTGCAGAAATGTGTTGCTTTATCCACAACTGAAGTTGATTATATTGCATCTTTAGAAGCTGGCAAAGAAATATTGTGGTTAAAGCGTTTTCTTCAAAAACTTGGGATTAAGCAAGCTGATTACAAGGTATATTGTGATAGTCAGAGTGCTCTGGATTTGAGCAAGAACTCCATGTACCATTCATGCACGAAACATATTGATATTCGTTATCATTGAATACGTGAAGAGATCGAGAAACAACTATTAAGACTAGTGAAGATCCACACGAAGGAGAATGCAGCAGACATGTTTATAAAAGTGGTTACATGAGATAAGTTAGAGCTATGCAGAGACATAGCTAGAATTGCTGTTAGATGAAACTTGTTTCAGATGTGGCTGGAGGGGCAGAATTGTTGAATGTCCAGTCACCATTATTGAATGTTGAAGCTGCCATTGTTGAATGAAAAAAGTCACCATTGTGGAATGAAGAAAACCACCATTGTTGAAGGAAGAAAAAAATACACCGGCAGCCATCAATCTTGAAGTTTTGTCACCAACCACATACCTCATTTTGACTATAAATAAAAGCCTTCTGTTGATGAGTTGTGTACCTTAGAATTTCTAGTAGAGGAATTAATCCCTTGAGAGTGGATATTTTGAGATTTTTTGCCAATTCTATTTTGTTAATATAGAAAAGAAATTTTTCTCTCATTTTTGTGTGTTTATAAACCTTATTCAATCTTGAATATTTTTATCACAACAGGAAGTGGCTTCTCTGATGGAACTAGAACAAGCCCGGATGACGAGATTTGAGGCCCTAAATATTGACAAGAATTTATGAGTATTCTTGAGGACTTTTGTCTAGGGAATTGAGGTCCAAGAAAGAGTATAATTAAGGGAGAAATAGACCATTTTTTCTTATTTCTTCAGGGATAGATAATTTAGGGAAAGGTTTGTTGTATACAAAGAAGTACTGGTATAGACCGAGAAGAAAAACAGGAACAAAGACGGCTGAACAAGTGACTCCAGAGAGACTTCCCTTGCGGATGCTATACCAAGCATCAAATGGAAACGATTTCGCGGTAAGGTTGTGCAAAATTCTTTCTTGAAAGCAATGAAAGGGGATAGATTTTCCCGAATGTCACATTTGGTAACAAGCATCTCGTCCAAGAATATTTTGTTTTGGTTTCATGGTAGAAATGGGCCTTTCTGTTTGTTTGGAAAAACATTATCTACTCAAACTTCTACATTTTGTTGAAGTTAATGTTAAGACCTTTGGTTAAAAAATTAGAAGATATATTCACTCATTAAATAGTTACTAATATGGGTTTTAAATAAATTTTTTAAAATAAAAAATTATGTCAAAATAAATCCTTTATAGCAATCCAATTAAGAAAATTCCGTCTTTACAAAATAGTTCACTTGTGAATAACATGTTTGTCGAGACTTAATTTAATTACAACATTGAAACTTCTAACAAACTAATAAATCAAGTTTTGAATCAAATATTATAAATTAGTTACCATCACATATTCATGCTAAATAAATTTTAAGATATCTTAATAAAAATATAATTTTATATTTGTAATATATTTTGTTATAAAATTTTTTAAAAATAAATAAATATTACATATAAAAATCATAATTTATCTTTCCTGAAAATATTTTCACCTCAAAAAGAATATTACAAGTCGACAAAGATTAAAATTATAAATCTTGTATCACTGTTTTTTAGACAGCTTCCTCACTTCTATGAAAGGAGAGCAAGGGGCTCCCTGCTGTTGTACGTCGGTCACTCCTTAACTAGAACTTGGTTTGGAGCTCTTCTCTAATCGGCGCGCTGAGCCAGAAATCCAAGTCCCTCCTTACCAAGCTGAGGGGAAAAAAAGGGGAAACAAGCCCTCCATACATCATTTTTTTTTTGAGAGAGAGACCCTTCAGCGCCATCTACAATGTTTGCTCAATGCTAATAGGCTGAGTTTGACAAAGAACTGCACCTTTGATCACTAATAATTGCTTCTTTTTTCAATTTTATCTTTGCACATTTTCGTGATTTGATTCTTCACATGAAACTTTCACTTCATTTCAAATTTGAAGAACATTTTTAGTAAAATCTTAATATTCAAACATATATACTTTATTTTAAAATAATAATTAAAAAGTATATGTAACTGTAAAATATAAGAAGATCATAGATCAATGATGTAAAGGACATACAAAATACTCTTAAACTTCATATGCTTCTATGGGAGTCTAGATGGTAGCACAATCGGAGGTAACAATAGTTCATTGGTTTGATTTCCATCCCCGCGTATGTATCAAAGAGACATGTTGAAATTGTAGATTCCAACTCAACAGCCAACTCAGCAGCCAGCTCAGCTCAATTAAGGCAAAGCTCAGTAGCAACAAAATGATGAAACCCAGTTATTATGTCGGAACTAAATGATGAAACCCAGTTGTAATGTCGGCTATAGAAACTTTACTTTTGCTGTTAATTTATAGAGGAATTTTGTACAGATTCAGTCAAGAAAAAGAGAATACAAGTTTTTTTCTCCAAACAACAATTTTGTCATGGTATCAGAGCCCAAAGAAGATCGAAGCTTCTCTGCGATAAGTTTTTTTTTTTACTCTTCTCTTGTGTTTCCATCTGTTGATTCTGGTGTTTCGGTGTTGGCTTTTGATTGTTATTCTGCATTTCATCTGAATTTGGAAGTTAATTTCTGGTTTTGGAATTTGTTGTCAACTACATATGGCGAATTCAGAGATCTCTTCAACAAGTCCATATTTTCTGCATACAAATGAGAATCCGTCTTTAAACCTTGTGATTGTTCCTCTGTCACCTAGTAACTATCACTCTTGGGCGCGAGCTATGAAAATGGCATTGATCTCTAAAAATAAACTAGGCTTTGTGGATAGAACTATTATTCAACCTTCTAAAACAGATAAAATGTACACGGTTTGGGAGCAGTGCAATAGTATGGTGTTAACTTGGATTCAGAATGTGCTAACTCAACCTATTGCTCAAAGTGTTTTATGGCTGAACACTGCTTATGATGTTTGGAAAGATTTGGAGAGTAGGTACTCACAGAAGGATTCCTTTAGGCTATCTTATTTAATTGAAGAGATTCATGCCTTAAAACAGGGATCACTTGATGTTAATCAATATTTCACAAATCTTAAGATTCTCTGGGATGAAATGGTGATGTTAAGACCAATTCCTGGTTGTACTTGTGAACCTGCTTGCTCTTGTAGTGCATTAGTGACAATTCGGCAGTATATGGAGTCAGATTATGTGATTCGGTTTTTAAAAGGATTAAATGAAAACTTTGCTCCAGTCAGATCTCAAGTTTTGTTGATTGATCCATTTCCATCTATTAATCATGTGTTTTCAATAGCATTACAATATGAGAGACAGTATAAGTATTCAGCATTTCAAATACAAAATGGAACACCTATTTTGCTTGCTATAAATGCTGCTCATATGATGTCAATACAAACACAAGGTGTAGGAATGCAGAATGGTAAAAATGTTTCTGGCAGAAGGGTTGGTTCAGGTTTTCCAAAGAGAATGTTGCTTTGTACTTATTGTGGTATGACAGGTCACACAGTAGATCGTTGTTATAAGAAACATAGATATCCACCAGGTTTTAAGTTCAAAGGGAAGGAACAAACAGCAGCAATTCATCAGACTAGTTTCTATACGGGACAAGATGTTTCCAGCTTTGGTGGCCAATATTCTGGGGTTATTCAACCTGTTGTTGATGGAGTAACAGGTTATGTGGGACTGAATAAGTTTCCTCCACAATCATTAATGACTTGTCAACCTGGCTCATCATTAAGTTATCCACATGGTCCATCAAATATTGCTCCTTCTTCAAAGCTTACAAAGAATAATTCTGCTCATGATGTTAATATTTCTACAGGAGGTTCAGTTTCTTCTGCTGCAGGACATGTTACTGGACCTCTGATCTCACAAGAGCAATATCAGCAATTGCTTACTCTGATAGAACATACCAAGCTGCAAGATCAGATTAAAAGTGGTGCCCAAGGAGCAGTTTTGTCAGCTGACATTGCACATGCAATGCTTAATTCTTCCACTCCCTCCATAGGAGAGTCTGTGAATGGTTCAGGTACGATGTCAAATTTATATTCAAGCAAATGGATCCTTGATTCGGGTGCCACTAATCATGTTTGTTGCTCTTTGAGTTTTTTTCACTTCTTTGATTCCTGTTTCAGCCATTACAGTTAAACTTCCTAATGGAAGAAAACTTCCAGTTACTCATAAAGGGAGTGTTTTCTTAAATCCTTCTTTGGTCTTGTATGATGTTTTCTTTGTTCCCAGTTTCACTTTCAACTTAATTTCAGTCTATCAATTAACCAAATACCTTTCTTGCTGTCTTGTTTTTAAATCTTCTTCTTGTCTCATTCAGGACCTTACCTCATTGAAGACGATTGGATTAGCTAGAGCTTCCAATGGTTTATACTATCTTGATCCACATTTTATTCCTTCAAGTCTTGTTAATTCAGCTAATGTTCATACAGTTACCTCAAATTCTTGTACTGGATGTCCAACAAATGTTATCAATAAAGACCTTATATGGCATTATAGACTTGGTCATTTGTCGGATTCTCGGTTAAAACTTGTTAAAGCTGCTCATCCTTCTATTACTTTACCACCTGCTACTCCTTGTATGGTTTGTCCTATGGCAAAACAGCATAAGCTGTCTTTTTCTCGTAGTGAATCACATGCTATTTCTTGTTTTGATTTAGTGCATACTGATATATGGGGGCCATTTCGTACTCCTACTATACATGGTCATCAATATTTTTTAACCTTAGTTGATGATTGTAGCCGTTTTACATGGGTTTTCCTCATGAAAACCAAAACTGATGTTCGATCTATTTTACCTTCCTTCTATTCGTTTGTCAAAATTCAATTCAACAAGCATATCAAAGCCATTAGATCAGATAATGGCCTAGAATTTTCCATGCCCCAATTTTATGCTGATAATGGCATTTTACATCAAGTATCTTGTGTTGAAACACCTGAGTAAAATGGCATAGTTGAGCGCAAGCATCAACATGTTCTTAACGTTGCAAGATCCTTAAAATTTCAATCCGGTTTACCCCTTTCTTACTGGGGTTACTGCATCTTGCATGCTGTTTATCTTATTAATCTTACTCCTACACCTTTATTACATAATAAAACCCCCTATGATCTACTTTATCATCGTCCACCTCTTTATACTTCTCTTCGGGCTTTTGGCTGTCTTGTCTATGCCTATACTTCACCACAGCACCGTTCCAAGTTTGATCCTTGAGGCCGTGCTTGTGTTTTCTTAGGTTTTCCTAATGGATGCAAAGGTTATCTTCTTCTTGATCTTCACTCTCGTTCTATTTTTACTTCACGCCACGTTACTTTCTTTGAAACAGTGTTTCCTTTATTGTTAAAATCCTCCTCCTTACCTGCTGAATCTTCTACTCCTATTCCCCGTCAAGCTTGTGATTTTCTTGTTCCTCCATCTTCCTCTTCACCCATGTTTGGTACATCTCCTTCCAATCAACCTTCTACCTCTTTACCTTCGGTATCTTCATCTGTTTCTTCCCCTCCTATTCGACATTCTACTCGCTCCAGACATCCTCCTGCTTACTTGCAAGACTATATATGTCATGTACAATGTAATCCTTCTCCTCTTCCTTCTTCTTCATTTCTTACTTCTCCTCATTCTCTTGATAAGGTCCTTGGCTATACAAAATTGTCACCCAAGCATCGCTCTTTTGCTTTGAATATTTCTTTGTCTGTAGAACCTTGTTCTTATTCATAGGCTGTTCAGCATGCGGTGTGGAGGCAGGCCATGGCAGCTGAAATTCAGGCTCTTGAAGATAATCATACTTGGCGCTTGGTTCCTTTGCCTTTGGGAAAACAACCAGTTGGCTGTAAATGGGTCTACCGAGTTAAACATCATGCTAATGGTTCTATTGAGCGTTATAAAGCTCGCTTGGTGGCTAAAGGTTATACACAACAAGAGGGTGTTGACTTCCTCGATACTTTTTCTCCTGTGGCAAAGGTTTCTACTATTCGTACCCTTCTTGCTGTGGCTGCAGTTAAAGGCTGGTTTTTACACCAGTTGGATATTAATAATGCCTTCTTACATGGTGATTTGTATGAAGAGGTTTACATGGTCCCACCACCTGGTTATTCTACTATTCAACCAGGTCTAGTTTGCAGATTACAGAAGAGTTTATATGGCTTGAAGCAAGCTAGTCGGCAGTGGAATTCCAAGCTTACTAGTGCACTCAAATCTCAGGGGTTCAAACAAGTTGTTAGTGATCCTAGTTTGTTTGTTAAACAAACTACTTGTTCCTTTACAGCATTGCTCGTGTATGTTGATGATGTTATTATGGCCAGTACACATATTGACATTATTTCTAGCATCAAGACTTTTCTTCATGATACATTCAAGATTAAAGATCTTGGAGAATTGAAGTATTTTCTGGGGTTAGAAATTGCTAGATCTGCAAGTGGTATTAATGTTTGTCAGAGGAAATATGCTTTGGAATTACTGAAAGAATATGGTTTTGTAGCTGCAAAACTAGTTTCTACTCCTATGGATAGTTCTTCTCAGAGGCACAGGTTAATTGATACAACTTTTTTATCAGATTCTTCAGCCTATAGACGTCTAGTTGGAAAACTTCTTTATCTGACCACCACTCGACCAGACTTGACTTTTGCTGTTCAACAATTAAGTCAACATTTGGATCAACCCACTGTTTCACATCTTCAAGCAGCGCACCGAGTACTACGTTACATTAAAGGCTCTCCAGCTTTTGGCTTTTTCTTTGCTGCACAAAATCCGTTGGTCTTAAAGGCATACTCAGATTCAGACTGGGCGGGATGTTCAGAAACTCGCTAGTCGATTACCGGTTATTGTGTTTTCTTAGGACAATCTTTGATAACCTGGAAATCCAAAAAGCAGAGCACCGTTTCTCGCAGTTCTTGTGAAGCAGAATACCGTTCAATGGCTACTGCTACTTGTGAACTTCAATGACTGGTTTATCTACTTGGCGATTTGGGCATTCATCTATCACATGCTATTCCTTTGTTTTGCGATAATCTTAGTGCTATTTCCATTGTTGAAAATCCCGCTTTCCATGAGAGGACCAAGCACATTGAAATCGATTGTCATTTTATACGGGAAAAGTTTCAAGCCGGCCTTGTGAAGCCTATGCCCGTGCGTTCTTCTTTTCAGTTGGCTGATCTCCTTACCAAACCTCTTTCTTTCCCTCGGTTTTCCTCTCTTGTCACTGCCTTAGGAATGCATAACATTTTTTCATCGACCGGCTTGCGGGGGGTGTTGAAATTGTAGATTCCAACTCAGCAGCCAACTCAGCAGCCAGCTCAGCTCAATTAAGGCAAAGCTCAGCAGCAACAAAATGATGAAACCCAGTTGTAATGTTGGCTATAGAAACTTTACTTTTGCTGTTAATTTAGAGGAATTTTGTACAGATTCAGTCAAGAAAAAGAGAATACAAGTTTTTTTCTCCAAACAACAATTTCGTCAAGACATTTGGAAGAACTAAGAAGTACTGCCAAGGAGTTTCTCTGGGCTTATTTCGGCATGGTCCTGCTCTTCTCTAAGAAATCATTTCAAATGTAGTGACGTCCTAAGTAAAGTGTTACTACCAACTCATGTCAATGCTGCAGAGGGCTTGTGGTTGATTTTCTTAATAGTTACCCAATTTCTCAGCAGAGCCTCTTCTGCAGCTTGCCCAGTACTCAGCTACAAGCTCAGAGAAAGCTGAATTGGTTTCCATTAGCTTTGAGGGCTCATCATACTCCAAGATCCTCCCTGCAGAAGTGCATAAAAATCCACATTTGCGTTGAAGGAGCTCATAAAATAGTCATACTACTGTCATAACTTGAAATTTCGATTAATCACATATGTATGTTTACATAAATATCCGGTTGAAATGAAAGCGTCATTGACGTAATAGCCTAACAGGTTTAGGGTGTTCGATCCTTTGTATGAAAAAAGAGTTGAAAAGAAAGCTTACCGAAAGAAAGGACCATCACCATATCACTGTCTACGACGGTGGGAACTCTGTGTGCCACAGTTATCACTGTGCAATTTGAGAATTCTTCTCTGATCACTTTCTGCAGGATGGCATCCGTAGCAGAATCAATGGATGCAGTTGCTTCATCAAGGACTAAGATTTTATTCCTTCTTAGGAGAACCCTTCCAAGGCAGAAAAGCTGTCTTTGTCCCATACTCCAATTTTCACCTTCATCACTCACTGTAATAAAACAAGGAAAACGCAGATATGCTCACTGTTAATTCTGCGAACTGCTTTGAGGGGGCAAATTTGTCTTTCTTTGCATTAAACTCACCGGAAGATTCGAGCAAGTTTGGAAGTTTGCCGATTGTGTCAATCAACTGGCACTTCTCTAAAGCCTACAAATGAAAAATGGTAGTCAGATTGAGTAAGAAAATATTAGACCATACCAAAGTTCATAGTACTTAAAGATGAAAGCTAGTTTCTTCACCTTCCACAGCTCCTCATCAGTGTGGAGGCCTAAAGGATCCAAATTTGTTCGAATGCTGCCTCTGAACAGAGTTGGTTCTTGTGGGATGATGCTGAGCTTCAACCTTAAATCCTTAAGACCTATAGAGCAAATGTCAATCCCATCTATAATGATTTTCCCTCCGTGGGGATCTACAAGACGAAACAATGCACTTATAAGTGTTGTTTTGCCACTTCCTGTCCTTCCAACAACTCCTACTCTGGTCCCTTCTCTGAAAGTGCAGGTGAGCCCTTTCAGAACTATTGGAGCATTTGGACGATATCTTATCTGAAAGAAAAAACAAACTAATGTCAAGATTATTATGAAACAAATTGTTCATTCAGGCCATGATCTGAATTCAGATCCTCACCTTAAGATCCTGCAACTCTATCCTACCCTCGGAAGGCCAAGAACATGGAGGCCTATTGTCTTCTATTATTGCTGGAGGTTCTGGTGGTATATTCATGAACTGCTTGATCCTCTCTACTGAGATTATGTAGTTAAGTAAACTACTGTACCATCGAGATAAGAACACTTGGGTGCCAGTAAGTGCAAAAGCATAGGAAAGAGAGAGTCCAACAAGCCCTGACAAAAAAAGAAAAACATAGGAAATAATTTCTCTGAAGAATCTTTAGCAGGCCTAAAGTTAGACATTTTTAATGTATCAAAGCATGGAACATTTCAAAAATACCAGGAGCCAGATAGCCTTCGGGAAGTAACACCAAGAAAAAGGCAGCCGTAATAAGAGTTATATTTTGAAGTGTTTCTGTTCGCAAAACCAACCACTCCATTGCTGCATTAGAGAAAAAGAAGACCTTTGCATCTGTGTCCACGAGCTTTAGATAGTTGTGGAAGAATAGATTTTCCATGTTAAAAGCTCTAATGGTGGCAACACCTAGTGCTGTCTCTGCTGCATAATTCATGATGGGGGCTTTTGTGGTTCCATTAATTCTCACAAGTTCCCTTGCAGTGGGTTGGTAGTATCCCTTCATTTGAGGAGGATCAAACTCAAAAAAATTCTTAGCAATTAAAGGAAAGGAAATGCGAGAAACTTAAGTCTCACCTGAACATATTTTGAGCCAACTGTAGCAAAGATGCCCACAATGAGAACTTCCCATGTCACTGAAGCCATAATAGCAATGGTTGCAACAAGTTCAATTCCAGCGGCCATCACGAAAGCATAGGAGAATGGGATATCATAATCTATTACACTTAGATCTGAGGAAGCCTGAGGAAAATGTTCTCAACAAGTTGAGGAAAAATAATATGCTTTCATTTTCCATAGAACCTGTAGATGAAAATAAATCTTACTCGTGTCAAGATCCTCCCAACCGGAGTAGAGTCAAAAAAGAGCATAGGTGCCTTAAAAATGGAGGTGGTGAAACCAGAGAAAAAGGCCTCAGAAGCACCCAATCCTAGAAGAGCTGCAAAGAGAGATCTCAAATACACAAAGAAAGCGCTAAGTGTTGAAATCACAGTATAAACAGAAACGATCATGACACTGCTAAATTTTTTAGGAGATTGGATAGCAAATGCTAGCCAATAGCTGGCTGCAGCCTGCAATGCAACGAAACCAGCCTGAGCTGTTATATTGGAACATAAGAAAGTACATCCCCTTGAGAGAGAGATATAGTCCAAGAATGGTTTAAGTACAGTATCCCCAATTTCCTTCTCTTCTTCCATCGTAAGTTGTACTCCTGGTGGGATAGAAGTATCTCCCTGACTGTTTTCTTTACAGAGGTAAGGCTGCTTAATTTCTTGCACCTCATCCCTATGTTTCCGATCATTTTTATCATTCAGAGGATCAGACAATGTCATTGATTCCCTGTGAGCAACCACAAGCTGTTCAAATGCTGTTCCTGCTGTCAATAGTTCTGCGTAACTTCCTGACTGAGTGATAGTTCCACCTTCCATAACCTCCAGGGAGGAAAATGGGTGATTTTTTTTAGTCAAATAACACGTTAGGACTTAGAAAAAAATTATAACATTACAAGTACTAAACCGAGAAGGATATGCAAAGCTATGAAAAGTGATCCTGATTACCAGAATATGATCAACCTCCGAAAGAAACTCAACCTGATGAGTAACAAGAATGACAGTCTTCCTGGCTAAAGCAGACATCACACAGTCCTGGAATTACATGACTTTGAGCAATTTTTTCTGAGATCTTCAAACTATTTTATTGTTTTTAATAAGTGCAACTGCATTAAGTTAGGCTTACATTGAAAAGGGATGCTGCTGTATGTGCATCCACCGCACTAAAGGGGTCATCAAGAAGATATATGTCAGCATCACTATAAACAGCTCGCGCCAGTTGCATTCTCTGCTTCTGTCCTCCACTCATGTTAAGTCCTCTCTGACCTATCTCTGTAAGATCACCATAGTCAAATCCCTCAATGTCTCTGTCTAAAGCGGTGACTCTTATAGCCTCTTCATAACTGATGTTGTTCATAGGCTTGCCATAGAGTATATTGTCGCGAATTGTTCCACTTTGTATCCAGGAGGCTTGAGAAACGTAAGCAATGGATCCATGTACATTCACCTGGAGCCAAACAACAGTAAAAGTACTGTCAATATCTTGAAACTTATTCCATGATACTTGTTACAGATAGAACAGATTAATAACTCACAGTTCCTGACTTCTTCGGGATTTCTCCTAGAAGGGAGTACAAAAGTGATGACTTTCCAGCACCAACAGGTCCACAAACAGCAACTTTCTTTCCCTTTCCTACTGCCAAATTTATATTTTTAATTGTCTGTGTGCCTGAATCTGAATCCCAGCTGAATTGACCATCTTGTATGCGAATACTAAGATCTGCGTCACCTATAGCAGTTCTTATGGTATCCTCTTGTTTGATTTCATCTTCTTGAAGAAAAGAACTGATTCTGTCAAATGAAACCTTAACTTGAATCAAAATAGAAATTGCCTCCGGTATCATCCGAACAGGTTCTCCCATGATTCTTAAGGCTGCCAAGACAGTGAAAATAGTACTAGCATTTATAGGGGAACTGTTAAGAAGGACACACCCAAAAAATATTGCGGAGGAAACAATTGTTGGGGACATCCAATACAACAGGGTGTTATAAACCTTATTAAACTGAGATTCCTTCAACCATTTGAATTCACTTTCTCTATATGATTCAATCATGTTCTTGAACTTCTCTTCCCATGATTGCAACTTTATGATTTTCATATTGTTCAAGATCTCTGACGTAGACCGGAGTCGCATGTCTTGAGCTGCCATAAATTCACACTGACATTTCTGAAGAATCTTTGCAAATGGTACATTGAGAACTCCACATACTAACAGAGGGACTAAACCAGGAAGAACACCAAGACCAGCAACCCCGAAAAGAACCACAATGGCTAGAAAAACTTGCACGCCAGAACTCCAGCCTATGTGTAACCACATTACAAATTCTCCCATCCTATAAGCATCAACTGCTATATAGTTTACAACCTCCCCGGTTGTGTGCCTTCGCCTCCCTAAACAGGATAGCTTGAGCTGCTTTTGATAAGTTGCAACCATAAGAGCTGATCTAATCCTCGTTCCAATTCGTTTCGAGTGGAAGAAGAAATGCCTATAAGATAAGGAATCCACAATCTTCACAAGAACCAAGCCCACCACTAAGAAAGTACCTTGATCAAGATTCCTGTTTTCAGCATTAGAATAATTCACAAAAGCAAAGAGCAAAAGCGGTGAAACTGAAACAGCAATTACTCTAAGTAAAGCAGAAATTCCTGCGAGTACCATTTCTTTCCAATAAACTTTCACCATTGCCCGGAGAGCCAAATTCTGACTCTGAGCATTGTTCTTGTCCTTCCCCTTCTGAAGTGAACTCCATGCATCAGTGAATTTCTCGTAAGCCAAGACCGCTTCATCTTCGGGTTCTAGAGAAGGAATATCTTCAAGAGTTAAAGTCTTAGAATTTCCTAGGCTTAGCAACGGACTAATCCAGGAAAATGACAATTTGCCAAAGAAATTAGCATGGCTTAGACTTCTACACCTTTGTTCAGGTTTTTCAGGTAACAGCGGTTCTGCGAAACTGTTGCTCGGGGTTGCATGAGAAAAACAAAGGCTATGGAGGGTCTTAAAAGCACAACAGAGAAGCAAGAAGTTCACGAACCAAGAAATCACTTCTAGAATTTGAATCCTGTGACTTCTCGCTAAAGTTTCAACATTCAGAGCTGAAATCAGAAGAAAAAATACCACCCACCACGCAGAAATCAGAATCTTGATCCATCTGGACCCTTGTACAAACAAGGATAGAGAAAGAGTTATCCATATGAACCTTTTGAACAGCTAGCCAGCCAGCTCAGACTATTAAATAAGCCAGCACCAAAATATGCAATGCCAATAATAGCAGAACTGATTGAAATGGCAACAGTTACCAAGTCCCTCCTCCATACCAAGACATTTTTTCTCCCCACGAGACCTATAAGCAAAACAACATAGAACACAACAGCGATCAATAGATTCGAGAAATCTATAAGAGTCTTCTGAATGCACAACGATCCAAAATCAAATTTTCCTTCACATATCCTTTCAAGTGGCCCTGCAAAAGCAAGTCAAATGATTAAAATATCACAAGAAACTGTGAACAATCAAAGCATATTAATTAGCTAGAGAGATTTCCGTACTCTTTTCTATAGCCTGAAATGTTACTGCGGCTGTAGAATGGGGACTAGAAAAACAAGTATTCAAGATTCCAGAAATGTGGAAATAACCAACTAACCAAGAATGATACTGATGTGAAGAGGATGAAAAACAAAACTTAATAGCAATTTTTTCATTAGTTAAGAACCGCAAACTCGGAACACGGCCTTGGAAGATCAAGAAGATTCTAGAAGAAGAAGTAGAAAATTAGCTTACCAATTGAAGTTGCAGAGGAAGCCATTGTACGAGACTGGTTAGAAATGCTTGTGGTCATTATTTTGCGCCTACAAAAGGAAAATATGATGAGAATGCATTGGTTAGAGCAATGTGGCGTTATTGTTGCTCTCCATCATCTTCTGTCATCATCCATCAATATTTCGTTTTGGATTGTATTTTAGTTTAAATTTTTATTTTTAAAAAATATAAAATAAATTATTTATGAAACGAAAAATATGATTCAAATTGAAAAGAATTTAAAAAAAATACTTTAAGTTGCAAGCCAAGCACACCCTTAATGTTTCTAGTAATATTTTAGGTGGACGGAAAAAAATATAAAGGAACTAAGGGCAAATTTTTTTTCTTTTTTCAGTGAGATTCTTGATAAATTTTTAAATGTAAAAAAATATATAAAGTGAGAGATAGTGAAATAGATTATTTTAATCGCTCATTAATTGTGCGAAAACAATCTCTTTAGAGGGAAGTGCCAAAAGAGTCGCAAGCCAAGCAAACCCTTAATGTTTCTAGTAATAGTTTAGGTAGACGCAAAAAAAATAGAGAGGAACTAAGGACAAATTTTTTTCTTTTTTCAATAAGATTTCTGATAAATTTTTAAAAGTAAAAAAATATATAAAGTGAGAGATAGTGAAATAGAGTATTTTAATCGCTCATTAATTGTGCGAAAACAATCTCTTTGGAGGGAAGTGCCCATTAAATAGTGGACCAACCACAGTGTTGGACGTTCTCTGGATGTCATATGATTTAGTGCTATAAACGGGTTCGAAACTCCTTGTTCTGGTCCTGGATCCGTACCTGTTAACACATAGGCAGTATCAGAGTCGATTCGATTGCTTAACGAGTTCATAAAGTGTGAATTCATACCTGACCTTATAGGGATCAGGCCGGATCCAGGTATATCTAATTATAATAAAGATTAAAAAAATTGAATCATAACTTCAAAGAAAATTCATGAGAAAAATTATTAATCTAATATTATATATATATATATATATATATATATATATATATATATATATATATATAAAAAAAATATAATATATTAGACAGAGAACTTATATATAATTACAAATCAATTTATTTTTACAACTTTAGACATAGAATTGCTCTCATCAAGAAGAAATATTATATAAGAATTAGTATTGCAAAAAGAATTTTAATATGTACTAATATTATAAATAAATTATACAAAATATTATAATATATATTAATTGAGTCCCGTCTGTCGAGTCAAAAACATAATGTACCAAAACCATACTCATTAGACAATACTTTATCGGGTCTAGGTAAATAAACATGCCTCTTTGTCCATACTAGATCTTATCGGATTGAAATCATGTAGAGTTCGGATCCCTATCCAACCCATTGACAACCCTAATATGATTGTTGTCTCACGCTCGCTTCAAATGCCCATTCTATCTATTTTGCAGACAACTGCTCAGTTCGACTTCTCTCGTTCCATCCAACAACACGACATTGTTGTGCTATTGGTGGATGTAACCTACTATTATTATAGGGATTTTTAATCAAAATGACCATGTTTTTAAAAATCAGGAGTAATATGGGTATGTTTGGTGGAAAAATGCCGCATTTGATCATAATGCCAGGAAAGAAGGCATTATTTGACAATAATGCCTTCACCAATGGCGTCGTTGACCATGAATTGGCTGCCGCAAAATGCATGCCAATAACGCCTTTATCCTCTGCTTCCCGTTATTTCATCATATTTGCAGGTTTGCAGCTGCTCTTTCACAACAAAATGTTTGGGGTTATGAACGTGCCCTGTTCACGCACCTGATACACTTCCCATAATCTTTGAACGTGGGCTTATTGGCATACATCATAACTGGTGTGAGTCTTTTGGAACTTATCCAAGATCATACGACCTCCTGCATGCTGATCATAATTTCTTCTCAAGACTAAAAAACAAGTTGAAGTGATTATTTTTCTGTAATTGTGTTGTTCCCTTTCACCTGAATTTTTTCAAGTCATTTTTTCCTCTGACAAGTTACCAAGATGCTTTTAGCTATGGCCAAATTGTAGGAGTCTCCAGAAAGTAATGGAGAAATTCAACCAAATTGTGATCCAGAAATTATGACATAGCAAATATCTCTTTATACATTTACATGGATGCATAATCTTCTATAGGATAGAAATTAAAACCTGCAGCGGCGCTTTGGCGTCATTGCTTTTCAAAGGTAATAACGCAATCCAGTTTTGCGCTATTTCTTTTAAAGAGTTGACCTCATTCCACCGCCTACAATGGCACCATATTTGAAGGCGTTATTGTCCTCTTGACATTATGGACTTTCTATTTCCAAATATGACAGTTTTTTGTTCGGTTTCAATTTTATTATTCAATTTTTTATTCAATTTTTTTTATTTTTTTGAAAATCGAACCGAATCGTTTTATTATTCGATTTTTCAGTTCAGTTTGGTTCAAATTAAAATAAATATAAGAACTCATTACCATAATACGTTCTTATATTTATTTTTTAAAATTTCAATTTTCAGTTCGATAACCTAAATCGAAAATTGAATCGAAATGTATATAATTTTAAAAATCAAATCGAACCGAATCAAAAACTACAAAAATCGAGCCGAACCGAAAAATTCGATTTGATTATTCAGTCCGGTTCGATTTTTGAACACCCCTACATTTCAATCCTAATTTTTAAAAAAGAGGTCATTTTGGGTAAAGACCCATCATTATAGTTCATTCTGACATCTGAGGATCAAATAACATTATCCATGTCATCGAGAACCTTGACACATTTAATATATTAGAATCAAGTGAAATAGAATGTTTTTTTAAAAAAATATTCAGAATGAGAATGAGGTGGGAATTTTTTTATTTTATTATTTAGAAAAAAGTTTAAAATAAAATAACTATTCTTTTTTTAGTTTAGCAAAATTATTATTAATATTATTGTTAGAATAAGATGAAATTTCATAAGATATAACTCAAATGCTTACTAATATATGGTGTCAATAAGATTAAATTAAATATGTTAATATAATTTCAATTCAAAACTCCGTTAAAATAACAAAAAAACTACTCTAATAAATCAATTTTAGTTCATCCCAAAATTTTCAAAAAAAAAATGATTTGTACAATGAAATGTATGTCCCATGCTTGAAAATTTTTTATTAGGTTTCTAGGTGGGATTTTGTCAAAAACAATAGGAAGCCTTTCTTATTTCTTCTTAGAATTGACTTTCTCGTAAAAGAACATTTTCTACTTCAATTTTGCATGCCAAACACTAGAATAAAAAGAAATTTAAAAATTATTTTAATTTTTTTATTTTAATATACCAAATATACAGTGTGAAATTATATTAACAACTTAAAAAAGTACTAAATACCAATTATGTCTTTTTTTAAAAAGAAATCGTTAAAATTGATATTCTTTCTTTTCTTTCCAATTTACATTTCGACATAAACCAAATTAGATCGTTTTGATTGAAACTCAATTTTAAAAAAAAAAGGAATTTTTTTCAATTTTTAACATAAGTTCCGCTTGTTCTCCAATGAAACCATGTACCCCACTACAACAGTTTTTTATAGTTAAGTTACCAATAATATTGTCAAAAAAGCGCGGAGTCCACAAATATAATATCTCCAGAACTATTTAAATGTATGGCTATTTAACTTACTTTGTTTAGCTTGCGGGTCGAAATTGACTGGTCATTGATTTTTTTTTTACTTATAAATTAAAAATATTATAAAAATAAAATGTATGATAATTTTATTATCAAATTTATCTCAATTACATATTCTAATTATACTCATAATTAAGATTAATTAAATTAATTTAATTTTAAATTTATTTTTTAGATATATATATATTGGCTCGCGAGTTAGCTGTGGCAGACTACAAACAAGGGGTCTTACAGCTTGCAAAAGAAAGAGCCAAGTCCTGTCCGCTCGGTTTCAAGCTAACCCATGACAAGCCAAAGCAGGCCGAGCCGAACTAACCGTTTGACACTAGTAGTTGTAATTCAAAAATACCCCAAATCCTTACCCCTATTTTCCTCACTTCATTTTCTCTCCACAGCAATCAATTCAAGCGTAAATCTATATTTTCTTCTTGTCTTGTCTTCCAGGTCGTCTCATCCAAGTATGTTGTACACCATTACTTTTTTCATCCAAAATTAAATATTTATATATTTTTTACTAATATTTCAAACTCAATATCCATGTTCTTTAGTAAACAAATTTTACTTCTAAATTTTTGTAATTTAATTTTGTTCATTTACTAGAAATAAGCTTACCTACATACTCTCATTATTAACCTCTTTAAGAATAAAAGTAAAATGATTACTTAAAAATAATCAAATACTTTTTTTAATTTAAATGCTGCCACATAAGAATTATTGTATTGCGAGAGTACAACTCAAAGGATTGCCACGTTAAAGACGACTGATCCTAATATTAGCAGGACTGTCAAATAGGTCGGACTGGTCTAAACCCACCCCTGTTCAGCTCGAAATTTAAGGGCCAAGCTCTTTTCTGGTTATAACTAAATCGGGACCCGAGCATTGATTTTGAGTTCGAACATATTTTTGAGTCGAGCTTAGTTTTATATAGGTTTAGCCTGTTATAAGCTCAACCGAGTATCTATATATAATAATAATTATTATTATTATTGTTATATATTAATAATTTATTGATATAATAGTAATAGTATGTACAGTTTAATATTATATATTTAACTTTATAGATTAAAATTTTTTATTTATTTGTATAAATAATTTTTTTTATGTATCATTTTTTAAGAATTTGGTATATGAAATTTTCATTTCAAATTTTATAGTTATAATTTATAAAATCAATATGTATATATGTTAGAAAACTTTTTTCTCATATTTTTCAAAAGAAGGGAATAAGGACCTAAAAAATTTATGATTCTATATAGTTGTATGTTTCTTTTTTTTTCTTAAGAACATGATCTTAATTTTATATATTTGTATATATCAGCAATATTATGATCACGATAAACTAACTTCTTCTCATTAAAAGTATTTATTGGCACTTATACTTATACTTATTGATGTAAATAATTACTTTTCTTTATGCTAAATATAAATCAATTTTATTTCCTATAGTGACTATTAAAGTATATATTGCTATTATATTTGTTATATTATATTTCTATCTTTGTATGTTATTGGTTAATACTATTAATTTCTTTTCTTAATTATTTTAATTGATATATCAAAACAATATTAATGAGTTTTATTTTTTGACCACATAAAAATTTTTGTAATTTGTTTATAATTATAACTATTGTTGATAAAATTTCTTTGTGGGAAAGATGATATAACAACTAATAATTTGATTATTTATAAAAGCATATACTTTTGTATATTTATACATACACATACATATTTATTTTTTCTTTCAATTCTCAACTTAAATTTAACAAGTCAAAAAAACTTAATACTTATATCTTTTTTATTTTATTATTAATAGTTAATACATGTATCTAATTATTTAATATTTATATCACTTAAAACATATGATTCTTTAATACATATATCTAATATTCATATCATTTTTATTACTTTATAATAATTAGTATATTTTTCTTATTTAAAAAAATAAATAAAAAAAATTATTTCGGGCCGCCCTGGGCTCAGGCTCAACCTTAGTGAGCCCGTTAGAGTCGAGCCCGAGCTTGACCAAACCTGACTCATAGAACCCAATTGACAGACCTACATATTAGTACTTGAATCTCTATAAGCCACTCTTTCCAAAGACGGGAGAAAAGCTTGCGAGATAAGGTCATGATGGTATTGGCTCTTATGTAGCACTGTTTAATAAATGTGAATTCTTAAAATTGAATTTTAAAATATTTAAATATTAAATTTTGAAATATGAAGTTTGAAAGTTTAATATAAAATTAAATTAATTAATATATGATTATTATTTATCACTTAACTATGAAATATGAAGATTTTATATTTGTTCATTTGCTAAGAATATGTTGAAAAGAGAGTTTTTTTCTTCAACTCTTATAAATTTAAAAAATATTACATTGATAAAATAAAATTTTGGGTTGGTGCCAAATATCCCCTAAAGTCACGGGGATTTGTCAAATAGGTTCTTAAACTTTTAATTGTGACAATTAACCCTCTTATCCTAAATTCTAACTTTTTTATTCTGACAATAAATTCCCTTATCTCAAATGCTGGTGAAATCAATTACAGCTTTGATAGACAAGATTATACGTAAGTTATTTTGAAGTAGCCATTTATTTTTTGTTCTAAACATTAGAAATTAAATATTTGAAAAACCCTTTACGCATTATTAAAAAATATATAAATAGTTGTTTCTTTTAATATTGAAATTGGCCCCCTCCTCATAAATTCTAACTTCTTAATTGTAACAATAGATCCCCTCATCTAAAATTTTGACGAAATCAATCTTCAATTTGATAGATAGGTAGATGTGTCAGTTATTTTGACATAGTTATTTGCCCCTTATTTTAACAGTTAAAAATTGTATTAAAAAAATAATTAGGCATGTTCAAGCACATATTTGATAAACCCTCATGACTTCTAGGGTAATTGACATTAACCCTAAATTTTTTAAAAATATTATTGTTAACAAAAAATCATTACTAATTTTACTTATTAATTCTTTTTCGATAAAAGTTTAAGGTATGATAATTTTGTAATTGCGTTATGATTTAATTTAATAAATAATAGTTATTAAAATAAAATTTTCAAAAAATTGATGATATATTCCTCATTTTTATTTTAAAATTAAAATATATTTTTGATTATAAAATATTTATTTATAAAGTGTTTTATTGAAATCTGAAATAAATATAAAAGGATAGAATGATTTGATGAGTGATTAACATAGTTAGAATTTAGACTTAAGCTCTTGTTTGATAAATCAATTAAACACTTAAAGTTAATTAGGTAAGCACTTATTAAATTAAATGTGTTTGATAATAGATACTATTAAGTGAGTTTGGTGAAAATTTTGTTAATTGTTTAATTGTTTATGACCTATTTAATTATAGTTATAAATTTTAAGATGAAATTAAAGTGAATTAAGTTTGAAGTTTGAATGTATTTATTATTTACTAATCTTTATATACTTTTATATATACATTTTAGAATTATAATAAAATATATTTTTTATTTTATAATAAAAATTATTAATAATTTATCAAAAATTTTTGAGATTTTAATTTTCAATAGCTATTATTAATTAAAATATCAAACTTTAAACTTTTATTTGAAAAGTATTGTTAAATAAGATTAATATTGATTCTTGTCCAGAATAAAATTTTTAAAATTTTATTTTCACCGATGTAATTTTAAGTGTTTGATTGAGTTATCAAACAAGACTTTAATTAAATGATTACAAAATGGAAGATTGTTTTATTGAATACAAATTATAACGTGAACTTTTTTTCATAAAGGTGATTATTGCCTTTGTACCGTCATCCATTGATGTCAAAAATCGCGTTTCCTATATGCCATTATCCATTTCACGTGAGAAGTGAAAAACGCAACTTCGCTTACCCCTCTTAATTATTGCCAACGATAAGGACAAAGTGATGTTCATGGATCAAAATCCTCTTCAATTTGCACCACTTGGCCACCCACGATTTGCCATCCTTTTATCAAGGAAGAAGGTGAATGAATAGGGTTTACTGGTTAGGACGTTTGCAATTGCGTGCCAATTAAGGAGACTAATTCCAAGTCTGTTTTGGAGAATCTCTTCTAGCTTTGCGTGTCAAACTTGATGAATCTGCCTTATGGCATGACCAACCTCAAGACAAACACAACAAAAGAACAACAAAAGCATCGATCAAAAGAGATTCCTCCTTTTTTGCTTTTTTCCTTTCCTTTTCTTAAGGAAATAGGTAAGATGGAAACAAAGGCACGAGGACAATAACATAAGTGTGGAGTTTGGGACCCAAACATCACCATATTCATTCACGTCAAGCATTCAAGTAGAACCATACCTTGGATTTGTCCAGACGCTGATGGAATTAACCATCTCCACGTCTCCACTTTGATTTTCCTTTCTTAAACTCACTTCTCATTCACTCTTGGAAGGAACTTAGTGACTACAATCTGATATCAAACTTGGGATCCCAGTGGATCTATGTGCATTAATTAAATGATCTTTACATGAATCAAGAAACCTAACGCAGTCTCTTTGACGCCTCCCCCCCAACCCCCGCGCATCGTCTTTTCTCGGAGGTAGGAATTGAGTAAAGTTGATATTTGAAATTTATATTTTAAAATTTATAAAAACTTAAATTTATTTATATAAAAATAAATACGTAAAAATTTTAAATATTAAATTTCAAAATGAAATGCTATCCACCTATATTCCTTCCTGTATATTCCTTCCTGCACTGCTCCTTGGAACAAAACTAGAACGCGTCAATGGTAGCCATCTCAGTTGGATGGAAAAACATCTTGAAATTGATCTACACCTCTCAATAAGAGAATAACATGACAAGTAAAAGGGACGTTTCGTGTCGGATGGAACTGATTAATCACTTCGTGAATTGCGTCGTGAACGGTTTGGTTGTTGATAATCTCCACCCTTATAGAATGCTGCCGAAACCTAGTAGTGTTCTTGACCACAGACCCTAGTGGACAGCTTTGCAAATGCTGCAATTCAATGACAATGAAAGAAAACAGTGGCTTGTGAGAGCATTTAGGAGGAAAAAAAGTTAGTGACTGACAATTTTGCTCTTCGTGGATGATTCATGCAGGTGCCATGTGTAGAAATGGAACCTAGAGACTTAGGCCTGGCCCAGTATCCTAAACCTTTTATGGACAGCCTTTAATCAACTTACAGACAAGGCCATATGAAAATCCGACACAAATTTCCACGGGCCATAGGCTTTTTCGTGAAATTTGTTCCAAAAGTCCCAAAACGGAAATGGGACCCAGAGACTTAGTCCTGGCCCAGTATTCGAAACCTAATTGCAAATCTTTGTAAAAGTCGGACCAAAATTCCATGGGCCATAGGCTTATTCCTATTTTATTTTTCCTTCTTTACCAGTATGTGTATGTGAATTGCCTTTCTCATTCAAAAAAAAAAAATTAATTTGAATTTCTCCCTTCTCACAAACATTCCATTTTATCAACTATAAGAAGAAAATTATCAAAACCCCAAACCAAATACAAGCCTATTCCCATGGTCGACTTGATGAATGTCGAGTTTTTTCTTTTTCTTTTTTTTTCTTTTCTTTCTTTTTTTTTTTTTTTTGATGTGGGAGAATGGAGATATTAAAGCAATGGCCTTATTATATATTATACTAGTAAGGGCTCTCGCGCTACGCTCGAGACTATGCCAGTGATCTTATTAATAAATAAAATATAATGCAATATTAATTATCAATAAAAATATGTACTTCAGTCACTATAATATGTCAGAAAAGTAAATAACATTTATGATAAAAAATAATATAATTATGCAGATAATTTGACCAACAAGTAAGTTAGTGATAAGAAACAGAATTTGAGGTAATTAGAAGAAAGTAAATTAAGAACGCATTACGCTAACGTGTTGTTAGTAAGTATAAAAATAGAACACACATCATAATAATGCGTTATTGATTAGTGAAAATTTAAAAAAAATAAAAAATACATTATGATAATGTATTGTTCTAATATAAAAATAGAGCGTGCATCATGATAATGCATTCTTGATCAGTGAAAATTTAAAAAAATAAAGAACGCTCATTTTCTTATTTTGCGAAAAGAAAAATGCTCGTGGTAGTTTTTATGAAAAAGAAAATATTTCATGTCAATAACAAAATTTCTATGAATAGGGAAAAAATAGGGAAATGCACTTTGCCTCACACAACACACACACACACACACACACACATATACATATATATATATATATATATATATATATATATATATATATATATATATATATATATATATATATATATATATATATATATATATATAATCTTTTGCCACTCATTAGAATGTCTCTCTCTTTCATTATGTTGCTTTTTATACAATAGACTCTATGCCTTATTTTCTTTTTATGTTAAGTGAGGTTGAATATGATGGAATTTGAATTTTTTTATTTTTTAAAATAAATTCTTTATAAAAAATTAGATTTAAAAAATTTAAAGTTAAAATAAAACTTAATTTAAATACAACTATATAACATCTTTTGATATTAATAAATAATATTATAGCCACACTTCTATTAATATTGTCATGGCTACACTTAATAGTAATAAAATATCACTTATTTTGAATTGAATCACATTATCTATATTGATTGAATATAAAATTTAAAGGATTTTTTTAATAATTAAATTGTAAATTAATCTTTAATTGTAAAAAAGTCCTTGATAAGAATCATTAAAGAAGTTTTGAAAGAATATACAAAACTCAACAACATTTCTTGTAGACCAATCACCAAAGCGAAAATGCAAGAATGATTACAGATGCAAAAATAAAGAAAGCATTATGATAATTCAAAATTATAAAAATCAAAAAGTAAAATAAAGAACGCATTAGGGTAATGTGTTGTTATCAAATTAAAATATAGAGCGCATTATGATAATGAGTTCTCTGTCATTGAAAATTAAAAAATGAAGAACGCGTTATGATAATGTGTTCTCTAGTGAAATTTAAAAACAAAGAATGCGTTATGATAATGCGTTCTTCATCAGCGAAAATTAACAAAGAACGCATTATCATCATGCGTTCTCTTCCGAAAAAAATTTAAAAACGAAGAACGCAGTACAATAATGCGTTGTTATCTAAATAAGTTTAGAGCGCATCATGATAATGTGTTCTTATTCAGCAAAAATTTAAAAAAATAAGAACGTATTATGATAATAAGTTGAACAACAACCAAAACTCATCCTTAAAATATCACTTAGATTAGATATAATATACTAATAAATTAATAATTTTTTGGCTAATTAATATATTATTATCTATTGATATAGAAATGATAGGAGTTTTTACAACCAAAACAATCTTTAAATTTATTCTCTAATGTAGTAAAAGAGGAGAATTGAAATATTTTGATAATCCTAAAACTAAAAGGATAAAAGTTACATAAACCTCAATAACCCTAGTTAGGAAACAAATACCAATACTAATAAAAGAAATAAATACATATCGATCTTCTTTAGAGTAGTTCTATTGCAATCCTTTAACTACATCAGTAGGAGAGACTCAGTTCTAACATCTTCTTTAGAAATCAGTAACTTAAAAGATTATAAATATATCAATAGTCTTAAAAGTTTCTTTGTAAAGAAGTAAAAGATTGAGATCAGGCCAAAATCTGATATAAGTTGACGTACATCACGAAACAAGAGAGAAATAAAACCTTAATATAAAAAGATAAAAGATTGAAGTTAAATCTTGTTTCGTAATTTTGAATCTTAACAAAAATTGTATAGAAAGAAATTTATTACAATTTGTAGTGAAAAAATGGTATAAAAATAATTAAAAAGTAATAATAAAAGAAATTTGACCAAAATCGGAGTGTGGCTAGAAACCTTTGATTGGATCTAGCCACTCTAGAGGATTAACTATGAGCAGCGACAAGCAAGAAGAAAGGGAGAGGAGAGAGTTGTCTATAGAGAGTAATAATATATTATTACATCTAATATCCCAACTCTCTACACCTGTCGTATCTCTAGCAAAATCCAATTATCAAAAGAATCCCTTCTCCGGTCTCCCTTCCGAAAAGAGTAGAGTCCAGTTACGGTCCTACACGGCATTTTGGTCCCACGCGCATGACCAAATATGATCTGTTAGATCAGATTTCAGATCTGATTTAACGATTGAAAAATTTATAAATTTTTGTAAAAAAAAAAAACATATAGGGGTAGAAAAATATGACCTGTTAAATCAAATTTCAAATTTGATCCGACAGGTCAGATGCAGTCATGCACGTCCTGCAAAAAGGACATGCAGGATCGCAGCCACAGCCAAAAGAGTAGTATTTTAGTCCTAATGAAACCTTGTACAAGCCATTTATGTATGTTTAGTTATAGATGTGTACTTTCTTTTGAAAAGGAAGTTCTTGCATGACACTCAAGCATTCAAAGATTATTAGAAACTATCAATTTAGATCAGGACCTGCACATCTTTTTTGTTGGACATGCATGATCAGATAACAACCGTTGGATCAGATGGATGACCTGATTCAAAGGTTAGGGAGGGTAGAAAAAATTTTTTAAAAAATATTTGAAAACTTTTACCCTAGTTGTTGGATCAGATTGCCCATCTGATCCAACGGTTGTGATTCGAGACTGGATCCGAACTGAAACTTATAACCAGCAATTCTTTCTGGTTTTGAAAATGTCCTCAAAATGGATAAATAAATACTCCATTCCATTAAAATATAAATCCTTTTAACATTTTCTCTTTTCTCAAAATATTCAGGCTTTTATGAATTTTCAAGATCATTTTTTTTGTATTACCTTAAACATAAATATAGATATCTCATTTTCTATTATATTGGTAAAATTAGTTAAGAATATAATAGAATTAATACATATTATTTTTTGCTTCCTTAATTTATATAAAGAAGTTTTAAAAAATTTATATTTTGAAACGAATGGAGTATTAAATACTTATTCGTTTTCATACTTCAAATTCAAATTAGATCTTTATATTAGTTCTCAAATTTCATATTTCATAATCTAGACATTTGCAAAATTCAGTTCAATCAAAGAGTTCTTATGCTTAGCTTGGACACAATATACATTTTGAAAAATGATTTTTCTAGTTTGCGTCCAAGGGCACAAGTTAATACGAATTGATTAACTATATATAGTATACAAGTTTTATTTTATGTAAGAAGATAAATTTTACAAAATTTGTGATAGATTTGAATTACTCCATTTTTTCACAATGGAATGTCTACATTTTCTTTTAAAGATGTTTACAATTGAATGTTTATTTTCTTAACATTATTATATATTTTATCTAAACTTTCATTAATAACATTCTTAATTTAAGAGAAATAAGCTCAACTAATACAAACATCCCACCACTAATCTTTCTCACTATTTTGATTTAAATTATTTAAATTTCACTAATATGTAGATCATACTATTAACTTTTTTTAATTAATAAAGATATTATAGTAATTTTTTTATACTCAAACTACCCTCTTTAATTTTATACTAAGTTAAAATAAAACATTCAACTACGAACAGAATGAGTACTATATATAGTATACTTGTGAATATATGTTCAGAAAAAAAACCTTCAAAGAATACTGCTTTTTTAAGCCCTCTAAGAAGGAAATTTTATGAAGTGGCTACAATCCTACACACCACTTTTGCAGCACATGCAAGACTCATTTGTGGCTATTCGATTGGTCTTTCTTTGATCTAATGGTTAGAGATGTTTAGGGGTATCTTAGGGATAAAAATATTTTGATTTTCTCTCAAACTCAAAGGACATTTCAAAACCAAAATTTAAATTCAACCTCTTATATCAAATATGATTTTCTCTCTCTTTCTCAAATCTGATTCTCTTTCTCTCTTTGTTCATTCTCTCTTCTCACTAATTTCTTTTTCTCTTCTCTCTATCATCTCTCTATATCTATGTGATGAAAATATTGGATAAATGATTTGCAATGGATCAACAGCAACAAGGTTGAAATTGAAGTCGCAAAATGGTTCCAAAACTTGACAAGGACTTACAAGATACAATTTTTTCTGTCAAAAGTAAGGTATGTCTGTGATTTCTATTTGGTCTTGGCTTCTTTTTTTTTTTTTTTTTTTGCTGGTAAATTTAGTTTTTCACCCTTTTGATTGAGTAAAGACTCTTTAATTTGAGGGTAATATTCCTAGGTCTGAAGTGAAGGAATTTAAAAGGTGAAAACAACCTCCTCTCTTGACTGTACTTTGGTTGTGCATGGATTAAGTGATTGGGTTGATTTCAAATTCGAGTGAATAATTCAAACCTCGGTGAATAATTATTTTGCGAAGTGTAAATAATTATTCTGCACAGTTAGAGAAGAGTCTAAATGAGAATAATTGTTCATATTGCACTGATTAATTGTTCACAGGTATAACAATTATTTATGCTGATTGTATAACTGTTAATGTAAAGAATAATTATTCACGTGGTAATGGTAGTACCTCATTGGGAGAACAATTATTCATATGAACAAGTATTAAGTTGAGTGTGAACAATTATTTAGTTGAATAATTATTCACTAGAGTGTAAATAATTATTCTGCAACGTATGAACAGTTATTCTATAAAGTATGAACAATTATTCTGTAAAGTATAAATAATTATTCATTCATTAGAGAAGGGTTTGTATGAGAATAATTTTTCACAATGCACTGAGTAATTCGATATGAGTAGGGCTAGGGTTCAACTCAGATAAGCTTGGGACTCTTCATCTTCAAGTAAGAACTATGAGGAATATGAAGGAAATTGCCACTTGAAGCGTGAAACCATTTTGAGAGCAAGAAAGAGCAAATGTGCAAGCTACATGCCAAGGCCAATTTCACCAAGATATGGAAGCATTTCAGAGCCTAAGGTTTCTGAAAACATGCCAAAAGGTTGGGGAAGGTTTCCATGAAGACATGCAAAAACAACCCTTAGAAATGGAGTTAGAAGTTACGAGGTCATTTGGTTTCATTGAGCTTTTGGTGACCGTAGAATTGTCAAATAAAGAAATATCATTATACAAGTTTGTAAGGATTGTCATCAGGTTTCTAAAGTGGAAAATACCATTCCCAACCAATCAAATTTGAAACATCAAAGAATGGCACAAACTCAGTGAACCTAGACGTTGATCTAGAATTGACACTGTTTAGTAAAACAGTCACAAATTGCGTTCTACAAATCCAATTGGAGTTATTTGAGATGCTTTAGAAAGATAAGATATGGTTCTACAATTTTCATGAAGATATTGAGGGCTAATTCGATGTTTTCCTTGCTTTGAAATGTCTAGAAATTTTACCGATTAGCATAATCGAGCCATTCCTTTGAAAAACCTTGCAACCCTGAGATACTAGTTGCAAGCGACGCCGCTTGGTGCATAGTGAAAAATTGTATATTTTTATTTTTTGACTATTTTTATATTTTTTGATCACCATTTCAATTCATTTTTGATGCAATTTGATGGGTCTAATCCCCATTTGACTTAGCACTCATTAGCTTAGGGTTTGGCATGTATGTAAACCCTATTTTGGGTTAAACTTAATTAGTTTTTTGAATGATTTGCACAGATTGCAACTTTGTGCTTCTTTTCTTTATGAGAGAACCCACTAGAGTTTCTTTTTTCTTGTGGGATGATTTTGAATCTCTCATAGTGGGTGATCAAGGGTTAATCGTCCATGTGTCTAAATACTCCAATTCGTACGTTCTTGTTTGATTTATCACAAGAGTTCTTGAAGATTTCTCTTTTCCTTCTAAATGGGTCTTGAATCTCATTGCTAGATTCATGGTTCTTTTTTAGGAATTGTTGTAAAAATCTCTTCTCTTAGTGATGAGGTCCTATTATCTTCTTGAAATGGGGTTCAATTCCATTTGACCAAATTCACCTACAAACCTTCAACCACTTGGAGATAAAGTTTTGTTTCTCTATCATAATTGTTCACTGATCCTAAATGTATCTTAGTTGGAGAATAATTATTCACAAATAAAATATTTTTTTATATGCATACCAAATAATTGTTATTACGGGTTTGAATAATTAAGGATGCCGCAAGAAACTTGGAAGAAATGAATAAAGTAGAGTTCACCAGTATAGAGGATGCTCATTAATTCTACAAAAGCTATGCCCACTGCCAGGATCATGTATGAGAAAAGATGATCCAAAACAAATATAGTGTATAATGTGAAGTACACATGCAACAAAGAGAGTCAAGTATGATTACTTCATTTTATTTTTTTTATTTTTTTGTGCACACTGCTTGGTTTTTTGGCCTCCATTGCTGGTTTATGTGCAAGCAGACATTATTTTGTCTTGGAATAGAAGAATGAATAATTATTTATTGCTGCCAAAATAATTGTTCATACCAAGTATAGTATATATTTTGTACACACATTTATGCAGTAAATATTTATCTAGTCTTCAAGATAAAATTCATTGCAATATTGGAGACATTATGCCTGTTGAATAACTCTTCATTCATTGGAGAACAATTATTAATATTAAAGAGAACAATTATTCAGAACAACACTTTATTATGCGCTAATAAATTAAATGCCTCTAGTGTCTGTTTATGCATTGACATTTCACCCAAGTGTCCGCTTCTATTTACGATGAGTAAAATAATTATTTAGTCATTTGAGAATAATTATTAAAAAGAACGAGATCAATTATTCAACACGGTTTTGAATTAACCACTAAGTACACCCTAATGTTTGCTTTTATTTGCGATGAAAAGAATAATTATTCAATCATTTGAGAACAATTATTAAAACGAACGAGAGTAATTATTCTGCACAGTTTTGAATTAAACATTAAGTGTTGACATTTCATCCTATTTTTTGATTCTACCCGCGATGAGTAAAATAATTATTTAGTCATTTGAGAATAATTATTAAAACGAACGAAAAAAATTATTCAAAATGCAATGCATTATTATTTATAAATATGTATAATTATTTAGCCCAGCTTTGACATTAACAGCTAAGTATTGACATTTCACTTCATAACTATTCATAATTATGCATAATTATTACATTTTTTCAAATTTCTCAAGCTTCATCTGATACTTTTGCCTCTTTGTGTCCAACTCTTCTCTATCCAGGGCCTTTTGGGCATCAACAACAAACACATCTCCAACTTCTTTTGCCATTGCACTTGGTTTGGGATTCGCAGCGCAAACCTTAAATACCCTACTCGTGTTCCACTAGGAACATGACAGCTCACCATTCTTCTTTTTGCTAACTACTTCAATATATTACACCTGTGTTTGGAATTGACAAGGTTTAGTTAAAAGTTAGACAAAAATTTATGTAAATAATTATTCATGACCACGTGAATAATTGTTCAGATATGCGAATAATTATTTGAGCCAAGCAAAATAATTGTTTACACTCAATTGAATAATTGTTCACATGAATAATTATTCTCCCAATGAGGTACTACCATTATTTACGTAAATAATTATTCTTTACATTAACAATTATATAATCCACATGAATAATTGTTCTACATGTCCATAATTATTCTTATATTTCAACAATTGTTAATATTGCCATAAATAATTGTTGTACTTGTGAATAATTATTTTATGTGTAAACCCATACCAGCAATAGATGCATGTATGTAACAAATATTTTCTTCGTGAACAATTATCCATATGAGATACATTCGCTATCATGAACAATTATTCAGTGCATTGCGAACAATTATTATCATGCAAACCCTATTTTTCTCATTTCATTTCTCTGAAGTTGTGCTGAATAATTGTTCTCGATTAATTGCATAATTATTCTAGCGGCAATGAATAAAATTGGTGTGAACAATTTTTCTGGTGGTAATGAATAATTAGTCATTACTCATTTCCAAGACAAAAAAAAATCTGCTTGCACATAAACCAACAAGGGAGCAAAAAAACTCTAAGTAGTGTGCACAAAAAAAAAAAACCCAAGTAATTACATTTGACTCCCTATAAAAATGCTAGAGAGGCAAAATAATATACATTGTCAATATATAAAACCTTTGAGTTTGGCTTGTTTCATCAATCTCTTCAATCTCTTTCTTAATCGATTGTGGTTCCTCCTGTACTTAAAGACAGTTATATATTTTTTTGAAAAGAATGCAACTTTGATGTTAGATAGTAAAAATTAAGAAAAAAATAACTAATATAACTATAGCTGACAAAAATAGTAGAATTTTTATCCTTACATTTCAGATTTGGGAAGCTATTGATTCAGATATTTCTTGGCATCATAACCTTCAAGAATGTCATGAACATTATCCTCAATCTCTACAACTGTAACGAATTAATTTATTATAATTGGTCAAGAGATTATTTATACAACGTCTTTCATCTTCGTAGATAATAAAGTTAATAAAAATATATCTGAATAATATTCGAATAATGTTATAGTGAAGAAAAAAGAAAAAGAAAGTGCAAGAGAAAGAAAGCTAATCTTATCTGCCATGAGAGAGAGAGAGCGAAAAAGTTGATTGAAATTTTATGTGTTGTTGAAAGTTTTTAATTGATTTTGAACTGAAAGATCATATAACAAATTTTTTTATCCCCAAAATGTTCTTCTCAATCCCCAACTATTGGATCAAAGTAAAGTCGATCCAACGGTCATGATTGAGTCTTGCTGTGCGACAAAAAATGCGTGCAGGACAGAAGCCAAAATGGAAATTTTGGTAAGGGGCCACTCAGAAAGCGCAGTAGCAAGTACAGTAGGGGAGAGGTTATCCCTCCAGGATTTGGAAGCAAAATCATGGCCCAAATTTGATTGAAAAAAGTTTCTTCTCCATCCCATTCCCAGAAGGCAAGAATCATCTCTCTTCCTCTCCAGAACAGCCCCCACACACATCAAGTATCTAATCATTAGGTTACATATACAAAGAGCCAGAAGCCGGAGAATACGTGCATAAAAATTGTCGAATGGTACAATGTAATCCTGAACTGCAAAACCATGACACTGTCTAAATTTGATTTGAAGATGTCTTTGTTATTTCCAAAAGTTGTTCACCTGTGAATACACCCCCATATTCTAACCGTCGCTCAATTGACGACAATTGTCAATGGCTCTCATCACATTCTCATCACAAGCAAGCCAAATACACCATTCTTGCTTCTCAACATCACCTGAAAATCTGAACATTTTCCAACGCCGTACAATTGTTTCTAATCTGTACTTCAGCTGTTGCAAACGCAGCTCGCGGATGGGCGATAAGCTGACCCAAAAGCAGAACCACCAATTATTTGATGGAATTCCTCTGAGGGACACTTTTGCTTGGAACAACCTCATCCAGACATACCTCAGCAGCGGAGAACCTACCCAAGTTACCTCTGTCTACCAGCGGATGCTTCTGTTAGGCGTCAAGCCTGACAGTTACACTCTGCCTCGGGTTCTTGCTGCCTCTCGAATTTTAGGCAATCTATCTTTAGGTAAACAGCTGCATTGTCATGTTGTCAAATTTGGGTTCTCTTCTGATGCGTATGTTACTTCATCTCTTCTTGAATTATATGGCCGGCTGGACGGTATTGATGCTGCAAAATGGTACTTTAAGAATGCTAGATTTGATAAGAATAACACCGTGGCATGGACTTTGTTGGCCGGGTTGTATGTGAAAAATAGTAAACCTCAGTTAGCAATTGACTTGTTTTTTGAAATGATCGAGCATAGTGGTAATGCTATTGACGCTGTGGCATTTGCTACTGTTATTAGTGCTTGCGCTATGCTAAAATCGTTGCGTGAAGGACGGAGTATTCATCAGATTGCTAAGGACTGTGGATTAGAATCTGATGTTTTGGTGGGAAATTCTCTTGTGAAGATGTATGTTGATTGTGGCAGCATGAAAGATGCTCGAGTGGTTTTTGATAACATTGCTTGTAAAGATGCCATTTCTTGGACTGCAATTATCAATGGCTATGTGAAGAAGGGAAGTTTCAACGAGGGTCTTAAGTTATTTCGGCTGATGAACAAGAATGGCATTAAAGCTGATGCTTTTGCATCTTCTAGTGTCCTTCCGGCTTGTGCTAGAGTGGCTGCTAATAAGAATGGGAAAGAAATTCATGGTCATTTGATAAGGAATGGAGTTGAGCTAAATGCCACAGTCCTAAATGCTTTAATGGACATGTATGTAAAATCAGGTTACATTGAGTATGCTTCAAGGATATTTTCGAGGATGAAAGAGAAGGACGTAGTTTCGTGGACTGTCATGATCATGGGCTATAGTTTACATGGTCAGGGAAATCTTGGAGTACAATTGTTCCACAAAATGGTAGATAAGTCAAATGTAGAAGTAGATCAGATGATAATGTCTTCTGTACTCTACGCTTGTTACTCTGCTTGCATGATTGATGAGGGCAGGTATTTCTTTCACTGCATAACTTCTCCAAAGGTGGCACATTGTGCACTAATGGTTGCCCTTCTAGCACGTGTTGGACTCTTTACTGAGGCAAAAACATTCATTGAGGAAAGGAAAATAGAACGGCAAAGGGAAGTGCTAAGAGCACTATTAGATGGGTACAGGATACACCGAAATATGCATGAGGGTAAGAGAATGATCGAGAAGCTCTGTGATTTAGAGCCTCTCAATGCGGAGAATTATGTTACGCTCTTGAATTGGTATGCACATCATGAAAAATGGGACATGGTGAATAAATTAAGAGAAACAATTGGAGACATGGGTTTGTCACCAAAAAGAGCTTATAGCTGGATTGAGTTAAGAAACAAGGTTCATGTCTTCAGGACAGGGGATGTATCTCACCCAAGATCACAAAGTATATGCTCAGAAATACAGCGGTTAATGAATAAAATAGAAGAACATGGAGGGTTTAGGATCATGGCAGATTTTAGCCTCCATGATGTTGATGAAGAAAGAGAGTGTCCTCACATTGGACACAGTGAACTGCTAGCCACCGCCTTTGGATTGATTCATACAAATGAAGGGACTACGATTCGAATAACCAAAAACCTTCGTATTTGTCACAGTTGCCATGATTCGGTTAAGGCTATTTGTAGAGTGGTGGACCGAGAAATTATTATAAGGGACCCAAGTGGTTTTCATCACTTCAGAGGTGGAATCTGTTCATGTGGGGACTGTTGGTGATTGAAATATGTTACTCCTCTCATGGGAATTTCAGGGGCCAAAGCTTGCCATGCAGATTTTCTGAATGGTAACTGCATAAGGTATTCTGATTCATTCCAGTATAGAAAATCACATGTATCATTGGACAAGTCTATCATTACAATAAAAATTTTCTGCTCTTTGATAGTTCATATGAGTAAAAAGGCTCAGATGGCACTCTTTAAATTTCTGCTTTCTAGTACAACAACAAAGAATGGGAAAGAGTTACAGGAAAATGGGTGGTGATGGAGGAGAGAGTGCCTGACTGGACTTTATATGAAAGTAGTTTCTATGGTTAGATTTGCCCCCTTCCCCAATTTTTTCCCATTTCCATCTTATGCAACTGCATATACTTGCTTTAATGATTAATATTCTGATTTTTATTTCTAGATTTATGGTTATATTCTCTTATATTCCATTTTATTTCTTCAGGGAATCTACCCAACTGATGAGCACTTGTAAAGAACAACTTGCTCACCCTCTCTTAACCTTTCAATTCTGATTGCAAGATTGCTGTGCCAACTTTAGCTTATTGACTACTTTTGGAAATTTTAGGATCATTCTGGTGAACAAGCAACCAGAATATTTTTATAGCATCTGCACTTGAGGTGTGTTACCTAAGCACATTATCCCTGCAGAAACTAGAGCCATTCGAGTGCAGTTATGTACAGGAGCATATTCTCACTAAAACATTCTGATTGGTGATTGCCATAAATAGGACAGACTACTTTCAAGGATTGCAGAAGTATAGCAGATGAGTTGTTTCAGAGCATCCAGCTTTCATTTCTAGATGGAGCGAAGGCCAAGCATTCTCCAGATTCAGGTGAAAGGAGCTAAACACGCTTCAAGATTCTAGCCATCTGGTCTGTCATTTTTTTGAGGGAGATGCCAATGACAAAACAGTTAGGCTGGTATTTGGAAATCCAAGGAACTAGCCATGGATTATTGTTCTCTAAAAGTGAGATTTTAATGGATTATCAGCTTGTCAAGCAGGGAAAGTTGCTGGAAATGAAATGAAAAGAAAGAAGTAGTTTTGCCCTGAAATTATTCAGAATTTTGTTGTTGCTGTCAGGTGCAAAGCATTTGCAGTCTAGTTCTAGGGAGCATTTTGAAGTTCAACTGGTTCTCTATGCTTTCTGTTCATCCTACTTTTCTTTGGGTTATGACACCTGTTACATTCTGTTGTATTTTTAAGATGACTTTCTCTTTTCTCTATATGCCACTGAAACTGATACAATTTATTCAACATTCTTTCAATTATGTTGATCTCTAATCTTTTCTCTGCTCTTGTAATTTCAGCTATGATATTCACAGATTTCTACAAGTAAAGTTTCTAATCTTTTCTCTTTCGTTTCTCCCTTCTCGAACTTTTTCTTTTCTCTCAAATCTGTCCTCTAGAACTAGCTAAGTTTCCTTGGTTCTGGCAAGTTAGTTTTCGAACATGAATCTAGCGTAGTAGTTTTGTAAATTACTACCAAGTTTCTTCAAAAAAGAGAACTACTCTTTTTTTTTTTTTAGCAAAAAAGAGAACTACTTGAGCAAGAGAATCTCATAAAGCCGCTCCTTAACTGATTCATGGAAGAATGAAGAAGGTTCAATCAAATAAAGAGTGACTTTTTCCACTCTTAAATTTTGGAATGGAGGAGCAAACGTAAAATTCTTCGTTTGTGGTTTGGAACACAAACATACAACATAGTAGAAAATGTCCCTGCAGCGTAAGTTATGTTCCAAAAGCATGAAAATGTATCAGCATAACATAATCCAGAAACAAAAGAAGGGAGAAGTGGTTAATCCATCAAGAAAAATGCTTCTGTTCGAGATCTCAAACTCCAACTATTCCTTCTCCAGTGTAATGAAGACAGACTTATAATCTACTCGAGCAAAGAGACCTAGCTGCAATCCTGAATGCCCTTCATTCTACAATAATAGACAGGCATTAGAGATTCAGACACATGCATTGCTTATGAATTGAGACAAGATGCCCAGCCTCCAGCAAACACCATGTTAATTCAAGTGCGTGATGATTTCCAGCAAAATAATTTCCGTCACCATGTTAACGGTCCTACCATTCCAATGAAAGTATGTGATGATTTGTAAATCTGAATGATTACCAACAAAAAGAAATAAGGTTGCAGTCCATTCACCATGTTTCTCCTTCAAAAACCGTCGAGCAGTGAGTTTCTTCTGCCTCATAGTTCTTATTTTCATCTTTATTTTTTATTTTTTAATTGAGGTCATCTTTATTGGTTTTTTCTCTCTCGACAATAATCTTTTGAGTTGAAGAAGTCATACATCTTGATATTGTATACTAGTTTGTTAGATTGATTCAGGATTAGGCCAAAGAAGATCACAAGCGCTCCATATTAGTTTTGCTTTACTATTTTTCACTTTGGGTGACATTCACTAGTTTATACAAGATGTATAGATAGAAACACTTCTCTTATTACATTGATCTATAAAATTTCTAAAACAGTATAATGTATATAAGGTAGATACTCACTCTTGAAGTGATGGCAAATTAGTCTATGGTGTCCTATGAGCACACAAATTCCCTCACTTAAATAGATTAAAATCTTAAGATTTGTCTATGACTTGTAGAGCTTAGAGGCTTGGCATCTTGTTTCAATTCATAATGCTTGTCTATTATTGAAGAATGAAGGGCATTCGGGATTTCTGCTAGTCTTTTGCTCAAGTAGAGTAAGACTTCATTACACTAGAGAAGGAATAATTGTGGCGACTAGCCAATTGTCTCCCTTCCTTTGTTTCTGGTTTATTTCTGGTTTATGTTATGCTGATAAATTTTCGTGCTTTTGGGAACGTAACTTACACTGCGGGGACATTTTCTACTATGTTGTATGCTGCATTCTGAACCACAAACGAAGAATTTTATTTTTGCTACTTCATTCTTGAATTTCAGAATGGAAAAAGTTACTCTTTATTTGATCTAACCTTCTTTATTCTTCCATGAATCAGTTAAGGCGCGGCTTTATGAGACTTTCTCTTGCTCAAGTAGTTCTCCTTTTTGCACCAAAAAAAAAAAAAAAAGAGAGTAGTTCTCTTTTTTGAAGAAACTTGGTAGTAATTTTCAAAATTACTTCAACTGCTTGCTTATCAAGATCTAGTTTTGGAGTAGAGATTGGGAAGAAAAGGAAAAACTTAAGATAGGAGAAAAGAACTCTTTCAATTTAGGAGTAGGAGGAAAAGAAAAGAAAAGCAACTTCCACCATAATTTTGTAAATGAAAAGATTAGAGCCATCTTTGCGGTCCATGCCTATCTGCAGTTTATAGATTTGTTGCCCCTAATGTACTTGAGCTAGTTGGTCTCTGTTGTAGTCTAAATATGCGTGGGCAAGTGCACAGGAGAGATCTTCTGTTTTTTTCATCTGCATTGCCATCATCATCTGAGCTTCCTTTGCCCCTCTAGTTCTCCAAACTAATATTAAGGAATTTTAGGTACTACTATCAATTGTTTTTTCCCTGAGCATTTTTTAATGTCAATTTTGCTAAGGAAACTAATGTGCAATCATATGTTCTCCACAAATTGATTATGGAATCATGATGAGATGAATGGTTACTAGAAAAATGTTTTTCCGGATACTATCTATTTCCATACATAAGAGTTGTTTGTATTTTCTAGAATCTAATCTCAATTTCTTTTGCACCTGTGTTAGAAGTTTAAAAACTTTTCAAGCCTTTCAAGTATGGAAAAGGGGTTTTGTTCCTCCAAAATCCAGAGCAGTGTTGCATGGTTATGTTTGTGAAGTCTTGCTTCTGAGTCTGTTAGCTTCTCTTGAGATCTAAGGAAATATGCATTTGAAATTTCAAAAATCCATTCTCTTAAGATTCCCGGGAGTTTTGTGGAGTAGATTTTTGCTTCTAAGAATCAGCCTCAGTGAGCAATGAGTCTGTTGAAATTGGAAAACTGGAGAATGATATTTCTCTAACATTACCCCGGAAAGAAAAACTAGGAATGATATTTCTCATTTAAATCCATCTGCAACCATTTGAGCAGAATTGGTTTGCAGTTAGTAACATGTGGATGGATGAGACGAGAGATGACACATGTTGATGGTTTATCCATCGATATTCAAGTGGGAAATTCTATCTATCTTCATTGCCTTTGCACCTGATCTCAGTTGCATTTTGTTCTCTCTCTCTCTCTCTCAGCAATCCGTGCAACAACTTCCCAGCAGTTAATTTAGTTCTCTTATACAAACAACTTTGGTTATTTATATTTATTTATACTCTATACTATACTAAAAATATGAATGGAGGTTATATGATTTTAATCTTCTGGGAAGGAGTAATATGAATTTAAATTTATCTAATTTCTTCCTTTTTTTCAATGATAAAAAATACCCTTTATTTGAATGAAATTAGTTTGATTTTGACGATCCAAATGCCCAAAAGTTATATATGAACTTTGGAAATTTATTTTGATGCTCTAAATAACCAAAAGTAACATCTAAAATTTGGACAATGCTCTAAATATCCTACTTACTGCTAATTTATTTAAAACAAATAGAAAAGTTTATAACTACTTCATAATAAGTATACAAACTCTACCACTTAAGTTACAAATTTTTCTAACCCCAAAGTTTATATAATGCAACGAAATATATGAACAAAATATCTAACCTCCATAAAAATAAAAGACAATCCGATTTTAGAAAATAAAAATTAATTAAAAATAATTGTACTAATTAAATATCAAAGTTAAAAATATAACTGTATGAGATTATAAAAATAGACTAAGTGATTTTCATGAGAACATTTCTACAGCTACTAATTAGTAAAAAAATATTTATCTTATTAGAATAAATTAATTATTTAAAGGGTAAAAAGTGACCAACATTGATTTCTTAGAAGAAATAAAAAAACCAAGAGAAATAATTATGAAAAGTTAAAATTTTAAATATTAATATAATTTATGAAAAAATTCAAAAGATTGTTCTAGATATCCTTGATTGGTTTGGTGCTTACTCTTATGAACCAATGAAATACCTACAGTTTGATACATAAGAAATTGTCCATCATTTTTTACAGACAGACGGGTGGGTTCGATAATCAAGACCCCCCTTTTGATCAATTCTGCAAGACTTAAATTCTTCTGAATCAGCATCATATCCAAACTTATTTCTCTTCTTTGAATCAAGAATATAGTAATTTTTCGTGAATTTATCAGCCTAAAGCAAGAAACAATATATTTTAATATTATTGATCATTCTTTGATTCAAAGCATCACCCTATCTCGATTGAAAAGTAAATAAGAATCTAGTTCTGCAGCTGTATTACTTTTGTATTTTTTATCCCCCCTTCTCTCCGATCTTGCATAAGGATCCTCAATATATTTTTCGTGGTTTGTTGAAGGAACAGGTCTGGGATTCCCCTGTTTTTGTACATTTGATCTAAGATCTCTTTTGCTTTCGACAGGTTCTTTTTCTTTTTGATTTCGATTTTGATTCTTTATTTTTGAAATACATTCCCCTTTTTGGTTTTCTTCGATGTTTTTAGTTTTACTAAGAGCAGTATATTAACATTAATATAATGCAGGACCGAATCCTTACACTAATTTCTCGCTATCTGATGATTTTGTCCGACAAGTTCTAAGGATTTAGCAGTTGTCATTGTCAAAGTTCTGTTCACATTGTAATCCCACAATCAAGATTTCCTCGAGACTATTCTATTAGTTAAACTTCCTTATTTCAAATCCATATCACTTTGGTAGCATGTCTAGATTAATCTGAAAAAATTACTTCACCAGTAAAGAGAAAAGAGATCCAAATTGCTCTTTTCAACAAGTACCACAGAAAGATTCAATGTTCTCTAGTTCGTCAGCAAAGCCCTCAACCTCTATGAAGCTCGATGCCCATGAAAGAAAAAAGAAAGTATCATAAAGGTTAAGAAATGCGCACAAATTTTAAAAAACCTAAATCTATATTACCACTCCTTCAAAGTTTTGAGTACCTTTCCTGGGAGAACGGCTTGAAGAAAGCAGGCCAATGAAAATCATCCACCACCGTGCACATTTCTTTCTATCACTGGTTGTCCTCGCTAAAGGGGCTTGACTGTCGACAAAGAGGCGGCTACAGGACAATATATTCTTGTACAGGGATAGAGAAAGGAATGAAGTAGCAGAGAGATTGTTATTTCCAGTTTCCCAGATTTGGGGGCTTAAACAACTTCTAATAAACACCTAAAGCTAAAATCATTGTTTCGCTCTTACTTTATTCCCTATCCAACCAGAACCAAAAACAAAATGAAAAATAATAAGGAAAAGGGACTACAGGCATACATGAATCCGTGATGCAAACTGTATAATTTACTACCTCCGTTCACGTTTACTTCTCCCTAATGACCATGACACAGATTAAGGAATCATTAAATTCTATCAATTTTAAAATTAAAAGACTATATAGTCCTCATATAGATTTTCTAAAATTATAGGTCATTGTTCCCGTCTCTCTCTTCCTCTCTCATGTTAATAAATATGACTTATTATTGGACTCAAGAAAATAAAGATAAAATTGAGAAATATTTGCACAAACATTCTTTAAGTTACAAATGACAAGTAAAATGGACAAGAAAAAGCTAATTGGGACAAGTTAAAGTGGAAATGAGGAAGAATATGCTTCTTTCATCCACCCGAAGGTTGATAGAGCCTGACAAAACACTTCTCTAATAGTGAGAAAATTCCCCAATTTATCGAAGTATAATTCACTTTCAAGCAGAAAAAAGAAATGAAGATAGGTGAACAAATGTAATGTCGAACTAAATGAATAGTAGCTACATATTTAAGAAACATAGGTCAAGTGATCAGTTGTTCAAAATTCACCCAGGAACATCCAACCTTGAGAGGGGGGGAAAAAAAAAAAAGGCATGCTAGTGAAGATGCCGAATTAACATAAGACAAAATCTAATTTCAATTTATACAAACATCAAATAGAGAATGAAAATTTCCAGTGTCAACTTGGTGGTCAATTCAGCCACTTGTTTCCAACTGGATTAGGCCTTCTTGAAATATAACTATCCTGTTCAGAGAAATTGTAGAGTAGTAAAACAAAAGAAAAATGCCCATAATGTAAACACCCAACTCAACAGTTGAGTTGGTAACTTCCCTTAAACTTGTTTAGACAAAAAATTTCCTTATTTGTAGAATACAAATGAAAATCAGTATCTCAATGAACACAAAGAAGTTTCCTAAATGTTCGGGATTTGTCGGTCCGGTCATAAACATATGAAGTAGAAAAGGCCACATTGTAATATCGCTTGGCCTAGCTTTTGCTTACATGATTCTAGTTAATTGTTAACAGACTATATATTGAACAGAGCAGATTGTAAGTGTGTTCAACTACACCAAGCTTGACACTGAACTGCTCCTACAAACTGCTCATTGAAGAAATTATTAGAAGATGAAAGACATAACTTTTAAGGTACCCCCACCATAAGCAGGGATCAAATATGGTTACCCCAATCCCGATAAAGCCAAGCGTTTTAATGGGAAAGCATGTGAGTACATACAATTATTTGGTAATTGTTTCATTCATATGGGCATGATCCCATTTTTCCAGACATAAGATGAAACAACAATGCGTTTTTGTGTTGATTTAGGCTATGCATGGAACCAAACGCGAGTTAAACCATTTTGAGATCACATTTCACAGATTGCTAGAACAACTTTCTATTAACCTGAGGAACAATGATATTTTGAAATTCAAATTTTCTGCATATGGAAGGAAATTCTTAATGGTGTCTGAATAAGGTATTCCGATCCTGAAGACACAAGGAACTAGAAATAAATCTGCAACTACATAGAACTCATGCATCCCACAAAAATTCATTGTCAACAAATAAATATATAAAAACCATAATTAAACTTACGCACATAAACGTAAATTACCTTGCAGCATAAGCAGATACATTCAGCAGCCCCCAAAAAGTCCTGGGGCACATTGAGGTGCATCCATGACTCTTTCCAATATATAGGTGCCAAACAATGATTTGACATCCAGAAAAGAACAGCATATGATATAAACGAAAATCTTTGAGAGATCAGGTAGGTAACTACACAGAAGGTTATATCTTAGATGGCAAAGGTTATCGGTTTTCCTCAGTTTTCCTTGAGCGAATGAACAATTTGGAAACTCTAGCAGTATCTGTAGAAATTTAATAAGTTTTAGATAACAACACTTAAGAGAATCGCCAAAATCTCATTAGATAGGTAATGTTCCTAAAAGACATTTTGTTTTGAAACTGAAAATCTTTCTCTTCTTAATGTTGTGAGTATTCTCTCTTCTTACATGGGAAACAAGTTGAGAAATCCTTTGCTTTTCCATTGAGGAAATACCTATAAACCAATTTTGGAATCATGCAAGATATATGTGCCTCTAGGGAAAGGACGGGATTGGAGTTGCACAATGCTACAACTCGAGCTTCAAATAGAAATTGTGACTTCAAGATGCAGCAGAGACTGAATTCCAAAGCTCTTATTCAAAGTTAAAAGATGTTACTTTTGTAAATATTAGATAATTAGCAATACAAATGCAGAGGAGAATGACAAATCACAAGACAAACCATAGAAAAGAAAATGGTTATCTAAGTTTTCAACTAGTAATAACTTATACTTATGCTACCCAGCCAACCACCAATAACCAAAGCAAGAACCAGGGCAAGAGGGAAACAAGCAATAGAATGTTGCAAAATCTCAAGCAGAATAATCAGACAAAAGAAGAAAAAGAAAGAAGAAACAGTAAACGAGTAAAAGGGCCAAAATTTTTGCCTTTTTCTGCAACTTTCTATCTTTCTCATTCAGAAATCTGTCAACAGATACCTATAATATATTATTGCAAGCAACTCTATTTACTTTTCTTGTTATGGAAATGGGAAAAATCATAAAAATGTGAACACTACTGATCACCTCATCCAGTTGCTCTATTTGATTCCTCTAGAAAACTTGAATACATGGTCTGAAGATCTCTAGCTGATTGATCTTGACCAATCTTTTCAAGCTTCTTAACAATTGTAATAAACACTTCAAAATCAGGTTTGTTACCTTTGTCCATCATTTCAACAATAATTCTTTGAGCAGACATAACATCTCCTTTACTTAGATGAAGGTCTGCTAGCAGGCTGTAAAGCTTAGACGATGGGTGCTTATACATGACACTTGAATCAATAACAAAGTCATGTGCCTCAGCATACTGTTCTAATTTGAATAATGCTTTGAGGACAGCAGTATGAGTTGCAAGGCGAGGCTCAAGCTTCCTATTTGCCATTATATTCAAGAACTTCTTTGCAAGATCCAACTTCCCACAGTTGCAAAATTTATGTATAAAAATCTCATATGTTGATTCATCTGGAAGAATGCCTTCTTTTTGTATTATTTCAAGCATGCTATATGCTTCGGTCATCTTATCTTGCTTGCACAAACTGCCCACCAGGTAATTGTAAGTCTCTATAGTAGGCTCACAACCAAATTCAGTCATTTCTCGAATTATATCAGACACTAAATGGCCTTTCTTGCATCTTTGGCGAATCAAAATGATGTAGTGTGATTTCTTCTGCGTGATTTCCATCACATGCTTAGCCATTTCAAACATGTCCAACTTGCAAAACATCTCAATCAATGCATAAATGCCAGAACTCCGACATGAACCCCCCACCTCGTTCAATAGGTCTATGAGTTTTCCAACTGCGTTCATTAAAGAAGACTGACTTGTTCTGAATACAGGTAAAAACCAAAATGCACTCTCATGAAGGCATACTCTTTCCAACTTGAACTCATTTAATAAAGACAACATGGTATCATAGTCATCCAACCATCCGCAATTATTAATTATTAGGCTACAAAAATCAGCACTAAAGTATAGCCTCGCATTATTGGCCCGAACCCATCTAAAGAACCGCAATCCAGAAATCCTCTGGCAATTTAAAACCTGAAAAATCTCAGTAATGGACTTCACACACAGCTCCTCAGCTACTAAACTCAACTTCACCTCCATATCATCCTCATCCCTTTTAATAATTTCAATAATATTGGATTTTTTTATCGGTGCTAAATCCATTCCTGGGCGATTGACTCTTCTTCTTTTCCTTTTTCCTTTGCCTCTTCTTTTCCGTTCTACCTCATCTAAGACAACCCCAACTTCAGAATGAGTATTAACATTAGAAGATGATACAGATAAAAGCCTAACATGAAGTCTTTGCATAGCAAAAGAAGTAGAAACTGAAAAGTTGGGAATACAATTACACTTTAATATTGCCAATGTCTTCAACGATGGCGCAGAAAGATTAAAAGGATGAAAACTTGAAGGTATCCAAGATGAGGAACTAAAGGAGGAACTTTTTTTCTGAAGCAAATTGGAGTCAAAGTGGCAATCTGGATACAACCGACACAAGGAATCGTTCAAAGGAGGCTTTTTCTGAACTTGGTTAGAACCAAAATTGCAAATTGAAGATAACGCAGATGATGAATTGCAGAAATATACTTTCTTACGGATAGAATCCGACTGAAGAGCACTGCACAGCGGAGTTAGACAGTTCAAGGATTCAAAGACTTCGGAAGAAGGAGAAAAGAAAGAGCAAAGAACGCTAGGGTTTGAGTAGTAGTACCTCAAAACCTTTCTGCGAAAGATTCTTGATATTTCCATCTGTTCTGAGTTCTCCAATATTAGTCCCTACCTCCCTATTATGTGTTTGCCTGTTCCCATTTTTTTCATCAAACTTTCTGCCCAGACTCACTGTTGCAACCTCCCTTCTGAGTTCTGATGATAACTTGGAACTTCATTTCAGCGGCCTTGATAAAACCGGAGCACCCTTTTCTCCTTGGTTGTTTTTCACTTGAAATAAAATTAAATTTTTTAAATTACCAAAACTATCCTCGTTTCTTTTTTTTTTTTTAAACAAATTGAAAAAAGAGATACTTCCAAGGAATCCTTTTTTCCCCACAAAAAAAAACTTTTAATCTCTATCCCTATTATACACCATAGATGTTAAGAGTTCTATATCTACACCAAACGTTTGCCAAAAGTTCTGATTTTACTTCATAAATAATAAATTAAATACAATCAACAATATTTGAGAACAAGAAATGGAGAACATATTATCCCATATATCATTTATATGAACTCCTATTTAAAGAAAACCTTTGCTAGGGAACTTTCTTTCTTTCTTTTTTCTTTTCCTGGGGGTGTGGGTGGCGGGGTTGGGGTTGACTTTCTTCGGGAATCATCTCTCGGTTTTTTGTATGATTAGAAAAGGCAAAAAAGAAAGGCAAGATTACATTTGGAGTTTCTCTGGTAATAATTTTCCCTTTCTGAGATCCTATTATTGCACTCTCTCTCTCTAGGCCTATCAAACCCGACTCAATCCTATTACTGCACTCTCTCTCTTTCTAGGCCTATCAAACCGACTAAGTGAGTCGGGTTTAGCCGAGCTCAAGCTTGCTCCAACTTATTCATATTGAGTCCCAATTTGGACTTGAACCGGACAAGCTCACTAATATTGAACTCAAGCTTGACTCATATAAGCTTAAGTTAGAGTAAAACTAATCAGAAATATTTTTTAAATTTAAATAATTTTTTTCAAGAATTAAAATTTTATTTATAATTATAAAATAAATATTTTATACGTCTAAATTAATTTTGTATAATCATTAGTTAGGATAGACAAAATTTTAAAAGAATTTTTATATAAGAAAGATTCATAATTTACATGTGTAAAAATTTTAAAATTTTAAATAAAAATAGATTAACATTAAATATAAATATCAAACAATTATATATTTAAAAAATATAAATATTAAATAATTAAATATTTATATTAATTATTAAATAATAAAATAAAAAATAAATATTAAATAATTAATATTTTTTTACTTTGATATTTTAATAACATTAACTTTTACCTATTTATCAATGATCCTTTTAAATTAACAATCAAGGACAAAATGAGACCACCAGTCAAAATAATTTGATCAGAAAAATGTAAATGCCTAATGTACGCTTTCAGACAAGATCACAAATACAATTTTACCTTCGTTAGATAAATGCATTAAAAAGTCAGCTCTCTCTTTTTATATCATTTTTCTTTTTTCTTCTTTCTTCCCGCTGCAACATCTGCTCCGCTACTTTCATCGATAAAACTCTTTCTGCTGCAATCCCCTTCTCTTTCTCCTCCTTATTCTCTTCTTCCTACTGCCCCCTCTCCTCTCGCTACTCAAATTTGAGCAAAATTTGAGCAGCGACAGAAAAGGGGGCGGCGGATAGAAGAGCGAATGGTGAAGAAGGAGGAAAGGAAGAGAAAAATAGGGTGAGAGAGGAAGACCAAATGGGCAAAGAGGCAACAACAAGGGCACCGCCCGCAGGAAAGAGAAGAGGAGAAAGAGAAAGCAGCCGTTGGGTGATAGGGAACGGGAGCGAGGAGAGGGGAGCTGGTAGGGAGGAAGAGACAATAGGGAAGAAAGAAGAGGAGGAGAACGGAAGGCAGGATGGGTAACAGAGGCGCCTGCTGACGAGAGAGGAAAAAGTGGGAAGAAGCATCAGCGCTGAGTAATGACAACGATATGAGATGGAGGAGTGGAAGGGAAAAATAGAATAAAAATATGTATTCTTTTTGTTTTAAATAAACCTTAGAAAGACCTTTTTACCCTTATGAGATGTGATCTCAGGCATAATCGGATCAAATTATCCGGCCGGCAGTCACATTTTGTCCCTTGATTGTCAGTTTAAAATAATTGGACACTTAATTGACAAATGAATAAAAGTTAATGAAGCTAAAATGTCAAAAACCCTAGTTTTTAAATTTTTAAATTTAAATTGAACAACAAAGGAAAATTAAAAGTATTTTTATTTTGTAAATAGTCAAATATTTTAATGAAATTATATCAATTGCAATTATAAACATGTAGATAAGAAGTTATATATTCTTATTTGGTCAAAAAAATGGAACTCATTGACATTGTTTTTGATGTATTAATTAAAATAATTAAAGATAAGAAGTTAATAATGCGAACTAATAAAATAACATATGAAGATAAAATTACGTTATAAAAAATATAATAGCAATACATGCTCTAATAGTCATTATAAATATCAAATAATATTATTATTTATATATAGCAAAAGAAAATAAATTATTTATATTAATTAAGTATAGGTTTATGTGGCAAATAAATATTTATAATGAGAAGAATAAGAAGAAGTTGGTTGATTGTGATAATAATATTGTCAATAAATACAAATATGTAGAATCAAGACCATTTTCTCAAGAAAAAAAGATATATCCAAATGTGTAGAATCCCTTAAGTCCTCACTCCTTCCCTTTGAAAAAAATGAAGAACACCTTTTCTTGCACATATGCATATTAATTTTATAAATTATAACTAAAGTGTTTGAAATGAAAATTTGATAAACCAAATTCTTAAAAAATAATATGTAAATAAAATTTTCATACAAAGAAATGTAAGTTTTTACTCTATAAAATGGTAATATATTAAAAATATAGTATTATACACAAACTATTACTATTATATTAATAAATTATAATATATATATATATATATATACATATATATATACACTCGTGCCAATCTTATAAATTCTAACTAAAGTGTTTGAAACGAAAATATATTCTGACTCAATTTTAAGGTTCTAAGTCTAGCTTGACCCTAGCTTGAAAAAAGCTCGACCTAAGAATTTAGATTTTTTACTTACGAAATTCTATCAAATTTTTTTATGATATCCATAAATTACATCCTAACTAACTAATTGTGGTGTAAAATTAGACTTTTTGAAACCTTAAGTGTAAATATGATATTATTAATAAGTTTTAGTGTAAAATTCTGGGGAAAAGTGTGATTTGCCCTTCTCTTTTAGCCATGATCAGGCGAGCTGAATGCCAGGGCCATCTTCATGGCAATGGACTACAATTGGGAATATTGAGGTGCTTAATTTGGCTTTTGTTAAGGTGTTGTGTTGGTAATGAGCACTCAATTCAAATTTGGCAAGACAAGTGGATGCCTCTCTACCTCATGCTTTTCTGATTGATTTTGTTACTAAATGGTGCTTTTGTATATTTAGAAAAGATGAATAGATTATTGTTTTTGTAAAATTGATAATTTGATATACAGATAAAATGATCAGGGAAGATGGTATTTCTATATTAATGCCATACTCAAATTTTGTAGTTTATTTCAAATATATATCAAAGTTTAGATTGTATAAGGACATTTATTTTCGTACAATGCATAATATTTTTTTATTTCAAATAATTTTATATGATATTTAAGTAAATTTAGTGAAAGGGATAATTTATATGAAAAAAAGAAAATAAAAACAAACAACTTTGAAAAAATTATAATGATGAAACAATCAAGGAATCGTTATAAACTATTTAATGTTCATTTGGATAGTGTTTGGCTCAACTGAACACACAATTAGGTACCACTTTTTTTTTTAAAAAAATTCACTTTCATAAAACTTAAGACAGAAACTCTCTCGACTAAACACAATCCAAATACACCCTCAATTGCAAAAGATAATCAATGAAACTGCCCCCTCAATTCACCTAAAACTAATTGTTCGAACTATGAATTCATTCAAATATATATCCACTCTGACATCTTATGCCATTTTCATTGTTGTAATACTAGAATTCTTTTTTTTTTTTAAAGAAATACAATCTAATATTATATGTATATGTGGTAAATTTTCAAAAGCAAGGCATTTATTTGTTTGCTATATAACGTTATATAAGAATATCATGTTCATATATTTATTTTTTATTGCATTTTGTATATAACATGAGAGTATCATGCTTTGTCTATATTTTTAACATCTCTTTGTATGTACACTTTTTTACACACATCTAAAACTAAATACTCAAAATTCTTTGATGCAATGATAGGTAGGAATAAGTTAGAGAGAGATGAGTTTACAAATATCGAAAGTAAATAATTACAAATATAAATCCCTTTCTAATAATCACATCAGCTATTCCATCACATGGCATTATGGCACTTCATTCAGTTTAGAGAAAAACAAAAGAAATTCCCTTTTTAGTACTTCCACGAAAGCGCAGGAGCCAGCTGAATAATATTTTTTGAATATGTGTTAAATAAATTTTAATTGTTAATTTTTGATTTAATAATTAAAAATTTTTACATTATAAATAATTATTTATTATTAATAAAATAATTATTTAAAATAAATAATTTTTATTTATAATTAATTATTTAATTATAAAATAAATAACTATATACAATATATAAAATTTTAACTATAAATTAAAATTCAATAATTAAAAATATATTCAAAATATATTAAGGTGATGTTTGCACCGTAGGAGCCGGTATACCATCGACGAGTCAGAGGTAGCAGTCCAGCTTTAGCCAGGAGCTTCGCACATTTTCCCCCAGTTTCCATCTTCCCCGTTTCACCGTGTGTGACCATACCTTTCTTTGTACAAAATCAAGAAGCCAAGGAACAGTTGGCACATGCATCTTCTTGCTTCCGCTTCGTAAACCAGTCAACAACCACCACTGCCCAGAGAAATCAAGGGCTTCCCCACCGAAGAGGAGTTCCTCTCTTTCTCATTCGATTACAGGAAGGAGAAGAAGAAGGGTACAGAAGGAAAATACCAGACTAATAGTAGCAAAATGGCATCATTTGCAGAGGCACCTCCGGGAAATCCAAAAGCCGGAGAGAAGATCTTCAAGACCAAGTGTGCTCAGTGCCACACTGTTGAAAAAGGAGCTGGCCATAAACAGGGTACCCTATCACTACCTAATCGATCGATTTGTCCAGTTTGATTGTTAGTATTGATTAAATTTGTGATCTTTTTCTTGTTTTTGACAATCCCTTTTGTTTTCTTTTTTATTTACTTGGGAAATTTCCGGGTTAATGCATGTTCTTTGAGTTTGTAAATGTAAATAATTTTTTCCCTTCTTATCTCCGTTTTATTTTCATTTAGATCTTTTTAAATAACGGGATATTCTGTTTTTACTTTGGAGCACTTAAATCCCTCGTAGGCTATTGCACTAAGACATTGTTCTTTGATTATTCTTTTACAAGTAAATTTGATTAAAAGATGAAACACATAAGTAGAAACTTGGAAAGGGTACATCCCCTCCAAGCCAATGGAAATCTAAGAGTTAGCAGACCAACCACATGCATGTCAAGCTTAACTGAGCTGATTTTGCAGATTGCGCCTCCTAGGATTTCTAGATCTGAAACTTTCCGCTTCTATGATTTTAGTACCTGCTAAAATATTTAGCCTTCTCCTTTTTCCTTGTTTTAAGGGGTTTCTTGTCGTGGTTAACTTGATTATACAGTAGTAATTCTTGTTGGGCGCGCGGTATTCAGTATTGAAAGGGTTATTCTTCTGTTTTACTCCAGCTGAGAAGGGGGGTTGTTATAAGAAGAAGTTTGTTGGTAAATGGAATTGTAATGTTTTGGTATCTTTTTTTGCTAAAATATCGTTTATATCATAGTGAGCCCTGCTTATCCAAATAAAAAGGCAAACTTATTGGATGCTGGGGCCTTTCCAATTTAAAGTTAAAAGTGATTATTGTGATTGTCATGTGATTACGCATTATCTAAATGAAGTTAGTCGGATTATGAATGTTCAGCTGGAAATAGATTTACATAATCTCTGGGATATCCACTTCAGATGATCACTGTAGTGATGTAGGCTGCAGATGCTTCCTTATTCAGGCCAAGGAATTTGCTTCAAACCAGTGTATGGTTTTAAATTTCCTCAATGGTAGCAACTGTTCGAAATTATTCTAGTGTATTCAGGTCATATTAGCTCCTTTTGGATCCTGTTTCCCTTTCTTATATTCTTGAGGCAACTTGTAAGAAACTGAAGCAGTGTACATTGTACACAACTTTTTGATGGATTAATCTCCTAGTTATCGGAAGTTTGTAAAATTTTCTACTGTGAATTTGTATTCCACTGTGTCTTGATTTATTTACCACTACGTGATGTAAAATATTTTATGGTCTCTTTGGATTTTAGAATCTTATCTGAGAGTGTTTGATTACACTTGGTAGAGATGGAGTGTGATGAGCTAGTTTAGATTTTTTGTTATATTCGATGTTTTCCCTATCTCACTTATCAACCTCATCTTCTGTTGTGGTTGAATTTGATGCTTATCATCATATACATACAGGACCCAATTTAAATGGCCTTTTCGGGAGACAATCTGGAACTACTCCTGGTTACTCCTATTCTGCTGCAAACAAGAATATGGCTGTCATTTGGGAGGAAAAGACACTTTATGATTACTTGCTGAATCCCAAGAAGGTAAGAATTTCTTGAAGCCTGCCAATAAAATTACTTAGGTTTGTATTCACATCAAATCATTTTAACATATTGACCTGACATATTTCGGATACAATTGTTATTGCTAATTGTTGTCTTTAAAAAATTATATCGCAGTTTGAACAGAAAGAGTTGCGTCTTCAGATGCATATGGGTACTGTTGTTGCAGGATAGTTGTATGTTATAGAATGGACCTGGCAGTGGGCAGGCAGTGGGATTTCCTTCTGTCAAGCCCACTGCTATTAAAACTTATGTTTATGCAACTCTAGTGGCGTAGAGTTTCTTGTTATGGTCCTGCTGTATCTCTTGTCAAGTTTAAGCTGTCCGGTGGAAATGAGTGGGATAAAATTGAAAGGACAGGCATCTTCATAGGATTAAAAGTGTCAAGTATATTATCAGGGTCTTTAGCAGTCACTGTTCTCCAGGAGGTTTGGATTAACTGTTCAAAGTTGATAGTCTCAAAAGAGAGGGAAAATAATAAAACAGTTGGGAAGGATAATGATTTCTACATTCCTTCTTTCTGTACAAATTGCTGACTAAACTATAGTTGAAAAATAATGTCTACTGTCCACTTCAGAGGTTGTTTGTTGTTCTAATGATACTCTCCTGATTCATTGCAGTCAGTATTCTGAAACTCTAGTTGGAAAAATAGTAAACTCATTTTCTTTTTTAGTCAAAGATTGCAATTAGGTGGTGGTTGTGTGGTGTTTGAGTGCTTGAACTGATATCCTGAGGGAAATACCAAACTGTTCAATCCATCAGCAAAAACTGTTCAAGCCATTTTGACCTCTTGTTCTGTTATTTGGAAAATTTCCTGGGGTTTTCTGTTCTTTTTTGTTTGTCTGCCTAAAAACATCTTACTTCATACACTGTGAGACCATCCCCTTCCTTGTTCACAATCATGAACTGTTGAAAAAGATTTAACTTTTGATGCCTTTCACTTCGAATGTGGTCCAATGCCGGAGGAAAAAGGAGTACAAAATAAATTCAATGAGGATGTGTCAGTGTTTTTCAAGTACGAGGAGAAATAATGATTTTGCTTTTCTTATGCTCTTTGACGAAACGTTGTAGGAAGAGTCAAAAAGTTTCATTTCAAGCAATTTTCATTTCCTTTTCTTTGCTTGAACATGGGGTGAATGCGTTGATTGTTTATTATGCAGTATATCCCTGGAACAAAGATGGTCTTCCCAGGATTAAAGAAGCCACAGGAACGTGCAGACCTCATTGCATATTTGAAGGAAGCTACATCGCAGTGATTTCTTGAGCTTCTGTTCCTTCTTTCTGTTTTGCAGTCGAGAGCAGTACTCTGATTCATGCATAAAACATGAATCCCTATTTTTTCACAATAAAGTGGCAATTTAGGTCTTCTCTGATATAGTAGTTTGCACTTCGCTTATATATGTTGTTATACATGAGAAACTGAAACAGCAGTTAAATTAACTGCCCGACATGTTATGATTACTAAATGTTCTACGCAGGCATGACATGTAGCTATGTTAAACTTTCTTATGTTTATTGTTTCTCGAGATGTTTAAGAATAGTAGTGGCTTTTGCTTCTTTCACACAAAGATTTTGAGGATGTGCCAGTGGTGTTTTTTGTACAAAAGAACGCAACCTCCAGCCCCTGTGGGAGTAGCAGACAGGGGATGGGGCATTCTTTTTGCGGAGGTTTCTTTTGCCCGTGTTTTCAGGATGTGAAGCGATCACTCTACACTTTCTTTGAACTCCAAATTCCTCTATTTAGGACTCGAGTAGACTCAAATTGAACTGGTATTCAACACCACAGCCAAGTCACTTAGCACTGGGAAAAAGTTCAATAGCTTTTCTTGCAAGAGATGAATCTATGATCATCTTGGTTAACCATTCTCGAGCAAGGAAACAACATTGTCTTTCAAATATTGTACTTTTAAGTCTTTCAAATATTGTACTTTTAAGTCTGATATTTGAAGTTAAAAAGCATAAAATGAGACAATGCATTTTTTATTACTTGAGCCATGGGAGTCGAATTCTATAATTCTCATGAATCAAGGTACTCATTTGTTCAGCATATACAAAGAAGTTATAAAGATATTGTCTTTCTGTGAAAAACTGGAAAGCTGGTTTTCAGATTGAGCACAAACTGTTCAAATTTGTAACACTCTTGAACTCGATTTAGGATCAGTGTGTTTTCTTACATTTCCATCAACTGAAAGTTGGATGACTCTCTTGAACTGAGAATTTTTGAACTAACATATCCCAGTTACACCATCCATCCCTAACACCAACCTGAAGCATTATTCTTCATCTAGCATTTAGCAACACTAGGGCAGGGTCTCGCTGAGGAAGCGGTAAGGTGAGGTCGGGACGCTGCCGAGTGCATTTGCGATTAGAATGAGAAGAGGAGGAGGAGGCACCCGCAGCCGGCGGTGGTGGTTGAATAGGCTGCATGATTGTTTTGGGATAGCAGATTGATTAAATTCCCACTCTGATTGTCCTCCTTTTATCAAAATTTATAGAGAAAAAGAAGGAAGAAAAGTCTTGGGATTTCTAGAGAAAACTGGGACGGAACATCAAACTGAAAAATACACTGAGGAAAGGAGGAGGGATATGCTAATTGATAACACGAATTTGGGAGCAGAGAAGAATTCGGAAAAGGGATTTCGTTTCCTTTTCTTCCTGTAGCAGGAAGCAATCGACCCCATAGAAAGGATTTCACGGCTAATATGATTAAATGGATTGAATGGGGGCTTGAATCTGTGTGATTTGAAGAGGGAGAAAAGGGTAGGGCTTTGAGAAGAGGAAGGAGGAACATGGGTCAGACCGTTGGTCGTGGAGGGAGGATTTGAACGGTATGACTAGGGTGCATACAATATTTTTTTTAATTTGTACAGAATAAATTTTCAGTCATCAAATTTTGATTCAACGATTAAAAATTCATACGTTGTGAATAATTATTTAAATTAAAATAATTATTCATTTTACAGTAGAATAATTATTCTACTATAGAGTAAATAATTTTTAATTCTATAATGAATAATTATTTAACTTGAATAATTATTCATAACGTATGAGTTTTAACCGTTGGATCAAAATAGCTGAGATTTAATTTACACAAACTAAAAAAAAAAAATTCTGTCTGTGCCATAACTAAATCGGGATTTGAATGGTAAAAAATGACCTTAAGTTTCAGAACACGTGCAGGGGTGTGCTTCAGATTTCACCACGAATTATAAGATTAGGTAATTTGTAAAAAATTTTTTATAATAATTTTATTTGCTTAAGAATGTTGTAAGCAAAATTCAATTAAAATTCATATATATGGCCCCACGTGAATTTAATTTTATAATTGGATTAACATTTATGTATATAGGTATGTATAATAAGGATTATATTTTTGTAAAAAATAAATTTATAATTAAAAATATAAAAAATATAAAAATTTAATTTTTTTAAAATAAATAAAATAGTAACAAAAAATATTTTTACAAATTACTCTATAAGATTTAATAAAAAAAGAACATATTTGTGTGTATAAAAAGATAAAAAAATTTAAACAAAATGTAAAAAATAAAATAATTTATAAATAATTATAGCAGTTTTTTTATAATCTTTTTAAGTCCCTAAACTTAGTTTTTTCAAATTTGGTCCCGACCATCAAGTTCTCCAGAATCTCCACAAATTCGTTTTCCATGCTAATGCATGGTAGTACTACAGCAGTAGAGCTCTCTCTCCACTAGCCCAGAAAAATCGTTGGGGTTTCATCAGAGAAAATTTGTATCATTAATTCTGCTTGAAGTGGAAACTTGAAATTGCAAGGCGCTGCTTATTAGAAGGTATATTCGTATTCAGCTGAATTTCATGCTTTATATATTGCCTTTTTGTGGTTTTTTGGGGTAAATCCTTTTTGTTGGTTTACTATTTTTTTTTTGTGTTTTTGTTTCTTCTTTCTTGAATTTCTGTGATTGTGATCGAGGGAATGCAGTTACAGTGACAGTTTTTCGGATCGGGAGTCATTGAAGAATAGAAAATTATTTTGTGATTCTGGATGATTTGTGTTTATAGTCTCCCTTTTTGGGTCCTCTTGGATATCTCATCGAGCAGTTGATGTGCAACTTGTTTCTTGTCATTTTAGTGCTTACCAATCTTTTGACTTCTGAATTAGAGAGATGTCCCTTTCTTCGTTGTCTTTTGGAACGGTAAGCTGACCTCGGCTTTCAGTTTCCGAATAGAGTTAGATGAGAATGGCCAGACCTTGCTATAGTAAACTATGTGAATTATGTTTTGCTCTTCTGCTGAATGTTTTTGAACTGGCTTCAAGAAGTCCAGACTTTTAACCTTTGTAATTGGCATTGTAGAACCTTTTTGAAGTTGATTATTGAGTTTGTTTAGTCCTGGATGACATTAACTTTGATCAATCGGTTTTTCCCCTATGGCATGCTCAGTATGAACTTAATGCTTGTGTTGAGTAGAATTTGCCAACCATAATACTGGCGCCCTATCCTTGACAGATAGACTTGCTTCTGTGAAAGTGCTTCCTCAAGGAGTGACTTGATTGTGTCATTGGGTGACTGCAAAATCTTGAATTTTATGGGGTATTGGTCCTACCGTTCAAAGCTAAAATCTGCAATATTCACTGTCATGGGTTACAGGTTTTTTTTCTTCTAGATTAACATTCTATCTTATTGAAACTATTCCATTGCATGGGGAATCAGTTGGTCTGTAAAATTGCCTTATGAGAGATGTGATCGGCATAAACTGAAATTAGAAAAATTGGAAAGCATTAAATAGGCAGATCAGACTTAATTGTGGGTTTTTTACTGCTGTTCAATTTTCAGAGCTTATCCAATGTAGTCAATGGATATTCATATTGCTGAATTTGAATTTCTTGTTTAATATAAGTATCAAGCTTGTGAAATTCTGCACCTTATTCTGGTTGAATTCACGATACCTTTTTGTTTTCCTCAATTCATATCACCTTCTCTTTAATTGAATGTGACTAGGGGTTAACCTTGCTGGAGAAAATGGAGTATCTTTTATCTATTACTATTGGTACCTTCCGAAGGAAAAAGCTGTTACTTCTGATCGAGTTTTATCTTGTTCTATAAGGAGAATAATTTACTTGTATATATTATTGAGCAACTTTTTTCTTATTTTATCTGCATGTGTATGTTATCTTGCTTCAGTAGAGATTGCTATTTAATTGGTAAATGTTTGGTAGTAGTTATAATGGCAGCTAAAACAAGCCAAACTGAAAAGATATCAACCTCAATCAGTCAAGAGCTTCCCCTGGGACAGAGCTTTTGAAAATTTCATTCAGCTGACACTCGACCTCATCTTGATAGTCATAAAATTTTGTCTTTACCTGTATTCTTTGTTTCTTCCATTACTGAGATGCCCTACTGCACATACAAAAGGAAGCTGTTTTTAATTCCCTTTCCATTCCTTGTTGGAGCTGCTGTAACTGGAGTCTTGAGAACAGCAGCAGTAGAATCATCTCCATCTCTGGGGGCAATATTTTTTGTTGCAGGATATTGAATATGTTTGAATAGGAACACTAGCATGTTCCAATTGTAGAAATGGGAGACGACTAAGATATTAGGCATAGTGAACATCAAAACCTGGAAACTACCGAAAACTTGGAGGTGATAGTGTTGATTTTGGGTTTTTGGCAGCTCTTTGATGAGTCACCAATTTGTTATTTGTGGGTGGGTTTTAGTCTTTCTGTATTACCCTGGAAAATGACCTAACTAATGCATGACCACATGCAGCTTTTCAAATTTCGCTTATATGTATGCTAGCATGCTCTATCAACAATGACGCGCTTGATTCCAGTTGCACAGCATTTTCATTTTCCCGGGACTAATACATGTTGTTTTGGCACTTTTGAAATCCATGTTCAATTGGAATTTTTATTACCATAGTAGAATCCTACTACTGTTTTGGATGATCTAGTAATTGCAAATGTGAGAAGCACAAATTTCTGACATCAATAGGGGTAAACAGGTTTGGAGTAAATCATTTGTTTCCTTTCTGTTTGTGGCCTGTCAGGTGTTTCCCATTTGTTATCAAATGTTTGTGCTGTTTTCTTGGTCGAATGTTTCCCATGGACCACTAAACTGGCTAAACCCAATGCAAATGAATAAAATTTAGATTTGTTAATTATCATCTGGTTGTATTTCAGAATGCAGCAGTGCCTTGGCATCTGGTTTTGATTGTTTGGCTTTTTGCAATTTAGAGAATAGAAATGACTTCATTGGCTGCTTTCGGCTCCAGTTGTTTCAATCGAAGTTTCTTTTGGAAGCTTCAGGTTCGTATTCAAATGAAGACGCCCCCTTCTGCTTTTGGCCATGAAAAGAAAAAAGAAGTTTGTTGCTTTCTGGGTTCCTTTTGGATAAAGATTCAAAAGTTTCTTTCTTTTAGATTTTCAAAATTTTTAGAATGTAATGCATTATGGTTAATTGCAGGATGAAAGGAAAAGTTCAAAGCTTGGTAAACTTTGCGTTGGAGCTTCAGTGTCTCCTTCAATCCCACAGTCTGCAGGGATTGAAGCTCAGAAGTCAAAGAAGCTTCGAATTGGTGTGCTCGGAGCTAGTGGTTACACTGGTTCTGAGGTGTGAATTCTTTTCCAAACACTTGGTGTTATGTGTCTGAGAGACCAAGGCGGCACTGCTTGCAACTATCATTCTTTTGCTTATTGTGTCTTGGTTTTGATTTAGTGGCTTTACTACAGGCATCAACTGTTGTTCTTGTTGTTCGTTATTTGTTGTTGTTTTGTCGTTATGGTTTCTGCAAGTAAGCATTGATGGTCACAGAGGCGCTTCTCTGTATCTGATTAGGGTGAAATAGCCTCTGATGAACTGGAAGCATGAAGAGTTATGCTGCATGTTCATGAGGGAACAAACTTACAGCAATAATCCCTTTGTATTCTGCATGTTCAAAGAGAGTTCCCAGGCATCTTACCCCGCCTAATTGGGACACCTTTTCTGTTTCTAATTGTAATAATTTAAGCTTCATAAGGCCAATAAACTAAACGGCTTAATTCGGTATATGAGTTTCAAACATCTTTTCGCCTTCTTTCCTATATTCCCAAAAATTTTTGAGCATGTATGATGTGAGATGCTGTGCTTTCCTTTTTCTGTCTAATAGGATTCTATCTTGACAATATATGCACCATAATTTGTCATATGGCAGATTGTCAGACTCCTTGCGAATCACCCCTACTTTAAGATTACTCTGATGACCGCAGATAGAAAAGCTGGTCAATCTATTGGATCTGTATTTCCTCACTTGGTCACACAAGTATGAGCCTTGGTATTAAACTTTTGGCGTGTATATTCCTCTTTTAACTACTATCCAGTATTATAATTTTTGGAAATCCTTAATATCTTGTAGGATTTGCCGGATATGGTTGCTATCAAAGATGCTGATTTTTCTAATGTCGATGCTGTATTTTGTTGCTTGCCACATGGAACCACTCAGGTTCTCTGGTTTTTGGCCATTTTCCTCTAATTGTGATCTGATAATTTGTAGATTTGTGATATGTATATCCAATTACCATTTGTTTCTTTTTGCAGGATATTATTAAAGGTCTTTCCAGCAGGTTAAAAGTAGTTGATCTTTCTGCGGTATGCTTTCCAGTTCATATTTTATGACACTGCAATGTTTCTATGATTTAGTCTTCATGCATCCTTTGGGTACTTCCACTCATCCTTTGTGCTCATTCATGCTAACATCATAAAATGTTTATATAGGACTTCCGGCTACGAGATGTTGGTGAATATGAGGAATGGTATGGTCAGCCTCACCAGGCTCCAGAATTGCAGGTTGGATGTTTCTTTGTTTTGGCTTCAGTCCTTGAGAATTCTGATGCATCATCTATTCAACAATTTTTTCCTCATGAAGATTGTGCTGCGGCACTGTTGAGGGGTCTTAATTGTTTTCTAAAGTTAACTCATTTTCCTTGTTAAGCACTCATTTCTGCATTATTTTTGTGGATGCAGAAAGAAGCTGTTTATGGTTTGACAGAGATTTACCGAAAAGAAATTCAAGATGCACGTCTAGTAGCAAATCCTGGTTGTTATCCAACATCTATTCAACTTCCTCTTGTTCCCTTGTTAAAGGTTCGTTTGTTTCTGAAAACCTTTTGGAACATTTTAAAGTTGCATCCACTCTTGATTGGAAGAAATTGAAGACTCAAAGGAGTAGCAAATTGGGACAGTTAGCCATGCTTGATGGCTTTATCTTGATTTGAACTATAAGAATGAGATTTACTGCTAAAAGCATGAACGGCTTTGCTTGTCTGTGTTACTTTTTTATTTTAAATTTACATTTTAAGTTAACTACTCTTGATATTCTTTACAGGCTAATATCATTGAATCTAAAAGTATTATTATTGACTCGAAATCTGGCGTCAGTGGAGCTGGTTTGAGCTATTCCTCTCTCTCTCTCTTCCCGCTTTTTAATAGCAGTAGTTCTGGAATGAAGTTCTGATGCTTGGCTTGATACGCAGGACGGGGTGCAAAGGAGGCAAATTTGTATACTGAAATAGCAGAGGGAATACATTCTTATGGCATTACTAAACATCGTCATGGTGAGCAATCTTTCATAGTTTCACATAAATGGAAACAATTCTTAGAAATCTTATGATCAGTTACTTCCTGGTTGGAAATCTTGAAACGAATGCACAAAATTGGAAGAAGGGAACCTTGCTGAATAGTGGCTGACGGTGACCTACTTTGTAAGAGACAGTGATAGTAATTCTGGATATCTATATGATCAAGTGCTTCTGAAATTAGGAAATGGGCTCCACCCCCCCCCCCAATTGACTCTACATTTTTGTCAGTGGAATGATCTCTTCCTAGATTACAAAGTTGTTTATATAGTTTCTATTGGCAATTACCAGTTCCAGAAATTGAGCAAGGATTATCAGATGCCTTGAATTCGAAGGTGACAGTTAGCTTCACTCCACACTTGATGCCAATGGTAAGGATGAAGGGATATCCATGAAGTTTCTGACCTAGCAGCTGTTTTCATTAATTAACTTCTGTTAGTTACAAGAGACTGTAATGTTACAGAGCCGTGGTATGCAATCTACCATATACGTGGAAATGGTTCCTGGAATATCAAGTGAGGATTTGTATCAGCACTTAAAAAGTTTTTATGAGGTCTGTAATCTTCAGTCTTATGACTAGATTTAATTTTTCTTCATCTTGGAACTCTCTTACTGAAAACATGAGTATATGCGCACACAGAGAACAGTAACAAGTGGGCATGTGATGACAATCTTACTACTGTAGGTTTTTGAAGATAGAAAACATGCAAATCAGACTCACATAGAGATCATTACTTGAGTTTATGATGTGCTGTCTACAAAACCTTCTTCTTCCCCTTTTGTTCCTCTTCCTCATTGATGATTGAATTAACTGGCATGATTTATTTCAAATTATCCAGAATGAAGAATTTGTGGTTTTATTGAAAAATAAAGAAGTTCCTCACACTCGACATATCCGTGGATCAAATTATTGCCTTATGAATGTATTTCCAGATCGAATTCCTGGACGAGCAATAATTATATCTGTTGTAAGTTTGTTTCTGTGCATAATTTCTATTGAACATTTGCTACAAATTCCTAAAATTTATTACATTTCACCATCTGAATTATGAGATACCTGTTGCAGATTGATAACCTCGTGAAGGGAGCTTCTGGTCAGGCTTTGCAGAATCTCAACTTAATGATGGGAATTCCAGAGAACACTGGGCTCCAGTACATGCCTTTGTTTCCTTGAATTGTTCGTTCCTTTGATCCTTGCTGAGAGTAACATGTAACTCTCAGCCCCTAACACATGAACTCTGCTTGATATCCTGATTTTATTTGTTGCCACTTCACTGTAAGCCAGCAAGCCAACTCTGGCTTTTCGACGTGCTTTTTTCTGTCTGTAGAAACTTCAAGAAGGCAGCAGCCCAGGTCTGCACTATTGATCTGTTCTGAATGAAGCATCCACTTCCAGTTGCACATGCTTGAGCTGCTCCAATTCGCCGTGTACTGTAAAAGAAGACCCACTTTCCGAGCAGCGCTGCAATAATTTCAGATAATTTTCGACAGGAAGTGCTTTGGCGCGGGAGGGAATGATTTAGCTGTGTTGTATGCACTAAAATGTTGTTAAAGACTGCTGCATTGGAATATATGGGATAACACTGATCTCACAGGTTGATCTTTGCATCTTTATCTGCCTAAGTTGTAGTATACAAGTGAAGGAAACATGGGATTATGCATGTGTTGTACTAATGTGGATCAAATTTTGATATCCGAGTCGCGCTAAAAACAGTTTACATTTGTTTCTTTTAACTTTTTCAATTGAGAAATAGCTATTGCTTGGGCTTTTGACAATATGGACCAATTTTGCAATTAGCCAATATTGGACCGATTTTAAAAATGTCTCACTGAAATGGCCATAGTTGAATGAAGAGTTTCGTGCTATAATACCAAGTCACTTGGTGTTATAGTCATTTTATAACGCCAAAGAATTTGGCGTCATTTTTTTTATAATGCTAAATTATTTAGCGTCACAAAAATGCTAAACAATTGTATAGTTCAAGAGGGAACTTAAATTCATTATTTCCTGCAAGCATACATTGAAGAATGGAGTAAAAAAATTCAGGTTTACACAATGCATCGGAATAACAGATTCAGGGTCAATGACAGAAGTAAAGACTTAACACATGTGCAAGTCATTCTCATCTATGGTCAATTAAAAGATAGAGAACTTTGGAGTATTTTTTCCCCTCATAAATTAGGAAAAAATGGAACAAGTTCGAGCCAATTGCCATTCTAGATAAGATCAATCTTGTGTTTTTCATCTGTATCTTTAATCACCTATGGCTATTTCAGGGTAATTTTTTCAAAATTAGTCCAATATTATCAAAATCCCCAATATTTTGGAAGCTGGTATACTGTGCCAACTAGAACTGATGGAAACTGAAGCTTTTGTGCAAACTTTGATCAACGGATGAAAATTGCCCTTTCACTTTGAGGAAGCCGAAAATGTTCTTTATTGAAATGGTGAAATTGTCAGAAAATCGAGAAAATGAGGTGCAGTAAATTTTTTGATATGACAAGGAAAGAAATACGAATATAAGCAATTAAATCAGTAACAACGGCATTTGGGAAAGAGTGCGCTGGTGGGGTGCATTTGAATTGGACTTGAGATTGATTTTTTTTAAAAAAAATTTATAAAAATAACTTTGTTATAAAAAAAAGTGAGATATAATTACATTAGATGTGCTCTGCAAATGGTCTGAGCATATTAGAATCTGTTTCTTTGTTGCACACATTTAAGCATGCGTGTTTTGTAATTTTATTCTTAGGTTAATAATTTATTAACATCTTAATAATTATTTATTTATTAATAAAAAAATACACATGTGAATAAAATAATTTATTAAATATATATTTAAGTTGTTTATTTTGATAATTTTATCTACATGTATTCTTTCTATCAATAAGTATGTAATTATTAGGATGATAATAAATTATTAATTTATCAAAATAAAGTTAGCTGCTTTCACTCGGTAAGAACGCATTGGGCTACCGTTCTCGCAGAAAGTTGTAATGCAATAGCCCGTTTCGGTGCCCATTCTGCAAAAGTGTTCCGTCTGAGTGAGCGGATCTAATTACGGTGTTAAAATTATCTTTTTGTTAGTATGTTTTAAATTAATATTTAGTCGTTTAATATATTTATTAATTTAATATTTAAAAATTTAAACGTAATGAATAATTATTTATCATCCGTGAGTCTTTAACTATTAAATTAAAATTAAAATTCAATAGCTAAAAAAAGTATTCTCTAACACTATAACCAAATTGTTGTGTGAGGTTTGAAGGCTTTATCCTCTTTCACTTGAATTCATTCCATGGCGTTCTTTCTTGAATATGGTGCGCAGTGCTCATAGTCAGCTCGGCTCACCTTCACTTTTGCTCTGAAAATATCCTCCTTCGATAGCTCTCCGATTCAGTTCTCCTACTGTCCATGCATTATACTTCAAGGTAGGGATAGCTTCGTCCTCTTTTTTCTTTTCTTCTTCCTTTTAGGGGAAAAACAGGGAAAGAAATATCTAAGTTGGAAGATGTAAGGATGAATAAAATGCTGAATTCTGTTGTCCTCGTTTAGATAATGCAGAATGTAGACAAGGGTTAGTTAAGAAATCCAAATTTGATAAGCTATTCTGCTACTGGGTTTTGATAAAGATGCATCTTTAACCTTACTTTAGTTTGTCACTGCTTCTCTGCTGCTTCATTCTTAATAAAACCATGGCGGTTTTAATCACCCGTTATCTCACACAAACTTGTTAGAAATGAAATAGTTCCATGCTACATTGTCAAGTTCTTATTTTGAGTCTTGTAATTACTGTATATGTATATAGAATGCATATAAATATATTTTAAAGTAATTACTATTACCAGTCCAAAACAAAGGATATACGTAGTAAAGCAAAAGCAGAGTTAAACAGAAATAAACCATAAACATGAAGGGAGAATTACCACATTCATAGGATGGAATATGAGTAAATAAGCAACCACATTCAGAAAGGAATATTGGAAACGAGCAAGAGAGATCAGCTCAGAGAGGGCGGTCAAATGTGATTGACGACAACCCTTAATTAAATTTGGACATATATATTAGTACGGTCGAAGAAAGAGGCCATTTGGCGGGTGGGTGGTAAGAGCAGCAGTCGCTTCCAGAATGGAGGCTTGAAACATACTTTTGATCATTTTCACATTTAAAAACTTGCTTATGATTATTTGTTGAATCTTGTTGTCAATATCGTGATTAAGGTATTGAATTGAAGAAGCAGACGAAGATTGAGGTACAACTATTATATCCCGTTAGTTTTGCGTTGTTAGAGTATGAGGTTGAATAGGATATGTTGTCTTTCCTTTCCTTTTTTTTTTTTTGTAGTGAAAAGGATATATGCTTTATTATGGCACATAACATGAGCACAAGGTTGTACACTAAAATTTGTCCAACAATGGAATTATATTCCTTTTTCTCAAAAAAAAAAAAAAGAGAGAAGAAAAGAGCTAAAGTCGGGTACGTTTTTAAGCAAGTTAAATCCAGTAATTACGGCTCCAATCTTGCATGGCTAAGATACAAACACTTCATACAGATTGTTGGGCTCAAGTGGATACTAATTAAGACATTACTATATGAAAAACCAATCATATAGTGAAGTATGGGTCTGAGTTCTTTTTCCTCTTTTTTACTTCTTTTCTACCCGCACAAATCAAAACAAAACATCTTTTTCTTTTACAATCTTTATTAAAATTCAAGACTTTTTCTTCCTCCTTGAAGGGACCCAACTTGTTTTGAACCCTCAATCAGCCTTCTACTTCTTTCTAAGATAGATTCAAAGATTGTTGATGTACTCTTAATTTTTAAATTTGTTAATTTCTAAGATAGCCCGGGGCTTTCCTTTTATTGATTTCTAGGGAAATCATTGAAGTTGAAATCTTCTTGCCATCGTAATTGAAGGTTGTGATTGAGGCACTACAAAAAAAATTACTATATATTTATTTATTTTATTAATAGTACTATGTATTAATATACTTTCTTACTTTTAAAAATATCAAATCTTACCTGTCACCTTTGTGTAACTATTACTTTTCTAATTATAATATCTAGATTATTCAACTTTTTCAATCCCCCTTCTTGACTATATTAGAGGAGTGAATCCTGATGTAAATTTGAAGACGGTTTTAGTTATAATTATTTTGATTATTTTAATATTAATAAATAATTTTTATTCATTTTAAAAAAAATAAGTCTAGGTACGCGCACGTGATGCAAAAGGGATAAAGAAAAATTAAGAAGAAGATTTCAATCACCTTGGTGGGAAGGTTCAAGGAGTCGAGTGAAATATTATGGTGGCATCGGCCTGTTAGCACATTTTGTTAGGTATAGTCATAGTTAGTTCAACCACCACTTTGCAGCCAAGGAGATGCACTTTCCATGATACTTAAATCATATTAAAGGAGCCCGGCTCTGTACAAGGCTCGTAGTGCAAAGCAGGCGTAACGGCGCGCGTTAGCACTCCTGCAAGAAAACAGCCTAAAGGTACAGGGCTTGGGCTCGAAAGGTACGCTTATTCAGGCCTGAGAATCGCGCGCGCGCGCGCCCCGGGGGCGTGGGGAGAGAAAGATGCGGTAGCAGTCAAACAAATAAAGGGTGATTGGGCTCGTAAGACGGCCTTGCTGAAGAAGCACCTTTCTTTATTTGTAAGGTTAGTTGTTTCCACTCATTGAAGATTCCATCTACAAAAGGAGGTAAAAAAGTTTGGATTTCTAACTGGAGAGAATGGAAAGCAATAACTAGCATCCAAAGCTAGAGAAAGAAACCTTGATGACATGTGTAGAAGAGAATTAGACAGTATTCTTCAATCAGAAAGTTCACCTAGACGAAGTACATTAAAGATAAATCTGTTTCCAAGTTCAAGTTGAATCAAGCAATCTGACCCGGTACAAAACCATAGCCTAACTAAAGAAGGAGAAATCAGAAGGCTAAAAAGGGACCAGATAAAAAGGAAAAAAGATTCGATTTGAAAAACCAATGCCATATTCTTCCAGCAAGATTGAATACATAGACATCTCCATAGAAGTTCAAATACCGATCTCAACGCCACCAGGACCAATCCGGTTACGAGAAATAAAATTAAGTATCAAATTAGCAAATTCATCAGGTTCATCTTCCTGTAAAATAAGTAGTGATATATTCAAGATCTCCTGACTCAAATTAGGGAGGATACAAAATCAGATAGCTGAAATAACTTAGACCTGTATAGCATGGCCTGTGTGTCTGACAACCACCATTTGAAACTTCCCTTGCATTTGACCTATTGTAAGAGTTCTGAGACAAAACAAAAATCTCTGTTCATTAACTAGAAGAAGCTCTTCTATGTTAAGTTGCATCCTCAGAGTAAGCCAGGCATATCCTATGTAGTCGGTAATACATACATCTAAGGAGAACATCAGACGAAACTCGATGCTTGATACTTAGCTTCGGCATAAGCAGATATGCTAACAACTTAATTCATTTATCCCGATTCCTACATCGATCTCTTTGTGTTCGTGCACCCTTCATTCCTGGGACACCAATGGACTATCACCTACTTCCCTGACATTGATTTATCAATTCGAGCAACTCGTACTAAAACATTCTCACCTTGTTAAGACAGGATCGATCAACCTATCGTATAGAGGGCACTTTTTTCAAATTTTGCATAATAAGGAAAAGATGGTGTGTCTTGTATCGGGAAGGTTTCCGCCCAATGGATTCAGTAATGGTATAATATATAGAAAGGCTTTCGAAACTACGGTTTAGTATAAAAGCTCTGTCTAAGCCCCTGCTGCTCTTTAGAATATAACAGAGGGCACACAAGGAGCATGTTGCATAGCATAAGAATGGGTTGCTGGTTCGGGCATGTCTTATCCTGGCCTGGAAGGTCAACACGCTAATATCTCTCTCTCTCTGTGGGAGTGCAGCTTCTCTTTGAGGAAGACCTAAACCAGATATTGAATGGAATTCCAAGCACAAATTAGGCTTAGACAGCAATTGATTCTCTGCTGGGTTGGAGTGGATTAGATATCTATCAGTACTTGTAATCTTTTATTCTAATTTTTGGTTACAAACAAATCCAAAATCTTCTAAAGCCACGTATTGGAAGAAAAAGATGTGCAAGGTTAATTAAAAGTCCTTCTAAAGGCCACCCGGAACAACAAGCATTTGGACATTGTAAGGGAAAGGAGCATAATTTCTTAGTCCTGGAACTTATGAGATGCACTTTGATCAGGCTCACAAAAACACAAATATTCCTTCCATCCAAAATTGAATGTTTACAATTGTATTTACTTTGTCCAAAAATGAATGTCCACTTTCCTAAATAGACATACTTTCTCTCTAAACTCCCACAACTAATCGCCTCCATCTAAGGGATTTAATCTCCACCTACACATTGGCCTACCACTGACCTCTTTAATTAACAAGAATACTATTGTAACTTATGGTCAAACTACTACCCTTAATTTTTGTGCCAACTCAAAAGCGGACATTTAATCTTGGACGAAGGGAGTACTAGTCTTGCATTAATTGTCAAACACTGGTATGCCTATAGTAAAGACACCAGGTCTTGTGAGCAAGTAACTAATTTAGAATACTAAACAAGTATTTACAGATACAAAAGTGAATAACTAAAAGCATTAATTGAATCAATAAAGGGTATGAAGAAATACTACTGGGCCAACTCCTTAGATTATTCGACAACTCACGTATGAATAACATCTCGTTCAATTATAAATACATCATTTTGATCTTTTAAGGCTTATTAAATGTAACTAATCAAACTTTCAAGAATGTTGCACTAACAGTATTTTCTTTTTTAAAGAAAGTACTATTACTAAGTTTGAGAAACAACGAATTTTGTTCAACATGCAAATGATGATCTTGATTATGTTTGCATCATTAGCTAAAGCATTGTAAACAATTTCAACTACCTTAAAAAAAATATATTGAAAATGCTTAAAGAGTTTATCATTAATCTTATTCATGATACATCTTTATTCTACATAGAATCTCCTCAGTTGGTTCTCTTTAAGTGATACTGAAGGTTCTTTTTCTTTTCTCTTTAGTTCAAATTTGATTAGTGAGGTTACAGATTAGATTTCAATCTCTCTCTCTCCCTCTGTGTTTGTGTACCAAACGTTTTGAAGTTAAAAGACAGTCCCACAAACATTGAATAACAAACAATTGTCTATCACTATTAAAGAAATTAAAAGTCATGGAATTAATTATCAGGAATTAAATTTGAATTAACACTCAAGTATTTCTTTTTAAGAAGATTAACAGTAAAAACCTGTCAAGCCTATCTGTCCCAGCTAGAAGCAGGAGTTTTGCTACAGGAGAAGATAAGAATTTTTCAGAAAGCCCTTCATACCTGAAAAACAAGAAACACATGATTTGGAAGCCCATATGAGCTTTGAATGAAAAGTATATAGCAAAATCTTGCTCGGACCATTAATAAGTAAATAAAATTTTCAACATCAAGCTTCTGGAATCAATTTGGGGAGACAAAATCAAATGACCAACAGGGAAAGGAATGCAAATGAGAACTTACATCCTTAAATGCTTCGGTTCATTCTACAAGAAATCTGAAGGACAGCCTCCCCTAACATACGCATCTAGAATGGAAGAGATAACCTAAAGCTATGAAACCATTCAATAAATGTAACTCTTCTGGTTCTGTTCGGTACAATTATGTGGAGGCTGAAAAATCATTCTTTACAATGATAGGTCTGAAAAATGAAAATTTGAAACTTGCAGAAAGCCAGTGCCATAAATTTTAGGAACCAAAAACAAGGAAATAAGAAATGAGCCTCCTCATCCAAAATTGTACATGGTCCTTAACTTTCAAGAGCATTTACAAACAAGATGAATTATAATCTAAGATTAAGCAAATCCTTGTACATTCGGAGGATAACTAGTAAGATGAGGAAAAAAGGAGACATAGCAATCAATACATATCAAGTCAATAAAAGAATCAATCGCTAAAAATTGGGATAGTTGAGCAAAATCCAGTTTCATGAAACAACAAATTCAGATTAAGGGAGTTCGAGTAAGGATCCTCAGATAATTTACTTAATGTGAAAATGCACTGCAAGCAGAAGAGCAGTCTAAGCAGCTTAAGCATTAAAAGAAAATGGAACAACAGAACTCCACTGTGTATAAAGAGAAATAAAGGTAATAAAAAAGTTGAGCTTTTGTGAGTGTTATAAGCACATTTGCAGACCACCATTTTGCGTATATGCATAATAATGTGACAAATGATGTAAATAGAGCAGAAATTAGTTCTTATTAAGAATTAATGCACTTGAAGTTATTTAGGTTTTAGGTATAAAGGGTAACCATACCAGCCTCTCCAATATTGTTCTGTTTCCTCCAGCCTTGCTCTGTGGGTGTAACTGTAGCAAAGCAAGACGGTCGTTTGAAATGAACCAAGAATCCATGGAAACCAATAAATTAGAAAGTTTATAATATAATCAAAATAGAGATGATAGACAAAAAACCCAGAAGAACAGCTCAAAAAAGAGATCCCTTAACCATAACAAGGACACTCACCATTTTTTGGAGTCATCATACTTTAGTGTGCTGGGAATTGATACACGCGCAGACTCTATATTTCTTAAAGAGCCTCCTTTAACACTCCATTGAATCTGTTGCAAAATGTAATTATCAAAATCACTATGACAGTTACCCAGGAAAAAAAAAATCACTATGACAGCTGAAGTCAAGGATTGGTAAATGAAATTATTATTTGAATCAACATGAAAAGACGTCATTTTACATGGCTTCAATATATGTGCTAATTAAGGGAAGTTACAAGAAGCTATTATTGAACAAAAGTTTCCATGCACCAATTATTCTACTAGAGGTACTGATAGGCGAAGTGACGAGAGACTCCAAATTACTACCTTAAAAATAATGGTATATGGTAACTGGAAATGAAAAGAGTAAGTTGTATAAAATAACAATGGTATAAATGAATGGATTTCAATTCAAACCAAGTTGCTGCAAACAATGATAAAAATATTCAGTCAGTTTTTGTAGAACCAGATTGTGCTGTGAAAAAGTAGCACCTCAGGACATATACAAGTCAATTGTATCATAGCATGTCGAAGTTCATCCTATCCAAAAACTAGAGAAAGTTCAACAAGACAATTTCTTTATTCAAATTTGAATAAGCATTTAGCAATATGAATGAGAAAAATATCATAACAAAATAATGTGTGTGTGATGGATATTAAAATCTGTTTACGCTCTGGGAACCAATAAAAATAAAATATTACCTTTTATAGAAAGAATCCTACACGTGTTATCAAACCAGTAATTTCACGGAAAGATTTGACTAATGATGGCCAAAGGATACCAATCAATTAAACGTAGCATGCCAAGCAGATAAAGAAAACAGGACTAGAAAGAAATCAGTTACCGCTTTCTCAATGGAAGAGAAATGCTGCATTCTGCTTGACAGAATTTTCTGCATATGAATCAGTGAAGCCATTGCTGTTCCCTGGAATTGGAAAGGGTTAGTACAGAAGATATTTTTAAGCTTAAACTATCATATGCCTCTAAAGGTTTGAGTTTTAAGCAACACCTCAACAACATCCACGACCACCAGTCCACACAAGTTAGGCAGCACTTTCTTTGCAGCAACATGAACAGCAACCGAACCTCCCATGCTGTACCATGATTTACAAGAAAGTAAAATAAATATAATCAGCATATAATTAGTTTATAGCAAACTCATATGCTACAAGATGTGAACATCGACTATCAGTAGCTTTACTAACTTTCTATTAGAGATTTTGATATCATGCAAAGAAAAAATACTGCATTTAGGATTACAGAGAAAAGCAAAAAACAAGCACACAATTTAATGTATACCCAACATAATCAGTTAAAAACCCTGTAAGAATATTAAGCCTTAAGTGCAGTGATCATTACTTGAAGAAAACTTTGACGTAACCATATACCTATTCTCTGAGAAAGAAGAGTATTTCAAGTTCTTCATCATCAACTCATGTTCACAAGTAATGTTATAAAAGAATACTCAATGTAGGAAATGAAATTACAAATCTTTGAATGAGAGGAAAAGGTTTTAACCTTTCTCTTTTGCTTCTCTTTAGACCAAAAAATGTTCAACAAAATAATTCAAGAAATGAATGTCCTTTATGTATAACGTTCTGCTCTATCCTATTCTATTTCGTCCAGCGAAAGGTGATTTAAAAATTCCTGATTAGTGTGTTATCAAATTTCTTCTGCTTAGTTTCCCTCCTGTTCTCCTTAAACCAACAAAAGAAATTAATCCTTCATTTAGTTCTTCATTTTATTTTCTCATGCTCTCTGCGACTTTTGCTGTGCTGTATAAAATATAAATCTTACCGTGCTAATAGAAAAACATATAAATACAGAAGATACAAGCTTACTGAAATGGGAGTGACCTGTGGCCAACAAGCACAATGGCAGGAGGAGAGTCTGCATACATTGTCTTTAAAACAGCCAGCACATCATTGCATAGAGTCTGTCATTATGAACAACTTCAGCTCAAAAAAGAAAAAGAAAAAAATCAGGCAAATAAAAATTCTGGACAAGAATTGACACCAGGGATTGCAGATAGAACCCTCTATCCTCTTCTTAGAAAGCATCGGATTCCATACCTCAATTGATAGATCTAATTCATTTTCTGTTGATGATTTTCCATGTCCCCTCAGGTCCATAGCTATTACCCTAGCTTTCTCCTTAATTTTGCTTGCAGCCAAAGCAAATGAAAGCCTGGGGAAATACAAAACCAACATAACATGACATGCTCCCTGAAGGGAAAGATTATGAGAAAACAAAGTGTATTTCTCTTTTACGAATATATGCTGGTACATCTTAGAGAGTTTCAATATCAGTTTTCCTTCAGTAAACCAATAAAATGTCTACAACAATTCACCTTCATCCCTGGGGGAGTTCATTTCTGTCTAAGTTTTAATATAAGATTTCGAGATTAAGGGAAAACAATTGAAAGTACTAGCATGCAGCAGGGTAGAGGCTAAAACCTATACTCAAACCCTCAGTTGCATAGGGCAAGAAATTTCTACCCCTTACCTAACCTATCAACTTTTGTACATCCCTCGCCCTACCACTAAAAGATATAGTAAGTTACAGTTTAAGCCCCAACATCCTATAATTTTTGAATTAAATTTTTTCTTGTCAAACCACAGACAAGAAATAATAAAATCCAACTCCTACACATAAAGCTGAAAATGCTATTATCTAACAATGTTAGACTATAAGATAGTACTTTTCTCACATGTAGGGTCATAAAATCTCTTTCACATAAGATTAAAAAAATTAAAAGCAAAAAAAATCAAGGAATTAAACAAATAGCTAAGACCTGTGCCACGCATGATGCTCCATCTTTCATGAATAAGTCTTATATTAATGATGATTAAATAGGTTGGCTTTCTTTTTTAGTTTTAAATTTTAGCATTCTTATCTTCATATTCTTTTCTGTTTTAAAAAGATAAAAATCATTTTTCCTTTTTCTTTTAAGATAATTCAAAGTCTAGAGGGGTAGCGGCCATCACCTCTTTTGCCATATCCTATTTCAGTTACAAGATCAGGAAGCCATCATAGATCATTGAGAAAGAATATAAACTAACAAAATTGCCAGAATTGTATTCACATTAGAAACCCTGACTGACTGCACTGACTAATACTGTACCAAATTGCAACCTTTCTAACAAACATCCACTAAATAACTATAGCAAGATTTTCATGAACAATGACAGTTCAAAAATAGAGCACGAGGCAGATATCTTAGAAAGATTATTTCTTGTACTTCTTAGATTAGAACTGTGCTTGTAGCCAAGTGAAACTACATAAAAAGCATCAAATTATACTAAATTCTTGCAGCTGGAGATCAAGAAATTTTAAGAATTTCTTTTCTTTTGTTGCTTCATACAGAAACTTGAGTGCTTTTGCTCCAAACTAAAATCTCAATCAGCAAAAAAAGGGCAAAAGTTAAGTAATGAATGCTGCATGGAAGTGCAACTTCAACATACCCTGTATAACCACCTCCATGCAAACAAAATACTACCGGCCCTTGTGTTCCTGCTGTGTAGACGTGAAAGACCTGGAACAACAGAACAAAGGCACATAACTCTTACATGGCAATTTAAGAGGAAGCAGCTAGAAAATGGCTTTGTAAAAAGAAGCCACTAACATCATTGGAACCCGGGATGCAAATATCATCTTCACGGTCAAAATAGTCTGACCAATCTAAAGGTGCATATTTTTCTGATGATTTCCTGCATGAATGCGCAACTTACTTCTTAAGTAGAAAAGAGACTGTTATTTAAAAAATTAAGTAGACACGAACAAGATTCACCCAGATTTATTTAAAATCTGGATAAAGAAATATCTGTATCGGATGGATAAAGATGAGAAAAGCATCCAAATATGCTCTGATAGACTTCGCAGAATCAAACATAATTAGCCCAAACAGCATAACTTCAGCAAGGCTCTTCGGTAATGATGTTGCCATTTTTCTTTTTTTGAGGGGAAAATGGATCAGAGAATGTGATACTTGATGCGTAAATAGTTTTATAGCCATTATATAATATGTTCAATTTGTTTTGCACTTTCATATACCATTATCTAAAATTTGTGAGCACTCTAAACAACAAAGCATTTCTATGTTCCAAAAGGAGTTTGGATAGACAATAGAACAGTTATCCTGCCAGACATTTTTCATTTCCTATTTCAAAGAAGATGACTGTGCTTTCTATATCTACTTGCCAAAAGTTGTCTTGTAATGTTCTTCTTGCATCAAGATACTCTATACCAGTTAACAAAATTCGCTGTTCAACTATATAAGCATTTGCAGTTCTAGCTATGCATTGGAAAAAGGGAAATGAAACTATAATTCTAGAACTAAAACTATGCATAATGATTTTGAATCATGAATAAATTATCTGTTTCAACAAAGCCACCACTAAGTTTCTACTGACAAAGACAATGTAGAATTCCAAAAATTTACTTAATCGAGGAAACAAAAGACAGATGAATATGACCAAAATAAACAGATAAAGGAATCACAAAACTTAACATCATGATCAAGAATTTGAATCAAAGAAACCAATCAGCCGAATAAACCATAAGCATAAAGCTTAAATGATCAGTAATTATCTGTAGAATAAAGCTTAAATAATCAGTAGTTATATGCAGAACAAATTCTGTGTAAAAATTTCTGGAGAAAAGAGACCAAGAGCTTACTGAATTGGTGGACGAGCAGGCACAGAAGAGAAGGCGGATGGCCGTTCATAGCCATAGCCACCGGAGGCATTGCTGTCGTTTATAGTATCTTCCGAGGTCTCTTCGGGAAGAGATGTTAAGTTTGACGGAGCCGATGATTCCATTTGATCGCCTAGTAGAAAACTCTTCTGTATACTTCGGCAACGACCAGCAGTCTCACTAGGAGGAAGATGTCGGAGAAATCCGGGGCTGAAATTGGATGGGCATGAAAGCCCAATAAATCACAGTCCACTAATAATGTCGACTCCACAAGGAAGTCCATATTTCGACCTTCTTATTTTGGTTGGGCTTCGATTTAAAAATTTTTATTTTGAAAATTAAAAAAATAAATTATTTATAAAATAAAAGAATCAAAATAAAAAATTATTGTTTTCCAAAAGTGAGATAAAGTATGTAGCCTTTGCGGTGAAGCAAAATCAAATTCGTCAAATTTGGCATTTGACTTCATTATTTTAACTTGAAATATTGCAACCATTTTTTTAATTTTAGATTTTCAAAATTTAGATTTCTTAGTTAACTTATAATGTGTTCCTAACCTTTTAAAGAGAGAATAATATAATACTTCCTCAATTTCAAAATATATGACTTTTTTATCCTTATTCTTTTTCTCAAAATATTTAACTTTATGATAATTTTAAAAATTACTTTTACTTATAAATATAATTATATCAGTTTCTTTTATATTAGTATAAATCAAAAAGAGTATAATAGAAAAATATTTTTTATTTTTCTTTTTTAATCTATATAAAATAGCCAAAAAGCTTTATAATTTTGAAACGGAGAGGCTAGTTACTATTTACTACTCCTTTTTTTCGTAACTTCACTATCAATCATTAATTAGGAATCAATGCACAAAAGTTAAAAAGGTTTTCACATATGAAAGAACCAATCAATTACATACTCGATATGTTTTAATATATAATGTCTTTTGGCCCATTTTCACATAGACTAAAAGAACACAATGTGTATTTTTTATTATAACTAATTTCATTTATTTTCTGCTAATATTAGAAGGAATGAGAGGATTACATTATGCGCAAGGATAACTTTAAAAAATAATTTTTAGAATTGACAAAATGTGAAATATTTTTAAAAGAAAAAAAGATTAAAAAATTTTATATTTTGAATATAGACAATAATAAATACTAAAGATTTTAGATGAGAGTGTTGATCTTTCTCCTCTATGTACTTTTACTAATTGGTTAAAGGAGCTTGCTTCTGGTCTTCCTTTTAGGGACCAAAACAACTGCTCATTGTTTGGCAGCTTATGTTGTGTCTCTTAATGAGAGGGTGTATTGGTTAATTTGGGCAAGTCCCACATTGTAATTCTACTGCTGTTATTAGGGTATATTTGAGTGAATGAAGTTGTAAGCTTTTATTCTCAAAAATATATTAGGGCCTTCTCTAGTTTTTTTTTAAACAATTTGAGAAAATTAGAACCTCTAGCATGCAAATTATTCACCAAAAAAAAAAAAAAAGAACTCAAGATGCATATTATGACAATTCTACCCCCATACCACTACTCTCTGATCACGTATGTTCGTTTACATAAGACAGCACTAGCAATAAAAGTTCCTCTGAACCAATTCAATTGAATGGGTACATATGTCATAATGCACAGTTTATTTGATAATAAGTTCATTTCTTTAGAACATTGAAGATAAGAATCAAATTTGGATTCTGATCAAACAATTTTTTGTAAGAACACGTGTTCATTAATAGATTATTCGATGTTTAATAATCAAAGTGACTACTCTTTCGAGTGTGTGGGACAATTAGCCTCAGGTATAGTCATCAAATGGCCTCTTTTTTTAAATTTCTTTTGCTTTGGTCGAATGCCCGAAGGCCTATATGTGTAAAGTATCAAGTAATTAAAGTCTTTGAAACCACACCTAAATTTCTTTTGCCTATATGTGAATAGTATTCCAAAAGGATATATTTTCTTTTGGTATCAAATATAGATTTCGGATCTTTTAATATATTATTTAAATATTTTTTAAATACATTAATAATTATAATATTTAATATTTAAATTTATTTTTAAAATTTTAGAGTTTATTTTATTTGAATTTATCATATATAGATAAATATTTTCATATTTAAGAATATAATAAAAAGTATAATACAAAAATATTCAGAGAATCCCAATAGTCAAATGCATAATAATATATAAGCTGCAAAATATATTACAACAGCAGCTAAAACAAATTAAAGGACTCCTGGAAATTGTTACAAAGAAACACGTAAAACATATGTTGAAAGTCAACATTCAGTCATGGCGTCCAAAAAGGCTCAATTTTTTATTGTTTGTTTCGTGGGATTTCAAGCAGGTGGGCATTTTGGAAACGTGGTCAAAGTCAACCGCGCGAAAAAATAGACAAAGTAAAAAGGCCAAAGTCCCAGTCCCGTCCGCCATGGGAGACACCACGATGCCATGAGAAAAAGATCGCAGAAGCAACGAAGACGCCATGACTTATGAGTGTACTTGGAAATTGTGGTATTGGTCAGATAAAGCAGACTATTCTGAGTAATAAGGTTGCCAAGTTTCTGATCCAGATAAAGGAGAAAGAAGACTGAAACACTCATCGGAAAAAATATTCTTTAAGGTTTCATGTGGGCTCAGAATGGCTATCTGCAGATGTCTAATGATGTCCTTTACTGTTGTACTGGAGAATTCTCTGTCCATCTGCATTTGTCAAAAGGAGATTTTACTTCGTAAATCAATGTCGTGACACGAAAGATATAGCATGCATGAGTCATGAACATGATAAGAAGATCTGATCGTGCATTGAAACCTCATTCATTTCACTGGAACCCTAATACTAGTAGTGGTATTTAGAGTGAGTACCTCAGCAAGAAGGGTTATGTCTAGGGTACTGCAGCCAAAAGGGATGACTCTGATGTCCAGAATGGTGAGATGCAGCTTCTCCATTTCGCTTGGGATTCTTGCTACGAATCCGTTGTGCTTCTCGCAATTGATCTTGATGAGCAACTTCTTGTTTGAGATTCTGACCCTGATATCTGGAATCGGTTCTCTCATGGTGCCGTTGCAGTTGATTGCTTCAACGAAAGAAATATCATTATCACATGTGGAGATGTTGGACCTCGTTTCCACAGCATCCAACTCACTGGAGTTTCTCTTGGCCTCTTCCTCTAGGGTTCTTACTCGTTCTTGAAGCTCTTTCATGTACTTGATAGCATCACCAAGAAGAGAAGCTTTGTCCAGCTGAAACGATTAAAATACATACACATAAACTTGTAAATTCAGTACGTCTTTGTTTCTCGATGTCCATATCCAATAGATCGTGAATAAAGATTTGGTTAAACTAGATTCAAGGGCCACCTTAATTTCCATTTCTACAGTTGATTATGCAAGAAAATTATATTATCAAAAGCAGTTATTTTCTGGTATATATCTAGCTAGAAATATTGGCATAAAGATCTAGCATAATCCCACCATATAATTTTCAATTTCCTGATTGAAGACAAAAGGGGACGAGGCCATTTTCTTGGCTAACTGAGATTTCAGTCTTCTTAATTGAAAAATAATTAAGATAATGATGTTACATGATTGCACTTATGGTCTAACACTCATGAAGCTTATTTAGTGAAAGAAACAAAGCACTGGAAGCTCCAAAGATTTAATTAGAATTACCTTCTTGAGGCCAGGTACAATTTTTGAAAGGGAAATGAAAAGTTCGCTCAATCTTTCTCGACGCTTCCTTTCTGCTACAACGTGATACTGAGCTTGCAGTGGACTCCTAGTTATAGACCTTGTCCTATTGCAGACCATATCATCTGTTGCAGATATAAAAGATCAATCATCAGCAGTGTTATATATATAATACAACATACAATTTCATCATGATTTCATGCGAAATTTCACAAAATCCTCCATAATATATATATTTATATACACACACACACATACTAGCTCAAGTGGTTTGTTGATCAATCCGACTAATTAGTTACCTAGTAACATATCTGCAGGTTCCGGTGCAGATGAATTTGAAGATTTCCCGAATGAAATAAGTTGAGGGCCAGAAGAAAGTGCAGATGATGCCTTTTGGTGACTTGATTCTGCTGCAGCGTGAGGGCTCCAATTCTGGTTATTGATGATGAACTGTTTTGATATTAGCCCGTTGGAGCTAGACTGATGAGTTTCAACGGGCACGCTGTTGGACTTCCACGATGAGAATGGTGGAAAGACCTCAGAGGAAAAAGATTTCAGATCAAAGAATTCGGCATCAACAGCGTTATCAAATGAGTTGAAGATGTATTGATGGTTGAAGCAGGCCATTTCCTTTCCTAGCTACAAAGCAGAACAAGTTGCAGAGAAACAATCAAAGCACGAACAAGTCACTGAAACAGGTTTTTAATTAGACATAATCTTCCTCTTAATCACTTTCAGAAACTCCAAATTGTTCCAAAACTGTACGGATAGATGATGAGTAGTTCCTAAAGATTATGAAAATAAAGTGAAATTAAACCCTCTTCCATCATAAGCTGATCTGGTTGGGTACAGAAAATGTCACTGCATATTCCGACAGTGTGCTCTTAGCTTGGTTTCTTCTCTTTGAATTTCAAAGTGAAATATCATTTCTTCATTTCTTTTACTCCAAATTCTTCCCCGTCATTCCTAAGATAACTGATACATGTGCACTTCACCATAGGTTGACTAAACAAGAAAACCCATTAAGAACCTTCGGCAAAACTTTTCATTTCCTTCACCAATATTACAACACTTTCTGAACAAACGCAGGAGCAAATATATAAGCACTCTAAGCAAGAAATGAAATAAACCCCTAACTAATCAGAAACGAATAGTAAATCAAGACAAGGGGTATTGGGAGCTTACTTCTGAGAGGTGAAGGGTTACAGGTCTTGCTTCAGCAGCTCCTGAAAGAAGGCCCGGGTGGGCGAGGGGGGGGTCTTTGATCAACTCTTGAAATCCAAGTAAGGATGGATATTGCTGATGATTTCTCAGGCTAGGTCTCTGGATGTACGGCTTCCGGTACAAGACTGCTTAAATAACCAAATGAATTAGCGTAATGCAGAGAATAATTAGCTAGAAAGATGATAATAGATCGTCCGAGTCTGCTGACCAGCACGCTCAAAAAGTAAAAGCAACCAAGGAAAAATTCTCCAGGAAAGGTGGTCGGAGATTGCCTTCCAGAAAGTTTGACTTTTCAAATTTCTCCAAAATGAATTGTTTTTTAAAGTGAAATTTTTATATTTGTTTTTTGGGATTAAAAACAATCCAAATACATATAAGGAATAACAAGAGCTTTATTAAATGGTATAGATTTTGTCACACTATTTATTATTTACGATTTAAAATTTTTTTATTATGAAATATTATGTATGTTCATTATTTCAAGAGATAATTTATTTATATTATAAATTATGAAAGATTAGGAGTTATAATTAAAATTATAACATTCATTCTTTATAGATCACTAACCTTATTACCTTCATTATCTTAGAGAACATGAGAGATCATGAAAGGTAAGTTAAACAGGAGCTTATAAAAGTGTGAATGTATTATAAAAAACTCTCAATAAAATTCTAGTTTGTACATTTCTTGTGTTCTTTCTTTTTCTTTTTTGTTATGGTTTAAAGTCTTCTTTATTTTATTTTATAGTTAGTTTTTTATATCTATTGTGACTGAATTTTACAACAACTATGACATATAATTAAGATTTATTAGCTAAATAAATATTCCTTTTGTGGTCAATTTTCATTTTTCTTAAATGTACTTTATTTGTAATATCAATTGAAATCAATGAGTTTTTTGCTATCCTTACCCTTCTTCTTACTAATCCAATTTCCAAAAGGAAGCCATCTTTGTAATGCACTCCTTTGTCTTACTTGTCGAATAATTACTTCCTCGGCAAAAAATGTAAATTCCTTTATATTTATGTACAAGAATTAAAATTTTTTAATTAAGAAAACTTTTAAAGTAAAATAATTTTTATGCCCTTAATAAATAAGAAGAGAAAGAATAAAAAGAGATAAGTAAATAAAATAAATAAATGGATAAATTTGAAAAATATGTAATAAATACTCCTTGAAATATGTAAAAGGACTTATATTTTGATCTCTTAATTCAAGTCTAAAATGACTTATATTTTTAATTGAAAATAGTTCCAATTTTCTATCCCAAAGTATTTGTCAATTCATCAATTCAAAAAAGCATCTATTCACTATTTTAAACTTTACTCTCACCTTTTATTAATTTAAAAAACATAATAGAGTAATTTATAAAAAGAGTCTCGTAATTATTTTATTTGTGTTAAAATTTTCTCTTAATTTCAATTTCTATAACATTAGTTCCAAATCTTTTTTTTAAAAAAAAATACTGTCTTTGTCACGAGTCTTATAGTGGAGTTTAGTTAAAATTTATATGTATAATACACCTAAATTTGATTTAAAGTACAAATTCGTCATATCTTACCCAATACAATCTAAAATGATTGGAAATGAACAATACGTGGAACATGTCACTCTCAAAATGGGATAATTCACAATTTAATTTAGAGCTGAATTATGATTATATATTACAAGTAGTACTTATGTAAATGTATTTTTTTTTATAAAAATGAATAAGATTTAATGAATTTACCCTTCAAATCAAATCAAACTTGCATGTACGACACATATAAATTTGTGTCCAACTTCGTCGCAGGATTGACGAAAATGGCTGTTTTTTTTAAAAAAATAGATTCAGAATTAAAATTACAAAAATTAAAGATAAAGAATACTCTTAAAATAAATAAAATAGTTATGAGACTCTTTTTGTAAATTACTTAACACAATATTAATTATATTCAAACTTTCAAGATGATTTTTGGTCATTTAACTCAATAAATTAAACCAAACTAGTTATTTCCTTAATTAGTGTAAAACTTCTAAATTTGACAAGTACTTTGGGGCGGTAAGACTAATAATTTAAAAAGTTGTAGTCCGTTTGGTCATTTCCATTTGTCAAATTTGTGACTTCAATAATGTTTGTGCATATAATTTTCAAGTTTACCCTTACAATTCATCATCATTGTTTGTGCAAAGAATCAATGGACTATTTATTATAAGAAGAGAGAAAAAATAATAGTTTTGCTCTTAAATCCATACAAGATAGAAGTGTTTTTTTATCTTGAATATGTTTGAAACTCTCAGCTCCCTTAATCTGTGTGTTTTGATTTTTTTTTTTGACAATTAAAAATGTGAAATGTCCAAAGGGAGTATATTAGTATTTTTACTTTAAAAGTTTATTTTTAAGAACCATTTAATCATTATGAACTATCTTACATATAAAATTTAAAAATAATGAGCAGTCTATTAGAACGTATAAATTATAAATTTACATCAAATGGACTGCTCATTATATATACTTTATAATTTTAAAAAATTTTAAGTATATTTAAAATATATTAAATCAACAGATATTACGATACAAGATGTACCACATTGCATCTTCCACTATATTATTGAAATAAAAAAAATGATAATGGAAATCACTCCTCTAAGAGAAGTCGTAGAAAACAAGGATTTAAAAATATTATTACCTCTCAAATAACGTTATATTATTAAAAAATTATACACAATAAGGAAAAGCTTCAAATAAATATATGCAAAGTGATTTTTAAAATTTTAAAAAAAAAAAGCAAAAATGAAATCAGGGAAATGGTCTGCTCCACTGCTCATTCGTTCACCTGTTCCCATCAATCATACAATTCGACCACCATCCAATCCGCCGGTCTGATTTAAGAATAAAATGGCCGTGCATATATTTATAATCTGAGTTGATGATGATCAAACGTCTACGGAGGGCGGACCTGAAAGGCAGTGATATTTATGTTCACGTGTGTACCCATCTGGAGCACTGTTCAAATGGCGGCCTCCTCTCCTTCTCTTCTCTTTCCTTCTATGCTCGCAATGACATTTGTGCAATAAAAAATGCTAATTTTAGAAACGTGGTATGCTACGGAGCTTCCGATCCCTTGCTGGCCTCCGGATATCAAACACGGTAAACTTGAATCCATAGCTTTGCTTTCTTGAATTCGTAGCTTCAGAAATCTAATTCATCTTATTAGAAGTTTCTATGTTCTTGCAGATTGATTCATGTAATTGGTCATCTTGGAATCATTTGATGTTCATACACTGCTTATAATTAAAACGAGGGTCCTATTCTTGCAAAAGAGCTGCTTTTGTTAGTTTATATTTCTCTTCTCTTAAAATATAAAATATTTTAATATTTTTAAATAAATTAAAAAATAATAAAAATATATTTTTATTATAATTTTAATTATTTTTTAATATAGTAAAAAATAAATAAATTATTATTAAAATTTAAAAGTTCAAATATTTTAATAAAAGAATAAAGGATTAAAAAGTTTTATATTTTAAAACAGAAAAAGTAAATTATTTTCTTATTTACATGTACTACAAGCCAAATTGGTTTCTTTTCTAAAAAAATAATACATGTAATTATAATTATATATTTTCTTTATTTTAAAATATAAGGCCTTTTGATAATTTTTTCTTCTCAAAATATTTAATCTTTTACAAATTTTAAAAATTATTTTTCTAAAATTACGTCTCATTATAAATAAAATTCTCTTATTCTCTATATTAGTAGAATTAGTTAAGGATATAATTAGAAAAATATCGTTAGTTTTATTTTTTTCTGTATGACATCATTTTATAATAGAATAAAAATAAATTGATTCTAAAATTATAAAAACACTTTACACGACTCCTTGTATACAAGAAACATCAATTCATATGTGGATCATTTTTACATGTAATTCGGATCCAACCTTTATATATATATATACTTTCTCCTAATTGCATATATAACACAGATCTCCACCAATTGTTGGCCAACTAGTCCATGCAACAAATATCTCGGTCTTACAATTAGGGTTCATGATAATCACCTGCATCATAATCATTGAAAAAAAAAAAAGAAATGGGGGACGTCATCATGCCATCAGCACCACCATATTGCTTAGTATATTTTCGTAAAAAAAAAAAGCAACTATGTATGGTGCTTGTAATTTACCCTTTAAATATAATAACCAAAGAAGGAGTAATTAAGATGAAAATAAGAAAATCCAACCAAGTTTTGTATAATATCAAGTTGCAAAGTTCTTGGTAGTTAAATTAATTATTAAACTTTTTAAGCTGGTTGGCTGTGAAGATTAGGAGTTGATTTAATTGTTATTGTTTAATGAATCAGTGGTCAATGGAACTAAATGTTATTGTATAAACTTGCTTGGATGGACTGAGAGTCTAAACTAATGGAAAGACATTTCACCTCCCGGGTTATACATTGCTCAGTTGGTCAATGGCCAAGGGTGTTGTGGTGACAGCCTAACTCGCAGCTACAGGGTGGGGGTTCAAATTCTGCTAAATGTATGGTATTTAACCCCTTGTAAGCAGAGATAAAGGGCAACCCTTGAACCTTGAAGAGTTGAGGCACATCTCACGGTTTACATCTCCTACTTGGCATTAGGAGACCCTCACTAGTTGGGGTTCAACCTTTAATGGAAAGACATTGCATGAAACAAGAAGATGGGGCTACTCATATATAGCTGAGAGAGTATTGAACCAAATTGTCAAGGTTGTTTTGCAACTTTTCGGTATAGGGTAAAAAGTGTCACAAATACTCTAATCTTTTCAAATTATAGACTTTAGTACTCCAACTAAAAATGTATATTTTTTACACTCGAACTTTAAATTATGACTGATGTGAATCATTCCGTCACACATCATGATTTAAAGTTCAAGTGTAAAAAATATATGTTTTTTAATTAGAGAGTTAAAATCAATAATTTAAAAAAGTTCAAATGTGTGTGACACTTTTTGTCCCTCTATATATATCTGAGTTGGTGTGAAGCATGCTCGTCCATTACTAGAAGCAAGAATTAATTACCTAATCTCAACAACTTCAAAGTTTATTATTGGACCTTCTCTCTCTCTCTTTGCAAGAGTTGAAATGCCCAGGGCTAGGATAATCATCAAGCTCTGCAAATCATATATTAATGATATAAATAGATTGTTTCTCTGCAAGTGCACAGCTTTGGGCTCATTGGCATCCATGATTCTTGGATTTGCCAAAATAGGCTTCTTAAAAAAATGCTAATCTTGCTGTTTTGACACTATGCCAACTTGGATGGTATGAGGATTTTCTTGATTAGAGCCCTTAGTTGTCTTGTTGATAGCTGTAGCTTTTGACAATAGAGGAGAAGAATTTTGTTAAAGAGTCAAAAGGTAATAATAATGTCGCATGGCATCTTGAAGGTTTTGGGATCCATCAAACACCTGACTGTGCTCAATGATCATCAAGAAAATGAACAACGGGATTCACTTCATTCAAGTGGGGCGAAAAGCAGTATCACTTGGGTGTGATTTTGTGCTTCCTTGGTCAAGCAATCAAAACAATATTGAACAACATAGTTAGGATTTTTACAATATTTATGAGTTCAATGTCGAATATTTTTTATCATTAGTATGATATGATGATTGATCACTTCACTCGTAGTTTTAGAAGATTGAAGTTTAATTTAGGGCAAAAAAGTCTTGGCAATCCAAAGGGGCTCGTAATCTTCGCCCCACTATAATCGTAAGTAGCAAGCCACCATATAGTCATGCATGACTGTAGGAATTTTTTCAGATTATAAGATCATGTCCACTTTGAGCTTAATACTAAAAAGGCAAAAGAATAGCCATCCAAAACATATGATATTGTTGATCATAGAAGGGACCGTATAATCTATTTTACCACATTTTGATGCCCTTCTGGTTCTAGAAGAGCTTGATGAGAAACAGCCAAACATTTCCTCTTGTGTTCAACAGCCAAAGAGCTTGCATATTCCTTCTTTTATTTTTTCATTGCTAAGAAGACAAAAAAAAAGTTATAATTATCGTAACTTCTTTCTATTGGAATAATAATAGTTGTGAGACAATCAGTTTAAATGATATTGTCAAAAAATAAATCTATTATTATGATTTGAAAACATAACAATAATTGCAAAATATTCAATTTGAACCATAACTCATTAAAAAGATAAATTATATCTTAAAAGTCGCACTCAACCATTCGTAAAACCATTTTTAATTCGGGAAGACAGCAACACATGATTTATTTACCATATTTTGGGTTCCTTTGTTCACAAGCAAAAAACCAAATAGTTTATCTAAGTTTTTTGATGTGAAATTTATAAGTGTATAAATATTAAATAAAATAGTGATTATAAGTTATCACGACGAAGATCGCTACCTAACTGTAGAACTTATTTAGTTATTGTCCAACTTAAACCAAAATAAAAATAATTTTATTAAAAATTAATTACTAATAAAAATAATTAAAATAAAATCAATAATTATATTAGTTAAAAATCAATGAAAATGAATAGACTAAGACACTTTAAATCTAACTTACTCATTTTATGAAAAATGATTGATTCCTTTAAATTAATTCTCGACTTGATTAATGGTATTTTCAGTTATAAGTTAAACTTAATATCTTGGTGAGAAGCTTTTAATTTTAATTAATAAACTAATAATTTATCTACATGGTTTTAATTATCAAAATCTTAATACTTCTATAGAATTCTTAAAATTTTATTTTTTATTCACTAGAAATCACATAAAGAAATCAAAATTATCTCTAATCAGTTTCGGCCTTCATTCAGGTTTTAGTCAAAAAAAATTTAGCTACTCATAATCAAAGTATTAGTCAAAAAAAATTTAGCTACTCATAATCAAAGTATTCAAAGCCATGAATTTAACTAACATACAAATTAAATAAATGAAAAACAAGGAGGAAAAAAGCCTGATTGGAGCTTGCAATCAAATTCAAGCCTGAGTCTTCTCTCGATCTTTTCTCTTCTTTTTCTATTCCTCGTGATCCCCCTTGGTATCCTCGTCCTCACTTATGCTCATTTTTTTCCGCGTTGAGCTCTTTTATATATTGTTGTTCATCGATTTGAATTCGATAAAAATTAGTTTGATAATTTTTAAAATTTTTTTCAAAAACAAAACCAAACTACATACATACTAAAATCGAATTTCTTCAAACGAATTTAATTTGGTTTGGAGAAAATCAAATTTTTAGGAAAAAAAGTTTTCCATCATTTTGAAGTGAAATTTTTTTAAAATTTTGACTAAATATTAACTAAGAATAATTATTTTTTTAAAAAAAATTAAAATTCAGTTTTCGGTCTGGTTCAGATTGGAAGTTACCAACCCGAAAACCAAACTTAAATATTATTTTAAAAAAATAATCCAAACTTAGTCGATTTTTTTTAGAGAAATTTAAATTGAAAACTAAATTAAAATTCGATTTGGTTCGATTATTTGAGTTTTTCTAAATAGTGAATAACTCTACTTTTATATAGGTGCTAACTGTACCCAATTTTTATCCATTAAATCGAGATTCCAATTGGGATTCAATTTCCCAATCTAAATTGGAAATGGTAGAGACCATGTGAGAATTTGGCTCCTATTTTTCCTTTTCTTCGTTTTATCTTGCCGAAATTTCTTGTTTCTTTCCTTTCTATTTTTATTTTTTTTTCTTTTCTTTTCTTCAATGCAAGTTGTCACTTATTTCCTCTTTTACCTTTTATTCAAAATTTCTACTCTGTCTCGCAATATCAATCTAAGTGAATTAAATTATATTTTAAAAATAAAAATTTTACAATTAAATCTATCAAATAAATAAGAACTTAATTCATTTTAATTGAATTAAAGTCATATGAAAATACTATCAATTACATCAAATATAAGTGAAAAAATAGTCTTAAATTATTTAAAAATATGAGTTTATCATTTTCCTTAATTTAGACTTATGATAATATATGTTGGAAACTTCACTTTCACATGATACACGACGTTGCTTGACATCCCTTTATACGGACGGTGTATTTCTAATTCAGGAAAGAAGAGGTACTAATTGGAAGGCCAATAAAAGAAACCTTTGAATTCTCCAATCTGAACCCATTTTAAAGATTTTGTGACTTTTTTGAATGACTTCAAACACTTTTGTCAATGCAATAGTGTCTCCGTCCAAGAATGTTACCTGTCTCTAGTAGCCCTTCATTTTTTTCTATCAACTTAGTCAAGATGTTTCTAGTTTGAACAGTGCCTCATAAGATCAATTTGGTAATCAGCTGATAAGACCCTTCTTATCAATTTCCACCTATTTCTCCACCTACTTCATTCATTTGTATTTCTTTTTAGCTTTTCTGTTTCATTTTTTGTGAATTTGAAAACATCCTTTCCGCCTATTTCTCCACCTACTTCATTCATTTATATTTCTTTTTAGCTCCTGTTTTCATTTCTTGTGAATTTGAAAACAGAGATGTGATCAAAATCCGAAACTTTTTATTTGATCATCATCTGTATATGCACTGGACATACTCTTGTCCGGTTCGAACAGAACCTTCATACAACCACTGAGGCTGTAGTTGTGGTCGGGAGACTAGGAGGAGAAATGAATTAAACCTAAAAAATTTCACTGGAAAGAAATGTTTCTAACAAATTAAGCTAACTTCGCGGATCCACGGTCTCCAGTCTCAAGGTCCAAAGAGAAGTACAATTAAAGGCTGTAGCTTCTCATCAATTCATCTTTCAGCCTGCTGTTAGAAGTTAAAGCTTGAGTATGATTCACACGTAGAGAAAAACTATTCCTCAGTGTGATTTGCAGAGTGATACCACAATGGAAAAGGAGAATCAAATTCTCAACTTGCTTCCAAAACACTAGTAGACTCATGTCTTTTGAACGTGCAACTAGAAGCAACCACCTTATCCATGTGTACTTGTACACAGTTACTAATACAAACTTTGCAAAGACAAAAGAAGATTAAATCAATATCTGCAATAGCAAAGATGTTAATCTTCTGTAGCATTAAACAACTGCTCAATCTCTGCAATCACTCCATGGGCTTCGTCTATTTCAGGACCTTTTTGGTTTGATTCTTCAAATTCAACCTGAGTATGAGATCGGTTAACAGGCAGTAAGCTATCAGATTAGATTCGCTAAAAGAGCAGCCCCATCACAATTTTGGATCAATTAAAGGCACATAAAGCAAACAAGGGAAGCAAAACGTCGACAGAGCACAAAAATTCCATGCAGACTTCTCCTCCTAGTACCCATTTTACATTCGAAAAGTGCTTCTGGTCCTCAATTCCTGCAAATGGTACTAGGAGTTGATATTTGTCAGGCCAGATGCTAAAGGCTAAGTCTTATCTTATCAGAGATGTATACTTTTGCTTTTGTAGTGAAGCTTGCAGTCAATTTTTTTGAGAATATAAACATATATTATATTTTTTAACTCGATATTCCTCCTAAATGCACATTCTTAGGAAAAAAAAATTATCTTCATGAAATTTTAGAATTTCTGTATGAATAAAAAAATAACATTTGAATTAAAATTTTTAATTTTTTTTGTAAAAAATTAATAATTTTGCTTTAGATAATGATGTTTGTGAGTTGTATAATCACGATACAATATTTAAACTATAAGTTTATAGTTAATTTATTAAATTTTTTATTTTTTATTTTTTTAAAATACAAAATGTTGAGATATACAATTTCAATTAGAAAATAATTACAGTGAGAAAAAAAATGATGATTGAGAAGGAAGACAAAAAATAAAAATGGAGAGAAGAAAAGATGCAATGTGAAGAAATTATCTATTAAATTTTAATTTTTTTTGTCTTCCTTTTTGAGAGATTCATTGGGAAAGGATTCACAATACCACCTCCATATAAGGATTCACTTTCTTAGTATTCTTCATTTATTTTCCCGGATTTGAAGAATCATATTCCTTTCCTAAAACATAGATAAGGACCCAAACATAGGAATTTAAAAATTAAGAATGTAATTACTTTTCCAAACCACTTTCCCTAGACAATCAAACGAGGCATTAAGGCAATATACAAAGCTGAGCGAACTTTAAGAAATGAAATATCAATTTTCCAATTTCTCCAATTTTTGTCTTAGACCAACCAAATTCCGGGGCATCACTAAGAATGAGAACTAAAGGGAATGAAAGATTTCAAACTTACCCAACCAAAATGGAAATCAAGGAATTTTAACGCAAGCTTGCACAATTTCAAGCTTATCCAATAAGATGAAGAGACAAATAGCCAGTTTAATTACTAGAAACTGATGCCTAGGTTGATGCAATAAGAAAAGTAACAGAAACGGATGCCTAGCTTGACACAATAAGAAAAGTAACAGAAACTGCAAAATAGAATTTAACACAAGGCTGTATATTGTGATATCTAGTTGAAAATGATATAAATTCAACTAATTTACATCATTTTCATCCTCTGGTTCATAAATTCTTGCTAAAACTGCCGTCATTTTTTCATTCTAACCTCAGGGGAGATGATAAAAGATAAGGATCTGGAGATTAATTAAGAAATTTACACTAGTGAACAATTCTAAAATCCAATAATTACCAGAATTGCTTTAAGGTCAGCCAATGCAGCTTCCAGGCGCTTGTGGCAATCTGGAATCATCATTCTAGATTCAGCAAGCACATTCTCCTGCATAATACATTGAACACAAGAAAAATGATATAGAGTAATTTCTTTCTAGGAAAGATAGAAAGGCACCTAATATGAGCAGTGCTGCAGATCCCTATCTAGTTCCCATAATGTTAACTCGCTCATTGAACAGTATCAAGTTTCAATCACTCACATCACATAATACAGATTCAGAAAGAAACTCAACAATAATAGAGAGGAAGATGACAATCAGTAGAATATGTTGCCTGTCAGGTTATCCAAGCTTCATCTTGCTTTGAAGCCAACCATGAATATATCAATTACAAGAACTTATAATTAAAAAAGCCCGGATATCAAAAAACTTCAAGACTGGCTTGAAGAGCAAAACAATTAAATTGGAGTGATTGATTGGAAAGAAATTATATATCGTGCAAAAAAACAATAAGTGAAACACAGAAAATGGCAGACTCAAAGTGTAAAACTCCAACCTTAGTCCAGGAAAACATCAGACCATGCAACATTATGCAATAAGGAGAGAGATCCAATCAGTCTTAAGGTTGAGACACGTTACCTAGGATTTTATTGATAAGAAATGTCTAATATAGTTACAGCAAACCTTTAACAATATAGAAAAAGTTTCATTTGCATCTACTATGTAAAATTTATAAGCATAGACAACTTAACTAAAGCCTTATAAAATTTACAAGAAACCTATCAAGAGGAAATTAAAAGACAGCAAATGAAATATCTTAAAGCTAATTAATCATTGGACAGGTATAAGCTTCAGGCTAGCACTCAGACTTTCAAGTCACAAACTTACCTAAACACTAAGAGTACGGTTAGCCTGATCTTAACTTCAGTATTGGTATTTTCCTATATTTATTTGATTACCACTCAGGAAATATAGGAACATTGAGCCTTCTATTTCTCCTTTTTGGTGATCATAATAAGATGTCATTTTGCAAATTGGACTAAGTGACTTTTTGTCTGAGGAGGGGAACAAGATAGAGAAACAAGGTCTAATGGATGAAAGATATGATCCTTCTTTTGGACAGAGTTTCAAGATGATGCCTATGAGTTTGACATTACAAGCAGGCTAAGGAAGCAACAGCAAAGTAGAGTATTATTAGGACTTTAGGCAAGAACAATCAAGGTTTTGGCCATTTCTCTTTAGTAGACAAGCTAACAGATTTCCATCAAATCCATACAGCTCAACCAGTTATTCCATTCTAGGTCTGTTACCATTGGGAAACCAGTGATTAAATTCAGATGGTATCCACGAACTCTGGGCACATGAAGCAATGTCAGCATAAATGTTTCTTAAACAAGTAATAAAACTATCTGATGACCTCCAACATCACAAATTTAGAGCTCTTAAGTCCCCTGATGTACTATGAAATATCCAAACTCTTCATTTCAACAAGACATTAGTGCTTAAAACCACCAAATTCTTATTTGTAGTTAACACTTGCCAATAAATATCCCTTAAAACCAGGACATTTTGATAGCACAATTCCCCATTGTGGAAAACAAAAGAATACACAAAATATCATCACTTGGTATAAATATTTAAATAACACTTTTATAAGATAAAAGGAACAAGGAAAAAGACCTGTTGTTTGAGATCATAGGGATCAGCGCCTTTGTCCTTCATGTCAGCCACCTTGGTAGCTTCTCTTTCAACCTCTTTCTCATAAGAATGGAGTTCTTTCACTATCCGTTTGCATGTTGATGTCTTTATTTTCAGATTTCTCATTGGTGTGGCCATTTTACCAAACTGCTAGCCAAAACTATATCAAATAAAGAATTTTGGTATTAATAAAAAATATTAAAAGAATAATAAATCCTCAAGAAAATGATTTACAAAAGAATCACTTTTTAATCTTACATGGCCAATTTTGAATTAAAGAAAAAGCATCAAACTCAAAGATGGGACTTATTCTAGAATTTATCATCCGCCAAGGCTCAAAACACAGAGAGAGGTATAATTGAATTTCCCAAAATTATCGGGTTCTTTACCGCAAGAAGCAATACAGCGGAGAACCGTTTGAAATCATCTTGCATTCATTCTGCTAATCAAGCAACCAAATTCTTAAGATGCATTCAATGCCTCAGATAAACTTAACAAACCATTCATTAATGGACAGGTCCCTGCTTTCCTGCTTGAATAAGATTCGCGATCACCATTAAACTAACTCACCCTGCTCCAACTATTACACAACAAACATTACAAAGAAATTCACTTAAACCGCTCCACTAGGGAAAAAAATGATATCTTTAATCCCGGTTTACTTCCATTGTAAAGCTACCACTTCAATAAGAAAGAAAGATGAAAAGAAAACCCACATCCACGTAATGCAACACTCTATGCAACTGTAATTGGACTTCAAAAACCCAATTAAAATTAAGCGAAAAGATCTCAAAAAAAAATAAAACAAAGAGCATCATACATCCACAGAAAACTAAAGAAAATCCAATGAGGGATTTCAAGAACAATCGAATCTCTTCACTTACTGTTTTCTCCGAATTTAGCAGCTCGTGAGTTGGGGGATTGGGCAAATGTCCCAGCCTCCCAGGAGAGAACATATCAGTGAGAAAGGAAAGTACAGTATTTACCACATTTTGTTTTTTGAAATAAAGCCCCTATATAAAGAATAAATTCCTTTTAGACCCCAAAAACTGTAGACTCTATGCAACTAAATCCTCATACCGTTAACAAACGCTGCTTTTCTAACGTTTCTTGAACACGCGTCTTTCTTGTTTAATTCCAATTTTAGCAGAGCTCGCCACTGCTGAGCTCAGTTCAGCTTAACAATGCAGACTTCGGACTCCGGTGAGCCGACCAGGCAACCTTGTGGATCAGAGGTCGGATTCAGTGTCGGGCAGCGAGTCACATCGGCGGGTGACACAAGGCGAATCGGAACGGTGCAGTACGTGGGGCCCGTGGAAGGCTATTCGGGCACATGGGTCGGAGTCGACTGGGACAACAACGGCGAGGGGAAGCACGACGGGTCGCATGATGGGGTCAAATATTTTGAAGCCAGAGGGGTCAGGACGGCGTCGTTTGTCCGGCCGCAGAATCTAAGCTCCGGCATTACGCTGCTGCAAGCTCTTGAAGTTCGATACCGAAGCACTTCTTCTAAAGAAGAAGAAGGTCTAACAATTTAACGGCACTTCGAAATTATTTTTTTAATTTTTTTTTGTGAATGCATAATGAGAAAGAATATAATGATTATTTACTTCTATTTGTCGAAATTTAGAAATATCTGATTCCTAGTTTCTACTTTTATGTATATATTGAGACACTTTTTGCATATACATTGAAACATTTCTTTTATTTTTGCTTTCTTTTGCATGAATTTCTGCTCATGATTGTTGTTTGGCAATCCAAGTGAGAATCTTGCTTTGTGGTGAATAATCTGTTCCCTATATTTTAAGAGCTTGAGAATTAGCTATTAAACCCGTACTATCTTAATTGGACAGTAAAAAAGATGTTTCTATGTATCCCTGAGTATTCAAATCACTGCACTGTTTGTGATGATGCTTAACAAGTAGGTGGATAGTTTTGTTTGATGAAATTTTGCAGAATTGATAAGTTTTTATTTTTATTTTTATTTTTATTTTTATGGGGATTGGGCAAATCCTTCAGCTTTTGAAGTCTTTCACAAAATGAAGTGAAAGCTTTATCCAAATTTCAGTGTGGAAATGCATGGGGTCGTTTGTTAACTCCTATTTTCTTGCAGATGAGATGTATGTTCTTTCTGCAAGGAACAATCGGATATCAATTCAGCTCCTTGGTAAAGATAAAATCCAGGACAAAGTTAGTCGGTTTGAAGAGTTGACAAGTGCATCACTGTCCTTTCTGGGGGTTAGTTCTCCTGGACCCTCAGGTCTTGTCAGCAAAACTATTCCAAGTGAGTTGGTTGTCTTTTAGTCCCCTCTTTTCTTTTTTTCCTCTCATTCTCCTTGCTTCTTCATTGTCTTCCTGTGAGTCTTTGTTTAGTTAAGGTTGCCTGCTTTACCTTGCTTTCTCTGTTCCTAAATGGTATTGAATCCATCAATGGCTGATGTATAAGTATTTATTTTAACAATTGCACCAGATAGACAAAGAGTACCTGAACTTTCATTTTTCTTCTTTTTTCTTTCTGCTGTATGTAATTTGCACGAGTTGTATTATTTGGTTTCACAGGTGCTAATGAATATTGAAGATAATTCTCTTTCTTGTATTTGCAGATTTAAAGGAGCTTGATTTGACTGGGAATCTGCTATCTAATTGGAGAGTATGTTTCACTTCTTGTGGATAGATACATCTGCTAAATGGTTTACTTCCTGTACAGAAGTTAGCGACACTGGTGTTTGTTGAAACTTTTTAAACTCTATAGTTATGAAAGAAAAGCCCGTGATCTTCCCTTTAGTTTATTTTTATTGATTAATTATATATGCAGACTGTCACATTGATTGAAACCTTTTAAACTCTATAGTTATGAAAGAGAAGCCCGTGATCTTCCCTTTAGTTTATTTTTAGTGATTAATTATATATGCAGACTGTCACATTGATTGATAGCTGTTCAAAGTGTTACATAATTCAGAGCAGCTGTTTGTCTAAAACCTTTTGACCTATATAAGTTAATTCTTCAAAGTTGGTCACATTGTATGCCTACTTAGATATGTAAATTTTAATTTTCAAAAGAAGCACTTTTTCTTTCCAATAATAGTTTTCTTGGCTATGATAATCATTTTTAAACTGTTCTTTTTTAAGACTTTGGTTATTTGATACTTGGTTAGATCATTTCCTTGCTTTTCTTCAGAGATTGTTGTGCCTACTTAAAGTTCGTTATGGATGTGCTACGGCTTCTTATTCTCACATATGCAGACTGCTGCTGAAAGCTCAATAATTGAAATGCAGCTGCTTACTTGTTTTGCAGGATGTTGGCATCATTTGCAAAGAGTTACCGGCGCTTAAGGCTCTGAATCTATCTTACAATCTAATGGAACATGATGCAATCGAGATTCCACTGTTAAACAGCATTAGGATTTTAGTTTTGAACCATACTGGCATAAACTGGAACCAGGTTATGGCTTATCCGGCTTCATTTAAAATTCTGATTCAATGTCAAAAATTCTTTACTTCATTTTCTTTATTCTATTGATATATTTTACATCCTATCAAGTAAAATAATATCATTTGGCAGGTTGAAATACTGAAAGATTCACTTCCATGCACAGAGGAGTTACATCTGATGGGAAATAATATAAGAGAAATAACGGTCCGCACCTAACCTTCTGATGGCATGGTTAATAAAAATTGATTTTTTTCACCAGGATTTTCTGAATCTGGATGATATTGCTTGTATTCAGAATGTTAATTGTTGTATATGGCTTGGGCAAAATTTCACTAGTATCTGATGGAATAAATTGCAATTGCATAGTGAATGTCTGACCAGTATACTAGCATTGTATTGGAACGAATGACTTTATGGAAAAGAGTCCTGAAATTCTGAAAAGTTGTTCATTGGAGGATGGCCTTTCACATTCTTCATTCCCAGGTCAAATTAGAGCATGATCCATTTGTAACTAATGGCCATTCTTGATAGTAAGCAAGAGTGTGTTGACTTTCAGATGGTGTATATTCCTTTTAGGTATCTATCAAACACTTCTGGACCTCCATAATGGAAAGACTAGACTTGGCTCACAGTCCCTTGTTCAGCATCTCTTTATAGATGCTGCAAGCAGAATGATTTCTCAACTAGACAAATACATAAAGGATTCGGATGGTTATGTTGAATTCCAAAAGATAGACGCGTTCCGATTTAGCAGGGACTTAGATCTATTTTCCCTTATTCAAAAAATAAATTATAAATTAAAAAATAAAAAAATCATGACTGGACCTGTGCATACTCTCAGAGAGAACATGAGAAACTGAAGATATTTATTATTGAGTCTTGGTAGGGAAGCATTGTAGTTGTTATGATTTTTTTTTTTCCATAGAAATTGGACAGAAAAATTAGCTAGCTCTAGAAAGAGGGCAGCTAGTTAAATCCCTTTTATGTCAAGGTGGGCAAAGAGTGGATGAGGTACCTGTGACAAATTTGTAATAGAAGAATGCCCTTTTGAATTGATCATTACTTTGTATACCCCTTGCCTGAGAAACCTAAGGGACAAAATTTGCAGGAGTGAGGGAGCAGAAAAAGGATGAAATGTCTGCACAGGTGTGGAGTGATGGCAGTTATTTAGCTTCTTATTCAAATAAAAAACTGCAGTAATTTGGTTTTTTTTTTTTATTGATGAATCAGTAATTTGCTTGTATACTCAACCTCAGGGTCATAGACTTGGTTACTGCTTAGCCTTAGCATATTTGGAGAATATTCATTCAGGTTTCCTTGGGGGATAGAGAGTGCACAATATATTAAGAGAAAAGAACAAGTAGAAAGAGGTCTTCTGAGTGTAGGTATTACAGTTATATTCACATTACATGAAATGTGGCCTAATCATAGCAACAAATCGATAAAGATTTTTCTGAAGAAGTTTTAGCAAGTCCTCATTAATTATTAATTAATTAATTCATGTAACGAATCTTGGAAAGAGCTATATGTCGATAGTTATCCAGGGATTATTTTCAGTTTTAACATCGTAATAGCTAAGTTAAATCTGATGGTTATTTAAATTGAGAGTTCCCATGCACACAATGATTATGTGCTCTAGCTTAGATATTTGAGATTAAATTTGAAATGCACTGACATCATTTAGCAGCCTTATACTATAGCTTAAGTTATATTTTTCACTTATTTCCTCAAATCTATTTGCTTAAGGATACTACTTTTGTTACACAATTGTGTCAATTGCCTAACTTAAACCATTATTCTAGAATTTATAGTGCTACTTGTACAATATCTTCTCCGGGGTACTTTTCCTCATAAGTTTGTTATTTTGGTCCAGCCAGCATCTTCCACCAAAGTCAAAGGATTTGATTTTCTTCGCCTTCTTAACTTGGAAGAGAACTCTATAGCTGACTGGAATGAAATTGTGAAACTTTCACATCTGAGAAGGTCGTACAGCGAAATGGGCTTATTCATGCAATTGTTGTTTCAATTTTACACTGTGCTCTGTGCATATTATGATGTTATACATCTCCTGGTTTTAGTTTGGAGCAGCTTCTTTTGAATAAGAATAATCTAAATCAAATCTGGTATCCGGATAGCAATACACCTGAAGCAGCCAATGGTGATGAATCACTTGGGAGAAGCCCCAGACCTTTTGAGAATTTGCAGTGCCTCCTTCTAGGTAACAGCGTAACATTATAATGGTCTGTCTGGAAACCTTCCCCAACTTTTCCCTTCTTAAATTTTTAATTGGTTGTTTACTCTTGCATGTTGCAGGAGCTAACAGCATTGAGGATCTGGCTTCTATTGACACACTAAATTCTTTTCCCAATTTAATGGTGAGGATTGTCAACATGATCTAATTAACAAGGCATTAGAACCAGAAATTAAATTAATGAATTATATTTATTACTCCATTCAAGTTCATAAGCTATAAAAAACAAAGCTGCATACCACCCTCATCATGTCGTGTTTCTTCACCTCCTATTTGTTAGTGACTATAAGTGATAAGATTCCTTGAGTTAAGTTCTGGAAATCTCATTTTACCATCCATAGTGAAGGTGAAAAAGTGCTGTAATTTATCACTTCTAGTAGTGAACTATAAAAATGGACCATGTCAATAATCTCATGCTGTTGACTTACGAAAACTGAAACTAGGGCAAAGGAACTGATTCAGGTATGAATACAGCTTACTGAAAGTAGCTATAGTTAAATTCTCATGGATGTGGTGCTTTTGCCAGAGCCTGAAAGAGAGAATGTGGAAGAAAATCAGATGGTCAAGTCCACAAAGGGTCAATAGATTTCTTAACATTGTAAATTGCAGGGGAAAAAGGAAATCAACATTGTTATGTTTGTTGTCAAAGTTCCTTATGTACCCAGCTCTCTGTATTTGTATAGTGATTACCAGCCTGTGGATCAATTGTCCAGGAGTTGAGGCTTTCCGAGAATCCAGCTACAGATCCTGGGAAAGGTGGTGCTCCCAGATTTGTTTTGATTGCACGTTTAGCAAATGTTAAAATATTGAATGGAAGTGAGGTTGTATTCCAACAACTGTTCTGATTAATTTATCTTGGTTTCTGAAATTATAGAAAAATCAACAAGGTTATTTTCCAGGTTAGTGTTCGGGAGCGAAAGGAGTCTGAGATCCGGTATGTCTGGGTTTGCTGTGTTCTTTACCGCATTATATAGATGTGTTCCACTCATATTTCTTAACGTATTTGCTGTCACATTAATGCAAAACAGTCTTCAAGATTTTGAAAGGCATTTGCAAAATCTATAGCGACTCCAATGGCTCATTATTTCTCGTAACAGTTTAATCCTGCTTCTTTGTTTTCTTTTTTCATGGATGCAAGAAAAAGTAGTGAGGGGAAGAACATTTTTTCTTTTTCGTCTGTTCTTTTTGATCATATAAACATTATAGACTTTTCTTCTTTAGATAAACCCCAGGTTGAAAACCATTTCTGTTCACATGGAAAGAAATGAAAGTGAAAGATGCTTATGAACTTCTTTTCACTGGTATACAAAATGCTTCCGAAAGTTCTGCATTCATGTTAGGTTAGAACTCTTATAAAGATGAAAAGAAATTTGGTGGTTGGGTTGAGCAAAAAGAAGTGCTCGCCTTATTTTCTTGGTGTTCTTTTGAACAATATGAGTTCTGTTTATATGGTCATGCATCTTGATACCTTTTAATGCAGTTATGTTCGCTTAGTCATGTCAAAGTCTGGTGGCAATTTGGAAGAAATTATGCGGCTCCACCCCAGGTGATATTCTGACCCAGAAATTTTCTCTCTTCCAGTTCTATTGTTGGCCTTTTCAGAAGGGAGATGATGCTCATACAGTCCAATATACTATCACAGTACACTGGCTTCAGTTTCTGTTTCAACAAACTTGTGTCTGGACTGTTAGAAATTAATAGCTTAGTAAAATTTACTTACTTTCACCCTTAACTACACATTTTCTCAGTGTTTTTTCTTCATGTTGAGATAATTTCTAAACAAAGCTCTGCACAAGCAAGCACTAATATCAACATGCAATTCGGCATGGGGTTCTTGGGTGTTTCTTTTTCAGATATGTTGATAATTGGTACCTGAAATGTTGGTTATAGATGGCTAAGCAGATATAGGGCCATCTACTTTATGTATGCTTATTTTAGCTTTGCTGGGTTGTAACTTCTTTTTATGTGTTCTGCTTTCTGTTTTTACATTGTTCTTTTAGACTAGAAAATGTAGGGGCAGAATGTATTTTGAGAGCAAAATGAGAAAAACTTTTCCAGTATTCCATTTGCTTATTAAAGAATTTTATGGTAATGGACTGTACGGCAAGCAACATTGGAAAAGCTTTTCCATAACTGATTTTGCATAATAAAGCATTTTTGTGATAATGGGCTCTACTATTATTTTCAAGCAGCTTTTCTGCTGATAATTGTTTTAGTTGCTTTTCTACTATTTGTTTTTGTTCATGCTGACAAATTATCTGTTCCTGGGGGCTTTTAGATAGTGTCTTTCAGCCACTTTCATTTCTAACTGATTCTAAATAACAGGTTTTCTGAGCTTAAAACATTTCACGGAATTGAGGATGTAAAGCCACAAACTGGAGCTGCCGGTCCTCAGAAAATGGCTTCAGGACTAATATGTAAAACCTCCTAACCTTGTACATTAGTTTTTCAAACACATTGTCATGCAAATCTTGCTATTACCACAACACCTTATGCAGCAATTACATTGAAGTGTGTTGGAGCATCAATTGGCGAAAAACCTCCCATAACAAAGAAATTACCTTCTACCACAACGGTAAACTCTTAACTAGTTAGCCTCATCTCTGAGCCTTTCCAAGTTAATGTATAGTAATTTCTTTCTCATTGTAGGTTGGAAAACTGAAGAACCTATGTGAAAGTTTCTTCAAGTTAAAGTCTGTAAAGCCCAAATTGTTTCTTCAAGAAGAGGTTTGTGTTTCAATCTGAAATGCATGATGATAATCTTTAATTCCTTTCTATTATTCAAATTGTTTTGCCTGTATTCTTACATTATTCTACCCACCCACACACACACAAAAAAAAAAAACTTATTAGTTGACCCGCCTGTTTCTGATTAAGGTGTGCTGAGTCTCACTCAAACCCTTCACATTCCCCACTAGACCATATGGTCATTTAATGCATGCTCTAGAGGTGCAAGTGGATGATATGGGTGGAATCAAAGGCTTGATTTCTAGAGAGTATCTTAGAAGAATTTAGGAAATATAATAATATAATTAAACTAAAAGAAATCTGAAGTACATAGTTATAGATCCGTTAAGTCATAATCATGAAGACTATTAGTCTTTGAGGCTTAAACAGATAGTGTCTTTTAATCCAATGTCTGCTTGGTAAAGTAATAGTTTTTCTTTACATCTATATTACCTGTAGCCCGAAAGGCTGGATTTAACTGCAGATTGGCTAACAATGCATAGTTTTCCAGAATTTAAAATCATCGCCATTCTTCAAGATTCCATTATGCTTACTTGACTTCATTCATTTTCAGGGTTCCCCATTACCTATGTTGTTTGACGATGATATGGCATCTTTGGTTGACCTTGGAGTTGACAATGAGTCAACCATTCTTGTAGATGAGGAGTGCTGATAGATTGTCTGGAAACTTGTGTTTTTCATTTCCATGTTGCAAAATGTTTGTGGTATGCCAGTCGATGTGATTGGCTTCTGACAGTGCTGTGTCATTGGTTTCTGGTTCTGGAGTTCAGGCAGTTCACAGATGATTACCTTGTAAATTTGGCAAGAGAGACAAGCAAAATCAACTACTTGATGGCTTATACAAGTTGTCTTTGGATGAACTAAGTTTGTGTGTCAGGATCAGGATAACATTACTTACCAGCATATGTGCATACCAGGAGTTGCTAAGATATAGAAGCAACCGTAGAGATTTGATTTTGTGATGTTTTCTGGACAAAATTTTACGAAGAAAACAAGAAAATAACACTACAGAAGGTGGCAAGAGGAACCACTTTCATTCAGGCCTTTCCTTTTATTTTCTTTACGGTGAAAATTGCTTTCTGGATTTTTGGGTTATTGCGCTTTTCTCCTCGTGTGTAAAATTAAGGTGTTTTTGAATTGTCATTCGTCTCAAAAAGAAATACTAAAATTTTTTTTTTTAGCTTTTTTCCCCCCTCAATTTATATATAATTCAATGCAAAAATTCTTTCCAAATTTACTTTTTTTCTCACAATTATTTTATACGTAATTCAGGACAAAAAGTTCACAATTAAATACAATTTCAATATACCTTTAAAAAAGAATTCGAATTCGTAGCAATTTCAACATACCTTTAAAAAAGAGTTCGAATTCGTAGCAGAGAAATCTCAAGAACTGCATCGTGCAGCCTTGAACCAGTTGAGGAAATTACAGCGGCAGTCTAGGACTATCGTCTATGCTTCAATTTAAACTTGGAAACATCATTAACTGCTAATAATCGAACACCTATGGACTCTATATCCACAAACAAAAAACTAAAAAGTGATACTATCAGATAACTCCAAAAAGCGTATTCGTATACAGTAGAAAGCGTTTTCCTGCCATGGTTTGTCTGATACTCCAGTTTTTCCATGATATTCCTAGATATAATTAATTAACCTGCCTAAGCAAAAGTTTTAAACACAGCCCAACCAGTTCGAGCTTAGTTTTATTTACATTTTGAACCAAGCTTGAGATCAGAAAAAGGTTCAACAAGCCTCGCCCACTGAATGTAAGGGCTCTGGATCAATAGTGTTAAAACGCGAGTTTGATTCTGTCATACAGAACTACCTACCGATACATAATTCCACGATAGTCCATGAAATCAACTATTCAATGTAAATGACTGTGAACATAATAACATGATAAGAAGAAAAGATTAGGCGCCCGAAATCTTAACAGCAGAAATGGCGAATTGGAGATATGTGCACCATACATCTCTTCCTAATACACTACAAAGTACAGCTTCTAAACAAACTAATAATCAAATACTAACCAAACCTTCATCGAGGTGCACCATATATTTGACTAGCATCATACTGAGGATAAGCAGGCTGTGGGGATGCACTCTTTCCATAAGCAGCAGGTGCTGGCACAGGCGCAGGCACCGGGGCTGCACCATAACCGGTTGACTGAGCATTAGACTGATCATATCCCGACTGAGTTGGAGCAGGCTGAACATAACCTGGCTGTGGGGCAGCAGGCGCACCATAAGTTGTTGCAGCTGCAGCATAAGCTGCATCTGCAGAGGCTTGATAGCCATATCCAGCATTGGTCACTGCTGGCTGTTCAGCATATCCTGGCTGTGAAGGATATGAACCATAACCTGCTGTTGGTCCTCCAGCTGAATAAATAGACGGCTGCTGTACTCCAGTCTGACCATATCCAGAAACAGGGGGGCCACCTTGTTGAGGATATCCAGAAGCAGTAGCTGAGACAGGCTGTTGATGGCCATAACCATCCGTTGAAGGTGCAGTACCATAAGAAGGATAACTTTGCTGCATCTGACCGCTAGATGCATATGGGTATGACTGTTGTGGTGGTACATTTGAACCATATGCTTGTGTTGATGCAGCAGGAGCCTGATAAGGAATTTCTCCAGGTTGAGTGGGCCTGGGCTGTCCATAAGATTGGCCATGGGGAGCCTGTGGATGCATACCATATGATGCTGGCCGACCATATGGGTCCTGTGTGCCATAACCAGGATGAGTACCAGCACCTTGAGGGTAGCCTGTTTGCTGAGATACACCATGTCCACCATAAGGATGTTGTGCAGGTGCCTGATTATCATATTTCATTTCATTGAATCCTTGTCCATAGCTTAGCGGAGGTGCCTGAGGAAAAGGGGTAGGTTGGCCATAGTCTTGACCATGTGGCTGGCCATAGTTGTAACTTCCCTGTAAAGGAAATACACAAACATAGCAGGGCAAAAGACACGAGTCTTAGATACAGAAGAAATTACTGGGCGCCAGCAATGTTGCCTCTCGTCTAGCATAAAAATTGCAAGCACCAACCTGAGGAGGGCCATGCATAGCAGATGGAGGCCGCTGGTCCCAACTAGGGCCAAAGCTGCTTCTTGGTGCTTGTGGTGGAGGATAATTTCCATATGATGGCAGCGGATACTGTGGATTCTGAGATGGATATGGTCCTCTTTGCTGATAATCATACCCCATGAACGGTGCAGGGTGAGGACCTCGACTTCCCCATTGTGGAGCAACAGGCCCACGAGGACGGAAGGCCTGCTGACTATAACCACCAGAAAGAGGTGACGGCCTCACATTCTGAGAGGCAATAAATTTTCCAGATAAGCAGCAAGGTACAAAGTCAGAGAACAAGATTTATGATTAAAAGTTGGGACAAGATAAGCGCAACGAGGAAGGAAATAATAATAATTTTCAGGGTCAGATAATAAACAGCCAGGTACCAGAAAGCAAGAATGATAATAGGATCACGTTAAGAAATAAAACCACAACATAAACATTCTCTAATGGGATGCAACAGAGGATAGAAGGAATACTTGCAAAGATAAACCATCACAACCAGAAAGCAAACACCGATATTTGCCATTTCAGTAAGATAGAAAAACCTTCATGCTTTCAAACATACAACATAGGATATCAGGACTGGTAAAGAACAACATAACCAATATAAACTTAAATACTAAAAAATAAAAATCTACATTAGCGATATAACCAATACGGCAACGAATGATGCCTCTGGGAGGACTATAATTATATGCCGCAGATACAAGGAGAAATATTAACACAAATTGGCGCAGTTATCTGAAGACATCAACATTTTGGAACAAGATTTTTAGTTTCATCTCCCCAATTCAATTAGGGGTCAATATATCAGTAAATTACCAGTGTTAAACTGGCTGTGACAACCTGGACAGATTAAACAAGGATTTGGTTCAGGGACAAAATAACCTTAGGTGCCAGGGTCTGGACATGGATATAATATTATGACCCAAAGAAGAATTTCAAAAAGGAGGAACGCCTTCAGAACAGAAACAACATCAGTTGATGACAGAGATTGATTGTTTAACGCAGTCTAAAATCTAAAATACACAAATAGATAGTTTTAAGAGTAAGGCAGTAGATATTTGAATTCATCATCATCATTGAGAAACCCCTTAAGCATATAATTTAGGTAAAATAAAGTGAACACCTGAAGGCTAACAGCAGTACCACAATTGAGATTCAACTAAGACGGTAGCATTTACTGTAGAGAAATATCAACAAGGAAAAGAAAGACACTGCAGCAGCAAAAGAGGCGTATTGGAACAGGAAAATATGTCTACAACAAACCACCAAATTAAATTTTCTGCATTATTACTGCATCCCTAGGATGTGGAAGAACAAAGAATTCAGCTTTGCATCAACCCGTCACTGTAACACATTGATTTGAAGACCTGACAATCCAACAACAATCATCTCCAGAAGGCCAAATTCCAAAAACCAGAAACAACTCAAAGCATCAGAAAAGCACTTTAATCCCCAGTTATTCGAAGCATATACCATATCAAACCTAGAAAAATTAAACCCAAAAGACTTTACAGAAGATCATTTGACTGTGCATGCCACCACTCTCCAAAACTTCTCATGCAAAGAACATGGGTACACCAGATTACTAGGGTTCATGTAATACAGCCTTGTACCATTATCACTTTCAGTTTTTGTAAGTCTCAAGGTAATCTTACCAACTATTAACAGCCTGCAATGGCGAGGGTTAATGCTTGATACCTCTCTTTGGTAGATGAGAGTGAATAGTTGTCTATTGCTACACCAAGAAGGCAATGCTGACCCGGCGTGAAAGTCAAAAGCCAAATCTGCATTTTTAAAGCCAAGCAATTCGAAATCGGCAGCTTCAAGATAAATAAATCATGGCAACCGACATCTCATTGAATATAAGATCTCCCTAGCTGCATTCAAGTGACCTATGCACAGAATCACTATGGAAATCTATTCAAGAAACAAGCTCTCACTCCTTAAAATGGTTGAAACAGTTTTCTTCATTTGCGGTGTCACTTGGTGATCATTGAGCAATCATCAGAAATGTGTAATTCACTATCATATCTATCAGGTCAAACATGTATTTGACAAACTCACCAAAAATATCCAATCATGTAACATGTCATTTTTAAAACTTCATTCAACAATGAAGAGAAGCATAGTATAGTGGTTGCTCGCAAGCAAAAGCAACAACCAACATCAACAAGCTAAACACGCAAAGCATCACCTATTTTTTAAGTTTTTCATAGAATTGGAAAGCATTAGGCTGATTTCTTTTGCCACAGCATAAATGGCTTGTAGTTTATAGTTGATATCTCTTGACATTTATTCCCATGGTTTGTGGTCATATACAACTCAAGCTAAGGTTGATGTAACAAGAAACAACAAAGACAATGCAAACAATATCCACACACAAAGCAATACCAAAATTTGTAGCAATTATGGCACTTTCTGCATCTGCTTACTTTATAAGCACCATACTATACTAAACAAATTAAAGGACTTCTAGAATAAAACTAAGACGAGATCCCTATTTATTAGCACATGATATCATGTCGCAACGAAACCCGAAATTAAAATATTCCATACCCAACTGCACAGACCAAAGACAAGAAAAACTGGCAGCCAATAAATAAAGAGAATAATCTCATTCGATAAAAGCACCAAGTTAGACCCTGAAGAAAATGTATCCATTAATGGTAGAACATTCAGCCATTAATACAAGTTAAAGCATGAATTATAAAATAACAAATTTCTTCATGTTATGCATTGGCAATAAGGAAAGGCCCAGGCAAGTTACCAATCAACAAAGAAGACTCACAGACATAGAAAGTGAAACAATTACAAACCTGATTCATGACTTCTTTGATCAAATCCCTTGCCACCTCAATCTGCTTCCTATCACCTGTTACTCGTACTGTCCTCTCTTTGGATTGGTCCCCTGCTGGAAGATGCTGCGGTACCAACTGAAATAAATTTCAAAAGAAAGAAAAAAGTAAGAAAACATGAATTAAGGATCATGTTGAATAAAGTTTCCCCTTACAGGCCTTTCACGCATATTTCGGGCCAGAAGATTTGAGAAAACCTGCCTGGATACGTGCTCCAGATCTTGTCTGCAGGTTCTTAATAGTTTCCCCACCTTTTCCAATGATTAATCCAACCTAGATTTTAAAGGAATATTTAAATCAGCAGTGCTGAGGGAGACAAGGAGAGTACCTAAGCCAAAGAGAGATAAAGAGACAAGACAGAAATAGAGAGATTGGAGATCAGATATAAAAATGATAAGAAAGAAAGCAGCACCTTCTCATTTGGGACTTGTATCTCAATTTGATCTCCCACCACAGCCTGAACAGTGCTGAAGCCCCTAGCCACAAGGGAAGGAGAACCCCCAGCATCTGCCTGTGATGACATGGATTTGGTTATAAACTACGTATTAGATATAAAATGCAGTAAAAATATACAGAAACAAATGTAGAATATACAGGTAAGGACAAAATAAAACCAACCTCTGCAATGACATCATTGATCAACTTCTCAGCCTTGTTTATACTTTCCAAAGTACCGATTAGTTCCACCGGCCTGTTGGCTGAATGGGGATCAGCATCAGCATCTCTCATGATTTGAATTTTCGCACCTGAATTATATTGTAGATACCTAATAGTATCCCCAGCCTTTCCAATCAAAACCCCAACCTATTCCAGAATTGGCAGAAAGATCCACAAGTAAGCATCTGTCTTTTTACCCAAGTTCACCACATACTTTGACAAAAATGGCAACCCAGAGAAAGTTCTACTTGTAAATAAGAGGATACAAGTGTAATTGGTCCTCTTTTATGAGCGAACTATTTTACCAAATTGCACAGGAATTTTCTGAGGTATCAGCATGATTACTAGAATTTTTCAAGAACAGACTAAAAAGTGGCTGTATAAGATTGGCCCACGAAAGGTGGATCCATGGATTTACCTTGTTGTTAGGAACCTCAATTTTGCGTGAAATTGTTTGTGGATCAGAACCATCTTGAGTAACATCAGCAGAAGGTTCCTGAATTCCTCCTTTAGGGGCTTCCTCTTCACTTTCAGTCAGAGGTTTCTCATTCTCACTAGAAGGCTCTTCACCATCACCACTTTGTTTATCTCCAGCAGCCAGTTGTTCTCCTTCAGCGGAGGCCAAAATCTCCAGTGCTTGTTCTTGACCTTCCCCATCCTCCAAAACACTGTCTTCCTTGGCTACTGGCTGCTTATCTAACTTCTGCATTTCAGGCTCTTCTGTTTTATCCACATTATCTCTTTCTTGAAATCCATTCGCTGAAGCTGCTATCCATGTTCAGAGAAAAACACTGTTAATGTAGTTTTCCAAAAATATTTTAGCCATAATGTTAGTTTGATATCACAGGTTAAAACCTATTATCCTAATGGCAAATGCTTAAAAGAGTTTTCATGCATTCGAATCATTAGCTACCCAGTTTAGAATCACAGGAACCATGAAATTTTAATCAACAGAAAAAAGGATTCCAATATCTTCAAAGAAACATAGAACAGACACAGAAAGGAAGCATATCACCAAGGTGTACTTCATTAGCAATGTTTTCACCCAAAATGTACCAGATTTGTGTCTTAATGTGATTAACATATAGCCATACATACATCAATGAAGAAATATGTACAGGCTTACATAAGCCAATGAATATGACAATAACGACAGGTTTCAAAAAGCTTCAATTTTTTAACTGGCCAGGAAATAGACTTTCTTCTCACTTGTTTTAACCTTCTGAGTTACGCATGATGACATTATACAGGATGAAATAACTCTCCTTGAGTTGCAGGGTAAAACATTCCACATAACATTATTCTGTTGATATGATACTGGATGAAATGCCTCTCCTTGAAATTTCAGTAAAGGAACTTTTCTTTTGTAATTATTCAGCCTTTTTACATTTGTTAAATTTACCGCCCTATCCCTCTAAAATACAATGTTAATGGCTGCATTTCAAACACAAACTGAAATCAGCCCCACAATCTACTTCCCCCTCGTTATATGACGTAAATTACCCATTTTCCTTCTTATCTACTTCCCAATTTAATCTCTTGAACATTTTTGCTCGAAACAGAGGTAGATAATTTCATAAGCAGTCAATCGCTGATTCCAATAAGGATTTCCCGATAAAATAGCGATCATAAATTACGATTACAGCATCAGCTACCTCAGTACAAACCATATTTTTATTAAAAAATAATAAAAACCCTACAAAACAACCAGCAATATCATGTATTAACTACATTATTAAAATCCCCAAAACACAAGATAAATCCAAGCCTCAGAGTGAAACAAGAAGGGGCATTCCAGTAAAAATACCTAGTCCGTCGAGTTGTCCATTGTTATTCTCATTATCCTCTAAGCGAGGTCGTTTGAGCTCGGACTCATCAGCTTCCTCCGCATTCTCTTCGCCGCCAGGCTCAGCCTTGGAGTCCGAGTCGACACCCGTAAGTGGCTCCGGAGCGTTTGTTTCCAAATCTTCAAGCTTCCGCTTTTTCTCTTGATCGGAGGGCTGCACCGGGCTCCCACCAACCGCAATAGATACGCCTTCGTCCGCCATTACAGATCGAAGCCCAACGCCTAGCTAGGGTTCCAAACACCAGTGCGGTTATTTTATAACAGTGCCTCCAGTTGCGGGGGTTAGAGAGATTACACGGTACAGAAGAAACTAATGTTTAGGGTGATCGGGTTTATATGGAGTGGGAAAAGAGGTGAGATATTTTGCTTTATTTGGGATACAGTAATTGGACTAGGGTTTGGTTCCAAGATAATGAGCCAGATATTTTGGCCCAAAAAATTTAGGTTAGACTGGGGCCCATATTTTGCTTGACCATAGCCCATACATGTATTTTTCCTTCTCTCATTCTTTCTCCTCTTGTCAAATTTGTTTCAAGAGTTTCCGATTTTTGCATGGGTCTTTTTGGTCTTTTTCTCTTTAAGGATAAACAATGACGATGATCACTTGGGCTCAGGCTCAACTTTTTCCCCCTGACACAATACGTTGTTTGGGAAACACATGGGCTACACGAGAACAGGGTTGGAAGAAAGAGGGAAGCAGCCTAGAGTTTCTAGACTGCGCTCAAGAATTTGAAGGGAGAGAGGAACTGCTAGTTTCTATGGCCTTGCGCAGTGAAAAAGCGGACCGTGTATGGACGGGTTTTAGATATAGGTGATGTGTGTGTGATGGTTGCAATCTACTTAGTAATGACTAGGGGTTTGGTTTTTACATAGGGATAGAGAGGAAAATTTGGCTGGCCAAGTTGCTTGTAAGCTTTTGTGAGTTTACATATAATCGCTATTAGGTGACCAAAGATAGATAAACGCAGTACAAATTAGATCACGTCCTTCCTGACATAATATGTATCATTTCAAGTAGATTTGCAATCCAGAATCTGTGCGTTCCACATCAGCAAAAGAGGCCCTAATATGGGGGACGAGCCACGTACAGTGCAATCTACCGACACTTCGAGCTCAAATCATAATCCAGTCACATCATATTCTAAATCACATTATATTCCAAATCATATCTAGTCGGGATGGAGTTTTTATACAATTTTTCAAACATAAAGGCCATTAAAGTAACCATCCAAATGAATCAAAATCAATAACCAAATTCAATCTCAACATAACTTCAAAATAATAAACGTTCGACAGTCCAAACATGAAAATACAAGTTTTTTTAAGTATGCCATGAAAATACACATGACTTTCAAAAAATATACAATAAAATATTTTCTGAAGATTATTTACATTTATAGATCATGTTCAAATACTATAATATTTCAAATCTAATAAATACCTATGTGGAGCACCGCTCTGAAATATTTTTAATACACAAGTAAAAATATATTGTAAAAAATCTCTCCAATTTAAAACAAGTAAAGTAATTCTCGTGGAGAACCTCTTCAATTTAAAAACAAGTAACAAAAATAATTCTTAAAATAATATATTCACACTTGCGAATATCAAATATTGATAGTACTAAAAATATAGTGAGTTTCAATTTGTAAACTCACCTGGTAGCAAGTGTTAGAGTTACTTGCTATTTTACGAAACATGTGAATTTCTTACAAATCTAAATAGCTAACCTTTAGTAAAAAATTATAAAAATGATAAATTATAAGTTATCGAACGAGCATCCCACGAACATTTTTGGCATAAGTCTAAACCTAAAATTTACAATTATAAAAACACTCAATTATGAAACATTCTATAAACATATATTCTTAAAAATAGTTATATATATATATATATATATATATATATATATATATATAATGAAATTTTACAAATACTAAATTTTCTGAAATACTAAATATTGAATGTCTAAGAGAGAAAAAATATTAGTTTAAGAGAATAAAAATATCACTTTTATTTAAATGTCAAATCTCAATATTTAACCACTTTCAAATCTATTTTAAATTCTAAAATATAAAAGCTGCAACTAAAACAAAGAAATTTAACTCAAATTAAACTAAAATAAAAATTTTAAACCAAAATATACTAATTTTTGTAAACAAATAATTTCTATCACAATTCTTAAGGAAATTATAAAACAAAACAAAAAAAATCACAAACAAAAATAATATAAAATCTTACCTTAATTAACAAGGAGAAAATCAATACAAGGAGAAGAAAAAGAAAACAAAACAAAACAATAAGAAGAGAAAAGGAAGAAAATCGAGAGAAAAGGAAGAAAGGATAGGAAATGAAGGAAAGAAATAAAAGAGAAGAAAGTCGGTTGAAATGGAAGAGGGAAAAAAAAACAAAAGAAGCAACCGAGAGAAGAAAGAAAGCAAAGAGAAAATGAAAGAAGAAAAGAAAGAAGCAAAAGTTTAAATAGAAAAGGAGGAAGTGGGTGATGGCAATTTGGCATGCCACATGGAAGAATCAAATTGGATTTTATGGCAATGTGTAAGAATATATTTTAAAATAATTTCAAAAATAAATTAGTCTAACTCATGATAGTTTTCTTAAATTCTTTATATATAAAAAAATTATAAACTTTACTTCAAAACAAACACGTATAGACTATCTATAGGGTGGGATGTTACAGCTTTAGAGATAGTAAAGGTAGAAAAAGAATTGGAAGAAAGAGGAGAAGAGGAAAGAGAATGGATATTGCTGTGATGATGGTGGGCAAGGTAAATAGAGGATGTTGGTAGGTTAAAGTGCATTTGGTTTGAGTGGAAGGAAAATAAGATATGATTGGGTAGGGTTTGATTTTGAAACCAAATCTAAAATTTTAAGTGTGGAATCCACATCTCTTATCACAAATAATTTAACTTTTACGAAAATCAAGACAAAAATCTCAAAATCAAATCTTATCCAATCACATCCAAATTCTCAATTTCTTTACTTTGGAAATGTATTGATTTGCTAATGTAGAAGTGACCTCCTCTCCTTATTTACTTCCAATCTACTTCCGCCTCATCTAAACGAGATAAATTATTCATTTATCTCCTTATTTATTTCTCCTCTCTTTTTATTTATTCTTCTCACTCCCAACCAAAAAAGCTATTAGAGGTGGTGGGTAAGAAGAAAATGAGAACGAGAAAGATAAGGTTAGAATTATAGACGAGTCAAGTTAAAATAGAATTCTAAGGTAATTGAGTCAAATTTGTGCACTTTAAGATAGAGTCTCAAATTTGTGCTTGAGCTAGATTTTAAAGTTCAAATTCAAGACCAAGCTTTTGAGCTCAATTATGAAGTTTAAAAGCTTGAAAATTCAAATTCAGGTTTAAGCTAATTTTGAAAAGTGGAATATGCACTTTAATTAATTTATAAAATCTCATTTTTTTAGTTTGTTTAGATATATAATTGCATACATTTTTTACACTCTAATTCTAAAAATCAAGCCTAAACTTATACTCAAACCTGATTCCAAGGTAGACAACATTAAACTTGAGCCAGGTCTAACAATGTTTTCCAGTTGTAGCAGTTGAGATGGGCCAAGATGGAGTTTTCGAACTGGAATGGGATTGTAGTGGTATGTGTGAGGAAGAAGATGATGGAAGAAGAGAAGGAAGAAGAAAATGAAGAAAATGAAGAAAAAAAGAAGAAAAAGAAATAAACAACTCCCTCTCTCTCTCTCTCTCTCTCACTTTATTTTTTGGAACTGAGTTTGTAAATATAAATACTAAACGTAAGACAGTTTTATTGATACAAAATGATTTTACATATTATTGATATTTTTATCTTTTAAACATTTTATAAGATCTCTAAATTACTTATATAAAATCTATTTCATTCATTTTATAAATTATAATTAATTGTAATCAAAATTTTAATTAACTTGAAATGATTATAAGTAGATTATAATTTTAAATTCATAATATAAATTTTAAAAAATAAAAATAAAAAACTACAAATTAAAAAATTTAAAAAATAATAAAAACATATTTATTAAAGAATAATTTATTATTATTTTTTAAAATAAAAAAAAGATACAAAAAAAGAAAAAGAAAAAGAAAAAGGCGGGGGTGCCCAGGTTCGTCACCACTGCATTTATCCTTTCTTCTTTTTTTTGTTTTATTTTTAAATAATAATAATAATAATAATAATTTATTATCAAAAATTATGAAATGTTTAAATCATCAAAAAAATCTACAAATCATATGGCATTTAGCAATTTTTGTTTGTGAAATAGATGTTAAATTGAATTTTCATATTTAATTTGATAAATCAGTTAAATACTTATAATATCTTCCTAGCCAGATAATTTAATAGGTAGAAAAATTAGAACTCATACTTAAGAGGTATTTTTCTTCTTTTAAAAGTAAATAATAGCTTGTCGACATAAATAAGTCAATAATTATAAATGGTGGGGAAAGTAATCTTCCCATGCATCAACATGTTACATTACACGTCTTCCCCTTCCCAACCAAGCTCAAACTAATCGAGCTCATGAGCATGAGGGAGACAAATTGCAAATTCTTCTTCCATGAGACACACTATAAGATATGGCAAATATGAGATCAAAGATTTTGTGACGCAAGAGAGAGGATGTCATGCCGCCTGAAGCGTCTACATTGGAAATCTATACTTATTGAATTGTAGGGATAAAGAAGTCTCCTTGCCGCTGCATCTTCCTCAGCCCTATAGACATATATTCGAATTGGTTCCAGCGAAGAAAAATAATAAAATATGACAGAAGAGAGGGAAAGTGAAAAATATGGAGTGCAAAATTGAAAAACTATACTTGAATGGCAATTTGAGTACATCGCTTTTAAATTATTTTTCATCTTGTAAACTCACTAATTTTTTTTTTTATTTTTCACTTTAAATTGAATATCTTTGATCACAAACAACTTATTTTTTTCTCTATTTAAACAAAATATTTTGAAAAAAAGCGAATCAAACAAGTTATTTTATTTTACTAATTACTACTTAATAATATATATGATGAGATAGGGTGCATGTGGATAATATTTTGTTACGAAATTCAATGTAAATTTTTTATTTTAAGTTTTTTTTAAATAAATAATTTTTCTTTTAAAATTCAAGAAAAAAAATATCAAACTAACCTAATTTTATTTTAATTATTTAATCCGCATATACTTTCTTTATGGATAAATCAGTTGCTTGCTAGCCTAGTTTAATAGTTACTCGAATCAAACTGCGTATGAAAGCTGCATATGATAATTGCCCCTCTTCAGAAATACTTGATTCTGCATGACTGCCACGTTATGAGGTTCCGACCGACTCTCTCAACACCAACCATTCTTCGTTTCTCCTCTTGAAGATCGGTTTGCTGTCATTATCTTTTGGTTTGCCCAAAACCCAGTTGCCTCAATTGCTTAAATATTCATCAAGGGAAGTTCTTTTGGGTTGAATTTTTCTGACTTCTTCTACGTTGCTTGTTCTTTCATCCAATTACTTCCCCTATTCTTTTCTGTTGTCCTTAATAATACGGGTTTTACCGGAATATTCCCTTCATTTCTCTATACTCTCTTCTTGCTTCTCCTTCTCCTGCTTCTTTCCTTTTGACTTGCATTTGATACCTTCTCAAGAAAGCCCATAAACCATTTCAAATCCTTTCTTGAAAATTCAGTTTCACAAGGTTGAATCTTTGTCGCTCGAACCGGGCATATTGGACTTCTGGTTGTGATCAATCCGCTGAATGATTCCCTAATCCTATCAAAATCTCTTTTTGATTAATATCAATATGAAGAATGGTGAGAAAACATACAAATGGACCAGTATTTTTCGGGGGCCGACCTTCTTTACTTCAGAATTAGCAGCTTGATTTATGTGAGGTTAGTTTGAGAAAGTGTTGTTCTTGATGGTGCCTACTTTATTGAATCTATAAGACAGTGTCACTTCGATGGTGCCTTTTTAGATTATTTTGTTAAGCGAAGCTATTTTTAACTTGAATTTTCATTCGTAGATACTAGGTGATTTTAGGTAGAATTCTGGAAAAAGCGAGGAGGAGGAAATGGCATCGGCTTCAGAGGCTACTAATGCTAATGGAGCTGAGGAAATCTCACCTGATATGTTGAGAAATACACCCTCAAATATTAGGAGGTTGGCTAATGAAATTGAGCAGTTTGAAGGTAGGCACAAGTATCTTGCGCAGACTAGAAGTCCATCTGATGGGGGTGATGTTCGCTGGTACTTTTGCAAGGTCCCTCTGGCTGTAAACGGTGAGCTTTGAGGAAATATTGAGCTGTTGGTGATTCCGTTTTTATTTTTATGTTTTCCAGACCTTTTTCCCATGGTTTTTCTGTGATTGAGTTTCTGTGGGTAGTTATTAAGCTAATCTACTGGAAAAAGTTAAATTTATAGCTTTCAGTTTGTTATTGGAGAAAATACTATCTGAATGACAGAAATATACTCTATAGAAGAAATGGTGCATTGATTCACAATCAGTGCATTTGAAATATTAAGTGAACTGCTAGTTTGCATCTGCATATATTATAAGAGACATTGTCCCACACTTCCCAGGGGATGAGGTGCAAATGTTATATGAATGTGAGAATGATATGTTCCTTAAGAGATATTCTTCTAAGTGGTGAAACCGTTGTGTGTTACCGTCTAGCCATGGATATAGTTTGGACATGTGGAGATGATTGATCATGTAGATTACCTGCGGTTAAGATAGGTGTCGGAGATATACATGAACACTGGGACTAGTTGTAATTGCATCTTTAGTTTTTCCACATTTTAAGGCTTCCAATTTTTATTTGGTTATAGTATTCCATAATGTGTTTTACTGATTCCTTCAGTTTATTGTCCATGTTTCTTAATCTGGAACCCAAAATTGATGAACTCTGTGTCCCTGAAGGATACTGATTAACTATAACATCATTTGCCTGAATTTAGAAACTCTTGCAATAATTTTCCTGGTCAAGCTAGTTGGCCTTATAGTACGACTTGATCTGCTATGCATGAAGCATGTGCGAATGAATATGTGTGGGTGGCCTGGATCATTTTTCATTCAGAAATTTCTGTCATAGATTCATTTTTTCTGGAATAACTTTTTAAGCCTGAGCAATGATGTGCCTGATAAGTATGTCAAATAGTGCCTCCTTCTTTATGCTAGTAGAAAATACTGATCCTGGTTTATGGCACAATTGGCGGTTGCCTCTATACTACATTGTGTATGGAGCCAAGTATCAGCTCCTACTATGCAAGATGTTCTTCTAAGAATCAGTACAAAGAAAGCATTTCAGATATGTCCTACTTGAACAATGCTGGGTGTTCAGTTAGCTAACTTTAAGCACATTTTTATTCCTTTTAAACCCCTGCCAGATAGTTAATAATTGGATGTTGCTTCTCTCTGTTCTTCTCTTGCTTAGTTAAGGGCTCAGGATAAATATTTTCTCTAAGAAAAGCCTTTTCTATACTATCTTAAGCTTTTAAGTGCTGGTTTTCTTCTCATATGCCGGTTATCTCACTATCCATTGCTCTGTGACAATGTGTGTGGGATGTTATTTTGTTTTTAAGTCATTATATTTGAACAATTTAACTGAGGAGAAAATTTTTGTTACAAAATTTTGCTGATTCTGTGTAAAATAAATATTTTTTATCTGGTGATTGTTGACACTATAAATAGTTAAAACGAGTTGAATTTCCTCAGATTTTTGGAATTATTTTACCTTCTAGTGCTGGATAAGCTTCCTCAACTATAGTTTCTAACCGTCCATGAAGGATCAACATGAAGGCCTTCAGTAGTCATTATAGTGGTTAAAATTGTGTAATTGCCAATGAGAAATAGGTTGCAGAATTCTTCGAAACTAGTAAGTTTGAATATTTGATATATCTGATATTAAAATACTTTGACCAGAGGCAATAAACTCTTGTTTTGGTCCCTTTGTTGTATCAGTCTCTTCTATTTAATTGGATGGTAAATAAACCACCACTTGTTCTCTTATTCCTATTGCTTCCAGATTTGATGCATGCCAGGCTAAGCTATGGGCACTTATTGAACTGCATTTTGTTTGCCTTTCTCCTTTTGCAGAGTCAGCTGCATCAGTTCCTCGAACAGAAATAGTCGGAAAGGGTGAATATTTCCGGTTTGGTATGAGGGATTCTCTCGCGATAGAGGCATCTTTCCTACAGGTCTCATGTCTACTTTTAATCACGATGTTTGATTAATGCAGTCTTAATCATCTCAATTATCACTTGAGGAGAAAAATATAGGACGGCATCCATTGAATAGAAGGACAGTTGTATTTCTATATTTAGGTTAAAAGTGCGTACTTCAAACTGGTCAGATTGGCTGTGGTTGACCCAGAAGCCAGGCCTTTCTGATTATAATTAGGTTGATTTAGTTGTGAAGTCAAAGAGTTTGGATTGTATCTGATTGAAGAGAAGAGCAATAAGTATTTGGTTTGTTTCGTGGACTAAGTCCATCTCAATCAACTCCATGCATTACACATTTTTTAGGAGTTATGTATATGCTCTATGTGTGCTTCCCCACCTATGGTATGAATGTAAGATATATGATTAACTGCCTGAGTTTATATTGGTGCTAATAAAAGAAGCCTCTTTTTTCACTTGCTTTGTCTTTTGTTTTTTGTTTTTTTACATTCTCTCTCTCCCTCGCTTCATTCCTCTCTCTTTCTTTCTCTCTCTCTCTCTCTCTCTCTCTCTCTCTCTCTTCAAGTTTTTATTGAATGACTCATCACACTATTACATAGCAGAGTCTTGTTCAATAAATTTCATAATTCATAATGGCTTTGCAGTTTGGGGTAATAAATGTCCGTAATTATTGCTTTTCTTTTTAAAATCAGAGCACTAAGAGTGCATTAACACGGATGCATATCTAAGACGTATGTAATTTTGGTTCAGATTACTAGATAAACATCTTGACCTGTGAAATGATATTGCTATAACTGAAAAATAAGTTTAATGAAAAAACATTCTTCAAACTTTGCAATCTTTAAGTGAGAAAAAAAAATGATACAAACTTGACAACTAGTGAATGAAATCTGAAAAATGTCCTTTAAGTTATTGTTCAATTGCCTATGAATGTAACTTAAGTACTTGAAAATGAAAATTGAAATATGCCTTTTACTTAATGGCTTATTTCTAATCTGGCTGGATGACATTGGGCAAAGAAAAGGTTAGTAGGAGAATGCATTTTGAACTTTTCCAAATTGGTAAGCATGGGGAATCAAAGAGGAAAGAAATAAAAAGATAGAAGCAGGATTGTAGAAAGGTTTTCTTGTGCCAACAGTTTATATATCACAAGCTGAGGATTAATTACTTTGTACACAGAGAGAAGAAGAATTACTATCTAGTTGGTGGAAGGAGTATGCAGATTGTAGCGAAGGTCCAAGAGGGCTGCCTGGCAAGGATTCTACATTGAATGAAGACCCGGAAGAATCTTCTTTGGAGAGTGCTAAATCAACTCAATTATTTGAAATTGAAGAAGAGAGAGTCGGTGTCCCTGTAAAGGGAGGGTTGTATGAGGTATCTTTGTCTTACTGTAGTCCTCTTAGTTTCAGTTTATGGATATTCTGAAGTTAAATCAACTCAATTATATGCAATTGAAGAGGAGAGAGTTGGTGTCCTTGTAAAGGAATGGCTGTATGAGGTATCTTGTCTTGACTGTAGTCCTCTTAGTTTCAGTTTGTGGATGTTCTGAAGTTAAACTTATTGAATGAATTTATGGCAAATTTCAGTGACAATATTCGGAGACGATGTTACAATTTTCACCGGGATATTTGGAACTTTTTCCGAAATATATTTTGCACTTTGATATGGTGATTTTAATTTTGTGGTTGTTCTTGAAACCTATGTGTATTTTCATGATCTGTGTTATTTTGTTCCAGTGCTACCTTTCTTCTTGGTAATGCAGGTCGTATATGCTTTATGGTATCAGAAAAAGCTAGTATTCCTTTTTATTTGGGTTGTTCACAACTCTAATGTGTTTTTTGACGACCTAGTTGTCTGTCACATGGATCAGGCTTTCTTCTGCAAGCAAAAGATTAAATATACCTATCCCTCCCCTAATTTTTTCATGAGTCATATCTTGTTAAAGTCTCTCTTAGCTTAATTTTTGATAACTTAAAGAGGATGGTAGACGGGGATGAAACCTAGGATCTATTGTCTGTTTAGAGATGCTTCTAATTGAGTTACTTTGTTCCCAATTTCTCCACAAGCCTTGTGCATTGGTTTTGGAAGCTTTCTTTGATTGATAGAAAACGGAGATTTGGTGGTGTGTGGGGGTGTGTGGATGCGTAATTGTGACACTTTCAGGAAGTTAATTGATATTATCTGCAGGTAGATTTGGTAAAGAGACACTGTTTTCCTGTGTACTGGAGTGGAGAAAATCGACGTGTTCTTAGAGGTCACTGGTTTGCTCGTAAAGGAGGTCTTGACTGGCTTCCATTACGTGAGGATGTTGCGGAGCAATTGGAATTTGCTTATTGCAGCAAGGTGTAGGATAGTAGGATTGTGTTTCTTATTATTGATGTTCTAATCAAGTATATTGAGAATCTAGTTTTTTTTAGCACATAATTTTTCGTCATGTGAATATCATTGTTTCATATTATTGATGTTCTAATCAAGTATATTGAGAATCTAGCTTTTTTTAGGATGTATTATTTGGTCATGTGGATATCATGTCTGTAAAAGAATTTTAACTACCTGATTTACTAGGTATTGTACTGTGTTTCTTGATCTTACAAACGTGCTGATTTTTCTCTCCTCCATGGCTCTTTGTTTCTGTTAGTGAAGATCGTTGAAAGGTCAACGAGAGGGAACTATTCTTGTATATCTACCATCTTTTGAAATTGTTAACTATCCATTGGCCTATTTCTTATGAAACAATTATTCTTTTCCCTGATTTCTACAGTAATAGTATGATTTGCTTTTTAATCAAACAAAATTTCTCTGCTCATTCCACTTTTTACATGGTCTTCTTAATTGGGTTGTTTTATCACATTATTGCCTCTGGTTGGAGTAGTGATTAATGTTTGCTTCAGGTTTGGCACCGAAGAACATTCCAACCATCAGGACTCTTTGCAGCTCGAGTTGATTTGCAGGGCTCTACTCCAGTATGAAGCTGTTTTGTGTTTCTTACAGAATTCACCTTTTTACTCCCTTGATTATTTGATAATTTTATGGATTAATATTGATTCCTGAATCCATGTTCTGTATTCAGGGATTGCATGCCCTTTTTACTGGTGAAGATGATACATGGGAAGCTTGGCTCAATGCCGATACATCTGGTTTTTCAAATGTTATTAATTTGGGTGGCAATGGAATTAAGTTGAGGCGTGGATATGCACCATCTCTATCACCAAAACCAACACAGGTACCTCTCGCTTTATGTTCTTAGTTTTAGGGAACCAGCTTTTCTTCTTGATTCTAGAAAACTGCATCTAGGTCTGTTTGACATTTATTGTACTTGAAAGAGTTGGACATCTCCTGCCTTAGATTTGTATGTATTCAACTTTCACTAAATGCTAGCCGTTTCTGCTTTTGCTTGCCATCTTGTATTAGTCTAGCATTTTCCCTGTCTCTTGGAAATATACTTTGGAGTCATTTTCTTAAAGATTTGTGAGATTCCAATTCACCTGATCTTGAGATGAAAACCTTGGTGGAATACTGTTCTTTCAGGAGAGAGAGGTGGTCCGTTGTCTAGAATATGATGATTTGTATAGGAAGTTAATGCAATTAGTGCGTAGCAAAGGCAAGTTTCCTTATGAGGTTTGGAGAGAGATGCTCTTCCTCCATTGTGCCTAGATATTCATGTGTGGGTTTTTGCTCTTAGTTTTTCTAGTTGATATGTTTCTTGATTGGTTAAGAAATTTCGGGACCTTCAGTCGTGTCTTGGTTGGATAATGGACAGTACTGTTGTTCTTGATTTTTTTATAGATTAGTGACATCTTGTGTTGAGTAGCTGCCAAAGTATCATGGACTTCTCATCAATAGTTCTAGCACACCTCAAACACTATGGTGGACTTCCTTCATGAATAATTGAATATTTCTGGAAAATTATGATTTCTCTTGTTACGTGACGTATGTCTTGCTATGGTGTTTGTGTGTTGAAGTAGCTTTTCTCAGATGAACTTCCTGCTAGCAGTCGAACAAAAGCACAAGTAAATGAGAACAGGCTTCATGTGTGTCGAAATCAGTCCATGAAGGGCCACTTTTATGTTGAAACGTGTTATCATAGTTTTGGAGATCTGCAATAGAATCAGCAAAAGAATGGAAGTGAGTTTTGAAGCTTTAGAATTACATTCATAGATAGTGAAATGTTGCTCCATATCCACGGATGATAGGATATTTGAGATGGTGGGTTGGCGTGGAACTGAATTATATACATGTTATCCTTCATTTTAGTGCCGCTATATCCTTCTAAGAAACTCTTTGTAATGTTAGATGGAGATCAAATCCTTCATGGGCTCAGATGAAATATCTCTGAACATAACATATATTTTGCTCTTTTGTCTCTTCTTCTTTACTATTACCATTTCGATGTAGATATCTTTTATTATCTAATTTGGTCTTTGTGGATCCTGTTTCATGTTGTATTGGCTCTGTTTCAAATGGATATTACCTAGAGCTGACTATTTCTGCAGTTAAGTGAGTAACAACATTTGCCGATTTGTAAAGTTCATCTAGATTAACTTCAACTTCTAGGAACAATGACAAGTTTGTCTTCAGTGTAATTAGTTTGCAAATCTTGTAAAATTGGTGTTTGGAAAACTCATTCTTAATTTTCTTGTGAGATGGATAATAGACCTTGGCTTGATCGAGTTTGTTTCTGTCACTAGTTGCCAGTGTATCTGGGTAGTATTTGATTGCGTATAAGCAGGCTTGTGCTTCAATTTTGGTATATATTTCATATCCTCTCTGTTCTTTTGAATGCTGACGGTGGAATTTATTGGTTTCTTCATCCTTAAATACTCAAGAGTTTCCTCGAAAAAAGTAGATTCGTACTTCAACTTTGATATTTGCTGCATCTTCTCTGACAATTCAGTTTATCACATTTATACTAATCCTCGTTGGATTCCAGGACATTCATCAGAATCTCTAACCTGTCTTCATGATTCTTATTCTTCAATTGCATTAGAAACTCATTTTTATGGTAGTCCTCTTGGGTGGTGAAGAATGAAAAATTTTTGCCTTGATGCTCTGCATTGAGTTTGCATGATATTTGTTTTGGTTGGTCCTCCTTGTTCTGCACTTGTGCTTCTTGGTAACGTTAATGTTATCATTTTAAGGATGAATTGCGTCAACAGAAGGAGGAGGAAATGGATGATTACTGTTCACAGGTATGCCAAGCAATAGTTCACATAATCAGTTGGTGCTGTAGTTTTTTCAGATATGGAGGTCACTTTTTCATGCTGCATTAAATTTTTTTCTGGTTGTATAGGTTCCTGTTCGACATTTAGTTTTCATGGTTCATGGTATTGGGCAAAGGTTGGAGAAATCTAACTTAGTGGATGATGTGGGAGATTTTCGCCATGTCACAGAGAGTCTTGCAGAACGACATTTAACTTTATTTCAACGTAGCACTCAAAGAGTCCTGTTCATACCATGTCAGGTAGACTGTCTACTTCTACAATTCTGACATGTTTTTAACCATATTTTCTGGGTTGTTTATTTTTGTGGTTTTAATTCCATTCTTAGTGAAGAAATAAACGTTGTTTCATGTGATTTCCCATGTTATGAACATTCCTTGAGGCGCCTCCTAGTTTTATAGTGTATGTTGTGTTTGTTTTTAGGACACAGAATGTAAGGGCTATTTCAGTGTGTTCTTTTTTCGTAGAAGGGTATATGGTTATAGTTCCGTGGAAGGTTTTCTCTAGTTCAAGTGGCACCTATTTCCTTGAGATTTGGGATTTACGGTTGAAATAGATTTTATTTCACTTTCTCCATCCTTTTGTCTAGGTATCTTGAGGTTTCAGGTAGCTTTCATGGAGTTTGAAAATTCTGGAAAAAGGGAAGGGAAATAGTTAATTGCCATCTCATATGAGCTATTACTGTAGGAGGCAGTTTATTTTCTTCCTTTTACTCTGGAATGCTCTTGTAAAATTTCCTTGCACTCTCAAAAGAAGTCTGTTCCTTGCTTTCTTTTTTTATCTGTTTGACAAGTTGCATGGTCATTAGATTTATCAACGGGTTAAGCTTTGTGTCTATGGTCTTGCTGACTTTATATCCTGTTCTCTCAAATGAAATATTTTTAAGAAATCACATCTTATGTGGTTAAATATGTTGTCTATAGAGTTTGTCGCAAGGCCCCCCCCTCCTCTCTTTATGGGCTTAAAAATTACTATTTCTTTGGGACTATTGAACTGCAGGCTGTAGCTGAACCCTCAGCTTTCTTTCCTTGCTTTCTTTTATTTTCTTTCTAAAAAATACAGCTTTCTCTGACAATTTTCTATAGAAGTCAAAATGGGACCTACCCTTTTGCTGGTCTTCTGTGATATGTTTCTTTGTCCTGTTGTTCGGTCACCATTCTGTGATGCTGGAATAGTATTATGTTTGTTAATGTATAAGTCTGATTCTTAGTTCAGATTTCTTTTATTTTTTCTAAAAGCTCCTATTTTTTCTCAGTGGAGGAAAGGTTTAAAGCTTAGTGGCGAACATGCAGTTGATAAATGTACGCTAGATGGAGTTCGAAAACTGCGTGTGATGTTGAGTGCAACTGTTCATGATGTCTTGTACTACATGAGTCCTATCTACTGCCAAGCTATTATTGATTCAGTTAGTAGACTTATCTCTCCCTGTCCTGCTTTTTACCTTTGACTCCTGCCGTCTTGTTTGTGTTATTCTGATTATCTTTTGCAATCATCAACATTTTGGTGCAGCAGCAGTTATTGTATTCCTTTTAGAGTTATCAGTTCAGTTTATGTTATCCTCTTGATCATAGCAGAGAGAAAATTGACAACTCACAAAAAACTAGGATCCTTTGTGATTCAGCTTTTGATTTACACCTATTATAGTACTGCTTTTCTGAACAAGAACTTTTCCATTCACTTCCCAATAGAAGTTTCAATGGAATTTGTTCTATTTTTAAATATATAATTTTTTTTATACGTTGGTTTTAAGTTGAAAGGACCATTTTTTCCGATTTTTGCATTAAGACAGATTCTAATTTAGCGTCAGTTGTTTGTCAAAAATGAGGCTCCTGATTTGCCCAACTATCTTTTTTAGAATGTCAAAATGTTATGCTAAAATGGCCGTTGGCCAATTGCTATAGAAAATGAGATCAGATCCCGTACTTATCTTTTCATTAAGTCCATTGACATGGATTTGATGTTAAGGCTGTTTGGTGATTTCCTACTCAGGTATCAAACCAATTAAACCGGCTATATTTGAAATTTCTAAAGCGAAATCCTGGTTATGATGGAAAGGTAAGGTTGCTTATGGAGATTTTCCTTCTAATGTCATATCATATTGATATTGCAAAGTCCATGTGAATTGGTACGACATCTTGTGCTATGTTAGGTCTCTATTTATGGTCATTCATTGGGGAGTGTTCTGTCTTATGATATCCTCTGCCATCAAGATAATCTATATTCTCCATTTCCAATGGAATGGACGTACAAAGAGAAAGATATGGACGAACAATCTCAGCCTAGCACATCTTCAGATTGCAACTTAACATCTAATGTGGAGAATAAAGGCTTTGCCGATGGTGAAAGTAATAGCACCAAGGAGTCTGCACATAAGCAAGAGACTAGTGCAGAGTCTGCACATAAGCAAGAAACTAGTGCAGAGTCAGGTTTTCAAGGTCTGGAGGACAAGGATGATGGAAGCTTTTGTAGTTTAGTGGATCCTGCTGCATCATCACACTTGAATGAAACGACTGTGATGGGTTTCAACAACTCGGAGCCAAATAGGGCCTTATTAGCTGATCAGAGTATCTGTGAACTTAATAATGATAGTAATGACTTGATTTCTTATGAGAAAGGAAAAACTCATGATCCTATGAGCATGAATAGTGGGGTTACAGAAGATTATGCAAATAAGAATGATGAGGAAATGATTGAGAGTGACAAGGACAGAACAATTCAGTTGTTGAAGGAAGAGGTACCAATCTGAAACTTTGAACTTGAATTTTTCTGTTATTTTGAGTGTTCCTAATCAGATTGTCTTTATGTCTCAGATTGATTTGCTAAATGCCAAAGTAAATGAGTTAGAATCTAACTATAAAGGTATGAACCTACTAGCATTAGCAGGTGCTTTAACATAAACTTGTCTTCAGGTGTTCCCTTTTTAACTTTTAGATGTGCCTTAAAACCAGGTATACTGGAGAAAGCTAAAACTATGCCAGAGAGTCTTCCACCTGGGCCAAGTGACAAGTTCAAGAGTTATACTCCACGCATTAAATATACAAAACTAGAATTCAAGGTAACAATATCCTTCTTCTTGGTATCTTCCTTTCTGGTTGTATTTGCTTAGATTGATTGTATGAAACGGAACAGATTCCCATTCTACTCATTTGAAATATCCGAATTACTCTAGTTCATATGGCTGATTCTTCTTTAATACTCTTCTTTTAGGTATTAGTAAAACTGCAATCTTTTTGCTTTTAAGATGCTTTATGGACTGCAAACAATATCAATTTTGTTACTGCTATATATATCCTCCACCCTCTGCTATTTTTCATATTTGCTTAACATATGCGTTTCTTGTATTACTTTATCAGGTTGATACATTCTTTGCAGTAGGTTCACCACTTGGAGTTTTTCTTTCTCTGCGCAATGTTCGTATAGGGATTGGTAAGGCTGAATTTAAATGTTCATCTATATGCTCAAAAAGTTTTTCTTCTCTGCGGGTTTGTGTGTACTACACTTGCATTTTCTTGTCTGAGGACTGGGTCAGACATGATATTCTTTTTCTCTGTCAAGTGGAGATTGGCAATAACCTTTTGTCTTGCCAAGGAGATTGGATCATAATACAGCTTTGATATTCAAGCTTTCTAGCTAAATCAGGTTTCTGTGCTCTAGTCCCTAACATTAGAATTTCTTCTGTAATAAATTTTCATTGATGTTTAATAAGAATTAGTTCAAGGAAATAAACTGTTAATTGGCAATTTGTATTTTTTGGGGCTTATGTACTTCTGTTGGATTTATAGGTGCCTGAAATTTCTGGTATAAGAGTATGCTTTTGGTCTGTTCTCAGTTGCTGAAACTTAAATTAAGCTGCTAATGTGTTTTTGAAAAAAGATGTTTTAAGAACTAATATAAAATTCTTCTTTCCTGTAGCATTAATAAGTGAAAGCAGTTAAGCGCACCTCTAGGGCAAGTTCTTAAAAACAGCTCTTTTAGTTTTTTAATCTAAAGTCAGAACTGAAAAAGCAATTGAAGACAGCTAAGAACAGCTTTTGACTTGAAAAAAGCTGAAAGCAGCTTATTTTGAACAATAAAGAACATGCCCTTTATATTGTTAAACCATGGATATGAGGATGGAAAAAGATGGATGGGTTAGAGATAGCTACAGAATGGTCTGGCTAGTTTCGTCGTTTCTGAGCAAGGCATACAAATTGCTGTTGGGCTAGCCTTGGTGCGTATTTTCTAGTTCTTTCTAAGCAAACACTCATAAGTACACACAAGTTTTTCCGCTACAGTATATAGAGGCAACAGAACTGAAAAATTTTACGAAGTGCTTCAATTTAAGCGTATATGATGGGAGATGATAGAACATCATTAACTGCAGGTTCTTTCATTCTTAATTTTCTTTTACCTTAATGTTCTATAGTTAAAAAAGTTGCCAAATGATACTCTTTGCTCCTGCCTACTTCGCTATTTTTCTTTAGATCTCGGAATTACATGATTTATACTATCTCCTTACCTGTAATAATGATCCAACTTCTCTAGAACATTTCTGCTACGATGATATTTTTCATTTACTTGTTCGACCAGTTATGGTTATGCTATTAATTTTATTTAGTTAATCTTTTACTTGTTTATATAGTGTCTGGGCGTCTGAATTTGGGATTACTTATTGTTCTCTCTTCTCCTGGAAATTCTTTATCTTCAGGTCTGTTTCTATTTCAGATATATCTAGCTTATTCATATTTTTCTTTTGGTCTCTAGGTAAGGGGCAAAATTACTGGGAAGAGGAGAATATACATGAAGAGATGCCAGCTTGTCGACAAATGTTCAACATCTTTCATCCATTTGATCCTGTGGCTTACAGGTCTGTCTTTCACCTTCTGTTGTTGTTTTTACATTTTTCTATCATGTGTTCTCATTGTTATTTCCGGCATTTATTGTTTAATACAGAATAGAGCCACTGATATGTAAAGAATATGTAAACAAACGGCCTGTCATTATCCCTTACCACAGAGGTGGAAAGCGGCTGTATGTTGGATTTCAGGTAAATTCCAGCGTCTATTTGTTTATCATTCTCTTCTTGTCTATTGGCTCATCATACTTTTGCAGGAATTCACTGAAGGGTTGGCTTCACATTCTCAAGCTGTCATGGATCATATAAGTTCTCTGAGGGTAATTTTTTTAACCTTTCGTTTACTTTTGCCTATTTTAGTTCTTTCTCTTAAGAATGATATATTCACTAGGATGAATAAGCTCATACTTTCTAGAATTTTGGCTTTGTGAACTGCAGACATACTAAGTTTGTGCTTTACAAGCGATATCTATCATAGTCTAGTAATTAGAAGAAATCCTCCCTTCGTGAAGCTTCTTGAAGTTTACTATAACTTGATTCTACTGGAAAGCATTTTATCAACTATGAAGATAATTGTTACTTTGCACTTGACAAAATCCTCTCTATCATTCACCGACTCTTTCTCACATGTTCTGGTTACCTGTGTTTCTCAAATGAAAAAGTTCTTAAATTCTATTTTAGAGATCATAGAATTGATAATATTCCAGGCACTAGCTAAGGAAAGTAATGCATCTTACTATGTAAATGTAGTTCCAAATGTTTTTCCTTTTCTTACAATGTTTTTCAAGTACTGCAGGACCTCTGGTTCTTTTTGTTTTTTTTAAGACATATCTTTGTTTTAATCTTTAGTCTGTTGCAAACTAGCGGGCTTTGTTTTACTTCCCTTTCCTCCCATCAACTTCATCCTAATCTGGAGAGATATTCTATAGCATGTTGAGTGTACTGTTACGAACTGCCAATCCTAATTTCATGTTATTTCCACCTATTATTAAGACATTAGCTAAATTCTTTAGGATTTTGATTTCTTGTGTTTCAAAATTTTCAGCCTGAATTATAACATCTAATAAGTAAGAGGTCTTCCACAGCAGATTTAATTCTTCATTTTGTATTCCTTGGACAACATCAGAGGAAGTTGGATAACTTGATTCTAGACAAGCCAGTGAAGCAATAGGCTGGAGAATCGCTAATTAGATGTATAAAGATGGAGGGGATGACTTATCTGACAATATGTTTCTTTTCAACAGTTTGGCACTAAACAAATTACTGATGCATTTAGTTATTTACTGTTATCTTCCGTCACTCATATATATTACTTGGACCTGAAGAAACTATCTGCTGGTAGAGTGGTTGTGACCAACCTCCTGTAAGGGACAATAAGGGCAATTAATTCATATACTGACTAAATGAGACATTATACCTCTTGTTATTTAGATAAGTGAGTTGTTTACCTTGTAAACCAAAGAGGAAGCTTTCTCAAGTACGATTTGTATAATTTAGCCTTGTCTGAGATTTTAGTTCTGATTTTTCTACCTAGTTTTAGTTCCATTTACTAAACTTGTGTTAGGAACTGATTCTTGGGTGCACAAGAAGAAGTAACCAGCTTTGATGCATGTTCAAGCCTTTTGATATTAGAGAGGATACCATATGATAGAATAGCACCAGTTAGCAAACCCTAAACCAAAGGAACACGATGCATGAGGCAATTCCTTTAAACATATAGCTACATTCTTATAACGCTGGAAGATGTAATTTATATAAATCATGAGTGAAGCAATTGGAGTTCTTTTTGTAAAGGAATTCAACCAATACAAAAGCTCAAATAGGAATAAATATTGCATAATGAACAGGGAAAAAAGTCAATAATCCTAATATTGGAAGGAAGTACATTGCTTAAATTATTTTCTTTGCGTCAGGTTCTCTTGCAAAATGATCATATACATGTTACTTGATTCAGGTAGTTTGATATAGTTCAAGAACCAGTCTTAGTTGAGCTGTACTTCTGTTCCTTTTTCTGGAGGATACATATATAAAAGGTGAAGATATCTAGGGTTGTGCTTGGAGATTTCACAGGGATTTGGAGACATAAACTGGAATCAATTATTGTTAGATATTTTTGGGTTTGTGACTATATATATGCCACAATAATATCTGATCAGTATCTTCTATCCATGAGATAGGCTGATATGACATTTTTTTCTCTGTTTATTGTATGAAATATATACTTTTTTCTGACAATGCGTTCGCATATGATCTCTTTGCATAGGTCAAAGTGCTTACAATTTGTGAATCAAAAAACAAGGATAGCCTGGATGGTAAAGTTTTGTACTTTGCTGCCTTTGTGTTGTCATTCTTTCCTGTTCCCTCTGTTTCAATATAAGTGTCGTCGTATAAATTTTATTTTGTTACAAAATAACTGTCATTAAACAAAAATTTGACTTTCTTTTCCTTATTTACGCTCATAATAAAGTAATGGTATTTTGTGTAGTAAATGATGGTAGTTTCTTGTGTTGTTGTCGTCCATGAGGAGAGAGAATATTTAATTTAGGGCAAACTACTCATATAAAGTACTGTCTTAATATACGTGAGGACTTTTAAAATGACACTTAAATTAAAATGGGGGGAGTATTTGTTTGGAGGTGGAAGCTCGCAGTCATCATTTCCACCTTATCTCCTGCTGATTTGGCAGAAATCTTGCAGAGGGATCCGAAAATGTTCAACCAAAAGAAGAGAGGCCTTATGGATCAATTATGATGGAGAGAGTAACAGGGAGCACGGATGGGCGAGTAGATCATTCTTTGCAGGTAGGTGTTTTTATGATTATATTATCTGAATCTAGTTAAACAATTATTTTCAATCTGCTTGGTTTAGAAGCACACAAGCCTTTGAAATTGAATGCCTGTCTTGAGTTTCTTCTGGAAGTAGGAATCTTTCTCGTCCTTTATTAGAAAACAATTTTCTTCTCCATTGCTGCTGTGGTTGTTGTCATACAATTATTGCAGTTTTATGGTTGCTTTTTAAGAAATTATGCAACTTTTGTTGTCTTCAATTTAAACCTTTTGCTGAATGGCTCCTTCCTTTCTGTGGTTGAGTTAATTTATGGATGGATTTGCTTTTATTAATTTCACCTGCAAGTCAATAGTATTATGCTAAATGTCCAATCTGTTCACAGGAACATTGTGCCTTTTTGAGAGTATATATAGTGGTAATGAAGTGGTTGTGGCTGAGATTTCTTTTTCCTTCTGGGGAGGGGTAAAGCAGATGGATATTTTTGAAGCACAAGAGCTGGATAGGAATTTTGCTGCTTGCTACAAGGTGCTTGCTTGATGATTCATTTGCTAGGCTTTTCTCAAGAAGTTCAATAAGTTTTTGCAATATATGTGAAAAAAGTCCAGCAAGTCAAATATAGTTTCTTGAACCCAAAATCTGTCTGCTTAGTTATATAAGTGATGCTGTTCAATGGGCTAGCAGAAGCCACACGTAGAAAACTTCTTATCTAGATTATTTAATTATTTATGCACCATCTATACTTATACCAACAATAACAGTTGGATGAAGAAACTGCTAGTTGAAAAACAACATGAATAAAAATTTTTCCAGAGAAGGGCTTGAACATGGTCATCCTTATGAAGTTTTAAAAGTAGGAAATCCGCTTGACACAGATATTTGGTGATGGTTAATGTGATTGGGCTGTTTTATAAACAATCCACAGAAGTACTCACAAAAGAACACCTAAATACAATTTATAGTATGCTGACAGTTATTTTATATTTGATCATGTTTGGTGAGGTTTCAGAATGAGAAAGATGGATGGCTCTTAAGTGCAGTAATAATGACATTGACAGTATGTTAACATCAAAATGCATCCAAGTGGAAAAGAACATTAAAGGAAGTTAGTTATCTCATTTCAACAAAATCCAAGCAGTTTTATTTTGGGGGGTTTGCCGCAGAAAGTTGGGGCTTTGGTGTAAGGTATTGGGTTGCAACTGATACACTTTAGTGTTGATCTTTCTTGCGTCTGAATCTTTACCTCTGCATTTTTGGGATGTATATGCTTTTGGAGGTAGCCAACTGATGTTCTTTTGTTTCTACATATATTTGCTAGTTGGCTTAATGCACTTGGTTCAACTTTGTTTATGGTTAACTAGCCGGAATCAGCATTATCTTTAGTTTTAGTTGTTCTAGACATGCATATTTTCATTTATAATTAATGCATGAAAGTACTTTTGGAGAACCAAATATGTGGCTAACATTTCTTTGTTTCTTAATGATGCAGGATAAGACATTTCGTCATCCATATCTCTCTGCAATATCATCACATACGTAAGCCTCAGTTATTGACTTGTTTCTGATTATTAGGAGGAGGATGTTGTTTGGTAGAAATGGGTTACCAGTAAGATGTCGAGTATATAATCTACTAAATCACAACCCTTTGAAGTTAGAAGCTGTGTTTAGAGAACATCTCCTGTCCATTTTGAATAACAAAATACAGAAAGAAATTGCCCCTTTTAAATATTCCACTTATTAGTGCTTGGGATCTTTCTTTTGACTGATGCCAGTCAATGTGTGGGAGAAGGATTTTTAGAAACTATCTTTTGCAATTAGTTTACAGTTTCAACTAGAACTTATGAAGCAACCGTTGCAGTCGTCAACTTCCTTAGATGTGAATTAAACAAGTGGATGTCATCTTCAATTTCAGTTCAATAAATATAAGTTCTGTGAATCTGAGGTGTGTAATTGCAGAAACTACTGGAGAGACCCTGACACTGCTCTCTTCATATTGAAACATTTGTACCGAGATATACCAGAGGACCTGGAATCTCCTCGTGAACCTCAAGGAGGCAGCTCAAAAGATGAGAGTAGCTTGACAGAATGGTCTGAACAGAGAGATGACATCACACTGACATTTGCAGACAGAATGTTCGTAAAGGATTTTTCTCTCAATGCAAGGAAGCTGATGAAGCGGTGAATGGTACTGTTCTGTCTTTTATCACTATAGAGAACTGCTGATGCCATAACCAGACTAACTCCTTCCTCTTTGTGCTATTAATCAACTTGCTGCGAGAGAGTTAGATCACACTTTAATGACCAACTCATCTATTTCTCACTTTACTCGGCTAGCTTGGGGAGAACACTAATTTTTCAGATTTCTAGATTTTGGTTTCAGTTCTTGAAACCAATGAGTGCCGCACTATAGGTTGGATCCCTGTTTCAAGAACTGGAAGCAAGCAGTAACAAGCACCAGACATTGTTACAGATAAGAATTCTTTTTGTGTCGTAATTTTTCTAAATGCTGTACAGAGAAAACATATTACAAAAAAAAGCTCTCTCTCTCTCTCTCTCTGTATAGAGGAATTGTGTAATTATTTACTCAGAAGTTGAAAATATGGAAATATCTAAAGCTAGGAGTTTGTGCATATTGGTGAATTGTATATAAACTTTGTTGTACTCTTTTGAGTAGTATTCTCCGTCAGAATGATTTCTTTTTATCCTCACACCATGTTCTCCATGCACATTTTCTACGATTGCATTGTGAAAAGCAGTTGCAAATGTTGTGCTCTTAACATCATTGTTTGCATCTTGAGCTTCACTTGTGCCATAACTGCATCTTCCACATTGAAAGTACAACACCAGGCGTGAGATAATGGCATTTTACTCCTGAGCCTTCGTACGGTATTCCTAAGAATTAACTTGGGAGCATGCCTCTCAGAACCATTAGGCAGGTTTCTGTAATCGCTTCAAATTTCTTTTGTCCGACTTTTTTGACAGAATTAGGTATCTTCAAGCCAAGAACAGAATGAAAACTCATGTACAAGGTGCATCCATGTTGTACTTCGAACTCTCAATGTGCTTCAGCAGACATAAGATTATCCTACGATAATGACTGACTTGTTAGTTATCTTTGTCAAAGTCATGCCGTCTTTCTCTCGAAGTGCTTGACCCAGTTTGATAGATTTGTTAATTCGGCTGATGTGGGGAACTGAGATGCTTGTTGCTATGCTGCTGCTGCTGCTCCTTGTCTAATCGAGGCAAGAAGCTAGTTTGGTAAAACTTCCCTTACTGGGTAAAGGGGTCTTGGATTCCATTACGGCTCAGCATGCCTAGAGTAGAAGTTCAAGTTCAAGGCCCAAAACAAAATTTGCTGCGTTCTCAGTTTTTGTAGTATGGATTAAGGAATTGATAAAATTTAAGATAAGAAAGATTCCATGTATCTTTTCGTTATCCTTACTTTAATGCAAGTAAGGCTGAAGGGCGGGTGTATTTGAATCGGGTTTGGTTTGCAATCTTGTTTAATTACTCTTTTTTTTTTGGGATAAATGGTATTTATCTACTTTTTGTATAAAAAATTTATTTTTATAAAATTAAAAACTAAAAATTTTAAACTTAAATCCTTGGTAATGTAGAACTATGTTGAGGATTGAAGTAGTATTGTTCTAGTTATAGAGGAAGGATAAAATTGGAAAAATGTAAATTTCACATAAATCACAAATGTAGTCAGTCACAAATGTATCAAGCTTAGGATAATATAACGGTTAAAATATAGCCGGGTATTTATACAAGGGGAGTACGATAAGAAGAGATATGGCAGCACCCAATTAAAATAGAGTTTGATTTTAAAATTTTTATTTTTAATTTTATAAAAATTAATTTTTTGTGAGAAGATATGTAAGTATCAAATTAAAATTTTGCAATAATTTTTAAATAGAGATATTATTTAAACATAATATTGTAAACTCAATTTTATTTTTTCTTTAATATTATGAGATCTACTTTTTTTCTTTATATATATATATATAACAAAAATCAAATATAAATGGCTCCAAAATTGATAAAAGGCAAAAACAAATTTCAATTATGTATTAATCCAAGTAACCGTTTGACAGTGAACATTCATTCTAAAGCGACGAAGAGGAGAGAAAAGGACATGATGATCCTTTGGTGAGCGAAAGAAGGTTGGCTGGGGCATCCCCGGGAGAGGGTGGGTGCGGAAGGGGTTATGGTGGGGGAAGAGGGAGTCTTTCTTTCGCGAATAGCAACTGAATATATTCTTTGGCGTTTATGTTATCATCACAAGGAAATCAAATCATGTTGATTTCAATTAATGTAGGTGACAAAGTGAATCCATCATGTACAGCCCAAATGGAATTAGTACCCAAAGGAATTGACAAATGTAAAACAACTGTTAGATAATAAAAATATTATAAAAAGATATTTACGATATATTATTAATATTTTTATATTATTATAAATAAATCAAATTATACTCCGTTATTCAATTAAAAATATACTAAATAGTAAATAAAATTAATAAAAAATTAGAATTAATTAGTAAGTAATACAATAATCGTGAGATAAAAAGAATAATACTTATATTCGATTCAAGACTAGTAAATTAGTATTGATTCTTCAAAGTGGTATGAATAAAATTTTTAAAAGAGAAAAAATATCAGTAAAACGCACACATTGTTATCTTAATATAGTGGGGAGACAAAAGAAAGATACTACTAGACTAGGAATGACTACAATGTTTTACAAACACAAAAATGAAAAGAAAAAGGAGAGGGTTGATATAGACGTTATAGCAAGTTTTGAGGAAGAAGGAGAAGAAGAAATGAAGATGATGAGCGAGGGAAAATGTGGTCACGCGATTGAGACGGGAAATAGGACTTACGGGAGAGCACATAATCATACGTGGGCAGGGGTATCATAGGAGATTGGGAGGAGAGTGGGAAGGCGATCATTAGCCACGTGCGGACAGCCTTTACAAGTACAAGAACCACGGGGGCACGTAGCTCTCAATAAAAGGCGTCACCATCCTCTTCACGTGAACCCCAACGCAAACTGCTTTTGCCCTTTGACAATTGGGGATGGAAATAGACCTCTCTCTGTCTCTGTCTGTCTGTCTGTCTGTCTGTCTGTCTGTCTCTCTCTCTCTCTCTCTCATTTCTCTCTCTAGCACGCAATCATATGATCTCATGTTTTTATTTTTGAGCTAATGTGACGAAAATAATTATTGTGATTGGTTACCAATTTACCCAGCCAACAAAAAAGAAAAAATTACTGTGATTGGTTGGATAACGTAGTGGTAGGGTGGCAACTGCAATACTCAAAATCCTCCCCTATTTCTACTTTGGCCTCTCGATCTCTTCTCTATTAATTAAAATATTAGTACGTATTTTTTAATAACCTTATTTTCTAGTAAAATTCTCTTATTTATTTTTATATAATAAATAATTCTAAGGATAAATAGTGAGATTTAAAATTTTTATTTTTTATATAATAAAAATTATTATCTGACAATATTATTTTAGTAGAAAAAAGAATAGAGAAAAAATTTGAGGATTCGAACTGTAGCGGTTAGGACATGATATCCTATTTTCTTAGAGGCCTTTGTTTCTTCTGTGGGGTTTAAGATTAATTTCCTAATTCACATTGGTTTCTAGATTTCCTAATAAGATTGTCAGTTTTCTAATTCCGGATTTGGTTCCTAATTTGGTTCCTGGTAAGATTTGATTTAGTAAATCAAATCCTAGTTGGTTTAGGCTAATTTTAAGTTATAAATATATGTGGTGAGATGATTATTACGTATTAAGAGAGTTAGAGAGTTTTCCCCTTAATAAAAAGTTTAGTTATTATCTTCTCAAAATTCTTTTAGATTGATAAAATTTTCTACAAGTGGTATTAGAGCCAGAAGAGAAGGGCTTTTGAAAGTTGGGATTTTTTTTTCCATTCCAGTGCTTGCAATAAAGGTTAAGCATGGATTCTAAGGTTTTTACTCCTTGTTCAGTTTTTGTCTTTGATGGCAAAAATAATTTTGATCTATGGAGGCAAAGTTTTTTTACCGTGCTCGGCGTTTAGGATATCATTGAGAAAGGTTTTGAGCAACCGTCTCCCAATGCGGACTAACTGAAGAAGAAAAGAAAAAAATCTCCGATGATGCTTTGGTAAGATTCCATCTTTTTAATAAGGTGGAGTTACATGTGGCTCAAAAATTTGTGAATGCGAAATCGGCAAAAGAGATGTGGACCATCTTGGTAAATTCTAATAGAGGTAGTGAAGAGGTGAAGCGAATCTGGTTGCAGGCATTGAAGAAGGAGTATGAATTGACTCTTATGCAACCTACAAAGCCAGTTAGTGATTACATTGGCAAAATACAAAATCTTGCCAACAATATGAGATTCAATGGTGAGGCATTAACAGAAGCTCATGTTGTTGAAAAAAATACTCCGATCCATAAACTCTAAGTTTCATACTAATAAGATAGTTCTTGAAGCTACAAAAGACTTAGACACAATGACAGTGGCCCAATTAGAAGGTGAATTGTTATCCTATGAATTGTCCCTAAATCAACAGTCAATTAGTTGCTTTGAGGAGAGGGCATTAAAAGCCCAAGTAGTCGTGGAAAATGAGGAATTTGAAACATCAAATCAAGAAGAATTTCATCAAAGAGGTGGCCAAAATTTTCAAGGAAGAGGCCGAGGTAGAGGAAACTTCAGAGGCAGAGATTATGGTAGAGGTAATTTTAATTATCAAACAAAATAATTTTGATAAAGATGCTCAAAATGATAGTGCTTATCAAAAGGTGGATAAGTCAAAACTACAATGTTTTTACTGTAAAAGATATGGTCACATAGAGAAAGATTGTAGATTTAAAAAGGAACACATGGCACAACTTCAAGCAAAATTTGCAGAAACTTCTGTTGATAATTCTAAAGCATTATTATTTGTTTCTTTTGGGAGTAGAGGAGATAAAAAGAATGAATGGATTTTGGACTATGGCTGCAACAATCATATGTGTGGAAATAAAGATATGTTTGCATAGTTAGACAATACAATTCAGAGTTCTGTAAAACTTGGAAATAATGACTAAGTAGCTGTTCATGGAAAAGGAAAGATTGTCATCACCTTGAAGGATGGGTCTTATAATTTTATCTCAGATGTTCTTTATGTTTCCAGTCTTCATCATAATTTGCTGAGTATTGGTCAGTTATTTACCAAAGGGTACAATATTACTTTTAGTGGAGGAATTTGTACAGTTACGAACTCACAAAAGGGGCTCATTGCAAAGGTAAATATGACAGGTAATCACTTGTTTCCACTCTTTATTAGTTCTGGAGATTTACCTTGCTTCAATCTATGGTATTTGATGATCATTCGCTGTGGCATATGCGTTTTGGGCACTTAAATTTTTCTAGCTTGAATTTTCCTGCTAAGAAAAAGTTGGTTTTGGGCTTACCTTCACTTGATTTTGGAGATAAAAAATGTGAGTCTTGCATTATTGGAAAGAAGCATCAAGATTCTTTTCCGAAAGATAAAGTATGGAGAGCAAATTCACCACTGGAGTTAATTCATTCTGCTTTGTGTTCTGTGGAGGTTTCTTCCTTTGGTGGTAAGAAGTATTTTGTCACTTTTATTGATGATTTTAGTAGGAAGACTTGGGTGTATTTTCTACAACATAAATCTGAGGCTTGTGATGTTTTTAAGAGTTTCCAAGTTTATGTGGAGAAGCAAAGTGGTTATTTTATTCAGACTTTGAGAACTGATAGGGGACATAATTTCTTGTGTGTGATGATTTTTTGAAAAAGCATGGTATTAGGCATCAATTGACGGCTAGGTACACTCCTCAGCAGAATGGAGTTGCTGAGAGAAAAAATAGAATAATCATGGATATGGTGAGATCCATGATGTATTCTAAAAATTTACCTAAAGAATTTTGGGTAGAAACTGTTGCTTGTGCTGTTTATATTTTTAATTGATGTCCTACTAGGAGTAATGATGGAAAGACACTACAAGAACTTTAGACAGGTCGCAAACATAATATTGGTCATCTTAAAGTCTTTGGATGTATGACATATTCACATATCCCTGATGCACTTCGAAAAAAATTAGATGATAAAGCAAAAAAGTGTATCTTTCTTGGTTATAGCCACGAGACAAAGGAGTACAAGTTGTACAATTCTGATACTAAGAAGGTCATTATTAGCAGAGATGTTCCTTTTGATGAGCAAGCAGCCTGAGATTGGTCGAGCAAGTCTAAAGAGCCAGTCATGCCCTCTTATATCCCATTGAGGTCTTCAATTTTGGAAAATTCAGAATCTTCTAGACAAGATAGAGAAGAGATTGAGCAGCCAAGTAGTGTGCAGTCAGATCTTGCACAGCCATCTAGTCGTCCTCAACGAGAGCGTTGTCTTCCTTCCCGTTTACAAGATTATGTTGTTGGCGATGCTGCTTTATCTGACGAAGATATTATAAATTTTGCTTTATTTACATATTGTGATCCAGTTACTTATAAGGAGGCTGTGAATGATAATCATTGGATACATGCAATGGATGAGGAGATTCATGCCATCGAGAAAAATAAAACTTAGGAGTTGACTACTCTTCCACCTGGTAAGCAACTCATTGGAGTCAAATGGGTATACAAGACCAAATTAAAACCTTCTGGAGAGGTGGATCGTTTTAAAGTGAGATTGGTGGCAAAAGGATACAAGCAAAAGCCTGGCATTGATTATTTTGAGGTATTTGCCCCTGTTGCCAAACTTGATACGGTACGTATGTTTATAGCTCTTGCTGCTCAAAATTCTTGGAATATTAATCAATGGATGTTAAGTCTGCTTTCTTGAATGGAGTATTGGAAGAAGAAGTATATGTTGAGCAACCTGATGGTTATGTTAAAGAGGGTCAAGAAGATAAGGTTTACAGATTGAAGAAGGCATTATATGAGTTGAAATAAGCTCCTAGAGCTTGGTATATACGTATTGATTCTTATTTTCTTGATCATGGTTTTGAGAGATGCCTTTATGAGCATACTTTATATGTGAGGTTTAATGGTGTTGGTGATATTCTTATTTTGTGCTTGTATGTTGATGACCTTATCTTCACTGGCAACAATTCAAAATTAATTTTTGAATTCAGAGAGGCTATGATAAACCATTTTGAGATGACAGATTTGGGATTAATGTCTTATTTTATTGGTTTGGAAGTTAAGCAATTGGATAGAGAAATTTTTATTTCTCAGAAAAAATATGCAGGCGATATCTTGAAGAAATTTAGGATGGATGATGCCAAACCTATCATGACTCCTGTTGAGGAGAAATTGAAGTTAACAAAAGAAGAAACTGGAGCTGTTGTTGATGCTACAGCTTAAAGAAGATTAGTTGGAAGTTTAAGATATTTAACAGCAACAAGGCCTGATATTACGTATGGCGTTGGCTTGATTAGTAGATTTATAGAATCCCCTAGTCAATCACATTTGCAAGCAGCAAAAAGGATCTTGAGATATATTAGAGGTACGTAATCTGATGGAATTCTTTATTTGCGTACTAATAGTATAGCTCTTGTTGGATACACAAACAGTAATTGGGCTAGTGATATAATGAAGTATAAAAGCACTTCTGGTTATACTTTTACTTTGGGGTCTGGAATATTCTCTTGGTCTTCAAAGAAACAGCAAGTAGTAGCTTTATCCACGGCAGAGGCAGAATACATGGCAGCTACAAACTGTGCTACACAAGCAATTTGGTTGAGGCGTATACTTAAATTTCTGCAACATCACCAGACTAGTTCTACTACTATATTTTGTGATAATAAGTTTGCTATTGATTTGACCAAAAATCTAGTATTACATGGTCGTAGCAAGCACATCAATATCAAGTATCATTTTATTCGAGAGTTGGTTCGATATAAAGAAATTGTGGTTCATTATTGTTCAACTGCAGATCAAGTTGCAGACATCTTCACCAAACCATTAAAGGCGAAATTATTTTTGAAGTTGAAGAATATGCTTGGCATTGTTAAAATTGACGAACTTGGTTTAAGGGAGGCAAATGTAGAATCCTAAACCAAGTTAATTTCTTAATTCACAGTGGTTTCTAGATTTCCTAATAGGATTGTCAGTTTCCAAATTTTGGATTTGGTTCCTAGTAAGATTTGATTTAGTAAATCAAATCTTAGTTGGTTTAGGCTAATTTTAAGCTATAAATATATGTGGTGAGATGATTATTATATATTGAGAGAGTTAGAGAGATTTCTCCTTAATAAAAAATTTAGTTATTATCTTTTCAAAATTCTTTTAGATTGATAAAATTTTCTACAATAGATAACTTACATTAACAATAAATAAAACGAGCCGAGTTTTATTTTAAAATAATTTTTCTTATTTAATTGTAAAAAATAAAAATAATTATTTTAATTTTAACTAAAAAATTTTTAAAAATATTTATTTTTAATAATTTAATAAAAAATTCATCAGTCGAGAGCATGGCCTATATATAGTGACAATCTCATCCCACACGAAGGTAAAAATTTTCGTTTTTCTTTTATTCTTTAGGGATAGAAGTTTTGATAGGCGTTGGGTGACTCAAATTCGTATATATTTGATCACAATAATGATAAGATAGTCGTAATATAATTGGTTAAAATAATTTGAAGATAGCTCCAATTACATTTTGTCTTCTAAAACATTTAAAAAAGAATAATAGAATTTATGAGTAAAATATTTAAAAATTTAAACATGTTAACTTTTTTTTAGTATAAATATTTTTACTTAAATGAGGTATCATTTTATCTTGATATGAATACTTTTATCATTATTCTAATTAGATGCATTTGCACTATGTTTTAATGAAATTTTTTTACTTTGGTCCCACTTCTTTTATAAAGAAAATTTAACTTTTATAAAAATTAAAATAAAAATCTCAAATAAAAGGTTTCAAGAAAAGAGAAAAATAAAATTCAAATAGAAATCCTATCCACTACTATCATTAATTATGTATCAATGGCAAATTACTTGCAACCTACATGCACGTGAAGTTGAAAAGGAATTAGTCAAGATGATAACAAAAAAAAATTACAAATTACATAGTGTATATCTATATATATATATATTACCAAAACACTTTTACTCTCTCTCCTCCTATAAAAGCTTTGTGCTTTAATTCTCATTTTCTAAAATTTTAAATTTTTTAATTAGTTAGAAAAGTTTTGATTGGCCAAGAGATTTTAGACTTTTAAATTTATCTAAATTTATATCACAACTTTTAAATTTTAAAACTTTTAAACTTCTTATCATATCTCTACATCTCTTACAACTTACCCATTATTAGAATTAATTAAAATTAAATTCTGTTTTTCTAAACATACATCTATACATCTATATATCTATACATACATCTATATACCTATGCATCTATATCTATATATATATATATTACCAAAACACTTTTACTCTCTCTCCTCCTATAAAAGCTTTGTGCTTTAATTCTCATTTTCTAAAATTTTAAATTTTTTAATTAGTTAGAAAAGTTTTGATTGGCCAAGAGATTTTAGACTTTTAAATTTATCTAAATTTATATCACAACTTTTAAATTTTAAAACTTTTAAACTTCTTATCATATCTCTACATCTCTTACAACTTACCCATTATTAGAATTAATTAAAATTAAATTCTTTTTTTCTAAACATACATCTATACATCTATATATCTATACATACATCTATATACCTACACATCTATATATATATATATTACCAAAACACTTTTACTCTCTCTCCTCCTATAAAAGCTTTGTGCTTTAATTCTCATTTTCTAAAATTTTAAATTTTTTAATTAGTTAGAAAAGTTTTGATTGGCCAAGAGATTTTAGACTTTTAAATTTATCTAAATTTATATCATAACTTTTAAATTTTAAAACTTTTAAACTTCTTATCATATCTCTACATCTCTTACAACTTACCCATTATTAGAATTAATTAAAATTAAATTCTTTTTTTCTAAACATACATCTATACATCTATATATCTATACATACATCTATATACCTATACATATATATAGATTTTTAAAACACTTTTACTATCTCTCTTCCAATAAAAGCTTTGTGCTTCCATTCTTATTTTATAAAATATTAAATTTTTTTAATTAGTTAAAAATATTTTGATTGGTCAAGAGATTTTAGACTTTTAAATTTATATTATAACTTTTAAATTTTAAAACTTTTAAACTTCTTATTACATCTTCACATCTATTGCCACTTATTCATTATTAGAATTAGTTAAAATTAAATTTATTTTTTCCAAACATACATCTATACATATATACTAGCCTAAACCCGTGTGATGCACGGATATATTTTAAAAATAAAAAATATTAAATTTTTATTTTTTAAAAATATATAAAAAGAAATATTTTTTTATCTCTCAAAATATATGTGTTTAGGAAAAAAATCAAATAATACAGAATAATAAAATTTTATTTATTCAAAAATATCAAATACCTTCTTTCCCATCTTAAGCTCTTAACATATGATTTTTACCCATTTTATTCCAATTAATACAAAATCAAGAGTAGTATTGATTACATTAAATACATTTTTAACTTTTTAAAAATTTCTAATTCACATATAAATATTACTGATTTTTTTTGTAAAATATAAATAACATGTATTATTTATTAAATCAAAGAAATTTGAACTTATTCAAACTCTTATTAGTTTGGAAAAGCTCCTTTATTTGCTTCATTAATCAAGTTTTCTTTTCTGTTTTCCAAAAACAAAATCCTTAATGGCAAATCTATTTCTCTTTATCAATAATAAAGAAAAATTATAATTATTAATTTTTTTGGACTTTAATTTGTAATAGCATTTTTCAATTAACTCATTAAGTCAGATAAAGAATGATTTCAAAATGATCTCAATGGATTATATAATATATCCAAATGATTTCTCATTTCTGAGGTTTTTTTTAGGCGACAAATCAAAGCAAATGAAAATTTAAACAAAGTAATGATATTGAGGTTTAAATAAAAATTTATTTATTTCATTATAAATTATATAACGTTTATCTGTTTATTTTCTCCTAATAAGTAGATAATTATTTTTGTATAATATTTTAATAAATATCCAGAAGAGATTTGAGCGATAATTAAACCAAAACAAAAGTGAAAAAGATAATTACATTTTAGGAAAGAGAAGAGAAGAAGAAAAGAATGTGCAGAAGAGAATAATAATGATGTGCATTATGTGTGGAAGAAATAGGTAGACATTCAGAATTTAACTTTAATAAATTTAATTTAAATTAAGAGATTTTTTAAACAAAAATGATAAAAATAAAAATTTTGTTTGTTGACAATTATTGAATAATTAAAGTTTTACTTCTCCAAATTAATTGGAAATATATAATTTATTTTAAAAAATATGAAATTTAAAATTTAACTTAATATATAAGTATAAAATTTATTTTAATGAGTTGAAAATAATTTCAACCAATGAAAAATTTTTAAAGTAATAATTAAAATTTCAAATTTTTGTAAAGTAACATAATATGTAAAATTAAAAATTATATTTAATATATAAGTTAGTTTAAAGTTATTTTAATAGATTAAAAATGATTCCAACTAATCAAATTTTGAAGACTAATTCAAAAAGTAAAAAATTTAAGAAATTAAGATAATTCAAAAATCAATTTTAAAATAATTGCTTACTGCTATCATCCAAATTAAGAAATACAAAATTCACGAAGTCTCTGTTTCCTATTCTCCTAATACATTGCCATATTAAGAATTACTCTTTCATTTTGAGGAAAAAAAAAAGAAGAAAAAATAGAAACTTTCATCTAAAAAAGAGAAAAGAATATGATTACCTTACATCAATTTCTTTAACAACTACTTTTTCGTTTGTGAGTAATATTAAAATACGTATATTACTCTTTCTCCTCCTTCAAAATGCTTCAAACTCCATCCCTAATTACATTATTATATCACATGATCTAAAAAGTTCTTTAATTTATGATTTATGAATTATCTTACGGGTTCTTTCTCTTATACTTATCAAATGCATAAAATGTTCTTTAATTACTAACATATTTTCTTTTTTAAAGTTTAAAGTTTATCCAATAACTTATCACTTATGTAACAATCTATAAATATTTTCTTTTCCTTCTTTGAAGGTTATAAATCAAGCAAAAAGGTAAGTTCGGATTTGATACTTAATTTAATTTACATACTCCATATTTTCAATATTTGAACTAATAGATTTGCTTAGCATCATTACAGATTTTCTATGTTTGCTTAGCAATTTCATTAGGAGAATGAAAACCCTATAGAAGGTATTGTGAGTTTATCATGTTGTTTTTCATTTGTTTATGCACTATTCCTTTTTCATTTGTTATTGGTCATGTTATGTATAATTTTTTATTTTTTTTAAAGGAGTTTAAAAGACTTTATGGAAATAAGGAAGGAGAAAAAAAATTATAAAACTATCTCATATTGTAAGTTTTCTTTCTTTGATCAGTTTCTCAATATTTTCACTTGCAGTTCTTGAAATCATTCTCTTTAAGCCATATTTAGGTTTATTATACTTGCTTTGTATGCCTTTTGTTCTTAATTTATTTAAAATTCTATTATGCCAATAAATATTCAATTTTGTTTAAGGATATATTTTTTTCCAACAACATTATTATTTTAGCATTGAAGTTGAAGTTTTTGAACTTTATTGTAATCTTTGAATTAAGTTTATTTTGTAAGTTTTATTTCTTTGATCAGTTTCTCAATATTTTCACTTGCAGTTCTTGAAATCATTCTCTTTAACCCATATATAGGTTTATTATACTTGCTTTGTATGCCTTTTGTTCTTAATTTATTTAAAATTCTATTATGCCAATAAACAATCAATTTTATTTAAGGATATATTTTTTTCCAACAACATTATTATTTTAGTATTGAAGTTGAAGTTTTTGAACTTTATTGTAGTTTTTGATTTAAGTTTGTTATTTTTTTAAATTAATATTATACACCCGTGCATTGCACGGGCCTTTTTAGCTAGTATATATAGATTTTCAAAACACTTTTACCATCTCTCCTCTAATAAAATATTTGTCCTTCCATTCTTATTTTATAAAATTTTAAAATTTTTTTAATTAGTTAAAAATATTTTGATCGGTCAAGAGATTTTAGACTTTTAAATTTATATTATAATTTTTAAATTTTAAAAAAGCTTCTTATTACATCTCCACATCTATTGCCACTTATCCATTATTAGAATTAGTTAAAATTAAATTTATTTTTTTCCAAACATACATCTATACATATATACTAGCCTAAACCCGTGTGATGCACGGATATACTTTAAAAATAAAAAATATTAAAATTTAATTTTTAAAAAATATATAAAAAGAAATATTTTTTACCTCTCAAAATATATGTGTTTAGGAAAAAATTAAATAACACAGAATAATAAAATTTTATTTGTTCAAAAATATCAAATACATTCTTTTCCATCTTAAGCTCTTAACATATGATTTTTACCTATTTTATTCCTGTCAATACAAAATCAAGAGTAGTATTGATTACATTGAATATACTTTTAACTTTTTAAAAATTTCTAATTCACATATAAATATTGCTGATTTTTTTTGTAAAATATAAATAATATGTATTATTTATTAAATCAAAGAAATTTGAACTTATTCAAACTCTTATTAGTTTGGAAAAGCTCTCTTATTTGCTTCATTAATCAAGTTTTCTTTTCTATTTTCCAAAAAAAAATCCTTAATGGCAAATCTATTTCTCTTTATCAATAATAAAGAAAAATTATACTTATTAATTTTTATGGATTTCAATTTGTTATAGCATTTTTCAATTAACTCATTAAGTCAGATAAAGAATGATTTCAAAATGATCTCAATGGATTATATAATATATCCAAATGATTTCTTATTTCTGAGGTTTTTTTTAGGCGATAAATCTAAGCAAATAAAAATTTAAACAAAGTAATGATATTGAGGTTTAAATAAAAATTTATTTATTTCATTGTAAATTATATAACGTTTATCTGTTTATTTTCTCCTAATAAGTAAATAATTATTTTTGTATAATATTTTAATAAATATAAGCAAGAAAGATATCGGGAGATGCAATAATAAAATATAACATAAAATGAGAGTAAAAAGTATAAAAGAGAAGAAAAATTAAAGAAATTAGAAGAACACAAGAAATAGATGTTATGAGCAATGTCATTGTGGTATTGAGAAACCAAAGAAGACAGAATATTAGCAAACAAGTGCTTAATAGGTAATAGGAAATATAATATAAAATTTTTAGCCAAAGGTGAATGAAACAAACGACTCTAATATTTTAAAAAGAAAAAAGAAAAAAAGAAATTATAGCACTTACATCTACTTATAAAGCACCGAAAATTCAAATTCAAAAAATTATCATGTAGGCAACAATTCTAATCTAAAGTTTAAACATATTTTAGTGTAATCAAATAAAAAAAAATTCATTTGCATTGCTTAAGGATGCACTAATAAAATACGTTAAAGAAATCATCAAATTTTATATCACAAAATAAAACACATATTAGATATCGAGTGAATGAGTTCAATCTAAAGAAATAAAATTCTTAAATAAAATTTTAGGTAATTCAATCAAATTAAAGTAAATACATCATTTAAAATAATAATAAAAGGATTCTAAAAGAATTGATAAAATACAACACTCAAATGCTTATAAAAAAGACTATAAATCAAATGGAAAAAGAAAAAAAGAAGTGAAAGAATTACATTAAGATTGACGATAAAAAGAAAAAACATAAAGATTGGAGCTTCTGGATATGAAGAGATTTGAGCGATAATTAAACCAAAACAAAAGTAGAAAAGGTGATTACATTTTAGGAAAGAGAAGAGAAGAAGAAAAGAATGTGTAGAAGAGAATAATAATGATGTGCATTGTGTGTGAATAAAATAGGTAAACATTCAGAATTTAACTTTAATAAATTTAATTTAAATTAAAAGATTTTGTTAAACGAAAATGATAAAAATAAAAATTATGTTTGCTGACAATTATTGAATAATTAAAGTTTTACTTCTACAAAGTAATTGGAAATAGATAATTTATTTTTTAAAAATATGAAATTCAAAATTTAACTTAATATATAAATATAAAATCTATTTTAATGGGTTAAAAATAATTTTAACCAATGAAAAATTTTTAAACTAATAATTAAAGTTTCAAAGTTTTGCAAAGTAACATAATATGTAAGATTAAAAATTGTAATTAATATATAAGTTAGTTTAAAGTTAATTTAATAGATTAAAAATGATTCTAACCAATCAAATTTTGAAGACTAATTCAAAAATTTAAAAAATTAAGAAATTAAAATAATTTAAAAATCAATCTTAAAATATTTGCTTACTGCTATCATCCAAATGAAGAAATACAAAATTCACGAAGTCTTTGCTTCCTATTCTCCTAATGCATGGTCATATTAAGAATTACTCTTTCCTTTTGAGGGTGGAAAAAAAAGAAGAAATAGAAACTTTTATTTAAAAAAGAGAAAAGAATATAACTACCTTGCATCCATTTCTTTAACTACTTTTTCGTTTGTGAATAATATTGAAATACATATATTACTCTTTCTCCTCCTCCAAAATACTTCAAACTTCATCTCTAATTACATTATTATATCATAGGATCCAAAAGGTTCTTTAATTTATGATTTATGAATTACCTTATGGGCTTTTTCTCTTATGCTTATTAGAGGCACAAAAGGTTCTTTAATTACTAACATATTTTCTTTTTTAAAAGTTTAAAGTTTATCCAACTTATCACTTATGTAACAATCTATAAATATTTTCTTTTCTTTCTTTGAAGGTTATAAATCAAGCAAAAAGGTAAGTTCAGATTTGATACTCAAATTAATTTAAATGCTTCATATTTTCAATGTTTGAATTAATAAATTTGCTTAGCATTATTGCAGATCTTCTATGTTTGCTTGGCAATTTCATTAGGAGAATAAAAATCCAATAGAAGTTATTGTGAGTTTAGCATATTATTTTTCATTTGTTTATGCACTATTTATTTTTTGTTTGTTATTGGTCATGTTATGTATAATTTTTTATTTTCTTAAAGGAGTTTAAAAGACTTGATGGAAAGAAGGAAGGAGAACAAGAATTATAAAACTATCTCATATTGTAAGTTTTCTTTCTTTGATCAGTTTCTCAATATTCTCACTTACAGCTCTTGAAACTATTCTTTTCAAGCCATATTTAGGTTTATTATACTTGCTTTGTATGCCTTTTGTTCTTAATTTATTTAAAGTTCTATTATGCCAATAAACATTCAATTTTGTTTAAGGATATATTTTTTCTCCAACAACATTATTATTTTAACATTGAAGTTAAAGTATTTGAACTTTATTGTAGTCTTTGAATTAGGTTTGTTATTTTTTTTAAAATTAATATTATGCACCCGTGCATTGCACGGGCTTTTTTAGCTAGTATATATATATATATATATATATATATATATATATATATATATATATAGTATGTATTGAAATGGTTTTTCTTATTTTTTTTTCCAATCTGAAAAATTTGGTTTCGAATTTTTTAATCAAATGCAATCCATTCCAAACTTCAAACAGTTTGTTTTAGATTACAATGGATTGACTAGTATTCTTCATTTGAACAAAAAACATGCATAAATTATATGTCGATAATTGAAAAACTAATATATAAACTACGTGTTTCTTCTAATATCAAATACATAAATTGTATATCAATGATGGAATACATAAATTTTACATGTCTCCTCAATGTCAAAGCATATGGTCGAATACATAGGCTGTCTTATAAAAGTGTAAAAGTTTAGAGCAACATCCCCTTAAAAACATTAGGATGACTAAAGATTTTATTAATTAAAAAATATTATATCACTACCAAACTAAATATTAAATAAGTATATATATAGAATATTTATTTACTTATATATATTCGATTTGGATTGGAAAGGTTTGAAAACAATTTTAATCCAATCCATCCCACTCAATTTTTTGAAATTCAATGTTTTTCAGTCCAATCCAATCCAGAATTGTAAAATTCGATTTGATGCTTCGATTTGAATTTTTTTTGGAACACCCTTTTATCAACTCAAGATTGCATCTATACATAGAGTTAGCATTGTCGTTGTCAATTCTGCAAATGTTGCAACAAGATGTTGCTATATATGAGCAACCGATATCAGTCCTCAATACCACTTGAACGGATCATCTTCCCGTCTTCAAAAATATTTTTTTTTATCCAGAATTGAATGTCTATCTTGTTCATGTTAACTTCGATTTTGTACTAAAGGAATACATAAATTCATATAATCTTCCTTCTACAATTCTTCTTGAAGAGAAACCCTTAAATAGAAAATGCAAACCGCTTTCTAGCCTCGGATTACCTAATAAATTTTAACAAGAACATTCAAAATTTACATCATCGTCCAAGTTATTGGTCTAATTAGCTAATTACAACATCCATTCTATTTCTAATCATCTTCTTATGATATTGAAATATCCCAACACATTTAGTACTTTTCATAAAATAAAAGATTTTAATATATTACATACTACCAACAAATCATTTTTACAATTATATATTACTTTTATATATTTAAATTTGACATAGAGTACTTATTGAACTATATGTATTTTACTTTTTATTTACTATATTAATTTTATAATACAATTTAAATTTTTACATAAAATTTTATGTCAAGTTAAATGTTGTCAATTGAAATGGGATGGATAGAGTGGAAGGATTCTTTGCTAAATGATAAGTTTTGAGTTCATTCGCTCTTATCGCTCACCACTCCCTATCCTCTCCCCTCCCCGGCATCCATCCCACAACACCGGGAACCAAGTGAGGTTCTGAGGAATGCCTGTTGATGATTCTCAATTCAATCAATACTCAATCATGATGAACTAAAACTTTGTACTGGTAGAGTCGAAGACATATGTCAAGTCCTCAACTGAAAATTTTAGACTGGACCATACAATTCATGATTCTCCCGACATGGGATGTCATGTCGATGCAATTTCTAGTACTCTTCATGAGCTAATCAAACATTGCTTTCGATGTCACCCTGCCAAAAAGTTAATGATAAATGGACCAGAATACTAATACTCATATTCCAATCGGATATTGTAGACATTTAATCTTACCCTTCAAATTCCTTAAAAATTTCAAAAACAAAAGAAAAAAATTATAGATTCTCAATATGTAGACGAAACAAGACCAATTCATTAAACAATCTTACAAGAGTTACACAAGATTAGGACACACACTGACCTTTCATATTCCAATGAAATGGGACAAAAGGTATTCAAACTCAGCAAACAAATAACGAACTATGCTATACAATTTTACTCCAAGAGACACAACCACAATCCCAAGCTGCCACCGCCTCCACCACCGCACCGCGCCCCCAACATCTACAGGAAGTAGTCAGAATCCATCACACTTTTACGCCATAGACAACACTGCATAGCTAGCAGTCTGGTCTGCATAAGTAGTTATACATATAGCACCCTAATCTATACCCTAACAAGGAAGAAAAGGACCATGGATTCCACCTAAAGCTTACATGTCTCTGACATGGAAAACATTGGGATTTTTTACTACAATATCATACATATATACGGAATTGAACTTGGAAAAGTCTCGAGGAAGGGAGATGAGATCAATGGAAGAGCGTTTGTGGAATTGGAAGAGATCGGGTTGGCCATCGTAGTACCTTTCCCAGCCTAAACCAGTAAGAATTTGCTCAAGGTAGCTGTATGAGGACACAACTTGGCCAGAGGGCAAGTGCACCAAGACCTTTCTTCTTGAAGAAGAGCTACCACCTCGGCCATCTTGCTCTGCTGCTGGATTTTCAACCAAACGAATTACGCCATTGTCCTTGAAAACCCACACCCCAGACATTGTTTTTTCTTCTTTTTTTTTGTTAAAGAACTCTTTCAAGATTTGATGACCAAAAGTTTGGGCTTGTGGTTTTTAGCTCTCTAGGGAGTATTGGAGAGGAGTGGAGCCAATGAGGTTTGGTGCAAGAAATGGTGGGGAAAGAGGGTATATATATACATATCCGAGTTAAGGATGCAAATAAAACAAGAGAAAAATACTCTTGGAAGTGGGCTCGAAAGATAGGTGATGAAAAGCTCGTTTAGCTTTGGTGTGGAATCTAGATATTGTGGGACCTTTTTGGTAAAATATGAGGGCACAAGAATAGCCAGGGGATGTGATTTAGGGCACACGTACAATTCTGGGGTGGGTTAAGGAGAATCTGACTTTGGTGCAGGCTTTACTATATTATAATCCTTGAGTTGCCGTCAGAAAGAATCTGTCTAGCTATGCACAAGTCGGAGTTTTAGATCTTTTAGAATTTTCCCACATGTTTTGATACATTTTATTATTCTCTTTATTATATATCATTTTTTTGGTTAAATATTTATTATATATCAATTAAATTGTTATATATAATGAAAATGTGATTGGTCCAAGTCAATGATCGACACGTGTTGTGTGACCACTCAGTCACGTGATGATTACCTGTGGAGATTGAGAAGTATTAATCCATCCTTTTCCTTCTTTTTTCCCACCTTGTTTATTCGTCATATATAATTGAAATAAATTTTAGAGGAAAAAATGCAAATGTTTTAGAAGAGAATTCTTCTAGTATTGTGAGGAGAAGATGGGGTCAGGACCACTAAGAAATATCCCGCCCCAGTTTCCCTTCAAAGTCCACCACATTTGCCCACAAAATCTGCTTCTGTTTTAGGAAGATTGTATGGCTTGGAAAAATATTTATTAGCAATGATTTTTGGAAAATAAAGTCTAATCTGGATCTTTTATAAAGTTTTCCCTTTCTTTCATATGAATTTTTTTTATAGTAATAGCGTGTAAACAATCTTGATCACCTCTCCCATTCTCTCCTGTATTCTCTCCCCCACTAATGTAATACTGTCACGTGATATAAAAAAATTTTAAAAAAATATAAAATCCTAAAAAACTAGGAAAGAATGTAGCAGTTTAAGAATAGAATAAAAAAAAAAAAAGACTAGTGACAGTTTAAGAATAATGAGAAAAAAGGATCATAGAGAATTTGAGAAAGATGATCCTGGAACACAAATGCATAAGAAAAAAAAAAAGTTAACCTAATAAGAGGAAAGGATAGCATAGATAATAAAAATGCAAGAGCATAGAGGGGGTTAAGCAGCCTTTCCTAAGATCCTTCCCTATGATATTTACATAAAATATGCAATACAAGTCAACGGGTAGGCCATATATATATAGATATATATAGGGGAATATGTCCAAGCGAGGCGACCATAATAGGAGGAGGATATATATCTGATTTTTATGAAAGAAAATAGGAAATTAAAATTGGCTTTTGAAAAAAATATGAATTCTTTTTTGGACTGAATTGGAATCCGAATACACTCTTGCCCTGTGCTGGAGTAAAATTTTAATATATAGGAGCCAATGCAATATCTGATCCATAGCTTGTTTTGATGTTTGTGAAGCACAAGTCATTTATTTGTCTCATAAAAATAAAAAAAAAGTAAAATTTTCTTCTATTTTTACAAAAAGGAATATTAAAAAAAAGAATAGGTATATATTTAATAAATATTAATTTTAAAGCCCTTCAATCCAGTAAAAATTGCTTTATCAAGTGAACCGCGTTATTGATTTATAATGTAAATTTTATTACTCGAACATTTTGTACTACAGAAAAGTGCATGCTTTGCCTTCATATCTTTTAGTTATTCGGCTAGCAAAAGGTAGATTCAAGAAACAATAGTGGAGTTGTGATTATTTAAAGTTGGGATTGTACAGTGTTTGAATTTGAGATTTTTTTTATATTTAATTTTATAAAAATAAATTATCTGTGAGAAAAAGAATATGATCCAAATAAAAAAAAATCGAATTGAATTCCGCAAGAAATTCAATCCAAAAATATCCTAAATTTAAGCCATTTAATAAAGTAAAAGCAAATCCTTATAGTTTGGAAGAATATATTGGCGTTTTCCAGTTGGTTTACAGCAACACACGGAACAAAACAACATATATGAACTTTTCAGGAATGATTTTTTTTTTTTTTTTGCCAGCTGCTGCCCTTTTCCAGTTCCATTTTCGATGGTAAATATATTAATAAATGAAATCTTTTTATTCTTCCTTTTCTCAATATAGTAAAAGGTCGGCACATCATTAATCTTAGATGATCGTGCAAAGAATATATATTTCTTTTGAGTATTTTACATATCATATAAAAAGTTTGTGTTTTCTTCTTTAATAGTATTCATTTATTTATCAAAGCATACAATAATAGTTATTTTCATTTTCCTACAAATGACGTCATATATAGAAACTCTTATATATTTTCTTTAACAAACCATTCCCACATCCTAATCATTCCTTCCCCTCCCTATTTTCCCCCCTGGGGGGGGAGGGGTTGGTTGGGGCTCTGGGGTAAGGTTCTGATTCTGTGAGAGCTGGGGTAGTATAGGGACCGCCGTTGGAAAAGCAATGGCTGTAGGGTATTTCTGTTCCTTCAATTGAGCTTATCCACACCCCTTGATGTGATTCTTACAAATCTTGAATCCCGGTGTATCAGAGCCTCCCCTTCATCATCCCCCCCGGACCTCCTTCCTCTCCTTCAGGAGATGAATCATCGAGTCCCATGTACTTCTCAAAGGACCACCACAATCTTGTGTTGTTCTTCCGGTAGACAACTTTATATGAGTGTTATCTGTCGAGCTTCTTTGATGTAAATTTTTTTTTTGCAAAAATTTATGCTTTCGTTGCTCACATGTTATCACATGGACTATATGGTCCTTGATTCAATGATTCAATGTATATAGGGTAGTATTATTAATGCTGTCTTTAAAGTTTCTTACACTCCCCTTTTTAAAAAAATAAAAATAAAATAATTTTAATGCCCATCTTTAGTTTTTTATGATAAAGCTTGAGATGAATTTTCAATTTTTTTTAAAAATATTAAAATCGTTTTAATTATAAAAAACAAAAAGAAAATAAAAAAGAGACTCTGTTATATATCCTACGAAATACTTTTCTAATTATGTAACCAATCATTTGGACACTCTATAACCTCGAGACACTAAGATATTTTCAATAAATTCCTTTGCCACCACGATTCTTGGTCCCATTGCATTGCAAGTAAAGTTTTCTACTATCTTCATATGGCCACTGACTGACTTATCTTTTGGACGACAAGACATTTTCCAATAGAGCTAAGATGGAGCAAACTCCAAACTCCAAACTCCTTCCGATAATATTTGACTCTTACTTCGGAAATCTTGAAATTTAATTCTTAGAACGAAAATTTCAACATTAGCATTGTAACGATAAAGTACTAGTTGGATCCAGGAATGTTTCGAATGCTAATTATTCATATCAATAAACCAAAAAAAATATTAAAAAATTGAGATTCTAAAAGCGTTATCTTATATGTCTATATTATTTTATTTATTTATAATTAAATGTCTAATTTCTTATTATATATTTAGGGTATACTTGGATAGGGTTCGGTTTTGAAACCGAACCTAAAATTTCAAGTGTGTGACTCACATCTCCTCTCACAAACAATTTAATTTTTACGAAACCCAAAACAAAAATCTCAAAATTAAATTTTTATATTCAAATGAACAGAAAAAATTATACCATTGAATAAATACCTCTAGAATAGCCAACAATAATCTAATTGATAAAAGTATTTCCCATACGGTAAGAAGTCTTTGGATCAATCCAGATTCCTTTCACCCCCAATATATCAAAAAATTATAGTAAAAATCTGAAAGTCAAATATTTGTGGAACCCTAGTCATTCTATCATTAGGTGCTGACTTCAAAGTTATTACCTAAAGCACTAGGAGATTTAAATTAATTCTGGATGGTCATCTATTATTATTATTGGTACTTTATTTGTGCCTTATTTAATAACTACCATAAATTTTGGACTTGTATTGCAATATGTTTAATAAATTATTTTTGTTCAATATTCTTCCAACCCAATTTTTGGTGCACCATTTATCAAGGACTACTAATTAACACCTATTTATATGTGGCCTCTCCCTATTATAAATTAAAGTATATTTTTATGATGATTAATAAATTAAATAAATATAAATTTTAGGAATTTAGTTTGGTTGGATGAATACAGATGCAAAATAATAGGTTTGAGATTTCATAACTTACATTTAATATTACGTTTTTTTATTTTATTTATAAAAATACGTTATAAATCATGTTCATTTCTTTGATGTTATAAGTGATTTTAATTATGTCCATATTGAGTAAATGAGAGAGGCAAATCATTTATTTGATTGGAGAATAAGTAAATCTCTTTATAATTATTATTGAAAATAGGAATCCCCAAATTTATTTGCCAAAATGCACCTCTTAGAGAAGCACGTGCTCCCCAATTTAGTAAAAGGAAATTGAATCGGAAAATTCATCCTTAGTGAAAAATAGAGAAAAATAGGAGACAAAAGAGCAGCAAAAGAAGAAGAAAATTGCTAAGAATTAGCTGCAAGAATGTAATGTGTCTATTTTATTCTCTAAAAAATATCACGTGAGTAGAGCGTAATTTTTTTGACCAAAAGCTGCAATAGAGGATGGTATTATGAGTTTATTGACTAAGCATAACTTCTTTGAAAATCATTAATTTGATGCCATTTTCTTCTTCTTCTTCGTTTTTTCCTTGGCCACCATTTTCTTCTGCTTCCCGTGTCTTGTATTTATTTTATTCTATAACCTAAAAGTTTAGTGAGTCCAGTCTCCCCCTAAGTATTCAAAAATATCAAATTGGTGCCTTAGATTTAAAATGTATAGATTTTGTCCTTCAAACTTATAATTTTGTTGCAATTTTGTTTCCCTATGCAATCGAGCCTCTTAATTTGGACATGGAAATGCATAGATGGAAAAATTGGAATGAAATTGTAAGTTAGAGAGACGTATTTCGAAATTTTGAGCCCAAATTCTTATTTTGGAGGGACTGAATTAACTTAACCTCAATTACTTTTAAAAAATTTAAAAAGATGAAAAAACAAAAAATATCCAATTCAAAACTAATTGATTATATCGTGAAGAGATTCAAAATATTTTCTGAAAATCTTGAGTATAGTGTCATAATCTCTGGAAATGTCGATGACACAGTTGGCACTATATGCCTCTTTACAATAAGGATCCCAAGAAATGGATAAGAAGAAAATCAAATAAAAGTAGTAAGACGGTTGATGGCCATGAAGGAGATTTCCGGATGGCAAAAGGCATTTTCCAAAAAGTGAAAAACTTTTATATGACCATAAGAATAAATTCACTATTCCAAAGGTACTTGCAAAAAGCTTAAGGACCACACCAACAACATGAATTTGCCAAAAGTAGGTAATGCAACTTTTTGTCTACAGCATTAACTCCAACGTTATCCACACAAGATTTTGAGTTCTTGATTGGCTCTTTTCTTAGGCTTGTTCCCATGTAATCAAACGAAGTTTAATTTGGTTTTGTTTTCCATGAAGTCGTCCAATCCCAAGATACAATCTGACTCAATATGGACAATATATGGCCAGTGCATTTCATTTTATTCATTAACAAGCTTTAAGCGCCTCCAAACATTCACTAGATTTAGGCCAACATAGTTTCGTTAGGGTCAACATGAATTTAATTCTTTAATCTTTTTAACAGGATGGGCGGATGTGGATGGGGGGAGGGGGTGGTGGAGGACGAGGAAGGGACTTAAATGGCATTGTCAAATAGGAAATAATCATAGCATGAGAATATGTTAGATGAGTGGTCTATTTAAGTAGCCCACATGTAATTAGCACATAATTACATCTTCCCAAATTAAAAATGAACATGGTTGAAGATGGAAATGATCCTTGTGAATTTATTCAATAGAGATGCTGGAAATTAGGAGGGTTGAATAGCTTAAATGGATAAAGAGAAATTTACGAATTTAGTCGTTTTAAAACTATTTTATCTTTGAGACACATGTTCTTGAATTATGTTTTTATATTGTAAGATTTTTAAACTATTTTTATTCAATTTATATAATTCTGCTACTAACTCTTTGGTGGAGTCTAGTTAAATTTGCTGCTTCTTTCACATGCCAAGTTTTATAAGGATATTTCTGCTAAATACTTTAATTCCCCTCCAAATTAACCCTCTTTCCTCGCACACGAGCTATTTCTCATATTTTAACTTATTTTATTTTTTAATTTGAGCAAACTCTCTTACTAAATTCTCTAATCACAAAATTAAAATTGAAGAGGGGAGTGTTCCAATATAAATGTCCTCCAAATTAAAGCTTGATTGGACTCCACTATAAAATTGATGATCAGGAACAAATTGGTCAGAAAAGAAAAAGTTTAAGGACCTAAAAAGTTAAAAAATAGTTTGAAGATAAGTGCCCAAAACCAAAATGATTTAAAGACTAAATTGGCAAATTTCTCAGTAAATAAAATTATGTGACTAAGATCGTAATTTTAAAGTTTTGAATCTATTTCTCTAAGATATGTAGATTCCTAATGACCTAATTTGCATGAGGAAACTAGCTTTTCTCCCACATATATGAATGAAGATACAAAGAACCTATGTGTTTTCACCTTGTCTTTTTGTCAACTAAATTACTTCTTTTCCTTTGATTGCCATTGAGAAGCAAATATTAGATAAAGAGAGCTAATAAAAATAACCAAATATTCTACCATCTTGTTCCTACTAGGAAGCCAAAGAGAACATAGACAGTGAACCTCCATTGAAGGAAACAAAAAAGGAGTTGGATTTCATTTTCATAAAACTCAAAGGAATCACTAAGAGAAAGTAACACGTTAAGAAGATTAAGTTAATTAACTAACACCCAAGAAAAGAATAAAGTGTTCCTAATTCTTAATTATTCCATCGATTATGCTTTTCCTCCCAATTATATACCTTACTTATGCGATTGAAATTAGACCAAAAATCACTAGCTAATCAAATCAATACACGACTGCAAATTCTACTAGAAACTTCTAAGATTCTGTTCCTATAGAGATTCATAATTTCCCCCCAACCCCCCGCCAATGCTTCACTTTAATTAAGTGTGAACAGGCGTCACAAATTCTTGATGAAATCATCTAGTATCCTTTAAAATCTGATGCCCTAAAAGTTGCAACTTTATTTTTCTCCCTTTCAAAATGAATGGAATGTCTATGCACAGATATTGCAAGAAAAATTGGATGGAGATATCCCAACCAAAATAATATAATATTTCTTTACAAAAATGGTGGCCATTGTCCCATTTCATATGGGAGAATCAATCAAAAAGCGATATCCACTAAGATGACATATTCCAATCATTTCCGTGTGTAGAACTTCAGTCCTTTTTTTGATCTTCATTGCATGAGGATATCTAATTAATTAAAAATTTCTGGAAGGATTCTATTCATAATTAAAAATGTATAAATAAAGGTGGATTAAAGGAATAATTCTTGTTAAACAAAGAGGATTAAAGTCCTATAAGTGTACTAGAATTAGGGGTTAATGCACTAGGCCTAACTATTGATGATAGATTAAATAATGCCTTTGTACAACTTCTTCTAGGATCTAGGTTATCATTATCAAAAAGGTTTCAGAGAATAAAAAGAACAAGAACCTTATTCACTTGTAGAATTAGTAATACAATGTTGGTGAGCAAACCAACATAAAAGATACCATATAGGATGTTCCTATGAAGGTTCAATATGTGTAAGAGAGTACTAGGTTATGATCCTAAAGATAGAATAATAAGCTTTCTAATTTGGTACCCCTTGACAAATTGCTAACCATGAGTTAATGTTTGTTTAACTCTTCTTTAATCCACTTTTCTTGAGTACAATAATATTCATTGAGCATTATCGTCGTATTATAACAAGAGCCACGATAACAAACTTAATGAATTTAAAATAATAACAATTGTTCTAATAATTGTTATAGATTCTTATAATATTTTTATCGATACAATATTCATGATATATACATATAGTACATCTTATAGTATATCAAGTATTTATCCTATATGCGCATTAACTAATTACGAATATATATACATAGTGCACCAATCACTAGCGGTTGACTGCTGAAGCGGACAAACTATCAAGCTGGACATATGGCTATGGGTATCTAATGTCTTGCATGAATAGGACACAAGAAATTCCCTGTAAGGTAAAGAGGTGGTAGTTTCACGTGGCTCATGAATCCAGTTACATTCTACTACAGCTAAGGTTGTGGAAATTGGGCAAGAAAAAAGAGGAGAGAAGTGAAGTTGTCTTGTTTGTAACGGAAAGTAAACAACTCTGCTGTGAGAACCAAACAAAACCCAGAAATTTGCCAATTCAAAGGCGAAAGCTGAAGGAATCTACCAATTATAAGGTATCTAGAAAAAATCCTAGAATGAAGGCGTTAAACAAGTTGGGTTTTGCTTCTTGATACTTGGCAATTAATGGGTCCTTCTATGAATGATTAGGCATTTGGAATTTGGATATATCTGTTTGACTTGGCAAAGAACAACATTGGGAAAGAACCGCGATACACCATGCACACAATACCTTATAGAAATCGAAAATCTCAAGTGTAGAATCTATTTTCCCGCAAATAATTTACCTTCTCGTACACAAGATAAAGGTTTTCATACAGAAGCTAAATCCAAATACACCGTGACCAAATAGCAACGAACAAGGCAGAGCAAAAACTGCCTTTTCTTACGGCGAGATGGCAGCATACATATATCAGCAATATGGGGGTTTTTTTGATCAATCAACCCCCGGCATTGTTCCCTCTGTTAATTCATTCAATGATACATATAAATCAAGTTAAATGGTTGCTTTGGACCGTTGTAATCCCATCAAAGGGGCTAGTAATTAGTGGAATAAGACGCTTATGATCCTTTTGTTTCAAAAGAATTTACAGTCAAGGATGACAATCCAACAGTATCAGGGCTCTTGAGCTGATCTAGTTGCTTCCTACCACGGCGAATCAGGTACTCGATGTACTGGAAATTCTTACGATCGATTTCCTTGGAATTGCGGCGGAACTCAGACGATACAATTGACTCAATTTGCCGGCGTTCTTCAATAGATTTAGTGCGAGCTGCTCGCAGAAATCCTCTGTATAATGCAAGTACTTGCTTCTGCATGCCGGAAAGCCTTCGCCCACTGGAAACTCCCATTGCATCGTTCTTTAAGGCCTTTTCAACTAGGGTTTTCAAAAATTGTATAAACCAGGAATTCAGTCTTTCATCAAGCTTCACTGCAGGTCAAAAACAAAGAGACAAGCAATCAATAGTTTTTTGAATAAGAGACCAGGAAACCTAATGAACACTCACAGAAAGCTGAAACAAAGTAATCTGGTAACTCATAAAGAAAGAATTTGACATAAACTGAGTCTTATATCTGTCAATCTTTAACTCATGAAATACAGTTATCATAGACTAAAATCATTGAGGCCTCCTGCTTGCTTTCTTGTGCTTTTGTTTAAGTGTCTGCATATGGGCACCTTACTGATGATATGATTCAGTACTTTGTTAGGTTTAACAACTATAACCAACTGAATATACTGTGTAGTATCTTTCAGAAGCCATCCAGAATCGGAGAAGGCTGCTATTGAGCTCAGCTCATTCAACTATATTTTCAACAATTTGAACCTTAATATGAGAGTCCAGATTTGAAAAGCAAAGCAAATCACCTATGCAAGTTAGGTTTATCATCATCAAAACAGTTGATTACGGGAAAAACAGCTCAAAGATGTCTGAAAGCAATCACCCTTTTAACTCTTCAACAATATATTGTGTTTAACACCCTAAAAGTAAAAATGACATATAAATGGTACATCATCCTTTTTTTCCCTCCTTTTTTTTTTTTTGGGGGGGGGGGGCGGGGTTGGCACCAATACATATTCAATGACATAATCATAGAACAGAATGGTACATTAATCCAGCCACACGGACAGTAGAATATTTATTTGCTCTTTGAGTTTGAGCTAGAACCCTTTCACAATCCTATCCTCTCTATCATGAATAAAATTGAAAGACACATACACTCAGGCCTGCCTGAATTCAAGTATAAACAGTTTAATTGCCGTACATTGTTAAATCCCAGACTCATTCAGAAGCCACTAGCTACCCAAGCACAAATACTTACTACTTGTATCGCATATATTTCTTATCTAAGTTAATATTTCTGGCTCCTAAATACATCCCTCACAGTATAAAATTAACGAATTGCCCGCCTTTGAGACCCAAATTGAAATACTAATCTATTTCAGCAATAAACCTGAAAGTCTTACAATAATACTGTAATATTTCTAAGATGACAGAGACAAGCACAAAAAGGTTCACATAGTTAAAAACTTGTATATACACCATTTATGTTTCTAAAATGTTGATAACTACATATATTGGGTCTTATTATCACCATAAATCTGGATATAAATACACGAATATGAATTATTTGAGGGTGCTGGGAGAGAAGAAAGGGCAAAGCTCTTGGTTTACTCCAGCAGGACACTGTTCCAATAACCAAGAACATATAGTTCAAAAGATTTAAGATTAATCCACCTTTTTTTTCTACAGCTTAAAGATGTATATTTGCCAAAATTATGTCTGGAAAAGTAGAAAGTTCCAACAGACTCTAATAAATAAATTCATGTCCATTATCTTTTAAACCAACTATTCAGGGGAATGAAAAGTTCTTGTTGTCGTATATCAATCAAACAAAGGATTATATTAATCACATGATCTTTACCTGAAAGGTAGTAAAACTTGTATGCTTATTGCCAGAACACGTCATTTTAACAATAGATAAATATCACATTTAAATATGCAAATGAAGCAGCAAGCCTAAATAAGAAGACGAGGGGTATACAAGAACAAGAATATATGCAAGAAGCAACACCAGAAAGAATCACAAAACTCTACAGACAACAAAAAAATCCCAGTTGCAAATAATCAAATCAAGGTCAACAACATTTCACAAGCTTCTTTTATCAGTTGGCTCAATGTCACAATCTAGAAAGATTAAACTGATTTATCGTTCAAGAGAAACAACAGAAAGAATCGCATTGAAGTTGAATTTCTCAGTAAACTAGCGAACAGAAGAAGACCACCATGCATGGAATTATAGAAAAGCAAAATAAGATGACAAAGAATGTATAACTACTAAGCCCAAAGTTGGCAGCTTTATTTACATCCTTTTTTGTTCACAGAAAAAAACAAAAATGTATGCATGTATTTCTGAGTTTAGACTAAAGAAGAGAAAAAATAAAATCTGTATTCACGTATTCTTCAAACCAACAAATAAAGTGATCAAGAGATAATCCTTGTCCTTTTGGTATTTGTTTCAAGGAATCTGCATTACCTGTACCTACCTAGAGTCCAAAAGGGAAAATATGGGGATTGGTAGAATAGTTATCAAAGTCCTATGGGCATAAACCAGAGGTACCCATAAATATAGCACATCAGCAAAATAAGGATGGAGCATAAAATAAAAGAATCAAGGAGGAGTCATCAAAGAACACACATAAAGAAACAGCTATGGATACAAAACCGTAGAATTAAGTAAAAACATGTTTAATAAACTTATTTATCCTTGATATCATGTTTCCTGACGAGTATACCTTATTAAATTGTAATCCCTACAACTGCTCTAGAACCTCTCCCTAGAAAATTAGATAATTTCTAGAAGAAAATTATGATTTTTTATTCTCAATTGTTATTTCTTTTACTTTTGATGATGCTAACAGAGATACAGTTAAATGTGGAAGAAGAAACTCAGTGCAATAGGACCCCAAATTCTACAAATTGTAGGAAAGCAATAGAATTTTTCCTAGAGACTTTTGGAAAGAGGAAATCACAATCAGCTCAAATTCATCTTCTTCACTTACCCCCTATGTAACTACACAATAAATGAAAGTAGCTGGTCAAAATATAGATCCTGGTAGTATTCTACTCTGCCTTCTGACATTGTGTTAATAGTTGACTAGTGACCAAAAAAGGGGCTCAAAGCAAAAAGAAAATACATTCTCTAGTAAGAGTTATTGAAGATCACAGGAAGAGCACTGAAGCCAATTCATTTCGGTACCTGAACTTCTTGTTTATGCAGAAAAATTTCAACACAGGCAGTTATTTATATGGCTTGTGAGCGAATTATAATCAAAACACAGGCACACAAGTTCTAGTTGTTCATGAAGATGTAAAAAGTGTTTACGGCTTACCGATATACATAATATGCCTGCATTCAAGACAATCCAACCATCTAGATCTGTAGCATACCAGAATAAAACTTACAGAGAACATGTTCATTTTCATCTATAATTTAGAGTATTCAGTAATTGACAAGAAAAGACAGTTAAATAATCTTTCTCAGCCACTGAGCTGGCTTCCAGAACTATCTGCGGCAGTACAAGGAAACAAACAAAAAATATCTCCAAAATACTTTTATACCCTGAATCAAAATGAGCATTTTAAATTTTATGTATATTTCTTGTCTGAAATGGAGAATACTGATTACACCCTGTTCAAATTTACTAGATAAACCTTCAAATAAAGACTTAACAGCTTTATTTCAGCAATGCTGAAGAAATCTGGAAATTAAAGTCCCTTATTGAAAATGCAGAAAAAGATCTTTTCATTCACCTCAAGCACAAAAGCAAAAGCACATATCCCAGATTTCTTGGAAAAAAAAGTAAAATTAAACAGTTTTTGACACCAGAAATTTAGAAATCAAAATCTATCTTTCCATCCCTATTTTTCCTGCACGAATGAAACCCAGTATTGATCTTTTTTGTTTTTGGCCAAGTGAAATCCAGTACTGATCACCTACAGAAATGAGGCAAAAGCAAATTGTCGAAATTGGAGGAAGCATTAATCCACAAAATGAAGAGCGCTTCCAAAGCAAAATTATCACCGAAATCAATCAATGAACTAAACTATAAATTCTTTGATAGAATGCAAACATTATATAATTGCAGTGACCGGGAAAAATAAAGATCGAAAAACGAAAGAATCAGGGGCTTACCATATCAAAGTAAAAGGAAGAACAACGGAGCTCAAACGATTTGGGATTCTGGGTTCCCTCTTTCTTTTGGGCTTGTAAGCAAAATTCTTAGCAATGAGATGTGATTAGCGAATTAGCCACGACATACATTCCTTTTTCCGCTTCCCGCTAACTTCCTAGTTCTTCACTCTTGTATGTCCTAGAAGAGTTCCCGCCGCGCCGCCATCACCCCGGCTTACCGAATACCGACCCGAATCTTTAAACCAAACCCGTTAAGAGGAGGGTTAATTGCAAGTAGATCCTAAACTTTATGATTTATCATCTCAACCCTCCGTTTTGTAGTTTCAGTCAAGTGGGTCTATAATATAACAATTTTCTCAGCCTACGCCTCGAAATTCCAGAAGTGCGCCAATAATGCCCACATTATCCCATATTTAGTGGAAAGTATTGGAATGCCTCTAATAAGTCAAGTCTCAATTCGATACTGGGTAGTTTTAAAGTTATCGCTGTCGATTGATTAAATTTGGAGTGATCAATATTGAAATCGTCGACTCATTTGGTTATTGAATATCGATAATTACTGATTAAAAATTAATAATTAATTTTTAATTTTTTAACAAAATTATTAAAATTACCCAAAAAAAATATCATCAAATTTACTTGATGAATATTTTCTAACTATTTAACCAATACATATTCAAATTTAAGTAATTTAAAAACTGTAAGAGTTAAAACACGGCAAAATTCAATACAAATCTTTCATCCATAAACTTCAAAATAAAAAAAAAAACACATTCAAATTATCTTTAAAATATATTGGCAAATTGAATGTTTAGAAATTCACATTTTCTTGTTATCCTTTTTTCATAATATAACCTGAATGCACATGGAAAAATAAAATTTTTTTGCTAATGGTCAATTATTAACAAAATAATCATAATTGAAACAGTAAAACAAATGACAATTTTATAATTATCTTAATCTACATCAACTTTATGAATTTTTTCTTTGTGTAAATATTATATTTACTTATTATAAATATAATTAGTGTAAGATCTTCCCATTTGATAAGAGCCTCTTACCAAAATCTATTAGATTTACTATCAGTTCACCGAAGAGATTTAAAAAACATAATAAATTAATTGTTAATTATATAATCAGTCATATAATTAGGTCGATCGGTATCAGAATCCAAAGAAAACTATATCACTTCTTCCATCTCTAGAAAAGTATGACCAAAATGAGAAAATAAAAAACCAAATAGGTCCCGTAAGTGAAACTCTAATTAACCTGAATTACCTCGAGAAAACGGAATAATTTAATAATATTAAAAAGTTAAATACAACAACATTAACCCCGCATTTATATTTCTTATATTAGTTTCCTTTTAACTTATTTCACTATTTTTGTGATCAGACTCAATGAGAATAAAAAAGATTAGGTGCTTATAACCTAATATACATCAATAATTTAAAAAAAAATCTTTAAAATAAACAAAATAATTTAAGTAGAACAGATTTGAGTTAGAATTTTAAGATCTGGTTGTTTCTTTAACCTTTAGCAGTAATATTTGGTCACTTTAGTTATTAGAATATTTGAATATTAATATAATTTGTTAGTTCTAATAATTTTATGATGTCAATAATATCATATCTTATATGAAAGTAAGTCGTCATTATTATTATTATCATTATCATATAAATAATAACATAATAATTGAGTGTCTGATTTATAATTTTTAAAAAATAAAAAAATGTTTCCTGATAACTTTTTTAAAAAATAATAATGTGGTGATTCTATTTTTATATTTTAAGTAGCTTTCAGATTCTTTAGCCATCGAAATCAAATGACGAGATTCTATGATACCATATCTTAATATATATAATATGTATATGTATATGTATATGTATAATGTGTGTGTGTGTGTGTGTGTCTGCGCAACTCCTTTTCACAATAATCAGATCACTGTAAATGTATATCACATGAACAAAGCAAAGCAAATCTTAATTTTCATATGTAACATGAAATCTTCTGTATCTTCTTGGCTTTAAAAGAGGCCGAATTTTTGTTAACTCCATCCCACCTCCCACCGGTAGAGTCACAGTCTCGTAGTTTTCCTTGGCAATCCCTCGAAAAACATCCCTCCTCCAGTGTCGAGCATTGGTGACCACCAAAAATCCCTTGGGATTCATATCAATATTCTTCCACAACTTGAAATGATCTTCAAATTCACATGAGTCGAGAACTATCATGTCGATCTTCTTGAATTGTCTGATTATTTCATTGGGGTGGTTTCCTGCTGCAAATTCTATGGCATCTTTGAGATCGGGGTTTATCAATTCAACGTAGCTTCTGCTGATGGCTTCATCATCATTATGATGACGAGGAATAATGCAGATAAATCTACCTCCTGTTTGCTTTATGGCTACTGCTAACGCTAGTGTCAATGGCGTAATGCCTTCTGTACTGATTTGAACTATCAGTTTTGCCCCATTTCCAGCTGCCAAAGCTGATAAAAACTCCATGCATTTTGGCTCATCAGATCTTGAACCTCCCATAGAACTTGCCTGACGATCGCAACAAGAAATATATATACATCAGTTTCCAAGTTTAAACAACAGAGAAGACCTCATTTCGAAAATGTTCTGAAAATAAACCAAACCAAGAACAAACCAAAAGCAGCAATGATTAAACGAGAAAAATTTACCAGATGTAGTGTGTTCAAGTAAGCCTCCATGGCATGTTGAGGAGACCACTGCATCTCCATGACCAAAGGAAGAGAAAACTATCGTTATCAATCTGCAAGACCACGTTGGGGCTCCTCATAAGCTGCTTCTTCTACGGAGTCCCAGAACATTGGCAGCTATGGTTACGTAAGATGAGATGCAGTAAGCTATATATATATACACACAAGGAGGGGCAGAGGGAGAAATGGCAGCTGTATTCATATGATTGCTTTTACGGGGACTAGGGCAAATCCATGGAAGCTTGCTGTAAAGTTTCTTCTCATGAGGGACACTTGGAGGAAGCGCAGTACTTGTGGGGGATGCATAGTTGCATGGGGTGCAGTCGTGGCCCTAAACGAGTAGCAATCATGTGAATCTGTTTGTGGGATTAGAACTCTGAGAGAGTTTGAGTTTTCCGAGGTCAATCTGGAAAAGGTATGGCCGGACACTTGTCTTTCCCACGTTTTGCATGGGACGGCTTTGCTGGATCTGCCAATAATTCGGGTAGATTTATAAGTAAGATATTTTGTTCTTCTTTCTCTCGTGAGCATTTATAAGATAAGACTGCGCGTATCCAACTTGCAATCTCAGCCAATCACTTCGGAAAATTTACTTGAGTAGCCGCCTCTCGCAGATTACAATATTACATGCTTCAGATCAGATTAGTACTTCGCTAGAGTACTTTTTTTAGTTTATGTAAATTAAATTTTAATTATTAAATTTTAATTTAATAATTAAAAATTTATATATTGAGAATAATTATTTTATAAATAATTATTTTTATAGAATGAATAATTATTTTACTATAGAGAACTAAAACAATTATTCTTAACGTGTGAATTTTTAACCATTAGATCAAAATCTAACGGTCGAGAATCTATTTTGCATAAACTAAAAAAAACAATGTCTTCACCTTACCAAACCGTTCAGATTAGGGTGCAATCTAATCGATCTCTTGTCATATATATTTGAATTGTGTTGTGTTGGATATTTTTAAATTGAATCACAAATTTAATTATAATTTTAGATAAAAAAATTTTAAATGAGTTATTGAAAATTCACAAATATATTAAATTTAAATTAATAAAAAATATTTAATAATATCTAACTTGAACTTTTCATAATTTGAGTTTAAATTAGAACTTTCAAACTTTTAAATGAAGCATGAATATCAATAATTTATTTTAAGATTCTTATCGAGTCATCGAACTTGCCTTGACTCATTCTATTCTGACCTTATTTCAAATATAATCAAATATAAGTTTGAGCATGTGAAAAGAAAAGTTAGGTTCGATTAGTTTAGAATTCGGCTCAGATTTGGTTGCAACCTACTTCAGATATATGCTTGAACGAAGTGAAAAGTAAGGATAAGATGGGAAAGAAAATGAATATGCACAAAAATAAAACATTTATGCAAACGGTAAAATGAAGAGATTGAAAAAAAGAAAAGGAAACCGCTTTCTTTACGTCGGCTTTTATTTTATTTTTATAAATTAGAGGGATTAGGAAAACTAATAAGTTACAAAATTACAAAATTGACCTTGCATTTTAATAATAAACATTACGTAGAAAGAGTATGGATAGTATTGTCGAACTGACAGGTCCGTCATAGGCCACTCCTCAAAAGGGCTGGAGCGGGCTGGTTCGTTTTTTGACAGATGGGAAACTTAATCTATACATGTCCGCACTAAGCTCGCGGGTCTAGTCACTTTTTTTTAATTAAATTTTATATTATGTATTTTTTTCTCTTTTCTCTCTTTATCATATATGAGATATAAATCTATGATTGAAATAAAAAAATATTTAACTAATCACTAGTGCTTTTAAAATAAAAATTGTCATTAATTATATATATCATACCTAATATAAATAAATTTATATGAAAAATATTTAAAATAAAATAAAATTAATTAATCTTAATTGTATGTATAATTAAAATGTGTAATATAAGAAAAATTGGTATCAAAATTACTATATATTATATTTTTATAATATAAAAATAAAAAAAATTAGTCTGCAGATCAAACAGAGCATGCCAATTCGATCAGTATTGCCTGCTAACTTGAACTCATTTTGCCACCACTAAGTATGGTAGATAAGTGAAAACAAAGTGAACACAGAGCTTAGGTAACGGAAGAAAAAATATAAGTATAAAGAAATACCTTCTATTAGAGAAGTGTTTGTCCATCTCTTTCCTCTCTCTTTTCGCAAATCAAACTATGCCTTAATGAAATCTAGGTTCAAACTATGCCACAAGCTTCTAACATGTGCGATCAATGAAAACTAGATATCGTGGTTCGTATTTGAACTATAAAAGTTTTTATCTTAACTTTTTAGAATCAAATTACGTGAATAAAGAAGAATGCAATATAATATGAAAATTGATTGCAGTAAATAAAAGTATTTTTATAATGTATTTATCTAAAAAAAAATTTAAAAATTCAATTTTCCAGTTCTAAGGAGTTCATGAATAAATTTTTTAAAAATTTAAAATTTCGATTCGATTTTCAATCTAAAAATTAAAATAAAAAATCAAATCAAATTTTTATACACTGAATAGAAACAATAAAAAATTGAAACAAAATAAAAAGATCGGATCAATTTAATTTGATTTTTCGGATTGAACACAATAATGAATTCCCCAAGTCTACCCCGTCTGTCTCTAAAAGAGAAAAACCTGCATGTTTAGTGTCGACATGAAGTCGAAAGTTGACTAGCTCAGGCATTTCTTTGAGAACATTTTAGGGCTCAACACCTTTCTGGTCTTTTCTGTTTTCTCCAATTGTCCTTTCTCTATAGAAATGAAAGTTTCTGCTTCAGAGGATTCACAGAAGTATAAGAATATTGATACAATCAAAGACAGCAAGCAAACATGGAATGAAATCTTTTATTACTCTCAGCAGAAGAATAGATGTTACAATTCCAAAAATTATGATGCCTCTCCTACTTCACTTGTCTAAGTTACATTAAATTTACATTGACATGATACACTTGGCCATCTATATTTACGTTGTAAATCAGGCGTAAGTCTTTTGCTTCCTTCTATTCGATATCTTTTATAGCATCCTGCAGCATGAATTCCAAGACTTAATCGAGTTTCAGTAAGGGAAAGACATAGAAACCAAGCACGATTCCCTTGCAAATTACTTACCTTTGCTAGCCGGGTTACATAGGTGGCAGCTAATGCAGTAGCAAGCAGCCCTAATCCGAGCGTTAATAGCTGTCCGTTCCCTCCAGAGAGACCGAGTTCAGACTCTTCTTGCTGAAAGCACATGAATGAGAAGAATTAGAAGTGACATTTTGTTTGAGGAAAGGCACCAGTTGGTTAGACATTGGATTGTGCCACTCATCCAATCGTACTAATCCAAGCAACTTACAGATTGCAAAAAAACAACTGAATCTATCAACCAGGTATTTTTGAATTAGCTGTCTTTCTTGTAAGGTTTACTTTCTTCTTCCAACAATAGGATACTCATTTCAAACTTGTCCATAGTTTTGAAGAAGTCATCTTTGAAGATAAAATAAAATATTCACTATACTTTTTTTTCCCTTTTCCTGATGGGTATATATTCACTATACCTGATAGTCAGATATCTGGATACTGAAAGCTAGGACCACATTTCAATAAACTGTGCAGAATTCAAACTGATTTCTTTAATATTAATCCGAAAGTAAAAATTGAAAGAGGATAATTAACACCTTATCTCAATCCTTGTAAATGCTAAACAACATTTTCTATAGTTGTCAGCAGGGCAGTTGATCCATTGAAATGGTTAAAAGAGTATGAAAGAAAAGAAAGCAATGTTTGGACTCGGATTACAAATACCTATATCTACATCTCACACTGCCTACGGGTCTCTCAGGTTCATCAATCTCAAGTTTTCAACAATGAATCACTGTGAAAAGCTTATGCTTTCATGCCAAAAAAGAGCTCACATATCAGGGCAGCAGAACAGACGGACGTTCTCATCTTAACCAGTAGCTACAGGCGGCATTGGCATTGTGTTGTCAAAAGTCAAAGAATTGCATTTTTCAAGACAGAATCTCTGGTTCTTGACATAATAGACTAAATGAGAGTAACATAAACCAGCCCATCATGCATCAATCACTAAAACCTGTGGACACCCAAAGATGACATTTTCAACCTCAAATTTCTAAATTACTTTCATAGGACACTGATCTAATTTTAACCCTACGATTCTCTGTACAACTTGCATGCTCAAGCATCCTACTCTTAAGAAAACGGCCGGAAAGGGCTGATCCAAGACTTGCTATTTGCAAGATTCATGGAGCAAGTCCTAACCTATGTGGTCCAAGGCCAGAAGAAAGCCCGTAAACAGTTATTTATTTAATTTCCCAGTGGGAAGAAAGTGGTGGTGAGCCCCTTCAACCCTAACCCCTCCCAAAAAATTTAATTCTTGGTTCCACCCTTGCAAGAAAGATTAGGCTTTCCTAAGATATCCCTAGGTTCAACCCTTGAATATTAACCCACAATATGATTCCTACAAACTAAGCATGACCGCTCACAACAACACAAGATTGGCTAGCAACAAAATTATTTGGTCAACTTGGCATTTTAGCTACAAATACTACCTTCCCTAAGACTAGAAGGCTTTGGGTGAAAAGAAATGTTTAATCAAGAGATGCAGAATCTTGAAAGGACTGATTCATTTATAAATATCCTGATAAGTCAAGTTTCTTGTCTGCATACAAACAGTTGGTTCAGGGGTGAAAACTTGGGATTTCTTGGCTTAGTACTTGGTTTCAGTCCCAATATAATCACTGTCTAAACCTACTCTGAAGTCTGAAACACCTTAAGTACTTGGTGCAGCTTAGCTTTTACCATACAGAGTGACAAAGGCCCCAGCAGATGGTTGTGTAAATCAATGGTCCCAAAATTCCTAGAAACTGTTCGAGTTAATTCTCAGATTCTTCTAACTTAGTCCTTTTCCTTAGCATATAATCACCTATTGTTTGAAAATAGCCCCGACATTCCCAGAAAGGGTTAGGATTAATTCTTCGCGTCTCATGCGTCTAATTCTTGAAGTATCATATTGCCCAAGCCTACTGCAGAATGATGCAAATCAGGGGAGTAACAGTTTCCATTATATCCTAAGTCCATAAAACTACACCCTGTAAGTGTAGCCTAAGATGCAGGACTCAAGACCAAATCCAAATCTATGAACAAAGCAAGTTCTTTGTGGTACTAGCTAAAGCTATTACCAATTGGTTACTCAGTGATTGGACATTGTTTTCCAGAACTGAACCTAGCTAACCTAATCCATTAGTTAGGCCCCCGAATGCAGCTGCAAGGACTGGATTCCTTTATTGCTTTTTACTACGGCTTAATGGGCTAGATTTTTTCATGTATTAATTGAAGTTACGATATACACGAGACCCAATTTAAGATGGAGATGCTTGGATCTCATTGTAAGGATATCTTAGAGAATGACTACTAAGACTTACGTTGGAGAAATGAAACTTTATATTGGCAATTGTACTTACAAATATGAAAATTCATTCTTCCAAAAACCTCTTCACAATTGAACACATCTTATTTATCCATTATAATCCAATTCAGTTGCCATCCTGAATTTCATTGGTAATGGCTAGCAAGTGATATATTCTTCAGAGTTGGCATCTAGCTAAATAAGAATCTACCAGATTATAATGTAAATTAATAGCCTAGCCTAGCTTTCAGAAGTAAATTCAGCAAGTAGACATTTAGAGAACCTATCTTGAACTTAGATTTAGTCTCGAAGACTGGTTCTAGGAACATACATATTAGCATTCAGTTCATAAGGTCCAATGACTATATTTCAAATACTACTTTAGAGAACAAGGATCTAACCTATGGTAACCTTGATCAGCTTAATTAGGTCACTGACAATTCTGGTTCAGTCTTGACCCTATTCGCGCATTAACTAATATCTCTGCATCTAGAGAAGTAAACTACAGGTTCTGTGACAAGCTAGAACACGCAATTCTGGGCATGAAATCATGGGTAGGCTTCAATTTAAAAGTAATTGTCAAAAGAGATATCTTGAGGAACAAGAGAATAATACGGATGAGAAGAGGAACAATATGACCTAGCTAGTCTTTAGTTATGGAAACAAATCAAGCAGCCAAAACAAAAGGCTCCAATAACAAAGTTATGGCACTTCTATTAGCATTACACGTGTTGATATTTATCCAAAACATGACAAAACCAAACTGGATACTTTATCTCTGTCAGTAGTTGTTACAGAAACACTTTTGAATCAGAACCAAGCTTTTGATGCTCACTTGACACACAATAGCTTCAGATAAAGCAAACAAAAAAGTAAGTCTCATCATGCTCTTCTGATAAGTAGAAATTGAAATTTAGCCAACAAACTAGTTTTTCTGCTCTAGAGAGTATCATATGTTGTGTCAATTGTGTGCTGCTGAGAGAATGAGGCCAACTAAAACAAAGAACAAATCATGCAACTTAATTTTATTGATTGCCTAAAATAGTAAAACCCATTTCACTTTTATGTGCTCTTTCTTAAAAGCTGATGATCAGAAGCTCAATTTCTTTAATAAAGAAAAAACACAATTCATTGCCCAAGAGAGATTGTAGAAATTTAATCTGTTAGGAGTTACAAAACTCTAACATTCTCTACTTTGAATTAAGATGCCAATTCTTTTTCATAAAGAGCAAAGCATTGTTTAGTAATTTGAAATTTGAGACAAGTTCTAATATTGGAAGAATTTTAAATGACTGAATTTTAATAAAAACTCACAATGATTGCTCGGCCAAATGCTCCCGCACTAACATATGCCCATGTTCCTGGAAGCATTCCCAACCAACTGAATCCAGGAAGTAAATGAAATTTAGTTGAAACTGTTGGACAATCAAGACATTAATAGAAAAGCAATAAATTGAAACTTTATCCTTGTCTTTCTCCTATCCAAATAATCAAGCTGCCATGTTAGTTTTGATATTTGAAAAAGCTGTTCGGAACAAAATTATGATAAGAAAATTTTCAGTCTCCTTTGCATTAAAATAATCCAACAAACCCTGGACGTTAAAGGAAATAACAATGGCACAAACTCTATCGGGAATACAGAATAAATTTATTTAAACCAACATCAACAAGTTTTGCTTAATTGAAAAGCTTGATTTGTGGAAACGGCAAGGTTTAACCAGAGATTATCAACAGAGCTTATGTCTTGTTAGTGGCCAAAACTGGAATTTGTAAGTAAATGATTTAAAAGAAATGCATGATTTCCCAGTTAGAGCCACTCTGTAATAAACCTGACAATTTAGCAAAATATTCTTCGCTAGTTCTCTAAAAGCCACAGCATTCTGACATTGAGGACCTGGAAGAAAAGTTATTTATACTCTACAGAAGCATGATGTTGGTAAGTATCTAGAAACGAAGTATAAAAGAATCCATGCAAGAGAATTACTGTGCAAGAGGACTAACAGGGTTTTTGAAGATTGAAAGAGAAATAGGAATATAAAAAACTACATATCAAAACCTTAAAGGGAGGCATTTTATTAGATATCCAAAATAAAAGCAACAGAACAGGAAACTGAACAAGCATAAGACCAACCTTCCCAACACATAGGGCACAAATTTAACAGATGTAAGGCCGTAAAGATAATTCCCAAGAGAAAACGGTAGCAAAGGGCTCAAACGAAGAAGGGTGACAACTCTGAAACCATTTTCTCCAATCGCTTTGTCTATTGCAAGAAATTTCTTGTTTCCTTCAACAAGCTTAAGAATGCGCTCCCTGGCGAAATATCTAGCGATTAGAAATGCAACACTTGCAGCCACCTGAAACAGGAAATAGAGCCTCATGCTCCCAAACTCAAATCCTTATTCTTCCACAAAGGAAAATTACCAACTTACTGTTCCACTTATGGAGACAATGATTGTTCCAGTGACAGAACCAAACAATAGTCCAGCTGACATAGTCAATGGAATAGCAGGAATTGCGAGGACCTGCCAGAGATATGACAATGCCATCAGTGACCAATGAATCAATTTCAACCAATATCTGAATCCAAAAGAAAATTTTCCAAAGTTCATTGGTCACTGCAAATAATATTTGAAGAAAAGAAAAAGTAAGATAATACTTCAGAGAAAGTGACTGCCAAAAAACAGAGAATAGAAACTAATGCGTTAATATAAAAACAGAGAGCATGAAGTTAGTATAACATGCTCATGCATGTAAAGTTGCATGCTTACTTCTAAGCCAGCATAAACCAATACGAAAAGAGCATATCCAGCTGGTCCATAACCTGTAAGGAAACGAACAAAAGAAAGTCTGCAATCAAATTTTGATCAAAATTCTAGATTCATAAAATTACAGCAATCTACATGGTATGGAAGCAGGAAAGCAGGTTATTAGCACTATATCCAGATTAACATTGAACAGACTTACAGATTAGTTAAAAGGCAAGCTCAAAACAAGAACTGAAAAACCATATATAACCTACAAAATGGCCTCCAAAACTGTATAGCACCCCTATTAACTACATTTGTCAATGTCTTCAAATATTTCACCTGCTTCAGTAGTCTCAAGTAGAACACAGCTCCTTCTTTTCTTTGGCTAAATGATCCAGGGCTTACCCTGTTACTTCTTAGGTGGTCAAAGAAGATGATGAGCATGATAACAGTTCGATGAAAATACTTCTTATCTGGCATTTCCTTCTGAATGCCAGATAGAAATGCCAGATAAGATATACTCCAAAGCTTATTTTCCAGCTTACTAATTTCTTACTCCAGATTTCACAAACTCAAAAGATTTTGTCATCTCCAAAACAAACCTCCTCAAGCACTCTCACATCCCACATCTGCATAAGGTTGATAATTACTTGATTTAATAAGTCATTGGCTTTTTACAATAAAATAATCTTATAACCAAGCAAGACAATTGAATTTCATCATTAGCTATACCTCCACAACGTTGGATTAGATCCATCAAACTGCTCAATCCAAGTTCAACCCATAGGAACAGCCTAAATCTCCCCACTAAAGCAAAGCCAAAAATCTCAATCACTGCAAACTCTACCATAAAAATCTACACGTTTTTTCCTCAGACAAAATAGATTCCAAGTGCAGCTGCAGTATTTTTAGTGTCTAATCCAGGTAATTTCACCAACCATGCGCTAGATTATCAAGACCATAGGGATAAAAAGAAAATTCTTCAACTAAACATTAATTTATCAGCTCCATTCAATTGTTTGAGCATCCTAATTACTGGAACCAGGATAATTATTTCAAGAAAAATTCAGTTGTGTCATGGATTACAAAGCTTAGAATCGAAACCCTTAAATGTAAATAAAATCCAAAGAAATTTTACCTTCAATGAAACCTGAGAACTGGTTCAAGAAAGCATTAATCTGGTCCTTGAAAATATACCCAACTGTCCCAAAGCCACCAACCACACCCACTAACAAAAGACCAGCCAAGATGGTACCTTTCAGAGCAGTGTCACCACCTTCCAAACCACCACCATCACTATCCTCACTATTATCATCTTTGGGACTCAAATTCAAGAGCGTATTCAGACCTCTCGGAGGTGGAGCATTGCTGGGAGCCTTGGGAAGCTGTTTCTTGGTCTCTCTTAGTGAAGAACACGGTTTCAAGAAATGGAAACGCTTTGGTCTGAAATTGAAGCGAAACAATGAAGATGTAGTTATTGGTCTTTGTTGAAGAGGAGATGAGAGGCCTAGGCACAGTGGAGTTGGGAGTGCTTGTGGCAGTCTAGGAATGGTGGGCATCTTATACGGCTACGAAATGAAGGATTAAGAAAGGAAGAGCTGTGCTTTTAGCGCCTTTCCAGCTTTCCTTTCTCTGCAGTACTATGAATGAATTCAAGAATCTGGGAATTCTTATGTCAATTTGTGCAAAATTTCCATGTCCGACCTTGCAGAATATACCGTTATTTCTGTGTTTGATTCGGGAAAGCAAATTTTGTGTTGGGAGATTTTGTGGGGAGTGATAAACCAAGCTCTTTTAACTTTTAGAACACATGAATTTTGTGTCTGTCGTTGCAGCACGTGTAGTTAGTTCTTTTCTCGCAGTTTTTATTTCCTTTTTCTTTTTTTTTAACTCAGAATGGAATCCATTTATATATATTTAAAAAATTATATTTACGCCTTACAAATTATGGATATTAAGAGTATCTTTCACTTTATTTTAAATTTATCTAATTAATATATTAATGAGTATTGTATATTCTAAATCAATCAAAATTAGAGTGAGATTGGATATTGTTTTGATTTAAGATTTTTTATCTTAAATTTCGTAAAAAAAATTTATTTATAAGATAAAAAGTGAGACTCAAAATAAAAAATTTATATTAAATTCGATACAAAATATTTTCCAAATACACACTTAGTCTATTCATTTTCCTCCCAACTATATTTCCAGCTTTCCAAAATGTGTACTTCCATTTCCTTTGTTGAAGGTCTCTACCTAAAGCTTTTCTTGGTTGATGTCAATGTAAACCTAACATTGGGTAATATTGTATTTTATCTATTTTAGATATCTACCATGTGAATATTTTTTATTATCATAATTTTCGAACTATTGTGTAATTTTTATTGAGTTATTTTAATTTCTCAATTTCTCTCTTTTGATGTATTAAAATAAGAATTTGAGGACTGTTTTAATTGTAATATTCTTTACTATTTTTATTATTAATAAATAATCTTTATTTAGCAAAAAAAAAAATGCAATCCTAACATTGAGTGGGAGAGTAGAAGCTCAATTTTCTTTTCCTTTTGTCGGATAAATAACATGGCTGGCTTGTAAACTTCCTATTTTAGAATCCAGCGCCCCCTCCCCCGCAAAAAAAAAAAAAAAAATTCCTCTGTTAACTTTCCTTGATCAAGTTTCTAACATGTTAGTTAGAGCTTGTTTGGGTGTTTTTGTGGGAGAAAAGAAAAGAATATGAGGTCGAGTTAATTTATTCTTGATATTATTTGAGAGTTTAGAAAATAAAAGAAAAGTTTTTTTTTTCTATTTAAGAGATTGGAGAAGAGTGAAAGAAAGATTAGTTTAAGAAATAATTTTGTAAAATAATCCTATATAGTAGTTGAAACAAACTTTTTCCACAGTAAAACTAGTAATATTAAAGGAAGTAAAATAATAGCTTTAATAGCAATTATTGCAATTGTTGACTTGAAAAGCATAATGTAAAGGATAAATAAGAAGTATGAAAGGGAGATGATGAATCTGATTTACTTGTGAAATTAAATGTGAGTATGCACTTTTTCTTGAGATGCTATGTTATTTAACTTATCTTCCTATTCACCTTTTTTGGACAAAAATGGATAGCTAAGAATAAAAAATTCATTTGAAAGCAGCTCAAAATGTATCTGTTTCTTTCATATATTAAGAGAAACAATTTATGGAAGATGATGTTTCATTAACTCCTCCTTTTTTCTTCTGCCCCTTTATAATTTATGAACTTAGCAAATTTATAAACTTTTTCTATCCAAACTCAGTTTTAGCCTCCTAAATTAGCTCTTATTATTTGAACTTTGAGTTTTTACATTACGAGTTAAGTACTCTATCTTTATCCGTTATAAAATAAAAATAGTCAATGTTATATATTCCACATTTGTTGTTCATTTTAACTATTGAGTTATATGTTATATATTCCACATTTGTTGTTCATTGAGTTATTTGACTAGTAAATTTTTGAGTAATCAGTGAGGGTAAAATTGAATGACATTTTTGTCATTTCCTCCTCATCCTTTTTCTTCTTGTCTATGAAATCCTTCTCGGGATTATTACACTCTCTTCGTTTTTAACCAAAGCTACCTTGGTGAAATAAAATTGCTCAGTATATTAACACGTGAAAATGATGATAAATAGCACAAGGATATGTTACGGTTATACAAGAAAATAATGGAAAGAAAAAGTGGAGTAAAGGGAAAAGAACATTGGAGTTGGAGGCAGTAAGTGTAGAATGAAAGGACCTCCAGAAATATCGATAGCAAGAATACAATCCCAGAAGATGCAGTTCAGGCAAATGTTAGAAATTTTTACCATCAAGTTCATCAGAAACCGGGTACAAGCAACAAGCCCTTTACACTGATGAAAGAAGATTCAATAATCAGATTACAAATTTCATTCGTTCTTGTGTACAAGTAAGACATCCTATAGTGGATATCTTCACAAGATTCTCAACTGATCACCATGAATCTAGATCTAGTAAAATGTTAAGATCATGTAGAATGTTCCTAAATCAACCAAAGAATACACTTGACGATGTAAGGGAACATATTTTGGTAAACCTTGATGCTCGTGTGCTGCGAGGAATAACCCTAACCATTCGTAACAATTTGTGAACACTAATGTAATTCATTTCTTTCTTCAGTTGGATTAGGAGAAGTCCATTGTCTCTTTACCATAGCCAAATCAAATTCGGGCTTCTTCATTGAGGATGTAATTCTCTGCAATTGATCATTTATATTTGCTTGCAGTACTTCAGGTGAAAACAAGTTGGGCTTTTCAAGAAGTTTCAGAGTGGAGCTAGCAGCAACGTTAATCTATGAAAGGATGTAATGCAAGTCAGCGAGGTTTAGTGGCAGAAACAATATTTTTCAGAACATAAATTGAACTGTCAAAGTACAAACACCATGTTTCAGACAGAAAATTAATGGAAATTCCCAAAATGAAAATCATATCAGCAGACAAAAAGACTTATTTCCTATCTTCAGGGGAAATGGATGAAACTTAAGCCAGTGCAATTTGTTCAATACACAGTTAATACAAGAGAAACACTAGGCAAAAGCTCCCAAACAAGTAGCACATCAGTTGGACATTAGGCCATCAAAAAAGCTTGAGAACTTGACAAGAAAGGAGTAAAAATTTACAGATGACGCTCCTAAAAACTTCTAATACACTATAGCAATCCATAGTAGATGTTAAAATAGCAGTTACAAAAAAGGGGGACAAAAAAAAAGGGCAATGAGCATGGAATCTTATCACGGGATATGGAAAAACAGATGTGCTTTTCCTTCGACAGAATTTTGAATTAGAAATAAAATCTGGTAAATATACCAGGAGACCGGCGACAGGAACTGACAAAAGTTTGAAGTGAAGATAGTTAACAAATTTACTATTTACACTTCTGACAGAAAATGATGCTTGGACTTTCAAAACAGATGGAAGTGCTACTCAGTGTAGTGCACTGCTAATAGAGGAAGGAGAACCAATTTATATTCCGTAGAAGTTTAATTCAGCAGAATCTATTCCCTTGTATGAAGAGATTTGTAACTTGTAAGCCTTACTGAGTGCGTGTATGTGTTTATGTATAATTCAGGCAGATAGGAAGAAGTCAGAATAGAGCCGTGGTTAAAACAATCCACTTTTTCTACTGAACATATAAATGGTAATAAAAACTCCTGACAGATACTTTAACAAGAGAATTTGCTATGACAGCTTGAGAGTACGATAGCAGCTCCTCTCCGCTAAAATAACTAGAACACATAAGAGAAGGCATCTCTCCTTGCGATAAAAGGAAAAAGATGAATAAACAAACAACAGAGACATTGCAGTGACTAGTGATATAACACATCAGGAAAAATTCAGTGAAAGGACGAATTGATTTGTAAAACCTAATTAAGTAGCTAAAACTATGTCCTGGATGACACAATCAACATGGAGTTTTGCCTTCTCTCTCGCTTATTTGTATTGTAGCTTGCATTCTTTAAATCTTAACTTACCAGGTTATCATCTTGAAAATTTAATAAAAATCTAAGTTCTTTTATAAGATATCATAAATTTCAAACCAATTTCACTTTATCAATTGTCTAACATAGGCAACTTGCCAGGCCCACAGGTGAGTCATTTTTGTTCCAGAGATTCAAATAAGGGATGCAGGTTCAGTACAGGGACTAGTAGCAACTAAAAGATAAATAGCAACTCAAAAGTGAAGACTATGACATCACAAAAATCTTTCCAAAATTAGCTGCTCATCAGCTAGACATATTAAGCCAGGGGAAAAGCTTACCTACAGTCATGAAGTAGAAAGGAATAAATAACGCACTGATATAAGACTCGAGAAGAAACCCAGCAGGGCAATAATAGTAGACATCCATATCTAAGGAAGTTAATGAGTTCTTAAACTTCAGACTAGAGAACTCCAGAATAGGACAGATAATCTAGAGTCGGACAATTATAAAATCTTCAAATGAACAGTGACAAGAAACACCTTTCTGTGTCATCTTACATCCTAGTTTAGACACTGTAGAAAACTCTCAAAAGTAGACACAAACGACAGTCTTGCCGAGTTAATTGCAGAATATTACATGATCAAATGGAGTTCATAGTTTTGGTACTAAAGAACTTCAATGTCAAAAATAGACTGTTAATCCCAGATCTTGATAATGAATTGCATCCATTATAATGTTACTATGACATACGTAAATAAACAAATCCCAAGTGAAAGTTATTCTCAAAAGCAAGACACAAAGAACAAAAAGCAAACACAGAATCATTCTACAACAGTTTCTAAACATACCAGGACAGCCTTAAACTCCCACCAGACAATAAGAAGTTACAGCAACAAACTAGAAGCTAAGCAAATTATCAAAAATTACTAAAAAAAGAACAAGAACTTGAACAAACTGACAATTAAAATTCAAAGAAAGAAGTTCGTACCGTTTGGGAAGCTGCCTTTACCAAAGCTTTCGCTAGGGGCAGAATGCAAAACCTTGACCATAGAAAAAGAATGAATTTCCAGATTTCAATTAACTTCAAATATCCAAAAAAAAAACCGCATCTTTATGAAAACAAGAAACGGATTTAAACTTAAAAAATTGGAAAAAGGTGAAGAAACGGAAAGAGAGAAGAGAAATATTACATTCCACGGCCACCAGATAAAGCTTCTTCGGATGGGTCTTTCCATACATCAATCCTGCAACATATTTCAGATTTATACACTGTAAAAATCCATGAATTTCAAAAGAAGAGAAGGTGAAAACGAGAATCACTTACACCCAACCATATCTCCGGTCGAATACGAGGCTCTTTGGTTATGAAGAAGGTGTAGAGGAGCTATTTCTCACATTCTCCATACCCAAACTTCGACTCCTAGCCATCTTTGTTGTTGAGGAATGAGGACCATTGCAGCCATTGGAATTCAAATATTTACGTTATTTTTATATATAATTTTTTTTAAATAATATGTAGTGCAAAAAATTTTATTATTTTATTTTAATTTTAAAAAGTTTTTTAAAATTTTCTAAAGTATTCGAACAAAAAAATTCAAATTTAAGAACAATAACAAAAAATATTAGTTTATCAAATTACTCATAATTTTATATCGATTTAGACATAAAAAACTTAAAAATCGACCTTAAAATGATCGATTTCAAAATCGGCTAAAAAAATTTAAAATCCGCCAATTGAGTGGCAGAATTCTTCCGCGAAATCTGCCAAAAGATGGCGGAATTCACGGTTGAGTTATACCCAATTTGGGTACAACTCTTCTTAATTGGAGTTGTACCCACCCATGTGGAATTCAGTCAAAAGTGGGTACAATTCTAAGTTGGAAATTCAATATGGAGTTGTATCCAAATTGGGTACAATTCAACTGAGAATTACGCCAATTGGTGGCGGAATTTAAATTTTTTTAACCGATTTTAAAATCGGCTATTTTAAGGCTTATTTTTAAATTTTTTATGTCTCAATTGATGTAAAATTATGAGTAATTTGATAAACTATAAACTAACATTTTTTCGCGAAGATTTTTCGTCGTTGTTCTTAAATTTAAATTTTTTTATCCGAATACTTTAGAAAATTCTAGAAACTCTTCGAAATTAAAACGAAATAATAAAAATTTTTCGTACTATATATAGTAAAAAAAAAGTATATAGTTGCCCCCAATCTTTATTCTGACATAACTTCAGATAGATTAGGGGATTTATTGAAATTAGGACGAAGTATGGGGAGTTCGATGTAGTTATAGAACCTATGATATCAAAAGTTGATGTGGAAGTGACAGAAAAACGACGTCGTCGTACTTCTGAAGTTCAAATTTGTCAAGCGGAAAAATGAAAAAGAAAAGAAAACTATAAATTAAAAAAGTAGCCTACAGAGACGTTGGGGAGACTGGAGAGCCGAAAACGAAGATGAGACAAAGCGTTGGGTGCGGAGAACCAACGCCATTTTCGAATTCTTCAAGCTACGTATCGAATTCACGTACTCAAATTTTGATCCTCTCCTTCGAATTCTGAATTTTTTTCTTTTTTCTTTTTATTTTTGCGCGATCACGGCTTTCTTTTTGTTTTTCTTACATTTTTTGCAGCTTTTTCTATGATTATCAGTTGTTGCTAGAATTATGTTTTCATTTGCTTTCCACTGAAGTTAGGTAGTTTTGATTATATTTTAAATTATTCTTCTGTGAATTAAATCGAGCTTTTAATAGGAAAATATATCATGTCCGTAATTTCCAGTACTCAGAGAGCAATAGCATCGACATTTCAGATTTATTCATGATTTTCTCAGTTTTCTATTGTTTGTGAAGTAATCAAGCTGGAAGAGAAATTAAATGAATCAAATGTTTGTCTTGATCGGACATGTTGGAATCATATGTTTTGGTAGATTATTTATATGTAGATTGAGTGCGGGCTGCAGCAATATTTTTGAGCAAGAATACATTAGTCAAATCTTTAATGTTACTGTAAAATACGTCTTGTTCAGTATAATTTTTGGTTGAAATATGTTTTCTGATTTTATAAATTTTGCTGAGTTTCACATATTTTTTACGGAAAATAAGTTGTTGCAGTTCAGTTGTATTTCAAGTTCAGATCTTCAATGCATCAATTATTCCAGGAGCATAGAAATAACTTTTTGAAGCCCTTGGAATTTATTTGATATATATCAAAACTGATCTTTTCACATAACTATGTAATATTTCCTCCAAGAAGCACAACATATGTATTTTAAAATATTACGTTGGGCTAGCATTTCTGATGAACTGCATTCATGTAGCAACATTTTTAATTAAGATCACATCAGCTAAACATTAATGTTACTACGGATAAAAAGTAAGAATAAAAGTTAACCTCTCATAGATTTAAGTGACACATTTTTTTTTGGTTAATTCTCATTAGAAATTTACGTTGTGGGTGTAAGTAACACACCCCCAGGGATTACCAAATATTTGAAGACTTGACATCTTGTAGTATACCATAAGTGATCCTTTCATGTGAGTTTGCAGTATTGCTGTGGTACTTATTATTGCAAAAACTTTTGTAGGGGATTGTGGGAATTGGCAAGCTTCCTTGTCATAGAGTTTCTAACACTAGCAAATTACATTGGCACACCATTTGAAAATGATGTGTAGGTTAGAAACTTCTTTTACTATACTTTTCATGTGTCAAACAAGGAATTTCGATATGAACAACATGAATTGTGGTTTCTGAGTCAGGACCAGGGTATTATGGATGTTTTTTGGCTTTCTTCTCCTCTCTGATTTTATCATCCTCCTAGAGAGTTATGCAGATATCATATATTTCAACAAGAAGGAGGTTTGTTTTGCAGCACTTCTACTTGGTTCTTTTTTACTCAGTCTTCTTCAAGCAAACCAATCAGCAGAGCAGGAAAACCTGCTATGCAATATTGATCATTCTTTGGCACTCTTTCTTTGACTTTCTGAGCCATCTGTGTCCGTAATCCTGATTATGAGCACCTCTCCTGCAATTCAACAATGTTTGCTGAATTCCAAATTGGTGCTAGTAGGATTCGGTGACCTTTTTTTTTTCCCACCTTTTTCTAATTAAAAAGTTGATAAACTTTCTTTTCGGCATTTTTTTTCTATCTTTTGGTTCTCAATTCTGACCTTGGACTGTTACGGATAACTCGTGAATGTTTCTGCAGACTTCTTGATGATTAAAAATTTATTGCTAAAGAATTGGCTAATCATTTTATTCAGTTCTCCAAGAATTCTTGAATTCTTCAAGCAGAAGAAAGTTAATGAAAAATAAAAATAACAGAACGCCCGAACTGAGATAGAGACGCTTTGCTAGATTCAGGCTAATTCAAGCTTTCCAAGATACAAAATCTTTTTTGTCTTCTGATGGTTGATTAAGTCCTAAGTTGAACTCTTACAGGAGGTAATGGGGTTTGTATGATGAGCACCTCATGGAGAAATGAGCAACACCCATCCTTCATCAGCTTCATATCGTCTTTCCTCGATCTTAATTCTTTCCGTCTGAACATCGTGCCAATTACCCCGGTTACTATCATGCTTAGCTACTATTCAGTTCTAGAGTAGATTTGTTTCCTATGCTTAAATAAGTTGTTTGCAGGATTTCATTTTTAATTGTGGAGGTGTGTCCATTGCTTTCATTTTTGAGACAAATTGGGATGTTAACAACACAACATCTATTTTTAAAAGGTAATTTTTTTTGGTTTTCTTGTTCAAAGTTTCTATACATGCTATTGATGACTGCTGTTTCGTATAGGGTTAACAGACTAAAAGAGCAATTTGCCCACCTTTATGTGGTTGTTACCCTCCCAACAAAGGAGCAGAATGATTCTTTTGTTCGTTCTTACTTCAAGTGAGCTTGTTTATTTTTGCTGTCTGCACTTACATTATACAGATCTACATAAAATGAAGGACTTTGGAATGTCTTGGTTTTATGTAAAGATTTGTCATGGAGCTTGGTAGGCCAACATTTGTGCCAGTGCAGGACTTAGAGATGGGCTTTGAGAAGATTGTAAAGATATCACATGCTCGTGGGGGTAGGTGCTGATGACCTATATATTATGATATGTAATCCTCGAATGTATTTGACCTTAGTGATTCCAATTACAGTGTGCAAGCGTCTGGACGGTATATCAAAACTGAAACTTGAAGTAAGTTCTGAACTTTTCTTGTTCTTCTCATTTATGCACTTTTTTGGTTTTGATGGGAAACCTACTACCGTCTCATGCTTTCAGAGGGAAAGATCAGTGCAAACAATGGATGTTTATCTGAAGGTGATCACATCTATTCCTGGCATTGATAGTCATGATGCAAATGCGGTAATAAAAGTTCACTACTATAAAATTTCTTCTACTATTTTTGTCCTCCAAACTCCGCCCATAATGCATAAAGAGTGTGCACACACTTCTAAATATATGGTCTTTAACCCTCCACAAATCAGTATTGTAATCGAAACTGTTACCTTAAAGCTGCAATTGGAGCAATGTGTCTAAGATAGATAAATGCTGGCAGCTGCCAAAAACCTGAGGCATTACGGAAAGCATTTCAGAAACCTACTAAAGCATATAAAAGTGGATGCCCATTTTCTCTTTAGTTTTCAAGCAGGGTCCTTCCTTTAAGTACAAATTCTCTTTTACCTTGATAAAAGCCCTGCTCATAAATAGGAAACAGCACTTTAGTCCAAAGATACATGCTGTCTGTGTTGTCTATGCACATATGAACAGAGGAATCTAAATGCTGATACGTTTCCTGTCTCAGCTTAATCAGGCTATTGGTTCAATTGAAGCAATTGCTAAAGCATCGAAGGAGGACATCCTGGAAAACACAGACCTTTCAGCCGATAAAGCTGAAACCATAACACGGTTTTTCAGAGATCCTACCTATTATCTTAGTCCAAAAATTTGTTAACTTGAAAATTTGAAGCTCAAATGTACTTCAGACCTCTCTTTGGGTGATTTTGGCTTATCCTGATTTCGAAAACCATGTAGTAATTGGGTGTTACGCGATTCAAACTACGTTGCTCCTTTCACTATATATGAAAATAAATGATTCCTGAATTTTTGCTTTATTTTTGTTGCATCAATAACTCAAATCAACTATAAATTCCTACTTTTTTTTTTTGTGTTGAAAAATATGCTTGGACCTCATTTCACCCCAAAAGGCACCTTGAAAGAAGAAGGATTGCTAAGTCTTATAAGTAATTAATTGTTATATTAAAAAGTAGGACTGTCAATTGGGCCGAGTCGGTCCGAGCCCGGCTCGTTCGTCCCGCTTAATTACGGGTTCGGATTAATTTTTTTCAGCCCGAATATATTACGGGCCGAGTTCGGGCTAAAATAGGTTCAACCCGTTTTCAGCCCGGCTCGTAAAATATATATAAATAATATATTTATATATATATATATATATATTTTTTTTTTATAATAAAATTATTATTATATTATTAAAAAATATTTATTTTTATATAAATTTTTAAAAAAACCGAGCTCGAGCCCGGGCTCACATTTTCTCAACCCGCTGTCAATCGGGCCGAGCTCAGACTTAACAAAGCCCGGCTCACCCAGCCCGATTGACAGTCCTATTAAAAAGTCAATGTTAATATTACATTAACATTTATATTTGCGTGTCATGATATTTCTCTGTTCACTGGGTAATTCATCGTGCTGTGGGAGCTTGCTTCTTGTGGCCATTTTGGCATCTGTTTAGCGTCATTCATTTGTGGTCATGTTTTGCTTCTGATTGGTCCCCTATCTGTTTAGAGACGAAACAGAGCCTTGACCGCTTAATACAGACACAATTTCCATACAATAAACTGTTTTGAGTATGCAAGTTTGGAAATATATATTCCCTCCCCGTAGGGGTCTACACTATAACTTCGCTGCAAAAGCTTACTAACCCAAGCTTCCCTCCATTCCTTGACCTTGGAAAGTACAATATAAACCATCTATGATGTACTGGGGAAGTCCTCATTCGGATTATGATATTGCGCATTCCGCCAAAACCAAATACTATGAATTTGAAAGTAGATTTTGATGATTTTACAAGCGTGTTTGTATTCTGTATGATAATAATAAGAAGAGTAAAATGGTATCAACAAGAGTTGAACATTGCCTGGCTATATAATCTATGGTATTATGTGGTATAGCACCGCCAAGCTTTTAGTGAGGAAGAAGCAGCGAAGAATAAAAACCAAATGAAAGAAAACCTGGAAATGCCTGCTTTGCTCTTAAGAAAGGACCATATTGGCACATTAAGAACTTTTAGCGCATTTATTAAAAAATAACTATCAGAATTATAAATTGAGTGATTATTTAAAGTATATTTAGATTAAATTTTTATTTGAGTTTATTTATATTGAAAATCGTAAGAGCGAATTATTTATAAGAAGTGAGGTTTAAAATTAAAAATTAAAAAATAAATTTATTTTAGTTTAAAACTCAATCTAAATATACTTTTACTTTTAAGGGCCACATAAATAATTTTTTTATAAAACTATCTCGAAACCTTAAAAAAAATAAAAATCTTAAGATAACTAATAAAATTACGCATTATTTTTATTAATAATATACAAAAAACAGTTATTTAATTATTTTATTTGTCACAACTTTTTCTCACTTCTTTTCTTTCAATATTTTTGATCCCTTATTTATATAATTTCTATTTTTTCAATCCCCTCCAATGTAGACGGGGTGGGATCCGCTGAAGCATAGTGTGTGTAAGGCATGTGCACATCTCTCAAAGGACAAAATCGTCTTTAAAGAAATGTCAATTAAATTGACCAGGATAAGATTATATTAAAAATTAAGTAAAAGTCATTATCTTCTAAAATTCTCTTTCAAAGTTCAACCTAGTGTTTTGTTACGACAAACTTTAGCCTATTATCACTCTCCACTCACATAGAATATTCGCCGCCCCTACCTATCCTTACACTCTCGCGGGCCTTCTTCAATCACCTCTCTGTTCATCCTTTTCCTTTCCAAGCAAAGTCAAACACACAAAAAACCGCATAGCCCGACAAAGTGAGAAACGAAGCATCTTCCGCCCAATCTCCTAATGCCCAGATTCTTCCTTCTTACAACTCCTCTTCCCCAAAATTATTTTGAAATAAAGGTATTTTCAAGAAATAAGGAAAGAGAAAAACAAAAAGGAAAAAATGAGGATTGACCAGCTTGAAGAATTTATGGTAGCAGATTTTATGGAAAGGCTTTGAGACAGTATTCCTGAGAATAATATAATAGCTTGAGCTTGAAATTGATGAAGGATGGTTCAAGAGAACTAACCATAATCTGGATAGCTCCAAGATGGTTACAGTTTCTTTTCACACGCACGAACAAATTCAATGAAGAAAACAACCCCTGATAGAAATGCTCGTTATTTTTCATTACTTTTCACAAACAATTTTGCAAATCCAAACCAATTCATTAACCCAGACTGCAGATTTTTTTTTTCCTCACGGTTAATACACCTCCATCCTTTCCAGTATATTTCATCAGAAATATCTTCAACTGGCAACCGAGGAAAAGAAGAAGAAGGGAATTTAAGGGAAGAAAAAGACATCCCGTTAGCAAATTGCGGGGAATCTGATGGAGGAGAGTGGGGAGAAAAAGCTGGCTGTAGGGTGTTTGAAGGCGGAAGGAATGGTGACCGTCGTTGTTGAAGCTGAAGCTTCCATTTCCTGAGAATCAGGTGAATGGGGTGGTTCTCCATGCAATGTTAAAAGGAAGAAAATGACAAACCCTAATCGTAGTCAGAGATTGAATTTGAGAAGATAAGCAGATTTATCCCCTTTCGTTTTCTGTCTTACTATTTAATTTTTTGAGGGATTTGCCTTTAAAAGCCCATTTTGTACTTGAATAGATGTGCACATGCTGAGCTATACCGGATTCCGCAGCGTCAGTGGCGGAGGGGACTGAAAAAGTGGAAGTTACATTGATAAGGGACTAAAAATATTGAAGAAATGAAATGGGACAAAGTTGCAAACAAATAATATAGTTAGGGGATTGTTTGTGCAAATTATTCTTTCATTAGCAGCAAGCAAGATGACTCAGGATTTTATCATGCTCAAACATGATACAGTGCAACTTCACATTGGCTTTGTGAAGATATCCACAAATATTTGAGCTGCAGTAATACAATTTGACCCGATAAAACTTTCAAAATTACTCCTTCACATTTTGAATATAGCATCAGGAGAAAAGATTTCACATTCAGAAGATCTCCTTTTGCCTTTGCCTTTTACTAAGTTACAAGAACTGGAAAACATCAAGAAGATGGTACAGAAGAAGAGAAATTTTGTCCAAAGATGAAGAATAAAGAATACATTTGCATTGTAAAGGGTTTTCGGTTTTTATATCAGCTATAGGAGAGCAAGCAAGTCTGTCAAAACATGAAAAGACTAACAATTTTTAACTGTGTTACTGAGCCGTCAAGATCTGGAAAATTAAGAGGAATATAACTCGGCAAGATCCGCTGAGAATTCCTTCTTAATTGCCTCTCTCTTAAGCTTCAGAGCAGCAGTAACGAGGCCGGATTCTGGAGTCCAGGGTTCTGAAAGTAGTTTAATCTTTGCTGGGATCTCAAACTTCTCGAGCCGTGCAGCCTTTGCAGCCTGTAATGATACAAGGGAACCAATAAGAAGAAAATTACACTAAAGAAAAAGCATTAAGTTTCAGCCAATAGAATCTATAACAAAGTGTTTTCAGTTTCAAATATATAACTGAGAAAAATAGGTAATAATTTCTTTGCCCTCCACAGTTGCCCCTACGCAGCAAGATGGTTTTATCAGAATGATGGTGGCACTATTTCTCGAACATGTCATATATTGTTTCTTGCTACATTGGGTAAACACACTTTTACATGATACACAAGGCATGGTATGTTTTAAAGGTTTCAAGCCAACACTTAGCCCATAAAAGAATATTGTTAATCAATGTTTTTGCTTGACATGACTGTGGTAGATTAACGCGGTCCCCAGTTTCTCTGGATATAATAAAGGAGTGGGGTTAATAATATTAAATTAATAAATAAAAACAGTTTCAGAGTGGAAAAATTCCTAGCTCAATCAATCAGGTGGATTATGTATAGGTGGTATGTGCAAGTTGTAAAAGAACAACTTAATTGTTGCTGAAGTCCAAAAGCACATACAAAGTACCTTTAAAAGTGAACCCTGTACTTCTTTCAATGTTTCTTCCTTTTGGCATAAGTCTACAAAGCCCAGATATTGGATTCCCATCTTAGATGCCCACTCCTCCACAGTGGCTTGGGAAGCCACAACTAGAGCAACACAGAAGCTATGAAAAGGATCCGCATGCAACATAATATTATCAACATACGGGCTAACAATTAGTGCAGCCTCAACCTGCAGAGAAAAGCTCCAACCTTAACAAACCAATCAAATTAAACTAAATCTTTTGACGGGTAACCAATATTTTTAGATCCATACCTTTCCTAGAGAGACATACTCTCCATGCTGAAGTTTCACAATATCCTTTTTACGATCAATTATCTCTAGGCAACCATCAACATGAAATTGTCCAATATCACCAGTATAAAACCACCTCATGCCTCTTTCATCAACCTGTAAGCAGGCAAATTCAGTGAGCGTCTTAATATTTTCTCATCAAGAATAGAAGTTAAGAACCTCAAGTTGCTACCTTGTAGACTTCCTTAGTTTTCTCTTCATTTTTGAAATACCCAAGCGTTACATTTGGCCCACCCACAACAATCTCTCCACGAGGCATTGGGGAATCACTTGTCAAATATCCTCCTTCAGACCAATCGATTAACTAAAATTGAGAAGGTAAAATGTTAAAAAAAAACAATTGTTCACTATTTTATCAAGAATCTTATTAATCAAAGAAAGTACACGTTAGACAGACAGAGGCCTTAAGAAGAGGTAAAGCTAATAATCCCCCATGCCTTAGATGCTTACTGTGAAGAAGGCTGTTGTGAAAGAGACAGAAAGGGGAAGGGGAGTGCGCAAACAGGTAGATAATTCATGTTCTAAACAAATGAGCATTTTTGCAGCCAAAGTTACGAGCAAACAAAAGCTATTTGTAGCATGAGATACAAGATATGAAAAAGAGTGAAATAAAATGAAAATGTTATCATAATTATTATTTTGTTAAGTTAAACTATTAATTCATTTGCTAGGTTAGATATCATCTCTGAACTATTTGTTTGGAAGTTTATTTAATTATCACTTCATATCCTGCAAGTATTAGAATTCAGGAAAGTTAGTTTTCCAAATACCTGCATATGTTTATCATGTCAATAGCGTTGATGAGTTTTTATTTACTTAGTCCATGCAAGGGTAAGGTCTCGAGTCTCTCCTTTCTCTTTCACGCTTCTTCCTCCTCAAGACCAAGATCAGTTGGTGTTGACACACCTCTTTTCCCCTATTGCTATTGCCTACTTACCTCTATAAAAATACAATCTTTGTTTACATGTTTGCCAGGAAAAAAGAAAGAAAAAAGCCATCAAATATTACTTGAATGCTGAATTTGAAGATGAAAATTTTTTGTACATTGATTTTCCACCTTCTTCCTGTACACTGATATGGAGAAGCTGCATTCTTATCGTATGATCAACCCTCATTTTCACCACCAATTGACCTTCCTTTTTATTGTTTTACTCTTATCTTTCAATTATTAGATGGACCACTCTGGTTTCTCAGGAACAAAAAGGCTGTATAGAATCAGAGAGCTCCATTTTCAGTTGTGAATCAAAAGTACCAAAAGTCCTGTAAACAGGAAAAAAAATGCAAATAGCTCCCAAAAAAGAATGTGGTATTCAGCTGATAATCAACAATATTAAGTTATTCTTATTTCAGTTATTAACATTGTATAGAACCCAAATAATTCTTGCATAAAAAGACAAGTCGCCTACCGAAGTTGAAAAACAAAAAAAACTAAGTTTCCTTATTAGTTGTTATGCATAAAGAGAACTTTTCATGAATTTTCCTTTTTGTTTAATCTTTTTTGAGTGTCCCATCGTGTGCATTTAAGAAACAAGGAGTAACATAATGCAGTCTAAATTTATAAAAATTTGAGTAAATTCATACTAGTTGTGTACCTTAATAAATGAACAAGGCAGTGGGGCACCAACACGACCAACAGATGTATCATCTGCTTCACTGAATGTTCCTCCAGCACAGGTCTCAGTTAGACCATATCCTTGTCCTATTGGAGCACTGGAAAGTGAATGTGTTCAAATGCAAATATAAATAGGTAAGGCAAGTAACAAATGAAGAAAGAGACAAGGCATCCTTCAACATGTGGTAGAGACAGGTGCATGATTTGGATCAGTTGAACATGTTTAAAGAGCAATTAAAAGAGAGAGAATTTAGATATCCTTGTAAAGCCATAATGGAAAGAACAATAAGGAAAACACTTGGTCCAAAAGCAAGTACCCAGTTTCCTACTATCTTTTTTGAAGATTGCAAGGTTTCAGGTAATTATACTAAACTAAAAAGGCCAACAAGAATTACTAGAATAAAAGAACAACTTTAGGTTTGAGAAAGGACTGTACAAAGGTGAGGAGCATCTGATTTCTGAGAAGCCAAAAATGAAACTTGAAAGAACTTATATATGATGGTCCAGGAGGAGGAAAAAGAAAACGTGAAACATGGATTTTTCCCCCCCATATGACCACAGAATTTCGCTTCATTATAGCTATCATGGAGTCATGGTAAAACGTAAGGCACATTTTAGTAAGAGCATGTCGATCTGGAGATTTATATCCATCTTGCAGTTATTAGCTTAAGTTTATCAACCAAACTAACCCAAGACATATGTTGATGAATCTCTGAGTATCACCAGAAAGAGGAGCGCCTCCAGATAATATAAAACGGATACGGCCACCCAAAATTGCACGTACTTTTCTGAAAACCAGAAAGTTCCATAGGAGCTTTTCCAAACCCCATGCCCCAAACCAACTGCCATTAACAGCCAACAATCGACGAGCATATGCCAAATTAAACAATTTCTTTGCCAGTCCACCTTTAGCATCTACCTGATTTTTTACCAAAATTGGGAAATAAGTAACTAATTTATGGATGTCTAAAAGAAAAAGAATACAATTTCTTTTTATCTTATGATTGAAGATTTGGCGAACCAAACCTTCTTGCGCACACCATCTCGAACTCGATCAAGAATTGCTGGGACAGCTGCCATAAGTGTTGGCCTCAACACAGAGGCATCTCCCTTTGTTCCTTTCTTGATTTTATTTGAAGTGTCAGTAAGAGTCAAAGGAGAACCATATCCAATTGAACTTCCAATGGCTGCCATTATATTCTGCAGTAAAAACAAAATACTCTCTCAGTGGTTAAAAAAGGCTCTAAGTTAGCACTCCAAAACAATGGCATTAAACCATCCCACTCATTGAAATAACTTAGATTCGCATAAGAATCTACCTCAGCAGCCAATTCAAGAATATGGGCGAGAGGAAGATATGCCATGTAAACATCCTTGCTTCCAAGGCCAGGAACAATGGTCATTACAGCAGCACCTGTAGCCAAAACATTGCGATGAGTCATCATCACACCCTGAAAAAGAAGAAAGTAAATTAGTGGTATTTAAATAAACTCTTAAGCTTCACCAAAATGACTACTTGCAAGTTGTTCCTAGTTTCAAAAGTCCTAACCCATGTGTACAATATAAAAAAAATAAATTACATGATAGTCTGAAGATATCATAAAGATCTTTCATGTATAAAATGAACTGCTTGTCACCTTAAATTTTGTACAGAAACAGGAAACAGAAATACCTTTTTGGCTTTCGTGTTTATGACTGGAAGAAAAATCACATTTCGTGAAAAATAGAAAGGGGATGTTAGCATATTTTCCTGGCTTCAAAAACTTTTAGAATAAATAAAAGAAAGTTAAACTGGAAAAGTTTGTCACCGTCACCAAAGCTCTTCACCCAGTCTTTGAGGACTACAAGCGTAAAAAAGAATTATACTCTTATAGATTGCACAAATAGAGATGCATGCAGTACAAGTTTCCAATGCAGTATTCTATGGAAACCAGGTCTATGTCAGTATTTTCCCTTCGACATTTATCAGAGGATGTGCTCTATGTTCTCAATCAGTTTATAATTTACAAGTGAGCAAAGATCATTTTTATTTCTAGAAGATTAAATCAGATCAGGGAACTGCCAGGTAAGCAATGGAATCTCTACAGTAGATAATCTGATAATCAAAGGAAGCCGTTGCTATTGGTAGAAAGACGTTCATGTTTCCTTCATCTCCATACACAACAAAAACAATCTGAATGCTAACCTTGGGCAATCCAGTACTTCCACTGGTGTACATAATCACTGCAACATCAGCAGCAAGTGGTAGATCTGGTTCAGCAGGATTTTCTTGACCAAGTCTTTTCACATCAGAGAAAGATGTGACTGTCCAATTAATGCTGCCAACAAGAGCTGCATTTAATGGAAACTCATCATCCAAGCATATTATTCGTTTTACTGTGTCAAGCTGACCACCTATATCCATAAGCTTCTTGAGCTCTTTGTGACCGCAAATAACAGTTGTAACCTCTGTCTGACAAACATATTCGAATTCAGGGTTAAGTAAATATTAAGATGCTAGCATAACAGTTTTAGTTGAAGAATAATCACCATGGTGAAGGATAAAACATGCCAAAATTATTTCTACTGAACAAGGAAGATAAGTACAGTGAGCAGAAAAGAAGAACCAAACACCCCCCATAGCCTCTGAAATTGTCAATTGCCCTTAAGGTTTAGACGTTATGTTTTGACATACTTTGCCCCTTAGAATCTTCAAAACATATTCAAGTTTTGAGTTACGGCCTCATCCATTCAGATTTTAATTTTTCAAAATTTTTGGTATATCTGTTGGAAAGAGCAATTGCTAGTCAAAATTTTTCACAGGGGATACCTTCAGAAAAATATTTTCAATATCAGACATTGATTCAAAACTATTTGGGTTCATGTTTGCCTATTGGTGACTTAATGGAGGATGAAGTTCTCAAAAACTAAGAATCATATATGAATGAGCTACTCATCACCTAAGATCGTCCTAAACTTTATGAGAAATACATTCATTACCCTCTATTCCCAACTGGAAACAAAAACAAGCCTTTAATGGGCTCATCCCTCTCTGCCCAATGTTCTTTCTACTTTACCTTTTAGGAAATAGACCACACAAGCTAAGTACATCAGTGATGTCCTTCTCTAACCACAGTAATTTGAGATTAAGACTACACAAGTCTAACTAAATCATCTGTCCTTGTATATATTCTTCCATATGCTTGTTCATAATCAGCCACTGGCAGTAAAATTATAGGTCTGAAAAGTGTCACTCAGAAGTTCATAGCAATAATCATTGCAGTTGGAATGATGTCTAATGCAGTAATCAAGTGGCAGCAGGGGTTAATTCAGTTTAACTGAGATCAATAGTTTTAGGAAGAAATTTAAAAGACTACCAATATGGAATTAAGTAGCGAAAGACAGAGATAAACCTCATTTAGTGAATGACACAAAGCTTCTTCCCCCAAAGATGCATAGATCGTCACAACAGTCACATTGCGCCTAAAACAACCCTGATTCAGGAACACCACAATTATTCTATGGATAAAAAGGATAAAAGCAAAAATGTCTTACAGTCGGTTTCAATAAGTAATTATGGATGATAAATGAAGAACTAAACGAATTGCATAGTCCATCTGAGCAGGAATCTTCATATCAAATTCAACCAGCAAAATAAGATCATACCTGCAGGGCAATGAACCATTCCTGACATGTATCAGCAAAGATAGCTGCACGTTCTCCCCTTCCATGCCCAAGTTTTACTAAACCTGAAGCAAAATTACACACAGAGTCAAAGGTTTGACCATACGTCAACCACTCATAATCACCCAAATGAAGCTTCTCGAATGATCTTCCATCCTCAGATTTTTCAAACTCTCTGGAAACGAGTTTTCTTGTTCCTAATAACTTCTTATCAAGATACAGCTTGCACGATTGCTCAAAAAGCTCTGCTAGAGTGGTGACTCCTTCCCAGGCTGATTCCACAGGAGATGTAAACCTGCGGTTTCGGATCGCATACCCGGGTTCCCCACCAACATCAGCAGGCACACCCCGTTTTCTACCATTTTTAGAATTCCGCAGGATAAGGGTAACTACAAGCGGGACAAGCAGCCCGACAACATAACAACCCATTTTACGGTTCAGTCCTGTCAAAAGCATCAAAGATTGTGGCTCAGCCAAACTAGCATATCCTGTCCAACAATCTCGCTGCTTTATTAATAAGTACACTTAACCAAAAGTTCCTTATACAGGTAATTCACAGAAAGAGTAACTCCTATCTTCGCTACATGTATATTTCACAATCTCAATGTGCATTCTAAAAGCATCAGAATGAGGTTTTTTATAGCGATTGTTTGGACAAAATAGCTTCCTACAGTTTCTCTGTGTTACTTGTTATTTTTCTCTGGAGGACCTAAGGAAGCAGCAAGGATTTTCTTTTCCTTTTTAGTCAAATTACTAGGAGAAAAGAATTCAAATTTTAACCAAAACTAAAAGTCCTTCTTTATTAACTTTTCTGCAACTGTTGAGGGTTTAAGGATAGTAACAATGCGACATTTACACAAACAACTACAAAGAAAGAACAACCGTAAAACGCAGTAAGAACATGCAATCATTCTGGTCCTAGACCACCTTAATGAACACATGCAGACTGCTACACACACATACAATCAATGAATCACTGCAAACTGACTCTTTGTACCGAAAACAGATTTTGGACTTGTAACGACTTAATCTCGACAACAAAAATCCGAATGCCAAACATCATCGCAATCAAAACCAATACATTTTATCGAAAATCTCCACAACTGTTTACATATTTGCATGTGCTTAAATACCAAAAGGACACAAACTTGATGCCAAAATAACAGAAAAGGTTGAAACACAGAAACAAGAAAAAACCACAAAGAAACTTATTCAAGAAATTGGTAAAACCTCTGACTCAAGAACAGGAAAACTCACGTACCCTTTAAATTACACTCCTTCCCGACTGAGCTTCAACTGAGAAAATAGGAGCAATATGCTGAATTCAGATGCTGTGCATTAGAAGCTGCTTGACAATGAAGATGGGAAGAATGCCTGTCCAAAAGAGGGATCGCAAATAGTTGACGCAAGAGGGCCTTAACTGTTAAAGAAAGAGTGATTTAGCTGCGGCGGAGAGTTCGAGGTTTTCGACATTGGAGTTTTAGAAGAAAGAGAACTCACCTGAGTTGGCACCGTTTAATGTTCTGAATGTCTGTTGCTGTGAATTTTGTCTCTGGCAAAGGTCTTTTGTTCATGTCTGTGTCGATCGCACACGTGGACGTACAAATACAATTCAACAATTCATCCAGTGCTGTGAAAATCTAGAGGTTCACATTTGCAATTGCCAGCCCATTTGCCAAATCTTGCCACGTCTAAAAATGCTTGGCTTCTCTTTTTTTTCCATTTAAATTTACAAGAGGTGAGTGGAATTCAAAGCTTGTTATTTGATTAGAAATGTTTATATCAACTGAGCTATTTATTCTTGAAAAAATAAAACTTCCATATAGAATCTTATTTATAATATACTATATAAATGGCTATGAACCACTTATCAAAATATATATATAATAAATGGTAATAAAGTGTGTATAAGTAAAGGTATATTTATTTAAATTGTATTTAGTTAAAAAAATTATTTTAAATTTTATAAAAATAATTTTTTAAAAAAAAATAAAATTTAATTAAACTAAATACTATCTCAATAAAATTTAATAAAACTTTACAACAGACAAATCTTTCATAAAAAAGTTAAAACTAAAAATTTTAAATATTAAATAAAATATAAAAGAAGTAAAACTTCATAACAAACAAATCTTTCATAGAAAAGCTGAAAATCAGATATTCAGGTCATTATCGTTGTCCCACAAGTAGATAACTATGGTTTTCCAACTTCAAATGCATTTTGGACCCTTTCGGAGGTGATCGTTGCCTATCAGATGACGTAGTAGTAGCATTATGAGGTGCAGGTAAATATGATTGCCAAGTACGTGAACTATAGAAATCAAATGATTGCTCAACTGTATCCTTAGCTTTGACTCGTAGATTGAATTTTTATTTATTGGGTTATGTTAAAATTTATAAAAATAAATTATTTATAAAAAATAAAATTTAAAATAAAAAATTTTTAAATTAAAAATCAATTCAAGTTGACTCCACCTCACCTGCTATTCAGCAAAAAGAAAAAAAAAAAAAAAAAACTCACCTCTACTATAACTTGCCAGACTCTTGTCCTCTGGTGCTTGCTATACTAAAAGAAGACTGCAGTACAACATTAGAAGAGGTAAAAGATAATCAAACTCTGCCCCGGCTATTAGCAGTTTTCCGCTGAAAGAAATGATTCATTATCTGCTAAAACATTTGTTGATGTCTTTCCATTTATTCTGGCTGGACTCAAGATTTGGTAAAGGAACTACCATGTTCATGTTTTCTTCTCACTTTCCCCGATAAAAAAGTTCCATATAGAAGCATTGCAATAGAAAAATGCAACTACTTCTTATTTGAACATTAATCTGCAGAAAACAGCTAGTAATTCGAGACTTTAAACACTAGTCAATCCAAGAAGGCCCTCAAAATATGAAGCTGCTTTGAAAATAATTTCGTGACAACAATTCTACGTTTCAACTGAACCAATGAGCTACAAAATCTTCCAACGGAACAATAAAAAGTGACTTGAACTTGTAGCAGATTACAAAGTGTCACAGTTCAATATGAGAGAACACTTCAAGCAAAGACACAAGGATTAAGATACATTCTGGACCTACATCTAACTAATCTGCATACGAACAGCGCTAGAATGAAAATTTCAACTCAAAAAGGGGAAATTGTTACATTCAGTTATCAGAGATCATGAAGGTGCACCGAGGTAAGATGCAAGCCGGAGTATATCGCTGAATACTCCGCCTGCCGTCACTTCTGCTCCAGCACCTGGGCCACGAATGATTAGTGGCTGTTTCCTATACCTTTCGGTAGTGAAGGCAATGATGTTATCAGATCCTGACAACTGCGCAAATGGGTGCCCTTTGCTGTATTTTTGCAATTCTACGGTTCCTTTTTGTTTGACAACATCCACCACCCCAACATATCTCAAAACCTTGAAGAACATAAGAACACAAGATGATCTTAATTATTATGAAAATAAATCAGGTAAAACAATTAATGAAGCTTTCATATCCATCTGAATTTTTGTGGGGGAAACTGCTAGTGGCTAGTGATTTGATCAAAGTATCCTTTTAAATGCAAATCCTGTCCTAGTAAATGTATCTTTCATTTACTATTTAGCATATAGATTTAAAGGAGTAAACTCACTTCCCCAGATTCTTCAGCTTCCTGCCTCTTCTTGGCCCAATCTTGATCATAATGTGGCAGTTGTTGCAGGAATTCCTCAGCAGAAGCACTCGCCTAAGAATAACCATTCATCAAAGGTAAGTAGACATCAAACTATTAAAGATCGGATACATTAGGTTCTTATAGAGAGTTGGATGGTGAAAGAAAAATGAAGGAAAACTACTTACCTTTAAAGGTTCTGGCACCAGGCTCTCAACAGGGATATCTGAGAGTTCCAGCTTCAATCCAGATTCTCTTGCAAGAATTATTACCTGCACATGCAGCAGTCACTCCATGAGCATCTATCAAGATTCACTATTATTGCAAAATTGCAGGCACTACGAGACAGTTGGCTTTGATAGAAAGGAGACCAAGGTAAATACAGATAACAAGACTAGACCGTGTAACAACAAATGTATGTGTATCAAAAAGCTTATTTCTCGAATTTTCAAATAATAGATAATGCATGCTAATGAACGAGCAGTTTTAATGAAAAGTTAGAAACGTGCTGCCCCAATCCCAAACTTGTTGCCTACTTCATGTAAGTATTGATAACAACAATAATCGAAAATGAAGACTTAATACCTTTCTAGCCACATCGGTTCCCGATAGGTCATCTCGTGGATCTGGTTCCGTGTAACCTGCCTCTTTTGCTTCTTTGACCACTTCACTAAAAGCTCGTGAGCCCGTGAAGTTGTTAAAAATGAAACTAAGAGTCCCACTGCAATGAGATAAGAAGAAATAGATACAAATAAACAGAGAAGTACACGCAGTAATTGGTAAATAGTAGTATGAACAACTAAAATATACTCTTTTTTTGTTTTGTAGGGGGGTGAGGGGGGGGGGTTGGGGGGTAGAAATACTCTTCTAATATTTAGACGTCCATTTAGCTTATCTTGGAATTAATTTTCTATATCACAGCCTCATTAATTGGATAGCTTGGTCTTCACCTCTATCTCGAAAAGTCCAAAGTCCCCCCTCCCCCAGTCCCCCCAAAAAACAAATTCCCCAACATCGCAAATTTCTCTCATTTTGATAACAAACTACCTTCATTAGTTTGCATTGAGGCAATTTATCAAATAAAATAGGCCTTCCCCATCCACTTGATAAATGCCACCAAACATGGAATCTATATTTCCACTTGCAAATACAAATCATATCTACTCACTATTAAGATCTATAAGGAGAAGATAAAGAACTCCTTTTCTCTTTTTTTTTTTTTTTTTTTTTTGGTGCTGTGGGACAGGGAGGGAGTAAGCATCTTAAAAATCAGTAAAGAAAAATATTTCTATCTTAAATTTTAAAAAATAATAATAACTCAGAGCCACTCACCTGAAAATGCCTTCAATCTTCAATATTTTATCCCCAGTTTCACGAAGACCTTGCAGAGTGCTAATGATTGGCAGACCAGCTCCAACTGTTGCTTCATAGAAGTAATGTGTGTATGATTGTCGTTGAAGAGCTCTCAATTTCAGATACTGTCAATCACAAAATAAAGGGCAAAGGTTAGAAGTAAAAATATGAATAAAAATGCACTGCAGATAATCAATGATGGGATAAGGTTCATCTGATTTGCAGACCCTGTTAGAAAATTTCCCACTTACCTGTTCTAATGGGCCAGAATTGGCCTTCTTGTTTGGGGTGATAACATGAATTCCTCTTCGTAACCATTCATAGTAGTGACTTGCAACATAAGAATCTGCTGTGCAGTCAACCAAAACAGTATTTGGAATGAAATGATTCCCATGCACATGTTGAACAAACTTCTCCAGTTCTGCATTTTCTCCTGCCTCATTTTCTAGTTCTCTCCATCTGGACAAGTCAATACCCCTGCGAACCAGTGATATGAAGGGGGTCATACAATGTCTGAACATTATATGGACCAAATACAAACATGTATAAAACATAGGGTTAACTGCAATCCCCCCCCCCCCCCTTTCTCTCCTCAAACTTTTAGTCAACTAGTAAGTTTGCGCCCTTTTTCTTTTTTTTTTTTTTGGGGGGTGGGGGGGGTGGAGGGGGTGGAGGGTGTTGTTGGAATGCATAAAACCACTATAATTATCTTAATCTTTGTATTACATTTGAAACCTATCTAAAGTCTAATATAGGATGAATTTTGTACGATGAATAAGACAATGATAATCACAACATAACTAGAACGAAAGATCATGACGCAACAAGTTTGAAACATAAGCTTCTAGCTTCTTGATTGTTCCTAAAAAATATATGTGAAATTTATCATATTGCAAAATTAGTTCATTTATATAAACAAATCTCCGTGAGAAAAAGAAATAAAGTATAAGTCAGCCACTTAAAGGACTCATAATTTAACAAGGATGAGGGTTTAATAGTTTTGCATTTTTAAACATTTTGCATTTGATACACTAAATAGTTCAAAGGTTCATATGTGATGTGTGGTCTCTCCTATAAATAACTGCATTTAATTATTATTCTGCACCCCTTTCTATCCCAAATTGAATGTCAACAGTTCAATATAGGGTTGTCCAAAAGTGAATGTTCACCTTCCTGAAATGAACATATTTTTCATCTATTTTCACTGCTAGCCTCACTAAAGAAAATGATGAATGTGAAACCAGCAAGATATGTGGGTACCACAATAGTTCATTAAGGGTAAGATGACAAAATTAAGATGGCCAAGTTTCTCCTAAATCTTTATAGTCACACACAGACATTCAATTTGGGATGAAGAAAGTAATATTTTGATATTTTCAGGTTGCTCCCTTGGTTATTTAGAGTAAATAAAGTTCCAAACCGATAAAGACATTGTCTGTAACCAGAGAACTCAATAACAATATCAAAATACAAGTTTTTCCTCTAATTCCTTCATATGGTTATATGATTGCACTGGTCTCCAAGCAGTATTTACAAGCACCATGTTTCCAAAGGTTCATTCTTTGTGACGATTTGTAGAAAGAATCTTGCTTCAATAGTTGGCACTTACTTGTCGCTCAGAAGCATTCTCCTTGATCCAGTGAAACCCATCACACGTAAATCAATGTTAAACTTTTCCTTGAGGACTGCTGCCTGCCAACATAACACAAAAGGAATACGGAAAAGGTAAAGATCAGAAACAAATTTTCCTTTTAAACTTGAATTCTTTTATTTTTGCTTTTTCTGACTTCTAGAAAAATACAGTAGGCTAGCCAAATTGGATATACTAGTGTGCTAGACGTATAGATAATTTCAGACAATAGTAGTAATAAACAGTGCCATGATAATACCTTAAAACAAATATATATATTGGTGTTTGCACTGATGCAGATTTAGGATAGTGATCCACAACTATCTGTGAAAGTAAGATACTTCTGGACCTCTAAAATTTCATTTTGAGATCATGGATGATCAAATGAGGAAACTTTGAAGACTATTGTTCTAGAATGCAGGAAGCTACTCTTATAACATTCAGATGAACTTAGTGTTTCCCTTACTAGAGGAAAACAATAAGGCCTCGTTTGATTGTCCAAGGAAAGTGGGTAGGGAGAGTAATTACATTCTTAATTTTTGAATTCCTATGTTTGGTTCCTTATTTATGTTTTGGGAAAGGAATATGATTCCTCAAATCGGGGAAAATAAATGAAGAATACTAGGAAAGTAAATCCTTATATGAAGGTGGTATTGTGATTCTTTTCCCAATGAATCTATCAAAAAGGAAGACAAAAATATTAAAATTTAATAGATAATTTCTTCACATTGAATCTTTTCTTCTCTCCATTTTTATTTTTTGACTTCCTTCTCAATCATCATTTTCTCTTCTCACATCTCTGTAATTATTTTCTAATTAAAATTGTATATCTCAATATTTTGTATTTTTTAAAAAATAAAAAATTAAAATTTTAATAAATTAACTATAAACCTATAGTTGAAATATTGTATCGTGATTATACAACTTACAAACATCATTATCTAAAGAAAAATTGTTAATTTTTTACCCAAAAAATTAATTTTTTAATTCAAATGTTATTTTTTATCCATTCAGGAATTATAAAATTTCATGAAGATAATTTTTTTTCCTAAGAATGTGCATTTATGAGGAATATCAAGTTAAAATAATATAATATATGTTTATATTCTCAAAAAAATTGAATGCAAGCTTCACTAGAAAAAAAAAGTATACATCTCTGAATAAAATAAAAAAGAATGAAATATAAAAACATATTTTTTATTGATTATATCTTTTTCATAAAAAAATATTCTTTAAATGGTATAATACCAATATACTTAGGAAATTCATTATTTCTTTTAAATTAATAATCTATTTGTTTTACAGATATAACAAATTAAAAGTAGCAACTTTTTCTTACCAATTTATGAATTATCCAAATATAGTAATGTAATTTATTTAGAATTACAATCCGCAAATTCACTTTACCGAGATTTAAATTCCTACACATTATTTTCCCTCCCTATCAATCAAACGATGCCTAAGAAAGTTCCTAAATTCTCTTCCAGAATTTTAGGGCATATTTGGATTGGATTTTTATTTGAATTGAATTGTGTTGGGAATTGTAAAAGTGAATTGTTTGTGAGAGAAGTAGGGTCCAAAGTGAAAAAAGTAGAAAAAACTTTGATTGAAAGCCAATCCAAGTTGGCCTTTAATACTGCACTTGAGGTCCAGCGCTATTAAAGATTTATCAATTTGCAAATTCCCAAGCCTGAGTTTCTCAATAACTCAACTGAGGATCTGGCAATTAAAAAGGAAAAAAGCATTTTATCCGCAGAAAATTAATCAGCTCTTTACATGTAAAATCACCAGAAGGTGTTTAATTTTAGGTTTATATACACAGGCTTTTCAATTCCTGCATACACTGAGAAAGATAGTTGTCCAATAGTTTTCAGGGAAAGGTGGCAGCAAAAGGAATCCAAACTGATATACCCTACATATATACAGTGGTGGAGGGAGGGAAGGAGGAAGGGAGAGCGCCTGAACAAAATCCACGAATAAATCATGACTTGGCAGTGAATACCAAACAGATATTATTCGTGAAACCACAGTTAAACAGTGACGAAGACAAAAATATCAGATATTTTATGAACAGCCATACAAATGAGAAAAAAATTCAAGGAAGAAGAAAATGTATTAAACAAAAGTAGATTTTGACAGAATACTTACACCAATTCTCCTAAGTTTTCCAGTGTCAAAAACAATGTCTTACAACATCTCTTTCTAGAAATATGGGATGGAGCTATTGGCAATTCGCATTATTTGGTTAGTGGAGGGTGTTGGAAGGGTGAAAGGAAATTAAGAAATTAGACCATTATAATGGGCATGGTGTCTATCCGTTTCATTTTGTCACTTAGAAGTTTATTTGCAAAGAACATGCAAAGTAGAAATGTCCTTAATATGACTCCCTGAAGTTTGAATCACAAGGAAATTTTAAGAAAGAATATTTACCTGAAACTTACAAGTCAACTAAAAATGAAAAGCAGAACCTAGTTCTAGAAATTGGAATAGCAAAACAGAACCAAGGAAAATTTTGACCACAAAATAAAGAAACCAAAGCTCAGGTTTTCATTTCTTAGTAAGTGGTAGCTTGATTTTTCAACAATCAGATGTCAAAGGAAGTACCTGGTCTCTGAGCTGGTCAAGCAATGTACCTCCAATCAACCCTGGTCCTATAATACCCATTGCAATTGTGGTTCTTGACAGATAAAACCGTGAGTGAACAGCTCGTAAAGCCTTTATACAATCTTCTCGCCTGACAACTACTGTTATGTTGTACTCTGAGCATCCTTGAGCTATAGCACGGACATTAATATTAGCCTGCAGTAAAATCAAATGAGTTGAAATAAACAATCAGGCAGAAGAGAGATTAATATCTAAACAGAACAATGCCACTGGTATTCTCGGGTAGGAAACATACAGTAAAAGGTACCAATAGTCAAAAGTTGTTTCAGAAAGAAAAAGGAAAAAGAATGTTCTGCCATTAGTTCAGAAAAAATCTGGGAAATTAAAAATGAACATGCTTACAACAGACCTATTAAGTTTCAAAGATGCAGTAGGAAATTGGAAACATCAAAGTAAGTTTTCTGGACACTCTCATTTTTCTTAAAATTTATAGTATAGAAACTCTAATTTGATGTGTAAGCAACAATGACAAGATCAAAAAGAAAAGCGAAAATAGAAAGGAACTATTTGCTCAGAAATGGTAACAAACAATAGCATCAATATTAATGACAGATGATAATGATTATGATAGCAATGATTTATAATTCATCATCCAGCTTCAACATGAGAGGATTCACGTTTTCGCCTGCCACCAAGCTCTGAGTATGCATTACTGGATATTGCATCACAAATGTAGAACAATATTCAGACTCATAAAACCACTTAAATTAACCTACCTTTGCCAGTGCATTGAAGAGTGTAGCACTAACTCCAGGAGTGCTTGCCATTTTCTGACCCACAGCTGCCAAGATGCTACAGTTTGGGACAACTGCAACCTGAGAATAATTGAATTTCATAAGCACTGGGTATTGAGGAAATAAAAGTGAAAACTCTTTAAACTAGCTACACATACAAAAATAAGATGCATACAAAACTACCAACAATTTAGTCAAAATCAGAAAGCTTTAACACAACAGTATCAATGAACAGAATATGAAATAATATTTGCAATATGACTTTACCAGTTAACACTGACAAAGCTTTTACAATAATTCATGAGCGCATTGCAGAATCGAAAGAAAATATGTTTCAGTTCAACTCTTTTTCACCCTCAAGAATAGAAATTTTTTTGTTCCACAAATTTATCTTAAATAATTGACATTAAAGATGATGTGCTAGACACAAGTTACAAAGACCTATAGGAAACAATCTAAAAGATTGCTATCACATCAGCTGTAACAAATATTTGTAGATTTTTTCCTTTTTGCTGATCACATGAGAGTAGTGTAAATAAACTAAACACTTTCCATGCATATGATGAATAGGAGTGCTCAGAGATGTAACATGCAAGGATTCAACAGTTTTCTTTTAGAGGCCTTTTCATTCTAGGTGTCTTAACTGGACTTGCTTTCCATTCGGACATTGGTAGCACAGATGAAATATTAACTCTTCCTCTCTCCCCACCCTCCCTGACCCAGTTGAGCTGGAAACTAAGTGAAGGAAGACAACTTTAGTATACTTGCTCCACTCTTTCTTTTCATAGTCTAGATCCAACTACTGTTCCACTCATTTTCCCTATCCTGCCCGTGACTCTCCATATTAGTTCCAAAACTACCACTGCAGTTCCAGTTGTAGCTTTGTCAATCTTCTCCTCAGTTAACATATTTCTGCAAAGCTTGAGGCCCCATTTTGAAAAACATCCTCTGTAGCTCTATGCGCTCACCAAATGAGCTTTTCTGGAGCACTGTGATTTCTCCTTCAAATGAAAAGGAAACTGAAGAGGCATTATTAATGCATGATGCATCTCAAATATGCGGCAACATTTCACTACTCCTGCATATAATGGTGCACAAAGATTGCAAGTCTATCTGTCTCAGAACGGGCATCTCTTTCTCTTTTACTCCAGAGTCATGCAATTGCATTTATTACTCATCTTCTGTTCAACTCCAAATTGTTAACAAACGTTTAATGTTAAGAACTGCACTTTATGGAATCTGTTTCTAGGAAAAAGCAATATTCTTCCGTTGCATGAACTTCCAAGATCTTTCTCTATTCACAGGCAATAAGTGAAACTTAATCATAAAACCACGTCCTACAACAACCAATATTAACAGGACCCCTTCAGACTCCTACACTCCCAGGGCTAAACCATGTCCTTCAACCTCCAATGTTAACAGGAATACCTGAAAAAAAACTTACCTACACCCCACCCCACCACCAAAAAAAGTGTATGCACACACACACACACACACAGAAAAAAAAAAAAAAAGATGCGTATAGTTATGTATATATCCCTTACCTTAATAAAAGCTAAGTAGAAACATTTCTGTAAAAAGAGACACAAAAGTCAAGAATGATGCTAGAAATGAAAGTTCTTAGATTATTCCTTCATGGTGACTCTTCTATTTCTTACGGAGGCTTGAATCTTGTATAGCCATCCCAAACCCAGTTAGTGTAATTTACCAAGTTATGCAACAACCATCAATTAAAGAGATGAAAGATTCCAAAGACAACCTCCAAAGACTAAAAAGAGTGTCACTGTCAGCAGATCAAGACATTGGCATTCTGAAACTGATGAGGAAAAGAAGAAAACCTGAGAAAGGCGTCCAGCATCTAGGGCTTGACGGAATCTAGACTCTAAGGCCTGAGCAACAGCCTTTACTTCCTTTTCAGGCACGGCAAAGCATACTGAATGTTCGCTACTAGCCTGCATTAAACCAAATGAGAACAAAATCTCTGCTGCCAAATTATAATAGTCACAATAGAAGTTAGAATCAAACACAGATTCAGAGTATCAACATCTAAACAGTATTACTCCCTCTACCCTATTATTATAGGCATCCTCTCCCTTCTAGTGCTCCCAAATTATACATCATGGTAGAATATCAAAGACCTCTTTTAAATAATATGCACTTACATTAATATTGAATTGTCATGACAACCAATGTGAACAGAAACAAAAATCAAGTTCCAGACAAGATTAGGCTTCTCCATCGCTTCTAATACCAAATTTATCGGGCCAACTGACAGTACTCCTAGTCACACAAATTCTGAACTAAAGAGGGGCATGTACGAGACAAAAGTTTTCTCCAATATGTGCACATACAAGTCTAAAACCAAAGTCCACTTAAAAATTTAGGATTGAATAAGGGGGAAAATAGAACTATACAAGGATGAATATACCTGGGATATCATAATTACATTAGCTCCAACATCTTTGACAGCACCAAAAATTTCATTAGCTGTACCAGGAACACCGGCCAGTCCAGTTCTGCGAAAAGCACTCAAGCATGAGAAATTAAAAGTGAATAGAAAAGAAAAATCAAACTGAAGTTGGTAGCCAGACAAGATAAGAGCTCACCCCTCAACATTCACAAGAGCCAGGTTGTCAATAGTTGCAAATCCTTTAACTGTAGATTCCAAATTCCACGCGTTGTCATTTACACAGGCAGTGGATCGGCAAATCATTGTTCCAGGTGCAGAAAGGTTGAATATATTTCTTATGATGATGGGAATGTCATAATGCATAACCGGAATTATTGTCCGAGGATGCAAAACATTTGCTCCAAAATACGACTGCAATGATAGAATTCTTCTGTCAGAAAAGGTTTCAATACTAACCCAGTAAACTCCTTTACAGGTCTTAGGATTTCAGGCTTCACCATTTCCCAGGCTTCTTGATAAGAAAGTGTCTTCAGGATGACAGCCTCACTAACTGCAAAATGATGCATGCCGTTAGCAAGTAACAACCAAGGCAAAACCATGCATTGTCAAATGCCACCACCAAGCAGTAACAAAAGTACGAAAGTAGAATATTGCTGCCAAACTCACAGGAGAGGAGAGAAACTAGTGAGCAATAGACAAGTAGCATTTGCTTATTTTTGTGGCAATAAAGAAAGCAAAAATTAGGTAACACAAACCTTTTCTAGGATCAGCACTATACACACCATCAACATCAGTCCAAATTGTAACTTGACGTGCTCTAAACAACGCACCCATAATAGCAGCAGAGAAGTCACTTCCATCTCTCTTCAAAGTTGTAGGAATATCCTGGGATGTACTAGCTATAAATCCAGTAGCAATGATCGTCTTAGATGGGTTCTCAGAGAACCATTTTTCAAGCCGTTTCCCGGACTCCACATAATCTGGGTCAACTTGATTAGAACTTATAGGATTTACAACGAGGACCTTCCTAGTGTCCATCCAATTACAGTCCACCCCATTCTAAGGCATGGGAAATAAAATATCAGGAAACAACAGAGTAGGAATAAATATAATCCAAAATAGTATTTCATTACATATGCCAACCAAAGATAATTGACTGCATCACCTTTCTAATAACAGATGCCAGAATTTGAGCAGACCATAACTCACCATGCCCGACAACAAAATCAGAAAAGGATTCTGTTGCATGACCAGCTGCAACACAGCAAGCCGTGATTCAACATAACAAGTTTCCTCAGGAAGGGAAGACCAAAAGTTTTATGTACTGCACCAATGCATTTACAGATAATGCCTGGTTCCAGTGGAACTTAAGAGAATGAAGCAGAAGGTTGAAGCAAATATATATGCATCTCCTGGACTGTATTTAACAAAGCTGAACCTAAAGATCCTGTGGTCAAAAACACAAGTCTATGCCATTCTACCCTATTAGATTCTGGAAAATGGTACATCAACCTACTACTAGCATCTATTACTTGTCTCCATCAAATCTAGCTTATTGCAATTAGAAAATTTGGTATTTCAGTTACCAGCGCATTGATTCTCTTAGTACTGATGTTAAATATTACAGAGAACCGCACTACGTAATCCTCTCAGATGGTGATTATCAACATTATTGTGTACCACTTGTATAAGTTAAGATCTTAGTATAAATTGAATTAAAATAGTAAATCCTAACTTGCTTTTTCTCAAATAATAAAGTAACAGATGTAAACTAATTTGCCCATATATTTTTCAACTAATAAGGTTTTCAAAAATATAAAGACTTCAGCCTATTAATGGATGGATTCAGAACTTCAGCAAAGTGTAATAATTTCCTAGAAAGAAGCTCAAAGCTCACTTTTCTTGTTGCATAAAACTTTTACTATTATGAGAAATTAACAGCTTATGGGTGTATTGCATCGAAGAATCCTATGAGTTGTACCCCACAACAATGTGGAGTGAGCTGAAACAATCTAGGTCGGTCATAAAACGTTCACAAACCATAGAATAGCAAGGTAAAGGCAAAAACAGACAAGAATATAAGGGACATTATATACAAAATGAACAAGTCAAAGAGATAAAATGGAGAGAAACATACCAATATATATTGCACGAAGCATGGCTTTGAGGTTATTTATATCATCATGCAACCGGGATAAGAAACTTGCAAGATCATCCCCAACGAGCAAATCAAGTGCTGTCTGCTTGTGCTTTTCTAGGACAGCATCCAGTGCAGTTACATAAGAATCATCACGGGACTCTGCCCTGTGAATTAGGTCATACATCATATCTGTCACCTTTGACATTGCAGACACCACAACCAACTTTCTTTCTGATTCATCTTTAACAATTATCTCTGCTACATTTTGCATTCTGTCAGCAGTTCCTACACAGGTGCCACCAAATTTGTGGATGGACCACATATCACCCTTAGGAAGCTGGGACTTTTCCACGGCTTCATCCAGCAAAACATCTTTGCACATGACAAGAACAATGTATCATCAACATGGTTAGAATAATTAGAGGAAGATTAAGTTTATGATTTCAAGTAGAGGAAGAATAAGTTTGCAAAAGGCTTAAAATGCAGAGAAAAATACCTGCACTTGTAACTGAAGCAACTATGTTGGTCATTGCTGAATTCTTTCTTCCAGACTGCAAACTAAAATAAATCCTGTACCAAGAAAATAACTGCGCATACTTCAGCGAGAAATTAAATGTAAGATAAAAAAAATTACAAGTAAGACATATTCCAGAAGCTGCCACAGGATGGGAATCAAAGATATACAACAGGTAAAAAAGGGATTTGACATGATGAAGATATACATGTATCAAACTTAATTATCCATGATTCTTTCCAAGTCAGCAACTTTTTCTTTTAATATAACATAAAAATTCTACCTTTGCATGGAAAAATAAAAATGGTCCTCAATTCAAATTACAAAAACCAAATGATTTCAAGTACCAAAACATACCCAATTTACCATCTGCCACATTGTTGCCAAAACTTTTAATAAGCAGCTCTTGTGCTATATTACAGGATTGAAACCCAAAACTAAACAAGCAAAAGTGGAAACAAAACACAAAAGCTCAACCAGGAGACTAAAGAAGGTACCTGAAGAAGGGATGGGGAGGGCGAAAAGAATAAATCTTGGATGCATAATTGTTGCTGAATTGGTTCCTGACTACAACCATCTTACTACTACTCTTTGCACACGGCAATGAAGACAGATTGCTTATATATGATGGAGAGATCGGAGATGACAACGCCATTGTTGCGCCTTGCGGTTCTGACAGAGGACAGCAAAGGGCTTAGAGAGTTGAAGTCACTCTCTTTCTCTCTCTCTCTCTCTCTCTCTCGTTTTGGCGGCTTTGGGGTGCAGTCACTTCAGTAAGTGGTGGGGCTGATGCTACTGATTTTTTTGGATACGTAGCTAATGCTAGTGATGATGATCAGGAAAAAAAAAAGGGAAAAAAAAATGGAACTTTTGTGAGTTTCAGTAGGCAGTAGCAGTAGTGTAGTAGTACTATACCTGCAGGCTGCAGCAAGGTGCAGCAGCCAGCAGCCAGCAGCCAGCAGCCAGCGGACCACCTTTTGCTTCGGCACAGTGACGATCCTGCACGTCCTTTTCTTCAAATCTGGTCTGTTAGTAAGAACTGATCCAACGATTATAAAATTTTATAAATTTTTTTAAAAACATATATGATTAAGATCAATTAAATTTAAAATCTGATCAAATAGTTGCCCATCTTTGTCGCTTTTGGTTAGAATCAAGGGGCGGCCGTCGGTACAACGATATTGCAATGGCAAGTGGATTAAATAATAAAATAGACAATGTGCTACAAGAAGACAAAAAGGTGAAAATTGCATCTAAAAAGGGATTAGGATTCTCTTGTACTCAAAAACAAGAAATTAGGAGTCTTTAATTAAAAAAATACTTTTGGTTTTAGGGTATTACTTGAGAAGAGGGATTACTAATTTTACTGATACAAAATTATTTTTAATAATTTTAATTTATTATAATTTTTTATAATTCAAAACAAAAAATAAAAAATAAAAAATACGCCAAGCTTTAGTACCACTCTAGAAAGTTTGAGGCCGAAGTGGACGCCACTCACAAAAGAAGAGCCCAGCTTGGGCACCAATCTTTTTTTTTTCTTTTTTATTTGTTATTTTATTTTTAAATAATAATAATAATTTACTACTATATACTAATAAATTTTTTATTAAATTTTTATTTTTAAATTTATAATTATTATTTAAAATTAAATTATAATTTAGAATTATATATCAAAAAATTATCTATTTAATCTCTGAACTATTTACGTTTCACTATAAGAGTCCTTAATGTATTTTTTAAAACATTAAGCATCTCTCAAAAATTTATAAGTTACTTAAAGAATCTTTACCACATCTACGCGGCAGTTTCCATTCAAAGTTTAAAATGTGTATTGCACGTGACAATTTAGTAATGGTAAATTAAGTCTTTAATAAAATTTTATTTATTTTTTACTTCTTCTCTTTTCTTATATTTTTAAAAATTCTCCATTGCTTTCTTTCTTTCTTACTTGGTTAGCCCCAATTCGGCTACAATGACGAGGCCCTCTATTTTCAACAAGTGGGGGAGGCTAACATAGTCATTAGATCGAAATTTTTGAATTTAATGGGTGTAAGAAACTATAGGTATTTCAATGCAAAAAAATATTTTTAAAGTCCTGTCCAAATATACGTTGTCAAAAAAATGATAATCTGTCTTTTTCTTCACTCATTTCTCTCTCCCTCCTCCATTCCCATTACTCTTCTCTCTCCTCTCCTCCTCGTTTATCTCATGTCTTGAAGATTGTCTCTCTCTCTCTTTCTCTCTTCTCTTCTCTTCTCTTCCCTTCTCTTCGCTATTATTCTTCTATAAATAAGACTAGCATTAACGAAGATAAAAAACATTATATGAAAGATCCTTCAAATAATCTTTATGGATTTACCCATTATATTTACAGGTATTGTAAATGAAGTTCATGATATGAAGAGTTAGTTGTCGAAAAGAGTGGTGGTTTGTGAAATCTTAATAGTGAAGATAAAAAAGTTATTATAATTGTTAGATGAAAATTATTATATTAGGTATTATATTGGTCTACTCTATTTAACTTTGAAAAGTGTATTCTTGATAGTAAAATACCTATTTTTGTTGGTTTTGTTTTGAGTGTTTATGATGATTTTATGACTAATTGTTTTCAGCACAACTATTATGAATGAAGGTTTAGGATGATTTTGTTGGTTTTGTTGGCAACCACTGGATGAATGAATGACAACACGTACAATGTTTCAATAAATAATTTTTTACTCTTTACTGAATAATTGATCAATTCAATTCTAAGTCAATAAATAATTATTCTATACAACGTTGAAATACAAATCCGTCGCCACAACCTAGCAACCATGACTATAATTTATTTACCATGAATAAATTTTTACTATTAAAGGAATAATTATTAATTTCAGACGAGTAATCGACGCATGGATGACAATGCGTACAAAGTTTCTGAATAATTATCCACTCTTAAGCTAATAATTATTTAAAGTGAATAATTCTTTATTCTGTTATAAATTACTCTTAAGTGAATAATTATACACTCCTTATTAAATAATTAATCAGTTTAATTCTAAGCCAACGAATAAATGAATAATTATTCACTTCAGAATGAACATTCAACAAGTGATAAATAATTATTTGCTTTATGTTGAATAATTATTCTCTTCAGACAAGTAATTGATGTATGGATGACAATACTTACAAAGTTTCTAAAAAATTATACACTTTTAAGCTAATAATTATTCAAACTGCATAATTATTTGCTCTATTATAAATCATTCTTAAGTGAATAATTATTCATTATTGAATAATTGATCAGTTCAAGCCTAAGTCAATGAATAAAGAAATAATTATTCACTTCATACATTTAACAAGTGATGAATAATTATTTACTTTAACATGAATAATTATTCACTCAGATGAGTAATCAATGCATGGATGACAACACATATGTAGTTTTTGAATAATTATTTATTTTAAGTTAATAACTATTCAAAGTGAATAATTATTCACTCTGTTATGAATCACTCTTAAGTGAATAATTATTTTCTTCTTATTGAATAATTTATCAGTTTAATCTTAAGTTAACAAATAAATAAATAATTATTCACTTCATGACAAACATTTGACAAGTGAATGGTCATTATAATTATTCACTCTATTTGAAATAATTATTCACTTCACGATAAGCATTTAACAAGTGATTAATAATTAATCTTTAGAGTCATTAATCAAAATAATGGGAATTATTACATAAAAAGTCAAAGAAGATCCTTCTAAAGTTTTTTTTAAAGATTTAATATTGAAATTCTCCACCATCAAAATTATTCTATGAAGTCATGAGAGTATTCCACTACTGAAATCATTTCTCAAGCCATGAAAATCAGTAAAATATTTTTTTATTTCCATAAGTAGACTATTATATATCCAGATAAATCTAATTTTTAATAAAGATTTCGACATTGAAGCCATCACACATCCCAAACAAAAACGCACAATATCTAACTTCATTTTGGTTATAAGTGAATATGAGAAAATAAGTTTTAATCTCAAAAGAAAACTATAAGGCTCGTCTAATCATTGAATACAAAGTGAAAATCTTGAGGAGAATGAATCATTTTATTTTTTAATATTTGAAAAGTTTTTGAGTAGTAACAGAGAAAAGACAAGATAGAAAGAAAAGAAAGAAAGAGAATGAGAATTTGACGGGAGTGATTAGAAACAATGAGTGTCAAAAGAGTATTAATAATTTTTTTAAAATTTTAAATATTTTAAAAATTTTGACTACTTAAAATATTATTTATGCTCCTCAACTGTGAAATAAAAAAGATATCTACCTGACAATAAAAAAACTATCTACATTTGCTCGGAAAAAAACAGGGGTCTCAGCACTATAGTTGAATCCGGTTAGCCCCAACCTCGTTGTCTCTGCCGCCACGCCAACTACCATCCATTTTTCCTCAATGGTCTCCACCATGGTAGATGTTATCACCATTTTTCCCTTTCTATAATTTTTTCCCTTCCTTTTCTTGCTCTTATTCTACCTTGAACAAACCTTAGAAACAATGGCAGCTTCCCTAGCCACTGTTGTTGCCGACATTTTCTACCAGCTACCGATTGCAACCATTCTTCTTTGAAAGTCAAGTCATGAAAACAATTCCAACTCCTGTTATCACACATAATCCAAATCCAACCACAAAAACATCTTTTGATAAATTTGTCAAAATCGCAAACCCACTTTGGTGTTTCCCAAATTCATTCTAACTTCTGAAAATACCAACTTCATATATAAAAGCCTCAATCAACTACATCCATTAGCCAAATCAAAAGACAATTTAGATTCATACATTTCCAACTCATTTCCCATTGCTACCCACCACCCTCGGATAACGACTTTTCTTTCCCTACTAAAATTGTTCTTCCTATTCCATTTGCTCGCTTCACCTCAACTCATTCCTCCAGAGCCTGCTCTCTTTTGATCCCAGACCTCTTAACTCTCAAACCCAGAAAAGAAAACTCGAATCCAAATCTTTCCCTCAGTAAATTCGATAAACCAACTAAGCATTCAGAGGATGTTATTCTAAATCCAGATAAAGTGGCTATGTCGATTTATCATGGCAGCAAAATAGTTTGTTTTACTCATGGCGGTGACGACAACAAGATGAGAATTGTTGGATAGGCTTTAGAATAGAGAAGAAAGGAAAAAGAAATTTGAAACAATAGAGGAAAAGGAAGGAAAAAATAGAGAATAAAGAAAAATTATTAAATGTCAAAATTACCTTTACTGATAATATCATGTGCATGACACATGTTTAATGTTGATCGGAAACTGTCGCAAAGATGGTGGTAATGATTTTTCAGGTGACTCATAAATTGTTAAGAGACTCTTAATGCCTAAAAAAAATATTAAGGACTGTTATGGTGAAATGTAAATGGTGCAGGGATTAAATAGACAAAATTTCCATTATATTCTACTTACAATTTTTCAAATTATTTAAAATTTTAATTATAATTAATTACAATTTTAAAAAATAAAATAAAAATAAGTGTCACCATAGATAATTTAGACATCTTATGAAATTTTTAAATGACAAAAATATTAATATTATATAAAAAAAATTTTATTAATAAAATCATCATATATTTAATATTTATATTTTATAACTGTGACCTAATATCATCCGAAAGAAATACGCGATTTCTATATACAGTTTTTTTTGGACTATATGTAGTGTTACAAATTTTCATTTTCAAAATTCTCTCTCTCTCTCCTCCAACAACCCTCTCTAACATTTTTTTAAAAAGTCCACACTTTTCATGCCAAAATACCCAAATTTTATCGCAATATAGCAATGAGCAAAGATTCTACGAAGGATTCTCTCGAGTTTGAGGTAAAAATCTATTACATTGTCTTTAAATTCGTATTTTCTCAATTTGTTGAATTTTTAGCACAGTTTTCCCCACTGAGTAGCGGAAATGTCCAACGAGTTTCGCCAGCTTCTGGCGAAATTCTTGGATTAATACCGTGAAGTTCTGGCAAAATTCATGGAATAATTTCGCCAGATTCTTATGATATAGTTTCAATCTTGTTTAATTTTTTTGTTATAACTACGTAGTTAGTTGTATTGTTGTATAATTTTATACTTGATAATTATATCATATGTTAGGTTACACATCGTAGATAGCTTTATTGTTACGGTTCTTGATGCTTTAAAAATAACCAAGAGTCACGTAATGTAGTAACTGACATTGGACTAGTGTGTTTTATGTACTGCAGGAAAACCGGAAAGGCCGAAAGGCAAGATTTCATTGAGCACTTTACAGAGACGGTGAAGACCCCTCATCGTCATCATCAGATTCGTTTGAAGAATTTTTTGATCTTGACCAAATGGAAGATTTAAGTCGCTTTTTAGGCACGCAAGATATATTTTCAAGTAAAGAGGAGTTAGTAAAGTGGGCGAAGGCGGCAGCATTACAGGTGAGGACGTTGTTGATAATTGCTCGGTCGCGAAAAGGTGACGGAACAGGTAACGGCTTTGTCGAGCTTAGATGTGAGAGGGGCGGAGCGTACAGAAAATTCATTACTGTTCAGAAGGATGGAGCAGAATCGGAGGTCCAGACAAAGTCACGAAAGCCGAAGGGTACTAAAAAGTGTCACTGTCCGTTAAAACTCATGGGCCGGGAGCATAACGAGGGGGCGTGGAGTCTGGCCGTAATATGCGGCAAACACAATCACGAGCTCGGAATCCGACATGGGCATTCTCTCGCCGCTCGCATGACAGAGCGGGAGATGAAAATCACGGAGGAAATGAGCAAATGTCACGTTCAGCCTAAACATATTCTGGATCATTTGAAACGGGAGAATCCGAGAACAGTTGTTAGGTATGTTTGCATGTAACAAATATATTATATTCATTACTTGAGGAGTTATACAAATATATTTTGTAAATGTGTTGTCAATATTGATTTGGCTTTCGTTTTGCTGCAGAGCGAAGACAGTGTATAATGCCCGACACAAATTAAGAGTTGCGAGTATGGAAGGACGGACAGTTGTGCAACAACTTTTCAAGCTGTTCACTGATCATGGATATATCCACTGGCACAGAGTGGACCCGGGAGCCGAAATCCTCAGTGATCGGGCGGGGTTATCTCCCTTCTACACCAACTGGAACACTGGGTTACCGATCAGCCAGCCCCTATGGATAGGTGGCTAACATTACCAGACATGGGCTGGGTCATCGCGACAACATACAACGTCGCGTTCTCCTGTTTATCTCGTTCGCAGTGTTAGACGTATCTACCACTTGACTCACAAAGCGATACAGCGACCGCAATCCTGGTTATTGGTCTACTGGAAGACGCTAATCATTTCGTCGCCGTTAGTAAACTTACCACTTTAGCAGCTTATCATTTTCTGTTATCATTTTCAGTTTCGGCACCTAACTACTTTGATATTTTCATTGTAACAGTTTCGGCTTGAGGATGGCTTTCCGGTTCCAGAAGTGCATCCGTCATGGCAGCGGTACCGGCGCGCGGCTGTTGAAGGGTGGGACGCACCATTGCTCTAACGTATTGCGCACTGGCATTCCCTGGCGTCTACTTAATTTTTTTTATTTAGACTGTACTTGAGATCGAATGCAAGTTTGTCAATTTGAAACCAAGCCAAGTTAAATAAAAGCAAATTGCTAATAGTTTGACGACCTGTTTACTCGTTCTCAGCATACAACACTATTACAAAACGATTAATAACAGCACCAAACGAGGGAAAAAAATCTATATTTTACCAAAACAGGGTGGGAGCGAATCGTACGACTGCGTCGGTGATGGGGGCGGGTCCGGGCCTACTAACTCCCGCAGGCAGCATACCAGGATTCTGAATAGAAGGATGCGTCCTAACAAGGTACCAGGGTAGGTACTCGGGAGTGCATGCTGATCGTGGGACCGCGTGTTCGCCGAGCTGAGTCCTACCAAGGATGTGGGACTCGGGCCGTTCCCAGAATTCATCCGGGCACTCGTACCTGACGACATATCTCCGATTGTTCGGAAGTCTGTAATCCTCTTTCGGCAGTATCGGAGTGGTAGGAATCTACTGCACCCTGCCGAACTGGCGTAGGACACGATCGGGCATATATGGCTCCACAACGTCACAAAACCGAAGACACCCGTGGAAAGCCGAAATCCAGTGCTCTCTAAGCGGGTTAGACCCGAAGGGAGTCCAGCAAACCTGCAAAGGTATGTATATGATAAAACAGTAGGTACGACCAAAAGGCAGCTTAGCAAAAAACTTACCTCGCGCGCAGTCATGTCGTCTAAGTGTAGGCGTATAGAGCGCAGATCATCAGATTTTCGCGGTGCGGCCCCTCTGTGCTGGAACCGTAGAATGTGAGGCTGTGACTCACGCCAGTCTGGCGACTGCTGCGGGGCGAAAGACGGAAAATACAGGTATATCCATGCCTCTAGTAGCGCCGTGGGCCCACCCAACTGTCTACAATCGGCCCTAGACGCCGTCCCAAGAGACCGGTGCAGATACGCAAGATAGGCAGCACCCCAGGCATATCCGTGGATATCATCGGCAGAGCTAAGGAACGGCCAGTAGTTGTAGGGCATCCGGTCCTTACCCTTATCTATGAAAAGGGTGGTGCCTAACAGATACTTCAGATACCCACGCGCAACTGCAGACGACTCAAGTGATCCCTGGGTCACGTAATCCTTCAGGACGTTAAACCGCATCCCGCCATTATCAAGTTGGCTCTGAACGTGTGCGCCTGGTATGTTCAGTGTCGCAGATAAGTCCCTCACAATGTCTTCCTTGCTCAAGTCATGCCGGAGAATGTAACCACTAACAGGAATCGCAAGGATATGCGCCACATCGTGGAGGGTGATGGTCATCTCCCCCCGAACGGCATATGAAACGTGTTAGTGTCTGGCTGCCACCTCTCAACAAAAGCAGAAATAAGTGCACTATTAGGTCGAGCGAAAATGCAATGCCTCAATCGCTCCAGACCACTGCAGGACACAATTGCAGCAACTGCCTCGTCTCGCATCGGCCATTTATCGATGTAACCCTGCCTCGAATGGACAGTCAGCACCGGTTGCTCCTGCCCAAGGAAAAATCAAATTTCGACAGTTGCGCAGGACAAATAAGGTATGAAATTTTCGCGTATGACAATTAATTGTAAGAATGCGCTACTAACCTCGCCATGCCAGATAAGACTGGCAATGTGGCCGAAAAAAGATGGGATGAGGGACGGATCTTGCGGGCCCCCAAGTGCCGGTCCCGTCAAACGCCACTCCTCGGTGGTCCCACTTCGGCAAGTTCGACGTCGAGTAGGCTGTGACTATCGCTCGGCAGCGGCCGGCTGTCGCCCCGAACTGGGACCGGGTCTCTCCACATCGTCGACTGAAACCCTACTAGCGGTGGGGGGTACTCCTGTCCCATCCCGGAATGATCTGCTGACGCGTGGGCGCGCCGATGAACTGACACCGTATGGAACAGGACCCGGGGACCTATCCCTGCGGGCAGAAACTCCTGAACCAGAAACCGAAGGAGCGATGCTGCCTACCCCCGCTGCAACGCGCCGTAGAAAACCTCTCCGCGGTCATGCGGAAGATGTCGTCGGGGCTGTGTGCGGGATGTCCTGCTCATATGTCTCATCCTCCTGCATCGCTGCGTCGGCCGCGGGATCCTGAATATCCGCACCCACATCCATATTATAGTCCGCATCAGTCGCCGGGTCTTCCCCATCTTCCACGTCATCTGCAGCGCCTGATCCCTCGTCGTAATCCTCCGGATGTCTGTAGGGCGTAACCGGGACCGATGGTGGCCTGTAGTATGCTGGGCCCACGTCTTCAGCGTGACCGGTATGTGTCTGAACCGGGTAGGACGGTCCCCCCGAATAATAGCCCGGTGCGACCGGAGCTGGCGACGTCATCGGGGGCCAAGGATACGGTACATATCCCGGTATAGGCGCGTACATCCCGGAAATCCACGGCATATGTGGGGCGACCTGCGTTGAATCAATACCTCGTGTGACGTCAGCCGTTGTGGCGGGAATGTCGCTTGTACTGCGCCTCGCCGCACTCACTCTCTGTCTGGCAGATGCAGTAATAGGATGACGACCGTGCAATCGACCGCTGCGGTCTGAAACTGGTCCCAAGTCTTGCGATACACCGCGTCGGCGCTGAGAAGGATCCGTCATCTGCAACACTTATTTAACAAAAATTATTGTCGGTGTAATAATTAAATTAAACAATAATCAATCCAGGTAAATAAATAAACATATTTAAACTAATATTAATTAATACAAACTTAAGATAAATTAAATTATTAAAACTACGATAAATTAAATAAAACCTATCACGTCGCCTGTAATAAAATAAGCAACTTAAATATTTTCTCCCGTTCATCGTGGAATTCCACGCCGTAATTCCGCCAAATCCTGGCAGAATTATTGCCGAAATTCCGCCAGTTCCGCCATGCACTGGCGGAATTCCAGGCATGAATTCCGCCAGTGCATGGCGGAATTCCGCCAGGAATTTGGCGGAATTCACTACCTGGGAATTCCGCCAGAAATCTGGCGGAATTTACCGTCAAATTGTACCAAAACGGGTACAACTCACCAGTGAATTGTACCCGTTTTTGGTACCATTCACCAGAAAATTCCGCCAGTTACTGGCGGAATTTTCTGTTGGAGTTCCGCCAATTGCTGGACTAATTCCGCCACTCAGTTGGCGGAACTCTTGCAGGCAGAATCCAACATCAAAATCGGCCGTTTTTTTGCCAATTTTGATGTTCTTTTAACATAAAACGATATAAATTAATGAATAGGTCGAAAAACTAACCTTTTTACGTTGAAATTCGATGTCGTTTTTGGTAGATCTGAATTTTTCTCACCAAATGCTTCAGAGGATTTTGAATATTTTTCGAAATTCAAATGAAATTATGAAAATTTTTCGCACTATATATAATCCAAAAATGAACTACATATAGTAGTGGCCAAGAAATACTATCATGAGTGAAAGTGTTAATGGGTTTGGACTGATTCACGCTCAACTTGCTAAGCCCAATTAATTTTGGTTGAGATTACTTTAAGCTCCAACTAAGCCAACTGTTGGCTGCCCAAATTTGACCACTATCCTTGCTAACTAAATATGACATTCAGGAAAGTTCCCCCCTTTCTGACAATAATCAAAAACCATGTACATCTGTCTCGCATATATCAATTGCTTTTCTTGATCAGGACTAAGGTTCCAATACTGTTTAGCATTCCAGTAGTAAGCTGAGGAGTAGCACTTCTGAGGATCAGAGCTCTGATAGGGGCATCCGTCAATGGCGAAGCCGCGATAGAAAGCCGTGAAAGGACCTTGTGTCCAGTTTACACGTCCAAGCCAATCAGCCGCATTCCATATGCTTGCTTCTATGTGCATGGAATTTGAAGGGTAGTTCACTCCCATCTTTCTGTTGTTCTTGAACACCCTAATGGGAGTATCGTCCACAAAGAACCTGCATATATAACAAGAAGAAGGGGGGAAAAAAACGTAAATTGAGAACAATTCGATCCGGTTGAGTTTCTTTATTTTTTTTGTTGGAATAATTAAGCCGAATTTCAACGGAACAGTTTTGGAAAAGAAAGGAAGAGGGAGAGCTTACACTATCTGGAATTGGTTCCATAGGATTTGATATGTATGGAAGTCTTGAGTAGGATTAAACCAAAGATGAAAAACTTGCTCCCTGTGTCCTATATCACTTAAAAAGATGTTTGTGCTTAAAGAATAGGGCATGCCAGTTCCTCCTAGGAACTCCAAATCAAGCTCATCGTGATTAGGAGATTCATCTCCAATAGGACGTGAAGTTAGCTGCAATAAAAAACAACAAAAAACGAATTAATTAGGGAGTAATTGGATTGGGTTTCGGGATACTCAATATAAATTTTTCACTCTGTGTCTCATTTATTCTCTTTAAAAAAATTACTTTTAATTTTTTTTAAAAAATTTTAAATTTAAATTCTATTTAAAATTCCACCTTTAGAATACACATAGATGGACAATTAGAGTTACGAAAGTATTTAATTAAAAATTTTTAATTTTTTTCAATCTCGTTGATGATATGATTTTATCTGTTATTAACTATTTGATTAATTGTGGTTTCAGTTACACTTATTACTCGATTGAAGCCATTAACGGAAGAAATCACCTTAAAGGGCCTAAAGAAGAAAAACTAATCAAATGTAATTAGCTCAAGAAAATTAAAGATGAAAACCAATACTTGTAGTATGAGAATAGATAATTACTCCATTCATTTCAAAATATAAGACATTTTAGCCCCTTTCTGTATTTTCAAAATTTTTGGTCCTTTGCTAATGTTAAGAATTATCTAAATATAATTATCTCGCTGTCGATTATATCGGTATAATTAGTTAAGTATATAATGAAAAAAATACACTTTAATTTTCTCTTCTTTAATATACAAAAAAAAATCAAAATGTCTTATGTTTTAAAACAAAGAAAGTACAATATCAATAAAATTTAGACACTTCCAAAATGCCTTATATTTTAAAACGGAGAAAGTACAATATAAATAAAATTTAGACACTTCCAAAATGCCTTATGTTTTAAAACGGAAGAAGCACAATCTAATTAAAATTTAGACACTTGCTTACATAAAATGATGTGACAATTGCTGTCGTATTTTTGGTTGGTAGCTTCATGTTGATGCTAAAAAAACCTGAACCAAAGTCTAGAATTGAAGTGAATCCAGCACCTGCACCACAAAAACAAGAACTACCCTTAAATGTGTGATGAGGATGAAATTCGGGATTAATGAAAAGAAAAAATAAAATTTCCTTCTCCCACATGATCATATAACCGTATCGCTAATGGTTTTTTTTGTGTATATGAGAAAGTTGATCAATTATCCTTAGAAATTTGTCCAACAATCATATGAAAAAAGGACTCTCAGTAACAGTTGTTAAACCTGATTGTTGGTCTATCAAAAGCTGAACCTCGTTTCCCCCTTCAAGAATGGTCAAATGGTTGCCTCCATAGACCTGACGATAGTTTTGATTGAAGAGGACAGCATCAATCCCTCTAGCAAGGAAAACAAGATACCCAAGAAGAATAAAATAGCTCATTGTATAAGGCTTAAAGAGTTTGTCAAGTAGTCATTATGATCCATGAATCAAAATTCCTTTTTTTTTTTTTGAGGTTATAACTTAATCTCAGAATATAATGTTAGGGCATAAAGTGATAAGATGGCCAAAATTTTGAGGTTTAAAGACATTTAAATTTAGAAAGAAAAAAGAAAAGATGAAACACGTTTAAACCTTAATACAATTTATTAATTTCTATTTATTAATATTGTTGATACGTAAGTGTAAAATGTTAATTATTATATGTTAACTATCATCAATAACACGTGATGAAATTAAATTATTATTTCGATTACGTTATTAAATACAGTAAACAATGATGTTTATTGTTAGTACCAATTCCTTTATCTATTTCTTGGATGACGAGATCAAATATTAAGATCATGAATTCTCTCATTCTTAACTTTATATGGTTAGAAGATATTTTTGCTTTCATTCTTGCAATAAACCACAGGAACAAAATAGCCTGGCACACATCATTGCAGGTAGAAGATGAAGGAAGAATCAAAAGCTTTGAGGTTTCCACAAAACATATGTTGGTGTAATTCCAGTAGTATTTTTCTTTGGCATCTTCATATTAAAGGCAAAATTGACTCGTGAAGATCAATACTTCAAAGTATATGGAAGGCTTTTGCTTTTGCCGACATTCTTGCGAGTTTAGCAGTTGCAAGGTTGTTATGTGTGTGTGTGTGTGTGTTCCTTTGACTTAAACAGGCAATAAATTTTTGGCTTAAATTCGACGTAATCAAGGTTTTAAAACTTTATCAATTGATTTACGACAGGTTTTATATCTTAATTAAAATGATTGGAGAATTACTGTAGTCTAGTTAGGTACAAACTCCAAAGAGATATTCTGCGTGTAGATGTCGTGTTACGCCGACGGCTTAGTCAAACACTTCATAGTGAGTATCTTGATTAAGAAGAGCTGACATTTATCCCCAAAAAAAAGTAAAAGGAAGAAGGGTTGACTTCGTTAGAAAAACACATTCCTTTTGACCATTTATCTATTTATACTTTTTCTATAATTATGTTTCGGAGGAATATTTCAGCGATAGGTTTCGCATTTAAAAAATAAAAGAAAAAGGGAATCGAGAACGGATCAAAGATAGACCACTACTACTACTACTATGTTCCTGGCCACTCTTGTTCTTTCATCAAGTAACCGACTACTCTGCCTCTGTTTCCGATCTGGACCAGATTTACTTTTATTAGTACTATATTTAGTATTCACATACTCATTTTATTTACAAACCATGATGATCTTTTTTTTTTCCTGATATTCTTTTTTAAGATTTGAAGTTTAATAGCATATTTTAATACAAATCTTTTTAAATTTATGTTTGATATCGCTCGTTGTATTGTTAGAGTTTTTCTCATACACAGATTAGATCTGAGTTTATTATTGACTTTTCGTTTCCTTCTTAAATGATTTTTAAGGTAATTGATACGTCTAAAGTTTTCAAGTTACTATTTAAGAAAAGTGATAAAATTGAGTTATCAATATTGGTGATATCCAAGAATAACAAAGAAAGATCAAAGAAAAGATTGAAAGGAATTTATTTTTATTATTTCTTTTGTAGATTAGCCATCCAGGGTATATAGGATGTGATATTTTTTTTCTTTACCATAAATTTTTAACCTATATGTGTAATCTTTTTTATTTTACATGAATGAAATATCTTAACAATAAAAAAGTTGTTGGTGAGAGAGATTGGGAAATCTAAAATGTTTATGAGATTGGTTGATTTTATTTTATTGTTAATTATTTATTACACCTTACACATGAATGTGAAATTATTTTAATAAAAAAGTAGTTCAATTAGTTAGAAACTGTTATAAAATTCGGTCGCAATAGACACAAAAACTAAATATAAAATAACAACGAAGAATACCTTAAACTATAGTAAAAGAGAAAAAAAAACAACACAAGAAATATAGAAACTAGAATTTTATTGAGAGTTTTTCACAATATATCAATACTTTTACAATCTCCTATTTATAGAGTTAGAATTGACTTTTTATATAACTTACATAACTTACCTCTCATTATCTCCCATATTCTCTAAGATCATAGAAATAGTAGTTTATAAAAGATGTAGTTGTAACTTCTAACATTTCATATTCTATAACTTAGAAAAATTATCTCTTGAAATAATAAATATTCATAATAGAACCATTTTTATATGATAATAACTCCTAAATTCAATCCGTATTCCTATTTCTTTATTATATAAACAAATTGAAAAAAATATAAAACTACTATTTATCTGATCTAAAGCAGGATCCATGACAAGAGCAGATGAATTGATCTTCTCTCGTAAATAATAGTACACCAAAAAATTGGGTAGATGAATCCGTCACTCTTCAACCAAAAACAAAAAACAAAAACAAAAGAATACGTCACCCAATGCGGCTGCGGATTTGGCCAAGTATTCTCATAGTAGTATTTGACATGGCACGTAACTGTGGGTTCTAGAGAGGCAAGTATTCTATTTTGTACTCCGTCATCTTAAATTACTTGTTAAAATTGAGAGTTTTTATATGAATTAAAAAATAATTAGTTTAATTTAAATTATTGTGTCAAATAATTAAAAAATAATCAAGATTTTATTATTCTGGAAAGCAAAAGAGTTTGGAGCCTTCTTTGTTTTTATTTACATGTCGCAAATTCATTGTTGGATCAGAATTGTTCGTCTGCTTATTTTTATAGTTAGTTTGAACGGAGAATACACGTTATAGACAATGTTTGGAACGTTCGATTCTGGAAGTTTGTTTCCAGCAACAATTGATTGGTTCCAAGGGCTCCTGACAGGGAAGTTATACATGCATTTATTCCCTTTATTTTTATATTTTTTTTATTATAACGCGTTACATTATTAATTAGAGCGTGTCTATATTTTATTTTTTAAAAAATACTATATTTCTTTTCTCTAATCGCTCTTTAACTTTTACTATTTTTTCTCATATCAAATTATAGCAAACAAAGATTAGTATACTTGAATATACTTGAAAATAGTCCAAATTTGACTTACAAAATAAATAAGGGCACCGGCTGGCACCCCGACTGGCCCGTCTTGCTGCTCACCACAGCTATTGCGGGGGCCGCTTTGGCTGTGCCTAAAACACTCAGTTAAGTGTTTAGTTACCAACTTGTCCCTGTCAATTTTTTTTCCTTTTTTCTCTTTTTAGGCAGTACACCAATTGTTTAACCATTAGTATTTTTTTAGAGAAAATTTTTATAATTACTTACTAATTATTTACGGGAGTCTTATTATATTTTAAAATTTTGATTTTAATTTTTATTCTATTGCATTATTTTGATGTTCCTTTTCTTAGATTATCGTCCACTAATATAGTAATTTCTGATAATAGAAAATAAGTGTATTCTCTGTAATTACTTATCAATTATTTACAAAAAATTTATCATATCCACCAAGTATTTACTGAAGTCTCATTATACTCAAAAATTCACTGAAGATCCCGTATGCACTGGTGATGTTCCCTAAATTAATACAAAATTTTAGTTCATATTATAAAAAATAAAAATAAAAAATATGAGTAGAATGAGATTTTCGTAAATGGTTTCATGAAACTTTAAGAATAGTTTTCTTTGTTTTATTTAAAGCAAATGCATGGTCAAATTTCACTCCAGCTTAAGATAACCCCAGACATTTTTAAGATAATACGAATTCATTTGTTTTTAGCTCCACTGGTGCATTAAACCAACCACAATCGGATTACTATTTGTCTTAATTAGTTATTTTAATTATTAATTTACTTTGTTCATATTCTTCTACTTATTGCCTTTGTTATTATAAAGTTAATAGAAACCAAAAGGTTGGGGTTCAACTCCTACATAGTGTAGGATTTGCCATCCTTTTTAATAGGACATATTTTCTAATTTATAAGTTTCATAAATTTACGATATAGTTAATTATTAATAATATAATTTCACTAATAATGTGACATATTTTGTATTAAAAAATAAAAAATAGTCAAAACAAGGCTAATTTTCCCATAGAACTAACGTGGTGTAATTTGTGATTGGTTAGATGGAAATAAGAATGTGCAACAATTTTGGTAATTTGATACAAAATAAGGTTTAGATAATAGACATTTCTTAGAAATAGGACACGACAATAAAAAAAGTCCAGTTACCGACCTATTGAATTAGTAGTTAACTCTTTTTTTATCAAACAAAAAAAAAAAAAAAGGAATCAGTAATTCATTGCCCATAAACATTAAAAGAGATATATACTCTTTTCAGTTGCAGACTTTCAAGGAAGATGTTGGAGTTGAACTTTTCTCATCACTGTAGTCGAAGATTTCTGAGAAGTGCGCTATGAAAAAATTTATTATATGTTTGTTTATCTTAGTACTAGTTATAGTATTTGTACTCTTTACCTACCTAGAATTTCTAAAGTATGGGTTATTATCTGTTACCATAGTTATTCAACTATTGTGTAACTTTTGTATCAAGTTATCTCAATTCTTCAATTCCTCTCATTGGAGAAGCAGTTTGAGAATTGTTTTGATTGTAATAGCTTAGCCTATTTTTATATCAATGGATAATTTTCTTATTTAGCAAAAAAAAAAAAAGATATATACTCGAAATAGTATGGTGACACGATGACTGTACTTGGCGTGCTTGGTAGGGTCTAATATTTGGTACACTCCCGCCGTTTCACTATATTAGCCACAACGTAGCCATTATTGTTTTGTTGTTCTAAAATAATAGTCACATTTATTTTTTTCTAACTAAAATTTGAATTATTTTCTAATCTAACCTTTGCTCAACTAACATAACAACCCATTAAATAATGTAGCTATCATCCTTGTTCCAAAAATATTAACCACATTTATTTTTTTTCAAATAAAATTTAAATCTTTCTTTCAATTTAACCCTTACTCAATTAACACAATAACTCATTAAATAGCTCTATTGAAAGCATAATAGTCTTTAATATAGTTTTTAAAGTAATGGTACAATATTTATTTTAATTCAAATTTTATGGATCTTAACTGTTGTTTGATTTTTATGAAAAGTCACAATGTGCTCCATCTATTTTATTTCTTTTAACTGTATTTAATCAGGTACAAAAATTTGTGTAAAAATTTAAATTGTATTATAAAAATAATATAATATAATAAAAAATAATTATTAATAAATTAATAAATACTTTATATCAAATCTGAATATATAAAATTAATATATAATAAAAATTGATGATTGATTTATAATATATAATATATTAAAATATTTTTAATAAAAAATATTAAATATTTTAAAATATCTTATTATATTAATAAGGTTATTATAAATAAGACGGGAGAGAATAATCAATACACGATTGAAGTAATATTTTATCAATTTATTTACTGAAAGCGTTTGCCAGATGTCGGTTGGTGATTGGATTAATGATCCTCGATCGGACACGTTTGCACTGTCCGAGTCAGCAACAACATTGGGGGAATCCACGCTCTTCCATCGGTTACGCGTGGGCAAAGGCAAGTCCCTGACGGCTGGGTAATGCTTGCTCAGTCAACAATAAGCCTCTTTTCACACCAAATGGTCGGCAAAAGTATTAGTAGTAACAGTATTTTTTAGCAAAAATTTAATCGCTCTAATATCTTAAGTATTTTTAGAAATTAATGCCAAAAATGGCATTAAAAAGTTTTTGGGATTTTATTAATCTAAGGATTAATGCATATTATTGAAAAAATATTAGTAATTAAGGTAGATTTTCAATTTTTCAACAACAAACATCCCAAAAATCCATTTACTCTTGATCTTAAATGGGGCTACTAATTATTAATTATAACCCTAATACTCATATAATTATCAACAAATTCTACTGAGTAAAAGTTAAAATTGGTTCTCCCATGATAGCATGCAGAATTAATCTTAAAGCATAAAAATCAGTATACTCGTGAATTTTCATTATGGTCACAAGTAGTCTTTTTTTTTAAAAAAAAATATTAGAACAATTATGTAGACATCATCTAAGCATACTCTTTTACGGAATATAATATAAAAGAGTAATTCATACAGAATTTAATGATTCAATATTTTTTCAATGCTTCTAAATTACAAATTATTTTTAACTATTGCAGTCGATTGGTATTTTATGTGGCGTTATTATTAGGGGTGTTCAAATTAGTTTTCGGTTTGATTTCGATTTTACTATTCGATTTTCAGTTTAATTTTTTTTATTTTTTGAAAATTAAACTGTTTCACTATTTAGTTTTACTATTCGATTTTTCGGTTCGATTCGATTTAAACCAAAATAAATACAAGAACGCATTATGGTAATGAGGTCGTATATTTATTTTTTAAAATTTTAATTTTTCGATTTAGTTTTCGGTTCAATAACCTAAATAAAAAATCGAACAGAAATGTATATATTTTTAAAAATCGAATCGAATCGAATTGAACTGAAAAATTCGATTCGATTATTTGGTCCGATTCAATTTTTGAACACCCCTATTTATTATACATTTTATAATATATACTACAGTTAAAATATATATAGTTGATATATATTGGCATCAGCGATTACCAACCTTATAATCTCTATATACTGAGTGTATATACATGTACTAGGGGCACGTGATTCAATATGAAGTATACAACAAATGCAATATTGTGTACCAATCAGTCACATAACTATTATTTTGACAATTATTATAGGACTCGACTCATGTATTTAGATTGTTATTTTTTTGAAAATTTTTATTTTAAAAAATAAATTATCCTATAAAAAAAATAAAAGCATTGTTAAAAGTGAGAAAAATATATTGATTTTCGTCAAAAAAACCTCACGAAAACCAAACCAATTCAAATACACCCAATAATTGGAAATCTAGAGATCGACTGAATCAAATATTTATTCAAGCTAATACAAATTTATGCGACTTTTTCTCAAGCAAGTATGAATTTAATATTATATAATTTTCAAAAAAAATATGCACATAATATAGATATATATCGGATCAAAGTTCCAGAAACAAATGACAGCATTTCCCCTGTTGGCTCAGCTTCCTTGGCAGGCGGTGTGAACGAGTAGGACCATTTCTTTGGCTTTGAAGCCCTCCAAAAACAATAGAAAAACTCCTCACCGTCTTCTACTTCATCTCCATGCACCCTTTTGACTCGTTAATCAGCTCTTTGCATCATAAAAATCCTTGTCCTTTTCCTCTTTGACTCGTTAAAACCATCATCATCTTTGCCTGCCCAAAGTTCATTAATTGTCTCCTTCATTTTCTCCTCTTCCGTGACATTTCCCACCTCTTTATAAGCCATTTCCAGGTTCCCTTCTCAATCTTCATCGCCTATAGTTTGTTTCACTTCAGCAAGTCATCTAAACACAACCCAAAGTTCTTGAATCTCGATAACTTTTCAGCAGCTGAAATTTTGGTGCTTGGAACTTTCAATCTTTTTTCACAATTAGATTTGTTTTGTGGGTATGATATTAAGCCAACTTAAAGATGATTGATATAGAAGAGTTTCTCTTGCGTTTCTCTTTAGTCTCTCTTGTATTATGCTTTCTTCGATGCACCAGGAAGAAGATTTGCATGGTTTTATGTTCTAGATCGAAGCAGTCCTCTTCTGGCCCTTCGCATCCCTGGCTAAGCTCGTTCTTCCAAGGATCAGTGACTTCTACTAAAAGATTTGCAAATTCAAAGAAACAAATGGGCTTCTCCATTAATGATCATCTTCAAGAAAAGCAGCACATGGCACTAGAGAAGACGGAGATTATTCAGGAAGAATCCTGGCGCAAGGATGTTGGTTCAGTGTCGACCGTAGAAGCATCTGCCATGACAGGAAGGAAAAACAGTACTTCTGGAATAATAAAGCCGCCGTCCATAATGTCAAGGAAGAGGCCGGCGCAGCTCATTCTGCCGCCGGCACAGTGTCCGAGCTCGGATTTTGCACAGATGGGAAGAAAACTGGAAAGAAAGGAGTTTGCGGTGGAAGGCAGAGGTTTCTCCTTGGCAAGCAAGAAAGGAAAGAGGGAAGTCATGGAAGATGGCCATGGAGTCATGCTTGACATTTCAGGGAACCCAAAACAAGTAAGTTACGGATTACAATAGTTTTCTCATGTTTGTTTCGATATTCATTCATTGTTGGCAAAAAACCAAGATCGAAATTTTGACTAGATCAATTTTTCTTCTAGGCATTTTTTGTTGTGATTGATGGGCACGGAGGCCGTGCTGCGGCTGATTTTGTGGCTGAAAATCTTGGAAAGAACATTTTGAATGAAATAGTTCTGGACGGCAAGAAGGGAAACCAGATAGAAGCTGCCATACGCAGAGGTTACTCGGTTACAGATGATCAATTTCTTAGTCAGGTTCGCCCATATTTCTTTTGCTTTCATTCTATATGCTTTGACCACCGACTCAACAAAAGCAACCCTTCTTCTTTTACCCGGCTCTCCTAATCAATTAAGCAAAAAAAAAAAAAAAAAGATTCATTTGAAAGTTTCCATCTTGATCAGTAATAAAATATGGGTTTACAGTTTTGTCTGCATTCAACCAAAAGAAGGGACTAAGTTCTTCTCCTTCTTTTTCTTACCAGTACGATTAGCAGAAAAGAACTTTTGCACTAGGAGCATTTCAGGTTTCTTGAGACTAGTAATTCTTTAACACATCGACTCAAAATTTTCCTTGTGTTACAGGGCGTTGGTGGTGGAGCATGCGCAGCAAGCGTTCTTGTGAAGGATGGAGAATTGCATGTAGCCAATGCAGGTGATTGTAGAGTGGTGCTGGGCAGAAAAGGAATTGCTACTGCATTGACAAGCGATCATCGCCTTAGCAGGGAAGACGAACGAGCCAGAATAGAGAACTCGGTAAGTCTTGATGAACTGCACACATACCATTGTAGAATCCTAATCTTTTAAAAGATCAACTGATTTTTAACCCATTAAAAATGAATACTTTTGTAGGGTGGTTATTTGCATTGTCGCAATGGTATGTGGAGAGTAAATGGATCACTTGCAGTTTCTAGGGCATTTGGGGACCTTTACCTAAAAGAATATGTCATTTCTGAACCAGAGATTATGAAGCTTCCTTTGACATCAGATTGCGAGTTTCTAATTATGGCTTCCGATGGATTGTGGGATAAGGTACTTCTCAAGTTCTATATTCTACTCTATTTCATTATCGTGGAAGTGACTTATGCAACATCAAATCTAAAAACGAGCAACACAAGTGAATTGATGATCATTTTGTCATTCGAAATCGACATCAAGTCCCTGATAATTGTAATTTGCTAACTGTTTCTTGTTGGCTTAAAACAGGTAGGCGAGCAGGAGGCTGTTGATGTAGTTTCAAGGAGCAAGAACTCACTAGTAGAGTCGTGCAAGGAGCTTGTAGATATATCTACAAGTCGAGGCAACGCTGATGACGTTACTGTGATGGTGATCAATCTTAGGAATTTTGTATAGACGGCGCTGATTGATTAGATCCAGACGTTGGAATGATCACCAGAGAGTTTTTCCATCATCCCTTTGTAAGTAAGTTATACGTCCTTTGTTTGACATACTCAACAAGGCATGGGATGATGAGTAGAGGAGGCTAAGGAACACTTCTGAGGTAAAACTTGATCAACTGAAAGATCAAGCACACATTACAAATAATTTATGTAATATAGTATATTTAGGATCTTTTCGATTAATTGATGTACTTTATGTGTTATGCTAGAGGATGGCTGTAATAGTCTAGAGAAAGGACAGCTATCCTCTTGGCCACTAGCTAGTGCCTGTCTTACCTTTGCATAAGGTCAAAATTGATTTATTTTTTTATTTTTTATGTTAAATAAATTTGTGTGATTAGATAGAGTTTAATTTTAAAATTTTTATTTTGTGTTTCGTAAAAATAAAATTATTTATGAGAGAAGATGTTAGTTCGATATTTAAAATTTTAAATTTAATTTTAAAATTAGATATCGTTCTATATATTTTCTTAATTATTTTTTATGTACATATAATTATTCGAAGTGATGCGACTCCTACTATGAATTATTCTCCTTCTTCGAGAAGATACAACCTTTACGAATCCAGGGGCTAAATTTTTTCTCTTATCAGCCTCTTTTTGTTTTTTCTTCTTTTCTTCTTGATCACGTTTTAGTAGCAGCTAGAAAGGGAAACAAAAATGTACCGCCTAATTTTTTTTTCCTGTTTTCCTGGGTGGGGGACTGGGGGGAAGGATTTTATTGACCACGCGAGATACCTATAAGTCAAATCCAGAATCTTACTGTTTGAGTGAGTAAAGTTCATCTAATCTGTAGACTTCTCAAACCTGGAAAACATTCATTGTATGATTGGGTTTCGGAGGAATGCCTATGTTGACATGAAGGAAATAGCAGCCGGTGGTTGGGATCAAATTGCACGTGTTAATTTCTTTTAACGTTGTATTTAAATAAAAGTCGATACAATTAGATTTCATATATTTTTTTTAAATAAAATTTATTTTAACAACTTAAAATATAAAATTTTAAATTTAATTTTAATCTAAATGCACCCTTAAAAAGAATTAAGAGGTGATCTAACATACAAGCCATTGAGTAGAGCAAGTTAGCATGGTTTGAAGAACCTTGGTCGATAGGTTTTCTTTTCAAACTCGGGAGCTGATTATCCCTCAAGACTAGGGGGTTCTTAGAAATTTCATTTAAGACCTCCAACTTTCTGGACACGGCAATTGAGGAGGGAGAAGGAGGAGGCCAGGGAGCTCTCAGCTCTTTAAAGTCTCACCTAAAATTGGATTTTCCAAATATATAATTCAATACACTACAGGAAGCTACGGCGGCATCAAGCAAACTCAGCCCTTGGCTTTGATTTCGGCAGGGTAGACATATCCCTTTCTTGACAGGTAGAATTATCCTGTACTTTGAGTAGATAACTTGTCACCTTATGTTCATACGATAGCTAATAATAACACTTGATAATAATTTGTTTATATTTTTTATAAGTGCAATTTCTTTTTTAAGTACAGTAAATTTATTTTACTTTTATTTTTAATATAAATTTATATATTTTTCTTTTTCTAAAAATTAATATCTACTTTAAATTAGAATTCAAAATTAAATATTTATTTATCACTTTAACTCTATAAAACAATTTATTTAAATGTATATTTATTTTGTAATGTTGTATTTTGTGTTAGTTCAAACATTTAAACTCATATATAAGAAATAAAAATATGATTTAAAAATAAAATTTATAAAAAGTGAATCAAATGAAGTTTTGCCAAAACTTATCTAATTTGGATCAAATGAAAAATCCATCTTAAATTTTTTGATTTTAATAAATTCTAATTTAAAGTAAAATAATGATGGTAGAGATCATATTTTTATAGAAAAAAATATAAAAATTTATAATAAATATAAAAATAAAATATGTTCGCTGTGAATACAAAAAATGTGTTGCGCTTCTCAAACTTATTTGTTCTCGATTCCTTAAATTTTACTATATTTATTAAATCAAATAATGGTTTAATTGATAAAAAAATCTCTTTATTAAATTGACTTTTCAAATTGGCCAAAAATAACTTAACTAGATCAAGTCTTTATGGACCGCATGCCTTAATAAGTTCTTATATATTATGCATTAACCTGGAAACTTTAGTTGTAGGGGAGAGAGTGAACCGTTCAAATTTTTAAGTCGTTAGCTATTGTATCAGCAGATGCATTTCCACTGGTTTCCAGGAGGAGTCTCCGGTGTTTAAAACACTGAAGATTTTCCCAATCAAAATTAATAGTTGAAATTTATCAATCATTTATATTTTTAGAATTCAAACAAAGAAAAATAAAAAAAAAACCCAAATAAGAGTCATTCTGTAAAAGGTGAACCTGGAAACTCTTTCGCAGTAATAAACTCGAACCTTAAAAAAAAGGAGAAATTGTTTTTTTTTTTTGTGTTTTTTGATATGGAGAAATTGCTATTTATTGAAAGTTGATAAACGATGGTTACCCGAAAATTTCGGCTCACCATAGGGTGGACAAATCCGATCCTGACTCCAGAAGTGAAGAGTGAGAAAAAGCAGAAGATAGAGAGAGAAAGTTGAGACGGGGGGTTATGAATAGAATCAACTACCTTTACATATTGCGGGCTCCCCACAAAATTCGATCACTCCCAAACCATCATTTCCTTCTTCCATCTGTTCTCTTCTATAACTGATGAAGGATTAAGGTTTTCGGTTCTAATTTTTTTTTTTTTTGTTTCTACTTTGATTCAGTTATTTCAGAACTTCATGGATACTGAGGCTGGGGAATTTCAAGATTGGGAGGTCCTTCACTCCAACTCCGACCCCGAGAAGGGCCTTGTGAACTCTGGTGGAGAAAATGATGGTGACAACATCGATGCACACTCAGGGGGTATGATTCAGGCTGATTACTTCTCGATAGATGCTCAGCAGGATAGATACAGGAGAACGATCGCTGGTGCTGATATGAGTGAGGAGGGCTCTGAGAACTCGGATAACCCGAGCTGGATTGATCCCGGATCAGAGAATCGGTATCCGAGGAAGGAATCGGGAGAGTTCTGGACGGATTCGGGCAGCGACCGGTCGGATGACCGAAAGTTTAATGAATTGGAGGGAGGAAATGAGATGGGTCCTGGTGGAAACGGGAAGATGCAAGTGGGTTTTGAAGGAATTGAGGAGATTAGTGGTGGAAATCGGAAAAATTTGGAGAGAATTGAGAAATTCTGGTCCGATTCTGGCGGAATTGAGGTGGGTTCTGCGAAATTTGGTGACTTGGACGATAACGGAGGTTTGAGGTTAGCAAATGCGAATTTGGAGGTTCCACATGAAGAACAAGGTCAAAAGGAGTCAGTTGGAGGTGAAAAGGAGGACGAAAATGTTGAAAATGAACCCAGGAATGTGGAAGAGGTGGAGAAGAAGAAGACTGTTGTGTGGTGGAAGTTACCAATGGAGTTCTTGAAGTTCTGTGTATTCAGGGTAAGTCCAGTGTGGACTTTCTCTGTGGCTGCTGCTGTCCTGGGATTCGTTATCCTAGGAAGAAGGTTGTATAAGATGAAGAAGAAGACTCGTGGCTTGAAGCTCAAGGTTACAATGGATGATAAGGTCAGCCTTTCAGCTACAGTTTCATGTTGCTTTCATGTGCTGTTTTCGTGCATTCACAGTGAATTAGGGGAATGGATTCTTGCACGTGTAGGACGTTGTATTTTAAGTTTACTGCATTTTACTATGACTGCTGAACTGAGTGATTCCCAAACAGTAGTGTTATTGTTGTTGAGGTAGCCTGAAAGAAGAGAACTGCCTAATATATCCAAACTCCAAAGATTTAATAGTTGGCTAAAGTTATATTTTATTTTTTATGGTGTTTGACGCTGAAGGTAATTATTTCCTTTGAATAGGTTATTGTCTTTTAACTACTGAAAGTGTCCTGATCAATATTCTTGCCTGTTGGTTAATTGCATCTGATATATCTTGTTTTTCCTCTTTTATGTGCTTATTCTTTTAATTTAATCAGTCTATTTTGGGTGCTAATTATAGGATCTTTTTCTTTCCCTTTTTAATGCTGGTTGGCAACTAGTAAATGCGAAGATTATTTGTTACTAAAATCGAGATGGATTATAGAATTGTATATCTAATCAGTCCATCTCCAAGAGCTATTATACCATATAACAGCCAAATTTTAGTTTGCAATTGCCATTTGATTTTAATTACCCAGTGGCGACAACCATCTCTTGACTCTTCTTGGTCCGCTTATGCCTAAAATTCAATTGCCTTGTGATATCTGTTTATGCAATTGTGGGCCTTGCAAATGTTAGCAGTGAGCATCAGCGATTAACTCTTTCAGATTAGCAACATAGGTGTGTCTCTTGAATATAGTGTTAAACCTTTTTCTTATTTAGTAAGGTTTATGGGCATTAGTTAAACCAAGCCCAAATGATTACCTTATATTTATAATATGTATTCTAATATTTCTGTCCAAGTATGCAAAGCCTAGCAGTTCAATGACATAAGAATATGTTTGCCTTTCACAAGCTAACTCTATTGACCTTTTGTTGAGGGTTTCAAATATCTTGGGCCAAGTTCCTTAATTTTAAGAGATTCTGCTATTCAGAAGTGTAGCTTTGCTTTGGCAGATATTGAAAGAATACCCCTGCTCAAGATACCTGTGTCCAGTTTATGCTGTTACCTTCTGAAATCCTACTCTGAACTAGAAGCAAGTTAATAGCTATCGGAAGTTAATGAATACCCAAAATAATTTTTTACTTCAGTTGTAAATACACTTCATATACCCACATGTAGAGAGCTTTCCTATTGACCATATGGCATAGTCATGAAGTTGTTTGGCTTCCTAATTTTCAGTAACAAATAGGTTGAGTTAATTCAAGTGTGTCTTGAATTTCTACAATGTTATGAAAAACCTTGTATTTTGATTCTCGGATGAGCCTTTCATCATATCCATTAACAAGCGTCAATACTTAGAAATGAATGTCAAGTTCTTTTCTTGCAAGTGGTAAGATTAGATTTTACTCACTTATTTCAAGTTATTGTATGCAGACCATTGTGATATTTTTTATGAAACATTTTCTAACTGTCCTTTATGCAATAATGACTTTGATGAACAGAATCTTAGATGAAAATTTTAATATGCTGTGACTTGTAGTTGCGTGCATGTACTTAATCACTGTTATCTGCTTCTTCTAAAGCAGAATAACGAAAAGAGAAAAGGTTTGGCTTTTTAGTATAATGGATGAGCATATTTTAACATTTTTTGAGATATTATTTTTCCAGTTGAATTTTGATATTGTTTCGCTTTCTTCTCCAGAAAATCCCATGGTCAAGTCCTTAATAACCAGATCTTTGGACACACTATCTTCTATTCTTATAAAATTAGTCGGGAAATTTGCTTGTTATTATCAAACGGATCTATTATTCATGCCTATGTTGCTTTGAGTTATTATCTACAGTTTAATGGATACCTTACTGAAAAGACCTGCCTAAAAGTGTGATCTAATATTCAGTGATTGAATGGCTTCAGAGTCTCGTTGTCCTGTTGGTATTTTCTAACTGTCTACTGTTTTGCATCTAGTACTCCAATTTTGCATCTCTCTCCCCCCCCCCCCCCTCTCCCTCGCTCCCTCCCTCTCTCTCTCTCAAACTTGTGTTCTGTAGGTTCTCTACTCCCCCCACTTTCCCCCCCCAACCCCCCAAAAAAGACCAAAAACATCACCAAAAAAAATTTCAAGATCCCTTTTTTCTTGCACATCAATGTTATCGGTAATTGTTTACGATATCTGTAGTAATTCGACAGACAGATGTAGTGGAAGTGCTAGTATTGGGATAAACCTGAAAATGTTTTTCAATTACTTAGGTCTCCTCTCTCTGTGTCAAACTTGGCTTTTTTGCAAAACATTTTGAAGGGCTTGTTTTTCTGGCTAATTTATGTTGGTATCTTGATTGAAATCTTCTGAAAGTGCTTCCTTCAATTAATCTTGCAGACTACCACACTGCTAAAAGACTTCTGGTGTTGGCAATGTATTATTTTCGTACATACTGGATGAGTCTGTCTATGACATCTTCTTTTCACTGCTCCCTCCTGCTCCTTTTTGTTCCTATGCATTAACCTTTTCTGTTTTCATTTATATATGTTTTTGCTCAGTCATCTTCCCTCTGATGACGTAGCATACAGTAGAAGAGAAGGAAAGAAATAGAAAGACCAAAGAAAGGGAAAAAAGATTTTGTTGACGTCATTTTTTATGCAACCAAAAGATAAATCTTATTATGGCAGTCCATCTTCATGCACAAAAATAAACTAGCCCTTGAGGTTCCAGATCCCCCTTCAAATTTTTTTTTGATACACTTGTTCTGGCAATCACACGGCTCAGGATAAAATGCTTCCCCCATTTGAATATAAGATTCATATCTGTCATTTTGGATTATCAAAGCAGTGTTTATTGTTCTTTTCCCATTTATGTGCTTATTCTGTATTACTACACTGAGCCACATTAATTGTTTTTTCAATTTTTAAGAAGGTTAGGATGTGTTTACCTCTGCTTGATTAACTTCCTTAATTCATGTGCCACAACCTTAAAAGACACTTGACATTTAAATGGAGGGAGTACCTGAATAAGCAGAACAGAAATTTGGGGAAAGTACTTTAAACTAGGCAACCTGTGTGCTACTGTCATTGAAGTTATTCTTTGCCAAGCAAAAACATAAAGCTAAGTGTTTCTGCTTGTCTATTCATTCTCTATTCTGTTAGAAGATAGATATTCCAAGGGAAAATTCTCTGGCCTCCCCGTTGCTTCCCTTTCGACACTCCAGTCCTGCTAGCTTGTTATTCATTTCATATTACTCTTAGAAGAATATCGGGATTGATAGCTGATAGTCCTTTATCCTTGGTCCTCGCTCTAGTCGTCTGTATATGTATCTCCAGTTTTATTTTTTTCCCGTTTATACTCCTTTTTGCCTCCTGTTGGGAGAGAAGGTGTCAAGGATCAATTTGATCAGAATCTTTGAGTTCTTTGTTGGTGTTTTTGTATTTACTTGTGATATAGAAAACATTTAAGTATTCTCTTGGTTTTGTGTTGTGCTCTGTGAGAGCGCTTTCTTGGGTTTGATAGTGCTTCTTTTCTGGATTGTTCCAGGTGTCCCAAATCTCTCTCTCTCTCTCTCTCTCTCTCTCTCTCTCTCTATATATATATATATATATATATATATATATATATATATATATATCTTTTCTTTTCTTTTCTTTTTTCTGCCCCCTCTCCTTTGAATCCAACTAATTCAAGTTCATGTTTGGCATGTGCAGAAGGTTTCTCAGTTCATGAGCCGTGCTGCACGCCTTAATGAAGCATTCTCAGTAGTAAAGCGTGTCCCTGTGATTCGGCCATCACTGCCAGCCGTTGGAGTCACACCATGGCCAGTGATGAGTCTGAGATGAGAGTAATATTTGTAAAATATGAAAGGGGAGGACAGTCTCTGCTTCCAAAGCTTATGGTCTATATAGTTTGATTTGTATAATCTGTTTCTTTTTTCGAGTTTTACGTATGGATTAAGGTTGAAATGAATGTTCTGAACAGTCTTTTGTACTATTCAAGCATTGTGTACCTTGACTTGATGGTTATGTAAAACATTTTCCGTGTCTGGAGAATTAATGATGCCTGTAGCTGTTGTTGCTTTTGCCAAGGAATGGAGACAGAGAGGAACAAGAAGAGGAACAAGATTTTAATATGGGCAATTCTTGCCTTGTTTCTACCCAGCGCTTTAATAACCGAGCCGCTGCTACGGCAGTGGAGCAGTCTTCAGGGGAAGGTTTAAAGTGCATGTTGTCGGAACAATATGGTAAGGTTTGCGGTTCATATGCGACAATAGCAGCATAATAGAACATAGTATTGTAGTGCAGAAGCAAAAGTATCTGTTTTATCTCCTTTACACGAACCGGTTTGGGCCTCGGGAGATCTGGGAATACAATTGAGAAAGAAAGAGACCGATGTCTTTACTATATCCGTTAGTAAACAATTGCAATGACGCGGAGTTGGACACTTTTACACACTTTAGGGTATATTTGTATTATATTTGGTTGAAAATATTTTTATCTTAAATTTTATAAAAATAAATTTTTTATAAAAAAAAATAAAATTCAATTATATATTTAATTTTCTGTCCAAATAAAACATTAGATAATTGTTCTCCTTGTTTGATTTAAGCTTCATCTTCGGTCTCTAGTCCGCATTGCTTTCTTGCGAATATATAAGTGAATCTTGAATGAAGCGATGCGAAGATCAGAAGTTGAACCTTTGCTGCCTGAGTGCTGATCAAGCACAGTTTCGTCTACTATTTTCTCATTTCACTAGTTTCTTTTAGCGGATGGTTGTCGAAAAGCATCGGATGTCTTTTATCTGTTTCTTTCAACATCCAAGGAAACAATGACTTCCCCTGACATGAAACCAGAACATTTAGCTCTTTTGGTAAATGTTACTAAAAGGAACATGTATGCTTTTATCTTCATCTGGTAAGGGGATGTGATCAAGAAAGGCATTCATCTTCATGTAGCAACAGCAATCTACAAGTCTATACTAAGCTAGTGCATTAGTAAAAGAGAAGAGCAGAATCATCGAGATGCCTTCCGGAGATCTGGGAAGATGGGGTCGATAGAAGCATGATACATGGGATCATTATTCCAGAGTTTAGCTAGATGACGACTTGACGAGGAAAGCCGGTGAACCTCTTCCATGAGCCAGATGCTGGCTTCGGCTTTGGGAGGACAGATAATGATATCTAATGGCACATCTTCATCTGGCGTACCAACCCTTGATTGATCCAACTGCCTTAGGTGAATGTTAGTGAGGTAATGAAGCGGTTGCCCATATAATTCCTTGAGGGACATTCCTAATTCAGTCCATGAGTTGAACGGAACAACAGAGCCTCTAAGACATGGGATTGGAATCTGCTTCATATATTCTTGGTATATTTCAGCACGTCTAACCAATGCATCTGCATAGAACTGTCTATCACTAAATGTGCTTAGAAAACAAATAAACAAAATAAATAACGAAAAAAGCCAAAATTCACCCCAGACAAATACGAGTGAGAGAGAGTCGGAGTGGGGATAATGAACAGAGAAGAGGATCAATAGGAAATTGGCTAGAAGTACCCAAGATAAATGAACCTGATACTCCACTTTGAGAATAAGGTATTCCAAAGGTTTCCTGCATCTAAGATCTACTTGGACATCTATCGCATCTACATGCACCAGATACAATATTATACGAGTTACCGGATATTGGTTCACTTGCACTTAATAACCAGATATGCTACCCAAATCAATTGCAGATCAAACAGATTGTTTTAAAAATCCACATTCTTCACGACCAAGGACAATTATTTCTAATTTCCACATTCTTCACGATCAAGGACAATTAAATATGGCGAAGGCTTCAGCCCAGTTAAAACAGGCTATAGTTAAGTGACAATATTTGAGGAACTATGGATTCTTGCTGATATAAATGAGACATTCTACCGAGTGACAAGCAGAAAACATGGACTTTGGAGACTTCCACATTCTTTCCAGTCAAAGATAGTCAAATAGGGCTAAGACTTTGGCCGGTCTACAGGACAATAACAATATTTGGGGAATTATGGGTCCTCACAATGACAGAGGGTCTAATCAAAGATGACTAACCAGATGGTGTGGAACATGTCATTCTCACTATTGCAGCATCAATCAATTCGATAAAATATTAGGAAGCAAAACCTTTTAAATAGACCCTTACATTCACTTTGAGAATAAAGTTCTCCAAGAGTTCCTGCATCTCCAATCTACTTGGGCATCTGTGGCATCATCAACATGCCTCCAGAAACAATATTAATCATGTTTTCACATATTGGATCGCATTTGGCAAAAGAAGGTATCTGTTCTGACTTCTGAGTGACTTGCAAAGAAACAAACCTAGTTTCAAACTTTAATCAAGAACTACTAAAAATAGTTTCAAAGAGTTTTGTCTGTTACCATAGCAGAGTGACAATATTCAAGGAATTACGGACACTTGCAATCATGCAAAATTCTAGCCAAAATTTACTAGACAGGTAGTTTGGAACATGTCATTCTGGCTATTGCAGCATCAATGAATTTGGCAAAAATATAGAGAGGGCTTATTGACAGGATAAGAACTTTTTTCTTCTGTTTTTCCAGACTGGGGAGAAGGGGAGAGGGAAGCTTAATATTAATTTGGACAAAGCAGATGACAGAGTACCTTCAGATATTACTACATTAGCAGGTTGATCAGAAGTAGCACTGCTGCATAACTTCTTACTTACTGGTCCTTCATCTTCTTCATCTGATGATATATCTACCTGCTCACCGGTGGGATTTGGCCTCTTCATTCCTATACACTGTAAAGCATGGATAACAAAATAACCACAATTCATATAAATTAAAATAAAACTAGGTGAAATTTTATTAGGCATAAGAATGAGAACCGGTATTTTAGGTGCATGTTTAATGATTGCCTAATATGGTCCGAAACATAAACAGAAATAATCATAGATTTAAATATGGCTTAAAATATGTATGTGATAAGGGTTCTCTGCTACATAATATTGAAAGAACAGGTTAATAGAAAATTCCTGCAAAATCAACTCCATTTTATAACAAATACATCATTTAAATTCAATGACATTCTAACAGAAACCAAAGTTTGCTGAAATATATTTCATTAATTGGACATTACCTAAATGGATTATTCACAGGAGGAAATAGATGAAGTAGGCCACATTTGTTTATGTATAAATCACTATCCTAACCAAGAAATTAATGATCCAGACAAGATAAAAAAATCAGATTGAACTGTCTGATCCCACTTCTTCACCATTACACATGCTTTGAATGCAGAATTCCTAAATGTTAATCAAACTACTGGCATGTTAAAGAAAACAAAATTTGAGTCAGAACTAAAGCTTGCATCAGATGTTTATCCCAGGTTCAGCAGTGCAGATCTCCTTAGGATCAAACATCCCCCTTTTGGGAGAGAAAAACTGTATGATTTCCAATCAATTCGACAGTGAAGTTTAAATGTTGACACCATATGAAGTATCCAAACTGAATATGTTCATCGAACTCTCAACCTGCCCAATTTCATAAATTTTTTTTTAAATTTTGGGAGACATAAACTCTATGATTCCAAATCAAATTGACAATAAAGTTTGAATCTTGACACCATGTGAAGTTTCAAAACTCTCAACCAGCCCAATTTCACAATTTTTTTGCAATGATAAAAGAGTTTCGGCTTCAAAAAATACAAAGCCCCCCGCCCCCCAACATAGAAATCACAGATAGCATTTTCATAAAATATTCATTATAATAGCACAAGTAGTACCAAATGCAACAAGAACTCAAAGAGTTCACAATCATAATCGTTACAAAAATTTCCTCACCAGGTAAAAATGAAGGAAATTTAAGACAGAAATCTGCGATAAAAAGTTAGTAAATTTTGGTTACTGAAGAACATATCAACACAAAAATCACAAAATAAATGGCCCAAGATATTCTTGAGTGCTAGCTACATGATTAACTAATTATACTCAAATCACAAGAGCCCACCAAAGGAACAAAACGAAAATGAAAAAAGAGGGAGACCCCAAATCAAAATTCGCAATCTTATCTACATTCTAAGAGGAAGAAAATTCTTACGAATTTTTCACGAGAGCAATGCAAATGATGCTTGTATAATCACAGAATGTACAGGCCTTAAAATGCATAGTACAATGCTCATTCGTTAAGATTCTCAGTAGAAGAGTGAGAAAGAAAGAAAATGATGCATATAACATTATGACACAGAGATTCACCGAAGAAAATTGGTGAAGAAAAAGAAGATGAGAGTGAGGGAGAAGCAGACCTGAGATTAGAGATCCAGCAGGTGGCCTGTGGTGGTCATGAGCAAACCGGTATTTCCAATTGCGGTCGTCGACATTTGGGAGACTTTTTTCGGGAGACGGAGGAAAAAGATATATTTTTTTCCTTTCCCTTTTTTTTTTGCTCAATAAGGAAACTTTAAACTAATAGTTTTTAAAGAAATTGAGTTTTTATTTTTAATGGATAAATTTTTATTTGGTCCTTAAAAATATGAACTTTATTTAGTTTAGCCCAAAGTTTTGACCGAGTGAAAGACTTGATTGGAACGAAATTCACATTTTCAGAGACAATTGCATATTTAGGAGGACGAAATTGAAGTTTATTCGCTCGGAAATAGTTTTTGCAGTGTAGGCTGAACTTGTGCACTCTCCCGCAGTAACGCATCAGCTTCAATTATGCATTTTGTCTAACAATAAATATTTCTTTATTGATATTGCATTCTTATTTTCGAGAACTTAGTGATCGGCTGGTAGACTTTGTTGTTCTTTTTTTAACTTAATCAATTTTTATTAACCAAAACCAGCATACAACGCATGGATGAAACCTAAGGCCTTGCTCCAATATGAAGGCGGACTTCTACAAATTGTTATGCAGCATAATAAGAACAGTAAGAGAAATTGCATGCTACCAGAACAAATTAGGAAAAACTTATGCCCGCCAAAATGAAACTATAAGCCGTAAATGCTACAAAATCAGACTTGTAGTTTAAGAGATTAAATATCGTATACTTTTTAATTTTATATCATATTTGACATATATAATTATTTTTTTCTAACCAGAAACTTCCTTTGAGATCTTTAATGTAAACTTTTAACCTCTAATATTTTTCATGTATATTTTTTGCTTTTGAAAGCTTAATTCTGATACTTGGCTTCATCAAAATCCAAGTAAGCAATAGGTTCGGCTGCCTAGATACCCCCATGACTCCATACTTGCAATTTTATAATCTCTCTCTGTTTAGAAGACTCTCTCATTCTAAAAGTTAATACAAAATATTTTACTTTGAACCTTACTCCTTCTCTCTCTCGTAAAGAAATTCCTATCTATTATAAGATAATTAATTCAAAAAGATTTCATATTAAGTAATTTTTAGACTTCTAAAGCTTACTTTCACTCTCTATATTTTATTACGAGATCAGGAAAACTGTGCCCGAAAGAAACATCAAATAACATACTAAAAACAACTGAAGTTCTTTTCATGGAAAATCCAATAATTTGCTTGGCATTAGTGACTCATATCATACGACAACTGTGATCAATGTTATACATAAAACATGGCTTGTATTGACAAGAAGCAGTGATGTCTTCACACCTCAGGTCAGAACAAGAATATCTAGCCACCGCTTATGGGAGGAATGATGGCCAATTCATCTTTATCTTTGACAACAATAGATTCTTGGATGTACTCCTCATTCAGAGCAAGGACCATACAGCTCCGAATCTCCTCCAAGCCTGGAAATTTGGTAACAATCTTAGCTAAGCAGTCATGGGCAGTGCTGCCGGGTGAAACTTCCAAGGGCATCTCAGTTAAGCCAGTCAGATCTCTAGCCCGGGCAAAAAATAGAACCTTTATTCCAACAGATGCATCTTGCTTCCCAGTTTGTGAACCATCAAGATTTTGCATTTGATTTTCTCTCTCACTTGCATCCATGATAAGTAATTAGCTGACTGGATTTCTTCACTCTATTCCCCCAGGTATCTATGCTCTTGATTAGGCAGAAGAAGAAACAAAAAACAACAGTATTCAGCTCACTTACCGTAAATATATAGTTGGTATTTATTTCATCAATATGGAAGAAAATTAAGAGTTCCGATTATCTCATGAATTCTGTGTAAAAACTTGTTTTATTTCAATAAGACTCCGTAAAGGAAAATTCTAAGCATTGTGGAATTGTAGATATTACGTTCTGATCTGTTATAGGACCCCATATTTGACCACCAGTTAAATTGACAGGTTACCTAGCAAATAATAAAGGATTAAACTGATAAGGTTACAGGTAGAGAGCTAAAATGGAAAGACAATCTGGTCTCTCCACTAATATTAAGCGCCAAAAAGAAAAATGACAACATGATAGCTGCATGTGTCTTCATACTTCAAAGAGCCAATTCCTTTCCTATTAGGTGAGGAAATAACTCTGCAGAAAAGCACATTAAAATGTCTATTTCTTCCCAACTCCATGATCTCCTCTGCCACATTTCACCAAAACCAAAAAGAGGGCCAAAAAGGGAAAAAGAGGAGAGCAAAATGGCAAACAGGTAGTAGTCTATCATATACTCCATATCTAGATTATTAAGGTTTAGACAAGGCTTATATGATCAATTATATCTATTCAAGAAGCACCCCTGCTCTCAGGCAGGAATAAGTTCAACATCCCCACTAGATAAGATTGCAGCAGGAAAATTTCATCTTCAGGGAGCAGTAACTGGAAAAGACAAAATCAAGTAAATCAAAAAGATGTCCAACAACCTTTTTTCCTCTTCAGAGCAGCGAAACAATGGCAATTTTGATTTCTGAGAAGCATGGGATATTTCTTTACCCCAGTAACTAAGGAAAGATGTTAGAAAGTAATTTGCGATCATTTCAATTTAGAAGGGGAATACAACTTTCTTTTGTTGGAAGAGAGAAACTCCAAAGAAAACCAAAGAATTAGTTATGAAGTTCCTTAGAAGGGTGAAATAGTAAAGATAAATTTCTGATTTGAAGGACTGGTAAATCAAGAGCACCTCATGGGCGAAACTTAATATGAGTAAAAGTACATGCAGAAGAGATAGAAATTGGCCGCCTACAGAAAGGCCCCTCTTAATTCCAAAGTTGTTAAGACCTCCTCAGCCGAAAGAACAAGAAGAACAAGACTTCAGAGAAAAGTGGCACCAAAAGAAAAAAATGCAACAATAAAGATGTTCTTGACAGAAACTATGCATAAGCTACTATAACAGCTAAAGCCACCAGTTTATGCCAAAAAATTAATGCTATTCAAAATACTGATTAAGTAGATAAAATCAAGAATTTAAGCCTACAAGATTTCAAGGGTAAAAGCAGCAACAGTAACATTTAGATAATAATGCCAGCAGAGTATTCAAATGCCGAAGTAACAGTATCAGAAGTCACAGTCCAACAGCAAAAATCTAGAACACCAGATTTAATAATTTTGATTTTAGAAAACCATCAAAGAAAAATAAAGATATGAAAATAGAAACTTCAAGAGATGTGATTTCTCAGTGGGGTCAACCAGCCATTTTGCAATTACAGATATAATGAAGTGTATTTTAAATAAATTTAAACATTCTACCTTTCAAACCCACTAGAAAAAATTATAAAACCAGAAATTCTGGCCCTATCTCCTATCTATCTTGTTGACTGAATTACCAATTTCAGCATAACCAACAAATGGATTTTGGAATTTGAATATCTTCCATTCGCATGTCACTTGAAATTTAAGGCAGTAAGTTCTCTTTCTCTCATTCGAGCCACCTCTTCTCTCCTAATCTATTCTGCCATATCACCTTTCCGGGGCCAATGCTTAGTTTTAAAAACACCTTTCTATTAAACCAATTTCCTCTAGTACTTGTCACCTTAGCACTAGTCCAGCACTAAGTTCTTAACATGATTGCACCCAAAAAAAAGCACGAGTGAACCATTACTCAACCAAGAATGCGTAGAATATGAGAAAGTTTCCAATAAAGACTAATGTGCTATTCTCATGGTGCACATTGATTAGCGCAGACCTACATAGACTGCTGTAGAATTCAGATTACTATTCGATAATATTTCCTCCATAGATATTCAAATAAAAGCACATTGGACTGACCTTGGAGGATAGGCACAAACTAATCTGTATAAGTTCCTTCACGCACTATGAGATTCTGATGTCATTCCTCATCCAAGAATTTAATTTGTCTTTGTCAAAGCATGCCTGAAACACCAAGATAGCGTGTTGAAAAATGATTCATAAACTAAGGACAACCTAAGATATGTTAGAGAAAACTCCACCTAGCAAAGGAAAGGAAAAAAAAAAAAGACTGAGACTGCAATAACAAAATCATGCATCTACAATTCATTTATATCCTCTGAAATTTCCAAAGTCAGTAAACAGAAACTAAAGAAACAGAATTCTCTCCAAATTTCCCTCGAAGATAACCAACAAACAAAGAAGCCATAACATTGACAGAAAGAGGAATTTAACATGAAGGAACACTGAATGAAACGGCCATCAAATTCAACCCTTTGTAGACCAAAGATTATATATGAAGCTACTGAAAAGCTGGAATCTAAATAAACCTAGGAAAATCCACAACATTGTCATGGAGCTGTCCATCGTTGACAACCGGTTATCCATTGTTCTGGACTCATTTTCTGGATTCAACTTCACTGAGTAATATTTAATCTCTCAAAGAAAACTTCAAAGAAAGTGGAATTCTAGTATTGGCAGATAAGAAAGGACCATTGAAAGGGAAGCAAAAATTAAGTAATCCATTCTGCATCTGAAAAAGAAAGTAGTCAAATGCATGTTGGGGGACAATTCGGCTTGGTAGTTGGCAGATAAATCCTATATGTAACAGAGAAACAACACGTGAACAGAAGAAAGATGCAAAAATCAAGCTCCATTCCACGGAAAACATACTTCTTCACATTCAAATAGCAGCCTAAATATTTTCCATTAATTGGACAATTTACCTGATTGAACAAATGGCAAGATAAATAAATGAAGTTGGGCATATTTTTAATGTAGAATCTACTATTCAAACAAAAGCATTAATGATCTAGAGCACTAAATCAAATTGAACAGTCTGATCCCACTTTTTTCGACATTAAACTTTCTTCAGACCAATAGTTCCAAAATGTTTGTTGGCTCCTGACATGTTAAGAAAATAAAACGAAATTATATTAAAGCTTGTATCGGAATTTTATCCCGTCGCCTCAGTAAATGCAGCATCTCCTTATAATCAAGCAAATTTTCCCTCTCACCCCCATTTGGGAGCATAAACAGTATCATTTGCAATTAATTTAACATGCAGAGACAATCTTGACCAAATTTTAGTGTGCTAAATACGTTCTTCGAACGTTAAACTATCCAATTGAATCATTTTCCCAAGGATAAAGCATTTGTTAATACTTGAAAAAAATTTCAATACCCTTTTCCGACATGGAAATATATATACTATTCCCATAACATTTGAATTATAATAGCTAAGAACTAGTATCAACTCTGTATCAAGAACTCAAACATTCATATTTACTAAAATTACTAGTTCAAAAATGGCAAAAATTTAGCCCAACAACCAGCAATGCAAATGAGGTAAAATCACTAGGAAAGCGGCTCATAAGAAATATATTGGATTAAAACTAACATATAAAAGCAAAAAATCACCAAGCAAATGGCAGATGAAGGAGCGAAGATCAAGCTAAATGATTAAGTAATAGTCCTCAAAATCACAAGAGCCCAGTAATGGAGAAAACCAAAAAGAAGAAAGGTCAGGGACCACATCAAAATCTTGAAATCATAAGTACATGGTAGAGAATGAGAATTCTTACGAAATCTCCACAAAAGCAAGGCAATTGATGGTGGTGGATAGCGGTGGGAAGACGGTGGTTCTTCTCTGTGGGTGGAAATAGTAGTTGACCAGGAAAGTCGGAGCCTAGCCCAAAGAATATAGTAGTGGAAAAAAACAAAAATAACAATTAAATGTTCTTTTTTATTTATTATTTTGGTAAATAAAAAATATATAAGATAATGGTGACAAACGTCCTTATTTTGGTGTACAAGAACCAAAATATTTATTTAATTAGTCAAATAATAATTGAAATAAAAGAGAATACTCCACATCATATACATCTAACTAAAAATTCTAACTAGATGATTATTTATTTATTTATTTATTTTTAATAATATTAAATTTTAACTGACTCCCAATTCACTTTTGATTCTCTTTCTTTCTTTTTTATCAGAAGCCTTTGGCCAATTTAATTCTCTAAGGAGAGGGACGCAATTTTTCCTTGTCATGATTGGTTTGAGGGGATTGGGTATGGAGAGGGCAGAGGGAAGAGAAAGAAAAATTACATATATTGGCTCTAATTAGTGATTAATTGCTTAAAACTAGTTCTATAATTCTTACTGTAGCACTGTCAAATGGGTCGGCCCGTTCCGGCCCGCACGGGCTGAACAGTAAAACGGGCTACGGCAGGCTAGCTCGTTTGGCCCGCGGGGCTGGAAACTCCCAGTCCGCGGCCCGCTACAGTAAATCCGCGGGCTAAACGGGTTAACCCGCGGACTTTTAAAACGACGTCGTTTTGAGAAAAAAATTTAAAAACGGCGTCGTTTTGAGTTTTGAGAAAAAAAAATTAAAAATAATTTTAAAAATATCGAAACGGTGTCGTTTTGAGAAAAAAAAGTTTAAATAGCGGGTCGAAAAAGCCCGCGTTAAAACGGGCCGGTATTCTTTCGACCTATATCCATCCATATTCTTTATAAAATGGGCCGGTCTGCGAGCTGAGGCTCGTTTTGATATTACTAATTCTTAGTGGGTTCAAATTTTGGAGGAATATAAAGGTAAGTAAAAAGTGATCAAAACGAAAGAGTGTTAGCTGAATTGATTATCCATTTATAACTTTTTATCTGACTTGCCAAGTGAGGAATAGGAGTTCGAGTCACCCTAGAGCTAGCAATTATTACAGTCGACCTTGTATCGCAAAACTTTGAGGCCCTGCATCTCAAATCTCCCACGTTAAATTAGTCGGGTAATGATCCGTTTCGGATACCAGTGAGATAAAAAAAAAGTGGTCAAAAACTTTCTTTTATTATTATTTTTAAAAAAAAAGTGGCCGAGAACTATTTAGCTCCATCCTTATCAAACACAAGCTGAAGGGAACAGTCTACACCCGCTTTACTTTCCCTTCACTTTTTACTTCAATCCCAATCAAATTATTGAAGTAGAATTTGTTGGCCAAAAGCATTTCTCTGATGTGATTTAGTATGAAGTTGTTGCTCTATTAGTTAGAAACCCCTCTTACTACTTACACTTTGACTCTAACTCAAATCTCTTTCTTTCACTCTCTTAATCATTTATCGAAAGCAAATTTATAAAAACATAAATCATCCTATTGAATTTTGTAAGATTCTTAAAATGCACAACTGGCCTCCATAAGGGTATTATTTCTCATAAAATTTCTTCTTGTACATCTTGAATATTTGTAAGTACTCTTTCAATTAAAAATTGCACTGTCTTATTTGACTTGACATGAAACTTAATAGAACTTTTAAACATAATCAAGTTGCCAATTACTTTTATTAATTACAGAGTTTAATAACATGTGTAATACTCCTATCTCACATTAAAAAAAATGTAAGCAAGAGAAATGGTATATGAGTACAAATTTAAGCATTTATTTTTAAATTAAAATATACATTTTGACATAATAAAAATAATTATTAAATAGTTGATCTTAGATACTGCTAAATCATCAGAGTTGCGTACTCAAACATACGAATATATGACATAATATTATAATAATAGAATTAATTACTAAAAATATAAAAATTAAGTATTACACTATACACAAAAATCACCTCCAAAATTTTACACTCCCGGTTTGGTTTTGGACTAAAAAATAATGGGGCGTAGCGTCTGTATTGCCCAAACTTGCCTCAAAAGCATAAGAAACATCAAAGGGTGCACATCTTATCCATACTCTGGAATTTGACATCTCACCCATCAGCACCAGATTCTGTGATTCTACCTGTTCTGTCCAACCTTTTGAGGTCATTGCTGCATGGAGTTTGCCTAAAACGAGTTGCGTGTGTTGATGCGTTGAAATCTTGTGTTAGACGGGCAATGGATGCAACTCATAAATATTAAAAAATAAATGAAAAAAAAAGATTTTCTTTTTCCTTTTATTTTTCTTTTTACATGATTCTGTCTCTCAATAAAATCATTTTTGTACCAATAACTCAACTAAAAAATTAATAATAATAATCCAAATATGCCCTACATCTTCAATTTTCTTACATTCATCTCGCATGCCCAAACCAAATATAAACAACAGAGTATAATTCCTTCCCATTTTCGTTTCTTATCCCAAACTTCTCCAACCAAACAGCTCAATCTTGTTATTACATTGATTTGAATAGTAGGCAATGCACGTGCTTGTGAGCACGAGGTTGGTTCTACAAGAAACAGAACTGCGTGTATAGCCAATTTAATTGATCTTATTTTAATGCTCGAAATTATAGACGAAATTAGAAATTTGATTTTGAAATAGAAAAATTTACATAAAAAGATTTTTGAAAATGTTATAGAACAAGTTTTTAAAAATATTGGTGCATCGCCCCTTGGTTGCTCGAAATCCCTGGATATTAATAAAGTAGCATACTTGTTAGATAAGTGTGTATTTAAATATTATTTAAAAAATTTTAAATATTAAATTATATTTTATTTTATAAATAATTTAATTTTTATAAAATTTAAAATATAAATTTTAAAATTAAACTTAATTCGATTTTTAATCGAACTAGCTCATCTGGTACTCCTATGCTTCTCAAAGTGCGTCCCTTCCTTGCCAATATGCTGTCTTGGCAAATTTGGCTCTACACATATTCGTTGCTTTTACTCTATAAATCTACTCCACAGATAGTCAGATACCCACGTAGACAAGTATTATACCGTGATAAAAAAAAAGATAATATGTTATTAATTTATGGGGGTAGGTATTGAGTTATATTCCATAAATAATAGAAATAAATGAATTATTAATACGACTTCTATTATTAGTATGATATGAATCACATTTCATTTTTAAACTCAAACCCTTATGTTTTATTTTTTTTATAAAAATTTTTATTTTTATAAAATAAAAATAAAAAAAATTAAAACTAAACTAAATCTGTATACAGTCATTAATTTTTCTTTCAAAACTCCAACGACTAACAACGAGGTCTTCTGCCATTGAACATTTCGTTTTTCGATTTTGTTGAGAAAATCATTAAACATTTCTAAAATCCTCAGAGTATGTAAACTTTTTCTAACAAAGAATTATTTAAAATTTTAATATATATTAACTCTTTATTTGAATATTTTGAAAAAAACATCTAATTTTGACCTCTGATCCTTTTTAACTAATAAAATTTCTTTTATTCACTATTTCTGTTACTAAGGAAATTTGCTAAGATCCGAGGCCTCCTCATTTGCCAGGGGCCGATGACGTGGCAGGGGTTCGCCAACAAATCCCATGTGTACACGGAGAGGGCGCAAGCAAATCGTGCGCGGGAACGTGCATGGATACAGCAGATACATGTCCTGCCACGTCAGCTTCTCTTTATATATTAGCCACTCGGAAAACCTGAACCAAATCAAATTCCATTCAACCCGGGGCTGGAACAGAGGCAGAATCCCCACAATCCCATAAATATTTCATCCTCAAGAATCGTTTTTGGTGTCTGTCTCTGTTCAATTTCTGTGTTCTCTCTTCATCTTTCACCAAAAATCCACAAAATCATGGCATCTTTTAGCGTGACGTGGTGCAATAATGGCGGAAATTTTGATGAATTACAGAGTTGCTTGAACCATACTCAATCTTCAAGGTGTGGGATGTTGCGCAAGAAGAATTTCTTGAGCTACAGATTGAGAAATAACCAGATTTCTAGTGCCCAGAAGCCTTGTAATCTTGTCGTAAATAATTTTTCTGGGAGCAGTGCAATGAATTCAGCTACAAGATCACAAGAGCATTTTGCTCCTTCTTCTTCTCCTTCTTCTTCTTCTGTGTTTGATCATGCTAGGAACAAGATCTATAGTACTAGGAAGAGAATGGTGGACAAGGAGGATGTTTCTGGGAAACTTGATCAGTGGGTCAAGGATTCTGTGGTTGAGGTTAGTTATCTCTTTTGTTTTCATCTTTCTCCGTTTCCTTTTCTGTATTGTGCTGGGACTGATCGTTATGATCTTCAAGTTTCTGGTTTTAGTAATATTTTTGGTGTATCTTTTTGCTCTTGATCCTTGGACTCACACACTAATATTGTGGCAATTGGTTAATGGATTCACCCGTTTGTTTTTATTTCAAGGCAAGGAACAGCTGGAAGGAGAAGTTGAGGGGAGGATAGTTTATGGATTATGGTAGGAATAATCAAGTAGTTGGTGTCTATGCCCTTCTGCAGTTGCTTGAGAATTGAGCGAAACTTCAATTTGGAAGATACCTTTTGCCACACTTCAAGAAATAGTACTCATTAATTAGGAAGTGACAAATATTATAAGGCATGCCCACAAAGTTACCTTTCTTTGAACAGTTCCTTAGAAAATGTTATAAAGTCAAATCCTTCTCTCTGGCATAATGGGACTTCTTCAGAAGATTACTAAACAATAGTCTAAATGGAAGTATTTTAACCAAGTATTCAACCTGTGATTTTCTTGTTCCTAAAATGTGGTATTATTGCTTTTATTTCGTGATGAAAACATGATTTGCTTGTCTGATCTGTTGCTTTCCATTCTCTTCAGATCGTAAATTACCTTGATGAAGCGCCTTTCCTTGTGCACATCTACTCTGATGCAGAGGAGGGTTCCACATCTACAGACAAGAATAAATTGGTGAAGGAAAAGGCTATTCCTGAAAGCTGGCCTCATATTAAAGAAAGATGGGGTAGAGGAAGCCCTACTCCTAATGGCATTATCTTGGTGGAAGAAATGAAGTGCAGTGAAGAAGGCGATTGTCCTGATAAAGAAAGTTTGAAGAACTTAGACACGACTGACAAGCTATCGTCCTTGACTAAAGTATGGGGAATTCTAATCCAAGGGAAGGGGGCTAATCATCCTGCTTGTTACCTGTTAAAAACCAGCAGAGTGCGTTGTGTTTCAGGATTCTGCACTCACTTTTGTTTAGTTAGAGTTGAGTGCTTTTTTGAACATGTAGATATACTATTCAAGAAACTCTGGCTTCCGTAAACATCTAATTATTTGTAAAAGTTATTTGATTCAATCAAAGTCCTCGGAAAATTCTTCAAGCCGATGACGTTTCTAACCTTATATCAATCAGAGGATAAAGGTCTTCCAAAGAGAAAGATAGAAAGGAAGGGAGAATTATTTATGTTTTGGTTGCAGCAGACAAGTATGGAATTTTGGAATCGTATCGGTGGTTGAGTTCAATGCACGAGACTCACACGGATGCACCATTGAAACGTGATGGTTCTTGCACATGACATGCAGAAGTTTATTTTTCACATTGGCTAAACTGACATTTGACATAAATACCACATGCACCCTTTTCTGAATTCAAGAATGGCTGCCATTGGTGCCTTCACTTGGAGAGTTCAGAGATCAACCCCAAGTGTTCTCCTTTGACCGAACAAGTCATCCAGCAGAGTTAGTGGTGGCAAAACGGGTCCAAGCCACCACTAACTCGTTTGGTCTGTAATATAAGTAAGTTTAGATTTAATTTTTTTAAATTTTTTTAATTATGAGTTAGATTTTTTTATTTTGTATTAGAAATATTATAAAAAATAAAATATATAACAAATTAAATTTTCTTATATTACATATTTTAATTATACTTATAATTAAGATTAATTAAATTTATTTTATTTTAAATATTTTTTTATATAAATTAGGTATGATATATATAATTAATAATTATTTTTTATTTTAAAAATATTAATGATTAGTTAAAAAAAAATTTTATCTTAATTATAGATTTATATTTTTGATAAAGAAAAAAAGAGAGAAAATATAGTATAAAATTTAATTAAAAAAAAAGTGACTAGGATGGGCATGGATTGAGAGTTTCACAGCCCGTTAAAAAATGAGTCAGCTGTTCATTTAAAGAGTTGCCCGTGACAATCCGAATTGACCTGTTTGACAGTATTAAGTAGAATTTAGAGGATGATGATTATTCTAAATGTTCAAAAAATTTCCTTATAAAAATTCTCATCATAGCCAAAAGATAAGAAATGGAATCATGAAAATATAAGAGAATTATATCCCGAAACTGGATCTGATATTTATCCACTAAAATGTGCAATCGTTTGAAATTCAACAAAGACAGAGTCTAATTTCTACCTGAATGGGGCTAGATTGGAAGTCCTTATTTCCAATGGATTTTATTCCGAAAACATCCAAGAGACATAACTAATTTCAGAAACTTTCATTTCAAATGATGAACTAACTCTCAAAATTTGCATGGTGGTAAAGGAGAACCAGAGACAAATCATTTTCAGCAAATCCTAGTCTTTCAATGTCTGCACAATTCTCATGCTCTCCGAGTTGAACTTCAACTTGTTACCAGAAGCATCGCCACAAGAAAATCTGTCCGGTTCAACAATTTGACTGGACTTCCAGTGATTTGATTCTCAGAAAAATCAATTTAGTTGTAGGAATTCTTCTCCTTTGGCTTCCAATCACGCAGCTTGAATTTGAGCCCCCCACTTTGCAAGCTTGAGATAATATATAACAGTGGAGGAAGTGACCCATGAGGGAAATTTTTCTAGGTGGAACGGATTGTGTGACAAATCCAATGATTCAATTCCTTTTAGATTGGAAATCTTCCTAAAATTTGCAAAACTTTTTGGCGCAACTCCAGAAAAATGATTCCACGACAAATGCAGTTTAACAAGTTCAAGAAATTTTCCAAGAAAATCAGGGATTTCTCCGGTCAAACCATTGTGTCCCATCTCAAGATGCATCAAAATGGTGCTAAAGCTGAAATGGTCTCCGAAATTTTCCCAGTGAATTTGTTGTGCGAAAGATTGAGACGTATCAGGTCAGTGAACCCGGCAAAAATGTCTGGTATGGTGCCAGTGAGTTGGTTCATGAGCTGCCTAATTTTGTCGGGGACAGTGCGAGTGAGGAGGTTGCCGTAACAAAATTTAGAAAAATATTGGGGGCGGCCGCAGCTCCACTTTTTTTTTTTTTTTTTCCTATTCTTTTTACAGTCATTGAGTGTTTATGGAGCTTTTGAAAGGCGAAAAGGCGGGGGGGGGGGGGAAACCATTGGGTCACGAAGAGGTTTATCGGGAACTAAATAAGAAAATATATTAACTAAATTGTGACATTGAAGAAGGCGTTGAGGTCTTCACTCTTCAGGATAGGAAACCAACCAACAAAAAGAAAAAAAAAATATTTTCACCTTTTAGATGTATTAAGGATTGACTCCTCAAGCTGCTCAAAATATATTTGCAAATAATTTAAGAAAAATGAGAAAGAGAAAGAAAAAAGAATGAGAGAGATGCGTTTGTTCTTTTTAAAGAAAAATAGGCAAAAGAGGGGTAGCCCCAAACGAAAAAATAATTGGTCACGGTGATTCAAGTGTTACCTAAGTTAAGATTTTCCTGTTTTGTATTATATTGAATTTGATTAGATATTACGTAGCAAAAAAAAATATTATTTCTAGCAGAAAGAAGAATAATTTTCTGGAGTTAAACTTACAATCTAAATAGCCTAACAAATAATTTAGCAATCATTCTCCTATCTGAGAATAAAGAGAGAGTTATGGTTCATTTTGGGATGATTAATATTATTATCGGTTGTTTTGACTTATTTTGCTTGACCGACATGTGGTTCGTGGAGGGGAGGGGTGAGGGAAGTGATATTTACTCCTATTTTGTATGGTGTGGATAGAAGAAAATTAAATTATAAATACATTCTCTTGCTTGATTTGAGTGAGAAAATGAAAGGGAAAGATAAGGTATTTATGGAGATTTTACTATTTTACTCATCACACATTCCCTTAATCTAGGGTATTAAGGGAATTTGTTAAGATAGAATTTGGTTTTGAGATTTTTGTTTTGGATTTTATAAAAGTTGAATTGTTTGTAAGAGGAGATATGGTTCCATACGTAAAATTTTGAGTTTGATTTCATAACCGAATGGTGTCCAAGTTGAGCACTTTTTTGTCTTTTATACTATCAAATACTTCACAATCCCTACACTTTTAGGCTTAGTTTGGTTAAGTTGTAATGTGGAAGTAAATGGAGAGGGAAAGTAAATATGAACGTAAATGTCTCATTTAAGTCATTTAGTTTGAATGAGAAGTTAATAAAAAGTAAATGATGAGATGGTACCACTCCCCCTCCACATCACTATTTTCTCTCCCTTCAAGTTGGAGGGATTGGGAGAGAGAAAATAAGTTGAAGGTACTAATAACATATTTGGCTTTACTTTTTAGTTTAAAATATTATATATGAAAGAAAATAAAGGATAAAAAATAAAATTATATAATAATTATTTTTCCTCTCCTCTTCCCCTTCCACAATTCTTTCTCTCATACCAAACAAAAGAAAGGTAAAAATGAAGTATATGTTCCCCTTCCCCTCCCCCTCCCCCTCCCCCTCCCCCTCCCCATTTATGGACCAAACTAACCCTTAGAGGGGGTTGGTTTTGTTGATGTAGAAGGGAAGTCTTCCCCTGGAACCCCTCCACATATACTTTCCTTCCCTTCTTCCCTCTTGCACTCTAACCAAACAAGCGTTTTTGTTTAAATACACCAATATTTAATTCCCCTCTTCATTTACTCTCCTCCTTTTTTTTTTCTTATGATAGAGTTCTCTTAGTATATTTATATCGAGTTTCAATCCAAAACCCAATACAAATATTTTTATTTTAAATCTTATATTTTTATATAACAAAAAAATTACTCTTTCAAAACTAAAAATAAAAAATCTCTGTCGCAAAATGTATCCAATCTAATCTAACCCATTGATTCTTTTAAAACTCTCAGCATTAATTTTATTTTATGGATTCTCAATCGACATTCCTGAAATGGATAGAAGATTAATTGGTAGTGCTGCTTGGTAGGTCCCCACTAATGTTGCAAGCAAAGGACCACCCATCCATGATGCAATGCCTTGGGTCATCTTTTGAGACAATATGATCATCTCTTTTTACTTTTTAGATGCCAAGATAACATTTTTTGAAACATAAAGAATTTCATTAACCAATATCATAATAAGCCACAATAGTAATGCCAGCTGAAAAACTGAAGAACCAACTAAAAGAAGGGTAAGTTTTAGCCTTGTGGGCGAGAAAATGAACCAAGTTATTGCCTAATGCCAAGATAACATTGTTGAAGTCTTTTTTGAACATTGAAAAATGAAATTCATAAACAAAAATGACATTTTTAGTCCCTTTGCATTCATTATAATTCCTAATTTTATCATTCCTTAATAACTCTCACGAAAAAATGACTCCACAGTTCAAAAAATGAATAAATGATAGTTTAGTAGGTTTAAATACACTTCCATTATAAATTCGATTGTGTTTTCAATTTTAATGTTGTAAAAGTTTTCACAAAATTTAAATATTTATTTTTAATAAAAATAAATGTAAAAGAACATCTCAGTCTGATAGGAAGAAGTAATATAAAAGACGGAAAAAAGACTCAAATAACACCTCAATAGTCAAGACTCAGAATCAGATTTCTACGTGAATAGGGCTAGACAAGCTCTCCTTATTTTCGTGGACTTTATTCTGAATACCTCCAAGAAACTTAACTGATTTCGTCCATTTCAAATGATGAACTAATCCTCAAGATTTGCATGGTGGCAATGGAGAACCACAGAGACAATCATTTCCAGCAAAAGCACTAGCAGGAAACTTTGTGTTGGGGAGCTGACCACACAGATGATTCTGGCTAACATTCAAATTTTGAAGCCCTGAAACAGATTTAGGTACCTTTCCATAAACTGAATTCCTTGACAGATCCAAGTCCTTCAATGTCTGCACAATTCTCATGCTTTCCAAATTGAACTTCAACTTGTTCCCAGAAGCATAAAACCCCACCAGAAAATCCGTCCGGTTCAACAATTTCACCGGACTTCCCGTGATTTCATTCTCGGAAAGATCAATGTAGTCGTAGAAATACGTCTCCTTTGGCTTCCAATCATCCAGTTTAAACTTGAGCCCACATTTTGCAAGCTTGAGAGAGTAGATAAGAGGAGAGGCAGCGACCCATGATGGAATTTTCCCGAGATGGAACTGATTGTATGACAAATCCAAGGATTCAATACCTTTGACATACATAACTGGAAATGGATCGACTAAGGAGTTATGAGAAAGATCAAGATTGAAAATCTTTGTCAGATTTGCAAAACTTTTCGGGACAACTCCAGAAAAATGATTCCATGACAAATCCAGTGTATCAAGTGCACGAAATTTTCCAAGAAAATCAGGGATTTGTCCCGTCAAATCATTGTGTCCCAGCTCAAGATACATCAAAGTTGGTGCTAATGCTGAAATGCTCCCGGGAATTTTCCCTGTGAATTTGTTGTGCGAAAGATTAATAAGTCTCATGTTAGTGAACCCGGCAAAAATGTCCGGTATGGTGCCAGTGAGTTGGTTCCGTTCCAAGCTCAACAAGGTCAGGTTCTTGAGCTGCCTAATGCCAACAGGGACAGTGCCAGTGAGGAGATTGCCACCAAGCCTTAGCTGAGTCAAGTGAGTTAATTGGCCAACTGAACTCGGTATGGGACCTGAAAACCTGTTCCCTTGCAGACTGAATGCGTAGAGTTGGGCAATCTTACCGATGTTATCTGGTACCCGACCCGATAATCCATTGTTCTCTATGTAAACATAGGCCAGCCTTGGAAGGTTGAACAGAAAACTTGGGAAAGAACCCTTTAAATTCGGGTGATTCTGAATGTAAATGCCATCTAAATATTGCAGCTTTGACAGAGATGGTGAGATAGTACCGGATAAACTGGAGTTCGGTTGACCGGGTTGTCCGAAAACTGTAACGGCCGTAACCCGGTTGTCAACCAGGCATGTAATGCCTTGCCATGTGGTGCAGCAGTCTATTCCAGCTTTCCACGTCTTGAGCAGGCCTGACGGGTCGGATTTTATGCCCGACTTGAATGCGAGTAAGCCGGCCTCGTCGTCCGGGTGGCATTTGGCGGCTTCTACCGCGAAGTGGTGGAGGTTGACAATGGTGAAGAGGAGGAAGAAGGTGGAGATGGGAGGAGGAAGAAGCAGCATTTTCATTATCCGTGATTTCCTGCTAAAACTGGAGTTGTTTGTCGACTTTATAGTGTTCATTGAATGATTGCAAAAGCATTTCCGGAAACTTTGTGGGTCCCAATGTCAAATTGTTTATTTCTACTCAAAAAATTTTTTTTTTTTGCTGGATAAATATTTTTTTGTTTATTTCTACTCGAAGCAGCTTATCTTTAATGAAAGTGTAAGTTGATATTTATGGGGTTGATACTGACAAGAATGTTAATTCTGGATATTGCGCTGGAAATAGGAATACTACCTCTAATAAAGAGAAAAATAAGTCTTATATTTTATCATAATTAAATTAACAATTTGATTCTAAAATAGCTGACTAGTAAATTAATAATTCTCTTTCACTTTAAATATAAAGAGTAAAAGTTATTAAGTTTTTGCTTGATTGACTTATTTACTTAATGATATTTAAAAAATATTTTTTTTCTTTATAGATCATAAACTTATTGATTATTTTAAAACTCTCCGCTTTACTTTTGAGCATTTTTTCTTTTCTCTTCCTTCCCTCTTCTACATCTCTAGGTGGCGATGAAGGAGAGGAAGTGACTTGTGTGGTCTTTAGTTTGAGAGAAGGATTATTGGGATGCAAACTAAATATTGTTGGGATGCAAACTATATCCCACATAAAAAAATTGATGGAAGAATTATCTAAATATAAGATTTAAAATAACTCTATTAGTATGAGGTCCTTTTGGAGATATTCAAAAACAAATCCGTGAGAGTTTTAAAATAATCAATAATCAATAATGTCTAATGTCTTCTACATCTTTGGGTAAAGCCCTCACGGATTTGTTTTTGGATATCTCTAAAAGGACCTCATACTAATAGAGTTATTTTAAATCTTATATTTAGACAATTCTTCCATCAATTTTTTTATGTGAGATTTAGTTTGCATCCCAACAATATTTAGTTTGCATCCTAACAATCCTTCCCTCAAACTAAAGACCACACAAGTCACTTCCTCTCCTTCATCGATAATCTATTTGATCTGTCAACCATCTTGCACCGCCGCTACCAACCAGCGGGATAAGCCGCCTGACCACCACATTCTCAGGAAGACTTTCAACACAAGGTATCAATCGCAAATCTATATCCATTTGATCTGCCAATCATCTTGCACCGCCGCTACCAACCAGCGGAACACGCCGTCTGACCATTACATTATCAGGAAGACTTTCGACATAAGGCATCAACCGCAGATCTCCAACGAAGGGGCTTCCCACACAGTGCCATGTCACCCAGATGAACCATCGGCTCTGATACCACTTGTTAGAGTTATCTGATGTCTTCCAAACTCTACATTAGTATGATATTATCCGCTTTGGGCAAAGCCCTCACGAATTTATTTTTGGGTATCTCTCAAAAGGTCTCATACTAATGGAGTTATCTTGAATCTTATATTTAGACAACTTTTTCATTAATTTTTTGATGTGGAATTTAGTTTACATCCCAACAAATATAATATTGTCAAAGGCTCTTTTGGATATTGAAAAATGGAATTCATTATCACAAATGACAATGTTTAGGCCCCTTGCATTTATCCCCTTCCTCTTCAAAAGTATTTCATTAGCACTTTATTTTTCTCAAATACCTTCTTTAATGAGTTATATATTAAAAAAAAAGATTATATTTGTTGTGGAGTATATTCATAGCCTTTTTGTTTAAATTTTATCGATTTCAAAATTATTAATTTATGTAAGAAGATGCAAATTGAACTCTTATTCTAAAATAGATGAATAATTATAGTTGTTTTTTTTATTAACAACATAATATTCACAAAAAAAAAACTCGTACTAGTTTATAATATTATAATTTAATAAATTTAAATATGCTTCTCTTCTCTCTCTATAATTAGAGATACATCTGCTTATAAATTCGATCTCTATCTTTAATTTTAGTAATATGATATAAAAAGAAATAAGGAAATAATCTACCAATGCATAAAAGAAAAAAAGAAATGACTAAGAAATGGTCAATAGTCAAAATCGTACGAACTTCCAACTCATAATGGTTTTGATCCCATAATGGCAATAACACGTTTTCTTTCTCAATAGATAGGGCGCCGCCCGATGCTTTTGCAACTTGCAGCTTTGAGCCTCTCGTGGAAATTCATAGGTTTTGCCAACACAGCAAACGGTGGCCGTCCGCCGATCAGGCTGGTCAATCGCGTCGGCTTATATTTATTTTCATATTCTTTTTAATACAAGTTCTCCATGAAGGACCTGCGCGTGCTTTGGTACACTGAAGTAATAGGCGTCGCAATAAATTCGAGTGTCGTTAGATCAAATTTAAAATATAATTTAATAATTATTAAAATTTTTAAATTTTTTTAAAAAATAAATATATATATATAATTTAACGAATCAAATTTAATTCTCGACGTGCTCTAAAACGTAACTGGATTAAAATTGAAAATTTGTGTACCAAAGTTGATGTTCTTTTCTTTAGGAGTTTTCTTATATTCCTTTCCTAAAGTCAAACAAGAAGGAGACTGTTTTTTTTTTTTTTTTTTTTTGCTGAATATGAAGGAGACTGTTTTATTAATACTCAGTTAAGTATTTTAATATTATGGGAGGATCGAGGATATTGGCCATGCAGAATGCACATGCGAGTTTGAATATAGTAGAGTGAAACTAACTTAAATCAAACTAAACTAGTCTAAATCACAGCTCAGTTTATCAAACAGGATGCCAATTTTAACAAATAGCAAGACTAAAGAGTTTTAAAATAGAGTTAAAAAAAAAATAAGAATAAAGAAGATATAATATCTTAACAAAAGTAAGAGAATTAAACTAAGAAATATGAAAAATTTACTAAGACTTAAAAAAAATTTTGTAAGGATAACTAGGAAACTAGAAAAGTATATCTGGAGGGGGCGATATTATTATTTTGTTGGGGGGTTAGGGGGGAGAAGATGAAAGCTGTTTTTAAGAGAGTAAAATTCTTAATTAAATATAGAAAAATAAAATTATTTAAAATTAATGGGGCAACGGCCGCCGGCCCCCTAGATCTGCCCTTGTTTAATATCGTAAGGTAATAATAGAAGGAGAAACAGAAGTTCTATCTCGAACGGCTACTAATTCATCCTTATTTGTGTCAAATTGGATGGATATGTTTGATCTGAATTCTATAATGAATCCATTCATGCGCATTTACTTTTATAATTTTAAAAATACGGGCACAATTTTTTCGGTTCATACATATTTTTAACACTTATTTTAAATAGTCAAAATTAAGAGATTGAACTATGATCTTTTTATTGACTATAACATTAGCTCGTGAAAGAATTTTATCAATGCATATAATATGTGTGTATTATATTAGCTAGAGAGAGATTTGTATTATAGTTGATTATAAATAAATGATCTAACTATATATGTTTATAACTTTTACCGTTGTTATATTTGGCAGTATTGTATTATATATGTTTATTCCTTATTTATTTTGAGCACGATTTGTATTTGCATATGTCATAGTCGAGATGCACATTTACTCACACATAGTAACATCTAGTAGTGAGGTTAGGGGTATCACAATAGGACTATTCCCAACTTTATTAATATATGAAAAAAAATTATATTTATCAACAAAATCAAGAAAGTTAGAAAAACAATAAGAAGGTATTTTTATTGGTTCGCATGCAGTTCCAAATTTATCATTTTCCTATTTATTTCTTAAGAAAAGCTTAAGAAAATAAAACATTTTAATGGTTGAAAAAAAAATGAATGTTGTACTTTGTCAGGAATCTTAATTCATTTTAATGGTTGAAAAGAAAACATCATTAATACTAAACTATTAATAATAAGTTACATAAAAAGTGCGAACACCAAAATTTTCCTCAAAAAACCAACTCCAAAATTATAATAGTACTATATTATCTCTTTATTTACCGAGGTAGCCACACAAAGTAAATGCCCAAGAACTGCTAAAGTAATGAAATTTCTAGTTCTAGCCTCCCATATTACTTTTGCAGCTTTTTTTCTCTGTTTTTTTTTTTCCTTGAACTATACTTGAAGTTAAGCTGCACTAGAGGTGTGTTATCTGGTTTGACTTCTAATCTCTTGAACTACGAATCAAAAACAAAATATTATATACTTGTAAGAGTTTTACACTTATAGCAAATGTTCAAGATGTTTAAGTGTTCCCTTTATTCTGCTTCTTGCCATTTGTAAAAAGAAATTATTGATTACAGTGCGTTAAATTGTTGATTGTAATATATTATTATTATTTTTAAAAAAACACTAGACAGAAGTGCGTTAAATTGTTGATTGTAATATATTATTATTATTTTTAAAAAAACACTAGACAAAGGTTCCAAATCATAAGTTTAGGTTTTATTTCAAAGAGGCCAGCCAAACTTGGAGGACGCTTATGAATCTTTTTTTTATTTCTTTTATCTTAGGTATTGGTTCTTCTTCAATTTCATGCATTTTTTATTTTTTTCAATTTTTTTCTTTTTCACCCTGAAGGTTCCCCTTCCATTCCCTGCATTTCTTTAATTTTTTTTGGGTTCCCCTTGTTTCAATTTTTTTTTTGTTCCCCTTATATGCAAAATTTAATTCAAAGTATGGATCTCTTGGAATTTTTTGAAACAAAATTAACTAAAATTAGAGATTCTTTGAAATAAAATCAAGGTTGAAATACTTTTGTTTTGTATTTCTAGTTAATATACATTATTCATCATCCATACAATAGATATACTAAAATATTTTATATAACTCTTAATCTTCAAAATGAGTTTAAATTTTTGAGAGAATTTTAAAATTTAAAAAGAGAAATAATTTAAATAAATAAAAAATTAACGGGTTACAGTCAGCAATTTAGCGCATCACACAATCTGTAGATGTGTTATTGAAATCAATCTAACATTATGATAGAAGCTTGTGAATAAAAAATAATAAAAAGTAAAAAAAAAATGTTCTATCCCATAAAGGATGTGTTTGTGTATTTTATATGCTTTGGTGCATGCATATATATCACATTTATTAAAATATAAGACAGTTGAAACTAATCCTACTTAAGAAAAAAGAAAAATCTTATAAATGGTTCGGAAGCATTAAGTATAACTTATAAACTACATTTTAATGGTTAGAAGTATTCACTAAGTTAAATCTCAAATTCAACCATAGCACACAATTATTGACAGGAAAACTAAGCTTGGATCGAGACATGAAAGCGCCAAAAATAAATTTTATTAAATCCAATATTATTTTATTTAAAAGTTGAATTTTATTTTCTCTACCAAATCTGTATTAAATATTCTCTACGTAGATCTCATTGGCATAATGTGTGTTTGAATTATTCTAAATAATCACTGTCTTTTTTTTTTAAAAAAAAACAAGTACTGTTTGTGTTTAGAATATAAAAGTCTTTTAATATTTTTTCTATAAATTAAGAAAGAAGAAAATAATGAGCGTTTTTCTATTGTATTATTGACTAATTTTATTAATATGATAGGGAATCAAAGAATTATATTTATAATACATAATTTTAAACAGAGAAATTAGTTATACTTGTTCTTCAATTATTATGCATTTTCTTTTCTTAATAAAAAACTTTTATTTTAACTTTTTATGTATATAAATTTTTAAAAAATAATTATATTTATCAAATTTTTAATGTTACGATGAATTTTAGCAAAAAAGAGTCATGCTACAAGCATGAACTGTCATTTTCAATAATAATTTTTTTTATTTATAACTTTTCTTCAATTCTTTCACATTATCCAAACTATATAGGTAAAAAATTAATCAATAATAAAATAATATTTCTTTAACTTTCAAGTCATTTTTTCTATTCATCATTTTTCTAAATTATGAATAGATAAAATTATGACACGTTTTTGTAATATAACTTTTTCTACCGAATTTTATTATAATATTTATAATTTGACAGATATAATTATTTAAAAAGTTCATATATATAAAAAACTAAAATAAAAGTTTTTGATTAAGAAGAGAAAAGTTAAAATAATTGAAGGTAAGTATAATTAATTTTTTTAAAAAATAAATTTTTAAAATTCGTAAAAATTTAAATATTTTGAAAATTTAAAAAAAGTTAAAGAACATTATATTTTATTAATTTTTTCTTTAATTAAAAAATTTTCAATTCATATTATATTTTTTTATCATAAATAATTTATTTATATATATTTGAAATAAAAATTAATCTAAATACATGATTACAAATAATCATTTTATCAGACATTATGCATCTATGGTGACTTTGACGAATCAAATCAAATGTAATGCATCTTCTTAAATCTTAAACCCCTTCAACGAAGAAAAATAGATAGAGCACCGACGACATTTGACCCGTAGGTCCAACGGAAAAATAAATTAAAATGTCCAGGTGGCATCTATGCAGCCCATGTCACTCGCCACACCGCAAGACTTCTGCTGTTGCCTTCTTCTTCTTCTTCTTCTTCTTCTTCAAGGAGAAGAAAACATGAAGACGGAGGTTGTCTAATTCCGATCCGATCCGATCCGACCCGACCCATTATCGCATTAACTCAACCTCTTCGACCACCGCTTCCCCGGCATCCACTACCTCCGCTACCCACTCGGCTAATTATACTATCAAAACTCCCGCACTCTCCAATTAAATTCTCTTAATTCTCAACCATGTCGCTGAATATGAAAACCCTAACCCAAGCCTTTGCCAAGGCCTCGGCGGTGATAGAGAAAACTGTCCAGTCCACCGTGCAAGAGGTCACCGGCTTGCCCAAGCCCTTACAAGACTACGACTTGGGAGACCAGATCGGGTCTGCCGGGCCGGGGCTGGCGTGGAAGCTGTACACTGCCAAGTCCCGGGATGGGCATGCTCTCTATCCGACGGTGTGTGTTTGGGTTCTTGACAAGAAGTCATTGTCGGAGGCTCGGCAGAGGGCGGGGCTCTCTAAGGCTGCGGAAGATGCCTTTTTGGATATTATTCGGGCTGACGCGGCTCGGTTGGTCAGATTGAGGCATCCCGGGGTTGTCCATGTGGTGAACGCACTGGATGAGAGTAAGAATGCAATGGCGATGGTTACGGAGCCATTGTTTGCTTCCGCAGCCAACGTCTTGGGTAATCTGGAAAATATTGCTAAAGTGCCGAAGGAACTCAAGGGATTGGTAATTGGATAGTATTACTAATTGCTTTATGCATCAATACTCTTTAGTTAACTATGTTTGTGCTGCATTTTCTTTTCTCTTAAATTCGTTGTTTTCTGCTTGGGAATTGTATAATTAAAGCTTATCTTGGCTTAAAATTGTAATTCTGACCCATCCCCGCTCATAGAATTCAAACATATAACAATGTCAAACTTAGTACTCTTTTTGTTGATTGCCCAGGATCTTCTGAAGGCGAAGATGTACACGTTTTTAGATCGATAATTGTAATCTGCTAAAATATTCTGTCATTACTCCATAAAACAAGTTGTGCGTAGCTGAAAGTTGGTTGTCTCTGGATGAATTAGGCTTTTGATGTTTTGGAGCTCCTTTAGTTATTAGCTGAGGCTCCCAGTAAATTGAATAAGCGGAAACATATTTTAACTTAGAATAATTAACTGCGATGCATTTGCCTTTTCCTCATTTTAACTTTCAACCAAAATTCTTCCTGTAAAGTTGAAAAAGACATATTTTGATGTGTGCCAACTCTAAGCATCTAAACCACGTGATTTCTACTACCGAAAAGACAATTCCGTAAAACTATCTAATACTTAAAGAATCAGTCTAGTATGGAGGAAGGTAGGGTCGCTCTGCCTCTGCCTGTATTCTGACTTAACTTATTATCTAGCATTTCTGTATTTGTATTTCCCATTAGTGGTTGCAATTTATGTAAATGCAGGATCTCACTATGTTCGTATGCTTGATATGCGGGAGACTTATCTTTGTTTTAGTTTTCAGCGTAGGACAAAATATTTTACTTCTAGTAATGATGTCCTTCAAGATGGTTCTCTCTTATTTCGTCAAACTCTTGAAAGGCTATATCAGCAATTAATAAGTCATATAGCGTGTCTTTCCTTCTCACATTTTTGAATTGGTGGAAATCTTTTTGTACTGATCTTTGTCAATTCTTTGGGCTATCCAGTTTTGTTGTCTCCTATTTCTTTTCTTGAAAAGCTTTTCATCTCCTATTTCCCTTTTTTGAAAAGCTTGTTGTCTCCTATTTCCCTTGTTGCTCTCCTCTTAATGCACATCTTAGCATGCTTTAGAACCTTTAATATCTTTAGGATTTTTGACCCGTAAGTGATGAAAACGTAAGGTGCAGCCCTCTTGAGGGAGAAATATTTACAGTTTCTGACCTTTGCATTTTTTATCTCATTTAGCTGTCAATAGTTGCAGAATATCATGTTTGACTTTCTTATCTTACAAATTTCAATTTTTGGCAGGAGATGGGACTTGTGGAGCTGAAACATGGTCTGTTACAGATTGCGGAAACTCTGAATTTTCTCCATAACAATGCTCATCTTGTTCATAGGGCTATCTCGCCTGAGGTTATGCTTTCATTGAAAGAAACTGGTTTTTTATTGCCATTGCACATTACCTATTGTTCTTGGTTTTCCTATTCCTTATTTGTGTAGTTTTTCCTTTGTAAAAAAAAAAAAAAAAAAAAGAGAAAAGGGTTTGGTTTTTCCCCCCCCTCTAGTATTTGAACAATAGGCACTGCATTTGCTGCCAGGAGAGATGGAACAGGCAAAATCTTTTAGAATTTTCAGACTCCTGCTTGTCGTTCCCACTGTCTTTTTTGCTTGTTTGGACACCATTTCAGACCCAAATTTTTTCGCTCTGAGTTCCACTCCTCATCTCAGAAATAATTCACTTGAATGAAAAACAAGACAAAAATTCTCAAACCAAAACCTAATTCAAAATAAAATATAACTCTATAACTTGAAATAACCACTACTACTAATCCTTTGACGCTTTATACATTCATAAGAAATTCCAACTTAGCTGAATTCAATTGATGAAGGCTTTCTCCCTGGCATTTCAGATTGGATAATGAGATGATAAATATGTGTTGTTTGATTGACCTTCCAATGTGTTAATGATACCTTCTTAGGCTTGAACTGAAGGGGAATGCCACCAATTTTCCTTGTATTTTTGAAAGTCTATTTTCTCCAAATTCTTTATTGACTCTTACTTTTCTTCCACTCACTTGGTGTTAAGCATAATTCAGAATTTTCTTAAACTTCTTCATCCTTAAGATGAAAGTCTGTTTGATTCGATACTGATATTAAGAAAGGGCTAAAATAATTTCTAATTTAAAGAAATTCTGGATTAGTTAAATAACTGGAAAGGTTCAACTTAGAAAATAAAACTTAAAAGGGAAAGTGGGGACTTCTGGGTCCATTTTCTGTTTAGATACATAAATATTTTAGGGTTGATGCATTACAGTTAAAGCTTTATAACTTCCCATTTAAGCAAAATGGACATTATTTTTGGAAGAGACTAAAAAGGAAAGAGGGCCATTTCTAATGTTTACCTTAAGTCTTTGTGATGATAGTCACAATTTATCTCACTTAGCATCCTTGTTTGGATACTTTTGCACTGGGGTAGGGGACTGACTCAACTTTGCTTTATTTGGGTGGAATGGGCTCTTTTGGACTATATATGTCCTTCAAAAAATGTCCTTAATGCTTTAATTCCCTTGTCTAAAGATGGTTATCTTGTTGTGAGTCTGAGTGGTAATCTTAGTGAGGAAACTGTCTAAGTAGAAAAATAATCTTTAAGAAAAAAATGTTACAGTTTATTGCTTATTTTGTTTTGGCAAAATCCAGCATATATCTATCTTATTAGAATAAAATTAGGAACCACAACATTGATAATTGCTTGGTGTCTTTCAAGATCTTTGGCGATTGGTTTCAACTGTGCTTCTTCTTGACATGGATGTTGTTATTTGATAAATTATTTGGCTACCTGACATTGCAGACTGTTCTTATCACATCCAGCGGTGCTTGGAAGCTCGGAGGATTTGGTTTTGCAATATCAACAAACCAGCCAGCCAGTGACACAACTAATGTGCAGGCTTTCCACTATGCTGTGAGTATTATTGCCTATTATCCCTATGGGATAATATGTGCTGGGCGTCACCTTTTTAATTTTTTTTTTTTTTTGCTGTTGGCACTCACTCTTTCTTATTCCTCTTTTAATAGACAACGGTGCTCTCTTTCTTTATACCCTCTTTCATTTGTTTGGTTAAATAGATTTCTCGACAAATCTCTTAAATTTTCATTTATTAAGGTCTATTTATCAATAACATTCTCTAGTGTATAATTATTTTATTTCATTATTTTTTTAAAAACGAAATATTATTACATGATATGTAGGCAAAGTTGTTTTTGCTAGATCCATTGGTAACTTGGTAATCAATCTAATGAAGGTATATTAAGGGTTTTTTTTTTTTTGTGGGTTTCTCTCTTGCTAAAAGTTAACATCCATATTTTTATATTGGGATTTCCTAGAATGAATGTCCATATTCTTAAACATGTTTTCCATCTAAACATCAACAATTGACCTTTAAGTCAAGGGATATAGGTTCTACTAAGGTATAGGTCCCACGGCCAACCTTTTGGAATAATAAGGGTAAGGGAGTGATTAGCGTATGGTGAGATGCTTTCTCAAATGTTTGTTTTGGACAGGGGGAGTATAATTCTGTTAGTATACTGTTTTTCTTTTGGATAAAAGTTGGTAGTTAATGTTGCTTATAGTTTCTCAAATAAGTATTTGGAAAATAGGCTTCGAAAGATAATTTATTGTTTCATTAAGTATTATTTGACTAGATTGTTTTTGTGTACAAGTTGAATTTATTGGAATTAGCAATTTGGAAAGAAGGGAATGTAAAAGCCAATGAGTTGGAGTGAAAAAGAATAGATAGAAACTGAGATACAACTATTTGTGCTTAGGTAAATGGTTAATGTATAGATAGGGAATTGGTAATATGTTTTTTATGTCGAGGGATACTTTAGGCCAAAAAAGAGCTGGATGTGTAATGAATAAAGGAAAGAGGGCAATCTTGTCCGTTAGAAGAAAAATAATAAAGGATTGAAGTCATTAGGAAAAGGGGAGTGCTCTTTTTAGTTTTCACCCACACAAGTGAGCATCTGTTTTTCCCTTTCATTACTTGGTTTGGATCTCTCTCTATATTTTTTTAATAAGGCGTCTAAATTTTTACCTGCTTATACCGAGTAAGGGAGGGAGGGAGTATTCTTACTGTCATTAGTCTTATATTTCTTGGAAATATTTGAGCAACTGCTGGGACATGAGAGGAATCCTGACCTTGAGCAGCTGCTTATTAAGGAAATATTGTGAGGATGTCTAACTGAACTCTGTGTAATCCACTTTGAAGAGAAGTTGCTGGAGTCATCCCCTTCAGAGGCTAGAATAATGGTTAGGGCAGGTGCAGACAAAGTATAATGTTTTGGAAAAGTACAATTTTGACCATCTCTTGTGAAATATCTCAAGAAAGGGAATTCTAATGACTTTTTCCATTGTACTTTACCATCAGAAAGTGCTATGATTAGCATGGCCCTCAGCAAATATTAAGACCATTTCCTTGTTCTTGACTCTTTTTCTTTACAAATAGTTGGATCTGAGTCATTAATTGTACTCGGGCATGTTTCTCAATATGGTACATTTTCTACAGGAATATGATGTTGAAGATTCTATTCTGCCCCTCCAGCCGTCACTGGATTATACTGCTCCTGAATTGGTTCGAAGTAAAACATCTTCAGCTGGTTGTGCCTCTGATATCTTCAGTTTTGCATGTGTGGTCTACCACTTGATTGCTCGCAAACCCCTGTTTGATTGCAACAACAATGTCAAGATGGTATTTGTTTGAAGATATTAAGTTTTAAGCTATTATTTTCACGATCTGTTGTTGGATTAGGATATTAACCTGGCTGGACCTGATCCACACACGCAAAAGGAAAGGGTTGGATCAGAGTACCTCTTAGTCCTAACCATGTGGTCATAAATAATCTATTGGTTATGAAAAGGATATTTACTTGTAACTGCAATGATAGGGATTTGTGAATTAGTTTTGTTGTCTGTTCATATGTTTCCATCACAAAAAACCTTGGCCATTATAGTAGAAGTGATTAAAGAGCCCCTATGGATAATGGAGGTAGATTTGTCTACACAAGAATTTCAGCATCCTGTGTTGGACTAGTGCTTGTACATTGGATTTCAATCTGGTTACAAGACCTTCTTTCCTGATACCTATAACAGCTGCTTTTGTGAGGTCACATACAAGCATAAGCATAAAATTAGTAGAGATGTCTGATGTACCTGTGTGCTTGATAGCTTGCTTGATCAGAAAATCTGTATCTTTAGCAAAGCGCACATCTTTGAAATGAGATCTATTTGGTTACGCTGTCATGTTATTCTCAATATCTTAAATTTTATAGCTAATAATGCTCTTATGCTACTCCCGTGCAGTACATGAATAACTTGACCTATTTAACCACCGAGTCTTTCTCCTCTATTCCACGTGAGTTGGTTCCGGACTTGCAAAGGATGCTTTCCACTGATGAGGCTTTGAGACCTAGTGCACTGGACTTCACAGGTAAGGCTTTGACGTTATCCCCTTGTGTAGATTTTTTATGATTTTTGAAGGGTTAATCACTTGGAAAGGGCTGAAAAATCCTTTATGAAAAAACATGGAAGGTTACAAGAGTATCATTATCTTGGAGAACTAGAAAGAAACTTGTTTTATTGCAGTAGAAAAGGGCTAGGTTGATGCTAATTCAAACCTAGAGGGCCTAAATTGAACAAATCTTTGAAAGCCAAAATGAAACATCTGAAAAAAACCTGAAGAATCAGGTATAGCTTAACATACAATTAATGGTATTACTTTTAGTTTAACCTAGAAGTATCTTTGTAGTCCTGGAGAAGTAGAATGAGATCTGTTTCATAGTAGAAGAATATAGTTCTAGATATATACTGATTCAAACCTGGAGAACTTAGACAAAACAAATCTTTGACGGCCAAAATGAAACATCTAGGAAAAAGTTTAAGAGTCTGTTATAGTTTAACCTAAAATGAATGGAATTGGATTGTGCTTTCTGGATGTTAATGTTGATTATATGTTTTTCTACTGGTTTTAGTGTAAGTCAGTGTTTGAATTCAATTTCAAATCAATGTGTACCTTTCCTGCAGGGTCATCTTTTTTCCGGAATGATACTAGTCTGCGAGCACTTCGCTTCCTGGATCACATGCTTGTATGTTGTTCTATTTTAGTTTGACACATTTATTGAAGAAGCTATATTACTCAATTGGGTGAGGAGGAAATTGTGTAATTCCAATGACTGTTTTCCATTAACCAATTTGATTCATCTCAGGAAAGAGATAACATGCAGAAGTCTGAGTTTCTAAAAGCCTTACAAGGCATGTGGAAAGATTTTGACTCTCGTGTGCTGCGGTACAAGGTTTGAGTTTGTGCTTCCAACTTTATTTAGATGCTACTTCATAATGATTTTGGAACTTCTATGTGCTTTTTACATCTCTTAGCAACTAGACTGGTAAAAGTAGGTGAAGTTATTTCTTGTATAAAAATGTTTTGAAAATGAACATTGAAGGGATGGAACTTTTCTAATTTTGAATGCTTGCCGATTGTCTTGTTTCTCGTTAGATTCCAGATTGTCTTGTCGATGGCTATGATTAGATAACGGTCTATTTTGCTTTAGGAAAGATTTATGTGAAGTGCAATTTGCTTCTGAAAATCTTTGCAGGTTCTTCCACCCCTTTGCGCAGAGCTTCGCAATATGGTAATGCAGCCGATGATTCTTCCAATGGTTTTTACTATTGCAGAGTCTCAGGTATTATTGATATTTGAATTATTCTACTCTTGAGCTAGCATGCAATTTCTCTGATAGATCAATCAGCGTGCTCATTTTGAGCCTCGTATGAAAAGATTGTTTAATGTCTGCTAAGATGTTCCACTATGACCTTTATGTTAAATTTCCGGAATTTGCATCGTAATGTCTGCAGCCAATGAACCCATGTTTAGAAAGACTTGGGAAAAACTGGGATAAAGTGCACTTCTTTTTCTTTCTTCTTTCTCCCTCCCTACATTTTCTATAAAGAAAATCTTGATAGAGATTCTATTTCTTGGAAAATAATAAAGGTTGCATCTCACCTGCATTCATATACTCTCTAGCTCTAGCATTATAAAGGAATTGAATGGCATTCTAATTGATAAACATGAGTTTACTGCTAGTGGATGAATTAGATGACTAATGAGAACTCCATTTAAATGTTATGATTAGATGACTAATGAGAACTCCAATATTGCTATATCTTTGTAGAAGACCTTAATATGGGGGATGCCAAAACACATCACAACCACATTACCTATTTCACCATATTGTTTGAAGGACCTATGTGGTGAACTTTATTGGAAACATGTGTTGGCTTATCTTCAGTAGCTTAGAAACATCTATTCACAAAGAGCCATAGTTCGAACTGCAGAACTGACTTAGAACTGCATGCCCTTTTGTATGTTTGATCTATTAAGTATGTCTTTGTGGAAGTAAATTTATATGTTGTCCAGTATGTGCATTTGTTCTGTGAAAATTTTGTGAGTTTCATGTTCAGCCATCCAAGTCCATCCTTTTTGTAAAGTTAAACTAATTTTAGACGGATGTTTACAAAAGGTTCAGTCCCTGTTCTGAAATTCTGTTGCCTACTGCATCTGAATGAAACTTGGCATTATATTTGACCGAGCTCCATCAATAGGGTTTCTATTGTAGAAGATCACACTGGCACAAGAATAGCCTTTTCTTCGCTTCTCGACCAACCTTGGGTTGTCTTTGGTGAGTGGTACCTCCTTGACCAATTAGATCATGTTCTGGCGAAGGTCTGGGGGTATACGAGTGAAAGTGACTGACCGACTGGACTAGATATGTAATACGATCTACAGACAGATCCCGACCAAAGCAGATACTTACTTTTCTTGCCCGCTTCTTCTAATCCGTCAGCAGATGAACTCGGTTGGTACACCTTCCAAAACTGACGGGGAGACTGATTCAAGAAAAGACATATAAGGAATCTCTAGCCTGGTATGTCCTTCCATTCCCTGGTCCTGAAGCGAATTTTGACTATGCCTTAGCCCTCGCTACCCACTACTGCCCATGCTGCCTGCCAACGACAACTGGTACTTTCGGTCCATCAACAGAGATCCCTTTTACTTTTCCTCCCGGAGGAATTAGCTGTTCTTTCAACATGTAGCTTCGTTCGGAAAATCGGCTTCGGGGATAAAGGGAATTTCTTGGTTAGGCGTCTGCCGATGCAGATGGAAATTCGTTAGAGGGACCGGCTGAATTGCATTCGATACGGTATAGAAATTTTTTTAGACCAAGGTATGAGTTTGTATACTCGTCATTACGAAGCCAGAAAAAATAGGCCAAAAAAAAGCCGTATTTCCCGCGCCGTTAGCCAGGAGAGGGTTTTGGAGAAAGATAGGTAAACGGTAAACCAAAAAGGAATTCTTATTTCTGGAGAGAGGAAAAAATAAAATGTTTAATTTAATATAAGGAGAGCCGCCTTCTAGCAAGGATATAGTGCGTTCCCAAGCGCGTAGAGAGTAGGGTGATTTTTCTAGGATCAGAAGTTAGAGCTATTCTACCATACTGTATCGAAAAGAATGCATGTTCATCTGGACATTGAGAAGGAAGGTAAAACCTAATCCGGTGTCAACACTTGACTGACCGGAGAACCTAACTAGCTTCAACCGAGTTTTCGGTAGGCTAGGAAGCATTTCTTTTACTCTTCTATGTCTATTAAGTATTTTGATCCTTGCGCCGATTCTCGTCTTTCGTTTTTTTGTTTTGTGTGTCGAGCGAATTTTGAAATAAGGTTCCCGGTTGGCTTTGTATGAAGAAGCCTATCTTTTAACACACACACACAACACTTCTTTTATTTTGAGATGGGTTGCACCATTTGCTCTTGTAGAATACTATTTCCAAAGTTCTGAAATTGCAGTTCAGGTTTTGCGATATTATTCTTTTGCTTTTTTAACTATTATGGTGCAGCTGAGAACTGTGAGATGTTCTGACTTTTTGTGGAATGACGATCATCTCATTGATATAGAATGGTATCATGTTATTAAGAGGCAAATTTAGCTATTGTTGGGTGTGTCTGAGCTCTGTCAGTTTAGATATTATTATGAACTAGCGTCTTACAGGGATTATAGTTTGATTGCTGTAAGAATTTTGCAGGACAAAAATGACTTTGAGCTATCAACTCTTCCAGCTCTTGTTCCTGTCCTAAATAGTGCTGCTGGAGAGACATTATTGCTTCTTGTGAAGCATGCTGATGTTATTATCCAAAAGGTACGAAATTTGGCATCTTCCTGGTTTACTTTCGGTAAATTTTCATTTTAATTGTTGTCAGGCCAAATTTATAATACTATCAGTAAGAAGTCTGCCTTAAAGTTGGCAATGAAGAATATTGTAAATGAGCACTGATTGAGGTATAAGAATTCTACAAGACTGCTGGCGATTGAGAATAATTTAAATGAGCATCCATTGAGGCATCTGTTCCATTACTCTTGTGGATTCTCAAAGAATAATAAAGTGCTTCAAATTGAGATAAGTAGGTTATGCCTTGTTAAGTAAATGGAGAAGCATTAAGCTTGGCAATCATCAATGTTGGGTGCATTGTTTGGTACTCGCTTCTATTTGATTTGGGTACAAAGCGTTGCTTCCCTGTGGCAAGATGATGCTTGTGCAGTTGAATAATTTGGACGATTTAAACGAATTAATTCCTAATATCATTATGATATATTGAACTGACTTTTTCTTCTTTAGTAGAATTTTACCACATCATTTTTTGGTGATGTTCTTTCTATGTGTTTAGGACCACTAGCTTTGAATCCTTGCTGATCATTAACAGGTTCATAGTTATATCTTTTCTTTTCGCATAGTTTTGAAATTTGACCATAAGTGATGGACGTTCTTTCTAGCTGTATGGTTTGGTTGCTTTTGTTCCAGGGTTATTTAATACTGGTTTTTGTCCCATGAGCTGTTAGGTTGTGCCTTTCACCCGGTTAGTTTATGATGTTTGTCTTTCTGAATTCATGTAATGAGATCTTTATTGTATTTTATTTTTATTTTAATATGTGAAGGAGAAATGTACAATTCAATCATCCTCCCAGGTGAAATCGCATATATAGTTGAATTAAAATTAAGATTCTTGTTTTGAGCCTAAATAGTGTAGGTTTTACTTCAAAGGATGTCTCAGCATAACATATTGACATCTTAGCCTTGACAGAATTGCAAAATATAAATTTATTCTGCTTGTTGGCCTTGCCACCCCCTTTATACATTAATAACACTTCCCCACCCCCCGCTCCAACCCACAAAAAAAAAAAAAAAAAAGAAAGAAAGAAAAGAGAACAATAAAAAAAATGAAGAAAGAGAGAAAGCAATCTTGCAAAATGCTGTCTAAGGCTCATGCTTTATACTTGTATTGACTGTGTATGATGTCTAGTGCTTGATATAATGAGATTCTAACAAACATACACTCTCCATCATGTCTGCCTGCTTATCATTGTTACTGGTTTGATTCACTTTATGTTGTCCCTTTTATATCAATAACTAGATCTATGTCCATGCAAAACTAACTTTTAGTACTTACTATTTAATACAGTGACCGGTATGGCTATGGCTTTTCTTATTCCAGGTCCATTTGTTCCCACAAGGGAATCCTTTAGTTGGATTTTATTATAGTGAAACCGTGCTAAGCAAGTTTAGTTTCTTGATGATATTTTTGATATAAATAAGCTTAATGTTTCCAGAAAATTTGGGATTTTAAGGATGGCTGTTTCCAGAATATTTGGAATCTTGGTATTCTTGCATGCTTTCTTTTTGCTAATTAGCTTGTATATATTCAATGCTCAATCTCTTGTGCTTGTTTGTGAATGAAAAGTTATTGTACTGGCTTTTTCTCATTATTGACGCGTCCTTGTAATTCTTTTCAGGCTAGCCAGGAGCATTTAATTTCACATGTTCTACCAACACTTGTTCGAGCTTACGATGAGACTGATTCTCGCTTGCAAGAGGAAGTTCTGAAAAAGACTGTATCGCTTGCTAAGCAACTTGATGTCCAGGTAATTGACAATTGCATTTTTTGGCAGCTCCTGAATTTCAACTAAGGGAAATCTCTCTCTCTCTCTCTCTGTACTTTTCTTCTCCTTCCAGTTTGAAAACTGGAACCTGCTCCCTTTTCACAGTATAAGGCCTTTGAGATGAGGAAACTTTTGAAGCAAAGTATCTTTTCTTCCCTTAATATAGGTGTTATGGTGGGTTTTTTTTGTTTTAATTTTTAATTCTTAATTTTTATATAAAGTTATATAAAGTAAATGTATATTTTTAAAATTCTTAGAAATAATTTTTTAAAGTAGGTTACTCCTTAGAATTTATCAGGGAAGAAGTCACTTGATTTGTTGCATATTGAATTTATGTTTCTTTTTTTTTGGGGGGGGGGGGACAGTATTCATGAGTACCTCTGACTTGTGCATTAGGTTGTATTTTTATCAATTTTACTACTATTAGAGCCTGTGAATGTTTCTATTTTAACGCATTCTCTGAATTCCTCAAAACAGAAGTTCTTAAATCTTGTAAAAGAGAGCTTTGCTATGAGAATCTTGTTTTATCATTTTCTACTTAGCTGATGCCTAATTGTTGAATGACTAACTTTGTTATTCTGTTACTTTTCTACATTTGATGCAGTTAGTGAAGCAAGCAATCTTGCCTCGTGTTCATGGTTTAGCATTAAAGACAACAGTTGCTGCAGTACGTGATCTTGTGTCCCTCTTTCTTTTCTTTTTTTTTTTTTTGGTTTTTTAACTTTTCAATAGATAATAGATTTAATTTTGTGGGGTTCTTAAATGTTGTTAAGCTTGCTGGAGGTGTATAGAACCTCTTTGAGACATCAATGGAATGTAAATATTCCACCTAAACATGAGGACTGTTATTTAAAAAATCTGAATTCTCTGTTATTATTTTATTCGTGTGAAAGGAATTGAACGAGACCTGTAAAAGGAGGGCAGAGGCAATAAACTTATGCATATACTTTTATCACTTCAAATACTGGATCAAAGGAAATTCAGTATGGTTTGGTAGAGCTGATGTGGATCGAGAAATTCCAGTTCTGATTAATAGATGATACTGGTGGTTAGAATTAGATGTTTGCTAAAGTTCCATGATAATATCTTGAATCATGTCCTAATATGCGTTTCGCTATCCTCTGTGGTGTGTGTTTTTCTTTCTTTTCCCGTCTTTTTCAGCTACGAAGTTCTTGGACAACTGGTCCTTATATTCCCATAATCTCTAGCTTTTCCACCTTGTAGCAGGACAGGACCTCGCCGCAAATGAGGATTATATAATTTTTTTAACATTTTTTTTTCTTCTCACTTGCAGGTTAGAGTGAATGCTTTGATATGTTTAAGCGATATGGTTCATATGCTTGATAAGCACACTGTTTTAGAAATCTTGCAAACAATCCAACGTTGTACAGCTGTTGACCGTTCTGCTCCAACCCTCATGTGCACTCTTAATATTGCCAACTCTATTCTGAAACAGGTATTCACTTATTAGCCCAGTTTTTAAATGTGATATTATTATTGTGAATGGATCATATCTTAGAGATATCTTCTTTTCTTTCAGTATGGAATAGAATTTGTGGCAGAACATGTTCTTCCTCTCCTCACTCCTCTTCTCATTGCCCAACAATTAAATGTCCAGCAATTTGCAAAGTACATGCAGTTTGTTAAGGATATTCTCAGGTAATATTACACTCATCTATTGTATGCATTTCTCTGCACATTGACTGCTGGGACTGCCAAAGCCATACCAGATATTAATCATTATTAGTTTCTCTATTACTCCAAGTGTTCATTTCTCTTTCATGTGTTCCATTTCGGCTTTGGATTTGAGCCAGAAGGTGGATGACTTTAGACCTGTTATAGCCCAATTCATTAGTTCTAGTATTTGCTTTGTGCTGATGCCCTTAGGCAAACATTAGTTTCTTGCTATGTTTGACCATCATTACTTGTTCAATGATAGGAAAATAGAAGAGAAACGAGGAGTAACATTGTCTGATAATGGGATTCCAGAACTAAAACCTACTGCTGCTGCTAATGGGCCCATGGCTGGAGCAGTAAACAGAACTTCTACAGCTGCCTCATCTGCTGGGAAGAAAAACCCGTCCTGGGATGATGATTGGATTCCCACCGGCCAGTCGTCAACAGCCATCCAGTTGTCTCTAGCTAAGCCATCGGCTCAACCTACTGTTGCAAGCCCTGGAAGTTCATCATTGTTGACATCTGCAGTATCTAGCCAACAATTGCCAACTTCAGTCCCTGCAGTTGATGTAGAATGGCCACCTCGTTCATCACCATCAGGTTTAACCACACAGCTAGCTAACAGTGCAAGTATCAATGGAGACAAAGCATCCTCAAGCTCAAGTCTTGATGATGTAGATCCTTTTGCCAATTGGCCGCCACGGCCTAGTGGCTCTTCATCTGTTCCTGGTTCTGCCAGCAATGGCACTGTTGCTAACAAGTTTGGATCCCCTTATAGTACTGCAACTCCCAATGGCTTGAACTTTCAGACAAACAACACTAACTCATGGGCTCTCGGCACTCAAAATTCAACAGAACCTTTGAGACAGAATCAAGGGAATTCAACAGTGAATTTCAGTAGTCTTGGTAGTGGACTCAATCCTCAGAATTCCCTTGGGTTTTTGAAACAAAATCATGGTTTTTCATCACAAGGTACTCCCATGGAGAAAGCAACCGATCTTGGATCAATATTTGCTTCAAACAAGAGTGGGCAAACTGCACCAAGGCTTGCTCCACCCCCAGTGACTGCTGTTGGTCGAGGGAGAGGAAGAGGACGAGGAAATCAAGGGCTTACATCTACTTCTACATCACGCTCGAATCAAATGAAAACACAGCCAGAGCAGCCGCCTCTGCTGGATTTACTGTAGCTGTGGACTAGGGCTGGTTTAATCTTTACAATTATATCTGGAGATGCCATTGATGAATTTGTGGATAGATTGCCCTGTGCAGGAGGAAATGGCCAAGCTTTTGATAGTGACACAACAGCAACAGCTGTTGTTCTTGAGACGATATGTTGTAGAAGAATATGTGATTTTTGATTGTAGCATAGCCTGGTTCACTATCTATACGGATTTTCTTTTCTTGTTTTGCCCTTTTGTCGGTTGCTATATTATCGTGGAGAGCAATTCATTGTATAAAAGGACAGAAATCAAATTAAATGGTCTGGGGGGAAATAATAGAGAAGTGATTTTGGAGAAATATTGGTGGTGAACAACAATTTGTATTCCTTACCTGGAATTAAGAGGCGAATAAGCTACCAGGCAAATATATGCTTGCTTGGTATTTCATTGTGTAGCAAGAGTCTCACTCTGTTTGGATCATCGAACACTTGGTTTTTTTTTTTTTTTTTGGAATGAGAATGTAAATTTACACTTCAATGATGATTATATTTGGTTTTACTTCACTCCTTATAGATTTTATCTCCCTTTCATTGGCTTAAAAGCCAAGTGCTTTATTATCAACTGTTCTAACCAATTTGTGTAACTTTTTCTATTTCTATTAATGAAATATTTTACTTAGCCCAAAAAAAAAAAATCAGCTGTTCAATTTCAGAACTATTAACACAAAAAAAAAAAGAAAAAGAAAAGAAAATCGCCTACTTGTTACCTCCCTTATCATGCAAATTTGTATAGTTTTCGATGTTCAATTCAGAATACAGGGATTAAATAATGACTTTTTGTGAGTCAGTCGAAACATGATTTCTTTAGGGTATCCTAATAAAGACAATTACTGACTAAGAAACTCATTGTGTGATGTCAAGGTGATAACAGAAGAGAAAAAAAAAAGGAAAAAGAAAAAAAGGAGGTAGAAGTTGAATCTGACTAGAGGTTTGACACGAAATGGAAGGTCATTGAGAGACTACATACATAAAAATCCACTATCTTTTGAATCTTTGATGCACTCACAGAGAATTGTTTTTATTTAATTTTCTCCATTTTTTGAGCCATCCCTTTTCTTTCCCCATTTTTCTTCCTTTCTGCAAGTACAACAGAGATATTGCTGCAGAAGAATCTTGTGGTTAACTATAATTAGACATTAAAATTTTCTGGTATCCATTGTTCCAAATAAGAAATCGTAAGGTCAGCGACGATTTAGGTCTCTGCTGATCTAATCTCCAGTGATTATTAGGTGAAAGAATATAGAAACAGGAAAGAAACAAATGCTAGTTTTCACCGTTGTAAGGAATACCTAATAAGATTATCATCTCATACAACTCTGAAATTCTAATACGATACTACTAACACTCATTTCGCTCTCTTCTTGAAGAGGCTCAAATATTACTAAATATTTTTTAAAAAGACAGGAAAATCTGAATTCCACGAGTTATGTTTCTGAAATTTCTTGAAAAAAAACAGCTTCAACTGCGCACGGAATCCACAGTGAAATGAGCTCGGTGTCTGTTGTTATTGATGTGTTCAAGCGCAGTCATTTGCTGAGACTGTTGGGTGATGATTCTGCTCGTTGAAGGCTCCTGAGACAATACGATCTCGTATCCGTCGTCAAATGATTCCATTTCCTCAGCCAAAATTTGCCAAACTAACCCTCCGGCGATCCCTCCACCTCTGGCAAAGCTATAGATGTTGCTGTAAACTGCATTCAGATAAGAGTCCCTTGCATTTATGCTGTAGCCTGGATCTTTACTTGATTTCCCAAACTCACTGAAAACTAGTGGTTTCTTCAGTATGTTCTTGGAGTCTGTCAAGTGACTTATCAGCCACCTTCTCATGAATGCAATCTGAGCTCCATCATTCTGACCAGAAAGCCTGTTCAATACAATATTATAAATCTCTTCTGATTTGTTTTAAGTACAAATTTTGTGCAAGGAAATTAATTATGAGAATCTTGAAATAATTACCAAATATCAGGATAGACATGAATGGTTGAGAAATCAATCTCTTTGACAAGATTATTGGTGATAAAATCTGTGCCCACTTGGTATCCTGGATTGTACTGCTTCCTGTCTGGTAATGAATCTCCATAAAAACCCTCCATGCCAACTGCTAAAAGATGCCTCCTATCTATTGATTTCACGTATGGTGCCATTTCTTGAACCCAAGCCTGACATATTCAAACAGAAGCAAAACAGGATTATGAGCACTTGAAAGTTTCGTCTAAATACTCTTTTCATTCCGCTCGTTCAGATAATTAAGGAAGATGAAGCTCACATTGACAGTTTTTCCAGAGTAATCGACTTGGCAGCGGGGTTCATTCATGAGCTCCCACGCCATGATAGTTGGATCATCCTTGTAAGCAACTCCGGTGATTGTGTTGATTCTAGTCAGAACTCTCTGAGATAAGAACATGAAGGAAACCCTGTGTTAATAACTTAGTTTCATCGGATCTTTTGTCTGATATTTGGCGTGATCTGATGGATCATATATACCTCAATATGGTTCTTGTAATATCCCTTTATGACATTGTTAGTGTAAAAATCATCATCGTTGTTAATTTGTACTCCAGCATTTCTTGCCCAATTGACATACTGAGACCTTCCTCCAAAGTCTTTGTAGTTGTTGGAAAGAGTTAGGATTAAACGAACACCATGCCTTTTGGCTTCAGAAACCAAAAAATCAAGCGCCTGAAAATGGTGATCAAGTCTTTCTCTATCAAATATATACAGGCAAAAAACAAGCCTAAATATATCTAAATCTTGAGCATTTTTTCAATGGAAATGCATGTATTATAAAGAGAATAAGTTAAATAACCTGGAAAACACGTTCATCGTAGACCCCAGGAGATATCTGAAGGGCTCGATCGCCACCGTCACTGAATGCCCAGGTCCGGCAAACAGTGAGACCAGCAGCCGATGCCTCGCGAAACACGTTAGAAATCTTGTACCTGTCAGCTGGCTCTACTGCAACATGCATCATCCAGTAGGAGTTGAATCCATTGAAGAGAAACCGAGAGCCATTTAACACAAATTGGGATCCTCTAGTTTGAACAAATCCAGAAGCTGATGATACTGTATTTGCACATTGAAGAAACAATAGGACTAGCAAACCACAAGCTAAACTGACTGATGATGATCTTCTCAAGAATGGCATTTTTGCCAAAGTGGATCAGCTGAGAATCTTTGATGATCATTACTTCGTGGATGAATAGAATTGTGTTAGGTTTGTAGGTTATTTATAGTTGGCCAGAGAAGACAGCCTCTGGTCCAAAAATGGAGTTTTGCACAGAAAAACAGGAAAAAAAGAAGAAGAGTAGTTTAGGACTAAAGAAGGTGGTGAACAACTTCCATGTGATAGTTCGAGTGGGAAAAAGGAAGGTCAGAATACGGTGTTGAATTCAGGTAAAACAGTTGATGGATGAAGCTAATGATAAAGAGAACATGGGATCAACAGGTGAGGAATTTCATGATGTTGGGGTCTAACAGAATTTCCTGAGGATCTGCCCCAAAAAGATGGCCGTTAAACATGTTCATCACCTGATTTTTTGCATTTCAACAAATCAAAATAGAAAGGCAGGAAATCTTTTGTCTACACAGACAAGAGATTAGTTTACCGAAACATAGTTATATGTTGGTCCGTGTATGTAGCAATGTACACTTTGCAGTTAGGTAGTTCCGTAAATATGTAAACTGCTAGAATTCAAGTAGATTACTTGTAAACTGCTACATGGTCTTTTATGTCCTTAGTTATCCCTGGGAAACTTGGAAAGTTGATCAATGCTCATAGTATCCTCAACAGCCCAACTTCTGCAAACCTAAGCTGCAGAGGCATTTAATTCTATCCTTTTGATCTTCTTTATCACAAGTATCATTTTTCCTCTCATGCACACAATGCACAAAAATAGATACACAGTAGAATCTCACGCACACTCATTAATGGCTCTGGTTCCTACATACAAAGACTTGCCTATTGTTTTTCTCTTCCAAGATGATTGTTCATATTTTTGATACTTTAAAACGTTCACCTCTGCTAAATAAATCACATCCCATTTAAATTTCCACAACTTAATTATAACGTTCTTTCTTTCAGAGGTATGAGTTGTTTTAAATAATTTGTTTTATTGGATCCCACACAATTATGGAGGATATAGGAAAGTGGATAAACATATAAGAGTCTACAGACTTAATACAACCAACATATTTTCTCTTTTAAAGATGTGGACTAGCATCGTGACTACCTTACAATGACCATATTTCGTAGAATTGCCATGATCGAATTTATATATCCTATGATCTCCGTAGGTTATTTATCATTTATTACAACTAGAAAAGTTGTTGTGAAACAAAAAAAAAAGAAAAAGAAATTGGGCCAATGGTTGCTTTTTCAGGTAATAAATTCTTTCAGTTGAAGGGGAGATTGAAAACGTAAGCAAGTTGCGAAACTGAGGGAGGCTCTCTGCGTGTGGATATGTTAGAAAAACCGCCGCCGGGAGCCAAAAACGGGGAACTAACGTGTGTGACGGGGTTCGCTGCATGTGCCTGCCGTAATCCGTTGCGAGTGGACCCCAACCCATGCAATTTTATTAACTCTTTTCTTTTTATTTATTTTCTGACGTTTTTGTGGGGGTCGAATTCTGCTTTCCCATGCGCCATCCCATCTCGAGTGAGTGCATGCATATGCTCTCCCAGTTGCCTTGTTCGTTTCTTTTCCTATGTAAGGGTGTGATGGGATAGGCCTCATTTAATGTTTTCTCTATTGAATTTTTGTAAAAATAAATTAGTTATAAAAAAATTTACTGTGAAATCCTATTCAATTACACACCTTAAGTTACATCCTCCAAATTAATTAATTAATTATGCATATCAATAATTGTTTTTGAGGAAAATAAAAGAAATTTCATTAATGAGAAAGGTTTGCAAGAGCAGCAGAGGGAACACCAAAAGTACGTGGTTCACCCACACTTCTGGAGAAGGTAAAGAAGAAGCTAGCTGCGGCAGAAGGTGCGCAGGGACATTCCCATTTATTCGCACACGAGATACACAAGTAATATTGAAACTGCTAAATTCATCCCGGATACAATCTACAAGATGGCCAAGTGTGGATAAATTCTCCTTAGAGCTCTTCAGCTGCCTAACATCAGTTAAACCATGCGCCCTAGATAAAGCAAGACCTGTCAAGATTGCTACCAGCAATTCAGCTTGTTCCGCAGGTTGCACATCAACTAGGGCTGTGATTGACTCTTAACAGGGACTCAAAATCAGACAAAATTCAATTACCTAGCGGGTCCATACAATGTAGACCCATATCCTAACCTATAGGATATTGAGTTGCATTTGAGTACACTAGATTACAATAAGAAAGAAAAAAAATCTACACCACAAATTATCCAACTCATCCACACCAATAAGTAGGCCAAATTCTCAGAGAATTTCTTGTAGCCAGACATGTAACAATTTTATATAACAAAACCAATAGAAAGATTCTAGTAAAATTATAATAGGTAACTGAGCAAAAATTGTAACTATATTGTTTAAAAAAGAGATAAAAGATACCTTAGTTAGAATCTTAACATAAACTAATAGTGTTTATGTGTGCTAATTTGTGTGCGAAAAGTGTTTCATAGTAGTTATATATGTGATTAGACTCAATAATTTGTGCGTTTATATATGTGTATTAGTATATACATTGTTGTTAGAGGATAAGAGAGAAAGTGTATATTTGTATATATATGAAATTAGTATTTATTATGTATATTTTTTAATATATATATAAAATTAGTATTTATTCTGTATGTTTTTTTTTTTTTTGTATATATGTGAAATTAGTCTTTACCATTGTGAGTGAGTGTGTGAGAGAAATAGAGCAAAGAATGTTTGTGTGTGTGAGAGAGAGAGAGAGAGGAGAGTAGTACTTCAATTTATCCACACTTCTAAAAGAAAAGATAAGAGAAAATCAAAGATGAACCCGAAGTTCAAGAGAAACCTAAAACAATAGTCTATTTTAAATCAGTTCTTCAGGTAGGCTGAAACGCTTTCTCCCCTATTTCTGCATTTTCGACTTCCACAGATATTCTGAACATGCACCCAAAATTTGGGCCCATGTCCAGAATGGTCTACCCCTTTTTGCTGGTTGCCATGCCACTGGCCCAGTCCTACCCTCCCCCGCTCCCCCCTCCGCCGCGGCACGGGTCACTTAATTAGCGCTGGTATATTTCTAGTGGTTCTATCCAGAGAGCTCTAGGTTTTGAATAGTATTTAATTCAATCAAATATATAATTATATTTTATTTTTTATTTATAAAAAATTTACTTTTAAAGAATTTAAAATATAAACTCTTCAAACCAAACATAATTTAAATACACCCGTTGTATTATTCAACAGTTCTACATTTAAAAAAAACTCCCACAAGAATAATCGAAGGTTTTGATTAGATAGAGTTTGATTTTGAAATTTTTGTTTCGAATTTTATAAAAGTTGAATTGTTTATTAGAGGTGTAAGAATTTGGTCCTCATTAAAAGATCTAGATGTGGCCTATATATTATAAGTAATTACTATATTTTTTTCAATCTAAAAAAATCAGATAAATATTAATAAAGATATAATTGATTATAATTTTAGAATATAATCCGTATATTTTCTTAGTGGAGGGAAACTCTAATTGGTATCTAATATATGAAGGTTCTTAACCTAATCTATATAAAGTTTGTGTAACACCATCACTTCAAGGGTCTTTTTTAACGTTGATAGGCATATATTAGAATACTTCCATTCGAAATAACTTAGAGATGGTTTAAATTAAGGTATTATCTTTACACAATTACTTAAACAATAAATACTAAAGGTACACATTTTAGTTTTTTCTGCTATGAGACATATTTCAATTCGTGTTTATATTAGATTTCTTTCAAAAGAAAATATAGGTCTCAAACTTAAAAATTTAAATTTGGTTTCGGAATTGAATAGTATCCAAGTTAGAGTTTAGTTTCGGAACTAAAATTTTGAGTTTGATTTCTCATAGACGGCAGTGGGTTCCTTGACTACTGATGTCCCACTTGCACTTACCAAAAAAATTCGATGCACTTGATGTGAATATTTCTATAGAAATGTTATAAAAATTGATTCCTTTTTGTTCTGGAAAGATATGATATGAACTAGACATAGTGCTTTGGGTTCCTTTTACATCCTTATTCCTCTCATTTCTTTTTAGGAAAATAAAATTTATTAGAAAATGTCTGCTAACTGCAGAAGTAAAATTTATGATTAAATAGTTTTCAGAAATGTCATAATTGATAAGCTAATGTTAACTTAACAAAGCTATCTGAGAGACAAAAATTACAATAACAAAAAATAGGTGAAAATTGCTGCATATATTTCTTTTTGGTAATAATGGGATGAATATATAATTCCCTAATACTATTATTTCACATTTTAATAAACCTTCTTTTTAGAAAAAAATTTACGCAAAAGCACAATTTGTATTAGATGGAAGAAGACTAAAATTACAAAAACACAAATTCTTAATTTCACTTGAACTATTATTGAATTCATTCATGTAATTTACATTTAATTCCAAGATTAACCTAGAAATCAATATTCTAGCTAAAACTAGTTAGCCAAACGCTTCCTCACAACCCCCCTCAAAAAAAAATGAAAAAAGAAAAACCAAAAAAAAAGGAAAAGAAAAATCTAAATTAATGATGAATCAAACAAATTATTTGCCCAAAAATTATGATCTCATCCAAAAGCTCATCGTCAAGGAACTGCCTTTCTCCCATGTTTCCCATGCAAACCATGAAGATGATGAGCATGGCTGACTCCCTAGCGCTGCCCCAATCGCCGGCCATCGATTTTCAGGGCAACAAATGATAGGACAGAAAGTTCATTCCCCAAGCTTGTCTCGCCACTACTCCGGCAGTGGAACGATTCCGAGATAAAAAAATGGCGTATCCGTCGTCCCACGAGTCCATCCCGTCCGCCATGAGCTGCCACACCAGGCTGCCGCTCATGGTGGCGTCGCTTCTTCTTGCAAAGTCGTAAATCATTCTGTACACGTGGACCATATAACTGTTTCTGGCGTTGACATCGTAGCCCGGATCTTTGCTGGACTTTCCGAATTCGGATAGCACGAGTGGCTTCCTCAATATCCTTCTTGAATCATCCCAGTGGCTCCATAGCCATTTGTCCATGAATTTCATTTGTTCAGTTTCATCTTTGTCTTTTAACCTGTGAAACATCACGGGACCATGATGATTCTTAGCCAGAAGTTTAATTATGTATAATTCTTTATTAATCAGTTTTATAGCCTATAGATTGATAGAGACCACAATATTTGACAAATTTGAATTAGCAAGATCATAACATAAACCAACAAAGGTTGTTCCAAAAATCTAGGATCGAGGGTGGAACACTAGAGGGAGATATATGTTGGAGGATAATGTTTTTAATTTTGAAACATCTGCAAACAAATCTTGATTTTTGTTAAGGAAGCAAACAAAAGTGGCTTAGAAGGTTCTGGCAATAACTCAAATTACTTTTTAATTTAAAACGATCGTAATCTACTTTTTGAACACTTTTACCCTAAATAATTATGTTATATTAGCTTACCATGAATCAGGATATGCATGAATGGTGGTAAAATCAACTTCCCTGATGAGATTGTTGCTAATGAAATCTGTTCCATAAAGGTAAGATCCAGGATTGAATTCCTTCCTACCAGGCATTGTCTCTCCATAAAACCCTTCCATGCCGATCTCCACGAGATGTCTGCGGTCCACTGATTTCACAAACCTCGCCATTTCTTGAACCCATCCCTTAACATTTTTTCAATCACATTAGCAAAATACATAATCCTAATTGTTATACTATATAATATTAAATTGGGATTTAATCAGTTCAGTCACGTGAATTTGCATAGCGAAAAGTGAGTGAATTTAAGAAATTCCTACGTGCAAAATGCTATTAATTTTGTGCTCACATGAACGGTTTTTCCAGAGGAATCAGCATCACAACGGGGCTCATTCATCAGCTCCCATGCCATGATCGTGGGATCGTCCCGGTAAGTCATTCGGGTAATGGCGTTGAACCTTGTTATCACTTTCTGCAGAAAGACTACGTATTCTCCATTAGAATATTCATGTATTGGAAGAGGATAAAATCGAACCCCTTTGTTAACTAGAAGACCATTTCTTACCGTGACATGATTCTTGTAATATTCTTTGAGAACTGCATGTGTGTAGAAGTCATCATCATTGTTCAACTTCACCCCTGCATCTCGAGCCCATTGAACATATTGGTGCTTTCCACCATAGTCCTTCCAGTTGTTCACTAAACTTAGTATCAAATGAATCTTGTACTTCCTTGCTTCAGAAACCACGAAATCTAGCCCCTATATATGTTCAAAAAGCAAGAAGTAAGATTAATTTCAAGGATATTCTACTCATGAATTGAAAAGTGTCCATTTTCATATTCAAAATTATAAAAAATAGAGATTCAATTATAGACGAAAAGAGTATATATATATATACTACTTTCTTGAAAAAATGTGGAGTGAATTTGATATCCTACTTGGAATACAGTTTCATCGTAGACGCCCGGACTTTTTTGCAGTGCTTGGGAATCACCGCCGTCCGCGAAAGCCCAAGTCCGGCAAACGGAAAGACCAGCGGCTGAGGCTTCTCTGAACACTTGAGAGACTTTGTATCGCTCACTGGGCTGTGTCGCAACTTGCATCATCCAATATGAATTGAATCCATTGAAGAGAAATGGTCTTCCATTGAGAAAAAAATGAGAACCTCTCCTCGTAATAAATGGATAATGTCTTGTTTTCGGATGCCATCTCGGAATCCAAGCTTCAGAGGCATCAGCAAATAATAGCATTAGTCCAAAAAGAAGACTTATTTTGCCATGAAGAGCCATTACTGGGCCAACTGGAAATTTGAAACTTTTGGGTTACTGGAGGACCTTCTTGAACCCTTAATTTTATAGGGGTTTTTGGATGAGATAGGTCACTGAAAACAGAAAAGATCATGGGAAATCAGAGGATTTTTTGGTGACGATGGTCGACTAAATCTGTTCACAGATCAATCAAAGATTTTCTTCATGGTTTCAAGTAGAGTCAGAAGTAGAAGATTTGGAGTAGTTTTAGGATTCAGTTGAAACAACAACGTCATTGGGCGAATCCATAGGCTGAGCAGTAGTAATAGAAGAAGTTACTAAATATGGTAAATTTTAGTAGTGATAAATGATAATATAAGTTAACCGACCAAAAAAATCAAAATTTATAACTAGCTAGTGCAGTATTAGTTGTATACCAACCTTAATCATAAGGAAACTTTTATGCCAATTTTAGCAGCTCAATCCATATAAATGACTCCACTCCCTTTCTGATCATACACAGGAAATTTAAACCTTTTGAATTGATTTGAATTTCTCTCATCCCGAGAGACGATCTATCTGTAGTGTATGACTGCAACTGAGTTCCAAAGAAAATTTGCCACACACCTCAGTGGAATAAAAATATCAAACGACTCATAGTCACAGGCTAGCTACCAACCGTCACTTTTAGAAGAAGAGATTTTATGTGGTGAACTCTTTTAATTTGAAAGCGTATGTTGCTGAAAAATTCTCAGCTAGGCGTGAGCTGGATTTTAGTCTGACTGACCAGTTAAACCTTGCAAACACCTATAAATACTTCTAGAAAATAAATCAAACTAATGAAGATCAAGAACACTCAAATGTAAACAAAAGAACATGAAATTAGAGGAATTGTTAGAAATATTATTAATGAGTACAACAACGGCTAACAAATGGTAGGACTTAAACCTAAAAGACTATTGTGTCTTGTTATGAATGTCTTCAGCTTTCCTCCTATATAACAGTTCAACAACTCTCGAAATCTCCTCTGTTTTCCCATGGTTGTCTCCACTGTAGATTGTGGCAGTTAAGGGAAGATAAAGTCTGATTCAGTCAGCATACAACCACTTCTTAATTGTTTTACAAATTTAGTAAGAGACTTGGTTAAATTAGAACTCTCTTACAGTTGAATTGTCACCATTTTGGTGGCCTGATATAGCTCTCAGACGACCAAAGTTTTTACTGGTTTGACTGTGAATGGGTTTTTCGGGTGTCAACTGTGTCAAATACATGTAAGATGTCTCAAGAATGGTACCATTCAAGTTTTGCGGATTTTGCCAAATGCAGAAAGATGAAAGCATTTTCACTTTTTAAAAAATAATTGGTAGTCTTCCCAATCATCTCTAGATATAATAGAGAAAAAAAATAGAATCATCCAAAAATGTCCATTGAAAATTTTGGGCCCGTTCCAACCCACCTTCACATTGCAGTTATCACCCGTGAAGCTATTCTAATTATAAGATGTTCAAAGTTAAGCAGAGTAATATGCAAGATATTGCAACGTTGGTCGCTAAATGAACGGTGAAGGAGGCAAAATGCAATGCATGAAAAGCCGCGATGCATGATATCTCAATCCAATTGCTTGTACTTGCAACTTAAGTTGTATCCAAAATGTTTGGTCAATTCCTTGTCAAGGACATCATAATTCTTATATATTATCCTAATCCTAATTCAAAGAATATTGGTTGCTTCTATTCTAATAAAAAATCTTTTAAAGCCCACATTCTTGTGTACGACTATATATATAGTTAATAGCTATATTTAGTAGTATAAGTTTTAAATTCTCTTATAATTTTCTTGTTAATTTCTTATAGGAGGGATAGATTTTTTAGAATTTTTGATAAATTTAAATTGTCATATATAATATATTTAGCCCTTATTAACATCTGTCGCGGCTACAAGTTAAAAAAACCCTTATACTTGATATGTTTCCGAAATTCAAAATATTTTCTATCACAAATGCTATTGAAAGAATGCTTATATGAGCAATCATTTAAAATAAACAACAATTGCTTAATTAAGCATGCTAATTCATTTCGAGTAGTCAATGATAGATCTTCTGTTGGACAGTTGGGATGATTTGAAAACAATGTGTAGATTTTTTTTTTTTTTGGTTTTGTTGCTCAAGATTTTTATTAATAAATCGTCCTTAAATTATGATAATAGATCCCCCCCTATACGTGTGTATCTCCATACACATAAAAACATAGAAAATTCATGCTTCACTGTTGTTTTCCTGTTTTTTTTTTTTTTCTGGGGGAAAATCATGGTTCAGTACTGTGTAAAAGCAACTATTTCTTTAGAACAAAGTTAGTGCATAGTCTCTTTTCAGCCTTATGTCGCCAGAATCGTTGCAAATTAGCTTTTTTGATTCTCCAGGATATCTGGACAATGATCTCCGCGTGGATAAATACATCAAACTCACATTATGAATTCTACCTGTATTTTAACCAAAATAATTAAGGCCACCTTAGAGCCATTAGTTTCATACACATGAATCCATTATCACGAGATGGATAATGTTATCCAATTTCTTTGTAAAAATAGATTTTGTACGAAATTTTAAACATTTGATTTATTAACAAACACGAAAGTAGTAATAATGTAATTTACACTAGTTAAGATATATATTTATTTTGTCTTCTTTTGACAGTGTTTGACAGAGTAATGAGTTTTATATAAAAGTTTAAATTGTATTATGAAAGTAATATAGCATAATAAAACTTAAGAAATATGTGGGTTAGCAGATACTTTATATCAAATCTAAGTAATATATAGTGTAGTTAGTAATTGATTGATAGTATTTAATATATTAAAATATTTTATTTTATAAATAGTATTATTTATTTTAAAACATCATAATATAATAAAAATATCATTAAAAATGAAATGGGGTGAGTAGTACTTTATTGGACATAGATTTTTGAGTTCGAAATTAGAAGAAAGAGAAATGAAGAGTTGTTAAATTCTGATCCAATACTGTGTGAAAGTTCTTTCACTGGAAAGAAGATTGAGAGAAGAAGAGTTAGGTAAAGTGAAGGTAATACCTAAAAGGGTAAAATGCCTACAATACAACCTCTTTCTCATCCATGGGATGGGAGCCATTATGCATGATTGGTTCAGCACCTGCTTGTAGGGTATTCATCGGTTTGAAAAAAAATTTGATTTTACTATTTGAAAAAAAATTGAATTTTTTTAATTTTTTAAAAAACTGAACCAAACTTAATTTATCTTTAAATCGAATTTTTTCCAAATCGAAATATTTCAGTTTGGAGAAAATCGAAATATATAAAATTAAGAATTTAAAATTTAAAATAATATTAATTATACTCTAATATTAATTATAATATTAATTAAAATCTAATTTAGTTTGAGTTATTTTTAAATAATATTTTTAAAAATATATAAAAATTAATTATTTTAAATTTTAAAATAACTTTAATTAAGAATTAGTTTAATTAAATTTATTAATTTTTAATTTGGAGAAATTTTGGAAAAATTCAGTTTTTTCAGTTTGGCTTGGTCTAAACCGAAACCAAATCGAAATTTAATTTGGAGATAAAAACTCGAATTTTCTCCAAATTGAAATTTAAAAAAATCGAACCGAAAACCAAATTAAATTTCGGTTCAGTTTGATTTTTAAATTTTCTCTAAATAATGCACACCCCTACCTGCTTGGCTAACCAAACACGTACCTATAGAGCAAAGTAAATAATCTTCTACTTTCATTCACCAAATGGTTTAATGCTCGATAATGTTCCATTTGTGGCTCGTGAACCGAAGGGTTGAATATCCATAGCATCTAAAACGCCTCTTTATTTTCGTTGTGAATATTAAAAATTTAATAAAAGATAAAAATTAATCTGTATTATAACTTATGATCGATCTAATAAAAAGTACAATTTTTTTAATATCAGAGACTTTTTTAATTTATAATATACCTCTTGCATAATTCAAGCCCATTTTACCAAAGCCGAACATTATCGGTAAGAGGAAGGGGAAAAAAGAAAAGAAAAAGCAGTCTAATTGTAGGTCAAATTTTGCATAAAAGAAAGAGAGGGAAATCAGAGACTTAGTCCTAAAGCATGGGGTAAAAAGGGGTTCTTTTTCCTGTTGATTTATGTTTCTTTTTTGGCGGAGTGAAAAAAAGTGAAGAGAGGTTCCCAAGAAAGAGAGGAAGACGGAAAATAAAGCAATCGCAAGTCTCCCAAAATCGAACCCCACGCCCATAATTAAACTAACTTTGGCGCCGATATCTTCGCGAGATTCACGGGACCCTCCTCGAATAAGCGCCATTCGCGCCTTCCCTTTCCCCGAACATTTTTCAAAATTGATGGCCGTTATTATTCCGGTTCTTCCGTTTCAGGCTTCGTCTAACGAAATTTAGGAGACCTGCCTGACCCAATACAAAATTCCAAAAGAAAAAGGAAAAGGATTTTGTCATCAAAGGTTTTATAGATTCTTTTTTTTAAATTTGTGAGTAATTAAGTCACATTATAAATGATCTATAACAAAAGAGTGACGTTATTATACTAAGTTATAATATACGTCAGTTGAAAAGATATCGATTTAACTTTAAAATTTTTTCTCTCATTAAAAAGATTTTTAATGAATTGAGTTACTATTTTGCCATCACATTATGTAGAAAATAATTGTAATAGTTAAATTAAAAAATTATGTTATAGGTTGACTTTTTATAGGTTAGAAAATTTTATATGACTGTATTATGTATAGTAAAAAAAAATTATATTTTCTCTTTGAAAAAAAAATTATGTTTTAAAAAGTATAAATAACATTTTAAAATTTTTGATCCGCAAATGCTCGAATTAGGAATATAATGATTGATAAATCCCACGACTTCAAGATTCGGGATAATGTTCTGCTACTCAATTTGTTTCCATCCTATTTTCAAGTCAACCCTATCAATTTCGAAAACTAAGGCAGAATCAAGCCATTAGGACAACCACTAACTTTTGGCAAGTTAAACCCTAAACATGTTGTCTAAACACTCTCAATATGAAATGATTATAAATTATAGTATAATTTGCTTGTAAAAGCCTAAATTTACGTCAAGGTGATTTGTTTCCCAAGTCTATATAAAGGGTGCTATAATTGTTAAAATTGAAAGCCAGAATTGACGAAAAAAGCCATCAATCTTAGCTTGTAATGGCTTTTAGAGGGGGAACTTTTCTCTGCCTTATTTTCCTCTCTTCCACATTGCTGTCATGGGGGATTGTTGAGGCAACTCCCAACTATAGAGATGCCTTGGCAAAATCGATTTTTTTTTTCCAAGGGCAGAGATCAGGGAGACTTCCTTCTGCCCAACAGATTCCTTGGAGATCCACTTCTGGCCTTTCTGATGGTTCTGCAGCCCATGTATGTTCTTCCTTTTTTCTCCATTTTGTTGTCTTTCTTATACGAGAATGCATGCATATTACTCCACTCAAAAATGCATAATCCCACAATCTAATGTGTGAGCATCATAGTCACAATGTGGATAAGGTTTCTAGCATTGTTCCAGTATATTTAGAAACTTCACTTGCTAAGATGTACAAAGTAATATCACTAACTTGTTAGTTAGTAGGTAAAGTTTTGAGCTGACCTAAATAATAGATTTTGAATTCAATTCTAATCTACAATCAGTTACTTGGTTCGAGTCTATTGCTTAATTTAGAAACAATAACAAGTAAAAAAGTTCAGAGAGTTGAATGGGGGGCAGGTTCTTGGGGGCTGATTAGAATAGTATCATTCCACAACTTCAAATTGAGAAATTCTTGATGGCAAATTAGCGTTTATCTTATCTTGTTACTTCCAAACTTTGCAGGTGGACTTGACTGGAGGATACTACGATGCAGGGGACAATGTGAAATTCAACTTTCCAATGGCCTTTACAACCACCATGCTTTCTTGGAGTGCACTTGAATATGGCAAAAGAATGGGACCTCAGCTGCAGAGTACAAGGGCTGCAATCCGTTGGGCTACTGATTACCTTCTCAAATGTGCCACGGCCACGCCGGGGAAGCTTTATGTCGGTGTCGGCGATCCGAATGCTGATCATAGGTGTTGGGAAAGGCCTGAGGATATGGACACTGTTAGAACTGTCTATTCTGTTTCTCCTAGCAATCCAGGCTCCGATGTTGCCGCAGAAACTGCTGCTGCATTGGCTGCTGCTTCTCTGGTTTTCCGAAAGGCCGATCCGGCTTATTCTAAAGTATTACTGAGGACTGCCAAGAAAGTTTTGCAGTTTGCCATTCAATACAGAGGTTCCTATAGTGATTCTCTTGGCTCTGCTGTTTGTCCATTCTACTGCTCATATTCTGGATACAGGGTACATTTTCTTTCTAGCCAAACACCAATAAATGATAGATTAGATGAAATGTCCCCACCAGTTTTTGGATTTTTTTCAAAGATTAATCATGTGATCTCACACATATACTTGAAATGTCAAACCTAAGAAAAACACTTGAAATACAAGTGAAAGGTCTCGTGACTGAATTTAAAAAAATTTCATTTAATATAGCATGTTCTTTATAGATATAACAACAATTGATTTATTAAATTCTCAACAGGATGAGTTGTTGTGGGGTGCTGCTTGGCTTTTGAGAGCCACAAATGATGTCTATTATTACAATTTCCTTCAAAGCTTGGGAGCCAATGATGCAACAGACATTTTCAGTTGGGACAATAAGTATGCCGGTGCCCGTGTTCTCCTAGCCAGGGTAAGAAGCGGCAACTCAAATCTGCACATATACAACGGAAACAAGAATTGCGAAAACCTAACCATTGTCTAATAAATCGATAAGAAAAGAGGATTCATTTGTTTTCTAAATCGTTCCATTGTGGTGTCTGTGTCCCTGCTTCTTAAACTACTATTGAAATCTAGATATGACTATCTCTAGTGAGCTGAATAGCCTTGGTGATACTTTCCATTACAGAGAAACTTGCTCAACAGGGACAGGGTATTTGAGCCTTTTAAACAACAAGCTGAAGATTTCATCTGCAGAATTCTGCCTAACTCTCCTTATTCAAGCACACAATACACGCAAGGTGACTAGAATTTCATCCAGTTTTTGATGGATCTGAATTTTCTAACTCTTGTTAAGTTGTTAAATAGCTCAGAGTCTGAAATAAGATCCCCTTTGTTTCAATTGTAGGTGGTCTGATGTTCAAGCTTGGCCAGAGCAATCTCCAATATGTAACATCCATAACATTCTTGCTCACCACATATGCAAAATACATGGCATCTGCAAGGCAAACTTTCAACTGTGGGAGCCTTCTAGTTACCTCAAATACCTTGAGGAGCCTATCAAAGAGACAGGTACTTCTTTATGTCCGTACATTATTTTCACTTCTTTTATGACAGTTATGTACCTCTTGTAGTGATTCATAAATCTTCTCAGGTAGACTACATCTTGGGTGAAAATCCAATGAAAATGTCGTACATGGTGGGATATGGTCAAAATTTCCCGAGAAGAATTCACCACAGAGGGTCGTCGTTGCCCTCGGTTACAATGCATCCCCAGTCATTTGGTTGTGAAGGTGGATTTCAACCATTCTATTACACATCAAACCCTAATCCTAATATTCTAGTTGGAGCCGTAGTTGGAGGGCCAAATCAGAATGATTTCTTCCCAGATGAACGGTCAGATTACAGTCATTCAGAGCCTGCCACATACATCAATGCAGCCATAGTTGGACCCTTGGCATATTTTGCTGGCAGCTTCAACTGATCCGTAGTCAGTTCTGGACTTTGAGAGATTGTAGATACATATTCCCCTATATTTTGTCCCAAAAAGGGGATTTGCACCACCAAAATGAGGTGGAATGTTGAAGTTCTCAAGGGGAATGATCACAAAGTCTAATATAAACTATGATCTTAAAGCTAGAAATCTTGTTTGTCTCTCCTAATTAAGGGTGTTGTTTTGCTTCTTTTCACAAGAACATAGCTTAAGCTTCACTTAATCAATATGGAATCAGAAAGGATTAGAAAATACTAATGGATTTTGACATTAATTAATCAACTTTGAACTAATAGATTTTGACATAACTCCTTTTTTTATTCTTTCTTGGGATATGTTATTTTATAATATCTAATTTTTTTATTTTTTATTTTTGTCTAAACTGATTTTATTTATTAATTGAACTAGTGAGCTGGGCATTTTATATTTTTCTATTTGTAGATAAAAGCATTAACTCACTCATAAAGGCTCAATTGAATTTTTTTTTGTCTTAAAATTAAATTTAAAATTTTAAAATCAAGATAAAAATTTTAAAATTAAATTTTATCTAATCATATTCATAAAGATTTTTTAATTATTTTATAAAAAATATTTAATTTTTTACAAATTTCATAAATTTACTTTTCTAATATTACCCTAACCGTGACAAATGTCTCTAATTGACTAAATATACAGACAACTTCAAAAAAGAAAGAAGGAAAGAAAAAAGAGATTTCAGAAATACAGACAAAGTTCGTCAAATCAAATTTCAGAAGTTCGCAAGAGTAATCTTAGTAATACGAAATCGTTCGAAAACCTCTACATTTTTCCGACTCCACGCAAAAAGGAAACCCAAAACAAAAGCAAGATTGAAAGCACAGTTTGTATTATCTTGGAAACTTTGGACTAGAGGCATCAGCCATATCCCCCTCCTGCCATAACAACCTTCAAAACTTTACTCGTAACAAACTTTACTTGTAGCAAACCCTAACAAATTTGTCATCTTACGATTGCTTGCTTTTTTTTTTTTAAAATGTTTGCCATCCAAGGTTTGAGCTAATAAACATGATTGTAATTACAAATCTCCTTCTAAGAATATTTTAGCTTCTGTTACCAGTATTATTTTTGTTTTTGATAAGCGCCAATATTATGCATTGTTAAACGTTCTACCAAATTTTAATGTGAAGGCAAAGAATCCACAAGAAACTATAACACATGAGCATCAGAAACCGTCCGCAATGACAGTCTGGACAAGGTTTGTAGGCGTGTGTAGAAGATGCAATGGCAGAAGCTTTCTTAGTGGTTTAAGCATTACCACAATGGCTAAAATAAAACAGATTGTTTTCCCCCAGAATAAGGGCAATAGCTTCCCAATGTATAAATAATGCCTGGGTCTGGTAAGAGTGAATGAGTGAGGATTACTTTCTTGTACATATAAAAACATCCACTAGAAATAAAAGATACAAAAATCATTTTTATCAAACAAAATTCCGCCCTGTCTAGATTTTGATGTTAAAATAGTCTGGGTCAAAATGGTGTAGTCTTACATATCCATCTTCACCTCCACTTGCAAAACTGCATATAAAAAGCAGATAGATTTGTGTTACACCTCAACACACTTTAGAGAGAGAGAGAGAGAGAGAGAGAGAGAGAGAGAGAGAGAGAGAGCACTCCTGAACTCTCTCATAAACCCCATTACAAATGCATCTACCATGTCTCTACTTTTACCTCTGTTATGATTTCACCACGTGAACTTTAGAAATGCAGATAAATGGATTCCAATATTGCACCCAGATGCAAATGTATCCTACCACCCTACTTGCAGATATAGCTTAAATTTGTTGATTAATTAATCAAACAATTTTCACAATTTACCACGTTAAGCATGAAAATCCAGCATGATAAAATTCAAGCTCTGATTTGCTCCATTCTTACTCCCATTAGAAGCCACTAAGCAATGAGTAGAAAAATAGACCCAATAAATAAACATGCGACCCCAATGATGACATAAATTCAAACAATAATTGTACTTGGGCATTACTTCCAGAACAAGTACATGGAATCTTAGGAGAATCTAAATGATCGTAGGAGAATCTGATGGTGCTTACTTTCCAATATCTAGTGGATGAACACAAACACAACCCATTCAATTAGTGAATCCAAAATCCTACGGGGGTAAATGAGGTCAACTGATCTGGAAAGATTGCTTAGCCAATAAACAAAGGAATGCATTCAAGTACTAAAGTATAAAAGGTCATGGGTGCTTATAAATATAATGAGAAAAACTTGCTAGCTTTACACCAAATAATTGATAGTCTTGTAATTCATGCAAGATGTTTACCTTTTTCCATCAGGGTTGAATGCCAGAGCATTTATTGGCCCGAAGTGACCCTTGACACCTCCAATTTCTTCTTGAAGAATCTAATAAAAAATATACACATCAAGCAGAAAACTGTTAGAAGCCAGATATTTAATCAGAAAATAAATCAAAACTGATTATTCATTACCTTGTCAAAGAATTTTGCCTCGAACTTCCCAGCACGATGATCAGTTGTTGTAACAGCTGATGCATCCTGACCCCCTCCCAGTACCACCTGCAGATTTGTCATATCAACAACAGTACTAAAATGAGTAAACTTCAGAACGCACACACAGCCAAAACGAGACAAAATGCAGACCGTTCAAAACCATTTAACTTGAGATGCTCCTGCATAATTACCGTAGTATAACGGGTTTGTGCATAGCGAACAAGAACCTAACAAATTTCAGAACAGCAAACTTGTTCTGGCCAGATTAGTTTTGTAAACAAATACCGTAGTACCCTTGTGCACAATGTGCATTTTTTCATCATACCAATTTCTGAGAAACATGTATATGATGGGTCTGTGGCTGCAGAAAGACTGCACACACTTCCAATTGTAATATAAAATCCTAATACTGGCTGAAACAAGAGCTAAACTAAAACATATTTCTGGAGTTCTTTGCTTCAGATTCTAGGGTAAGAACGTTAGAATAGCACTATAAATCAAGTAAAAGGAACTTCACTGATACCAGATTAAAAAGGCTTAACTATTTAAACCAAGTTCAATTACAGAAATTGTAGTTACAGATATATAATCAGGATAAATTGATTAAACTAAAGTAAAATCCGAGCACAAAAGTCAGAACTAGAAAAAAAATGCTGGAAAAATTCCTATGCAAAACAAAATGGAAAAGAATAGAAGAGGTGGCAGAAAGAAGAGTCCATAGACTGATCTGTGTGAAACACGGAAGAACTTGCAGCATCTAACTGCATACATCTCAAAATTTATATAAAGCAAGATACACAATAGAAAATACCATTCCAGATGTGTCACAAATACATACATGGTCAAGAATTGGAGACATTGCAACAGCATTGACAGGACGTTCCGTTACATAGGTCTTCAGAAGTGTCAATGTTCTTGCATCCCAGAGCTAACAAATAATACCAATAAGAAAATGAGGAAGGCGAGAATTTTGCTATGACAGATAGGGCAAAAACAAAAAGCATAAAGAGACTAAAAAAGAGTAGCATACCTTTGCCGATTTATCAAGGGAACCAGTTATGAAATGTGATCCATCTATTGATTTTGATAGTGATGTAATTGTCTTTTTGTGACCTGTTTCCTTGTCAGACTCCTTCAGTAATTTGCCCGTCTGAATTAAAAAACAGGTTTATTGGCTTCAAATTTAAAATTAAAGAAATAAACAAAGAGTCAGGTCTTTGTAAGCAGGAATCAGTGGGTTCAGATGACCAATGAACTTCCCTAGTGTGAACTACAGTAAACGAGTAATAAAATAATGCAGCTCCATGAGTGACTAGCCAAGAAGATCAAAGCGTCAAACATGTTATTCTTACCTCTGCATCCCAGATACGTACTACAGAATCTTCTCCAGCACTTATGATTGTTTTGTTCAAAGGTCCCCAAACAGCTCTATTAATTCTCCCCTGAGGACCTTTAATTAAAAGTACAGATTCACCGGTCTCTGCAAAGACAATAAGGTAGCAAAACTAATCACCAAAGTGGAAGAGCCACAGAAAAAACTTAGTAACACAACCAGTAGAACCAAAAAGCAGGACTTGAGGGATAATCAAAGGCAGCAAAAAAGATTCAAAAGATTGTTCACAGCATAATTCTAAATTTGATTCAAATGTAGGTAAAAACTAACAAAATTCATTATCTACCACTAAAATATAAATTTCTATCAACATCTGGAGCTTGGGTCACAATTGGATATATGTAATTCCTAAGAGAGATTTCAGACAAGAGAATCTCAATAACAAAGACTGGAAATATAGAAAAAAGCTTTCTAACAAAATTCATAATCTACCACTAAAATATAAGGGCTTATCAACATCTGGAGCTTGGCTCATAATTGAATATATGTAAATACCAAGCACCATTTCAGATAAGAGCATCTCAATAGAAAAGACCAGGAAAATTAAGCAACAAGATACAAGGTCATTGAACAAAAAGATTTATGAGTCAGCATAAACAATGCATATTTTAAGATATGACTCCGCAAATTCAAATCCAACCTCTAACTGGTATCATAAAAATCAGGTTCAGTTTTGTTAGTAAGATTTGAAGGTACAAGAACTTACGATCACTGGGATCCCCGGCAATGCGCTTAACATGAATGGCAGAAGGCAATCCCATAAAAGGGTCGGTTGTTATCACTGCAAGCTTATCCCCAACTGCAAAATCAACAGACTTAGTTGGTGAGTCAAAGTTGAAAGTGTACAACTGAGACCCCGTTTTAACAGTCCACAATTTTGCAGTCTGATCCGCACTTCCAGTAATTAGCATACTTGAATCCCCTGCAACACAAAATCAGCCATTATTAATACAATTCAAGCGCTTATAACTGAACTGCAAAGATCAACATATCTAATCTAATGTACATATTGAGCATGTGGAATTCAAACTTGCAACCTTAGCCTATCTATGCTCCAGCATTGCCGAAAGAAGGATTGCTCAAGTACACAAAACAGTCCCACTTTTGCGCCGTTAACAATATAAAAGATTCAAACTCTTCCCAAATCCTGATAGTTTATAGATCTCGAACCAGCTATAGGTTCAGGTCTAGTTTCCTTTCTCATTTTCAATATGACATATAAAAATTACAAAATAAAAATTTCAATAAAATAACAGTTTCACATATATCATCACTTTACACAGGAATTACAGCTCGAAGACACGTATTCCCCATTTATATAGAAAAACGAAACATTTTTAGCGACAGCAGATTTATGCAGGATTACCCGTGCGACTAGAATCATGAATGTTATTAAACAAAAACATATACAGAAGTATACAAATCCTTACTGGAAACGTCACAGCACCAAACAGCGCCGTTGTGGCCTCTGTAAGTTCCCAAGCGTTCTCCGTTGTCGGCGAACCATACGGTGGGAGTGTGGTCCTTCGCGCAGGAGAATAGAAGGTCTCCATCCCTGTTGTACTTCAGAAACGTCAATGGCCTCTCGTGGCCTTTCATCAATATCGGCCTCATCTTCACCAATACTCCTATCAAATTAGAATACAAAACCAAATTTCAGATACTTTTGATTCGATACTTGCTCCTCCCTCCCAAGATTTTGTTTATGAGATTCAAGGTCTTCTGTGACAGTGAAGGAGAAAGGTGAGGAGAAAAACCCTAGTGGTTCTGTCTAGGTAAGGAAAGACGAGACTGGAAAAAACCGACTTGACCCGTTTCCTTGATGGTTTGGGTTAAAAGCTTACGTTGTGTAGTATAGGGAAGCCCATAAGCCACTAGTAATTTAGAAATTGGGTTGATTTTTATGTTCGGTTTGGGCCTGTAAGCATCAACTAAAGATTTTTCTTTTGGGTCCAAGGATAAAATGAATGTGTACGTAAGGAATCTTGTGTCTGCTATTGGGCTAACAACTGGGCGACAAAGTCTCATTTAGATACAATAACTTTAGATTGTCTGAGACAGTGAAGAAGCCCAAAGAAGCTGTTGATATGCGAATTAGGCTGATTTTTGTGGTGGGTTTGGGGCTTTAAAAGTCCATAGATCTATTTTTTCCCTCTTATTCCTGTGCAAGGATAGTCATTCAATATGAGCGCATTGATATTTGGGGTTGCAGAGTTTTCCCCTGTTTTTGAGTAATTGTTATGAAGAGTAAGGGTGTACTTGGATTGTTTTTTAAAACAAAAAAAAAAATTACTTTTTTAATTTTTTTCACTTTAAATTTCACATCTCTTTTCACAAGTAATTTACTGTTACGATTTCTAATATAACTCAACTTAAATAAAAATTTAATCCAAATATACCCTAACTTTCTAAGTTTCTATGGAACATCACTCTCGTCATTAGTAGGACTGTCAATCGGGTTGGGTGAGCCGGGCTTTGCTAAGCCCGAGCTCGGCCCGATTGACAGCGGGCTAAGAAAATGTGAGCTCGGGCTCGGGCCGGCCCGAGCTCGGTTTTTTTAAAAAAATATATAAAAATAATTTTTTTTAATAATATAATAATATTATTATTATAAAAAATATGTATAAATATATTATTTATATATATAGTACGGGCCGGGTTGAAAACGGGCTGAGCCTACTTCGGCTCGAGCTCAGCCCGAAACGTTATTCGGGCTGATTTTAGCCCGCAATTAGACGGGCCGAACGAGCCGGACTCGGGCCGGCTCGGCCCAATTGACAGTCCTAGTCATTAGGGATGTCAATGATCGGGTCTTACATTGAACCGATTCGGCCCGACCCGATAATCTCGAGTCCGAGACAACATTAATACCCATTTATCCGAATTCGGATCCGGACCTGATAATATATCTTCTAAACGGGTACGGATACGATACTTAAAATTCTGAACCTGGTAAACCCGGAATCCGAATAAAATTTAAATAATAAATATTTTATATACTAAAATTTTTTACAACCGTTAGATGTGTTTGATTCAACGGTCAATTATTTACAAATTTATATCATGATTCCTTATCGAGTTACTCGGATCCGACCCGGATCTACCACATTTGGACCCGTCGAGCAAACGGATCGAGTCCGATACCGGTTTGGGTCAATCGGGTCCGGATCTGGGACAAGGTGTCCCGGACCGTTGACACCCCTACTCGTCATCATACTTCCTTCTTGGTCCATATTCCCAAATTCCAAAATAATGGACCATTTTGAAGGACAAATTTGATATCATGCTTAATTTCTTTAGGCATAAATGAGATAATGACAAATGTTATATGATTTTGGCCTTCGAAATAAGGCCAGCAGCCAATGACCTACAAAATCGGTCAAATAGGCTAGGATCCAACTTTGTAAGAACTAAGAAGTTCACATTGGAAGGGAGGAAAACAAACAAAAGAAAAGAGTTTTAGCCTTGAACGACATGGCAATGTCAAAAGAAGTTGATATTCCGTCTTATGTGAAACTTGCTAGAATCTGAAGAATTGGCAGAACAGGCAGAAAGTATATTCCAACAGATACATACTTGTATCACACGTAAGTTTGTTTTGCTTCATTTCGAATGCATGAAAGCCGAAATGCAGGTTCTGTGATGGAAGAGAACCAATTCCAAACTACTCTGAAATCCGTAGTGAATTTTGAATTATATATAAATCGAGCTTCCAATGTCTAATAAGTTCAACTATCGAATCCGAAATATAGAAGAAAGAGCAAACAAAGACCTCAGATATGGCAGGAACAAAAGGCTTGAAGGCAGCTGCCATGCTGATGCTGATGATCACTCTCTTTGAAGCTCCTCTCATCACTGGGCAGACTGGTGATCGGCAAAACTGCATCAATAATTTTTGTAAAAAAGATTGCCGCGCAAAGGGCTTCCCTCAAGGATTTTGTGCGGTAGATTGTATAGTTCTCTGTAGCCGTGAGCAGATGGTTGATGCAGACCAAAATTATGGTAGGTATTGCTATTTAAATGGTAATGGGGAAGAAGAGCTCTTTTAGTGTTATTTTGCACTAATGGAGATGTTTCTCTTTCAGTGGCTCGAAATGGCGGATATTGCATGGATCATTGCAGAGAAGGATGTCAGAAACAATATTCGGATGAAATGTATTCAGATTGTGAATCAAACTGTTCTACACAGTGCTTTATGCATGAACTTCCTAAATCTAAGATTGCAGATTGCAACATCAAGTGTTCCAAGTGCATAAAGAACAAGATTTTTGGGGGTACCCCATCTTCATTCCCTCGTCTGAAATCGTTTCCTCGAATTCGATCATTATATGACTGATCATATTTCTGTTTTGATTTCTCAGGTAAAGCAAAAATAGATGGATGCACTGGTCTATCTTCCAAGTGCACACGGATCATGAACATTGGTGGTAAATCAATCATCCTCCTTCCCTCCCCTCTGAAGTTGTTGCCCTCGCAATAGCTGATCATTTGTTCTAATTTTGCAGATAAAGAAGAAATAAATGGATGCAGTAATCTATCTCCCCAGTGCATGAACCTCACAAATGCTAGTAAAGATCAAGAAGAAGAATGTGCTGACAGTTGTTTGAAGTCATGCCTTGCCCAGAAGTCTAGCTAGTAGTAGAACTGCCCTGCTACAAGCCTCAGTGCCACAAGCAGGGTATCTAAATACTAAATAAATAAGTGGGGTTGTAGTTTCATTACTTCCAATCTTGAGATCCTATTGTCTTACTGAGCATATATAGTATTAATTATTTTTTCTACTATGATTATATGCTTTCAATTGCTTAATGTGTCATCTTCATAAATGGGGAAATCAATCGAGTACAAAGTTATAAAAGACACAAAAAGATATATAGACTTAAGTTCTTTCAAGGAAAAACTAAAATATAGAAGGTTGGCGTTAATGCAATGGTGAAGTGCGGAAGAACAGCATTAAGAAGCAAGACGTGTCTATAAATTGATAAAACTGTAGAACCCTAATTAGGGAAAATAATCTTTTTTCTTATCTGTTGATACTCAATCAAAATTAGCTTTGTCATTGATTAAAAAAAATCATTTAGATCTTTAGATGGAACGCTAACGAAGGATTAATCCATTGAACTTGTAATTCTTGTGGCATACTAATTTGATTTGTATAAGAAATTAATTTAAAATTGAATAAAAATCTAACTTAACTAATTAAAATTACCTTAACTAACCGTAGTTGCATGAAGAAATTCAATTGAGAAAATAATACTTGAATAGAAAATCACTCTAAAATTATCTATGCGATAGAAAAAAATCCTTGGTTAATTAATCATTTTTTCCTTCATATATTTGGTGAAATTCCTATATTATAGCTCACTTTATCTCTAGATGAGAATCATCTACCCTTAGATTAGTTAGTTGAAATCTTTTTCTAACTAATTTAACCTAATCAATAATGCATTTAGATTTGTGAATTCTTAATTAATAATACACCAATTACCAAGAAGATATTGAAACATCTATATCTAGTCACCTAAATCACCCCCATTATTTGTGTTATGGTCTATTTTACCTTTCCTTTCTAAATTCTAAGTGAAAAACTCAATGCATGAATCAATTAGCAATCAAAATTAATCCAAGCAATCAATTCCACAAACAATACATAAGAAATTGGAGCTTAATTTACCAAGAAAAAAATTTATTCACATAGATAATAACTAAGGGTTCTTAACCATCCAAGTATTCAAGATTCTAGCTCATAATATTACAAAATAGAGAATACAAAACACTAGAAGAAAAGTAGGGAATGTTCATTTTCATGTCTTCAATTCCTATCTTCTTCTATGCTTAAGATCTCCACTTTGGCCTTGAAAAAGTAGGAGCTTGGACTTGAATCTTCAAGATTAAGGCTTCTTCAAAAATGCAATCTTCTCTCTTGATTTCTCTTGCAAAGATTAAGATTTGGGGTGAGATTTTTCCTCTAAAAAATCTCCTTTTCTGGCTCTCCCCAAACCCTCGCCGGCCCCTCTAAAAATGCCCTTAGGAACTATATATATCTCCTCCAAAATGGAGAGAGAAAGTGGAGAAAAATCTGCACTGCTAGCTCAAGCAACGCCGCCTAGTGCAGACTAGGCGACGCTGCTTGGCCTTAGAATTTCAGAAACTCTGAGAAACTAGTTGCAGGGCGCCACTTGCTTCAAAAATCAAGCCAAGGGTAGTTTTATCTTCCAACTTTATTCCAAGTGTGTACAATCTTCATCCTTATTTCTTTGCACTCTAATTCTTCAATAAACTCATCTAAAACAAGGAAAGAAAGAAAGAGAATATAAATGTTGATTAAAACACAAAAAATCAACAGAAATTCAAGCTCAAAAAGATTATAAAAATAGAGCACAAATAGCATATATCAATTTTCAAGAGATAAAAACAATTAAATTAAATAAGAAGTATTTTTTATTTTAGAAGGCCAGCGAAAGGAAATATAAAAGCTATACGCCATTCAACCCAGTCTTTGTATCAAAAATTTTCTAATAAAAAAAAATAGTAAGATGTTTTCTCTTCTTAAAACAAAATACAAAAGATAAGACTCCACAATTACATTTGATTACTACATTCCTAGATATTCACTAATTATAGTAATCTTGTAATAAACAATTTAATAAATGACAAAGAAGTTAATTAGTAGCTTTTTCCTCTTTTCTTACTGATGCCTCTCCTCCTCAACCTTTAGCATTATCCTTGAAAATACAAGTCGATCTATCAACATTTGAGTTCAGCTGCAAATGCTATGGATTCCAAGTGATCACCAAATAACAAGAATCTTGTTTTTCCTTTTAATTTCTAATATAACTTAGCATCGAAATTTTATTTTAAATTTTTTTCTATTGTTTAGATACAATTAATATAATACTCCTATTACAATAATGTAATATAAGACTGCATTCGGTTATTTTTTCATGCATAGAAATAGCCGTCATGAAATGTCATAGTCCTAAATTATTCATGAAGCTTCATGTTTCATGAACATCCGTAATTGTTACATTCATTTATTGGATAAACACCTCCTTTCAAAAACTAATCAAGAATCATCTCTTTGTGAAAGTATGCGACCAATGTGTTTTATAAATTGCGAAATTAATATTTTACTTTCCTTATCAAAAATCCCAACAAAAACACTCAAATTTGTATTAAAAGAAGAATAAATAAAACAAGATCTCCCTGTCAAAAGAATCAAAAAAGGGATCTTCAATATGAAAACTCTATATTGGTGGTGAAGGAAATATGTTGCCTTAAGTAGGAAATTACCTTAAAGATAATAACTGCAGTGAAACTCCCTTGCAATTTATTTCCTATCTCTAAACAGATGTTACCTGCGACACAGTTTCATTTCATTGCTAGATTGTCGAAGGTGCTGCCGATGGTCTCATTTGAAGCCAGAATAACTTCAAATATACCACATAAAAGAAAAGTTCTTATTATATGTATGCTTTGTGATCCAATACACACAGACATACACAGAAGCCTACACACTCTATGTAAAAGAAAAATGGAAAATTCATACACTAACAAAGACTACATAAAGAGGGGGAAAAAAAGAAGAAAAAAACACACACATATACACAAACGCACTACACATATGCGCAAATGCGTTATCCACAAACACGTAAATATATGTACATATTATGCGTACGTAATTTTATATTTGAATTTTTATTTGCGACTCTGTGAATATTTTTTGGTGTTCTAAACAAAGGAGTTGGAATTTGAAATGAATTTCATAGCAATTCCACAATTTCAACAAATAAAGGAACTTAATCATTTCGAATTATTACGTTCTCAGAAGACTAATTCCATAGAATTGCAATTTCAATTATAAGAACCAAATACAACCTAAGGAGCGTTTTATATTTCAAAATGCCAGAAACAATTGTAGATGGAAATAATCTATTAATTAGTTTCCAATTGGAGAAAATAAAAAATCTTCCCTAGATATTTAGTTGAATGGAGTATCTTTGATAAGGCTTTAAATATTCAACTGGTTTGTTGCTTTATCAAATATTGACTAATTATGGAAGTTGAAAATTCAATTACTTCTTGCTTATGCAAGATTTAGTACAATTCATATTTGGCCTTAGAATAAAAGTAGAATTCAACTCACCGTATTGTTGTAGATTTTTACTGAATGCTATGATGGAAAGAGATGTTAGTAGAGAGGAATTAATTGCTACATCAAAGGAAAGTGTCTGATATATCTTTCAAGCGACATTTGGCAGCTTGCATGAACCAAAAACATCCAAATAAGTCAAATAACAGGCGTTTCTGATTACTTTCTGCTTTACTTTTTCTCCTCTCTATTGTAAATATACTGCATTTTTAAGGATGTTCTTAGAATTTCATGTAATCATCAATTGTAAGAAACCTCTTTCTTCGCCTGATCTATCGATGCCCTTTGTTAGTGAAATGGCAATCGTCCATCAGAGATTGAGTGAATCATGCTTCATATTGGATCGCAAACACGTGATGTCTATTACACATATCAAATTTGATGAGGGGGTAAGATTTGCCTCCTTTCTCAGTTAAATTATGTTTTCATCCCTGATATTAACTAATTTTTGGCTGGTTCAAAGTTTTTCTTTCTCATTTTCCCCTTCATAAAATTTTTCTCATTAAGGATTTCTTTCTTTTTCCCTTTTTTTTTTTTACAATCCCTCTGGGGTTTTGGTTGTTAAGTTTTCTCGGACATTTAATCTTTCAAATTTGATGTTCAAATGATGGAATCCGTAAGCTTCTACAGAAACAATTGTTTAGCTAGCCTTAAAACTTTCTCAATTCTGAGAAAATATATAGAATTTCTAAAGGGTCAATTTTTACGATGATAGACGGTTCACTCTAAAAATTTTATATATTTTATTCACTTCATCTTCAAATTAGGTTTTATTTTAAATTTAAAGTCAAACTTATAGAAATTTATGAAGTATTCTATGCTCTAGTTTTTTTAATTGCGAAGGTTCTTTGGGTTCTTCAAGATTTTCGGTGAGTTTTGGAATAAAAGGTAACTTGGTAAATAGTTAGAATTGCAAAATTCTACTCTTAGAAAAAAATGTCATTCAAATAAGACGTACAAAATTGGAGTGCATTTGACTTCCTTTTACTCTTTTTTTCCTTTTCTTTTTCAATTGGTTTTTGATGGTGTCATTACTTTCATTGAAATGGTCTACAAAGATAATTTAGATCAATCATTGAAATGTTATTATCAGCATTAAGTTACTTATTCCTTTAAAAAAATACTATTTACTTATAGTATTTAAGTAATGTTATTCCCCCAATTTCAAATGCAGTATTTACATGCAATAGGCTTATTTACTAATGAGAAGTATCTAGTACTTCTAGCATAGATTGACTAAGTATTCTTCTGATTTGAGGTAATAAGTTCAACACTTTTGTATTTATCAGTAATCTTAATTGCCTCGCTTTTAAGGTATAAATAGAACGAAAAGAAATCATATCAATTCACCCAAAAAAGATTATTTTTCTTATTATTTTTTAAAAAGGAAATCAGAAATTTATTTTTATTATTATGATTACTTGAATATTTGTTGAACTATCAACTCCTTAAAAAAATCATCCTATTAAGTGTGGCAAAATGTGCATAATGCAATTTTTTTTTTAAAGTGTCGAAGGGGATTGTTTTTGAGCACTAGTTCAGTGTCAAACTCGGGTCATGAGGCAAGTCATTCCACATATAATTCATTGTCTTGAATGTTTGATTTTAGCACTAATGAACAAGATGTACGTATGCATTTTAGCCTCATTGAACAGGTTGTTTTGTGTTGGCACAATTCATGTTTGTTTAAAGTAGATTTTGAATTATCTATAGTTTATAGTAGAGTACATCGTATTCTGGCAAGTGTTAAGAGAGTTAGGGTTATCAAATTAGGGAGCCAAGGCCTCTCTTATACTTACCATATGATATAATTTTGTTTCTTGTTTCTTTATTAATTTTGATCTCTCTGTCAGCAAATTGAACAGGGTGTTTCGTCTGGATAATTTTTTTTTTTTGAGCAATGCTGCTAAATATCTACTGATAAGGGTAGATTTAGCCCAGCATTGTTTCCCCTCCCTCTCTCTCTCTCTCTCTCTCTCTCTCTCTCTCTCTCTCTCTCTCTCTCTCAGGTATCTAAACTAACAAATAACAGTAGTCAATCCTCTTTTCTATTTTTTTTTAAATTTTCAAACCATTTCGGCAACGAGTTATATAAGAGAATTTAACAAACTTACAAATTTACTTTTCTTGCAGTTACAAGTGCCAATATTTCTGCTTGTACAGCAGCCATCTCCAATTCTGAAGTATTCTTATGAATTAAACCCCAAAGCATTTTCTGTTATCCTGAAAGAAAATTCTGATGTAAGTATCCTTGTTCCTTTATGCACATTCACAGGTGAAGTAGACACAATTCGCATCCTTAAAAGGTTATTACTAAATATATCCTCAAATCTTAGCTCCTTTAAGTTCATATTCTTAGTCTCTTTCCAACTTCAGGAAATTAACATAATTCAGGATGGTAAACCCTGTAACATATAGTTTTAACAGCCAGAGTTTATACTATATTCTTTCATGTGTTACATTATTGATCAATGTAGAAGGAATGAGGGGAACCAGAGATGAGCAGCAGTGCTCACCACCTCCCTTAATTAAGATTGTTAAATTTCAGTGCGTCACATGTATTTTAAGTATTTTGAAGTAAACTGTGATATGTATATTACGTCTATGAGAAAGAAGGTTTTGAAGCATTGAGGTAGTAACTCTAATGCACGTAGCAATATGGATCACATGCAGTACACTAGCCAATGCCTATATTTTGATTTTTGGGTGTACTTACCTGTAGAAATGCTTGTAAAAATTTTCTTCACCATCTCCCCAAGGGATTAAGGTAGTAACTCTAATGCTATATCGCACTCTTTTTCTTTGCTTCCCTCGGGAAGGTAAACATTAAGAGAGGGAATCTTAAGGTGTAAACAAATAGTAAAATTTATATTTTTATAATAGATAAATGTTCTGTTAACTATTTATATTTATTACGTACTCTGTTAATTTATATATAAATGATTGTTCTTATTTCACAAACGATCATCTCTTGGTCACTTTTAGCAAACTCTCTGGTAAAAGCTTTAATAAGTAAGAAGCTTGAAGTCAATCAGTAAATGCAATAGAAATTATCGGTGATATAGAATAATATATGATGCTCATTGCTTATATATATTTGATGTTTGAGAATTACTTCTACTCAAATAAGAAAGCTGCTTCTTCTAGAAATGGTTTGAAAAGCTTCAGGCTCTGCTATCTCCACCCGAGTTTAAGAGAGTAAGAACTGATGCCGTGCCAGTATCGTTTAGATTTCCTGGAAAAGAGGAACTCGAATCTGTTGCAGCTCATCAGGTATGAGTAAATAGTGAATTGAAGGCATCTATTTCACTGTAACAAAGTGGCTAGACTAGTTTTTTCCCCCTTATATATGTAGATTTCATTTTTCATGTAAATGAGATATTTTTATTTGTAAGATTTTATCATTGTTGAAATTTTGCCTCTGTTTTATTCTCTTTTTAACAGTGGAATGTTGGCACTATAATTGAAGATGTCACTGAAGTAAGAACTGTAGAGCTTGATAAACTTACAAAGTTTGATAGACAACGAGGCTGGTATGTTGAAGTGAAAATTCGTCCTCGTGGGGCTCTTAAAGATACGGTAATTTATAGAAATATTTATTGTGCAATTAGTACTTCTCTTTTTTAACATTATTGACCATACAAACCCTATTGTTTTGTTGCAGTTTTACAAGCATTTGCAATCAAATATCAAGTGTAGATCCAAGGTCGAGGTTTACTATTTCATCGAAACTGGTAAACGTCCTATTCACGGTGATACAAGAGCACTTACTGATGAAATGAACAAAACAGAAGGGGTAACACTTTATTATAATTCTAATTGATTTGTTTTTCTATTTATGATATAGTTAGAGATTGGTAAAAGTATTAGTCAGTACACCATGGATTGCTTATATACATATATGCCTACACTATAGGGTTCTAATAAGAGGATAAGAGGGAACAAATTGCTTGACATGAGGGAAGTTGGTTTCTTTGATGAAGAGAAGAAAATGATTTACCGAAGGCCAGTAGTGCCTAAAGAAAGCCAGTCTAAAACTCCTGAAGGGGCCAAAAAAGGTAATCAGGACTGATGAAATTCAGTTCATAATTAATAACTTAAATGTTTTCAACAGTGTTTGCATGGTGATTTTGTGATTTGCTATCAATGCATGGCACTTTGGCTGGATGCAGGAAACAGAAAGAGGAAGAGGGAGCAAGAAATGGGAGGCACTCAGGATGCTAATCCCACCCCGCCAAGTCCAAAAATCCACACCGTTTATGATTTTCAAACTTTGGTTTAAAGACATATATGTAGGCGAATTATTTTCATCACAGGAAACTTGGAATATTTAGAAATTTTCCTTGTAATAAAGCATGTTGAAGTCAGAGTTTTTTTTTTCTAAACAATTCTATTGTCGAAATATGTTTATTCCTAGGAAAATTTGAAATTTATAAATTTGAAATTTTATTTGAATCAACATGCAAATTGGTAAAAATGGATCTCTATTATCAAACATACAATTGTGCTTTATCTGAAATGGAATATCTTTATTATTAATTATTATTATTCACTGCTTATTCCTAAAAAAATACTCTCTCTCTCTCTCTCACAGAGGCATGTTCATTCACAAAAAAAAAAAAAAAAGAAAGGAGTAAATTCTAATTCAACCCAAAGAAAAAAAAGAGCTTCTCTTGAAAATTTTCTCAAAGGAGTTATAGAAAAGGGTTTTCTGACTTCAAAGTATTTTTTTTTCTGTCGAATACTTCTATTCCATTATAATAGTATATTTTTCTTCCTTTGTATATTAGATATTCCTTTACTAAAAGTAACATTGTATTTAAATAATTTGGAGACAAATTTATCACGGTAGATTCGTATTTGTCCTCAAAACCATTAACGTACTTACCTATGTATTATATATTCTAATAAATGCATGAACAATAGTACACAGATCTTAACAAATATAACACGAGGTTTTAGCTCTTGAGTTTGCAATTGTTTCATACAGAAATTTTGGTGATATATAGCATATATGCTACTCGGTACTTGTAATCTAATCCTTGGAAGTTGTTTCCTATAGAAAACCTTCGAAAAACCATTGGCTCCTTTCTCAGCAGAAGGGATTAAGAGAAATACAGTTGATGCTACGCCAATTTCTTTCAGAGTCCCGGGAGAAGAAAAACTTGAAGCAGCTGGAATCGCTGTGGTATGAACAAATACCAAACTCAATTCATATATTTGTCTCAAAAATTAACTAACTTAGACTTTTACCAAAGTAATAAATTAACTAAAGCAATGCGTAACACATTGGTCAAGAAAGGTCGAGGTAGTAGTCATAGGTCGTTTAGATGCTGATTCACAACTCAAGCATACACGATTACCATTCTAAGGATGTGAGGTACATCTAATTATAAGTCCTTCCGCGATCATGAAACTAAGAAAATTCACAAAGATGGTAAACTTTGTATTTCAATAAATTGAAGACTAATAATCATTCAGATATACAGATATACATATTCTTATATTTGCATGTGTCACATCTTGATACATAAATGATCTTCGTTCAAATTTCAAAAAGAATTTTATATTCCATAGCACGTAGACACTTCTCCAAGTTGATTTTGATTGATAAATAATTTTATGATTATAAGAAGTGGGCTTTGATGCTTGGAGGTTGTGATTGTTGTAGTCACTACTTATAATTTAATTGATCTTTGGAGTTGTTTCTTGCAGAAAATTTTTGGAAAAAGTTTTGGTACTCAAACATCCCCACAGGGTTTCAAGAGGACCATAACCTATGCTATGCCTGTATCTTTTCGATTTCCCAATGAACTTGAAGCAGCTGAAGTTCTAAAGGTAAGACCAAATAGCAGAGTGAGTGAAGATATTTTGCATCTAGAAAAGTTAGCAATCTTGAAACGTTGTTATGTTTGTATCAGTTACATTACTTGATGGTTCCTACATATGAAGAGACATCGTTTTGGTGAAACCTTTTTTAGTTCAAGAATTTCAGCGTCATTCTATTAACCAACTGGTCATCTCATATCTTCTAGTATTGCAGTGGAGTGCAGGTACTACAACTGAAGATGTCACAAAGGTAAGAGCTGTATAGTTTGATGAACTCACCAAATTTGACAGACAACGAGGTTGGTATTTTGAGGTTAAAAGTGGTCCAGGTGGAATCCTAAAAGATAAGGTAAAATACAGAAAGATCTATTATGGAATACTTGTCTTTTTAACATGATGGATAGTATAAATAGAATTGTTTTGTGGCAGTTTTACAAGCATTTGCAATCAAATCTGAAGTTCAGATCCAAGGTTGAGGTTCATTATTTTATGGAAACTGGTAAACGCCCTACTCATGGTGATACAACAGCTACGACTGATGAAACAATCAAAACTGAGGGGGTAAGTTTAAATTAGGGTATTAATTTCGTTTGTTTTTCTATTCTAATGTATCAACTAAGCCAAGAAACAGAAAATGCCTATACCTTTATAACCCTACATTTACATATAGGATTCTAAAAAGAGAGCAAGAGGATCCACATTACTCAATATTAGGGAGGCTGGTGTGTATGATGAGGAGAGGAAGATTATTTACCGAAGGCCTATAATACCCGGAGATCAGCCGACAAATTCTGAAAATGCCAAAAGAGGTCAGTTGAGCTAGGAAAAACTTTTTCATTTCGTAACCTAACATTTTCAACAATGTGCTGGAGGATTATCTTAGTTTGCATTGGTGCATGTGGCTTTTTGACTGGATGCAGGAAGAAAAAGGAGGAGAAGGGAAGAAAGCATTTCGGAGCAAGAAGAAATAGATTCTCAAGAGAGGCTAATTCTGATCCACCAAAGCCAAAAATCCATACACTTTATGATTGTCAAACTTTGGTTTGAGGATTGATCACCATTTTGTGCTTGGGAGTGGTGAATAATTTCCATCGTATATTGTTCATGCTTGGATGTTTTTTGTTCAAAATTTATTAAAGCGTACCAATGTTAATATGCGAGACTGAAGAAATCGGTATCTAGGGATGAATCCAAAGCTCTATCGAATGGCTGAATATTTTTATTCTCAAAGGGTATGACGAATGTATTTTTCATTAGATATAAAATCTCTTATTTTAACTATGAAGTTAAGTAATATACTTTCCAATATTTAAGACGAACATTGGGCCAGTGAAAAAAATCAATTGAAACCAAAAGATAGTTGTTTAACTAGCATAGTTATTGAGTACATATGACTTATAATTCAATAAATTAGGAATTAAACTCCTATGATTTTATTATTACAAAAATCTTAGGAGAAGTCGGACCATTTTAATTTTAATTGAGAAATTCTTTTATTAATTATACTGTTAGAATGAAATGAAATTAACTTGTAAATTAGAGATTTACGTATCCCTGACTTAATATACTTCCCCACGCAATCCAAATTTCCAAATAGCTAGTAGATCAAGAAGTAGCAAAAATATGTAAAATATCCAAATACAGATAGATGAAGTCCTTTTTCTTTTTTGAGAAGGCAAATAGATGATGTCTATACATTGCTTAGCTTAAAATACAAGACTGTTTTGGCATGCTTCTCTTTCGCTAAAAGTCCAACAGTTAAGATAATTACCTTGGTTAACGATCCTAAAACGGAATTATTAGGGATCTAAGATAATTAAGAAGCATTTCGTGGTTCAAAAGGCAAGTAAAGGAGACTATATTCTTCCAGGATTGATTTGTTTGTGAACGGAAAAGGAAAATGAGATTGCCCAACTTTATCCGATATAAGAATTTACAAAAAATCATTAGCTGAAATTGAACGATTAATTGGAGCAGAGTCAAAGCATCTAGAAGGCAGAGACGGAATAAGAATTTTGACTTCGAAGAGACGAAAATTTTATACCTTCTCATATAAAAAAAATTTCACAAATGTTAAAGAATGAATTTTTTTATAAAAAAAATTGACTAAAAATCTAAAAAATTACAAGAAGATTTAAAACATATGAGGGTGCCGACCACCCCACCTCCTGGTTCCATCTTTGCGTGAAGGCTCCACTTTGTATGGAGATGGTGATAGGAGCTTCAACGCGTACAATTCACCAGTTTCTTCATGCGCGTTGATATCCAATAGAGAAGATCAAAAGATTTCTCAGTATTAGCCATTTCTTCTCATCTCTCTGATTGATTACTTTTATGCAATAATGCAGATGAAGTGAAACGAGAGAGCTGCATTACCAACTGCAGACTATGAAGAAGCACTTTATCCAACCAGTGTTATGTATGTAGTGCCGTAGTGGGAAATATATGAATAGATGAACTTCCCGGCTCCTACGAACAAAGGGCCAATAACACTTCAGTTGCTAGATTATAAGCCCTATAATTCTCACTGATTTCTTTTTGTTTTTTAAGGTTTAGTTAGGCTGTTTTTTTTACTATGAAAACTTTATCCATCAGAAATCATGAAATGCATCCATAGATGGGAGAACACTTCAGTCGCATGTCTTCTTTCGCCAAACAAAATTAAGACCTTTAGATTTCCTTCTTAGATATCATGGAGCCATTAAATCAATTTGCAGTTATCCAATAACGATTAACATCAGTTGCTAGCTAATGGTGAAACCTGAAACAATATAGTAAAAACTGAATGACAAAAATAAAAGATTAGCCAAAAAATCATGTAGTCAAGCAAAATGGTAAAATATTTATCCTGAGATAAAGGATCTAGCATGCATCAAATATTATGTTTGCTTCTGACTAATATAATGTAACGCTTCTGAGTCCTCCTTAGGAAGAAACTTATACTAAGAAAATTATGACGTCATAGAAATTCCCAGCAATTTCTCTTTTCCCTATCTGGAGAGGTTGTTCCACCATTTTATAATAAACATTGAAGTCTACTAAGTTGGTTCTGTCAATCAATGATTGTCTGCAAAGTAATTCAAGGAGAATTCACTTAAAAGTCTTGATGGTTGAGGCACAGGACTTTATACCAAAAAGCAAAGTGGAAAAGCTTGAATGACTTAAATTAGTATAAGAAAGAGTTACAAGGGAAAATAGTAATCAATTTAGGAGGCAAAAATGTTTTCTGAAACTTGAATAGATGTGTTCCACCCAAAGAAATTGTCTATTCCTACTTTATGTAGGTGAACTCGGGAGCTGAATTTAAAAATAAAAAAAATACAAATAAATAAATAACTTCACTTGCTACTAGAAAAAATGCATTTTCTGAAAAAGATTTAAAATGATACTTTCTATTGACATGTAATGCATAGTACAATGAAGTGTTCCTTGCTTCCAGTAAAAGTCAAAACTCCTTTAGCTAAACATGAGATAGTTGATGCCTGGAAACTGGTCTCTATCTTTGATGATGTTAAAATTGAAGAAGCAGTTTTATATTATATTTTGGTTTTAACATATGTCTCAATTGTAGTTACACATTCACAGTTGTATAAGCATGACTAATAAGGTTACATTGTGTTGGGATGCAAACTAAATCCCACATAGAAAAATTGATGGAAGAGTTGTCTAAATATAAGATTCAAGATAACTCCATTAGTATGAGGCCTTTTGGGAGATACCCAAAAATAAATCCATGAGGGCTTATCCCAAAGTGGACAATATCATACTAATGTGGAGTTTGGAAGACATCAGACAACTCTAACAAAGTGTTATCAGAGCTTTAGTCAGTTTTTTTTAAATGGAAGAGTCAACTTCTTCTTCTGATAACATGATTAAATTGACTTCTAGTAACTATGCTGTCTGGAAGCCTAGAATGGAAGACTTGTTATATTGTAAAGATATGTATGAACCCATTCTTGGTGATGTTGCAAAACCAGAGAGTATATCTGATGTTGCATGGGCTAAAATACATAGAAAAACTATTGGCCATATTAGGAGTTGGATTAACCAAAGTGTGTTTAATCATGTTTCAGGCGAAACAAGAGCAGATGTGATGTGGAAAAAATTAGAGACCATGTTTGAAAGAAAATATGGTCTTAACAAAGTTTCTTTGTTGAAACAAATTACACGGCTACAATACAAAGAAGGAGCAAATATGTCTAAGCACTTGAATGATTTCAGGGGATTAATAAATCGCACCGATACTGTAAATCTGAAGCTAGATGAGGAGGTGCAAATACTATTACTATTCACTTCACTCCCTGATAGTTGGGAAACACTTGTTATTTCTGTCTTAAATTATGCTCCGTGTGGCATTGTTACATTGGAGATGGTTAAAGAAGCTTTGTACAATGAAGAAACCATGAGGAAGGATCAAGGATTAAATCCGGAGCCTCAAGCACTTGTTGCAGAAAAGAATCATAAGAGGGGAAAAAGTAAGTCCAGATGTCCCCACTACAGATATGACAAATCAAGAGGTAAGTCCAAGTCTAAAAGAGATATTAAATGCTTCTATTGTCACAAGAAGGGGCATTACAAGAATGAATGTGGCAAATGGAAGAAAGATCGAGCCAACACAAAAGGAGAAGCTAAAGAAGAAAATTCAGAGACAGCTGCTACAACAACCGATGATGAAATCGAACTTGTTTGTGATGATTCCAGTATTAACCTAGTCTATCACAACAATGACTGGATTATTGACTCAAGAGCTTCTTATCATGTTACTTCTCACAGGGAATTCTTCTCATCTTACACTCCAGGAAATCTTGGTCATGTAAAAATGGGAAATGATGACTCTTACAAAATAATCGGTATTGGAAACATTCACCTTAATTCCAGTACCAGTTGTCAACTAATTTTAAAGAACGTGAGACATGTACCAGATGTTCGTCTCAACCTCATCTCCACCGGCAAGCTTGATGATGAAGGTTATGCAAACCAATCCAACAACAGAAAATGGAAGCTGACAAAAGAAAATCTTGTCATCGCCAAAGGTACAAAAACAAGCTTATTTTACGTGATGAAAGCAAGGCTAAGCAACGGAGAAGTAAATACAGTTTCAAAATCCTCCATAAACTTTTGGCACAAAAGACTTGGCCACATGAGTGAAAAGGACTCCAGAGACTTGTCAAACAACAACTCCTACCTGATGTAAAATGTGTAAATCTCAAATCCTGCACTCATTATTTAGTAGGAAAACAACATAGAGTTGCATTTCAGAAATTTCCTCCATCTAGAAAATTATTTCCTTTAGAGCTGGTTCATACCGATGTATGTCATATTGGTGAAAGAATATTTGGTGGTGCATTATATTTTGTGACCTTTATTGATGATTTTTCTAAAAAGGTATGGTATTTTTCTTTGAAGTCAAAGGACCAGGTTCTAGATATTTTCAAAGACATTCATGTCAAAGTGGAAAGAGAAACAGGAAGAAAATTGAAGTGTGTCAGGACAGACAATAGTGGTGAATACAGAAGCCCTTTTGAAGCATATTGCAGGAGTCATGGCATCAGACTTGAGAAAAGTGTACCAAAGACTCCACAACACAATGATGTAGCTGAACGGATAAATAGGACAATCACAGAACGCATCAGATGCATGTTTTCTCATGCCAAACTGCCAAAACCTTTATGGGGTGAGGCAATGAGAACAGCAGTTGTTTTGTTTTCTTTCTATGCCCTTATACTCAATTTTATTACAATCTCTAACAATTTGCACACAAACACTAGGCAAGTGCACATATCGTTATAAGTAGTACAATGACAAGTAAATTCAAATGTCGTATCCACGGGGGTGGTTAAATACCATTACTCACTTTCTACTATATTATTTAGCCTAACAAATTTTGTTTGTGAAAATGTTTTGAATAACTACTAGGAAAAGGAATCTAACTTAACTAGTTAAACCAACTTAAATCTTGCTTGCAAAAGAGAATTCAATAGAAAAAATAATACTTGGATGGTTAATCCCTCTAAAATTACCTATGTGATAGAAATGTCCCTTGGTTGATAAATTTCACTTCCTATGTTTGATGAAATCCCAATGATATAACTCAATCTATCTCTAGATGAAAGTTCTCTACTCTTAGATTAATTAGTTAAAATCTCTTTCTAACCAATTCAACCCAAGAATGCATTAAGAATTGTGAATTTCCAATTAGATTTCTCTAATTATCAAGAAGATGTTTAGGTTTTTATCTCTAGTCACCTCAATCATCCCCATTGTTTGTGTATTACCTATTTCACCCATCCTTTCTCAATTCCAAGTGAAAAAACTCCAGATTTTGCATCATTAATCCCTCAATCAATTCAACTATTCGAACCCACAAACAATCCACAAGGAATTCGAATTCAATCAACCAAGGAAACAATTCATTCACATAGGTAAAATCTAGGGTTCATACCCATCCAAGTATTCAAGAACTTAGTTTATTAACATATTACAATTCATAGAACATAAAGCAATAAAGAAAGAGAAAGAATTGTTCATTTTCATGGTGGAATCTTCTCTTCTTCAAGGCTTGAAATTCGTCACTATGATGTGGAGAAAATTGCAGCTTTTTCCATGAATCTTCAAGGTGGATGTTCTCCTTTTTCAAGGATTCAATCTTCTCTCTTAATTTCTCTTGCAAAGATGAAGATTTGGGATGGGATTTGAGAGAGTTTTCTTGTGTTTTTGTTGTTTTTGTCCAACTCCAGTCGGCTGCCTATTTTTTGCCCTAAAAGGGTATTTATATCCAGCCCTAAAGAGAGAAAAAAGCAGTAGAAAAACGTCTTCAGATCGACACAAACGGCGCCACTTGGATCACACCAAACGGCGCTACTTGCCCTCAGTTTTGGTGCAAGATTCTGCTGCACGACTGTGACACTATTTTGACTTCTAGGTGAATTCAGAGCATTATATCAACTGATCTAGGTCTTGATGTCTTCATAAAAGTTGTAGATCGGGATCTTAGCTTTCCACAGAGATTTGAATCACCTCAATTGGGCATCTAAAACTCAAGATATGATTATTTTACCAAAATGTGTCAAAACCGAAACACAATGCAGAATAGGTGACTTTGCAGCATAAGCAGGGTAGGCAAATGAACTCCGATTGACACAAATTTTACCATTCTAAAAACTTCAGAATGTCTTCTATAATTGTCTAGAATACCACTTTTGCATTTGGAATCTGTATGGAGATCAAAATCACACTTGAAAAGTCTCTACCAGTCTATTTTTCTCTGCATTTCTTTATTTTTCTTCATTGTATAAAATCCCCTTGTTTGCTTCATTTAATTCTAAACCTTCAATAATCTCACCTAAAGCAAATAAGAGATAAAGGGAGTATAAATAGTGATTAAAACACTAAAATTTGATATAAAATTAAGCTCAAAATGATAATTATATAGAGCACGAATATGCAATATCAAACTCCCTACACTTAGAAATTGCTTGTCCTCAAGCAATACTACAAAAACAACTAAGAAATTTGAACAATAATCTACAAGAAATAAAGAGTGTTTTGAAGTATTACAAAGGAGTACAAAACAGAGAAAGCCTTACTTCTTGAGAAATCTTGATCAATCTACACAATCAATCTAAAAGTCATCCTAAGTATCCATCATAAAGATTAAACAATCACCCCATTGTCTTACAATGCAAGCAAGAATCCGTGTGTGTTGTGTTTCCAACTAATGCAAATGCTCAAAAATTATAAGAGTGAATTTCATGTTATTGGCCAAGGAATTCTCATTAAGAAAGCATAATACCCCATAGGCCCGGCATTCACAAATCTCTCCACTAATACGGTAACTAAAATTTAACCTCGATTAGGTAGGACTTTTATGCTTGTAACTCTAGGCTCAGGGAAAATTTAGGGTGTCAAACGAAAGGTAAGGAATTCAAAGTCAAAGAAATGAGAGCTAAAGAAAAAGAAATGAGAGATAAAACAAAAGTAATAACCCTTATTAGCCACAAAGAATATCACCATTCCCCTACATTCAACCATAAACTCCCATTCTCTACCAAATCCTTTTACTTTGGATTTAACCACTTGCACATATTAAGCCCCCTACATTCAACCACAAACTCCCATTCTCTACCAAATCCCTTTACTTTGGATTCAACCACTTGCACATATTAAGCTTCAACCCACAACCTTTCCATCGTCACACATCTTTGTCAATTCATAAATTTAACTTCAATCATGACAAAATTTACAATAATAATAATGAAAACATATATACATCTTGAGGGAATCAAGAAATGTAAGAAGCCTTCTCAATAATAGACAAATATATAACAATTTTTTTTCTTTTTTTTCGATTGAGGTATAATCCAATTCCTGATCATATAAAGTCATCTCACCACTCTTTTTCTCTTTTTTCTTTATAAAGCCTATTTTTTCTATCATCTTCCATTCCACCCTTTTGTTCTAATTTTCACAATACTCTTTGCTAATCGTAAGGGTAAAAATGTATTTAGCTCTCGCAAAGAATGGTTAATTATAAAGAGTGGAGTTTAAAATTTGAACGAAGGAAAAATCTAGAATATATATTAGAAAATTTATGCACAAAGGCTTCAAGAAAGGGTACTACGGATAAATAAAGAGCGGTGACTAGAAAGGTTCAATCGGATAAATAAGGCCTATTACTATCATTTCGAGATCAAACTAAGGTTACTTACTCATTTCGGCTCAAGACAAGTAAATGCGGGTTTTAAGATAAAAGTTATGTTGAACTCTAAGGCTAATAACACAATATTCAATTTCATAATCATCACAACAAAAGTAAAGTGGAATGTGCTTAAACGATGAATTCCATACAAGCAAGGAATACAAGGGGTGCTTATTTAATCCAAGTTTAAGGTACTAGTCATGACATTTAGAATACTTGTATAACTACACTTTGAGAAAATATGGAACATGCAAGTCTTGAAACACCTTGAAAATTCCAAAAATAAAAACAAGCAAATTCAACAAAAATCATGAAAATAGCTTATACTACTAAAGCCACGTCCCCCATACTTAAGACAATATTGTCCGCAATGTTGGGAGGGGGATAAACCAGAGATTGCATAAATAGAAATATATAACACAAACTACAATAGAACGCCACACCGAACAACCAAACATAAAAAAAAATAGTGAAAAATATGACTGTTCCGTAAGCTGCACCTTCGATATACTTCACAGCAAAAAGAAATGAAAGACAACTGAAAAAGAAAAAAAATTGACATAAGTAAAATTGAAGCAAAAAAGCAAAACATGACAATAAATAAATAAAAGGTCAAAAGAAAATGGAAAAGAAATAACTCCCTGTCGTTCATATACCGCTGGTGCCACCACTCGACCCGAGGCCAACTCCTGAAAAAAGTTTTCGCCAAAGCCTGGTAAGATACGCTTCTTGTCGTTGCATTGTGTGCATAAGTTGCTCTTGATTCTGAAGGAGCGTTGCTTAGGATTCGGCGAAGCCGGCGTATTGTTGGCCCAAAAGTTATTGCTCAAGGATTTGTTGTTGGCCTCTATAGAGTTCCTCGAGCTGTTCTTGGCGAGTATGGTCTGCCACAGAAAGACGGCCCAATTGAATATGGATTTCAGCAAATGATGTGCGCATTTCAGCTTGAAAATCTGTCGTGGATGATGAGGCGATATCAGAACTAGGTCAGCGGATACTTTCTGGATCTTGTGATCCATTCATTCCGCTCATCATCATATTGGTAGCCGCAGTTTTGTAGTCTTCTCGTGGTGAGCACTTCAGAAGCCGATGTGGAAAGGGCAACCTCTCTGCGAAAATCCACGTTAAAGCGTCGGAGAACCTGTGTAATAAAAAGAGGAAAAACAAACGCTTTCGTGGTAAAACAGGAGGCAACCACCTCATTCATTTGTGTTAGTAAAATGGAAGCTAATGGAATGGGTGATCGATTAAGCAGTTTGTGAGTAGTATAAATGTTCGAACATCGAACCTCATTTAACCCACTCGCCCTAGGTAGAACATTAAAAGCAAGTAAATAGACCACTAAACGAAGCCTAGGGGAAAGGGTATTGGTGTTAAAACCATAACCATAACTTGAATCCATTTTGCTATAGGTTAGATGTAATGCTCGCCAAACTGTTTTAAAATCCCACTCCCGGTCAGAGAGTACCTCTTTTTTTTGGTTGTCTATCCGAATCCAATTCCCTTCATCAGGAATGTGAAGAAGTTCAGCGAGAAGGGTACGGGTGACGACAATTGGTTGACTCTTAACCTGAGTATGAAGGACCTAGCCAAATTTGTCAAATTTATCCTTAATATTGGCATAAAATTCTTTGACAAGGACAGGATAGTAAGTACCATAGAGGTTAAGGATAGGCCTCCATCCTATGGCTTCGAATAAACCAGAAATATTAAACAACTCATTCACCTCAGGGGAAATGATACACTCAATGATCATGGTGTTTTGTTGACGTGAAGCGTACCATTTCCGATGTTGATCATCGGTGAAACGAGTAGGATGGAGGTAGGAAATATTGGATGAAGGTACATGGGGTGATGGTGAGGAAGGGCCGGCTCCCGAAGAGGAGGCCACATCTCTTGTGCGTTTAGGCTTTTTGGGTTGGGTAGTGATTTTTCTCGACATGCTTTTTTTTTCAAAATTAACCCTTAAAGAGAAATTAGGCTACCTATGTGAAAATACAAATGCCACAAATAACTTTACCAGAAATACACACAAAAAATGAAAATTACAAATTAGCTAAACAAGAGAAAAAAGAAAAAAAAGAAAAAAAATTATCACTAAAAATTTTAGACAAAGGTTAATTAACTAGTAACTATATTAAGTAATAAAATTAAAAAAAAAAACATGCCAAGAAAAACCACTGCCCAACCCAAAAAGCCTAAACGCATAAGGGATGTGGCCGCCTCTTCGGGAGCTGGCCCTTCCTCACCATCACCCCAAGTACCTCCATCCAATATTTCCTACCTCCATCCTACTCGTTTCACCGATGATCAACATCGGGAATGATACGCTTCACGTCAACAAAACACCATGATCATTGAGCATACCATTTCCCCTGAGGTGAATGAGCTGTTTAATATTTCTGATTTATTCCAAGCAATAGGATGGAGGCCTATCCTTAACCTCTCTGGTACTTACTATCCTGTCCTTGTCAAAGAATTTTATGCCAATATTAAGGATAAATTTGACAAATTTGGCAAGATCCTTCATACTCAGGTTAAGAGTCAACCAATTGTCGTCACCCGTACCCTTCTCGCTGAACTTCTTCACATTCCTGATGAAGGGAATTGGATTCGGATAGACAACCAAAAAAAAGAGGTACTCTCTGACCGGGAGTGGGATTTTAAAACAGTTTGGCGAGCATTACATCTAACCTATAGCAAAATGGATTCAAGTTATGGTTATGGTTTTAACACCAATACCCTTTCCCCTAGGCTTCGTTTAGTGGTCTATTTACTTGCTTTTAATGTTCTACCTAGGGCGAGTGGATTAAATGAGGTTCGATGTTCGAACATTTATATTACTCACAAACTGCTTAATCGATCACTCATTCCATTAGCTTCCATTTTACTAAAACAAATGAATGAGGTAGTTACCTCCTATTTTACCACGAAAGCGTTTGTTTTTCCTCTTCTTATTACACAGATTTTTCGACGCTTTAACGTGAATTTTTGCAGAGAGGTTACCCTTTCCACATCGACTTCTGAAGTGCTCACCATGAGAACACTACAAAATTGCGGCTACTAATATGACGATGAGTGGAATGAATGGATCACAAGATCTGACGGCCGGCATGCATGTAGATCCAGAAAGTGTCCGCCGACCTCGTCCTAACATCGCCTCATCATCGACGGCAGATTTTCAAGCCAAAATGCGCACAACATTTGCTGAAATTCAGATTCAATTGGGTCGCCTTTCTGTGGCAGACCATACTCGCCAAGAACAGCTCGAGAAACTCCATAGAGGCCAACAACAAATCCTTAAGCAACAACTTTTGGGCCAACAATACGCCGGCCTCGCCGAATCCTAAGCAACGCTCCTTCAGAATCAAGAGCAACTTATGCACACAATGCAACGACAAGAAGTGTATCTCACCGGGCTTAAGCAAGTCTTTTGTAATGAAAGACTTAGGGCCAGCAAAGCAAATTCTTGGAATGAGGATTACTCGAGACAGATAAAATAGTAAAATTTAGTTGTCTCAGGAGAAATATATTGAGAAAGTACTTGACCGTTTCAACATGAGCAAGGCCAATGCGGTTTCTACTCCACTAGTGGGACACTTCAAACTCAGTACGAAGCAATGTCCTAAAAGTGAGCAAGATAAGGAAGATATGAAGAAGATTCCTTATTCTTCAACAGTTGGTAGTTTAATGTATGTTATGGAATGCACCAGGCCAAATATAGCTCATGCAGTTGGCGTAGTCAGTCGTTTTCTCTCTAATCCTGGTAGAGAGCATTGGAATGCGGTCAAATGGATACTCAGGTATCTTAAAGGTATAACAAAATATTGTCTGTGTTTTGAAAATGCAAAACCTGTATTAGAATGTTATACAGATGCAGACATGGCTGGAGACATTGATAATAGAAGATCCATATCAGGATACCTGATGAAGTTTGGAGATGCAGCAGTTTTCTGGCAAAGCAGATTACAAAAATGTGTTGCTCTTCTACTACAGAAGCAGAGTATATAGCCGCTATTGAAGCAAGTAAGGAAATTTTGTGGTTGAAGAAATTCCTATGAGAATTGGGAGTTAAGCAACAAAGGTATAAACTTTATTGAGATAGCCAAAGTGCAATCTATCTTTGTAAAAATTTAACTTTTCATTCTCGATCAAAGCACATCGATGTTCGATATCATTGGATCAAAAAAATTTTAGAGTCAAAAGAATTAGTACTTGAAAAGATACACACTAACGAGAATGGTACAGATATGATGACCAAGTCATTGTCAAAAGAAAAGTTTGACTTTTGCAGAAGCGAAGCTGGTATGGTGAAACTCTCTCAATGAGTTGAAAGGGGGAGATTTGTTAAGTTTCAACTCAGTCATGGTCCAAAGTTGCGGCTGCCGAAATTGAAGTCTAAAATTGCAGCCATCTAGAATGGCTACAAAATTGAGTGCTGGTCAAAGCCAAAATGTGACTGAAATGTTATGCCAGAAATTAGGCAAGGAAAAGTCAGGAAATGCGGAGCCGAAGAAGACACACCAAGAGAAGGCATCAGAGAGAGAAGAGAGAAATCGGGAGAGAAGGAAATAAAAGAGAGAAGAAGAAAAATAGAGTGAGGTTTTTGCTTATTTTTTCTTGTGAATTTGTTTTTAAATCTCTTTTTCGATATCCACTTTATTTTGGTGAGGATTGTTGTGTTACCTTCTAGTATATCTAGAGGAAGATTTGTTATCCCATTTTTATAATAGAAGTATTGGTCAATATTTGTTATATCACTTTATCACTTTATTGATAAATTTGTTTTTCATCTCTTTTCTTGATATCCACCTATTTTGGTGAGGATTGTTGTGTTATCTTCTAGTATATCTAGAGGAAGATTTGTTATCCCATTTTTATAATAGAAGTATTGGTCAATATTTGTTATATCACTTTATCACTTTATTGATAAATAGCAAAACCTCACTCTATTTTTCTTCTTCTCTCTTTTCTTTCCTTCTCTCCCGATTTCTCTCTTCTCTCTCTGATGCCTTCTCTTGGTGTGTCTTCTTCGGCTGAATTGCTAGCTATTTATAGATGCAATTCAGCCGCATTTGCTGACTTTTCCTTACCTAATTTCTGGCCTAACATTTCAGCCGCATTTTGGCTTTGACCAGCAATCAATTTTGCAGCCATTCTAGATGGTTGCAATTTTAGACTTCAATTTCGGCAGTTGCAACTTTGGACCATGACTGAGTTGAAGAAAACTCCATTAGTATGAGGCCTTTTGGGAAATATCCAAAAACAAATCCGTGAGGGTTTAACCCAAAGCGGACAATATCATACTAATGTGGAGTTTGGAAGACATCAGACAACTCTAACACATTGACAGTATAGCTCTAAAACTAACGCACAGCATCTCCCTTTGTTCTGTTTATGTTCTCTTTCTGGTTGTGATATATCTGCTTTTACTCTATAAAGTAAATTCTTTCAAAAGGAATTTATAAAGTTGTCACTTACTCTGCTTTTCAATCTTCAGGCCCTTCTCTTTGTTTCTGTTTTGTTTAGGAGAACATGCTTAACACGTCACTACAACGAGTTGGACAAAGAGCTTCAGTAGTGATCTGGCCACAGCAGCTTGTAAAGCTATCATTCATACCGTTTCCATGCCAAACTCCATCAAGTTAATTCACTCAGAAGGATGTTATTCTTTCTGAAGAAAAGATGAATTCCCAAAAGTATGATCTGAACCTAGTATCTTAAGATATCAATACAAGAACCATCTTACCAGGTGCAATAGACCACCTTATCAGATCTGAAAGAATGCCAAGCAAAAACGAAGAAAGCAACAGGAAAGACAGCATATCTGTAGCCATGTCCTTTCAGAAAAACCTATAATCACAAGCAAACCATTTAATTGGAATTCTGGGAAATTGCAATCTTCAAGCTAAAAATCTTGGAAACATTCCACACTGGCAAAATTTTCAGAGCCTACAGAAATCTTTTTGTGGTAATATTTGGCAAAGCTATGAACTTCTTTTATATAAAATCTGATTACAGAAACTTGATCAAAGGCTAATTAGGTCAGGATAAAAACAAAGAAAATAGAAAATCCAGGTGAACTTGAGATCAAGCTTAGTTGTAGTGAAACTGAAAATACAGGTTCTTAATTTTTTATATTTTATTTTTTTGTAATCATAAATGGAAATTTTTGCATGTTTACATATTGACTCATTAAATATATTTTGCCAGGATTTGAAATGATAAGGCCACAGAACCTTGAAACATACATGATATCCATACAGCTCAAAATTTCATCTTGATGCAATATAACGTCACATAAGAAGCACATCCTATCACAATTAGAACATATAAATATGAAGAATTGACCTTGCATCCAAATAAACTCAATCTGACATAAGCATATAAGGAGGCAGTTAGATAAAATGAGCGTGCGATTGACAGAACAGAGAACAGTCAACACTTGCATTTTGGCAAGCTCCTGAAACTAAATCCATCTACAGATCTATCCTTGAAGGAACAACAAAATACACTTTATAAGTAGGCACTGCAAGAAATTTCACATCCATTAATTCTCTTATCTCAAATGCACATCAGCACAAGATGGAACCTAAATAATCTCAACCAAGTAAGCACTGTTTCCCACCATAAGTTCTTCCAGATATTTAAAACCCAGCACAAGACACTCTTCACAATTTCATCCTCTACGAAAATTTAGCAGATAATATTATAGCAAACAAGAAAATAAGAAAAGTTTAAAACGCCTAAACATATTGATTTAGAATCTCAAGAGAAGAAGAATAGGGGCTTCAGTTCGGGAAAGGTAGTCTTAGCAAACAAATAGCAATGAACAGCTTTTGGAATTTGAATATCCCAAAAAGAGGTTTGTAGCACCTAGAAAACCATGAGTTTTCAATGTAGTAAGTTCCAAGATTAGCTGGCCAGCAGCACTATGATCACTGAAACAATCATTTAAGATAATCTTAGTTAGTAGGAGAAGCACCTGGAAAAAATAAAGATCGTTCAAAGGATAGTCAGGCACTGCTCCTGGAAATTCATTGTGTCCATAAGCTGGGACAAATCATCCCATGTCACGAAGTATCTGACAGCAGTTCAGGTCCGTCATCTGTGAGGTTAAAAATTTTAGTAGCCCATTTATCTCTTTGTTTTGGGGTGAGGCATTGCCATCAGAGATAAAAACAAGTAATTGATTATGATCTTCAATCCAGCTGAATCCTGGTTGCTTTTCTTTTCCGCTGTTATTTGCTGAAGCTCTAACTCTTTCCACCCTGTCCCATCTCCCAGCTTCAGCATGGGTATTAGATAAAAGAATTATATCTGAAGTTTTGTAAGGCTCAACTTCAGAAAGCTTCTGAGCAGCAACATCAGCAAGCTTGAGATTTTTATGCAAACGGCAGGCCCCAAGTAGAGCGCCCCACAATCCTGCAGTCATTTTTATCTTCATTCTGCTCACTAACTCAAAGGCTTCCCCTATTCTCCCTGCTCGGCTGAGCAAGTCAACCAAGCAGGAATAGTGTTCGGACAAAGGTTCAATGGCATACTTTTCCCTCATGCAACCAAACAACGGTACACCTTCTTCAATCAAACCAGCATGGCTGCATGCAGATAGAACCCCGAGAAAGGTAACTTGATCAGGACTTACCCCATTTTCTACCATATCTTGGAATAATTTGACTGCCTCTTTCCCACGTCCATTCAAAGCATAGCCTGCTATCAAAGAATTCCAGGAAATAACATCGAGGCTGTCAATATCTCTGAACACAGCTTCAGCATTATCGATGCTTCCGCACTTGGCATACATTGTGATCAAAGTGTTACTAACAAATATGTCATTGACGTAACCACTCTTTACAACAGTGTCGTGAAGTTGCTTCCCAACTTGCACAGCAGCAAGACTGGCACAGGAACTCAGACCAGAAGCAAAAGTAGATTGGTCGGGCTTCCTTCCATCCCTCATCATGAGCACAATGCACTTAAGTGCATCCACATGTAAGCCATTTTGTGCATAACCTGAAATCAAGGAATTCCAAGAAACTACATTTCTCTGTCCAATTTGTTCGAACATTTCAAATGCTTTCCCCATATTCCCTACTTGAGCAAAGCCTGCAATCATGGTGTTCCAAGTAATTGTATTCTTTTGGCGCATCTGTCCAAACAGTTCAAATGCTTCATCCATTCTTCTGTGATGAGCATACCCTGCAATCATTGTATTCCAGCACACAACGTCATGGTTCCTAATCCGATTGAAAATTTGACGAGCCTCATCAATTTTGTTGATCCGGATGAACCCCGAAATGATTGTTGTTTGTGCCCCAACACTTTTACATTGCATTCTGTTCAATAAGTTTTTTGCTTCCTCAAGCTGACCTGTTTGAACATAACTGTTGATTATCGTAGTCCATGAAACTTCATCCCTCTCGGGCATCTCATTGAACAACTCCACTGCCTCATCAATCATGCAATTCTGAACATATGCAGCAATCATGGCATTCCAAGCAACCACATTTTTCTCTGTCATCTTATCAAAGATTCCTCGTGCCTCCAAAATGCGGCCATGCTTAGCTAAGCCACTCAACATTGTAGCCTGAGAAACAACATTTGGATTTAGGATAGTCCCAAAAAAATTTGTGGCAGCACCTAAATTACCAATTGCAATATACCCATCCAGCATTAAATTCCATGAAACAGTATCCTTTTCTTCCATCTGCTCAAAGAACTCTTCTGCCAGACACATTTCCCCATTCTGAGTATACCCTGAAAGCATCGCATTCCATGAAACGAGGTTCTTCACAGGCATTTGATCAAAAATTTCCCTACCTTCCTTCACCATTCCATTCTTCACATACCCAGAAATCATAGCATTCCAACAAGCAAGACAACTTTTATCCTGCATCAAATCAAACAAGCTCCTAGCTTTTTCAAGAAACCCATTACGGGCATAATAAGTAATCATCAAACTATATGTAAAAGAATCTCTCTGAGGCATTCTATCAAACAAGTCACAAGCTTCTCTGAGATGGCCATTATTCAAGTACCCATTAATCATTGTGTTCCAGGAAACCAAGTTCTTGAATGGTGATCTATTAAAGAGGTCACGTGCTTCGCATATTCTACCATTCTTGGCATAGGCAGAGATCATTGAATTGTAAGTGACAATGTTTGGCTGGGTTATTTGGTTAAAATTTTTGATGGCTTCATCTATTTTACCCCTTTTTCCTAATCGGGTTATGGTTAGATTTTGCTGAAAGACTTCTGGTTTGCTCCTTCTGCGGAATGCAGCGATAGAGCGCATCCTTCAACTCAAAAGTAAAGCCAGAAACCCAGAACTCTGATCTGTTGGGATTGTAGTATACAAACTTTCAGCAATCTGTGGTAGATTTCACTTCATCCAAATTATCTGATACGGTGAGTCTTTGTTTATATAATTAAAATACTTTATTTAAAGAAGTATAAAGAGATTATGTAAACAGATTAAAAATTCATGATAAATAAAAAAATAATGTTTCTGCCAAAAACATTCTTACTATATTTAAGATGTTTTTAAATCATTAATAATTTTTATAAAAAATATTTTAATATATTTTTTACTAGTCTCACTATATATTATTTTTATATATTTAAATTTAATATAAAATATCTATTATTATATTATATTATTTTTATAATATAATTTAAAATTTTATATCTTATTAAATATTATCAAATAAAATAAGACGCATAGATTAGTTTTGATGGTGTGTAAAACGGTGAGTCAATAACACTAATTACCAAGCAAAAGTTTTGCTCAAAATTTTTTTAGCAAAAGTAATTCTTAAAGACATATTTAAAATAAATTTTTATTAAAGTTAAATTATATTAAAAATTATAAAAATAATATATATAAAAAATAAATAAATTTTAAAATAAAAAATCAATCTAAGTACAATCTAAATTTTCACCCGATACCATTTTCATTTGCAAATGACTTCTCAGCAAGCATCCTAACGTTATCGCCAAGCCAAAATCTCACGCCAACAAGAACAGAGCATATTTAGAATCCAAATTAATCATCTACACCTCGCTCTATTCAACTAAGGTTCATTCAAAAAGTTTCTCTCTCTATCCACTTTCTCCTACCTCTCTCTATCCCTGTCTTAGCACGACATTTCTAGCTCTTCCTCTCCAGCAAGATTTGGTTTCTGGCTCTGACCGGAGACCGGATCTTGGTTGGACCCCTCTCCTCTGGCCATGGGCTATGGTCGGTGATTGAATCTTGGTCAGATTCTCTTCTTTTACCTTCTGTTCTTTTCCTCCCTTTTCTTGCTGCTTTATGGTTTTGGCTAGTCACTTCTGCTCCAGACAGATCTGGGCACCGGCCTTGACAGGCAACCGAATCTTTATCTTTTTTTTGTATGCTTCTACCCTTATTTTGATTATAAATTATAGTAGATTTTTTTCTACACAATTTTTATCAAGATTCAAGTGACACAAACGAACACTTTTGTAGTCTGATCCTGCTATTTCTCTCCTCCGCTTTAGAAGAATTTATTTACTTAGGTTGATGCACCCATAGTTTTTTTAATTATTGTCTTTTATAGAACAGGTAGATACTGATTTTGGTTTGTCTCTGTATTTCAAGGATGGCGATGCAGTTGCAGAAAAAAAAATTGAAGTGTATTTGTTTATTTTGTTTCTAGTATTAAAAATATTATAATTTACCCACTTTAATTATCTAGAGAGTGGGAGTTTTTCTATTATCATGATTTTTGAACCATTATATAATTTTTATTGTTCATTGTATCGGGTTATTCCGGTCATTTAATTCCCCTCCCTTGATATTTTAGAGCAAGAATTTAAAGACTATTTTAGTTGTAATGGACATCATTTTTACTATTAATAGATAATTTTTATTTATAAAAAAATGCCCCAGGTTCAAAGAACACTAGTCCATCCGCGCGGCCCAATTGGCTAGTTCTACAATTGTTATTCTAATAAAAACATACATCAAGTTATTAAGTATAGTACCCACGAGGCCCTACCTTAGTAGTCAGGGATGAAGCTTCTCAATCAAGGTTTGGAGTTAAATTCCTACTTATTGTAAAAATTTTTTCTGTTTATTAAATTTATTTTTTCCTTTAATAAGACTTGAAACTATTTATTTAATATATATAATCTTCACCAATAATATGATATTAATCTCCACCAGTATCGTGATATCATGTATTCATATATTTTTTCAAAAAAAAGTTATTAACTTTAGTATTTATTTAAAAAGATAAAAAAATATTAATAATATAAAGAGTAATAGACGGTCTATGCTCAAATTACATAAATAATTTAATTATTTTCTTCGCTCCATAAAGTTTATCCCATTATTTTCTTGACTTATTTAAGATCTTGTCCTTTTGGTAAGTGCAACTCTTTGATGTCATTTACATCCATCATAACATCTTTTACGTTTGCCTTTCTTGATGTATTTCATTTGTGCAGAATAAAAACCAGAAAATACAAAAAATAAAATAAAATTGGCCTTCGAAAACCACCGAATATAGTCCAAATATAGTCCAACTAGACTGGATTGGCCGACCGGCCCAAGCCTAAATCAAAGGGTCAACGCATGCAATATGCGTTCAAACGCGAGCAGGAAAACACAAATAGTTCACACCCCATACGATGGCAGTTAAAAAAAAAAATCCAAACTAAAGCATCCAGTCCAACCCAATTTTGGATTGGATTGAAAAATATTAGATTTGGATTAAGTTTCAAAAAACGGACTAGATTGGATTTGGATTAAAAGATTTTTCAAACTGTCCTAATTCAAACCATATATAGGTGATGTAATATAAATATATATATTTTTAATTGACAAAAAATTTTAGTTTTCCTAATATTTTTAATTTTTTCAAATATTTTTAATGTTCTTCACTCATCTTATCATTGATTACCATCGTCGGTCTCCATATTCTATGTCGCTTTTCTCTTTTTCATATTTTATGTCACAATTTAAAATTTTTTACAATCTATGATACTCTTATCTTTACTATACTCTAAGCTACCACTTTAAATGAATGTGTAATTGATGTATTCTATTACTAATATATAATTTACATATTTGACATTATGAGAAACATGTAGTGTATGTATTAGATTTTTATATTATTATCATATAATTTATACTTGTTTGTTGTTCAAATGAAAAATAGCTGTCAATCCATTTTATTCCAATCCAATCCAATATAATCCAAAACAGAACAGTTTAAGGTTTTCAATGGATTGGATTGGATAAAGAAATCTAAAACTGAATTTTTTAGATTGGAAAAAAAATAATGAAAACCATCCCAATTCATATCTAAAACTGATTAATAACTTTTTTCCCTTAGCATTTTAATTCAATTTTATAGTTTACTATCTTCACTTCACTCGTAGGGCAAAATCTGTTATCCTCAATCATATCAATTCATATGTTTATCTTTTGAAGGACAAAAATGTCAATTTATAACTCTTCTTGGTCACCTCCTTACCTTCTCACGACGGTCACCCCTCCTTTCATTAATCCACTATCACTACCTTAACAACTGGTTCCTCCAATGTGTTTGGCTATGTACCCCAAAAATTAAATTATATTGGATAAACATCAAAACAATTCTATTTTCAATATAAAAGAAAAAAGAAAATACAAGTGGTACACCTTGCTACCCCCTGCTTGAGAGAGAACCAAAAAATTATGAAAATAGTGAAATTCAAGAGATGAGATATTCCACAAAAGGTCGTTTTCTATTAATACAGTAATCTATTTTATTTCACGATCTAGAATTCAAAGGCCCTTTGAATTTATACATCTTTTAATCCTTGAAACCAGCGTTAGTACTTTACCTTTATGCAAAATTTGACCCTGCTCTTTGCTTGCACACAAAATTCCCACACCTTCACTCTACCATTGAGGTGGTCCCATATCTTGGTAGAAACCAACAAATTTGATTAAAAAAGCTGCCTCAAAAAGTGGAAATCCTGTCCTTTGAATTTATACATCTTTTAATCCTTGAAACCAGCGTTAGTACTTTACCTTTATGCAAAATTTGACCCTGCTCTTTGCTTGCACACAAAATTCCCACACCTTCACTCTACCATTGAGGTGGTCCCATATCTTGGTAGAAACCAACAAATTTGATTAAAAAAGCTGCCTCAAAAAGTGGAAATCCTGTCCCAAACTCTTATGGCCAGGGCTACTCCACCCTAAAGTCCACTCTCTGCCTCTCCTCACCACATATTAGTAATCCATCTATTCACTAATAGTCTGGGTTTTCTTTCTCCTCATTTTTTGCCAACAAAAGCAAAATTATAATTAAGTACTAATACATCTTTCATTTTTCAAAACAAAGACCTTCATATTTTTCATTCTAGATTCAAGATTTTAAATGTGAAATCTTTGGTTGTTTTAATTTAAATCAGGTTTAATTAATATTTTTATTTTCAAACTTATTACAAATAATTATTCTTGTTCTGAAACATTTCTTAGTTATCTTCATCAATAATTTTTTTTTAATCCTAAAATAATCTTGGAAGCTATTTTTGTTGTATTTTTTAGGGTAAAATTACCTTTACTGTCATTTTTCTTCAAAAAAATGGTTTTATTATGAGGACAAATTCTCCCTTAAAAAATGCAGCAAAATGCCTCTTGAACCTTGAGATAAAAAAATCAAAATACATCAAAAATTTTAAGGAAGAAAATAGTATTTTAAAAAGTTTGAAGACCAAAAAATGTGTATTATTTTTTATATTACTAGTACATTCACCTCATATTATATTGCATCATAGATATTACTCAGAATTTTTAATATATAAATCATATAGTATATTAATCTCAAATTAATAAGTGATCATATACTTTTCAATTTCATAGCAAGAAATGAAATTAAGAAAATTGGTATTAAGTAGAATATTATTAATTTGGTAGATAATAAAATTAAAAAGTACTATAATTAGACGTTGAAAAAATAAATTTAGTCTTAAAATTTTGTAGTTACGAATTTAAAGAAGTATACCTTGTAATTCATACACTAAAACATTTTAATGTATGTGAACTGAAATTACAAATAGAGTAATCGACTATTAAATTACTGATTCAAACAGAAAGAGAGTTAAAAGGAAAATATACATTTTAAAAGGGTCTAAATGGACTTCAAACATATTCTTGTCCTTGAAGAAAATAAAGTTATAAGTACACATCAAGGGTTGAAATTTGACACTCGCTGTGCACGCTCGTACAAGATCTCCCATTACTACGGAGGCCAACGACTCCGAGCCACAAGGCTTTACAAAAAATTGCGGTTTAAACAGCTGTCATAACCTCGTGAACAATGTCTTAATCCATCATTAGGCCAACTTCGCTTCTTCTAATAGGATCGTGGAATCAAGCGCATGTTTGCTTCGTGGATTTGCTCAAGAAAAAATGAGAGTTCCTGGGGTACGATGACGTTTTGATATTGCTAACCGTCCACGCACACTCCCGCCGCAAAATGCTGTCCTAGTCTACGCGTGTACCACAGTACCTCCATCAAAAGCCCAGTTTGGAATCAATTGAGTTGTTATACTCAAAAATCTAACAATTCATACCCAAAAAACTAGAAGTGCTCATTCTTATTTTTATATAATAATTTCTAATATATATTAATAATTGTTTGGTTTTATATTTTATCTAAAACTAAATTAAAAATTATTTTTAATTATTCTTTCACCTAACCTCCCAGTTAAGTTGGGAAGTTATGATATGTTATCAATGTGATTTTGCATTTTGACTATTAAAGTGTAATTTTTTGATAAAAATATGTTTTTTTTTTGTATAAAATTTATACAAATAAGTATGATAAAAATAGTCTCAAGATTCACATTAATTACGTCAAAATAAAAAAATTAAAGAAATCTTATATTGTTACAATGGAAATAAATGAATATTATGTTCAATAAGCATTAAACCTGAGTCTAGTAAAGATTATTCTACCAACTAAATTATTATTTTGGCTCAAATGATTAGTTACTTGTTATACATTCATTTAAGTAACGTATATATATTATTTTATTTGAATCTTATATCTCAAGTAATGTTATGTTTTGAAAAAATTTTTAAGAATTGATCTCTTCTTCATCATCTTCTTACACTATTGAGTGTTTGCTTAATAGGGCAATTTATTCAACTAATTTATCAAACATGTTTTTATATTTCTTCTTTATTCTCAGTTCAATAGTATATCTAAAACCAAATTTTTTGTTTTAAGCCTTGCTCGTTTTGAGCTTTAAAATAAAAGGATTCTACCTAACATTGAAATATACTTCCTTTTTTTTAATCTCTTTTTAACTAAATTTTTCATATTCACCTTTTCTCCTTAGAACTTAAAATAGATTTAAAAAATATAAGTAAAAAAAGAAAGCATCCAAAAAGCTTGTGCTAAACCTAATTTTAGAACTTAATGGTGAAATTGAATAGTATTTTGATTTGAGATTTTTGTCTTAGATTTCGGAAGAGAGATAATTGTTTATAAGAGAAGAAGTGGAACCTAAAATAAAAAATTTATATTAGACTCCGTAGTAAGATATTATTCAAATATAAATTTTAAAGGTTAAAAGAAATCTTTTATGTTACTCTCTTTGTTAGACATTTGAGTGTACTTGTTATTAATAATTTAAGATGTAACAAATTTGTTGTATCTAAATATAATAACTTATAAATTTTATATCTTAATTAGTTAATTTCAGTTAATATAATATACTAATTTATAAATATAATAATTACATAAAAGAACTATAAAAAAGTCAACCGACCATCAATATCTTATAAATTACAATTACAAATTTGTATAGTAGGGACTAATATTTTTAGGGATAAGTACTAATTATGTTTTTTTTTTTACACTACAAAAAATGGAGGTATAACTTAAACTCAACAAATTTTCTTTTCAAAATGAAAAAAAAACTTATCAATCTATCCTTTCACTAAGTACTAATCATGTTATTTATTGTTTTATGAGTTTTACTAGCTTATACCCTTGGAGAACATGTTAATTTAAATTAAGTAGGCTATTTGTAATAATTCAAGTTTATCATAAATTTTATAAAATCTATTATTTCATAAAAATGATAAAATTCTAAAGAAATTGTAAGTTTGATAAATAATCTTTTCAATCTAAATTAATATGTGCCATGCAGGCACAAGAGTAATCATTCTTTTATACTCTAGAAGGATGGAAATGTGAAGTTTAAGGATGTGCCAAACACGCCCTTCATTTTGTGTGATCCATTGAGTAAGGAACGTGTAAAATAAGGTACACATATACGCGCACATCCCCAGCTACCTGTACCCAACAAAAGCTACATTTTACATTAAAAATTGCTAACTCCAAACTTCTATCTCCAAAACTCTTTTTTTTTTTGGTTTTGTATGAACACGGATATCTCTCAGCAGTGGCAGTACCAGCAGCAGCAGCAGCTGCTTTCTAGTTCTAGAAGAAGCAAAAGAACAATCTAAGCCCTCTTCTTTTCATCTACTAGATTTGATTTGATTTCTTTTGCACCTCCAAAATCTAGTAAGGAGAAAGAAAAACGAGGAAAACAAGGAAAAGACCATCAAGAAAAGCACCTAAGAAGAGAACCATCGAGAAAGGAGGAGGAAAAGTTGAGACAGATGCAAGCTGGGGGTGGAGGAGGAAACGGGCTGAGTAGGGGCGGAGGACTTGCGAGGTTTCGGTCGGCTCCGGCGACGTGGTTGGAGGCGTTGCTGGAAGATGAAGAGACTGACGTCGTTCTTGACCCGCCGGTGTTGGCTTCCAGTAATAAGCCACCGTTACACCCGCCGGCAGGCGCTTCGTCCCAGCCCCAGTCGACTGAGGTCAGCTCGGCTAGTGGGAGATACACCGCCGATCTGGGTTTGTTGGACAGTGTTGGTAGTGGGACTGGTGGGCTTAGTGGGTTGCTCCGGCAGAACAGCTCGCCTGCGGAGTTTCTCTCTGATGGGTACTTCTCGAGCTTTGGGATTCCAGCGAATTATGATTATTTGATGTCTTCTTCGCTGGATGTTTCTGAGTCGCCTTCTAAGCGGCCCAGGGAGGCAGATTCTAATGCTGCTAAAGCTCCTTCTCCGGCAGTGGTATGTGTATAAGCACATTTCATTTCTATTCCATAATTGCGACCGCGTCTTTTTTTCCTTTTTCCTTTCCAGTTAGGGAACATTGGTTCTTGCTAGGGTAGTATCTATAGTACTGGTACGAGCATCCAACTCTCGAATCAATTGAAAAGGGTGCATTTGGCATTAATTCCCAAGTGGGCACTTGGAGAAACAATGGGAGCGAAAAAGATGAAGCGAAACCCAATCTGATACAGAAAGAATCTGCAGTGCCCCTATCCTGAATTTTATGTATAATTTACTATATGAAAATTTTAGTTTCAAAGAAACTGCGAATTCGGTGCAATGCGATTAATCTGAATAATGGGGGAAAAGTCAAACAGAGATGCTTGTTTCGGAAGGTAGTGTACATGTACATTAGTCCTTTGAATTTGAGTTGCAGTAATAAAAATCCTGGGTTCAAATCTCAGCAGCATTTGGATGGTATCGTAACAATTAAGTTAGTGACTCCCACTAGCCGCCACTATGGAAAAGTAAACATGATGAACTTTAAATGGAAATTCAAGGAACAAATTCTGCTCGTCAAATAGAAGGTGCATTTGAAACCTACTAAATCTTTATGATATATGCACGTACAATAGAATGTTATGCAATATCATCCAACTTCGTCCGGCAAAGGGTAATAATCAGATAAATTAATATCTTTTGCTTTATGCTGATGGGAACAGAAGATGATCCAACTATTAAAAGGACCAAGTTATTGAGATCTTGAACTATGCTTAGAAATTATTACATTAGGTTTACTAGGTGAAAACTTTCACAAGGTATTAGATATGCCATTTGTTGGGAGTCAATCAAATAAAAATTTAACAACTTGTTAAACTTTGTGGGGAAAACTTATATGTATCATCTCTATAATGGCCTCCCTAAGTTGTTTCTGAAGTATGTATTTTTTAGAAAGGTTTTTTATGTTGTTATTTTTCAAAAACTATTGCTTCTTAACTTAAAGGAAAGAAGAAGCGGGATTCATTTTCTTTGCTGTGTATCGATATTTAGGGGTAAAGGAGAGAGATTTTTTGGCATCTAAACAAACAGTCCATGTGCCTGTGAACATGTGGATCAATTTTCTGTTGAATTTACAAGGTTTAGAGTCTTACCTGCTAGTTACATTTTACTTCTCGCTCTCAGGAACAACAGTTCCCAAACTTATTTGTGCATTATTTTACTGCTCACAAGCAAGGAGTTGAATTTTGTTCTATTGATAAAGCTTGACTCTTTTTTCTGCATTAGACTTAAGAAGACTATCATTTACAGGTCACACTTCTTTATGTGCATTTATATGCTGTACAAAATTCTACTTCACATATGCTTTGATTCTTTTCCTTCATAAAGTTCCTCTTGGTATTACGTAAAAGGTTGTTACGCTGTTTACTTATACATCTGCTATTGTCATTTTGAAAATAATTTACTTTCAATAAAATGAATGCTTGTTTTGTTCTCTGATGGATATCCAAATAGTTGACCAAGCTCCAATCATGCTCACACTGTTAACTCACATCTTGTTATGTCTTTAAAGAAGGATGAGATCTTTTATTTCTCTATTAATTTTACTTGTTCTTTTAAAATATAAGTGTTCTCTATACAACCAATCATGTGTCAACTTTGAAAGAGAGTGATACACTAAACTTCTGAAACTCTGGATTTGTTTGCTTTGTTGTCCTTCCTACATGTATATTAGAGATCCCTTCTTGTGGTACTGGTGAATGAAAAGATAAGTTTTTGACATAAGTCTGCTTCATTATGTTTTGTTTAACTGGTATCGGCTTTCTATCTGACTATAGGCAGATCATTTGAATAAAAGTTCTTATTAGTCTACAAGTGCCTGTACACCCAAATGTATCTATGCATGTGCGGCGCACATAAGTAGATATACATTTGTAAATTGCATTTTACGGAGATCGATCTGTATCATTTTGTGATGTGTATGATCTCTCGAACCAGAATACTGTACACTTCTTTATGGACATGAAATGTTTGATATGCTGATAAGTTTGCACTTTTATCAACCTTTACTCCGTTCTTCTCTTCTTTCATCTTCACTTTCTCTATCCCCCTAACCTGTTCGCTGTATGCACAGATTTGTTGACCAGAATATTGTATGCTTGTTCTTTTGTAGAAAGGAGAGCAAGGTGGTGGTGTAAGTGGATTATTGGATGCCGAAATGGACAAGCTTGGAGAGGATTCTGTTCTTTGTAGAGTTCGGGCAAAACGTGGTTGTGCTACCCATCCTCGCAGCATTGCAGAGAGAGTAAGACTTGTGTCTTTTGTTTAGGTTGATGTTACTTTTTTTTAAAATTTTCTAAAGCTGATTAATATGCAAGATCTCGCAGTTACTCTCACTTGCCTAGATGAATTAATGAAATAAAGAGGTTGCATGTAGCTGATGCCAAATAGCTGGAAAAGGATTCCCTCAATTTGACTCAAGGTTTCTTTTCCTTTTTCCCCCTCCTTTCTGGGGTCAGGTTCGGAGGACCCGGATTAGTGACCGGATAAGGAAGCTTCAGGAACTTGTCCCGAACATGGATAAGGTGATTTGGCCAGGATGTGTCTCTTTTTTATTTTAGGTGGTGAACTTAATAATATGCATGCCAATAACTGTTACTGGGAAATTGATATTACTTGCATCTCTCTGAAGGCAATGTTGAGACCAAGTTAATGTTTGATTTTAGTGTTTAGGGATATTTACTGAACTTTCTAAGGTAACGAGGGAATAATTTTATTTCCGTTGCATGCAGCAAACAAACACAGCAGACATGCTAGAAGAAGCAGTAGAGTATGTCAAGTTTCTTCAGAAACAAATTCAGGTAATTTGTGCATTGATCTGCCGTATTTTATTCTTTACGTTTTTTTCCAAAGAACACTAAAGAAGAAATCAGTATATACAACCTCCATGTCTCTGTAATTGTAAAATTACATTACTTCTTTATCTTATTCACTTGTATTCTCCAGGAGCAGAAACTTGAAGTAGGAGAATTCAAGTTCTACAACTGTGATTATTTTTCTTGTAGAATCCAATTCTTTGTAAGAAGAAAAATATAAGCTTCCCACTTATAGAAGTGAAATATATGACAGGAACTCACGGAGCAGCAAAAGAAATGTAAATGCTTTACCAAAGAGTAAATGGAAAAAGGAAATGTTTGCCACATCCACTGAAATGGATGGGCAATAACATAGAGGTGTTTACCTCAAGGATCTGGCTTCAAATCTATGGTACTTTTACTTCGCCACTTCAGATTCTTGTCCATCTCTAGATGTGGCCTCTCAAATGAGCATCAGTACCCTGAAAGATCTATGTTCAAGTGCCATGGATATCAACTCCTCATTCTAGTTTGTAGGCTGTTTTAGTTGTAGTAGTTGTGCTGTAAAATGGTCCCTTTGTCTATGCTCTTCTCTTGAAGATATCTATTCTCTACCCTAATTAAGTAGTTGAAATTTGTTGTTGCTAAAGTCGCACCCAGAATGGCTATATCAATGAATAAAGGTTTATAAAGGTTGAATTCGTGGTTGATGAATTATGTGCTTCTTGGTGCTAAACTAATATTCTCTTTCTGACACTTTTGTGCAAAAGGACTTTCATCTGAAGCTATGCTTTTTGTGTGTCTATATAGTTCTGAGGCATAAGCTTAAGTAGTCTCTAAGCTCTAGTAAAGCATTGCTCTTTGGAGGTTTTAATTCTTAGGAGCGGAGAAAAGGATGAAACTTTAGTTGAAAGTTTTGACAAGTTCACTTAGAGGTCACATGTGGAGGTTTAAGCAGGGTTGGATGAGTTCGGAATGTTTTTGATTCATTTATTTTTTAAGCTGTTGAAAAGAAGTATTTACTGAAAATAGTTTGCTAGAAATTGAAAGGTAACTCTATTTCTGAAACTTTGGATAAATATAAGTGTTTCTTGAAGAGGTATCTTAAGAGGTGCTGTCCAAAAGCCTCCGTGCCGCGGGAGTGCATTCAAAAACAGCATTTAAATTGCAAAAAAAATTGGTGGGGGGAAGGGACTGCAACATATATGCGCACAATGGATATAACTTCTCTATGATGCTTACAAAAGGCAAGCAGTTATGGTTTTGCAAAGAAGCTTATTGTCACCCTTGTGGAGATTTGAAAAAGGCTCAAAGGAAGAAGGCACATGTTTGGACCGGTATGATCATACTTTTGTAATATGATGATTAGGAAAAGAAAAAAGTTGTGATTTTGTAAGAAATTACCATGCTAGAGAAAAATGGATAAGGCTCTTGTGCTATTTGCCACCGCTGTTATCATCCTACATACTTCCAACATTTTGTTGTTATCCCTATAATGTGGATCCATTCCTTTGGAAATGTGAATTATATGGATTCTTCATTATCTGATCTAAAAAAGGCATGCACTTTGCATCTGATCGTCCTGGAATCTTATTCTAGATTATTTTTTCTTAAGATTCTTTAAATTGACTGCTAGTCCACTTGTTCTTCTTTAATCCATCAGACTTTGCTTGTCTTATCATATAATTACAGCATTCTACAGACTTCATTGTCCACCCCCCTCCTCCCCCTCCCCCCCCCAAAACACCTTTTCCCTGGGTATGATGGAACAAAAAATTACTGGTCAAAATCATTTGGCATAATCTCAGACTGGTTTCTTGTTTAGAATCTAAGCAATATGTTTTAGTTTTTATTAAGAAAATGAAGAAAAATTTACAAGCCTTAAATTAAACATCATTACATGGCATCCTATGTGGAGTGGTGGTGAACAATCATTGCTGTTATTTTCTGTGGCTGATTTTCGGCTATGATTCAGAAGAATTTGTCTGGCTGAAATGTAGCAAAATCAGGGGCCTAATAGGGCTTTCAGTAATCTTATCTAAAGAAGAAAGTTGGGTTGCAGTGATTGTTTACTAATATTTATGGCTGTAATGCGCTGAATGCAAAAACCTGTTTTCTGTTGCTTTGTTTGAGAACTGGAAAGATAAGTACATATATTTGTGCAGTGAAAAAGTTCTCAGTTTTCTCATTCTTTCAAGAGGGAACAGAATGGTTGTCAGCATTGTTCCCTGGCGATGCTCCTTTCTAATTGCAAGGTTTAAAGCTAACATAACTAGAACTATGTGAATCTATTAGATAGTCAAATGAAATCTAAATGGCTCAACTTGGATTTGAAACGTTTCACAAAATATAATTAAAAGTTAATGAAATAACATGTGCTAATATGGATAAGATAGAAATGCTTTAAATGGTTCTGAGTTGAATCTTATCTATCAGTGATTGCTGCAGCAAGAGATTGGGAATTGGACATCTGAAGTCTATGGCTAAGCTGGTTGATATTGTATATATTATTTCTTCGGTGCCCTAGTTTTAGTTGTTTGAAGAATGTTTTCTTGATTCCTCTGGACGTAAACCATCAATTTGGATAGGTTTCCCTTTGTTGATTATTTGGGACCTCGGCATCCATTCTGGCTCCACCTTCGCAATTGTAGATTTTCAGTTGGTGGTGGAAGTTCACTTCTGTTTTTGTAGATACTCTTTGTATGAAATGCAGCAAGGCAATTAAGAGTATCAACAGTTCTTATGTACCTTGAGCAGTCAATGTGTGTTATGCTGTTAACTATTATCTGAATGAGGGAGCAGGTTGTGGTATTTTGGTGGTTAGATATTTGTTGGATGGTACTCGTAACATTTCCTCAATCTATGCTGTTCACTTGGAGAGGATGCTACCCAAGATCAATATTATTGTCCTTGATGTTGATGACCGTGAAGGATTGCTTATGTTTAGCATTTCTTGTTTGGAGAATGAATATTTCTGTCAGTATCAGAAATGGTTTTTGCTGACAAATTTAAAGCCTCTCCTATTACTATGGAAATTTGAAGTTGCTTTGCTCATTGAAATGGTTCTGGAGGCCTCTCATTAGTCTTTCGTGGTTCGGTTGGTGGATTGAAAGAAAACACCTTTTGCTCTCCAGTCGATCGGCACATCGGTTTTGCATGCTTAAGCGAGAGAAATGTTAATGAACTTCACTGCAAAATCATATTAGGAATCCCTTGTGTTCTGATCTGAAAAGATCCAAATGCGCTGCGCTTCTAGTGGCTGCTGAAAATTTAGGCTTTTGCTCAAGCAGGTGGTTAGAGTTTATTCAAGAATTTGAAATGGATATATTATTCTTGATTTACAATTTACAGCTGCAGGATTCCTGAATACGAACTAGATCGCTGATAAAGAAATGAGGGATTGCGAGTGTGGCAATTTCAACAATGTGACCAGATCTGAACTAACTTGGCCAATGCAAGTAGTTGAAGAACCTGAATTAACAAGAGCAGCCGAAGCCAAATCTCTCATCTTTCCGCTTCGGTCTCTGAGTTCTCGCCCATTTTCTGAGTCCATCAATTCTCTGATCTTCCTTTCAATTTCTTCTGCACTCATGAAGCCATCATCTCCATGCTCCAGTTCTATTGCCAACTTCATGTCATGCACTAGAGCAGCCCTGTTTATGTGCTGCTCGGCATGTAAAGGCCATGCCACTATCGGTATCCCTGCGGCAATTGCTTCCAAACTCGAGTTCCACCCACAGTGAGACACGAATCCACCTACTGCAGCATGTCTCAGCACCTGCAACTGAGGCGCCTAGGACTTGACCACTGGACCTTTCCCTTTAGTCCTCTCTAGAAAGCCCTAGGGCAATGTACTATAAAGTTCAAAGTCTGTCCATTGGTGGACTTGCTTGCTCATCATGTCAGTCCAGAGGTTTCTTCACCACCCACAAGAACCTTTGGCCACTTCTCTCCAAGCCATTTGCTATCTCGTTTAGTTGCTCAGCCGTGAACGATCCACGGCTCCCAAGACATAGGTAAACGACACTCCGGCTTGGATGGCTGTCGAGCCACGACAAGCATTCATTCTTGTAGAAGTCAGTACCTTCATTTCCTCCTTCAGCTGGTCTGCTATCAGCTTCAGCTATCAATGGCCCAATATTGTAGATTGGAGGAGTAGTGCCGCCAGGGACATTTAAACAAAGCGTAAAAGTTGTGTTATTTTTTATTTTTAATTATAATTATTAAAATTTTTTTTAAAAAACTATACAATAATGAAGCATATTGTATTATGCCACCACAAAGAATAAAATTCTCAAATTGTAAAGTTTAAAACTAGAGTTGAACTTCGAAATCAAAAAACACATGTTCACTAATTATTTTTTATTTTTTTAATTTAAGTTTACTTCACTGGTTAAAGAAAAAAATTATTAACACAAATTAGATTATAGAATAGTATTCTTCAAGAAGAATGATGAACTATAATAAAAAAGGTGAAAGAATCCTAACTTTTTGAATCTTCTCATTCAAAGAAAGAAAAATAATAGTCGATGAAGTTTTCAGTAATTTAAAATTACCAACTAAATGCTAATAATAATAGTCCAATGTCATGCAAAAAAATAATAGCATTTGAAAACGAACCAAATTTTGAATTCTAGCCCACCTTCCCTCATTAGAGCATCAGCATCAAGTTGGCAATCCAATTCATAGTCCTGTCAATACGGGTCAAAACTCGCGGGCTAGCCCGTATATGGAGCTTGGGCTTAGTATGCCCAAATCTGTTTAAAACGCGGACTTTTTAGCCTGCTCCGTTTAGCCCGTGGGCTAACGTAGGCAGGAGCGGGCCGGTCGCGGGCCAGCCTGTTTTTTCTTTTTAATTTTTTTTAAAAATTTTTTAAATCAAAACGACGCCATTTTGATATTTTTAAAATATTTTAAAAATTTTTCCTGAAATGACGTCGTTTTGATATTTTTTGACAAAACAACGCCGTTTTGTAAAGCTCGCGGGTTGGCCCGTTTAGCCCACCGGCTTACTGTAACGGGCCGCGGACTAGGGGTTCTCAGCCCGCGCCAGTCCGTTTCAAAGCCAGCCCACAACGGGCCGGAGCGGGCTGGCCCGTTTGACACCACTACCAATTCACGACATATATGGGAATTTCAAAGAAAATTCATATTAAGGAAACCTAAAGCTTCTGATGAAGATGGAAGTAGCAATTGAAAAGGAAAGAGGGAAAAATATCCAATATTGAAAAGGAAATAATATGAACCAATGTACAGGGTAAATCATTTTTTTTAAAAAGCAAAATTTACCAAAATTTTACAGAGCAAATTGACCATCGTAGTCCAAAGGTTTGGACTTTGTTTGAGTCTGTAAAACTAAATTCTCAAAACTATTTATAAAAATTCAAAGTTCAATAGTTAAAGTAAAAAGAAAAAAAGAAAGAAAAGAAAATCAATTGTATTAAGGAACCTTCCTTCATATGCATTCCCCTTCTGCTGATGAACAATACGAGGCAACTAAACTCATAATGAGAAAGAAAAGACCAGATAAACAATAAAAAAGAATAGAACTTGTAGCGCCAAACTCATAATGAGAAAGAAAATGTTAGATAAATAACAAAAAAAAAAAAAGAAGTTGCAGAAAATAGAATTTGTAGTAAAAGAGAAAAAGAAAGAAAAGAATAGCAGTTTGTATTAAGAAACCTTTCTTTATATGCATTCATCTCTACAGGTGAATAATACGGTACAATCAAACTCATAATTAGAAAGAAAAGTCTAGATAAATAATAAAAAATATAGAACTTGCAACCAGATAAAAGTATGACTTTTGCCTTTGTATGTTGATTACTGTAATAAGAAGATGAAAAAGTAGTTATAGATTTGGAATAGGCATGTGGTGGTAGTTGATTAGGAAAGTGGGAGAAGATAGAGATTAATTTTTAATTAATTTATCAAATGAAAAAATATTCTAAGCCAATCAAAAGTTTTCAAAATAATTAAAAAATTCAAAACTTTGAAAAATATGATTCAGGTGTTGAAGGCTTTAGGAGGAGGAGGGAGAGTAAAAATATTTTCAATATATATATATATTAAAAACTAATTCCCTATAGGAAATGACTATCTAATTTTTTAAAGTTTTGGAATAGTTAATGTTTGAAATTGGGAGTCTAAATAGTATCTATGAGATTCATTTGGTTTGTATCTTTCTCAACTAAACATACAATTGATCTCCACTTCTCTTTTTACAAAAAATTTATTTTACGAAATTTAAGATAAAATCTCTCCTAACTAAATACAATCCAAAAAGATAATGTCATTTTAATAAATAAAAAATCACCACAACCAATTAGAGTTTTTCTTAAGTAACTAGACATAAAATTTTTGAAAAAAATTAACCATAATATCACTTCCCTTGAGGAGCTAGGTTATCGTTTTCCTTTCTTATAATGGGTAACCTACCTTGCTCTCTGTGCTTTTGGGATAGATATAGATGTGTAGATGTGAAAGAGGAAAAACAGCATTTTTGAAGGCCGAAGAAAGGTGAAGGAATCTTCTTTTTTTTTTTCTAAAAAAAAATTTGAATGCTTCATGATAAAGATATTGAGATCCCAAAAAAAAAAGACTAGAATAATTGGTAAAATTAACCTCAAATATATTTGGTCCCACTTCTATTACATCCTTGCTGCCTCCTACACGGTAGAGACCGACAAAATGAAGCACGTACAGCTCAAGAGATAAAATAATTCGGGAAGGCTATCGTGCTGAACACCATATTGTTCAGCATGTGCGGGTAGCAATCTCAGCCGTTGGATGGTCTTCTTTTTGATCCAATGGTTGGGGGTGCTCGAGGTATATTTGAGATCAAAATTTTTTTCAATTCCCGCTCAAAACACTAACTTAATTCAAAAGATGAATTTGAATTCAACTTTATATACCAAATCTGACTTTCTTTCTCTCCCATTCTATCAAAGAACAAGAGTAATGCTTCGATGTTTTCATTAATCATAAGAGCATTTTTACAATATGTTCATACACAAAGAAGACTAAAAAAATATCTTGTGCTGATATGATGTATAATAAATGTACCATAATCTTCCTCCCAAGATTGATGTTTCTTTTATGTATATTGTCGTGCGATCTAGAGGATTGAGCTGAAGGTCAATTTGATTTGGATGAATCTCAGGATAACCCGGTAATATCTTCAATAGCTATAGCATGGGAGGCTAATGGATCTTGAGGCAAGTTCACGGCAGAGATCAGAGAGCCAAGGAAGAAGACCTAAGAAAATTTTGCTGCCAACAACAAACACAAAGAATTGTAGAATCCCATGGTGGGAATAAAACACCAAAAGGAAAAGAAAATGATAAGAAAAATTATATAAAGGTGGAAGGAAACATGTTTTTGAGTAGAAATTTATCTCTTTCAAATTGATTATGCTTCCTATCTTCTCATGTGCAATGAATGAAATGCATTTTTGCCAACTTCGAACTTGAACTAAATCGGTCCAAACAGATGCATTGAAGACTTCAAGACCGGTAAAAAATTTAACCCTCCATGTGACCCTCACCCATGCAGCAGTGTCAAACGGGTCAGCCCGCTCCGGGCCGTTGCGGGCTGGCTTTGAAACGGATCGGCACAGGCTGACCCGTTTGACCCGCGGGCTGAAAACTCTCAATCCGCGACCCGCTACAGTAAGCTCGCGAGCTTTACAAAACGACGTCGTTTTGTAAAAAATCATCAAAACGACGATGTTTTAAGGAAAAAAAATTTAAAAATATTTTTAAAACATCAAAACGGTGTTATTTTTATTAAAAAGTTTTTAAAAAAATTAAAAAGAAAAAACAGGTTAGTTCGCATCCGACCTGTGTTAGCCCGCGAGCTAAATGGAACGGGTCAAAAAATCCGCATTTTAAACGGACTTAAATATATTAAATCTAAATTCATATATATAGGTCAATTCGCGAGCCAAACCGCGAAGTTTGGCCCGTATTAACAGGACTACACCCACGTCACGGAAGTTGGGGTTGCCTTTTATCTCAACTTCCCTTTGCCTGTGGACGCTGACGCGATGATCTTCACTGTACGGCTTTTTGTCTCTGCTGAAGATATCATTTCCAAGCAATTTGATCAGATTGCTTCTTTTTTCTTTTGATCCCTTTTTCTTATGTCCATAAAAATGGGGAAAAAATGTTTGCCACTCATTTGGCCTTGAAGAGACAAAAAAGAAAAACAATTTCTAAGAAAAAAGAAAAGCAAAATAAAAAAGAAAGAAAATACACGTTTTGATCTCGTGTAATACCTAGAATTAAACAAAATAGTTAATTTTCTTATCCCTTCCTAAAATATGAGATTTCTTTAAAAACTAAAAACATTTAATATCCACTATAATTGCATAAACTTACTAACAGACTGCAGTCTTAGAGTCTCTTATATTGTAGGAGAAGAGATTTAAATTTTATACTTATTTTTAAAAAAAATTTTAAAACTTACAAATTTTACGTCATTAGTTGGGAATTTGAGGATACCGCTTGATAATATCACTTATTATAAATCTTAATCCAACAAAATTAATATAAATAATAATATAAATAAATTTTTGAAAACCAAAATTAAATAATAATACTAATTAATTAATAATTATTAATTTGTGTAATATAATAATAAAATAATTACAGTAATTAAAAAACTTGAAAGAATAAAAAAAAGAAAAGAAAGAAAGGGAAAGAAGCATGTCAGTTCCACCTGGGCAGAACTTGAATGAATTTCTGCCAAGGCTGGTCCAGGCTGAAAGTTCCGCAAGCAGTTCATCCTTTTTTTCAAAAAAAACTTTGGAACTTGTGCTCGTTTCGCAAATTTGACGTCTTATTGGATAGAGTTTAATTTTAAAATTTTTATTTTGAATTTTATTAATTTTAAAATTTTTGTTTTAAATTTTATAAAAGTTAAATTATTTATAAGAGGAGATATAGATCTTACACTTGAAATTAAACCGAACCTTATTCAAGTACATTCAAAAATTTTAAAGAAATATTCTACAATTTTTTAAAAATTAAAAATTTTATTAAATAATCAAGGAAATTTGGTGTGAATTTACTACTACATTCTGCCGTTTCTTAAAATTTAAAATTTTAAAAATTAAATATATTTTAAGTGAATTTTGAAAGAAAGAGTGAGTCGAGAGGGTGAATTCTTAAAGAAAATATAAAGATGTTATATACAATTAAAAAAATTATATATAATAATAGTTTACTTTGACAACAAGTTCCCTGCAAAAAAGGAACACTTAAGTGAGGGCTTCAGCAACCACCAAAGCTGAGGTTCCTAAGTGTGGTTTTAAGATTTTGCACGTTTTATACTATCCACTCTCACCCTGTAGCTAGCAAAATTCCTATAAAAGAGTGCACTAGAGAGGGATATATCAGAGCACTCAAACTAGAAAATGTGGAATCTTCAGCTGGAAGGAAGGAATGATCGATTTGAGCAAGCAATCCTATACATCTATTCCTACAACACGTTTCTTACAGAAGAAAAACGAGACACTGATACACAACTTGAAATACAGCACAAATCCTACCAACGATTACATCCCAGAATATTACCCAGTCAAAAAACAATCCCAGAAAAAGGAAAGAGCACTAACAGAATCAATGGAGAGACTGTCCCAGATGGACAAGGTGCCAAGTGAGGGCCAACAGTGTCGAGATATTCAGAAAAGATGATACTAAATTCAGCTTCTTGAGTTTTTGGCTCAATCTAACCAGCTCAGCGCTCGATGCCGTATTCCCCCGCCTCTCTATAGTCTGGCCGGGACCAGCCGCGGTCGTTTCAGAGGGCAGTTCAGCTGCGGCTGCTCGGGTGACTGCAGGTCCAGTAAAGGAATCAACCAGTCTGGTAGTCTGATCAACCGCAGCTCTACTGCCTTCTTTGCCTCTGCCGTCTTCCTTCTCCATTTTCATCCTCTCGAACATCACCTACAATCATCAATCAGTTCCCATGAAAATTAGACCAGTTTTCCAAAGATGATCTTTAGTTCTAATATGTACTACATGTTTCTTCCGTAAAATTTTCATTTATATTGTTAGTGACACCGCAATAAAACCTTTGAAGCACAAGATCGTTAAGGGCATATATAGTACCTTTGTAGCCCGGGGCTCCAAAATGAACAGATTGGGCAAAACCATGACAAGTGAAGCAAGAAGATTGAAGCATTGGAGCATCTCCGCTGTGTCGGAGGACAACGTTCTTCTGCGGCTCAATAAATGCCCAGCCAAAGTGGCCCCGATGCTATAAGCCATAACCTTGAAATAAGCAGGATAAATCTTGCTCTGCACCATTCCAAACTGCTGCCTCGGCAACGTTCCAGCTAAAACATAACTAGAAATAAATGTAACCCATATTGACGTCCCAAAAGCAGTGGCAAATCCCAATAATTGCAGAGAAGCAGCCATATTTTCCTGTGAGACAACATCAGAAAAAGCATCACTGACAACTTCTCGGCCTCGCCGGAGAATTACTTTCAAGTCCTTTTTGCCTTCCTCTTTAAGCCTCTGAGCACCATGTTTCGCTTCCTCTGCGGATTGTTCGTACAGTTCTTCTGCTTCTCGTGCCTTTTCTGCCACTTTGTTTTTCGTAATCTCCATTGTTTTTGATGCATTTTTCTCCACATCTTCTTTGATTGTCTTGCATATATCAACAAGTTCTTTTGCACCACGTTTGATTTCCTCTGTTTTCTCTTTAGCTCCTTCTTTAAATGCTTCTTTTGCTTTGCCAGAAACCTCACTAGCGCCATGTCTCACCTTTTCCTTTGCGTCATGGGCCTTATCAGAAACTTCACTAGATTTCTCCCTCACTGTATCTTTCACTTTGTCATAAGCGTCCCCAACCTCCTCTTTCAGTCCTTCTTGAACCTCATGAATCTTTTCTCCCACTTCGTCCACTTTCTCATAAACCTTATCCTTAGTCTTCCCAAGTGCACTCGCTATCTTATGCTTGCACTTCCCATAAGCGTCACAGACAAGCTCTCTAGGACTCACCCAATGACGATGACCATGACTATCTTTATCTTTCTCAGAACTAGAAACTCTTCCGACATCAGGAAGATTATCAGAAGCTACTTCTTTGATCTTCTCTTTAGCACCTTCCACCTTATCAGAAATCTTGTCTCTGATAGAACTTGAACCATCACCATGGCCTTCTCCATTAGCCTTTGCAGATTTATGAAGCCCTTGTGCCTCTTGAGAAGAAATGAAGACTCTGGTGTTACTTCTATCGTCATTCTCAAACTCAACCACCACAGTTCTGTGTCCTTCCTTCACTATAACATCATCTTTGTGATTCTCCTTCCCTGGCTTCGGAGAGAAAACACCAGCAGTTACAAGTGTGGTCAAGACCAGAGATAAAGCCAAAACATTCATCATTTTTCCGTTTCTTTCAATCTCAAAATCTCCGAGTCGACCTCGAAGTTCTCTGTGCAAGAATTGCGGGACTGTAGAGCGGTTGGCGGAACGAGAATCTTGAAGTAGAAATAGCCCACGTGGCAGATGAAGGTTGAAGATGAAACACGTAACTCCTCTGCATGTCTGAGTGGAATTCTACGTGTCTGTATTTTCAAAGCCCTGCCTTTCTCTGCCTTTGCGAGAAGTGCTCCCCCTAAAATGAGCCCGTTTTGACTTCTGAGTCTCATGATCCGATGGGCCATACTAGGTCTAAATCGGATCTGTTTGGAAGTAGTCAATTTTCTGAACTGGGCGCCAGAATAAATACGGGGTTAGGGCCTTGTAGTTCAAGGATTACTTCTGAAGTGAAACCCTTCGATTAGAATATGTTCCGAAGGACGTGAATATTTTCTTCTTTTTTATTTATAAAATATTTGTTTCGCTTATCAATCTCAATTTTCTTTTTATTTAAATATATATGAAGAGAACGGTAAGACTAAATTACCGTTAATCACTTTATAAGTGAATTAAGAAACAAGATCCAAGGCATTTTGACCGTTAGGTTGGCGGGTTTCGGGGGGACTGAGTGACAGATCACTATCTTCTTTTATTTTTTCTTCATTGCGTATCACGAAAACTCACATTCATGCAAGTGTTATTGCACTATAAATTTCCCAGTTGGAAGATGCTTTAATTAAATGGAAGCATTTCCAATCTAAAACCTCAAAGTATTCCTAAATTCTATATAGAACACCGTTTTCTTAATCCTTACTAATCCATTTATTGCAAGTTGCATCGCTAAATGTACAATCATTGTTTATAGTAATGGTCTTTTCAAACTCCTTCTAACCATGCATTTTCTCGCAAGCATGACAGCTTTTCTACAGAGAACCCTCGACTTGGAAAGGAATAAAGGATTCCTTAACCAAATCTTCTTATTTTTTATTTACTTTCATATTTTAAAATTAAAATTTAACTTTTTAAATTATATGTTCAATAAAAAATAATATTCGATTGTTGAATAATAAGAATATATCAAAATTAAAAACATATCTTTATATCACATTGAGAGTATAACCAAACAATAATCCAAGAAATACCCGTCGATCAAATGCGAAAAAGCAATTCGTTTGATCGTTTGCAAAGAAAGTAGAATAAGAGCAAATATACAAACGATCCGGTGATTACCACAAAGGGACACAAGGGTAGTGGCAATTGGACAAATTAGAAGGGTACAAAGGGCCGGCCCGGAATATGTCCAGGTAGATTCCGTCCCTGATAGGGCTGAGGTGAAGACGGCCCCCTCTCTCTCTCTCCTCTCCTGGACTCTGTAACTATCATTCATCTCTGGAGAAGGGACCCACCAATCTCTCATGTGCTATCTGTGTGTATACTAATCTAATGGTGTTGAAATTCCGAAGCCCACACATGTATATGGATCGTTCATTCGGAATCAAATCAGTTTGTTAACTCAGGAAGCAGAGGCGGTCTTTGAATTTGGAGATCGCTGCCGTTTCTCCTGTTGACCCCTTTGATTTCTTGTCGGAGATTGTATAATTACTTACTGGGATTCTTTTCTTCTGCCTGTTTAAGGTATGTTTTGTGATGGGTTGTGTTTGAAATTCACTCTTTTGTAGTTTGTTTCTTGTGATTTCTTTGGGTGGTAGCTTGAAACCCCCCTCCCCCCTTAGTTCTCCTTTCAGGAGATCAAATCCATTTCTGGTATGTAGGTTAGCTAGAGAAGAAATTGTTTTGCGTTCTCTAGTTTCTGTGACGTTGACCCGAAAGAAGATGGTGATGAATTATGAAGTTTGCTTTTAATGTTGAGGAAATGGGATCGCTGCAATTTTTGAGATTTCTGGATTTTTTTGTTAAATTCTTAAATCCTTGTTAATTGGAGAATTTACTATAAGGAGATGGGATCATCACAAGTTTGAAACTTCTGGACTTGTTAGGTACTTTTTGAAGTATTTATTGGTTTTGACTGTCCGGTTTGCTGCTTTTAGGGCATCTTTCACTGGAGCTAATTTGTAGAAAGAAAGTGGTGCTTGTGTTGTGGTCAGCCAGCATTAGTCTCTGGTGTCAACACAATGGAATACATTGGTGGAGGAAACAACAACCTGAACAACAGTAACAATTCGAATCTGGCATCTAAGCAAAGGCTTCGCTGGACTAACGAACTTCATGAGCGGTTTGTTGATGCTGTAGCCCAGCTTGGTGGTCCTGATAGTAAGTGTCTTTAGTTTCATTTGGTTACACCCACTCCCTTTCTAATCTCAGTTTCTCTCTCTAAACATGTGATTGTAAATTGCCTTTATTCATGCTACTGCTAAAGACTAATGTAGAACTAAATTTTACTGAATATTTTGTGATAATGTGTGTGTTAGGACTATCTTTCCTTACTCAGCAGCCAAATAAGGTCAAGTAGGTAGTTTATTTGAGCAACTAGGAAAACTTTGTTTGTACTTTGAGGAGAATATGCAGCTACCCACGAGGTGAAAGGACATTGTTTTCTGCAAATAATAGTGTGGTTTAGTGAGCTTATTAACAATACAGGAAGGTCACAGAGACAATATTTAAGGAAATTGGTTAAAGCAATGGGAAATAAGGAGGTATAATTCTTGTAGGACAAAGAAATACTGAGAACATTGATAATTTCTAAGGAAATATTAAAAGTAGTTTGTCAAAGACAACATAAAGCGGAGTGAGAAGCACTGGAAAGAAAACTGAAAAAAAGGAAGGTAGGAAATAAAAGAAGTAACTTCATGTACGTCGCTTATTCTATTGCTTTTGGTTTTGTTCTTAGATTTAGTTATTATTTGGTTTAGAAAGAATGTGGATAGAAGTTTGATTTTGGCTGAGGTTTCTAGATTTTACGATAAATATTTCTTGCATGAGTATCTTCTTTTTCTGAATAGATGTGTAAGATTTGGTTTCTCTGTTTCAGGGGCTACCCCCAAAGGTGTTCTTAGGGTTATGGGTGTACAAGGCTTAACAATTTACCATGTAAAAAGCCATTTACAGGTATTACCAATGTGATTTTGGTTCCTATAAAACCTGTTACTAAGGGTTCTTTCTTTGTCAAAATTCTGTGTCTGACGGCTTCCGTCCTAAACATGCTTCCAGAAATACAGACTTGCGAAGTACCTTCCAGATTCTTCTTCTGATGGTATGCTCTTATTTTTGTGTTTATCTTATGTGTCACTAATGGTTATATTATTTTTTAAGACACTTCTGATAGGTAGACATTGAAATTATGTCCTTACCTCTTGGAATACATTACTCTTGCTCATATGATTTATATAAAAATTGCGATTTCCAGGCAAGAAAACTGATAAGAAGGACTCCAAGGAGATGCTATCCAATTTGGATGGTTCATCGTAAGTAAATTCCTTTCCATAATATTAAATAGATTCTTCTTACAACCATTGTAATGGGTGATTAAAACTAGGGAGATGCTCTCCAAATGGATTATTTTAGTTTGGACTTGGGGAATATGGTTGTCCTATTTACTTGTCTTGAAATGTACACCATTGTTTTTCTTGGAGCCAAAAACTATGTTAAGATTGGCTTCATTTGGCAATATATCTGCATTCATTTGTTTTCTTTTAGCAGTCTTCCCCTCAGTTAGTTTATCATGAGTTAAGTGTTGCATTAATATGGCTTATAGCAGAGGTTCTTGACATAAGAACCTTTATGCTGTCTCTGGTTGCAGTGGGATGCAAATCACTGAAGCACTGAAGCTGCAGATGGAGGTTCAAAAGCGACTACATGAGCAATTAGAGGTAAGCTTATACTGCAATTTTTACGTCATCACGGGGATATCTTCTTTGACGCAGTTTTGAAGTTCTTTCGCATATTATCTGTTTAGTTCCCTTGATGAAATGACGTTTCATAAATTTTCCAACTCCTAATGTTTGTTTTATTGTGTAATGAAGTTGTCTTTTATCATGCGCAGAAAATGAATTTATCTGAAATCTTCTTTTTCAATCTTTGATGTATATAACAGGTGCAGAAACAGCTTCAGTTGCGTATAGAAGCCCAAGGAAAGTATTTGAAGAAGATAATCGAAGAACAGCAACGTCTGAGTGGAGTTCTTTCAGACGCTCCTGGCGCTGGGGTTACCGCCATTCAACTTGGGGACAAATGTCCAGAATCTGAGCTTAGGAATGACCCTGGAACCCCTCCTCCAACTTCTGAATCTCCTGTTACAGACAAGCCTGCCAAAGAACGTGCTACAGCCAAGAGCTTTTCTCTCGAGGAGTCATTCTCCTCTCCTCAGGAGCCCCAAACTCCAGAATCTGGTTGCAGAATGAATCTATTTGAGAACATGGAAGCTGATAGGTCCAACAAAAAACAACGCTTAAGCCCGAGCGGACTTCCTCAGCAGATATCAAACATGCGTCCGCCATTCGAGCAAGGACATCCAGCATTTTGATCCTGCAACGGACCTATCTGCATCGAATCAAGTCTAAATGACAACAGCTGCTTCTCCTCGTTCATCTACAGCTCCTTCCTGTTGTATCAAACAATCAATGGCCATGAATTCAGTGTAGAAATACGTAGGTGAGCATGTATCACGTATTGTATGATTTTCTGTCTTGTACCATCAGTAGAGAACAAGCTTTCTTTGGATGTTTCGGAACTCTTTTATGTTGGAGATTGCTTTCGGGTTTCTTTCTTGTCATAAGTGGAGCTCTGATCAAAGATGATGTAGAACTGGATGTTATATGTAGAAGCTTACAAAGGTTTAAGAATCTATTATGGTTAGGTGGTTTCGGCAGTTGGAATATTCGCAGAGATATTTTTAGTATCTGTCTGGCAATCTTCTGCATGCCCTCCAATGGTATCATTGGCCCATGTTTCGCAACGGTTGTCTGCTGTCGTAACCGAGCGCCTCCTGGATGAGAAGACAAAGACGTTCAACTTTGAAATTAAATATCTTTTTGTATTTTTGCTTTGCAAAACCTGTACCCCACATGACAAAGAAAATTTGAGAGAAACGTAAGAGAGGTAAACCACACTTGTATGTCGACATAATTTGATTTTTCTCCTCTAGCCAAGGCTATACATATACATTTTTTGGCTCAAGAATGACGGTCAAGGTCATCAACACAGGTCAAAATATATAATCAATTATAGAACTTGTAGTGATTAAAGATATATCTCTTAAAATTTTGAGTTTGAAGTTCGACATTGAATAAAAATCTTATTCTTCTTATCTGTATTTGTAACATTTTAAAAATATAAGAGAGAGTTATGTAGATTTAAATATTTTTTGTTTTTTATTTTTTAAACGGTAAAAAATACCCTTAATTTGGATAAATTATTTTTCGTTTTGATAGTTCATTTGGCCAATTTATTGAGTAACAATCAAGAATGTGTTTATTAGTCTTGCAATGTAATTGCCTTTCTTCCAACTTCATTGGTCTGAAGCAATATTAATCTTCACCCAGAAAAGTTACTTCTGTAATTTAATAGAGAACAACATTAATTTAATGGTAGTTACTTTTCTAATTTTTTTAACCCAGAAAAAATCTTCTGCAATTTAATAGCATCTAATTCTATATGTTGGTTCTAGCACTTGCTTATCTAATTTAATGGCAGTTGTATAGAGAGAGGTTACATAGAGTGTAATAATTAATTTTGAAAGTTACTTGTAAAGTGCATTCAATATAAAATATATACAAGGGGAAAAAAGAAACAAGAATTGCATATGAAAAATGCTTTAAAAAATATTAAAATAAAAATCTAACATGAAAATGGTCTTTAACCTCTAACATTATAAAAATAAAATAAAGAAAAAAAAAGAAGATTGTTACTTTATAAAAATAAAAAGTAATTATAAGATAAATAAGTATTATATAATTAATTATTAAAATATTAAATAAGAACTATTTGGGTGAAGCTGATGAAACTTCAAAATTATACTTCAGAATTAGAAAAATTTTAATTTAAGTAGAGGATTTAAAATATTATTACTTTATAGTTGATAATCTAATTTTTTTTTTGGATAGATAAGTAAAGGGAAGGGAGAGATAGACTATAATGACAGCTAGACGCAGCGGAGAGAAAAAAGAAGAGTAAGGACAAGAAAAACTTATACTCCCACACTTTTCAGACAATTGCTGACTGAAAGAGGATGTATAACTCTTTATATCATGCTTCGCCAAATCCTTTGATTCAGGACTGTCTCAGTTGATAATTTAATTAAGGACCTTTCTATTCTTTAACTTATATGACTCTTAAATAGTATTTATAATTTTAATTTTTAATAATAATGATCATAATAATAAAAATAACAGCAACAACAATTATAAGAAGTGATGAAACTGAAGCTGACGGAGCCGTAGCTGCAATTCTCAGAGTTCTTCAGCAGATTCATAGAAGCTTCTGTATATCTTGTTCCTAGCCCTGTTTCGATTTCTATATATTTTCCAATCTTTGGTTCTGATTCAGATATTTTTACACAGGAGAATGGAGAGAGGCTTGTTAATAAAGAAATGAGGCAGGTAACAACCCACAGAAGCTGTCAATTTAGAAAGGAGCACTCTGGACTTCCTGTTCTTTCTTATTTCCTTCACCATTGCCTTCCTTTATGAGAAATGAGAATGAGTTGTCTAATGTGTCTACCCATTATTGAGCATAGGAAACAATCACTAAGAAAATCTGGACAGGCTAATTTGAGAGAAGTAGCATGCAACATTAGGATTTCAGATAATTTTACTTATCACTGCCAAAGCGACTTATCATTTGTCTATTACTCAACTGCACTTCAAGGTGGCCAATGCAGTTTTAAAACAGACTGGTAACGCGAAACAAAAAGCCTCTCTAGTATCATTTTTATCAGTGTCTGCATGCTGTTGAACTATTCATTGTTATTGTGGTCTCTAACATCAATTATCCTACTAACTTTTTATTATCATTGCAGGTCCTGAAAACCGCGAGGAACGAAGTTTTAAAAGGTTGCAATATTGTGATCGACGGTGTCTTTCCCTCTTTTCGCCTATGCTGGATGGCTGAGCAGCTAGGTGCTACATGCTCGAGCGAACTGGAGCAATCTGCGACATATGTGCTCGAGAGGAAGTGAAAAGTTTCGTTGGGCAGTTTCAGAAGAAAAGTTTTTGGTCCACCCTAGCCAGTAGCCAAGCCACAAATAATTGCAATAACAAATATTTTTTTAGAAAAATATTTTCTCCGTCCTTTAAAAATATATCTATTTCTATTTTACACGAATTAAAAAAGTTAGTTAATAAAGTTAAATTAATAATTTTTATTTAATAATTTCTTTATATGCCCTTTATTAGTACTAGGATGACTTTGACACATAATAATTAATATAGAATTATATGTTTGATTAATTATTCTTTATTTATATAATTTTAAAAAATATAATAAAATATTTATTACTGTTACAATAATATATAAATCGTAACTGTAATTGAGAATAATGATTCTCTTTATTAGGTAAGATATCAAAAAATAAGTTAAAAAATTTACATAATCATATACTAAAATTTAAGTAAGAATAAAAATGTCTAGATTAATCCGTAGCAAGGTTAATGTAAATAAAGAATGTTTATGGATAAATTACAGACGAATATAAGAAGAATAGCTACGCTCACGTTATTTTATTTATTTATTTATAGACACACGTTAATATATATACAAAATTTTCTAATATTTTGAAGTACGGGTTCATATGAATTAGATATAATATATAAATTCTTAAAAGATAGGGGTTAAAGATGGAATTTAGACAGAAATCCTTTCTGGCTTCCAGTATAAATTGGGGGTTCAAATGGAAAATGCAGCTGTGCCCAAAGCCCCCCAAGAATCTCAAGAATGAGGCTCAATCTCAGAGAGGTATGGAGTTCCATAAGGGCGGTTACCCCTCTCTGGAACCCAGCCAATGATTTCAAATTCAACATAAAGATGCAAAAAAAGAAAAAAAAAAAGAAAGAACAACCCTTGAATGTTGAAAGGACAACAGCAGAAACTGCAGATGCTATATATATCTATATCTACTACTACTATATACGCGGCCATGCGTTTATTGAGGGTTTGTTCCCTGTTTGGGAACATTTCAAAACCCTTTTCCTTTTTAGCCCTTTTCTCCTGCAAACAATAACGAGGCTGTGATGATTCTGTTTCCCTAGAAAAGAAGAAAAATAGAAATGGAAGTTCTGAGCTTTCCGTATCTTGGCATGGCAACTCTGAGGGTCTATTGGGGGAACAAGGAGCTTAAAGGAGAATGAGGTTTTGAATTTCAACTTATTCCTTTTGGGTTTTCTCTGTTTTCTCTCATAAGGCAACTGTTGTCTGCAGCCATGGCGGTCTAGCCTACTTCTTGATTCTATTCCCAGTCTGAGCCTCCTTTACTAAAGCTTTAATATGTTAGTGCAATAACGGAAGAAAGACAGTTTAATTTGTTTGTCCATTTTGTTTCCTGGTCTATTTGTATTGTTCTTTGTTTGCTTTGGGATGAAATCCTTTGCAGTTTATTCATGTCATTTTATTTTAATCCATTTTTACTAATTTTCCATCCCTAGTTGTGAAATTTCTATGAGGATCTATTAATGTTGTAGTAAAATTTTGGTGTTGTGAGGAAATGTAGTCATATCTCGGCAGATACTGTATTTAAGCAGTGGTCACTCTGTATCAGTCCTTGTTTGTAGATGAAAACACAGACCTAAAATGAATTACTTGATCCCATATCAAAGCTGAAGAGAAGAAGTTTTAATAATGAGCATTCTTCTGTCTGAAGATGCAGTGAAAGTCTTCATCTTCTAGATCAATAGTTTTAGTGTAGCTAACTGTATATTTAGTTGTTTTCCCTTGCTTGTGCATTAGTATTTGTCAGTGTCTTTTCTTTGACTGGTATCTGACTGTTGCTTTATTTGAAAGAGTCAGATTAAATGCAAAAAAGTAGAAAATGCAAAACATATTTCCGAATCATTTTATATTGGTGCCGGTGTTGTGTATTTGGTGAGGGGAGAGAATGCCAAACAGCGATCATCCTTCTCTTACTCCTGATGTCAAAATCTTGACTCTGAGTTTAGGAGAATCTAACTGCTGTTCCCATTCTTTACTGGAAGCATTTTACTTTGTCTATTACCCAAGTACCAAAAACTACTGCACTAGGCAATATATTATAGGGCAGGACTACTAGTTTCCTTTTTGGTAATTTTGGAGCAGCTCTTGTATCTCTTCATTTACCTATCTCTGACTTGTGGGATTTGTACCCACAAATTTGCTATTATACATGCAGATGTTCCAAAAGTCATGTCACAGTAAATGTGTATACACGTCTTGAACATGTATACACTAATCTTGAACATGTGCACAAAGGAACAGTGAACTTTTATAATACGAGTCTTGTTTGCATATTTATTGTGGCCCAAAAAATTTTATACATGTGCAAGATTAGTGTCTACAATAGCAATATTTGTATGTGCAATGTGAGAGGCCATTTTTGCATTTAGACGATGAGAACTCAAATACTTTGGAGGATCATTTTAGAAGGTCATGCTTGCTCTCATTGCTTCTGAATCTCCCTTCAGAAAAAAAAATAATAATAATAAAGCATGGGTTTAACATTTGGATATTACTTACCAGGCCGGTCCAATCAGAGAACCCAATCAGGGTCATCCTCAAGCATTTCAGAGTGCTACAGAGTGCTTACTGGTAGGACAAAAGGTATGCATATCCCCTTAATAATCAAGAAGAGAAGCAGGGAGAAAGTCAGCGATTTTGAAACAGCTTGTGTCTGTTATTCTTGTTTCTCACTACATGCTGCTGTGCCTTTTGCTAGAATGATTAAAGCCTGGTTGTACGAATAGACACTTGGGGGAGTAGTTTTGGTTAGACTATTATTGGTCTAGAGGAGAGAGAAAGACTAATTAAGTATTTTAAGTTGAAAGAGAAACAAGGAAGAAAGCATTTTCCAATTTCTGTCCTCTTCGTTTTCCTGATTTGTCGCTTTCTAATTGAATTTATATTTGGAAGCCTCTGTTTCTTGAATTAGCTGCTCAAATGTATCTCTTTCCTGTTGTGTCTTATCACCACGTGTGCATTTTACTGTTGTAATGGTGTTGTTCTGCTCTTTTTGTTGGATGTCATTTAATAGTTTAATTTTTCTCTAGTATAATTTAGACACTTTTCCATCTGAATTGTTTGACAAGTTCAACCTTATCTTTGAAATTGGAATGGAAAGTTTACGTTGTTAGCTGGTATAGCTGCACAGGAAGTGCATTGGTAAAGTAATGTGGGATGATGAACCCCTTGCTGGCCTTAATGTGGTGTTGTGTTGTTTATCAGCTGATTCTCGTATAATTATTGCCAGATAGATGGTGGGAGTGACTTAATTGAACCACTCACTAATCGAGGTATATTGTGATTTTCAATGGAAAAGTTTGGTTGTCCCTTTACTCCGTTTGTTTCAAAGTTAGTCCTATTTCTTTCGTAATGTCTAAATCAAATCCAAATTAGAATATGCTGTCCATGATTATTGAAGAACTACAAGCAATTTCTTTTTCTTTATCTTTATCTTTTTCCTTTTCAGGTTTGTCTGTTGTCTCTCATAATGTGACCCATTTTTAGCCATGGTGGTTTATACTTTTCCTTTATTCCAGAGAGGGTTTAAGCATCCTGTCTTAAGCTTTAATACGTCAGCATGTATAATCTGTTACTCTTCTATATTTATGGCTTGTATGGGCTGAATTCTGTTAGCCTTTGACTTTGTTCTTTTGCTCTGTTTGACATCTTCATCATTCTTCGTTTTTTGATGGGGAATATTTTAATGTACTTTGTAAAAGACTTGGTTTAGAGTGATTTTTTTTAATTACAGGTTTTTGAAACTTCTGTATCAGTTCCTGTAAAAGTGGATACTGGTAGAAAGGTAATAAGAGAGACTGTGTAACCAGTAATACTTATCATAAAAAGAGGAATTTTCCAAGAAAATGAATAGCGTAGTAACTTTTTTCAAGCTTTTCAGGGTAGATCTGTCAGTAGTCCACATAAAGTACTTTGATTTATTTCTTTTCATACTGGCTATGACAGGAGATTTCCTGATTGCACTAGAAAGACTTGGGAAGTAAAGCTGGGGAAGACATTTTCGTGTGTGTTATTCAGTGTTGTTCTAAAATAGTTTTTCAAATATGAGTTTGCATTTGGCACTTGTGTTGAACTTCTCAATCATGAAAGTTTTGATTATGAAGAATTGGCCAATCGGAATGATTAGGAAGAATCGATATAACAAGTAATGCTTCTTTTCCATCACCAAAAAAGGAGGGGGGGGGTTGGGGGAGGGGGCGCTTAGACTAAGCATAGTTGATACCTATATGGATTTGGACAAATCCAAATGGATTTCAGGCCATTTGGATCCAATCTAGGTATATCCACTTATGGAATCAATTTATGAATTATTGCACAGATGGATTCAAAGGATCCATTTATCAGTATATTCTATCTAGAAATGTATGTACGGTCATTTTGATTGTCTTTGTTATCCTCCCTCTCTTTTTATAATTACATGCTTTCGAAAAGATTAACAGAACCAATAAAAAAATCCCACTCTGCTGCCAGAAAGTGCATAGGCAATTCAGCCAGGCTATATGACCAGTTGATGCAGCCCAACTTCTCCACAATAAAGGAATTAAACCACCTTAGACTGCATCTGGGATCCAGACCCTCTTGCTTTTCTAGGCAAGGTGCTTAGTTTCCTCTTAGTGCAAACAGAATGTGAACTGGGGCTATGCCTAGCGTTGAAATAGGTGAAGCAATGTGTGTAGGGCTTTAAGAAGATACGAATTGGAGTCTCAAATTAGGGGATGGAGAGACTTGTTTTGGGTAATGATGAATGATTTATGAAGAGAGATAAACTGTGGGGCTCTTCAATTGAGAGGTTTAATCATAAGAAATGATAGTTAATGGGACCGAGCATCCCAAAAAGCACGGCAAATTTCATTGGCACCCGCATCAATGAGTAGGTAACCAGGTCTCATACTCTTAGCGTTGCCTTCTCTTCCCCATAGATAATGGTAATAAGATAAATAGTATTCTTTAGACAACCAGTTCATGGTGGAAACTTTTGATAATATGGTCATGCATGGCACCATGGAATTGAAATTGGCTGTTGATGGCAGTTGGTAGGGGTTCAGCCGTTCAGGCTACAATTTACTCATATTTCAGGAGGAGTTGGTGGTTGGGTCGCTTAAGAGGGGAAGGGCAGCAGTTGGCTGGATTTGAAGGAGGTAGATCAGCTTGGAAGAGGTAGGGGGAAGGAGCCGATGATGCTTAGTTTTGTAAGATTTCTTTATGCTTCTATTGGAATTTTAACCTAAGAAATAGCTTATATGAACTTCTGTTAAATCTATAAATTTTACTAGATTTAGTTGGGTATTGATTAAGTTGGTTTTGATTGTCCAAATCCATTTATTGTGGATTGAGATTCATAATTGCCACCACCAGGGGTAAAAACTAATTTACTGAGAAGTATAGTGTATGCAAGGATCTAGGTCTCATTACTTCTGTGTCTTGCCATTAGAACACAAGTACATTGCTATTGGACACGAATCTTGTACATATACTCTAAAGTTCTATGATAAATTTACTACAGAATTGATTTGATGTACATATGTATTATTGGTCAAGAAGTTTATGTTGGAATACTAGTGTGTAAGTAGCATCATTTTGTGGTCAAATTGAGAGGCTCAAATTATGATGTCCTGGATCCTATGTTATACAGTTGGATGTGTAGTTTCACTTTCATTGTCTTCTCACTTATTTATTGGTAAAATGTAATGAACCTACTCGTGCTTGAGAATTCCTAGAATGTCCTATATTTTAGAAAAGAAATATCATTAGGTGCTGGAATATTCTAAACCCAACATGAAATATAGTGGCTGTTATTTTTCTAGACTGTAGGATTTTCAGCTGTGTCTTTAAATGTTTCCAATTGGGGGATTACTGGGATGAGGAAAGAAATGTATAGATTTTCTGAAGTTTGCTGGCATTGAAGTTTAAAAATTTGTGATAATAAGGCAAGATATGAAACTTGAATCCATACCTTGCATTCTTGCTACTTGACATGTATAACCTATAGAAGGTCTTGGTCTTATGATTTTTGGAGAATTATGTTGATTTTGTTGTGATTTGTGATGCCATTGCAACAAGATCATTACAATCCTCCATGAATAATAGACGAATGCCTTAAATTGGTGTCCAAATCCCGTAGCATCAAGACAAGGTATGAATTTGAGTTCAAGTGTCATTCTTGCCTTAATGTCAGAGGATCATATAAATTTTTTGTAGTCATCTGACTTGCACCAAATTTGAATGAAGGTTCCCGCATATGATTGTCACTTTTGACTTTTTTGGGTGCTCTTTAATATTTTTCCAAGATTTCCTTTTTTTCTGAACCTTTGAGGAAATTGTGAGATTTGATTAATTTTAGCGCAATGATGATCTTTGATTGTGATATTAGGTTAGAAATACATTATCAGTAGTATTGTAAGAATTTCTTAGTGTATTGAGTGATAAAACATCATTTCTCTACTCCCTGGATATATACAAGTGATCAGAAAGATGCTTTCCTTGTTGCAGCAACCCTTTCTTGATCTTTTGCTAATAGTAATGCTAGCAATTAGTAACTCCAGCTCTAGTAAGTTGATGTCTCCCAAGCTCTGGTAAATGCCATATGCAAATGCTGTGTTAAAATCATTTTTGTGCAAAATCCCCAATACTGTCCGTGGATGAGTGTTATCTTAAAGTTTTTGAAATATTTCATGTAGCTAAAAAACTGCACCTTTGCGAAAGAGTAGACTATCCAGGAGAAGGCGGCTACTTATTTTACAGGGCATTGGTTGAACAATTTCCAGAAATGGGGTTTCCTGGTCAAAAGTGCCACCAGTCTGTTTTTCTGCAGAAAATTATCACGTAAAAGAATTGTAGGTCCTCTTTCCGGAGAACTGCAAAGAATGCTGAAGGCTCTATACCGTTTTAGATGGATTGACGATTCAACACGCATTCGCAGAGAGAAGCATATTTTTCCAGTTTTCTTCAAAATCAGCAGCTACCTGGAATCCAAGGCTGGCCTAGTCGTGAAAGCACAAGAAGATGGTCTATTTAGTTTTACTTCAGCAAGTTGCAACTGCAGCAAACCTGGAGGAGTGAGTAATAAGCCACGTTTTATTACATGACCATTCATGACTGCTGACATGGTTACAGCCATCTATAGTACAAATGCACCAGAGCTTGAGGCAGTTCACACATAAGTATGTCATCTGCCGACAATTTGTCTAAGGCGAGGTAGTTCATGCATGCGGCCGTAGTCGCAAATGTTAATGAATATGAGTTGGTGTATTTGAATTGTGTTCGATTGAAAAAATTTTTATTTTGAATTTTATAAAAATAAAATTTTTATAAGAATAAAAATGAGATCTAATTATATATTTGATTGGACTAAATACTATCTAAATGAACTCGAAGCAAATTACTGACCGGTAGTCCCAATTTTATTATCAGAAATTTGTTCCTTTGATAAGAGCAAACCACTTAACGTTGGCATGGCTGCTTCATTTTTCACATGTTGCAATGCTGCTGCCGTTGTTCTTTTTCTAATCAGAGAGAATTTAATAGCTGTCCTACTATTACTGCCTAGGGTATCATTGTGGAAGATACTGGTTATTATGAGAAAAATAGCAACGTACATAAATTCAATGATTTTGCTTTTGAATAGTTCTCATAAGATCGAGATAGAGTTTAAATAACCATCACAGGTTAAAAAGATGAGACGGTGAAATTGGATGTCCTTTTCATATGAAGTGAAGAGTGGGGGGAAATTTTTCAACAAAAAATAAAAATGAAAAAAGAAAGGAGTAGGAGATATTCATCAGCAAGGCCATCAAAATTCTTCATGCCGAAGAATAGTTAGAGAATCTTGGCTTATATTCTTAATGTGCATGAGCTTTGGGTTGTTTGGATTTCAACTCTCTAACTAACAAAGTGATTTCTTTCACCCTCCCCCCACCCCCACCCACAACCAAAAAAAAAAAAAAAAAAAAAAAAAAAAAAAAAAAAAAAAAGGAAAAAGAAAAAAGAAAAAGATAAGGATCTAACAAAATGATTATTTCTTAAGATTAGTGCAATGAATCAGTAGAAAGTAGGCATCGAAGTCAATTAATGTTAATTGCACGAAAATCATTGCAAGTATCTTCCGCTCACCGAAATGATTGCGTGTTAATCCCTTTGTCCCAAATTACTTATTAAAAAAATTAATATATATATATTTTTTGTTTCAAATTACTTTTTATTTTATGAAAAATGTTAATGATGCTGAAGAGGTAACTATTCGGCCAATAATTTTTCTGAATTTTATGACAATTAATTGGTTACTCCTAGAAGAATATAAATAATAGTTTTTGTATATGTTTGATGATAATTGATTTTAAGATTGGTAACGGCGTTTGTTGTTTTCTGGTTAATTTGTTATAATTCTTATCAAATTAGTTAGTATTTGAAGAGGTACGTTGTTCGGCAACACAGCCATCCGAGAAAAAGGAAGTCTTTTCATTGTCCATTACAAGCTTTGCGCAACATCAACGAAACAAAATTCCTTCCTTATCTAAAGTAAATGATTCAAAATCATTGAATATCACTATGTTTCAGACTAAGGTAGGGGATATTCTCTTTATTCTGTTTAGTATTTAAAATGTACGATTTTTATTTTTTTCTCCTCAAAATAATTGATCTTTGAATAAATTAAATTAGTTAAAAGTAAAATATAACAAATATTCCTTACTTTTTTATTTTTTAATTTATATAAAATATATAAAATTTTTTTATATTTTATAATAAAAAGAGTAATATCTATTGCTTAACAAATTGTGCTACTATGCATAAAAATAAGTTTATAAGTTTAAATTTACGAACAATAGTCATTCAAAATTAAAAAGGGGATTTTGAGAAGAAAATATTAGCTCTTACTTTTTTAAATTTACATACACATTCTTCGATTTACACTTTATCTGGTCAAGAGGCCCCTGGCACATATAAGAAGGTTTCGTCTTCAAAATGTTTTCCTTAAAATTCAAAAAATATTTATCTTTTCAGAATAAAAAGAAAAGTAGTTAACACAATCATTGAAAGTTTGAAATGGCGCTAAAAGAAAGGCTTATCTATATATCCTCACGAACTCAAGTTTCAGTTAAACTCTACGATTGAAACTCCAACTAGTTCACCCTTTCGTCTCTTGGGAGCCCTGCTGGTGACGCTCCACATGAAAGTGATATTTTCAAATAAAAAAAAAATAAAAATGAAGGGTTCACTGTTTTTCCAATAGAAAATGGTATTGTTGTACCTTTTAACTTCTTGTGTAGCATTTAACATTTTAAAATTCATAAATACTGTAATTGATAATTTCTATTTACTAATCTCTCTCTCTCTCATGGTAAAGATCAATAAAATTAATCACTTATTTATCATGTAGAATGTTGTATTAACTGATAAAAATCTATGTGAAACATCAATTATTAATTGGTTACTTCACTCATACCCACATATCGCCTGAAAATAATATATTGAGAAATAGAAGTAAAAAGATTGGGATCGAATAGAATTTAAGTTTGAAATTTTTCATCTTCAATTTTATAAATGAAACTTGAGTTGTTTGTGAATGAGAGAGTAAGACCAAAAGTGAAAATTTTCGAAACTCAATCCAAATTAAATTGGACCAATAATTATATAGTACCCCAGATCATATTATGTAAAACAAACATATGCCATACTTTTTCTTTTCTTGAAAAGCAATAGATGACATACTTGATCTTCCTCTCCTAACCCTCTAATTGTTTGTAAACATAGAGAAGATACAAAGTTATAAGGATAAGTGAAGAGAGGGATCAATAACCATTTGTGAAGCCCTAGTAACCCTTCAAAACGATAGACATGCTAATTGTAATAACAAAACCGTTAAGTATTTTGAATGAGTAAGTTCATACATTGTTTTCTGCATCTCTAACATTTCCTGGTAACCCATCGTCCCATCTCTGATCATTAGTAAATTGTTTCATTCTTCCTTTATGACTTTTTTTTTTCTTTTTCTTTTTCTCTCTGTGACTTATGTGGCCATTGACAAAGCTACCCCATTTTGGAAGAGATAGTATCCTCTCACAATATATATATTTGTGTCTTTTCTTATCCTATATCCTATGTGAGTTACCTATTAGTAACACATTGGTAAGCTGCAGAGAATAGTATTTGATGAGGGGAAAAGAAGAAGAGCCTTTAAGGATATTCTATGAATGAAAGTTGTCTGAAATGCTGGTGTTATCATACTTCCAGAAGTGCTGATCTGATCACTTTGAATATGTAGAATAAAGTTCAAAGTTCCAAAGGTAATTAGAATCACACTTTCTCCTTTAGCCTTTTGTTCTTCCAATCCTATTCTCCTTTTTCAGATTCTTCCATGAAAGTCTTGCTAGAATTGGTTGGAATTTTTTTATTTCCTTCCAATCAAATTTTCTTTAAACCTTCTGGATTTTCATTTGCTGGCGTTGTACTTTGGACTGTTAGCTTTCCTTGCCAAAAGTTTTTTCACGAATCGATACTTAATAGACTAACAAAATTTAATGAAACAACGTAAGTCATAAACGACAATGTTTTGAAATTACAACTTAACAACACTTAGAACCAAACCTTATCCTTAAATGTCTTAGGTTTTCTCTCTGAAGAAAAGGTCTTACATGCATTTTACTTCCTTTGTTTTATCCTATCTTTTAAGATAGAAAATATCCACTATATTGTCAAACTATATAAAGTTTCAGAGGAAACCAACGAGAGGATGGAGATATGCATATGTTGTAGGTGTCGGCTACACTGTCGACTGATTAAAGCAGAATGAGACTTTGTCCCAAGTTTTCAATGCTGTGATGATCTGGGCTTACCTATATTTTTCCAAAACTTTTTTCCTATTTGAGCCTCGTTGCAATCCAAATCCCTGTAGGTTTAGAACCAAAAGAAAAAAGAAAAAAAATGGAATTTAAACTTTAGGGTCACGTCTAAAATTCTTTTGTTGAATAAACACCTTTATCTATAATTAAGATATTTGTGATAAAATTTATACTTTTTTTCTCTTTGAAGAAAAATTATTTTGCTTATATATACATATCGATTTAGAGTTGATCAAATCCTCGAATTTAATACCTGTGAAACTTAAAAGAATAACTAAAGCAACAAGAATAGTAGCTGCTAAAAGGGTTATATCTACTCAATGAAATCAAACCTTTCCTTTTTTTTCACCTTTTATTTTTATCTTTCTCATGCTGATGAGGAAACTCTAAATTAATTATCACTTCTGCAGTGTACATATATACAAAATTATCGAGTATGCGAATAAGAAAGGGCAAAACTAGCAGAATAGATGAATTGCTTAAACTTTGAAAAAAAAAAAAACAATCGTCATATATATTCTCTTGATATTCATAGTAGTCCCATACTCCCATCTCTAGAGAGAGAAGAAAGCAATTGAAAATGATCCAAGAGCTTGCATGTGCTATAGCATGTGGAGAAGACGCTACCAAACAACAGAAAAGAAAAGAAGCAAAAACACATGCCTTCTATATACCCTTCTTTAGATTCCCTTTTTGTACACATACCTTTCAACCATGCATCAAAGATAGTGGGGTTGGGAGGAGGGGGCTTGGGGTTCAGTAATCCTCAACCATTGAATATATAATGTCCTTGAAGAGCTGGCTAGATTATACAGACTCAATATTTTCACCCACCTCAATCATTCATACAAAGGACTATAAAAAGGTTGAGATAATTAATGTTCAGAACAGAAGATATCCTCAATGTGCTACAAGATTGTATATTTATTATTAGTTGCATTTTGTCAAGTAGAAGATGATTATGGTTCTGTTTAGACTTAGCGGTTGCTGGGGATTCTCAAGTTGGTGTGTCATTTGATGAACAACATCCTGCACTAGTCTTTTGAAAAAGAGGTATATTGAGGTTTTGTGACCGATAGTCCTTTGAAAAACTGGATTTAGGCATAACTCTTTTAACTCTAAAAGGTATCTCAAAAGGGATAGAATTGTCCGAACATTATGAGAGATTAATTTTTATATTGAGTGGCCAATGTGAGACTTCAACACTGTCAAAAAAAAAACCAAGAGATAGAAAACTTAGCTGTGTAAAACTAATTTTACCTTTGAAATGTGAAATTTTTGCTAATTACCCGCGTTAGATTTTTCATAAGAATTTATAAATTTCTTTACTATATTCTTTTTTGTAATTTGTCCCCAAAACTTTAAGTATCTATTTCCATCCTCATCTAGACAACAGTTATTTCATAAAGAACAGTGAACGCTCAAACTTGGCTAGAAATCCTAATTACTTCTTCTATTTTAAAATATAAAGTCTTCTATCTTTTTCTTTTATATAAATTAATTTAAAAAATAAATAATATTTTTATTATATTTTTAATTAATTTTTAATATAATAAAAATATATTTATAATGAAAATAAATTTTTAAAAATAATTTTTAAAATTTATAAATAAATTAAATATTTTAATTAAAAATATCAAAAAAACTTTATATTTTAAAATTGAACAAATAATAATTATTTGTAGGTCCAAAGACATATATAGAAAGACAGGTCATGCATGTGAATCATGGAAAGAAAGAAAGAAAGAATAGACAGATATGAAATGAAATCCAGCTACCAAATTTGAGGCTTCCAATATTTTATTTTTCTCAGTGTGTCTCTTTCAGTTTCAGCATGCGAGAGGTATATTCCGACAACCTCGCTACACATTGTTCTCAACTTCATGTATATTTTACAAATAAATGAATAAATCCCCTCAGTGTGGTCCACGTAAATGAATAAAACCCAATTTTCATGCATTTTTTTTTTTAACGGATGCATTGTTACTGTTAATCGCATACATTATTTAAATATGAAGATTTCAGATTCATGCAAGCAATGCGCTGTTCTACTACATTGTCCAACCTTGACCTGATTTTTTGTATGTATGTCGTCTAATGAGGTAGGATCTGCCGACACATTCCCTTAAGCCTTAGGGCGGCACTAGTAGATGAAGAAAATAGTTGTCTTTCTTTCACTTAGGAATCAGGAATTTCTAAGTTTAGGAGTGAGCTGTAAGAAAGAATGCGTTACATTATTCTGAAGTATATAATCTTTTAATTCTTTATATATTAATTAAAAATATTAAAGAAAAGAAAACAAGAGAAAATTTTCACATTGTATACTCCAAACAAGAAAATAGTTGTCTTTCTTTCACTTAGGGATCAGGAATTTCAAGTTCAGGAGCGAGCCATAAGAAAGAATGCATTACATACTTTGTTCTAAAGTATATAATCTTTTAACTCTTTACATATTAATTAAAAATATTGAAGAAAAGAAAACAAGAGAAATTTTTCTCATTGTATACTCCTAATACTTTAATTTATTTTTATTAATGTGAGAGAGAACGATGTAATTATATTTATGAGTGAAGTTATTTTAGAAAAATAGTCTTTAAAATTGATAATTTGATCGTGATAAAAATATACTCCTTGTGTTTTAAATTAAATATAGACCCTTTTAAGTATTTTTTTATTCTCAAAATATTTGATCTTTTATAAATTTTAAGGATTATTTTTTTAAAGTTACTCTCATCTATAAATATAATTTTCTTATATTTTCTCATTCTAATTTGAATTGCCTTTTAATTTAAAATTTTTTATTTTAAATTTAATATTTATTTTTATAATTTTTAATATAACTAACTCAAAAAATTCAAATTAATCCAATCTAATCCATAGTGAGTCAGCCCAGACCAAGGTCCAAGAGACAGTTATCAGCGTGCTGGGGTAGATAAATTCAAAATTCTCCAGAATCAAACCCCGCGCCCCCGTCAAAACTAACACTTGTGCGGCGTTATTTGAACAGCCAACGCAAGAGGTCAGCGGCGCGCGCCAAACTCCGAAGTCTTGATGGCAACGTTTTTCCTCCGAAGCGCTCCGCTTTTGACATTGACGTGCACCCTTCCCCACTAATACTATGCCCGCCACGTAGTCCCTAAAAATTATCATAAAATAATTTTTATTTCTCTTAAAAATTACAAAGCTAATAAAAAACTCCAGAAAATTTTCATAAATAAAGAAGAATGAAAAAAGTATTATTTCCTTTCAGAAAAAGAGGACTGAATGTATTAGAAAATTCACCTTAAAAAAGGAAAGTATTAGACGGCACTTGAATGTTTTCTTCAATACAAATTCAATTACGTGCTTGTGTTCGGATTTTAAAATCATTATTGCTTTCTCTAATTGTTTCTTTACATGAATTTTAGTTTTTTTTTAGTTCCATAAAATTGAACCCCAATATTCTAATTTTTATTAATAGCCTACGTTTAAATTTTTGGAAGGGAAGTCAAGCCCCCCGTCACCCAAGGTTGTGATTAAATTGGATTTCAAGATGAGAAATTTGTCTTAAATTTTATAAAAATAAATTATTTTTGAAAGAAGTGAAATGTAAAGTGAATTTCGTCATTGGTTTTGAAATAAAGTGTACTTCAAGGTAATTTTGCCACTAATTCAAGCACAATTATCATTTTATGACGCATACTCAATGTTGTTAAATACGACTAATAAAAAAAGTATACTATAATTTTTTGTAGTAATTAAGTTAGATTTAGTCCCAATAAGTTAGTAGTAAAAGATAATTCTGTAATTGACGAAATTCTTTTAATTGATACATTTAACCCTCCTTTACCTATAACCTTTACACTTCTTTTAACCTTTGTTTGGTTGGCTGATAAGAGAGCGAGGGGAGGAGGAGTGACATAATTTACTTCACCTGGGGAAAGTAAATGTAGTTATTTTAATTTTGTTTGGTATGTATAGATAGGAAGTAATCACAAATATTTTTTCTTACTTAGTTAGAGTAAAAAATAAAAAGAATTGTCATAATTTTATCATTTTATGCATTACATATATTTATTATTATGAATTTATTAAAAATTCCAAGAAGTATTTAGTAACTTTCACAAATACTTCTTAACCTCTTCGTTTTTTGAAGGAATTAGTTCGGCTGATGTGAAGGAGAAGCTTCTCCATATTTACTTCTCTTCTTCGTTACTATCCAACTAATCAGGTGCATTTATTTAAGTACCCCTATTTACTCTCTCATCGCACCCCGGACCAAACATCGTGTTAGTCTTTTGGTTTGCTTCTACTAATTTTGCTAGCTTTCCTTTATGAATTTGAATCACTCAGAAATTATGATGGGAAGAGATATGAAGCAGAAGATATGCATCACTAGTCCCTTTTGGAGAGTAAATTTTCTCTATGATAGGATGATCAATGGCAAAACTTTGGAGTAATGGTAATCGACATCATCAGCATAGGCTGCTAGTTGCTTTCAACTTCGCACACAGACTTTTTTGAACTTTATATAAAAGGTAAAGAATGGTGAATTGGTCTATTTAGACATACCTTTCCAACCTATTATTTTCAATTATGCATATCCAAACAAAGGAAAAATCAAAGAGAAAGTAATACATAGTGGGAGGGCATCTAATGTAGGGCTAATTGGACAACACAATACCTCACATGGAAGGTATCTGTCATTTATTGGCTTAGTATGGATTACTACAAAAAGTTAAAGGCAAAAAAATTACACGAATCATTATATATGTGAAGAGTTTAGGCAAAATAGTAAGCTTATTTAAGATTAGATTTTTTGAGAACAAGTTTTGTGTGATGATGTGAGTGATGAATCATCTTTCAAATTATTTTCTAATTCAAAACTAACTTGATTTTTTTTCTTCCCATTTTTTGGATTATTAAGAGGGACAGAAAATGTGGAGCCAGCCAAAATCTGTCACCTAATAAATGATTTTTCTAAATAACTGAGTTGACATCTGATTTTGTAATTTCAGATTAGTATTCTCTTCATTTAATTAAAATTTTATTGACTTTATTTCAAGTTTGGCTTCGTTATCTGTATCCCTTTCGGTTTTCTATTTTTTCTAAGAATCACATACAAATAAGGCTATTTATCGGTTTAGATTGGACAAAAATTGATTTGATAATTTAGAAAAAATTAATTTTTTTTAATTTTTTTTTCAAAAACCAAACCAAATACACACTAAAATTCAGTTTTTGGGAAAAAAGTTTGTCTACTATTTTGAAGTGAAAAAAAGTTTTTTTTTAAAAATTTTGACTAAAAGTCAACTAACAATAATTATTTTTTAAAAAAATTAAAATTCAATTTTTTGCTTGGTTCGGTTTGGAAGATTACCAACCCGAAAATCAAACATAAATATTGTTTAGAGAAAACAACCCGAATCAAACTGAATTTTTTTTTAAAGAAATTCAAATCGAAAATTGAATTAAAATTTGATTTAGTGCGATTATTCAGATTTTTCTAAATAGTAAACACCCTTACATACAAAGTGATAAGCTATAAATTGAAATAAATTGCCAACTTTGCTCTTTTAATGTGATAATGAACCAACCATATATTTTTTTTTGGAAAAATGAGGAACAAAGTTGACAAATAATACATTCATTTGAAACTTTTAATTTTCACTAGAAAATAAAATAGTAGATATTTGATTCCGAGCAAAAAGAGCAGAGTAGCTTTTATTTGATAAGGGTTATAGGCGTTCTGTTGTGGACATTAATGAAGGTTTCAATTACTTGCTAGCAATTTTATGTCCCTTCGGCATTGGGTTGCAGTTGTGCCTCTTTTTCCTTTTTCTTTTTTATAAATTTTGTGACACTATAATTTTTTTTTATTCCACGCTCTATTGCACTATCACTTGGTATATAAATTACTCATAAACACCATTATGTATAGGAAATGACATACAATGTTTGTTCTTGTTTTTTATTAGTCGGAAGAATAGAGAAGTGAATCGACTTAGAACTATTACGTTTTAACTAATTAAACTACCACTTTATTACAAAATATAAATATATTTTTATTTTTGTATCGGACAATACTAATTCAGTTTTATAATAATTGTGCCGCTAAGTAGGGGTGTTCAAAAATCAAACTGGACTGAATAATCGAATTGAATTTTTCGGTTCGGTTTGTAAAATTATATAATTTTCGATTCGATTTTTGGTTTAGGTTATTGAATCGAAAACCGAACCAAAAAATTAAAATTTTAAAAAAAATACAAGAACGCATTATGTTAATGAGTTCTTGTATTTATTTTAAAAAAATAAATACAAGAACGTATTATGGTAATGCGTTCTTGTATTTATTTTTTTAAAATAAATACAAGAACTCATGTATTTATTTTTTTAAAATAAATACAAGAACTCATTATCATAATGCGTTTTTGTATTATTTCGGTTTGAACCGAATCAAACCGAACCGATCTGAAAAATCGAATAGTAAAACTGAACAGTAAAACGATTCGATTTTTAAAAAAATAAAAAAATCGAATTGAAAATTAAATAGTAAGACCGAAACCGAACCGAAATTTATTTGACCACCCTTACCGCCAAGAGATAAATAAGTGTAATTTTTAATCAATCAAAAGATTTTTTATTAAGCTTTATAATAAAAGAAAGTTTTTTCTAACACGTGTTCCGAGGTACATGTAAATATGGATGAAGTATATTATATGAGGCTATTCAAATTTATTATAAATTCTAAAAAATTTATTCATCTTATAAAAAATTAAAAATATAATTATTTAATCCGTATTAATATATATTTGAAGAACACATGTTTGAAATTTTTATGAAAAAATAGATTTTTTCCCATTCTTTTATTGTCAGAAGCCTTTGAAAGATATGTTTTGGGCCATAATAAGATTTTCTCAGAGATTTCGTGCCTTTTCCGTCTGCTCAGCTTAAATTATCGTGCCAGTCTTCCTATGGTACAAGGTGAAATTGGATAATGCCTCCAATTAGATTAAATTGGATTCATACTTGTACATAATTGCAATCTAAAGATTCCAATTTCTTTCCCCACAGGAAAAAAAGTCCACAAACTTTACAAGACACAGAGTACACTTGTTCCTGGGCATCCAGTTGGGTGATGGTACACAACATGTTTAAGGATGATAGTAAAAAGTCTTTTTTTTTTTTTTTGAATCACAATATCAACTTGTCTTTGATTCTCATCAATAAAATTAATCTTGTTATTTCAATTTTTGAAATGTTAATGGGGAAAATGTTCAAGTACAAATAAAGGGTAAATGTGGTATCAATAACTTTTTAAATATATAATAAATAGTAATGATAAGAGTTAAGATTTTTTAATTATGAGGTTCAGAATTTAATCTCTGTTCGGTTGAAAGTTTTATTATTTTTTTTATAATAATATTGTTTATCTGTATACATATTGTAATTAAAAGATTATTTTTTATTAATTAATTATACAATATTCAAAACAGTATTACACATCTTTCACAAAAAAAAAAAGAAAAAGAAATCCTCAACTTAAATACCAAGAAATTTCCGTGCTTTAAACATAAATGCCCATCATGTCCCAACTTTCTGTTGATCATTAATAATTGATAAAAACAAAACACCCACTACTTGCTTCGTTGTTGACATTGACTAGTTTCCACTCGTTCAATTCCAACAAACAGCCAATGTTCTCAAAACATCTGTATCAACAGGCCTCCATCTTCAAACAAACCCCCTCGAAAACGAGAGATCCGACTGACAGAAAATTTGTTCCCTCTTGGAAACCCATCATGAAATTCCTAGAATTTGATCGATAATCTCCTCTTTGATCGAGTCCCCTTTCCCTTTCATCCTTCATACCTTCTCTCCCCACAAAATCAAAGAAACAAGGCCACATCCCAATAGCGTTTAACTCCTCTCCTTCAACGTTTCTAACCATTGAAAAACTTTCTTCAGTGAAAAATTTACCGGGGCAAATATATAAAATGCTTCCAACCCAGATACCCTCGCTCGCCCCACTCCCTACCCCGGGACACAGAGAAAGAAAAATAGGAAAAAGGTCCAAGCTTCTAAAAGCCAAAGAATCAAAAGAGATATACGAATGGTTCTCTGTTTTGGGGCCACCTCATACCACCAAATAGACATAATAACAAATGTTTCTGTCTTCTTACTCTAAAAAGGCATCCCCACACATCACCACCAGACCACGGCCTACTATTTTTCTCCACCACCCTTTCTTTTTCCCGTCTTCTCCTTTCTTTCTTTCTTTCTTTAATCCTACTCCTCTCTCTCTTTCTCTGTCTCTCACAATCTTCGGTCTTTACCTACTTCTTGTTACCTAAAAAATTTGCCAGTTGCCACCGTAACAACTTCACCAAATTCTTCCCTGGTGGTTAAAATTTTGAATGGCAAAACTTGTAGTAGAAGTTCTTGATGCCAGTGATCTTATGCCAAAAGATGGACAAGGCTCCGCAAGTCCCTTTGTTGAAGTAGATTTTGATGAGCAGACACAGAGAACTCAGACCAAGCATAAAGATCTCAACCCTCTGTGGAATGAAAAGCTTGTTTTCAATGTCCAGAATCCGCGAGAGCTTCCCAGTAAGACCATAGAAGTCTCTGTTTACAATGATCGTAAACATGGCCATCATCGCAACTTCCTAGGCAAAGTCAGAATTTCTGGTGCTTTTGTTCCTTTTTCCGAGTCGGAAGCCGCTGTTCAGCGCTATCCTCTCGATAAACGAGGACTGTTTTCTCATATAAAGGGTGATATTGCATTGAAGATTTATTCTGTTATTGGAAATAATCAATTCTTTGAGCCAGAAATACCACAGCAGCCGCAGCAGCAGCAGCCGCAGCCGCAGCCGCAGCAGCAGCAGGAGTTTGTGAATAGTGTGGAAAGTAAATTAGAAACTCCTTTGCAAGAAATCAACCCAAATAAACTTGAAAATGAGTTCAAGGAGTATAGTGATATCAAGAAGAAGAAGAAGAAGGAGAAAGAAGTGAGGACTTTTTACTCCGTTCCTGCTCCTGGTCCTCCACCGCCACCTGCAGAAAAGCCGGTCATTGTTGAGTCCCGAGCTGACTTTGCCAAAGCTTCTGCTCCAGCCACCGTTATGCATATGCAGTATCCAGGGCAGAAACCCGAATTCGGGTTGGTGGAGACTAGGCCACCTGTGGCTGCCCGTATGGGATACTGGGGAAGAGACAAGACAGCTAGCACTTATGACATGGTGGAGCAGATGCATTTCTTGTATGTAAATGTTGTGAAGGCCAAGGATCTTCCGGTGATGGATATTTCAGGAAGTCTTGATCCATATGTTGAAGTGAAGGTTGGGAATTACAAAGGGGTAACCAAACACTTGGAGAAGAATCAGTACCCAGTGTGGAATGCTGTTTTTGCCTTCTCTAAGGAAAGATTGCAATCCAACTTTATTGAAGTAACAGTGAAAGATAAAGACATTGGTAAAGATGATTTTGTGGGTAAAGTTACCTTTGATGTCACCGATGTGCCTCTTCGTGTTCCTCCAGATAGTCCTCTGGCTCCTCAATGGTACAAATTGGCGAACAAGAGGGGGGAAAAGATTAGTCACGGAGAGATTATGCTTGCTGTTTGGATGGGAACACAAGCTGATGAGGCTTTTCCTGATGCTTGGCATTCTGATGCTCATAGTGTTAGCCAACAAATCCTTGCAAATACGCGATCGAAGGTTTATTTTTCACCTAAATTGTATTATCTTCGGATTCATGTTATTGAGGCTCAGGATCTTGTACCATCTGAAAAGGGCAGACTACCAGTTGCTGGTGTGAAGATACAGGTTGGGCACCAAGGCAGGGCCACAAGGCCTGCACAAATGGGAACCTTCAATCCTGTATGGAATGAGGAGCTTATGTTTGTTGTTGCCGAGCCTTTTGATGAGAACATCATCATTAGTGTTGAAGACAAGATTGGACCAGGTAAAGATGAGGTACTCGGGCGGCTATTGATACCAGTTAGAGATGTTCCTCAGAGGGGGGAAATTCCAAAGCTCCCAGACTCCCGTTGGTTCAATCTCCACAAAGCTTCGGTGGCAGAAGAAGGTGAGAAGAAGAAAGAGGTGAAATTCTCAAGCAAAATTCATCTGCGTATCTGTATAGAAGCTGGCTATCATGTCTTGGACGAGTCCACACACTTTAGCAGTGATCTTCAGCCATCCTCAAAACATTTGAGGAAGCCCAGTATTGGGATTCTTGAACTGGGCATTCTGAGTGCTCGAAATCTGCTGCCAATGAAGGGAAAGGAGGGCAGAACTACCGATGCTTATTGTGTGGCAAAGTACGGTAACAAATGGGTTCGAACTAGAACGCTCCTTGATACTTTGGCTCCTCGGTGGAATGAGCAGTATACTTGGGAGGTATATGATCCATGTACTGTGATCACCATTGGCGTTTTTGACAATTGCCACATCAATGGGAGCAGAGATGATGCGAAGGATCAGAGGATTGGTAAGGTCAGAATTAGGCTTTCCACCTTGGAAACTGATCGGATATATACACATTTCTATCCATTGTTGGTTCTTCAGCCTTCTGGTTTAAAAAAGCATGGAGAACTGCATTTGGCAATTCGGTTCACTTGTACAGCTTGGGTTAACATGGTGGCAAAGTATGGAAGGCCTTTGCTCCCAAAAATGCATTACGTTCAGCCTATATCTGTTAGGCACATTGATTGGCTTCGCCACCAGGCAATGCAGATAGTGGCTGTAAGGTTAGCCAGAGCAGAGCCACCACTCAGAAGGGAAGTCGTGGAATATATGTTGGATGTAGATTACCACATGTTCAGCCTTAGGAGAAGCAAAGCTAACTTTTATCGTATAATGTCACTTCTTTCTGGGATTTCAGCAATCTGCAGGTGGTTCGATGGTATCTGCTACTGGAAAAACCCATTGACAACTATTCTGGTGCACGTGTTGTTTTTGATCCTAGTCTGTTATCCGGAACTGATCTTGCCTACAATTTTCCTTTACCTATTTGTCATTGGACTGTGGAACTATCGTTTTAGGCCTAGATTTCCACCTTACATGGACGCCCGGCTTTCTCAGGCAGAAAACACTCACCCAGATGAACTGGATGAGGAATTTGATACTTTCCCAACTTCTCGGCCAACAGATATTGTGAGGATGAGATATGACCGCCTCAGAAGCGTTGCAGGCCGAGTGCAGAGTGTTCTTGGAGATTTAGCAACTCAAGGTGAAAGGGCTCTTTCCATATTAAGCTGGAGGGATCCAAGGGCTACAGCTATATTCATCATACTCTCCTTATTCCTTGCAGTGTTCCTTTATGTTACTCCCTTCCAAGTTGTTGCAGTGCTCATTGGTCTGTACCTGCTTCGGCATCCTCGTTTCAGGAGCAAGCTGCCTTCAGTGCCTGCTAATTTCTTCAAAAGATTGCCTTCCAAATCAGATACATTGTTATAAGATGGCCATTGTCAATCACCTAATTACTTATCCAAGACTAGAAGAGATGGATACCTTCGGCAAATAAATCAAGAAACATAAGAGAAAAGCAGGGTTCTTTTTCACCCCTTTTCTCCCCCACCCACCCCAAACTCTCCAGGGAATCTCATCCCTAGTTATATCCTACATTCATAATCCATTGTATTAGTCCAACAAATTTCTTCTCTTTAATTTTTTGTATAACTTCAATATTGTATTGAATTTATTAAAGCAAACTAAGTGTAATTATAAAGAACGCATGATTCCAGGATAGAGAATTTCCATGAGTAATATTTTCATAAAAACAGATGATTAAATTTGATTTAAGGCAGAAGACTCATTACAGAACAAAAGGAAATGTCAGAATCAATTAAGATCAAGAAAATCTACAACGGCCTATTCTTTGGGGCAACAAGAACTAAATCAAAATCATTACAGAACAAAAAGAAATGTTAGAATCAATTAAGATCTACAAAATCTACAACGGCCTATTCTTTGGGGCAACAAGAACTAAATCACAATTCTTGCCCCGACATTCTCATGTATAGCTAAGGTAATTCTCAACAAATTCTACAATATATAAAACGGGTATAGTCCCTACTATGAAAAAATTAATCCTCTTGCATCAAAATTTTTAAGATCCCAAGTACAAAAATAGAGCTAAAATTGTCAACAAGCTCACAACAATGCCACCTAAAAGAGCTTTATCAACCAAGCCCCACTCAAGCACAGACATCTCATTTCTATGCTTTACCTTGTCTTCTAGTACAATCCCATTCTCCATCTTATGTGAGTAACTCTTCCTCTTCCTGAGAAATCGTTGAATGAGGCTTTGGCTATTTTGATCAGTTAACTTTGCTTCATTCATTGGGATGGAAGCCATTCTCTCCTTCTGTTGAACTTGTCCACAGCAATCACTTGTGCCACAAGCACATGATTCTGGTTCTTTTGAACATACAGAAGAATCTAGATTGGAGAATGATAAATAAACTTCATGGTTCCTTTCGGAAGAATCTTGTCTATTCCTCTGATTAAGTATCTCAATCACTTCTCCGAACACAGACCACCTCCCAACAGATGTTATCTTGACAATTGCTGAAGTGCCCAACATGCTTTCTGGACCAGTCACAAGCACTTGAATGTATCCCTTAGTGTGTCCCACCTAGGAAAAAAAGAGCTTAAGACAAAAGGAGAAGCAAACAAAAATATGACAGTCTGAAAACTAGTGGCAGTGGCACTATAGGCATATAGTAATAAAATGCAACAACTCAGCTGGACTAGTTGCCTGGATGCCTAATATTTTGTATGTTAAAAATATGACGTTGAAAGATGAGTGGCCAGGCTGAAACCTTCACCTTATTATTCTTAAAACAAATAAAATTATCCAGGCTTCCTAAGCATAACATAATGACAGTACAATGGAAACAGAAAACAAGGGGAAAAAAAAAAAAAAAACAGAAGCAAAAACCAGAATCAGCTTTTGAAATATATTCCATGACCTAATGCGTGCAAGTATTCACAAGGAATTACACGAGAGTTATTTCCTCCACCACCTTTTAAAAGAAAGAAACCATAGACAAGAAAACCCAGGAAGGAACCAAAAAAAAAAAAAGTCAATGTAATTATATGGAATAACTACTGAAATTTTGTTTGGATTAGGACAGATGAAGAGAAAATGTTAAACTAGGTCAGGTTGACTAAATTTAATTTGTTGAACTGTACTGCAAAATGAGCAGAATTCTAACAAATCCACATTTCTTAATTCAGTACCATCCATGAATCATACCAAGTGAATCCCATCTGTGGCAATTTCACTAAGCCAGATTCTCTCCATCCTGCCCTCCATTCCATTGTATGGTGTAAAAGACTCAAACACAGTAGTCAATTCACGGCTTCGTTTCTTGACTACATTGCTAGGAACTTTTTTCATTCTTGCAGCTGGTGTCCCTGATTGAAAAGGAAGACCATATAAGATTCACAAGAATTTCCATATAAATGGCTGAATATTTTATGGTATCATGATGCAGTTCTTAGCGAATACACCACTTAGTAGCAAATTTTGTTCTCTGCTTTCCAGACATGAGTGTATGCAATCGTTGACAAGAAGTTAAAAGTTCATCCCTATAGTTATTCAGATTTGAACTGGAGAAAATTGACAACATAACATGTCATACACCTACACACCTTTAAATTCCTGGAAGAAAAATATAAATCTCCTTCTGAACACACATATACAATGAATCAAGAATAATAGATACTTGGAGAAGAATGATAAGAGTGACCAGAATAGATAAAAGACAAGAAAAGTTGCTCAAATAGGAAGCGTAGTGAAAATGATCCAAGGGAAATTTCTAGAGCTAATAAGCGTATATTACAAGTACGAGTAACCAAATTTTATGCTTATATCATATCTTTATCATAGAGTTTAATTTTAAAGAACAAAGTTTAAAACCAAAATTATATAAAGAAAATAAAAAGTTGACTGAGCCAGTCTATGTCCTTAGACATTGCCCGAAGGACAGTTGGGAATGCAGATGAAACTTTCTGAAGTAGCAAAACAAAATCGCTATGGTTCGCAAATAATTAGGATACCACAATAGCCATTTAGCAGATCTAAGTCACTAGAGTCTGCAAATAAATTAGGATGCCACAATAGCCAATTGCTAAAGTGTTATACTTAATCTTCAACAACCACGTAGAGAGAGGGGGGGGGGGGGGGGGTTACCAAAAGAAAAAGGAAGAAGTATGCAGGTGAAACAACACACCAGGGCGAGGATAAAACTGTGATATATGAACTTGAGGAAACTTGTACTCCTTAATCAGGTCAACTGTTTGAGCAAAATCTTCATCAGTTTCACCTGCAAATGAAACGTCCTCTTGAAATTGAAAATCATCCAGATTCTGAATGGTATAAGTGTTTGTTAAGTTCCAAGTAAATATTGGGGAAGAAAGAAAGAACTTGGAAAAAGCTGTTTTCCTGCACCTTGAAGAAGAAAAATTTTCTCCTATAATCTCTTTCTTTATTTAACTGCTCAACTGGCACTTACATATTCTATGATGAAATGGAAGATTTTTCTCTATTTGTACTACCCATGTCCGTTGTGAATTTTGCGCTTACTCAATGTAGTCAGCATTGAATTCAAAAGTAACTTAATAGAATATTAATCATATTGAAGAGCAATTAGCGAACTTATCCCCCAGGAGGGCGAAAGATTTATACAATAATAAAAGAAGAGTTGCGTTTGAAAGTGAAAAATAACAGGGGGCAGGTAGAAACAAAAACAAACCAGGGAAACCACAAATTATGTCAGTTGCAATCTGCATTCCAGGGACAAAGTCCATCAGTGTATCAACCACTTTCTTGAACTCTCCAAGAGTATATTCCCGGTTCATTGCCTGAAATAGTTTGTAGGCCAAACAGAAATGACCAAAATACAACATCAGAAAGAATTATTGAATCTCAGACCGAACATAAAGCTGCATTGCTTTCAGAAAGGGTCAAAAGGGTTACTATTACAGCAAATTCTCAAGAAAAGATGAAATTGCATCGATCAGTAGTTGTGCACTTACTGTCAAGATTGAGTCACTTCCAGATTGAACTGGCACATGGAGAAAAGAGAATACAGATGGGTGACACAAAACATTTGCTATTTCTTTCAAGTGCTCAAGAATATATGGAGGATTTGTCATCCCAATTCGAAGCATTGTACTTCCATCCGAAGGAAGCTCTGCAACAATAGCGTTTAATAGAATTGGAAGATTCACTCCGATGTCACGACCTGGAAAATTTTTCAGAGCCTCAGAACAGTTCTTTTATGTCTGTAAAATACAAGGTAAACATTTGATTCTTTGCATTCTCTTATTTACTAATGAACGCAGAGAGAATTGTCATTCTGGTTTCTATTCTACACATTGATTGCAGTTAAGCTTAACTTGGAAACTAATCCTTTTTCTTTTGTTTTAAATGTCTAAAAAAAAATATTAGATGTGGACTAATGATACAGATCCCAAAGAAAACAAGGAAAGCAAAAGCTAAAATTGTGCTTAACAAGACACTCCCTTGACATATGCAGTGCACAAAAATATCTTAACAGTTTACTAATTACTTGTTTCGAGGTAAAGATTATAATTAATCATATAAAATAGTCAAAATTTTCCTGGGACTTATAGCAATTTCATTTGGGATACAGATCTACTAATATGACAAAGTACACATACATCATCATCTATAATGAAAATTACATAGAAGTGAAACATCCGTGTGTAAGAACGTTTATTTCATTTTCTTTTTTCTTTCTTTGTGCAAAGTTTATTCAGTTTTAACCATGCCAAATTGGAACAGAAAGTGGTCCGACTGTGATCAGAGAGGACAAGTAGTTAGTAAGCATGTAGAAGCAATTTTGCACGAACAAAGAACTTCCTAAATGGTCTCAAAGTAATGAACCTGAAGACACTGAGATTTCCATTTTAATCTAATTAAATAATTTGGAATCAGCATTTCACAAGATGTTAAGCAAAGAGTATCTACAATTACCATAGGCTCCAGTGTCTTCACTACTCAACCATATCTCTTTGACACCATCAGCTATGACAGCTCTCACACGCCCAACCTAAAATGATGAAACTTAATTAGAAGAGTAAGCAATTCAAAGTTAAAAATTAAACGCAGTGTACAAAGAGATACGTACAAGGCTGTCAACTGTGTAACTTCCCAAGTGACCACGAGCATGCTTTGTCTTGCAATAGGTACAAGCACCTAAACAGCCAACATTAATGGGAAGGATCTCCACGAAGTTGTTCTTCCTCACCTGATTGAAGAAAGAGGTTAAGCAATCATAGTAACATACAGGTTAAAATATTAGTCTTCCAAATATATACAGCTCCAAACAATAGAGTTGAAGTACAAAGTTACACCTTTGGGAGGTCAAGAGCTGGCAATGTCCTTCGTGTTAGAAGCCGCACCTCATGACCTTTTAGTGTCTCTTCCACAACCTCTACCACACGATCAATTTGCTGGACTCCAACAATGCTAATCCCTGCAAGCTCTTTCAGATCACGACTTCCCTGAGGTACACATCCTGCCACGACTAGAGGCTTTTTTGCACTTTTACATTTAGAAATGAGGGTATCCATGGCAGATTGACTAGGGGACTTAACTGTACAGCTGCATTATTAAACAAGTAGAGTGTAAAGAAATCAGAAGAGGAAAACCTATGGATATAAGCAAGATGATTTCACGTCACACGTAAGAGTACTTTCTGTATAGCAATTTCTGAAGTAAGGCATACTTTGTAACAAGGAAGTTTTATTTTAAAACCAGTAAAAAAATTTATGAGAGAAGCTCGATATTTTTCTGCCATCAAGTTTCCAAATAAATACACAGAATTTCGAAATTTTGAAACACAACGCATGTAAAAGCTGCAAGAACATGACATAGAGAGCTTAAGGCCAGAAAGAGAAGTTTGCTTTAGAAAAGTTTCATAAGCAAACAATATATTATTACATCTCAGAATCCACTACCACAATGACAAGCAACAAGGGTCAAACAACATAAGATCCATTTCAAGTTCTAAATTTAGCAAAATTCAAAAAACATGTTACTGTTTTCCTTCTGCAGAAAGAAAATTAATAACAATAAAGTAGAACAAAAAATGATATCTCACGTGTTTATGAGCCACAGGTCAGCTTCATCTGGATTATCAGATAAACCATAACCAAATGCTGAAAGTTGACCAGCCATATATTCGCTGTCACTCTGGAAAAAATAATCAAAGATGGCAGTAACATAACAAACAGAAATAGGGATAAGAGATAGCACATATTGGCAGCAAGCCCTCATAGTTATTTGATTTAATAATAACTTTATAGCAAGAGAAATTATAAGATAACAAGAGTTTTATATGATTAGCTACACTAATGTTTTCAGTTATTAGTTGGCGTCATTGCTTGCCTACTGAGAACACAGCTTAACATGACCTGTTATTATTTCTTCAAAACCAAGAACTCGTACCTAAAAGCTTCTTCACGCTCATGGCAGATAGAGACTGATTGATACGAGAAGCAATACTCATTTCCTAGAAAGAACTCAATGTTTTATTTCCTTTTAAGTCTAGCTTGTTCCAGACTAACTATTTACCAATTGCACAGATAATATGTGTGCCAAGGTCTTCACAGTATCTCAGTCACCATCTGCCTCACAAAATCAGGCTTCAGCTTAGCAAAAGAGCTCGCAATTTCCACTTACAGAAACACAAGAAGCCTGATGGAAGGAATGATAGGAGAAGAGCAATCCATCAAAATTCTGTCTGCATGATCTCCCCAACACCACCTCATTACGTAGTTGGTCGTCAAGTCCTAACCCGATTTTCTAAGATCAACTGACCAGAAACAACACATATTGGTGGAGGCATTGGTTATCTCAAGTCCATTCTGATCTAGAGCAGATGAGAGGAGTCATTTAACCATTCAAAGTAACATGTGCCCTTATAACTAAAGGCTGGTTATCTGCCATGCAATTGGAATGCCTGCAACAATACAATATTTTATATCCTTCTGCGCGAAAGTAACATCCTAAAATGAATAAATAACTTGTCATAATGCTGTCTCACTCAGGTATCCAGAAAACAGGTTCCGCAGAAAGGTTTCTTGGCAGCTCTCCACTCTCCAGCACGTTACATCTTTCAGACATACTTATCCATCCGACAGTTTACATACAGGAAATTGTACTCAGGCTCATGACATATTTGGAAAACAAATCTTCTCTTTTGATTCTGATTGCTCTACTTGGCATCTATCTTTTTTTTTTTTTTTTTTTTTTGGGTGGTTGAAAGGAAGATTAACCATTAATAGATACTTGGCAGCTACCACCAACTTACCTAAGTTATGCAATCGAGAGAAATATATTCCCCATTGTGACTGAGAGAAACTTATCTTCTTATCTAAGTTTCAGATTATTTTAACCGAGTCTGGAAACTAAGAATTTCAACTGATGTCTTCACAGTCCATCAAGGATTTCAGACCTTTCATCTACCCTTTCTCGGGACTCACCTTCTCAGGTCGATCTGGCTCACTCATTTCATCAGACCTTCTATTAACAGTTTAACAAACAATCATCAACACTGACACCCACAGTCAAGTAAACAGAACTAGGATGCTGCCAGGTGGCGTGAAACCACAACTCTTGGAAATCATCAAGCAAAGTTACAGGGATCATAAAGTTCTGTTTAACTTTATACTTCATCAGCTTTCAATACTTATTACAGTCAATTAGTCTATGTTTCCACTTAAATGGTTATGTATTCTAGGTCAGGTTTAAGCAAACAAGGCAGACAAACAGTGAAATACTACACAGAGCCTTTTCTTTTCAGCAAATACTATCTATACCAGGAATTTGATTCCAAGAGAGATGATAGTAGATAATCTTCAATTCCGTATCCCCAATACAATTGATTCTAAGGAATTATAGCTATATAGCTCTTTGCTTATGAATCTGGTGACACACGTTACCATAAATTTACATTTCGGATCATTTACTCTTGACCACCTTGGGGTCTATTTCTAGCCCTTGAACATGCCACAAAACTGGTGGGCAGGAAGACAATGTCAAAATATCAAAACAAATAAAAGCACTCGCTCAGGCCACAGGCAATATCCATTTCCTTGATCTGTATCAAAGTTTTTGTTCATCTCCGCACTTTCAGGTCCACATTAATGAAATCACCGACCATGTATTCCTTCCTCCTTCGACCACCATCATATTTTGCATCTAGCAGAACCTCATGGATTTGGTTGGAATTCAGATTTTGGCACAGTATGGAGAACTAAAAGAAAAAGGGATTCAGCTAAGGAAAAGAAAATGAAATCACTTCCTCATTCTCACTCTCAAGATAAAATAGAATAAATCTAAAAATTATTCATATATTAGTTGAAAGCAAGCAAATTAAGAACAAGAGATAAGTAAAGTAAAGCTATTATTCTCACAGTTTTAATCAAAAACTCTTACTCGCTAAAATACTAAAACCAGAAAAGATGCCTAGAATTTCATTCCTTCTGTCCTCACCAGATTCTAGGTTTCAAAACAAGACCTATAGGTCAGCTTCATTCTCCTATTCTATTTTTTAAGCCTCCATTCCATGCCCAGCCTCTCCAATTGAGCAGCTGGGGCATGTCAAAATTCGTTCTATAAAAATAAAATGAATTTTTATACCTCTTAAGATTAGACTTCGATTACATGGTTTTTTAACCATATTAAGCAGAGTAAGAAAAAAGCAAGAACCCATTAATAAAGTACATGATAAAACAAGGATGAAAAAATTTACCTGATTATGAGAGCAACCAAAAGTCTTGATATAGATTGTCTGCAATAAATTTATACACTCAGGTATTACATCAAAAGAAAAAAATAAACAAATTTAATGAGCCCATAAGAAGAACATTCATCAACAGAAAAGAGAGAGGAGGACCTGGGTTCCTGGGACGTTAGAGGTCACTTTGGAAATACTCTGGCTAACTTTTCTGCTTTGCTGTTTGAGATTCACTCGGACGGCCGCCGCCACCGGCAACCGGAAACCAGGTGCCACTCCGCCTCCGCTACCCACTAACAAATCCTCTATATCTTCCATTTTTAACTTTAAAAAGTGGTATTAAAAAAAGACAGAAATCAAGAGGAACAGAAGAAGTGAGATTGTTCTTCAGATGCTCAGATCACTGCAGTAGTAGCCCTCTGGGGTTTCTTTGTTTCTCACAGTGGAGTATGGTTCATGGGGACCTTCCCCTTCATTTTTTGGGGAAGTTACACTTTGGTACTTTAGGTTTGGAGTTACTCTGCTTATGCCCTTGGAGTTTGCATAAGAACCCAATTCGGTACTATGTTGACATTTTTTTTTGTTTGCGACATGCCTTTCACAACTATTAGATTGGAATCTTGTAATCCAATGACTGTAAAAAAGTAGAAGTATTTTGGTATAAAAAAATTTTTCGCGACTTGCCCAAAAATGTCTTGTTAAGAATGAAAGAATCTATCTTTTCTTCTCCTATTTATCTCTCTCTTCCATTTCCAATCACTCATCTCTCTCTCATTTATCTCTTTTTCCTCTCTTGAGGATTGACTTTCTCTATCTCACACATCTATCTTCTCTCTTGAATCTGTATCAAATATCTATTTTATCATCTATCTTCTCTCTTGAATCTCCATCAAATACTTTTTCCTTGAATCTCTAACCATTTTTTTTCTCTCTCTCTCCTCATCTCTCTTCTCTTTGCTATTGTTCTTCTACAATTAAAGCTAGCATCGAGGATAAAGGACTTTGGATGAAAGATCTACTAGTAAAGCTTCATATATACACCTATTACAGTTATTATAAATGAAGTTCATGATATTAAGAGTAGACTGTCAAGAAGAATAGTGATTTGTTGAATATTGATAGTGAAGATTAAATATCTACTATTGTTGTTAGATGAAAATTATTATATTATGTATTATCATTTTTTGTTTTATCTATTTAACTTTGAAAGGTGTAATCTTGACAATAAAATACCTACTTTTGCTAAAAAATTTATGTACTAATTATTTCATATGTTATGAATAATTAAGAATTGTTTATGATGGTTTTGTTGGCTGGCAACCACTGTGTACTAGAATGACAACGCGTACAAAGTATCGACAAGTGAATAATTATGTATTCCTTAATAAATAATTGATTAGTTCAGTCTTAAGTCAAATAATAATTATTCTGTACAATGTTGAAATACAGATTAGTCGCCCACAACTTTGCAACCATAACTAGAATTCTTTTATTACTTCATGCTTGCAAAGTTTCGTAAATAATTATTCACTCTTAAGTTAATAATTATTAGAGTAAATAATTATTCACTTCTTATTAAATAATTGATCAGTTCAATCTTAAATCTATGAATAGAGAAATAATTATTCACTTCAGGACTAGTGTTCGACAAGTGAATAATTATTCACTCCTTATTGAGGAATTGATCAGTTCAATCCTAAGTAAACGAATGACACAACTAATATTCATGAAGTGAATAATTATTCACTTTACAACGAGTATTTGACAATAAGTAAATAATTATTCACTCTTAAATTAATAATTATTCGAAGTACATAATTATTCTCTCTGTTATGAATCACTCTTAAGTGAATAATTATTCACTCGTTGTTGAATAGTTGAACAGTTTAATCCTAAGTCAACGAATAAAGGAATAATTATTCACTTCATGACTAGTGTTCGACAAGTGAATAATTATTCATCTAACGACTAATATTCGACAAGTGAATAATTATTCACTTCACGATGAGTATTCGACAAATGATGAATAATTATTCGTTCTATCACAAGAAATTATTCAGTTTACAATATGAATAAATATTCACTTCACGACGAGTATTTAACAAGTGATGAATCACCATAATGATTTCTTTACCTCCATAAGTAGACTATTAAATATCTAGATAAATCTTATTTTTGTTAAAAATTTCTACAACGTCGATACTACCAAATATCTCAATAAAAACTTACAATATCTAACTTGATTTTGACTATAAATGAATCTGAAAAAATAAATTTTGATCCCAAAAGAGAACTCTAAAGCTCGTCAAAACCGTTGGATACAAAATAAAGATCTTGAGAAGAATAAATCATTTTGTCCTTTAATATTTGAAAAAGTTTCAGAGTAGTAAGAGAGAGAGAGAGAGAAAATTTGGTGAAAGTAGTTAAAGAAACATTGGATGTCCGAAAAGAAATAATGACTTTTTTAAACTTTCAAATATCTTACTAATTTTTTCTTCCTAAAATACCTTTTATGCACCTCAGTCGTTAGACTAAAAAGCAATTCATCTAACGGTGAGAAGAGTGTCCGCACGTGCGGACAAAAAGGGGTGTCAGCATTGTAGCTCGATCGCATAAGAACATTACAATTTCGTTTTCTCCTTTGTTTTTTGATTGGTTATTCATATTGGCATCATAAAATTCAATTCTTTTCTTCTTGGTGTCTAAAATTTTAAATTTAATTTAATTTTTATCTGGACAATATTTGTTTCAGTGAAATTTGATCAATCTTTCTCCAATTTCGGTCAATTTTGCAACTTTCTATTTGTATGGTTATGTTGATAGAAGTATCAAATGTAATTAATAGGAAACGTTAAAAATTGATTAAAAAATGGAGTCCGGATGGTAATAAAAGATAGACTCCTCCTGTCTTATTGGTTTGTTTTCATTTTTGTACTATTGTTGGGTTCCAATGTGAAGTAAGAATTGGATATAAAATGGTAGTAAGCTCTCAACTAGCGTGCAAGCATTCCAAGTTTGAGGCTCATATTTTAAATATTAACTCAACTGAAATCAAATTAATTATTTACCTAAAATATTAGTAAAGAAGAAAGAAAATGGCATGATCATATGACTCATGGATATGAAATAAGATTTCTATTTTGAAGATAAAATATATATGTGCCATTATAACAAAAGATTAGATTTCTCATGATTCTTTTGTTCAAATAATCCAGAATAAGAAAACAAAAAAGAAAGGAAAAAAGAACAAGAAGGATGACACAAAGGAACTCCTACTATGTTTGAATACCTATATATATAAACAAGATATATTCCTCTCCAGAGGGGTTTTATCATTCTCATGTAAAAATCCTCTATGCACAATCAACAAAATCTCTAGCTTAAACCCTTGGTTCTTCCTTCACACAAATTGTAAGCTCTAAGTTGCCCTTTAATTAGTTTCCTATATGTAATGAGTTATTCTTTATATGCAAATCTTGTTTGATGCCCGCTTATTTCTTAAAGTATTTTGTGAATACATTTCTACATTTTTTACCCTTAACTAGGAATATTCGATGAGAAAAAAATTTCTAGTATGCAGAATATTTAAGAAAGAAGCCTCGAACTATTTTTTTTTGTTTTTACTTTTAATATATATATATATATATATATATATATATATATATATATATATATATATATATATATATATATATATATATAGATATACATTATAGTTTTGTGTGAATTAAGAATCTAAGATCTTTTTCTTTTACTTTTTTTCCCTGATGTTTGTTTATGATGAAGCTTTCAGATTGGGTTGATCATTCTATAATGGTAACAAGCTGATCAAATCATTAGTGTTAATGAAGCTTTTTATTTGCTTATCTTAGTGTGTTTCCTTTAATCAAATTAATTTTGTTTTACAAATTTCTTAAATCCTTTTGTTTGATAATTAATTGTGTGGTTGTGTTACGCACTTCATAAGTTACTGAAGAAGTAAAAAGATATCCATGGTAGCTCACTTATAAGCTTGCAGGTATTGCCAATTCATTCTGTTGAATAAGATTCATTAAATTGTTCCATGAAGTGGACAAATTCTTTATAATTAGAATCCTAGTTACCGCATTTTTACTTATTAAATGATTATTTTATTTCAATAGAATTGAATGATGCATTCTTTGCTCTTAACAACTTATTTTTAATTTTGGTACACAGTTTTATCTAACTTAAAAACGTATATTATTTGTCCTCACTATTTTATCGCATAAAATGAATGTTTCTGAATGTTACACATGATATTGTAATCTTTTATTTAATCTGTTATGCTAATTGAATCTAAAATAGTAGAGATATAACAAAAATCATGGTATTATAGTAAAATGAATTTAATATTGAAAAGTGGTCATAGTACTGAGGAAATTTGCTTTCTTAAACAAAACAAATTAAGAAAAAAATTCTTACCATAGTAAATATCCAAAAATTTTAACATATAAGGTAATGAAATTTATAAAATCTATGTGATATTTTACTTGGGATAAATTTGAGATGATAAGAAGGAAAATTCCTATTGGCCCCAATTCAATAATCTTGGATAAAGATAAAAATTTTCAAACTAAGCCAAAACATTGGTAAACTACATATCTAAATAGGGAAACATGTAAATGATAAATAATAATGTAACATTTCAATTGTTGGCATGGAAAAGAAAGATTGTAGATTTTCTTAGATAGCATTCACCCCATATGATCCTAAAACATTATATTAATTTTTAAACTATTAATATGAACATGCATTTTCAGAGATTACTATACATTGTTTTCCTAGACTTTCCATTGTTTACATATTTAGAATCCAACTCTTCTGCTTTAAGGGTATTATGTTATATGGTAGTAATGAGACCCTAACATTTGATTATTTCAAACAAAATCTCTTGTCGAAAAATATGACTATGAGAATAATTCAAAGGATGAAGCTGAAGGGTTAATTGTCAGAGGGAGAACTATGGATCATGGTACTAGCAGTAAAAGTAAATCCAAATCAAAGTCTAGAGGCCGAGATAATAAGAAATTTTGTCGCTATTGCACGAAAAAGGGACATGTAATTTCAGAATACTTTAAGTTGAAGAATAAGCAGCAAAGAGGCGAAAACAATAATCAAAAGAATTTAGAAAATTCAACTGAAGCAAGTATTGCTCAAAAAGAGTCTGAATGTGAAGTTTTGTCTGTTACTGATTTTGAAACTAGATCTAAAACGGAATGGATTCTAGATTCTGGTTGTTCCTATCACATGTGTCGTCATAAAGATTGGTTTACCGCTTATGAATCAATTGATTGTGGTGTTATCCTAATCGGGAATAATGCTCAGTGTAAAGTTGTTGGAAAAGGAACAATTAGAATTAAAATGCATGATGACATGATTAAAACTTTAACGGTGTTAGACATGTTCCTGATTTGAAACGAAATCTTATCTCTCTTGGCACCTTGGAGTTCCTTGGGTGTAAATATGCAGCTGAAGGTGGAGTTCTAAAGGTCTCTAAAGGTGCTCTTATTTTAATGAAAGCTAACAGATTTGGGACTTTATATGTGTTACAAGGATCTACTGTTACAGGTTCCGCAGCTGTATCATCATCTATGTCTGATTCAGATGTCACAAACTTATGGCATATGCGTTTTGGCCATATGAGTGAAAAAGGAATGACCATCCTGAGCAAGAGAGGTCTTATGTGTGGTCAGAATACCGGTGAGTTGGAGTTCTGTGAACATTGTATTCTCGGTAAGCAGAAAAGATTAAGTTTTGGTACCGGAATTCATAGAACCAAAGGTACTCTTGACTATATTCATTCAGATCTTTGGGGACCCTCACGTGTTCCTTCAAAAGGAGGACATTGTTACATGCTGACCATTATTGATGATTTTTCTCGTAAAGTCTGGGCCTATTTTTTAAAGCACAAAGATGAAGTTTTTTTCACTTTTAAGAAATGGAAGATTTTGATAGAAAACCAGACAGAAAAGAAGGTCAAGCGACTCTGGACCGATAATGGTCTAGAATTTTGTGGAGGTGATTTTAACACGTTCTGCGAAAATAAAGGAATTATGAGACACCGCACGGTTGGCGGTACGCCTCAACAAAATGGCGTTGCAGAACGGATGAATAGAACATTGATGGAGAGAGTTCGTTGTATGCTTTCTAATGCTACCTTGCCTAAAGAATTTTGAGCCGAAGCTGCATCTACTGCATGTTATTTGGTGAATCATTCCCCACACACATCACTCGACTTCAAGATTCCAGAAGAAGTTTGGTCAAGTAATCCTGTTGATTATTCAAATTTAAAAATTTTTGGATGTCCTGCATATGCACATGTAAATCAGGGAAAATTAGAGCCTAGAGCTCGAAAATGCATATTTATTAGTTATGCATCTGGTGTGAAAGGGTATCGCTTGTGGTGTCCAGAACTTAAGAAAGTAATTATCAGTAGGGATGTTACTTTCAATAAAAATGTGCTAATTTTTCCTGGAAAAGAAACTGTCAGTTCTTCCAACACAGGTGATTCAGAGAAATACCAAGTCCTAGCGAAGAAAATATTTTCTCATCTCCGATCACATCGGAGGTTCATGATTCCACTGAACCAGATCGTCGTGAAAACTATTCTATTGTCAGAGATAGACCCAGAAGAGAAATCAAACGGCCTGAAAGATATAATAGAGGGAATTTGGTTGCTTATGCTCTTGCAGTTGCAGAGGATACAGTTGAAGGTAGAGAACCTCACGCATACTCTGAAGCAATCTTGTGTCCTAATTCTTCTGAGTAGCAGGTTGCGATGCAAGAGGAAATTGAATCTCTGCACAAGAATGATACTTGACAGTTGGTGAAATTGCCAAAAGGTCAAAGAATTGTAGGCTGTAAATGGGTCTATAAGAAGAAAGAAGGTAACCCCGGAGTTGAAGATACTAGATATAAAACACGTTTAGTTGCTAAAGGCTATACTAAAAAACATGGTGTAGACTTTAATGAAGTGTTTTCTCTTGTTGCTCGTCACACTTCTATACGTGTACTTCTTGCCCTTGTTGCCTTGCAGGATCTTGAATTAGAACAACTTGATGTCAAGACTGCTTTCTTACATGGAGAGCTCGAGGAGCAGATTTATATGCAACAACCAGAAGGATTTGTTGTTCCTGGAAAAGAAGACTACGTTTGTCACTTGAAGAAATCTCTTTATGGACTAAAACAGTCCCCGAGACAATGGTACAAAAGGTTTGATTCCTTTATAGTTGAACATAGGTATTGTCGTAGTCAGTATGATAATTGTGTTTATCACAAGAAATTTTCAGATGGATCTTTTATCTAATTATTATTATATGTTGATGACATGCTAATTGCTGCTCATGATAAGTCACTAATCAAAGAATTGAAAGATCAATTGAGCAGTGAATTTGAGATGAAAGATCTTGGTGCTGCAAATAAAATTCTTGGTATGGAAATTCATAGAGATAGATCAGTTGGAAAATTATATTTATCTCAAAGAAATTACATTGAGAAAGTTCTTTAGAGAGTCAACACGAATAACTCAAAACCTGTGAGTACTCCTCTTACAGCTCATTTTAAATTATCATCTGATTCTTGCCCTCAGTCTAATGAAGAGAAATAGCAAATGTCATATGTACCTTATTCTAGTACAGTTGGTAGTCTTCTGTATGCTATGGTATGCACTAGACCTGATCTTGCACAGGCAGTTAGTGTTGTGAGCAGGTACATGAGTAATCCAGGTAAAGAACATTGGCAAGCAGTTAAATGGATATTTCGGTACTTGAAAGGTTCTGCAGAAACTGGATTGGTTTTTGATAGGAATAAGGTGACACCGAATATTGTTATTGGATATGTTGACTCTGATTATGCAGGTGATCTTGATAAGAGAATGTCTTTGTCAGGTTATGTATTTACTTTATGCAATTCTGCCATTAGCTGGAAAGCTAGCCTACAGTCTATTGTGGCACTATCAACGACGGAGGTGGAATATATTGCAATCACTGAAGGCGTCAAAGAAGCAATCTGGTTAAGAGGTTTGGTTACTGATCTTGGTTTAACCCAGGATGTTGTTACATTATTTTGTGATAGTCAAAGTGCTATTCATTTAACCAAAGATTAGATGTATCATGAAAGGACCAAACACATTGATGTGAGGCAGTATTTTATTCGGGGTGTTGTGGCAGATGGAAAGATCATCGTGAAGAAAATTGCTACAACTCATAATCCTTCGGATATGCTCACGAAACCAGTTCCAAATCTCAAGTTCAAGCATTGCTTGGACTTGATTGGTGTTCACCAATTCTAAAGGCCCTTTAGGGCATGGCAAAAGAGGAATATACACATCATTTTATAAGGAGATCATCTTAGAATTTAAGTCAAGGTGGAGATTGTTAAAATTGCCTTAGAATTCTAAGATTCACACTTCAAGTCTATATTGGTTGGCCACATGTTTTTCATGGTTTATCTTAGTCTTTGGGTGGCTAAGAAAATTCAATATTGGTTAGCTATGTTTGGTGACCTAACTTGGACTAAGATGGCACAATGTTGGTTGGTTATGTTTCGTGAGCTAACTTAACACATTTTCAACAATGGTAGGAAGATTTGAAGTTTGTTCACATGGTGATACATCTCTATATAAGGCAATCTTGCTTGGAGCAAAGAAGACATCCAAAAGAGAGGAATTCATCCAAGAGAGAAATCTTGCAAGAGCATCTCCCTAAACTATCCTCTCTCTTCATATACTACCTCTTCATATATATACACACTCTTGTCATATTTATTGAGTGTATTGAGGTGTTATCTTGAGTGTATTTTTTGTGTGGGTCTAAAATCATTTGTATCTTCTCCACATTTTTCATAGTGCATTTACTCCTCTCTCGCCCCGTGGTTTTTCCCTCTACATTGGAGGGTTTCCACGTAAATTTTGTGTCTCTTCCATTTATTATTTTACTTCTCATTTTATCATCAACTACCCAAACTAAATATTTATCCATTACCACGCTAATTTCGCAACAAAATATTTTCACAAATTTACTTTCTTGTCCTCAAAAGATTATGAAAATAACAAATATCTAGCAATTTCAACGTATAGGGTAACGAAATTCAGAAGGTCTATAGGTGATGTTTTACATTGAGATCAAACTGAGATGATAATTAAGAAACAAAATTTCCATTTGCCTGAATCCAAGAATCTTGGATAAGGATAAGAATTTCCAAACTCAGGAAAAGCATTTGCCTAAATAGGGACATATGTAAATGATAAATAGCAATGTTAACATTTCAATTCTTGGCATGGAATGGAAGAATATAGATTTTCTTAGATAATATTTAGCACATAAAATAAAACATTTATTAGTTTCAAAGTATTTATTTGAACATACATTTGTAGAGTTAAATATACATTGTTTTCCTATACTTTCAATTGTTTACATCTTTAGAATCCAACTGTTCTTATCTAACCACACTGTGCTTTAGCTTTGAACTTAAAAAGAATCAGTTTCATTCCGTGCGTGCCCACAACCTCTTCATCATTCACAAAAGAAATCCAAACTGCTGTGGATAATCTAAACAGCCTTTTCTTGACAATAGCTAGCTATAGAGGATCAAATAAGTTTAGCTTGGATTTTAAGGATTAAAAAAGGTGAATTGTCTTCTGTTGAAAAGTAATTAATTTTTCTGGTGTGGGAGATAATTGCTAGTAAAAGGTTATGAAAGGGAAAAAGATTAAAGAAAAAAAAAGTCATGGAACACTAATTTACTAATCATTTGTCTACGCCTTAAACTTTAGTTTTGAACTGCTCATCTGTTCATTTAAATTTTTTGTACCATCTATTTCATTAAAGAACAATTGTATCTGAAGGCTATTTTATGTATATATATTGATTGTTCATTTGTTCATGTAATAATAGAATGCTTCTTTACTAAGATACATCCTTAACTAACAAATTTAATAATAAAATTTCATTGTTTTGTGTTTCTCTGGATATACACATGTTTTAAGTTGTATTGGGAAACTAGAAGGGAAACTATGAGCACTGAGAGAAAGGAAGATGTTGATGTTGATGCTGATAGTCAAGAAACAGGACAGAATGAGACGAGGAATAGACAGAATTAGTTCTCTCCCTAATGAACTGCTTCATGTTATCATGTTTGTGCTTTGTGCTGGGGACGTTATAAGAATGTCAGTCTTATCTAAAGAGTGGAAAACGATTTGGGCAACATTTCCAATTATTGATCTTTCTAAAGCAAACTACAGTTCTAGGCAAAATTTAATAGAAACGATGCAATTGTGTTTGTCAAGAGATCAAGTCGGACACTTGAAAAAACTCAGACTTAGAACAAAAGGGGCGGCGAATGATGAATTGTGTCAGCTTACTGATAAATTTGTAAGTACAGCAATCAAGAGTATCAAAAATTTGCATCTGCAACTTTACGCTGGCAGGTTTGCAAATGAAATGGAAAATATCTTTGGCAGATGTTATGTGCTTCATGAGTTTATCTTTTCTCAAGGTTCATCTTTGGTGCCCTTAAAGGTGGTTGGTTGTGATTTTGGTTCGTATATAGTCTTGAGTTTGCCGTTCTTGAGAACCCTTTCCGTTAAAATGTTCGTATGGAGGTGGATTTGCTTCAAAGGTTAATGTGTGCCTGTCCTGGGCTAGAAACCATTTCTCTGAAGTATTTCCATGGGCTCAAAGGCATTAAGATCTTCCATGAAAATCATCGGAAATTTGTGATTTGGATTAATGAATAGCAGGGAATGGAAGCTCATCTACCGAAGCTTCGGTCCTTCAAATATCAAGGATATTTCGATATCATTGACGGTTATCTGTCAGCCACAATGTTTGACATCTTGAAGAAACTTGAAGTTCAGAAACTGAGTGATTCTTTCTGTTTGAAATTCGCCAAGTTGAAAGCTCATTCATTTGAGAACATGATATTCAAGCATCTTAGTTGAAACAAGTTATAGGTTCTTTCGTATTGACGACATGAGATTTCCTTCCCTTGAATCATTTAGTTTGGAAGGCTGCAAGGGTTCATTAATGTGATGCTAGTTAGTTCAAAACTCGAGGATTTGATCATAGCTGATTGCATGGATATACAATGCTACAAATTTTTGCCTCGAACCTCCAATCCTTCAAGTACCAAGGGCCAGTGACATCTGCCTCCATAGTAGTTACATCTGCAGTTTTAGATATGAATTCTTATTTAAGTCTGCGGATTAATTACTAGTTTTAGATATGAATTCTCGAATTGCCTGTTCTGGATGTCATTCATTCATTTTCTCTTTGCCAGTGTTTGGATATGTTCAAGCATTTATGCAATTACATGTCTCCATTGGATTATGTTGAAAATCTGGAGGTTAAACTAATGAAAAGGGATTTAGGTGTCATCCATCTCTATCCTCCAATTGGTAAAACAGTTCTGTTTGATCTCTTGCATGGTTCCCTTTCCATTTCGAGATGCTATGCTACATTGTCCTTGAGTTTCGAATCACTTCAGATGAAGTTTAAGGTATGATTTCTCCACACATTTGACTACCAAAAAAAAAGAAAAAAAAAAGATATTGAAACTTTTATATGCCATTGCTCTATATTAAAATATCTAAGCCGAAAATCTTTGACGATTTTCAGTTTCTGGGCATTGGTGAACATAAAATTTCTGGTACAACCAATTTGTCGAACAACAGCCTTGGTTTTCCTTTGATCAATGTTGAGAAAGTATGGATAAGCGGGTTTAGAGGAGACGCCGAGGAGCTCAAGTTAGTGTCCTTTGTGGTTATGAAGGCAATATTGCACTTGAAGCACATTTCGATCAGTATGACAGGCGAAACAATTCCTGAAGCTCAGACTGTCTATTCCAATTAAGATTAGGTCATGGAAAGAGAGACTTGCAGAAACTTCCTCGCAACTGCAAATTGAAGGGAACCCATGAGCTAAATTTATGATTTAAGACCAATACATTTTGTTTGTTCTTGAGTTTCTTAAACAGTGTTCAACTTTCTTCAGTCCTTGACATTGAATCTTGTTGAAACACACACAAACAAGATATAGGATATCGTCAAGCAAGATATTGCTAAGGATAACAGATCTTGATTTATTCTCATTCTATATATGTATATATCACTTTGTATTTTTTTACTTCATCCCTTCTTATCTAAATTAGAGTTTGTGTAGTTTAGACTTTATATAGTTTAGGGTGTCTTTTCTCTTGGCTATATATAGAGTTGTACAAACTGTTTTTTCAGTGAGTTAAAAAACTCCCAATAGGACTTCCTTTTATTTTATTCATTCTTCTTCATGGTATCAGAGCATTAAAATTGATAGTACTCATTTTTGATATTTTTCTGTTTCTCTCTTTTGTTGAGATTTTGTCATGGCTAAAGAAGAAATAACTTCATCCAGCCCCTATTTTTTGAACACAAATGAGAACCCGTCTCTATTGATGGTGGAACCAATTCTCACATCTTCAAACTACCATTCTTGGGCAAGAGCTATGGAGACAACTATTGTGGCTAAGAACAAAAAAGGCTTCGTAGATGGTAGTATCAAGAGGCCACCAGTAGATGACAGAATGTATGCCATTTGGACTCAATGCAATAGCATGGTCACCATTGCACAAAGCGATATGTGGATGGGAACTGCAATGGAAGTTTGGGAGGATCTTCGCAGCCGGTATGCCAAAGGCGATCAAGTGCGTCTAGCAAATCTTTTGGCAGAACTACATTCAGTTAAACAAGGTAGTCTAGATGTTACAGACTTCTACACTCGTTTGAGAATCATTTGGGATGAAATCATGATACTCAGGCCTTTACCTTCATGTGTTTGTGAACCGGCATGTCGCTGTGAGGCTCTCAAAACCTTAAGAGGTTATATGGAATCGGAGTATGCAATCCGGTTTCTGATGGGACTCAATGATAATTTTGCACAAGTCCGTGCTCTAATTCTCCTTATTTCTCCTTTGCCACCAATCAAGGAGATTTTTGGAATGGTAGTTCAACAAGAGCGGCAATTACAAGTCACCATACTACCTTCAATTGGTGATCTCTCTGTTTCAGCCACTCCAAGCAATTCAGTTACTTCGCCGATTCTTCAGATTGCTACCACTAATGGTAAGAACAGCACAGGCACATTGCAGAAGAAAACTCCTGTTTGCAGTTTTTGTGGGAAAACTGGGCATACTCATGATAGATGTTACAGAAAGCACGATTTTTATCCTAATTTCAAATGGAAAAACAAGGTGTCATTAGCTAGACTCCGTTCGAAGACGATTGGATTAGCTAGACTCCTTCATGGCCTTTACATCCTCAACTCAGAAATTCCTCCACAGCATAAGACTGCAGCTATTTTTACTTCTTTCAGTTCATCTACTTCTTTGGAAAACTCCTTTTTATGGCATTATAGATTAGGCCATCTTTCAGATTCTAGACTCAAGTTGTTACAAATTCCAAATTCATCAATAAAGTATGTTGATCATTCTCAATGTCCAGTCTGCCCTATTGCTAAGCAATGCCGCCTACCTTTTACTTTACATAAAACCTCCAACTTAAATTGTTTTGAACTTGTGTACGTTGATATTTGGGGACCAAGTAAAGTTAAAAGTATACATGGTCATTCTTATTTTTTGACCATAGTGGACGATTTCAGTCGCTTTACTTGGATATACCTAATGAAACAAAAGTCTGAAGCAATGGCTTTGTTACAAGCTTTTTGTATCTTAGTTCAAAATCAATTCCAACAAACCATCAAAGTCCTTCGTAGTGATAACGGCGCTAAATTCCACATGCCCTTGTTTTATGCAACTAGAGGAATTGTGCATCAGACTTCATGTGTTCAAACCCCTCAACAAAACGGGGTAGTAGAGCGCAAACATCAACATCTTCTGAATGTTGCTCGTTGCCTTAAGATTCAGTCTTCCATTCCCCTGTCCTATTGGAATTATTGTGTTTCGCATGCTACACTCTTGATCAATTATACTCCAACACCATTTTTAAACAACAAAACTCCCTATGAGATATTGTTTAATAAACAGCCTCCTATTGAAAACCTTAGGGTTTTTGGTTCTTTAGCTTATGGTTGTACTTCTGCACATGGCCGATCCAAATTTGATCCAAGAGGAAGAAAAAGCATATTCTTGGAGTATCCGGCCAATACCAAGGGTTTCTTTCTTTTGGACTTACACACTCGGGAGATATATATTTCTAGAGATGTCAGATTTTTTGAAACTGTTTTTCCTTGTCAATCTTCATCTTCGAATTCTTCTCCTCTTCATGCTTCAATTTTCTTACCTGTTCCCTATGTTCAGAATGGTACTGATTCTCCTTCACACTTTTTAGAACCTTCCTTAATGTCCTCAACCGAAAATGAGGGAGAAGACCATCTTGACTCCTGTAGTGTTTTTTCCTCCGCAAATGCAGAATTTGATAATCAGCCTCCTCCTTTACCCTCCACCGAAACTTCCACTGCTCTTATCCCAGCTCTTCCAACACTAAGGTGGTCATCTAGGCAGAAACAAACTCCTTCCTATCTGAAAGATTATGCTTGTAGCCTACTGACTGCTTCTACGCTTCCAATGTCTTCTAGCACTCCCCATAAACTCCATCTGACACATGGTTATGAGCTGTTATCTTCAGGACACAGAACCTTTGCATTAACCCTCTTGACTAATGAGGACCCAAGCTCTTTTCATGATGCCCTTAAACAGGATGTATGGAAAGCTGCCATGGATGCAGAACTTAAGGCGTTGGATGACAATAAAACCTGGAGTATGTTACCTCTTCCACTCGATACAAAACCAATTGGATGTCGCTGGGTTTACAGAATCAAATACAAGGTTGATGGCAGTGTGGAAAGATACAAAGCTCGTCTTGTGGCTAAGGGTTATACACAACAAGAGGGTATTGATTTCTTAGACACTTTTTCTCCTGTTGCTAAAATGACTACACTTCGCACCTTGTTGGCGGTTTCAACAGCTTGAGGATGGTATCTTGAGCAGCTTGACATAAACAACGCTTTTCTCCATGGAGACTTGGATGAAACAGTGTATATGATTCCTCCTCCAGGGTACGCTTGCCATTCTAATCTTGTTTGCAAATTACATAAGTCGCTCTATGGACTTCGCCAAGCTAGCCGACAGTGGCATAGCAAGCTTACCTCTGCGCTTCTTTCACAAGGATTTCTTCCAGCAGCCAGTGACCCAAGCTTGTTCTTGCGTCACAATTCTGATCAATTCATGGCTATATTGGTGTATGTTGATGACCTTGTGATTGCAAGAAATCATATTGATTCCATCCAACAAATGAAACAGTTTTTACATTCTACCTTCAAGATTAAAGACCTTGGTTCACTAAAATTCTTTCTAAGGCTAGAGGTTGCTCGCTCTAATGCTGGAATCAACCTCTCTCAGCGTAAATATATTTTGGACTTACTGGAAGAGCATGGTTTTTTGGGTTCCAAGCCAGTATCCACACCCATGGAGGCCTCTTATTGTCCAGCTAATGCAGACTCAGCTTTTCTGTCTGCTTCCACCCCTTACCGCAGACTCATTGGATGTCTTCTCTACCTCACCCACACTCGTCCAGATATTAGCTTTGCCGTCCAACGGCTTAGCCAATTTCTTGAGAAACCGACGGTTTTACATCTTAAGGCAGCTCACAAGATTTTGCGCTATTTAAAAGGTAATCCTACTTTAGGGTTATTCTTTTCTGCCTCATCTTCTTTGCAGCTTACTGCTTTTTCTTATTCCTATTGGGCTGGTTGCCCGGATACTCGTCGATCCGTCACTGGTTTTTGTCTCTTTCTTGGCTCTTCTCTTATCTCTTGGAAGTCTAAAAAACGGCCCACTGTATCTCGTAGCTCATATGAAGTAGAATATAGTGCCATGGCATCTACCACATGTGAAATATTATGGTTGCTTCATCTTTTGAAAGACCTACAGGTTCCACAATTGCGAGCTATTCCTTTTTTTTATGATAATGACAGTGCCTTACATATCTTCACCAACCCCGTTTTTCATGAATGGACGAAGCATTTGGAAATCGATTGCCACCTTGCTCGTGAAAAAGTTCAAGCCGGCCTCGTCAAGCCATTACCTATTTCCACTCACACTCAAGCTGCTGATATCTTTACCAAGGCGTTGGCTTCTTCTCAATTTCATTTTCTACGTCAACGTCTTGGTCTTCATTCCATCTTTCCTCCATCCGGCTTGCAGGGGGGTGTTGAAACACACACAAACAAGATACGGGATATTGTCAAGCAAGATATTGCTAAGAATAATAGATCTTGATTTATTCTCATTCTATATACGTATATATCACTTTGTATTTTTTTACTTCATCCCTTCTTATCTAAATTAGAGTTTGTGTAGTTTAGACTTTATATAGTTTAGGGTCTCTTTTCTCTTGGCTATATATAGAGTTGTACAAACTGTTTTTTCAGTGAGTTAAAGAACTCTCGAGAGGACTTCTTTTTATTTTATTCATTCTTCATCAAATCTTCCCAACGATCATCTCTCTACATGTTTACTAAAGCTGATGCGTTGTTTTTTTTTCCCCTTTCCTTTGTGGCACTATTGCACCTCAGTAGATCTTATGCCTCTTTTCACAGTAAGTTTTTTGTTTCTCTCTCTACATGATAATCTTCTTTCTTCACTAACTCTTTTTCTTCATCCTATTCGAAAGTTATATTTTTCTGATTAAATAGAATTTGAAGTTTTCTTGATGCATTTTATAAATGTACTTGTTGATTTAACTTGATTAGTTATCATAGAAGTATCACGAGGGACAAAAGCATGTTAATAAATTTTACTTATTATATTAAAGATATGACTTCTAAAGGATAGCTAAGTTTGAAGGCTGATTAAGAGAAATCCATATCATTTTACCTATTCATTTATTCAAATTGTAATTCCTTGTACATGTTGAAGACAATTTAAATTTTCTAGGAACTTGATTTTTCCTGCATGTTTATTAAGTACTTGCTTGTTCCTGGAGTAGTTTTAGTATTCTTAGTATTGATCTTTGTTCTTTATCTTGATTTATGTATTCTAGGTCTTGATATGTGCTCAAAGTCTTGGTAGATGTCATTAATTTAGTTTGAAAGTCATGTTATGAAATTTTCTTTTAGGCCTATAAATACACTTGTACTTGGCACTTTCAAGAGTAGGATAAAGTTTTCTAGTTCTCTGTCTAACACAACTGGTTCCTAACAGTACATATATAAATTCAATATACACTTCTCTTTAAATCTCAAGTTGAGATTGAGATTTTATCACAGTTCATTATTTTCACAATTTGATTGTTATTAAACACTTTGTCAGCATTAAGAGCAAATCTAGTAGTTTTGATTAATAACAAAATTGATAATGACTAATTATTATGCTTATTGTGTGATAAGATTTTTGGATTGAGAAGCTAAGTGTTCTCATCACCTAGGAGCTATAATACTAAAGACAACTCAAATGTGCTCAAGTGATTGGAGAATATAAAGCCTGTTCTAGAAGATTGAAGGCTTTGAAGATAATAGTGTATATTTGCTTTTGCTTAATAGGTATTATTTTGTAAACCCTACACTCTTTGTATTTGGAATCTATGTGTTGCATGTTGAAACACAAACTATTTTGATCTAACCTAAACTTTGTTGATGAGCTTAAAAGTTTGTCGTGATTCTTTAAAAAACAAAGTGTTTGATAACGGCTTATAGTTCAAAAGTTTTTAAATGACTTATTTTTTAGTGTAAAATGATTTCAAACTTATTGTTGTTAAATTTCAAATTTGACAGAGTTAAAAAAGTTTAGACATCCAAACTGTGATATTGGCTGCTGAATTTCTAAAGAAATTCGGATGATCATTTGGACGCAGAGATCCAAGTTCGGTCGACTGAATTTATCCTAGTAGTCTGGTACACAGTAAGTTCAGATGACCAATTTAGACGCAGAGAATATAAGTTCCGTTGATTGAATGACACTATTACTAGCCGTTTTTTTAATGTTGCATTTGACTTTTTAAGTTATATAAAAGGCTAAAAACATAGATTTTGAGAGAGATTGATGAACCTACATGCTATTATCTTGAGAACATAAAAAATCAAAGAAAAGCTTTTATTGTTCATATGCTTCATGTGATTATCCAAGGATTCCAAAAGCAAAAATTAAGTAGTGCTAGGTTTTTTAAATATCTACCATCTTGTTTGGTAATTTCCATCCTTATCTCATATTTACTTTGTTTAATCAAGGTTGTCTTTAGACATAAAACCCTTTTGGTGAGGGTGAGCATTGATTTGATTGTTCAATGTTGTCTTGTGACATAAAACTCTTTTTGGTGAGGGTGAACCTTATTTATTGGATTGGAAAAGAAGTTATTAGTGCAAAACCATTTGAGGATGAGCCTTTGTGTATTAGCTAAACTTGAGCATTTAGTAAATTGGTTGAAATCCTTGAGTGTCGACTTAATGTAGTAGATGTAGATCTTGGAGAGATGTAACTACTATAAATCTTTGTATTTCTTTCTCTACACTTATTACTTGTTTTATTTGTATTATCCTCATTTGTTCTTTATGGTTGTTAATATTGGTTGTGGACTTATTGATTACTCTTCTCTCTCAACCACTCTTTTCCAAATACATAAAATCTTGAAGGTTGTGAACTTGAAAAAAAAAATTCTATTAAGGAGAAAGTTTTCAAAAATTAATCAAAAACCTAATTCACCTCCCCTCTTTAGTTTTTCACATATGTTATATGCAATAGTTAAATTTAAGTGTTGACAGACACTATATCACTTAACCGTTCCTCAAATTTAAAATTGTCAAATGATAATTTTTGTAAACTACATCCAACCTGCAATGTTTGCAAGGAGATGAAAGAGGAAGACAATGACTCATCTATAAATCAAAAGCAAATTAAGCAGACTGAAATTAGCTTTTGATTTAATAGAACCTTGTGAAGAGTGTTTCCAAGATAAGGAATTTGCACAAATGGAAATGATCAAGAAGGCTAAGCGTGAAAGTAGAGGAAGAGACCTCCTATTCATAGCCGTTTGGTACGCGTTACACAATAAAAGGTTACGATCTTATGCTTGAGAAATAAAGAGAAAATAAAACCTTATTGAAACCTTAAACAGAGTACACTGATTTTTAGCTATGGAATTTTGAATCACAGCTCTTCAAGTTTTACAAAATTGTTTAACAATTATAAAAGCACACACACTGGTAACCATCTTGCACTTTGGCTAAGCAGACTCCATTTCCGTTCTTCACTTGAAAGCATTGCTTCTTGCAAGATGGAAGATTGCATACATCTGCATCCATCACTGCCATGCATCTTCCGCCTCCATTCTCGGACTTGCGGTCACGGCTTTCAATCAACCTCTCTAAACGTTAAAGAAATGAAAAAACAAAATACTAATTTTAATCAACTATATATGACAAATTCTCAAAACATCCGATGTAAATTATTGTCTTGTTTCGAGTTCAAGAACGTAGTTGAGTCGTACCTGATAAGCCTAAGGAAGAAGCTAGAATCAGATATAAGCAGAAGAAGCAGAAGGGCTTCATCTTCATTTTGTTGCATTGATTTTTCGGCACTGATTTGCATGCATATTTATAAGCATCTCGACGGCAAATGTGGTCTATTATCAACTCGGCAACTTGAAGACTTTCTGAAAATATCATTGGAAATTGCTGTGGCAATTTGTCGTTTTGAGGGTTATTTTATGAGAAGCATTAATTAGGTGAAAGTTGGAAAGTTTTGTCTGGTTCTGGCATGAGCTTGGAGATAAAAGTGTTGTGTAGCTCAAAAATGGCAAGTGGGATTTAATAAAACTTTCAAAGGAGAAAGCATATGATCTCTTTGCTCTTGTTGTATAAAGCATATAAGCAGAAAGATTATCTTAAGCAAGAGTTGAGCTTCCACTAATGATGATCATTACGACAAAAGTAATTGTACCTACTATTGAGATCATAGGACAAAAGTGAGATGTTAGTCATTGATCCTTAACATTTTTTGAACTTTTGTTCTACTACTATGTTATAATTAGATGCTACTGATTAAAATTAGATCCACCTGTTAACTTTTATTGTCCAAGTTTTAAAATCTTAATCTTTTAAGGTGTGTATAAGTTAAGGTATCTGATAAAATTCTCCCTACGACAAAACACCTAATGAGTCATAATTATTGACCATGATTTGAATTTGTTATCACATTCAAAAAATGCTAATGAAGGGCAGTTAAAAAATTTGCCTTTTATATAGGATGATTAGACTTATATATGTACTTGTATCCCTCAGAGATTTATTCAAACAAACTAATAAATCTCATTCTTTAGAAATCTACAAATTTAGCCTCCAAATCACAAATAATATACTATCAGCGAAACTCAAGTATAGGTTGACTGATGAAAATTAACACTCCAAAAAATGAACATAAAAATTTTAGGTTATCTTGCTAAAATTTATGAAAATTATTGATGGCCTCCGTATTCCGTCTTCTTCTACTAAGATCCCTAGTACACCATACCTTCCACAAAATTTAAAGGGTGATTTTGAACTTTCATGCTAGTTTTGTGGAAGACTTAATAGTTGGTCATTAGCTGGATAACAATAATGACCAAAACATTAAGGTGTATATGGATTGTGTTTAGTTGGGAGAATTTCTGTATTGAATTTCGTGAAAGTGAATTTTTTGCAAGAAGAAAAGTATGACCTAATTATATATTTGGTTAGATTGAGCACTATCTAAATGAATCCTAATATTGCTTTGAGTGCAGTTTGTAATTTTTCAAAGGGATAGCAATTTTTACTATATAGTTTGCACAAGTCTAATACAAGCATAATTATTCGCTTATTTACTATTAGAAAGTTACTATATTTCATAGGAGTGTGCCATGCTAATGACCTTTGGAAGAAAGATCCACATCTCAAAGACAGGCACAATGAACGCATTGAACTGTGAACGAGAGCCCTTATACTCAAGCTTGACAACACAGGGTGCATGCGCTACCGTTGGGCTAATAGCCCATCCCTTTCTTCCTTTTTTCGCCCTATGTCGCCGCACGTGCAAAGTGGGGGACAGGGGAAGGAGGACGAGGACACTGGGACATAAATAAGGCATCTTATCAACTTATTATTATCTAATTAAATAAATTTTTTTATTTTAAAATACTTAGCACAAAGTACATGCAATAATTGAACGTACTAAAGTTTTTAAAAGTTGTACTGGAATTGAAATTTTTATTAAATATAATTATTTTTCGTATTTATTTGATTTTTAATAAAATATAAGTGTCTTTTATTTTTCTTTTCATACTATTATATTTTTCATTTTTCATTAATTGTATATGTGTTTGAGTATCAATAATCATAATTATTTCTTATATTTATTTTATTGTAAAAAATAACACTATTATTTCTTTCTCCTTCTTGTTAATTGCAAAGCTAGAGGTTAAATTGCATTTTTATACTCTTAATTTTATTATTTTTATGATATTCTAAAAGATACTTATTTTATTAATTATATAATCTATTCTATAGAAGTTATACGGTCCATTTATATATTTCATTACATTATATTGTTGAATTAAAAAAATTTATAATTTAAGTAGAGAAGTTAAAATATTATTACTTAGTAATTAAGAACCTAGTTAATAATTTTTCTATTAATTATTTACGTACAACTGTCACTTTATATTTTTTTCTTCTTTAACTCTTTAAACTCTACCAAATAGCGCTTATAATTTAACTTTTTAATAATTATGATAATAATAATTAAAATAACAACAACAACAACAAGTACTACAACATGAACAATAATAATAAGCTCATAGAGTAACCCCCAAATAGCTCGTATTTAATTTTTAATAATTAATTATGCAGCAAATAATTAATTAACTAACTAATACTATAATAGTGTTATAAAAATATTTTCATATTTTATGTCATTGCATAATTATTGTTTACTTTTCATTAATTATATATGGATTTGGATTTTAATGAGAATAATTATTTCTTATGATTAATTTTTTATAAAGTAACAGTATTATTTTTTCCCTTTATCTTGTTTTTATAATGCTAGAGGTTAAAGAGCATTTTATATGTTAGATTTTTTATAATATTATTTTAATATTATTTACTCTTGATATTAGTTATTTTATGGAGTGTAGATAGTTCATCTCTATATCCCATTATATGATATTTTATGTTAAAAAATATGTAACTTAAGTGGGATAGTTAATTTACTTATTGTTTTGTAGTTCCAAACCTTTCTATTATTTTTTATGTGTAACATTTACTTTTTTAAAATTTGTAATTCTTTAACTAATGTAGCTCCGAAATAGCTCTTACTTAATTTTGTATAGTTATCAATTAATTAATTAATTAACATAATAATAGCTAGTTAAATTCCAATAGTATTTTAGACCGTCCAAAAAAAAAAACACATGAGGTTTAAATTTCGATGAATCCTATCCTTACTTTTATAGTAATATAGATAAGACATTTTGATAGTTTATGCATAGATTAATAAAGAAGAAAATGAAATGTATTTTTTTAACTGTATCTTCAATTAATTTAATTTAATTTTCCACTAATATAAGAGAGAATACATGAATCATATTTATAGGTGAGGATAATTCTAAGAAAAAATAGCCTTTAAAATATGCAAAATTTTAAAATATTGTGAGAAGAAGAAAATGGTTCCAAAGCCTCTTATCTTTTGAAACTGAAGAAGTATATAAATTCATGAACTTGGTCTTACTTTATAGTCAAAAAACGGAATGTAAATCCATTCCTAAACCCAATCCAAGCTGCGCCTAAACTTCCAATTTTTGGCATTGAGTTAAGAAATTCCACTGCAGGAGAATTTAACAGAGTTCTACTGGAAAAGCAAGCTGGACATATCATTTATTTTCACAAAGAGGGCTATGGTTTCTAAAGGGGACTTGCTTCGGTTTTTGTCCACTAATTATTTTGTTTGCTTAAATTTCCATTTACTCAAAGTTCTGAATATGCTTAAACAATGCTACTAATCTGCAGAAGTTTAATGAGTTTTGTTTTGTATTTGGGTAATTTGTTAAAAAACATCTTTTATTGCACCATTGATTTGAGGTTTGATTCACATTTTCATTCTCTAGTACACCCAAAAAAAAATAAAAATTTTAAAAATCTCTTCCAATATTCTTATAATTTGTTAATCTCTTTGTTTAAATATTCAATTCCGAAGCAATAAGAAGTATTATATACCATAAATAGTAAACGAAGAGAAATAGAATCCTGTTGGATGAAAATAAAATTCATGTGGTCACCAAACTGAGAACTTGGGAGGTTTTTTTTTTCTTCTTTTTTTTTTTGGTGATTCAAAAATAAAATTTTACAATTTGATTAAACTGAAAGTACATCATCTTTCTCCTCTTTGTTCTGGTGTCAAACCTCCTTTGCCACAAACAGGACAACTCCTCAATCCAAATCCTTGGCAGTCAAAGCATCTAAAAAAAGAAATAAAAAGGTGAAAAACCAAATATAGTTCTTCATTTAGAGACAAAATTTATCAGAAGAAGAATATTATTACATACTTCCAGCGCTCAAATATATTCCCATTTTTCTTGTTCTTTCCTGTTCCCTGAATCACGAGGGAGTCAAATCAGGTTATGTTTTATGAAACTATCTCCTAGAATTCATGTTTGGATCAAGGAAAATTTGAGCAGAGAAGCACTTCTTGAAAACTGGTTTCTAAAACCCACTCCCTTTGTTTCAAAATAAGGGCCTTTTAACCCTTTCCTTCTTTCTCAAAATATTTGATTTTTCACAAATTTTGTTACAAAAATAATTATCTCTCATTCTTTATCATACTAATAGAATTAGTTAATGATACAATAGGAAAAAAATATTATTTTTTACTTAATCTATTCAAAAATTATCAAAAAACTTTATATTTTAAAGCGGATAGAACAGTTAAAAATGATACTCTCAAAATTCATCCTTTTAGTTCAATCGGATCACACGCAGAAGAATATTATTACCGAATACCTTACATCCTGGACATTCTATGGCACCTTGGCCTCCACACCTTTCACATTTTTTTACTATCTGCGAATTGATAAACGAGAAAACAACAATGAAATGAAAATGAAAAGATTAAAAAGACATTAGAATACTAAATTATTTGTTAGTGAGCGATTCTAAGAGAAGCTAAAGAAATTCTCTAATAACTAACTAAACTCGTACGAAATACCTAAAATTCGACAAAAGAGAGCGAATTCAGTTGACTGTAACTTCTTTCACTTAGTTGAATTCAAGTTGTGGTTGATCATGTTATGTATCAAGAAAAGAAGTACCAAAAGAGATTTCTATACAAAATAAAAATATATAGAGCTGCTATGAACTCACAGAATTAAGTGAAAATTCTCCAGACTTTGCTGCAAATAATATGAAGTTGTTCTCTTTCTGTTGCTTTATATTTGTGAAAGTGGTAGGATACAGTAGTTGTGTGACGCTGTTGCAACAGTTTGAGAGGGTTGCCATTTTCCCTTCTGTGGAAGCTGGCAAGATCTTCAATCTTCTATACCTTTGTTATATGGGAACAGGGCCAACAGTTTTGTTTTAGTTTGGAAAATGGTAGCCACTGGAAACGGATAATTGAAGCAGCTACCGCCACAAGTTGCATTTTTTTTTTCCCTTTTTCCTTTTGGTCTACCTTTTCCGAAGAACTTGATGAGTTCAAACAAAAACAGAAAATATATAGAAAGAGAATTCTCTCTCTCTCTCTCGTTATATATATTAGTAAATAAAAAAAGTGGAGCTAAAAATGACAAACTAATACCATCACAAAGTTAATCCGATAACATCACCTAAAGAAGATAGAAGTCTATAAGAAAAGTTCGAATATTTTATTCTTATTTTTTTTACTTTTTTACCAACAATTCAAAGTACAACTTAATTTGTTACACTTCAACATAATTATTAGTTTTTCTATTTTTATCATTGCCAAAAACTTGCTAATCTCTTTTTTTCTAATACATTTATTATTTTTCTTCCCCTTTTTACCCCTCATTATTTTCTGATTTTGAAGTCAAATCCTTCCATTTAATAAAAATAAGAAATGCTAATTTTTGAATCATAAAGAGAATGTCTAATTTATCACTTTATTACTTTTTCCAAAATATTCAATCCTGCTTTTAGTAATGTTATTTCTAGGGTATACATTATTTTTAAAAAAATAAAAAATCTAGCTGAACTAAAATTTAATTTGATATTTTATTTGATTTTTTTCAAATTTTAATTTGAAAAAAATTTTAATTTTTTATCTCCAAATTAAACTTTAGAATAAGGAAAAAATTGAATTGGAATCAATTAAATGGTACCAACCAAATGGAGTGCTAATTTCAATTTATTATTTTTTATTGTATTGAATTAATCGATCAACGTGCTATTATATATTTGTTTTAAATTCGACAATTTTTGTAACAAAATTTAAATTTAACATATTTTCTTTATTATTATAAGAATAAATCCTACTACTTTTGAGTTTCCACGCTTGAAATAAAAAAAATTAAATTTTTTAAATTAATAATTAAATATGATTAAAAATTAATAATCTTAATTAAATTAATTCTTAATTAAAATTATTTTAAATTTTGAAATATTTAATTTTTATATATTTTTATAAATATTATTTACAATTAATAATGCAAATTAGATTAAATTTTAATTAAAATTATAATTAATATTAAAATATTAACAATATTACTTTAAAATTTACAATTTTTAATTTTATGTATTTTAATTTCCTTCAAACTAAATTATTTTAATTTAAAAAATACAATTTGAAGGTAAATTAAATTAAATTAAATTTTTTTAAAAAAATTAAAAGTTTTAATTTTTTTAAACAATAAAACTAAATTTTCTTCGATGAACATCTAGTTATTTCAGCCTTTTTTACTTATTTTTTTTAAAAAAATTCAAAACCTTAATGCAAGCACCCTAACCAAAAGTAATAATTATTTTGAAACAGAGGCAGCACCTTTAGATTCACCACATGCTACCTAATTAACTTATAAACTAATAATATCGCTTGAAATCCATATTTGGAAATATAAACAAACATTCATATCCATTTTTTCACCGCCAATAAAAAAAAAAAAAAAAAACCAACGCTATCCGTTAAATTAATCTTTTAAACTGCAAATGGGAATAAAGCCAAAATCAAAGTGGATTTTGATTGTCATCTTATATTCACGAAATGTTAAAAATAAATAAATACATAAATAAAAAGAAGTTGCAATAGTGTTCATTCATTTCTTGACTCCAGTAATAAAACCCCAAAGCCAATTACTACACCATGGGATAAGAGACTTCCGCAGCAGAGACCCATCAAAAATCAAGTCTTCTCGCACTCTTTCCATCTCTCTTGAGTATATATATACATATACATACACACATACATACATACATACACAAATACGTACAACTCAGATGAAATTAACCCTATGATCATGTAACAGCCAGCCCTTCGCTAGGGAAAATATTAGAAAAAAAGATGTATCAAGAAACGAATGTAAGCCGGTGCAGCAAGGCGATTAAAGTATTCTGTACATTAATCTAGTTAACCTTTACGTATCCTCTCTTCCCCAACAATCCATCGAGTTACCTGACTTGGATCCACGGCCAAAGCTTTGCATGAACTGGGAATTATCCCAAGATCAGCACCAATTAGCTGGTATTCCTTCAAAGCAGCTTCCATCTCTGCTTCAACAGCTGCGTCATCCCTAATTTCAATTGTACCCATTCGAAGTATCTCAGCATAATATTTCTCCTTCACTAAGTCATGCTGAAAAGGTTCCATTGCAGGGCCCTACATGTCCGAAAATTCTGAATGAGACGATATGAACTTTGGGATTACCACTAGAGGTCCAGGAAGGGGGAAGGACAAGGCAATAAATCACTTTCCATGGCAGGCATTCAACAATCAAAGAAATATAAAAGAATTGCAAGAGTGAACTATAAAATGTATGATATTAGTCATCACGATCATAGTTTCCAAGGTAATTTGACTGCACCTGGATGCCATATAGACGTGCTTTACTTCTTACTTTGAGGTCATGAAGCAAACAAAATAAACAGGTAAAACTTGTTCCAGGAAAGCCTAAAATGCTACCAAATAAAACAAATATAAAGAATTGACTCCATTTAATATTGCAATTCAAGAAGCTCCACAATAAGGAGTAACAAGCATTGCCATGCTAAAGTTTGCTTCCCAAAGCATCTTAAGAAAAGCCAGATCCTATCAGCTGCAACATATGTGTCTGTATACATTTCTATCTTCCATTACAATGGGACTTGAGTTTGCTGCTTCATAAATGAGGCCTTTTAGAATGGTTCCACTGAAACTAGAAGTTACATAATTCATTTCCTGTGTTTTACAAGTTTATAATTCTCATTGTTCAAATATGAGATGCCTCTTAGTATAATCTCAATTCATATTCAGCCTATGACAGAAGTGCATGAGTAGTAAACCTAGTCATTCTGATCCAAATTCACACAGAACTACTTAATTTATTGCTCTAAAAAACAATTACAATTGGGTTTGCAACAAAATGTTCCATTCCAAAGATAGAATAAAGCAAAAATTTCTACAACAAAACAGTTAAAGAGCCAAGAGGATTACAATGACAGTAGTATTAAGGATGGCAAGATAGCTGCTTCCTCATACCTGGATAAGTTCAGCATAATGCTGATAAATCTCACTGTTTTCATCTTGATCACCAAGTAAAGTACCACCATACCAACCATTTGCCTCATTTACTGAAGTCATTGCATGGTATCTGCAGATTTAGCGAAGTATCAATGTCTTGTGTAACAATTACATTAAGAGATAACATCCCAGAGCATACAAACATCTCGCCTTATATATGAGAAATATGTCCTGCAATCAGGGCGGTTTCCCTCTTTCTTCATGAATAATTTTTTTTTTCTCTCTTGCACTTGTATAACAACCCTGTTCATTCTCTCACATTTGAAAATCTTTTTCCTGGAAACACACCTTACTGCTTATTTCCCAATTTAAATAGATAAAAACAATTTTAGTTGGCAAAATTTCTATTACTAGGTTTAATTGATTGCACCATTTTTTGTACAGAGTAATGAACTCTCATCGAAAAAGAATAAATCTTTTTTGAAAGATAAAAAACGTAACAATTTGATCATATGCTTTATAAGCATGTACCTTTTTGGTCAGAAATAAAAATTATGCTAAGGGAGGCAATATTGGCACTACAATTTTTGTCATTGACACTCCACTACTTTTTAATTTCTCCCAGTGGAAACCTTGGGGGTCTCTTTTATCTCATTATTACTAGTCTTATTTTTTTTTTTTTAATAATGATTAGGCTCTTTCAACTAATAATAAGTTACACAACCCACTTATATCAACCGAAGAAATGTTTAATTGGTTCTTATCTGTTTCTTACTCCCTTCCAAATCATTTTTCTACAGCTTCATACCCTCCAAATCACTTGCTTCAAAAAATCCTAGATACCCTCCAAAGAAAGGAAAAAAACTAGTTGCAGAAAGCAAAAATTAGTTAATGAAGAGTTCATTTGCCTAATAAAAACTATTTAACAAATATATAGTTCGTTATAGTTTATCTTTAACTAATTTTTGGAATATTACATGAAAAATTAATTGCAATCTTTTGTCCAGAAAATGAAACTGTAGAACTACTCAAATTTAATAATTTCATTTAACTAATTATGATACTTTTAACTTCAAAATCAGATAACCAAAAAATCTAGCAAATGTCATGTACCTTTAAATTAGTTTTCGAATATTTATAGTCCTTAATGAACATATACACTTAGAAATCATTAGAATAAATAACTTCATAAAATGAAAATCTAGAAAAATGACTTAAATTGAAGAGAATTGTTGTGGAAACTTTTTAAGGAATAAATTAGTACAGCATATTAAATAGAGGGAAATATTGTTTTTATGGAAAAAAATAATGCCAATTATGAATACCTTATGTTAAAACGAATTAAATTTTCTATTATATCAAAAATGATCAGATCTCACGTTTTTTGTTAAATATTTTCTGCGCATTAGACAGGGTTATAGTGTTTTTAAGGGTTCCCAAATTGGCAACACATCCTATTAACTTAGTTTAACTTTACAATAGATGACATAAATTGTAAGGAAGATGTGTATTCCATTATCTTTTTATTATTATTATTATTATTATTTTGCTTGCTACCAATTTTCTTATTTGCAACTTTATGCTATTAAACATTTGATAGGGAAGGTTTTTATTATAAGATTTCATACTAAACAAAAATTCAAAGAATGATAAGAACCAAAATAAATTTCTTTTAAAGAATAAAGAATTTTTTTTTATTAAAAAAACTATCTAGCAGAGAAAGATACCTTTGGTATAAATCCTCATCACTAGTTTCACCTCTAGGGGAAAGCCAACTTAGGTCATAAATGGCATTGATTCCCTTCTCATTCTGAGATTCCCCATCTGTGATATTGTTTGACACAGCTTTTGGAGCAGAACTACTCTCTTCATATTTCCTTTGACCAAAGAGCCAATTCGGGCTCCTGAGCTGTATTTCACTGCAGCAAAGTTTGCCAGGATCATTAATTGAAAAGATAATATCATTTCTATGTCAAAATGATATCCACAAGAAGCATAGATTTTCAAAGCTTGCAAACTTGATCCAAGAAAAACTAACATTCCCTCTGCATAGTGCCAGTTATGCACCCTCAACTGGCTCACAGTTTTAAATGAAGCTTAGAGATGACAACCAAAAGCAGAAATCCCCACCCTCTTTTCCGATAAGAGGAAAAGAAAGACAATTACTCGAAGAAGTTGAAAAACTACCATAAATTACCTTCAAATATAACCAAGAATATTGTAAAAGTACAAAGATACTAAATAATATCCCCAGAAAGCTACAGAATCAACAAAGATAATAAAGAAAGGATACCTTTCTTAGTTATGAACTTTTTATGCTACTTATTCCATCATAATAGAATAAATTCAATAACAGAAATAAAATACAACAGATTGATTGGACTTAACTGTTAGTAAAAAGAATAAACTCAATACAAGTAATGCCAAAGGATACTAACAGGACTGAATGGTAGAAACTTGCTCCAACTTGACTGAGGACTCAAGATCATGTTGGAATTTAAGCATCGTTCTTGCCTATAAAGGTCTAGCAGTTTGACTACTAGCCTCTCCAAAGCACAAATGGATGGGAACTCAAGCATGACCTTTCTTTAGTATTTACAGTCTTTAAAATCTTTCCACCAATTTTGTTTCTCTTTGCTAGAAAAGTATATAAGACCTTATTTTCAAAGATAGAAAATGAACAGAGCTGACATTTTCTAAAACCTTCCATGTGGAGTGGTGGAAGATACACTTTGCAAATTCAGCATTCTTACCCCACACACTGAAAATATGATCTTCATAGAGCATAATAATTTGCTTTAAACACTCTTTTATGATGTTGTTTTACAAGTAGGAGCAAGAGATCATAGAACTGGCTCTGGATACTTGTCCTCCCCTGAAAATTTTTCCAGGATATTTAACCTAACCTTTTTAACTAAAAAGAGCACTACTCAAGGAACATGTACACAAGTAAAAGTAATGATTTGAACATTTTCAGAAGATTTGTGTGGGCTATTATGCTCAAAATTTGCATAATGCATTTACATAGACGTGGATCACCTTTTTTCCTCCTTAATGAAATATTTGGAAAGACATTCAGTAAATACCACACACTTCTACAGGTTGAAAGGGCAAGAGTGCCTCATATATGTGTGTCAAACGTGAAACAAAATTTAGAGAACTTTCTTAGTCCAATTTCTCCGAAACATAGCTTACCTAGCATGGTTGAAAGAAATAAGTATTCAACAAAAAACACAATTTTCAAGAGGAGAGAAAATTACGCTGCATCAGGGGCAACTCCAAAACTTCCAGGTTTATGATCTGCTTCACTGTAAAGACGGACATCCTTAATTGAACTGCACGTCCTTTCAATTAACTTATCAAGTGATGTCAGTTTTATGCGTAAGAAGTCCTCTCTACATGCTGGAATGGGAGAAAGAGTACCGCCAGCAGCTCTGGTCTTACCATCAACCAAGGGACTGCAACTCAAAAACATATTAGCCATAGCCAGGTTTTTGTTGGACCATTAATAAGAAATTGGGATGAGAAAAAGAGGTGAACTGTATCTTATACCTAGTAAAAGTTGTGACCAAACTTTCTCTACAATACTGCAAATCCTTAGATTATATTCATTACAATACAGAATTTCAGAAATGTTTTATCAATTTGTCTTAGCTCTGCCAAGTAAATACCAAATATTTAACTTGATATGAGCTCCAGAGCTGCAATTAATTTTTAACAAGCAGATGAGAAAAAGTTATTTGTATTAATGATTATGGAAAGTTCAGCTAGATTAGCAGGAAGAAGAAAGAGGAAGGAATAATATAACTTATAAACTTAGCAAAAAATAACAGAGTTCCAACAAAAATGCCCAGGGTTTCCAAGAAATTTCAGAATTCCAATTGACCTGACTGTAACTCAACTCCTCTTATTTGTTAGCCAAATTTTATTCCTTTGTTCTGATGCAGCCATAAAGGGTCCTCCGGTTGAGCTAAATAAGCCAAGCTTTACAAAATTCCTTTTGAAAGAAATGCCATCCTCATTAACTAGATATGTGAAAATTAGTAATAGCAACTTTCATTATATAGAGCTTCCTTTTCTTTAACACATGTTTCCAAGATAATAGACAAGCCAACTCTCCCTCATCACAAAAATAAGCAGTATTTCTTGGCCAGAAATATTAAATAATAAAAATTTAAAGTTTTTACCCACTTTCTTCTGCAAGAATTACTTAATAAGCATCTAAAACACTATATCAGTCTATGCTTCAAGAGATTTAAAATCCAAATGCACAACCTTAATAAATCCAGATAATAGCAGATGATTGCATTCAAGGGAACAGGAAAAGCAATGTGTAGCAGTGCTTTACCTAATCTCAGGTATAAAATCGTCCCCAATACCAGACACATGAAGATAATAATCAGAATCTAACTCCCATAGTGCAGGTTTCCCTTCCTGAGGCTGGAAGTAACCCAGAAATCTATTGAAACCACAAAAGAAAACTTATTCAGGAACTTGAAAATTTTCATGCTATGATTTATAATGGAATAGTTCAGCACATTATGCTATACATTAGAACGCAAAGAATCACAGTGTCTACTGGTAGGTCGAGAGAATAATACACAAAGCTCGATTATACATAACATAAATGATACCCAAGGGAATAGTACTTACAAATTTATAGCATCTTGTTTCTCACCATCTGTATATGCATTGCTGTAGTATCTCTTGATAGACTTGAGAAGCTCCCTTGACTGGGTTGTAGCTTTCCACTTACCCTGCCTCTCTGGAAACACCTGATATGCAAAATAGTCAAATAATATTTGTGACTTTATAAAATAAAGGTGTTCACCAAGGAAACATGTTAACCAGATATTTTCATGCTAAGAGAAAAAGTAGGCTTACTGTGTTATGAGCTGCAGAGCCACCATACTGCTGGGCAAGTGCATCACCCATTCCCTGGTACATATCCATGAGAGCAGCAGCAATGCTACTATCAGCATCCACTTTTGGCATATCAGTCAAACCCATGGCTTGAAGTTGTCGACCTAGAGCCGCTAAGCCGTATGCATACTGTGCAACATTTGTACGGTCAAGGCAATCAATGCAGTTGGTGCGCAGCACTCCACTTTGGAATCGTGGTACTGTCATACAATCATTATCTTTCTTAATCTGTTCATTACTGTCTGACTCTCGGTCTTGTTTGACAACAGAATTCAAACTCTCATTAGCACTAGCAATCTTTGAAAGATCCCCAGAGTTAGCCTTCAATTCTCTAAAAGAAGCTTCCCTGAAGAAAAGAACAGGTTAAGTTTTCAACATCGGATAATTAACAAAACAGGCAGTTGACCGAACAGATGTGACCCTGCAAGCAAACTTAAAGACCTAATCCCCATGAGGAAACAAGAAAATCAAGCAGATAAGAGCTAATCTCAGGACAAAGGTCCTAAACTTGGGTTTTCCTTTGAGGTAACAGCAATTCTACCAGTTCCAAAAGATCTAAGCCCCTTTGGATTCTGTCTCGAGTTCTGTTTTAATAATGGTGTGTTCAAAACACTTCCAAAGATAAGGTTCCTGATAATAATGCTGTTTTAATTGCAAGTTCGAAGACAAATTTCAAAAAAAAAATCAATGCCATTTGGCTTTTGAAAGAAGAAATTAAAAGAGAATAGTCCCACTTTTACCCTTTTTCTTCTTTTTGGAAAGCATGATCCCACTTTTACATACAACATCTATATCTGTTCCAATTGCCTAATTGCCAAAGTAAAGCATTAATTTGACTCCACCACAAACCCAATCCGTATTTATCTCACATATCTGCTCCAAACCAAATCTCTAACTTGACTCCACCCACAACCACATATAGTGAGCTGTAACTTAAACTAGAATTGTCTCCACGGTATAAGGAAGAATGCACCTGCTGGTTATTCTACCATTGCCCATCAAACCACTCTAAATCCCAAACAGCTCTGTTTTCGCTGTTTAAAACATAAACACTACTGAATCCTTGGCCATATAGAAGTCAATTAAAATCTCTCCCAAAACAAGTTCCTCTCATTCTCTCTAATGACAGATCCAATTGTTCAAGAAAGCTAGGAAATTATGGCAACCAATGATGAAAATTGGGGAAAATGGTTCTTAACAATGGAAGACCGGCTTTAGGTGTACAGGAAGAAGAAGCGGGTGGATAAGTGAGAAAGGAAGCAGAGCCTTAAATGAAGATATGTCTGAGCAAGAGGAGGAGAAAATTAGGATACATCCATATGGTTAGAGAAGTGCCAAATCTAGAACCTCATTAACCCATGGGTGCAGTAGTGGTGAGAACAAGCTCTTTGTTCAAGAACACTGCACTATTAGGAAATAAATTTCCCAAAATCAGAGAGCTCTCTATTATAAGTAACATAATCTGGTTTTGTTTGTTATGTTTACACACTCGTTCAACAGTCGCTGCATCCAGGCAACCCTACTGGCTGTCTCTGCAACCCACCTCCTCCACTATTGAGCAGCCATTTAGGTGCCTTAGCGGGTGATCCGGGCTGTTTCCCTCTCAACGATGAGGCTCATACCCACATTGTCTCACTGGCTCTGACAAGGAGAAAAGCCTAAGATTGATTGGCTTCTGAGGGATTCCCCCACGTTCATGCACCAATATGTTTCTATTATAGATTTATCCAGCATTGAACATGAGTCAAAAGAAACCAAGTATACTTTTTTTTTTTTTTAAAACACAGCTAACCAAATTGAAGCTCATCACCTTCAGGATGCTTATGATTCTTAAGATTCTTCATCATTCACAGGGCAAAATTTACCCCACCAATAAGGTTGTGATCTTCATTACTTAGAGAGTGCTAAGAAATAAAAGGTTGAAATCTACAAATGGGAAATCTAATAATAATGCTAAAATTGAAGGTATGAACCGAAGGATAGTTTACGAGCTTCCACAGAAAGCTGAAGGATAGACAGTAAACACTTCAAGGGGCAGAAAGATACTCCTGGAAAGACTGGCAGAATCTTAAAACGCAAGAATTAATTTATATGGCAACAATCCTGAATTCTGAGGATGATACCTCACTGCAGCAAAGAAAAGCCAAGAGAAAAGACTTGGCTGATTTAGAAATTGTCAAAAAGAATATGTCCATATGTCCAAATACTCAGAAACTACATAATAATAAAGGAAAAAGTACCTTCCAGTGCTAGTACGGCTGAGTTGTGTTGCTCGTCGTTTAACAACCAAAGGCTTTGCACTGTAATAAAATCCTGTTAAATCAAGCGCTTCACTGGCCACACCACCCAGAACAGCCAAGACATTGGCAGACTTACTGCAATACAGAGAAACCACAATCAGCATGGAAACTAGAGGATCATACGGATACATTCGAAAAAGTACACGCCTACCTCTTTGCAAACTTGTGAAAATCCCAATGGATAAATCGAAGATGGTTTTCCTCAGGGAGAACTTGGTTTAAATACCCAACTGCATTAGCAAACTCACGCCTGAGCATCATTTCTCGTGGTCTTTTCTCAACAGTCTGCAATATTACCAACATGCAATTAACCTAAAAGCGATACCGTATTATAAGAAATTAAGCTCTCAGAGGCAGTTGCGATGAAAGACCATTGACTTGTTTTAATAAATTCCATTAAATGGCTAGAAAATCCATAACTCAAGTATATAAATTAGCAGAGCTTTGTCACTGGAGACTAATATAACAAGTTTTCCATTTCTCCATGAAAGGCAGAGTTGTAAATCTGAGAGCAAATATGCATTAGATCAGACAGCAATCATTGAGCAAACTAACTGCATTGACGAAGGTAATCCAGGAAATCAATAGATTCCCACATTACAAAGTAATCTGCAGACAAAAGTAAACACAGAACTGAAACAACTCAGACCATTCTAAAGAATAAATTACAATTCAAACCTTAATCAGATTGAGAACAATAATTGGATTTCCATATCTCCTTTCCAGGTCTTCAAAATGCAGTCTGGTTGCTTCATAGGTTGGATCATATCTTTGTACTTGTGTCAAAAAGAGCACAAGCATCACATATGTTCAGAAAAGATATATTTGCTTCAAAATTATAATACTTATACATGACGCTGATTAAAGTAACAAGCATGTAAAACAATGATTTGTTCTTCTTACAGATAATATCTGGTTTTGGACTGAATCTTGAAGCTTCTTGAGACCAGAAAAGAGGAATTGAACCCCTCATTTGTACAACGGAACTCATTTTTCCTTTGCACGAACCAGCTTCTTCATCAAGCACAATTTGTTCAGTTTCAACATCATTTGCAACTCTTCCATGATCATTAACTCCCCTTTTCAAATAACTGCATCAACCAAAGCCAAATGAAACTCTGAAGACGAAATCATTGTTATAGTATCAGAAGAAATAACCAAGGCTTTTCAGCTCTAGTAAATACTGAAAATTCTACAACTCAAAATATAACCGAAAGGTCTGCCAGAAGCACTCAATCGAGCACATTTTTGCTTCACTAAAAGCCAAATCAAGCTCTGAAACAATTATCTTTCACTTAGCCATTGCTTTACTAGAAGATGAAACCTTTTACACGATATTCAGAGAAATATTCAAGGCCTTTCAGCTTTAAAAGCTGTCAAACAGGTTCAAAACCTTCAAATGGAACACGCAGCAGGAAGAAAATAACCAGAAGATCTATCAGAAGTCCTCAACTATGAAGACTTGTATTTGGGGGAAAAAAATTAGGAAATCTATCAGTCATTCAAAACTTTAGAAAAGGAAAAATATGACTTCCACATTGCCAACATGTTTGATCAAAGGGCACAAAATAAATCATATTTTTCATCATAAGTACTCTATAGAGGCCAATTTTCATATATGCAGTTTTATCTCTGTCGTTTCTTTTATGTTATAGTCCCGATCAAAGGCGTTCACTTATTAGCTCATCTAAAAGCTTTTATAAAGGAAAGTGCGGCTACATACTTGTCGCCCAAATACACGTGAGCCAAAAGCTTGTTCACCAACAGGTCCCACACATACACATTCCAGACTTTCTTTTAATAGTTTTTAATGGGTGGTGGAAAGATTTGAATAGAGCACCTCCTACCTTAATACCATGTTAAATTAAAACCTCATTAAACGCTTAGGCTGCTAGAGTGGAGTGTAATTTATACGCTTAACAAAAGGGAAGGAAGTACTTGCCGCTTGAGTGTCAATGTGAACATGGATTTTAAAATACACTTAGGTTGAACCTTAAGATCATACTATGTATCAAGTCTTTTATCCAGTCTATGTAAAGATTGGAGATCAAGATTACCAGCCGTTGCACAAGTTCATCAAGATCTTGTTCATTTATCATCATATATTAGAATGTAAAAGAGAGGCAAATTAAAACTGTTATTTATGTAATTAATATTTTAAAGGAGCAAACTAAGACTAAACTATATTTAAAAAGTATACACCGATCAAATGAATATGCAGATAACAAGCAAACAAACCACCAGTTATACAATTACTTTAAACAGCAAGCATCCACCACTATAACTAAGCTTTTGTGTCACTCCTCATCTTCGTAAGCTCAGTTTCAATTTAGGGAGATATTGATCAAATTAGATAGCAGAAGATAGTGAGACTGCAATCAGATTGAGACATGTTAATTGATAATATAGAACTGCTAACGAGAAAGGCAACCAATGACACCTAAGCTAATAGAGGAGAATTAGGCAGCTAATAGAGGAGAATTAGGCAAAAGTGTAAAAATGGTGGAGCTACACAAAAATTTACCCCAAAAAAACAGGTGAGAGAAAGGCTTAAGCCATAATGCAAAATAGTGATTGAGTAAGCAAATAAACTGAGAAGATTCGGCAAACTTATCACAATTATTTAAACTAACAAAGCAAGCTCAGAGGAAGGTTAACATGGAAGACAAAATTGACAGTTTAGAGCCAGTAAGCAATATTTGAAAACATTAGGCTTTTGACTTCTTTTCATTTTGTTTGAAATTCCTCCTTTGTATACATAAGGAGAAGAAATTCTAGGAAATGCAGTACTCCCAAGGCGGTGAAAGCGAAGAGAGAACACTAACCTGGCTGTTTGTTCTTCCTCCATTCCATCCCTGAGCTTAGCACATATAGAGAAAATAAAGAAAAGAAAATGCAGCATAATGAAAAGGCAGAACACCTACTTCGTGAAAGAATACTCTCTATCGAGTAAATGAATAAGCAAGGTAATAACTCACGAACATCATGTGAAAGAGAGACAATCTTGGGACCAAAGAAGTAAGGACCTATAACTTACAGTGCAGAAGTTGTTTATATCACATTAAACAAAATTGTGTAAGGGAGTACAATCACCAGTCAAAGGGATGTATTGAATACAAGGATTGCACAATCTTTGTGCACGAATAGAATGAACTGAGAATGGTATCCTGAATGAATGTAGGAAAATTGATATATCTGGAATTTGTAAAATTATTTTCTTGTTCCAAGGCAGTATATTTAATGAAAAGTTAGAAATAGATGACATAGTATCATATGCTACCCTACATATAAGCACTTTATTGCAATTAAATATTAATCCTTAAATGTTTCTGAATATCCTGATTGCAGTCGTCCGTGAGTTCTTAAGGTATCTGCCATCACAAGGACAGAGGAAAAGGGATCCAAATATGAGAAGGGGAAGAAAAGTACGGCAATAACTCAAAAACTTTGCTCATAAGCAACAAACAAATTGTTTTATTGAAGTCTACTAACTCCATTTGCTTCCATTTATCAACTTTCACCTCATTCAGACTCAACTAAGGACAAAAAAATCATACAAGGACCCAAAAGACAAAGAGAGGACAGGGAAAAGTTACCCAAGATCAAGAAATAAGTCATATATACCTCATTAACTTTGTTATAACACCAAAGATCTATACAGACACACACAAGAAATACGTCATCAACAGCTTAATAACTCATGACGGTTCTTACCGAGTTCCTGCAAAATGCCGAGAGCGTCTAGAAACCAGAGAAACACTGAAGTCTCTTCCAAAAATTGACAGCCTAACCTGCAATTATCAAATAGAATAATCCATCAAAAAACTTTAATAATTGTACAAAACTTATGTGCATAAATCTTTCAGTCACGAAAACATAATAATGCCAAATGCACTACAGGATGTGTTACAGTAATAGCACAATTGAAATCCAAGCTTTACGGTTATGTCTGTGGACTCTCAAACAAAAAAAAAAAAAAGAGTTACATTATGAACATTAAAGAGAGCCTAACAAGTATCTTAGACAAGTCTATTTGGGAGGACTCAAGCTTTAAGGACTGAATGCATCTCATCACTCGTCAGTACCAGCCAGTTAATTGTAAGTGTCTTCAAATCATACACTAGTTTTGAGACATCCTGTACGTCTAAATCTTTTCGCTTTTTATTTGAAGAAAAGAAAATACAATCTTTTGCCACACACGTGATAGAAAGATGTTTTAGTCAACTGCAATGAGTTACTTTTAGCATTTGAGAAATCATAGATGCACAGACCTTCTTGAATTTGAATCATTGGTTGTTTAACAAATATAGATGTCCCATGAAGCAGCAAAAAATATTAGCTTCACCTGCAAGATTTTTGGGCCTATTCTGTATACCAACATTACCAGGTCAACAAGTAATACCAGCCTGCCTTTATGTGAAATGACAATTGCCGCAGGCCTTGAGATCACGTTAGAGTAGACATTCCCATCTTCAACCCATGCATACATTCTATTGTTATGTGTACATTTGTCTCCAGAGAGATCACTTCAAAAGGCATTTACCTTTCGTCATGTAACAATAAAAAATACATGGTCAGCTTTCTCTAATCATTGACTAGAAGATTCAACTCCAACACGTGAGTTTCTTGAATTTGGAATTCCCAAGTATTTAAGTTTGAATTGGTCCAGTCATCTTCTCTCTTTTTTCCATTAATTCATTGTTTTCGACAAGGAAAAGCCTGGGTTGTCAGGATGCTTTTTCAATGGGACTTAGAATTTCTAATCTTCCTTTTCTTTTTGAAATTATTCAACCCAACTATAGAGACATGCACCCACGAAAGGATATGTTGACAATATATTCTATGGCAGTGAGGAAGACTCTGATTTGCAAATTATGGTGCGCATGCTTGTGAGATAAACTTGTCATTCTTCGTCAATGTGGTAACATATTCTTCCAACACTAATCAATTCTAAAGAAATTACTTGCTTTTTCTTCCATAAACATAACAGAGCACAAAACCAGCCAAATAACAACATTTCTTCCCAGAAAGAACTAACTGCAGTCCTATATGCTCACAGAGATTTATAAAAGCAATGACATGATACAGCCAGTGAAGCAGAAGCTAGAGCTGATGGAAGAAAGAATCTTAAAGCAAGTTTGATAGGTGTAGTCAATTCAAATCTGCAATCAGCATCTAGGCTTATTGCGCACATGGACAAGGATAAAAGGTAAATATGCTCATGGAACAAGTAAGAAAATAAGTACATTTAGAGAAAGACCTGCTTAAAATGGCCATGAACCAGAGCAATTGTCCACATTGTATTCTTGCATCTTGATCGGATGGCCTGCGTTAGAAAAGCATTCCATACAAATATGTTGTCATATGGCATGCATTCCTCACCCATTGTCAACACATTTTTCTGTAGATTTCGCATGATAGGATATGTGTAACTATAGAAAAAATCTTTTGTCAGGTCTACACTGGACAAAAGTTTCTTGTACCTGCAAATTGATCACCATTCTCTCAGCTAACATAGCTTTAAAGTAACTAAAAAGTGCAGATTCTATTAAGCAAGACATTTACCGTCATCAACAACAAAACAAATTTTCAAAAATTCTTGTAACAAAACCAGGTAAGAATTTCAGGTCAATTTCTAACAGTGAATGAAACTTCCATTCAAGCTCCAAAAAACAGGAACAACCAGCACAATGAGAGACAGTGGGAAGCACAAGAAAATGGGTGGAAGATCATCTATATAAGTCATATCACCACTACTACACAAAGCAGATCTACTGCATGTGGAAAGCATTTAAAGAACACATAATAGCTACAATCAGTCATCAGACAGAAATTGAACAGAATTATATGTTTTCAAAGTTCTCAGAGCATAGAACTCCCAGCTGATGATTGGACAGAAAAATTCAAAACTGTCTTTCAATATATGCAGTCTCAAATAGAGAAAAAGAACTACTACAAAATTAAAGGAAGCCAATCTGAAAGAAACAAGTTTCAGTTTTTTTTAAGATAAGCTGCTCTTTCTCTCTAACTGAACCAGCATCTGCCAAACTAACGTATCTTCTTTCTTCCAAAGAGAAAAAATCTTCTAGTTATCCAGCAAAATCTTGCCTCAGACAAAAGAGAAATTTGTTTTCTATGGCAAGTTTTAAGAAACACCTGACGTCCAAAGCTAAATTCTAGCCATCTCTAGCAAACAAGGCATATCCTAGATTGCCAGTATGCATATAGTTCTTCTATAAGATAAGACACTAAGTAAGTCTTCTCCCTTGATGTCTTGTTGAGCTGTAGGAAAGTAGAAGAATACAATTCTATATGATACCTCCAAGCTTAAAGGAAAAAAAATAAGCGGGTTCTTTTGTGTATACATGTGTATTTGGATGGACTTTTTATTTGAAAAATTTTGTCTTGATTTTTGCAAAAGAGGATTGTTTATAAGAGGAAAAGTGGGGCGCAAACTGAAAATTTTGCATTGGATAAGCAATGAAGCGAATCCAGATACACCAATGATAAATAGACAAATTTTATAAAAGAAAGGAGAGGTTATACCACTGGTACTTATTCAAAATATCAGATGCTATTAAATACTAAAGCTCCTAAAAGTTTCATCCAAGGATTCTGTACACTGGGAAGGGAACATTGTTTCCAAGAAAAAAAATTGAAAACCACAATACAATGCAAAATGTTTATAATGCACCAAAAAAAAAAAGAAAGGAGTCAGACACTAATATCCACATCATACTCATATCTGTGTTGTGCTCATACCTCCAATCTGGATAATCCTTTTAGACAAAGAGGTTTTCTTTTCCAATAAAAAAAAATTTATAACAAAAAGCAGAGTATAGGAAAAATATATTATACTAGTAGCAAAGACTTTGAAATTCAGAACTCTACATAAGTTGTATCCGATATATGCTATGACAGACCATATAGTGCCACCAGAAAATTTAGAAACTTGCCTTTTGCTTCCGAAAGGATTCTCAAGTCTGTCTACTCCTGTCCCATCAAATGACCCACCCTAAAACAAGAGCAGATAGACTCCAAATTTTCAATCTCTTACATTTCTTCCTACCTCTTCCCAACAAAATAAGCTGCTGCATTTACACTATGCATAGCATTACATTCAGAATCTTACACCCAAAAGACTGGAATATTTGGTAAATTTTGCAACCCTCATAGTGCAGTTCCGGACACCAATCTTATATACAACAGAGACACCTCAAGAGAGAAGCATTAGGACATTTATCCGTTCATAAGAAAAATATTTCCCCTTCATGTTGCTCTTCTGGAGGCCAACCTTACAAACATCTTAGATCCCCTAAGGCAGAAGTACTAACAGAGTTAGGAAGATATTGAATGATACCAGATTACTATATTCCAGTTCTCCAATTTGTTAAAGAAGAGAATGAGGACTGCATATTCTAAAGGTCTATAAATCCTTGCAGTGAAATATAAAAAGAATCTATTTTAATGCTGTGGACATATTCAGAAGATATAAAAGAATCTATTTTATCATTTTATTACAACCCAAAAAAAAAGCATTAAGCATTGAAGTCAAGATTATCCCATGCTTTAAAAGAGAACAAAGAAGTTACCGCGACTCAGTTTTTGAATGTGCAACATCAGTTTGAACTGTGGCATGCGGAATTGGAACGATTTGGCTCTCATCTATACTGTATACTGCATGGCCACATATACATCCAATTTGACGCCGTTTTGTCACCAGCACCAAGTAATATGATTCCAAGAACTTTATACAGCCTAACAACACCAAAAATAATCATCTATACAAGTAAAAGAAATCATCATTCAAATTAAGCCTAGAGCAGAAGCTTCTCATTGAAGGCTTTGCAGACTAACCAGCAATACCATAGACTTTTGCCACAAAGGTCAATCCACCAGTGACTCGGTTACCCTCAGCTATCCGTTGCAGCAAGTTTTTCACTTCTTGTGAAGTGTAAACTACAGGGTCTTCACTGATATTAAGTTCAGAAGGCTCCATTCTATCAATCTTTAAGACCCGGAAAAATCTCTTGTTTTTATCACTTCCAATCAAATAATACCTCTGGATAAAGTGAATGTTACAAAATTTATCAATTCTTGTACAAAAATGACCCTGCTTAATTCATGGGAGAATAATAGCAACAAGTAGCCAAAATTTCTTTCGAACACTTCCAACGACAGAGAGCCTCAGCAAAATAGTTCCAGCACTCAATGAAAATAAGCATACAGTTTCTGTTCCTAAAATGATTAAGAAACTGCTAAACTGACAGCCAATTCAACTAAGATTTATGACGGAATGTCATATTACAAGTCATCATTACATAATCAACTCATAATCATATAGAAAATAATCTTTTTTAAAAAAAAGAAAATTATTATCAGAAGATGCAAGCTTTGTCTCCAAGAACCATGTAAATTCTTCATTTTATATACCAAAAGAAAAACCCACAATTACCAAAATTCTGATCATCCACCTCCAAAATTGTTTATTAAGTAATACAACACAAAATTTAGTTCACCTCCGAAATCGAATTCGAAATCCCACTTGCTTTCCAATAAACCAAAAAAGCCCCAAAAAAGTGTTATGACTTACAGAGTAAAGAATTGAACCAAAACACTAAATGGAAGGCGAAAATTCACAAAAATAAGCAAAAAATTACGGGAAAAAATAAAGCAAAATCTACGCGTTTCATCTTATGGGCTTAATACTTACTGCTCTAGTCTCATATAGGCGAAACTTCTCGAGAGAGTATGAATGGGGGTCGATTTCAAGGTCATTATTTGCGGTGATGGGATGAATTTTGGAGGGGTTTGCATTTGGGACTTTGGAATTCTCAGGCTTCGTCATTGATTAAGTTGCAAAGTAGAGAAAAACTGCAAATAATCCTTCACAAAGGTTAACGACAATAATAGGATCAACGGATCAAACGATTTTGCGCGTGGTTTTCATAATCTTGAATTTTGGACTTGGGATATGGGGGAGCGAAGATGGGATTCTCGTTTTGCTATTTCAATTTTAAAAAAATCAAATTCCTAAATAAAACACTTTTTCTACTAAACACAATATTCTTTTTTTTTTTTACAAGCGATAATTATAAAAATGTCCTCAAGGATTGTCTAAACTACAAAACAAGCCTCCTATGTTTACTAAACTACATGACAATCCTCTAAAACTGATCAATGACAACATTTGAACCCTTACCGCCAGTCAAGTAATGTTTTACGACAAATTAATGTAACATTAGTTGGAAATTTTTCTAAATTACCCTTTCTTATAAACACCTCTCTCTCTCTAGAGAACGAAAGGGTTTTGGACCTTGATAGCAAAAATTGAGATTGAAATAGTTTAAAATAAGTAAAGCTGGACCTTTACTCTTTAGTATATATATATATATATATATAACCCTTATCGCCAGTCAAGTGATGTTTGACCGACAGATTAATGTAACATTAGTTGGAAATTTTTCTAAATTACCCTTTCTCCTTTCTTATAAACACCTCTCGAGAGAGAGAGAGAGAGAGAGAGAGAGAGAGAGAGAGAGAGAGAGAGAGAGAGAGAGAGAGAGAGAGATTTAGACCTTGATAGCAAAAGTTGAGGTTGAAATAGTCATCGCATCAAGGTAAAGTAAATTTTTTATTCTTAAAGAAAAAGTAAAATAAGTAAAACTGGACCTTTACTCTTTTGTGTGTGTATATATATATAGTTGAAATTTTAAAATACATTCTTTAGATCAAATGACATTTACATTCTATTCGTAATGTCCATTAAAAACAATAAAGAAAAAAACGAAAGGGTTTTGGACCTTGATAGCAAAAGTTGAGGTTGAAATAGTCATCACATCAGGGTGAAGTAAAGTTTTTATTCTTAAAGAAAAAGTAAAATAAGTAAAGTTGGACATTTACTCTTTAGTGTGTGTGTATATATATAGTTGAAATTTTAAAGGTGCAGATCAAATGACATTTACATTATATTTGCAATGTCCATTAAGAACAATAAAGATAATTTTATATCTGTCTTTAGAATAAATTTAAGTCTGCCAATGGCCAGATTTCAAATCAAATTTGAAGAATATTATTGCTCCATATAATCAGTCTAACAAATCGTTTTTGTTAGGAATAAAATAATCTAAAAGTTTTGGAGTCTTCATTCGTATTTTTTAAAATTTTAAATTTTTTACTAGATAAAAAAATTATTATTGGCTAAAATTTAAAAATCTCAATTATTAGCCCCACTTTTAAATCCCTTAATTTGTGTTATTCATGTTTACCTTATTTGTGTTTTCTCCTTCTACATCTTCCACACCTTTTCTCCTTTTGTTTTAATTAGATTATGTACACTAATATATATTTTCAGTTATTTTAATAGAAAATTACTAAGTGTTTGTTTTCTTTGGTAGGTTTTGAAGATTCATATATTCCAACAACTTCATTTTTTATTACAAAGTTTTTTCTTTTTTTATTTGAATTGATGATTTAGAAATATTTATCTATTTAATCTTTGATATCTATTACTCTAATTTGATCATTAATAATTTTTTTAATTTTTATTTTTTTCTTTGAGAGTATGGGTTTGGGAAACAAAAAAGAGTTTGATAAGATTTAGAAAAGAAAAAAAAAGAATGATAAGTAGGTGGGATATATTAACATAAAATTAGTACTTTATAAATCATTAATATCTTTTTAAAGATTTTTAATGAAAAATTATCAATAATTTTATATAATATGAATAATTTATGCTATCGTATTTGACAATTTTTTTCTTTGCTTACTAAAATAAATAGTTTATATTGTAATTATTCAATTTTGAATTGAGGAAGTAGTATGAAAAAGAATTGAACTAAATATTACAATAGTTTTTTTACTTAAAGATTTGATCATGATAATATTTTAGGAATATTTTATGATTAAAGTATAATTAGTTTATTTTAGAAACATTTCAGTATTACAATAATTGTTTAAGTATTTAATTTTTTCTTTCTAATTTTTATAAGTAACTTTATAAATTAGTATTTGAAGTTTTAATCATTTCACCTTTCGTATAGGTATCCTCACAAGACGGGTTCAAATTTTTTTTTTTTTCTTCAAAGAGCTCATAATTGTTTAAATACTTATTTTCTTTTCTTTCTGATTTTTATAAGTAATTTTATATATTAATATTTAAAATTTTAATCATTTCATTTTTCGTACATTTATCCTTATTAGGTAGATTCAAGTTTTTTTTTGTCTTTTTCTTCAAAGAGCTCATAGTTGTTTAAGTATTTGATTTCTTTTCTTTCTAATTTTTATAAGTAATTTCATAAATTAGTATTTAAAATTTTAATCATTCACATTTCGTACAGGTATCCTCGCCTGGAGGATTCAAGTGTTTTTTTTTTCTCTTCAAAAAGCTCATAGTTGTTTAAGTATTTGATTTCTTTTCTTTCTTATTTTTATAAGTAACTTCATACATTAGTATTTAAAATGTTAATCATTTCATCATTCTTGCAGGCAAGTAGGGTGTTTCTTATTCAAATTTTTATTTATTATTTATTTATTTAGAATGACAAAGAAATAAGGTTAAGAGTTTATTATTGTTTTCAAACAACATAATAATAGACATGTATAATTGTTTTTACGACTTCTTCCTACTATTACTTACAGGAGAGATAAAGTTCTCTCTTCTTCTAAAGCCTCTACAAAATTCTAATCCCAATTTTCTAGAATTTTGTTACTTTTTATTTCAAATGTTATTGCAAATAGGTCTCTGTTGGATAGTGGGTAATAACTTTTCAAAATTTAAAATCTCCAACTTCCCATTACTTCTCCACATCTTCTACCACTAATTATCCACTATCAGAATGTCCTTATGTTCTTCGTTACTGCCAAAAACTTCTCCGTTCCTCGTCACACAGAGGAATTTCTTCTCCTCACTGTTGTGAAACTTACATATGTTTATGTTTTACCTTATCATTTGTCCAGTTTGTTTTATCCATGAATCTCATATCTCTTTTTCCTTTATTTTCTTAAAAGGCCTTCAAAAACCTACTTCATGAATACAAGAAAAGTTCAATAGATTCAGATATTTTATAAGCATTTGTGGATGGTGGTTTTTTTATTGGCATCAAATTGAAAACTTGCATAAGCGACTGAAAAGTAATTCTATATATATTGTGAATTGTGATAATATTCAATCTCAATTAGACACCTAAAAAGAATTTAATCACCATAGAATTTTATTTTGTATTTACAGAAACAAAGAATAGAGAACTGCACACAAAAGCGTGATATCACATCCAACAAGTATATATAATTATTATTTTTCTAAGCATATATTTTTGTTTCTTATGATAGTGGAATTTTACATAAATATTTTTTTTCTACACAGCTTATCAGTAATAAACTTAGACATGTTTTCTATTTAAACATTTTAGAGTATTTTGTTAGAGTAAGTCGTAAAAAGAGTCTCATAACTATTTAATTTATCCTAAGAATGTTTTTTAATGTTAATTTTTATAAATTTAATTCCAAATTTATTTCTTTTTTAAAAAATACAATCCTTACTACTAATTCTACGGTAGAATTTAGTTAAAATTCACATTTGTGGTGTACAAGAGTTTGATTTAAAATACACAAATTCATCATGTCTTACCCAACACTATCTAAAACGATTGGAAATGAAAACTACGTGCATTTCTCTCAAATATATCACCACCAGACCAGATGATTCACCATTGAATTTTGAGTTGAATTATGATTATAGATTACAAATGGTATTTATATGAATGTATCTTTTATGAAAGTAGAAAAGATTTAATGAATTTGTCTTTCAAATCAAACTCACATGTGCGATATATATATCTATACACATATATATGTTTCCAAAACACTTACTCTCTCTTTTTCCCTCTAAGGCTTTCAAGACTCCAATCCTATTTTATGAAATTTTGAGTTTTTCAATTAGTTTGAAAATTTTTTATTAGTTATATAGATTTTTTGTCTAATAAACTAATTAAAAGTTAATTTTTTGTAACTTTCTATTACTTCTGTACTACTTTAACCACTTATCTATTATTAAGTTGTATCTTCCACTTACCCATTATTTTCTATCAGCCTCAACTCTCATCAACAAGTATTATTAAACATATCTTTCTTTTTTCTCTGTGTAGTGATCATCCTGTCTCATATCTCTTTTTCTATGTTACGATTGAAGATCTCTTTTCACATTCAAGCAAAGGAAATTAGTGGTTATACCATTTTTGAAGACTGAAGAGGATAAACTATCATAGAAGACTGCACATCCCTCTTCTTAGCAAACAGTGTATGGAAGATCGAGTATGTACCAAGACTAGAGAACATTCATGCTCATAACTTAGCAAAATGGACTGATTGACACTGTATCTATGGGACTATCCCACCCTCAAACTTACCCCCTGAAGCTTTGTATGACAAGGGAGGTACTTTATCCTCCATGGAACCTTGTACAATTGGTCTGGAAGATAATGAAGGTTTATCTAAAAAAAAAGAGTAAGCATTCGATTTATTGTTGGCGGATTTCATGCACCAATTATTTTTAGATGATGTGACACTAATCTCCATGTCGTTGTTGAAGAAGAACAAGTGCAAGATTGGAGAAAATATTACAAAAAACTTTCTAGACAAAAGCCTTTTAGGGAAAATTTCCAATACCAGTAGCCTCATTCTCAAATTTTCGCCATCAAGAATTTGTACCATGCTTCCATAAAATAGTTTGCCAACTTCAAATGCCAATGACGACCTATAATTTTATTTTCTTTTATTTTTTTATTAGGGCTTTAGTTTTTAGTCTTTTTTGTTGAATTATGTGCTTTTTGTTTCTAATTGTTATGCTACTAAATTTTCAAGTTTTTTCAGGATTTTAAAGGCAATTCTCTAAGCATCTTATTCAGCCCCAAAGTGAGAATTTTTTTATCATCTCCTTTTGAATCATTTGTCTACTTTATTAAATTTTATCTTTTTTTCTAACTTCAAATTTGATCAATTAGGAACTCTATATAAAATACAAGCAAATAGCAAGATTTACTTACTGCTAGAAAGTGGCAAAGAGCTTAGGGAAACCTTGGAATAAGAACCCTATGGCCATGGGTTTGCTTTCTAAACATTTCTTTATAATCCTTCTTTTCTGTCTTATTTCTTAAAAAAAATAATTTTTTAAAGAACTTTTTTAGGTGTTCAAAATCTTCAAAGGCTTCATATCTGGATTCTTCATCTTTGTCTTTTATGTTCACCGAGTTTTTTTTTTTTTTTGAGTTGCACGAGATACGAACTAAAATTTGAAATTTGATGGTTTTTTTTTTAGTTTGGGAACACTCTTCTTTATACTTAAAGAAGCAATTTATGCCTCATATTTTGATCTATTGACTTGGGGAATAATATTGTGTATGCAATGGCTTCGCCATGGAATTTCCATGTATGATAGGAGAAAAGAAGTCCTAACAAGAAAAAATAAAAAAATTAAATAATATCTTTAATTACAGTTAAGTTATGTTATGTTACACTCCTTTTCTTTTTTACAGTTTTCTATTACTTCGCTATCTTCTTTTCTTCTTTGATTTTTCATCTGATGAATGGGTATCATCAATTGGAAGGGTAAATGCTACTTGCATAGTAAATCGGAGTATATATCTTATGTGATCCAAGCCCGTTTGGATAGAAGGGAAAACATAGTCCTTGTATTACAGAAATCTGGGAGTTATCGAGTGAGCTGTTTTGTAATTAATGATCTTTCCAAATATTACCATGACATATTCTTTTTTTGAAGGAAAAGTATACTATGTCACAGCATTTGTGCACTACTTTTTTTAAAAAAAAATAGAGCATTTGTGTATTGCTCTTGAATATTATCTTTATTTTATTTTCTATTTCTTGTGGAGGATATTGGAAAGGACACCTACATATTATTGTTCGTTTTCTCCAATCTATGAAAACTTTGAACCATTCACTCTTTTGTATAAATTTTGTATGTGTGCGTATTTTTTTTAAATAAAGGAGTATATATGTTTGTTTTCAAAATTTAGAATATTTTAATAACACTATTGGTCTATCTAAAATGAAGATTTTTAGAAAAAGATTTAATTTGATGGTTAGACTCGCTCTGAATCACATAGATCATAGTCATCCTAGAGTCTAAAGATCAGCTAGACTAGACAAACTTTATTCCAATATTTGCTTTTTTTTTAACCCCAAATGTTAATAAATGATTGCATTGTGTGATAGAGGTGAAGCCAAGGTCCCCAATCCAATCCAATCCAATCCAAGTTCTTTATGTTCAAGATTCACTTTTTTTGTGATCAAAATTTATATTTTTTTCCCCTTCTCACTCATTTGCATCAAATATTTGTCTACCAAATGCCTGGAAATTCTATTTGCTTTGCATCTTTAAATTGTTTTATTATTTTATCTTTTGTTTTTATGTAGCTGAATATTATCATTTATTTTAATTAATTTAAAGCAACAGTGACGAAACCTTAAAATTTTCAGTGGAGCAGCAAGAACTTGTATGAATTCTCTCTCATTTTGTGACAGGTTTGCAAGACTGGTTGGATTGACGTATTTGGCCTTCTGAGAAAGCTTGACGAACTACACTGTGACCAAAGATGAGCTGCATCCCCAAGAAAAGTAGCAGCCATCAATATTAGGGAGAATTTATATTGGTTTCCTTTGTGAGTTTTTAATTTTTTTAATCTTTCGAATGTAAAGTGTATTGTTGACCAATTATTAAACTTACAAGTTCATCAATATTATTGAAATTGAAGACTTGCATAGATATTAGTTATAAAGCAAATTTAAGATGGAGATTTTTTCCATAATATTACAAATAAAAAATTAAATTGACGACGTGCATAGATATTATTGCTATAATGATTTGTACGTTAGCAATTGGATTCCGCGGTTTTACTCTTCAGTTTCAAGAAAATATAATCTTTTCACATTGTACTTTTGACACAGTGAAAAACATTCATTGGTGGCCAAAATTTTAGCTATTAAATTATTTAATATCTATAAACCTTACCTTTCAATAACTATCCTTAATGCCGTTTTCCCTATCTTCTATTGGGTATTGGGAACAAAGTCATCATTTCAAGAATGCAATTTTAGTAAAGGTCTTCTATAATTAGTTTTCAAAACTTTCAAATCTACTTAAAAAAGAAAAAGATAAGGATTTCTAATCTATGAAATGATCTTTAAAAATTTAGTACCTTGGAATTTAGATAACAGTCTAAAATAAAATTTATCTAAAAAATATTAACAAAAATAAACACAAAAAGTTAAGCATACCATTTTAAACTTCGATAACTTTTTGCTTCAAAAATTAATATTTTTTTTATAAATTTAAATAAATAGAATTTAGTGCTATAAAATTTCTACCTCACCAAGGTAAAAATAGAAAAATGCAATCATATTCAATTGTAATGTTATTAATTTTAATTTTTAATATTTATTTTAAAATAATTATCATTTCTTATATAAAATATTATATATCTGTGCATAACAAGGGCTTTTTCGTATCTATATATATAGTGAAAGTTCTCTCCCTCCTAATGCCTAGAAGAAATCAAATATTAATTTCTCAAAAAATTTCATTTTTTAAAAAATTATTTAAAAATTTTTATTAATTGATTAAGTGATAGTCACAAAATAACTCTTACCACCTAGCCATTTCTTCACATCTTCTGCCACTCCCCCATCTTCATAACTTTTTCAAAATTTTGAAAATCTTTAAAATCCTAATTTGTAGACACTTCTACTTATAAGTCTCCTTTCTTGAACTTATTTCTTTACCCAAATACATTATATTAAGATCTTCTACTACACCTGTCTTGAGAGAGGTATAATTGAAGGGGCAAACATATTTTATACTCAGATATCTTATGCATCATTTTTCTTTTGAACCTCTATCAGTGGTTTTCATCTAAAGTGAATGGCAAGAAATTTATTTATGGAATTGCATGTTTCAATGTTCTACATTGAATAGTAAACCACTTGGTTTTGCCTGCACTTTTTCTCAAAAAAAAAAAAAAAAAAAAAGAACGGAAGAATTTTCTTAACTATCAAGAGCATAGTGTAAGATATTACAAATCTTTGATTTTGTTTCTGTATTTTGGGTGAGGCTTTAGGCAAAAGAAATGCTGCATTAAAAAAAATAAAGAAAGAAAAGAAAACAAAGAAGGGAATGAAATCATTTCATCTATATATTATATCTAATAAAATATTTTATATTTGAATATTTTTACAGAGAAAAATAAAAGTTAATTTTAAATATCAACATTACATTATTTTAAATGCTATATTGGGTTTTGAACGGAAATTCGATCCAGGTACATTCTTCTTTTTTTTTTCCTTGATTTTGAGTCTCTGAATTACCAGCAGAATAAGACAAATGCCTTTGTCTCTTTTCTTTTCTTTTTTGCTTTTGCAAACCATTTTTAGTTTATATTTACTGCATATGCAGTTTTTGTATTATCTTATTTTGATTTTGATTTTGATTTTTAAAAGTTTGTTTATCCGTGTGCATTGTCCGGGTCTAATAGATGAGCTGCAACAAGCTAAATCCGGAACTTTCATTTTTAGATTAAAAAATCCTTGCTATAACATTTTAAAAATATATAACTGTTATGAAATAATATGTGGATGTTCATATTAATCAGTTTCCTGAAGAGAACTGAACTCCCAAAATATGACTCCTAATCAGATTTGATTTCCTTTCCCCATTAGATTTTGGGTTTCCATAAACTCTTGTATTATGAGCCTATATATAGGACCATATGATGACATTAATAATATACAGATTTTAGTCTTGATTCTTGAGTTCTACTTTCTCTCTCTATATTCTCTTCTCTTTTCTTAGTTTTATATTATTCTCCAAATATATTGAGTAACACTTTTGGTTTTAATTCTACGTTACGAACACTTAAATTCATAACACGTTATCAGCACGAGTCTCTACCACTGAAGTTGAGAGATTAATCAAGAGAAAAAGAGGTCTTTTTTCCATCTTTGAATTCTCATGGCAAACTTTTCAAAACTCATGTTTTTTACTCTTGATATTTATAGAAAGAATTATATGTCATAGACATTAGATGCTCAAATTTATTGAGATATAATGGGTCTGGCAAACGCCATCTCAAAATCATATAAAAGCCATGATTTTTCTCCGCCATAATTTCTATGAGGATCTAAAGGCAGAATATCTTATTGTGAAAGATCCATTTTTTTTTGTGGAAGGATCTAAAAGAAATATTTGACTACCAGAAGATGGTCATTCTATCAAAAATACAGTTTACTTTAAATCTGTGAGTGAATGTATTAGAAATAATGGTTATGACCCTGGAAGAGGTCGTAGTCATGGTCGAAATCATGGACAGAAACGCGGATATGATAAAAATCATCCATATAATCATGACAATTAGAATATATGCATATGGATATTGTGGGTCATGAAGACACCATTTAAGAAATACAAAGCATCAAAGCCACTTGATTACTAGCAAATGGTGAATGAAACATACAATCACCAGAAGATGATTGTTATATAAATACTAGTTATGATTTGTTATAAGTGTGCCTATAATATTTTATGCCTATGAGTATGCAAAAAATTTTATTACTTTTAGAATTTCTCCTCAATTAAAGTTATAAGGAAAAATATCACTAGTAATATGATGAATAAAAGAATTTTCCTTTCTCATATCTCTAACATGCTCCTGAAGTAGCAAAGCAATATTGAGAAGTTTTTCAAAAGTATTTTGAATTTATATCTCCTGAAACTAAATGAGTCATGTATAAAATATTTTGACGCTCGATCAAATATGTTTATGACATTCCCTGAAGTGAATGACATTAGAAATTATAATGTATTTATGTACGAGATTTTGGTCGCAGCCAGTAGAAATAAACTTTGTTCTTATACTATAAGAATGACTCATTAAATCTCCAGTGAATGGATACCCATCAGAAGTGAGAAAATAATGAAAAGAAAAAAGGGAAAGTAATAATTCTAACATGTTATTGATGTAATATGAAAGTTTCTCACGTACCTGTAGTACATCAAGCATGTTATGAATCTCTATTAATTATTGATAATTTTTTACTTTCCTAAATTATGCTATTGATAGTAATGATACGTGTGTTGATAATATCGATATGATACAGAATCTAGCCAGTTCTTTTGAATATCCAGAAAGAGTTTTTAACATTTTGAATGTTAATCAAAAATTTTAAATTATCGAATTGCTACTTTCCTATGTTATTTTAGATTATTTTGGATCAAGAATGGTGAAGATACAATCTGTCTAAATAATATTTGTAGTTTATTTGGACAAAATTTAAAATATATGTCCAAAGTATAAATGGTAGTGTAAGGTATAATAACTAATTGATTAATAACTCTAGAAGAGTTAATTGATTAAAAGCTCCAAAAGAGCTATCAGATCATCACCTAATGGTCAATGATTGTAATACACCATTCTTTGTATAGTCTCGTAAAATTTTGTGCCTTATTAGTATATTGAGGCATTAGATGAATGAACTTTTGAGGCATATGCATTACCATTATGACATAAAATATATGTGAATTATAGATATCATTATTTATCTCTCCTGATTTATATTGCATAGAATTATGAATTTGAGATGCAATATTGAGTAAACTTGAAGTTTACTGATAAATAATTTATTAGTTGGCATGACCGGTTGGACCATCCTGGATCATTAAAATACGAATAATGATTATGAATTTATTATGGAACCAGAAGTTTCCTAATATGACGAATTTATATGTGCTACTTGTTTTATTTAAAAGTTGCTAGTATTACTTGGGGTTGAATATGTTATTTTGGGATAAATATGGAGAAATTATTAGTTGATGCATCAACAAATAATCGTATGTATATTGTTGTTTTTGCAACGTGTAGTTTACACAATTTATTGATAATGAGCTCATGTTTTAACATTCTCCCAAAGACATAATTTGTCCTAATAATACTAGTTGTATTGAGATAAATATTGAATATCCTTCAGAATGTTCATGACTGTGATATATTAGTACTTATTTCGTATTTTGCCAACACATTGTAATTCTCCTCATAATAATTGGTTTTTGGTCAAAAACCAAATATTTCTCATCCTAAATTTAGAGATGCACTATGTATGTTGCTCCACCACAAAGGTAATGAGATGGGTTCTCAAAGAGATTATTAAATATGTTGGGAACAAATCTCGAACAAATCTCAAGGGAGAGATTTGTATTTTGTTAATTTTGAATATGTTGCCCCAACATAAAGAGGAGAAAGCATGAGGCTGGATAAAGATATTAGTATGTGTCTTATTTTGATCTTCTATTTTGATCCTCATAGAAGATATCTTGAACCAGAAGTTCAAAGGATAATTTATATAGTCAGGTATATTAACTGACCAATATCCGACAAAGAATACTCATATTATATTTGATATTCCTGAAGGATAATCTACCACTACAAATAATTTGAGACACAATTGAAATGTGGTAGATAAGTCGGTTCTAAAGATACAAACTCATCACTGGAGCAAAGGTTTAAGATGGTCACATATGTTAAGTTGAGGAGATTTAAATTCCAGCAGAATTTTCCTCCAAACATGATTGATATATTATTTATAGAAGAAATTCAGGTACTTGAAAACTATAACAAATGATGAGATCTCCACATGATTGGGAACTATTGGAACAGCACAAGTATATGACTTTAAAGATATTAATGCGCATAATATATTGAGGATTTCAAAATCGAGGTCTGCAGACTTGAAATGATAAATTTCGCATGAGAAATATGAAAAGTTTAAACTATTCACAAGTAAACTTGAAGTGTACATATATTTCCAGTAGGAATAATACACTTGAAGTGTAATCTTAAAGAGATATCAATTAATATTTGCTTATAAAATGATAACTATAAAAGTGAATATTTGCCATGGTTTATGGCGTATGATTTTTCGTAAGACCTGACAATGATAACGAAGAAATATATTTCTAGTAGTGGATATAATAGTGAATGATAACACTTAATATGTGTTTATATTTGTTATCATTTGATAATAGTATTTATATTTGAAATCTCTGATAGACTCGATATGCTTGAAGCATATAATTGTTCTTGTAGAACATAATAAGATTATCTTAGTGTAACATCCCGTCCTTTAAACATTTTATGTGTGTCTATTGTGTGGTAGAATACACCATTTCACAGTAAATTAGGCCTGAGATATTTTGTATTTGTAAAAAAAAAAAAAAAACGGTGGAATCACCATCAAGTGGCACGTGGCCACTTGAATGGTTGACTCACCATCGCAGGATTTCCTTCGGTGACCGCCTCACCGATACCCCTAATATATATAGGATTCAAATCAATTTGCATTTCGCTTCATTTGCACTTCAATTCTTCTCTTGCTCTCAGACTGTTTTCCTCTCGTCTCTTCTTACTTCAAAATTCCTTTTTGCAATTAAGGTAATGATTCTAGTCATCTTCTTTGTTTAATTTTCTTGTTGCTCAAAATTTCTTTAACCTTATATTGTAACTTGGTTATTTAGTAGAAATTATTTATTTTAGTATGAATTGTTATGGCATAAATATCTATCTGTTTTAAAATTTGAAATAGATTCATTATTTGTGAAACTATGATATTTTATAATAGAGAAATTTGATGTCTGTGGAATTTGTGAAATTTTATTCTAGAGTTGATATTTATGGTATTTATGACATTTTTATTACCTACACCATATAGTTGAAAATAGAATAAATAAAATAAATAAATACTATTCTGGTAATTTATCATAATGAATAATTATTTTCGTATAATTTGTACACATAAATAAAATCCTATGATTTTTGCATTATTTTATTGGTAATGGTATTAGTTTATTATTATACTAATAATAGGTACTTATTTTATTATGATTTTGCATTATTTTATTGGTAACGGTATTAGTTTATTATTATATTAATAATAGGTACTTATTTTATTAGTAATGGTATTAGTATATTATTATACTAATAATAGGTACTTATTTTATTAAGATTTATATATATAGTAAACTCATAATACATTAGATTATATTTTTGACTCTAAGTATAGATATATATATATATAGTCTCAAACTATCCGATAAATATGTGTTTTATTTAGGCTTAGATTTACGCCTAGAGTAGTTAAAAAGCTACACCCGATAAATTAAAAATTTATCATTGTTTTGGAGGGTTTTGACTAAGGCTTAGTCACCTGCATTTGTAGGAAATTCGCACACTTTCATAGGCAGCTAGTAGCCTATACACCTATATACAGTGATCAGGTGAGTTTACAAATCCCAAACTCACTATATTTATATTATTTTATTTTGAGAATTTCTTTTACTACCTGTTTTAAATTGGAGAGGTTTTCCACGAGAATTACTTTAATTATTTATTTTAAGTCAGAGAGGTTCTCCATCACATATTTTTACTGGTGCTTTAGAAATATTTCGGAGCGGTGCTCCAAATAAGTATTTATTTAATTTGAATATTAAAATATTTGAACATGATCTACAAATGCAAGTGATCTTCGAGAAATATTTTATTGTGTATTTTTAGAAAGTCATGTGCATTTTCATGGTATATTTGGAAAACTTGCATTTACATGTTTGAACTGGCGGGCGGTTGTTATTTTGAAGTTAGGTTGAAATTTGAGTTGATTATGAATTTGGAATTATTTGGGTGGCTACTTGAGTGGCCTTGATATTTGAAAATGTGCATAAAAACTCCGTCCTAACCAGATATGATCTGAGCCTGAAGCGTTAGTGGATTGCACTGTACGTGGCTAGTCCCCCGTACTAGGGCCTCTTCCGCTGGCATGGAACGCGTAAACTTTGTCTTGTGGATCCACTTGATGAGGACGTAGTATGTCGGGGAGGGCGTGGCCCAACTGGCACTACGGGTTTCTGTCTGCGGTCACTTAACAGAGAGTCAGGAGGGACTCAATGTTAAGGTTGATCACCAGGGTTGGACTGGTAGGTGCCCCAGATCCTTAGCTTGGGGCTTGTTTGGGGAGGCATAAGGTAGTCTGTAAATCGAATATTCGTACTGGTGTATGGCTGGTATTGACTACGGGATGTCGGGATTTTCTTCCTGATGACCCCGTTATTGGTCCTGGTAATTTTACCGTTGAGCTACCATTTGACTGTTTGTCATGTTTGAAAATTTAGATTGATGCGTTATGCTGATGTGTCTTGATTCGCTCAGACTTTCCAGCTATGCTCAATCTCTACCATCGGTTTGTATATGTTCATTTAAAATAAGAAAAATATTTAATTGCATAAAAAAGGGTTTGTACATATATAGGCATTCATTTGCATAATTTTGAAATTACAAATACACACGTAAACTCATTGAGCTCTTCTACTCACACCTATTTTAACACATCTATTTCAGATGAAGCATACTCGGGGACCGAGCAGTGAGTCTCATGTTTACTATAACTTTAATTCCAAGAAGATTGTTCGCCCTGCATATGTACTGTTGTAACATATTGTATATTTTGTTTCTCTTTCGCTAGTAAGAGAAAATATTGTATTAAGGATCTACATTCATATATATAAAAACTTCCGCTGTTGTTTCTGTTGATTATATTATTTTATATATTATTATTATTATTATTATTATTTCTTCTCCGAACACTAGTACTTGAATATATCCATGCCGAGAGGCACGCTAGTACCTTATTCAGTCGCAGTGGAACCTAGCGGCGGGGTTGGGGTTATCACAGTTGGTATCAGAGCTCTAGGTTCGTTATTAGGTTCGAATTAGTAGATCCTAGACGAGCCATAGGAGTTATGATATGAGTCTAGCTGTTCGGAGGTAGAGTTATGACGAGTACTGATGAGAGCATTTGTTTTGTAGGTTAGCGATATGGCGGAGCGAGATAATGTATTACATAGAGACCATAAGTGGATTTATTTGGGAGGCACTGTCGTTGATATAGCAGGAGGCTCGACATTGTCTTCATCATATTTTATCCGAGAGATAGTGCCAGCGAGACTAGTGTTACCTTTGGTTGAGGTAGATGAGAGTGAATCGGGGGAAGAACCTATTGTGAGAGCCCCTATGCAAGAAGGATCGATTGAGGAGGAGGAGGAGGATCCGAGCGAACTACCTTCTGAGCCATTAGAGGAGCCTGTCGAGATAGTTGGGGATGCTGATGAGGAAGAGACTGCTGGGGGAGAGAGGCCTGCAGATTTGCCCATTCCACCTGACCTTATTACTCCTGTGCCTGCAGCATTTTCTACATCTGTGGGATCAGCCTCTTCATTCTCAGTTCTATCACCTTTGTTTGAGCCAACCACTCCCTATTTGTGCCCGTAGTGTGTGCTTTATGAGAGCCGCATTCAGGTAGAGAGTGAGCGTATTCCAAAGTTAGAGAGGGAGCTAAGACGAGCTGATCGTTTGTTATACTCATTTCGTCGTGGTAGGGAGCATGAGGCTACCAGAGTCGAAATACTGGAGGTGCAGCTAGATAGGATGACGGAAGCTCATGATGCACGTTTACAGGAGATCGATGAATTGATTGAGGACCGTGACGGTTTGGTTCGATGGGTTGAGGAGATTATAGAATCTATGGGAGCCTGGTCTCAGGGGCTTCGAGAGCAGTTGAGAGCTCGAGCAGGACCCTCAGGGAGTCGCGATCCTTAGTCCCAGACTTTTATTTGACTACTTGGTATATATTTATTTTACTATATGTATCTGTTTGTCTAACTTATGACTATAGTCCCTTAGGACTTGGGGGGGGGATTATATGTTTGATAATTGAGTGCAGTTATATGTTTCATTAGCTTATTTGATAATTGAGTGCAGTTATATGTTTCATTAGCTTATTTGATAATTGAGTGCAGTTATATGTTTCATTAGCTATAAGCCTTCTGTATGCATAGAATGGCCTCGCAACCACATCCAACAACCTTTAGTGCTGAAACTCAAGATGAAACTCCCCAACACTCACAGCCAGCACAACCTGAAGGACAGCCATCTTATCCAGAAGCGGATCGAGTGCGGATGAAATTGAACAGTTTATGATGAGAATGACTGCATTTTTGGAGACAGCTGTTGGAACACGAAGGACGGAGCGAGTATCACCTCCGGAAATAGATGAATCTTTGGAGAGATTTTTAAAAATTTAGACCTCCGAAATTTCTTTTGGAGAGCAGAGCAAGAAGTTAAAGTCGAGCTATTTTTGGAACAATCGACGGACATTTATGATACTCGGGATATGATGATAATAAAAAAGTGACTTTTGCAGCTTTCCGTCTAAGAGGAGCTGCTCGCGATTGGTGGTTGAGGATGTCTGAGTCTCGAACTGTAAAAAGCCTACACTGGACCTGAATTGACTTTCAAGAGGAATTTAAGAAAGAATATATTCCGCGTTGGATTCGGGAACAACGTGAGGATGAGTTCCAACAATTACGACAAGGAGATATGACAGTAGCCCAGTACACGGCTAAGTTTAACCGATTGGCTAAATACTGTCTAAGAATAATAGATATTGAGGAAAATAAGACTCGGCAATTTGTGAAGGGATTACGAGTGGAACTGCAAAGAGCTTTAGCACCTTTACCCCCTACAGGATTCTATGCAGCAGTTGAGGCAGCCACTCAAACTGAGATAGCAGATCGAGTATTAATGCAGAAGAAGATTACCCCTATATCAAGCTCACGATGTTAAACGACCTAGAGAAGACTTATGGAGAGCTAGGGATAATAAGAGAAGCCGGACTAATCATCCAAACATGACAAGGGGAAATTTTTGTGGGACCTGTAATTATTGTGGTCTTGTTGGACATACTGTTGATAAGTGCTACAAAAGAATGGGTTTGTGTTATCAATGTGGTAAGACAGGACATCAAAAGGTGCAATGCCTGGAGATGAGGTCAGGCCCCACTGAGGAACCAAAAAGAGCTGGACGTCCACCTACTACACGAGGAATTATAGAGCAAAAGAATAGCAAGCCACAAGTAAGAGCCAGAGTGTATGCAGTAGATGGTCAACCACTAGAAGTTGAGGCAAATGTGGTAGAAGGTACGTTACAGATCTTTTCTCATCAAGCTAAAGTACTCATAGACCCTGGATCATCACACTCATTTGTAAGCTTGCATTTTACACCCCATATCCCTATACCTTCTTGCATGATGAGGTATCAAATGATGGTTAGTACACCAATGGGTGATTGTAGGGTGACTGAAGTGATATATCCGGAGTGTTGTATTTTTATCGAAAACATAGTATTATTTGGGGATTTGATTGCTTTAGCCTTTGAAGGGTATGATGTGATATTAGGAATGGATTGGTTATCAAAACATTATGCACAAGTGGATTGTAGACAGAAAATAGTCAGATTTAGTCGACCAGGTCAGCCAACTCTTGAGTTCAAAGGTAATAAAACCAAAATGGATACTCTTTTGATTTCCGGTATAAAAGCAAGGAAGTTATTGTGGAAAGGTTGCCAGAGATATTTAGCATATTTATTGAATAAACCTGGGAAAAAACTGAAGTTAGACTCAATAGCTGTGGTGAAAGAATTTAAGGATGTTTTTCCAGAAGAATTGACAGCTTTACCTTCAGAGCGAGAAGTGGAATTTAGTATTGAGTTGACCCCAGGAGCGGAACCTATATCTAGAATGCCGTATCGAATGACACAAGAAGAGTTAAATGAATTGAAAGAACAGTTACAAGGTTTGTTGCAACAAGGTTTCATTCGTCCAAGCACATCTCCCTGGGGAGCACCTGTTTTATTTGTCAAAAAGAAAGATGGAACTCTGAGAATGTGTATAGATTATCGGGGATTGAATGGTGTCACTATCAAGAATAAATATCCACTGCCATTGATTGATGAGTTGTTTGACCAACTTCGAGGAGCAGGGTGTTACTCTAAATTGGATTTAAGACAAGGATATTACCAGGTAAGGGTGCGAGCAGAAGATATTCCTAAGACTGCTTTTAACACTCGGTACGGGCATTATGAGTTTATGGTCATGCCCTTTGGACTGACAAATGCACCCGCTATTTTTATGGACCTGATGCATAGAGTGTTCCAACCGTATCTGGATCAATTTGTCGTCATTTTCATCGATGATATCCTTGTTTACTCACCAAACCCGGAGACACATGAGCAGCATCTCAGAACTATATTGAAGACTCTTCAAGAGCATAAATTGTATGCTAAATTCAGTAAATATGAATTTTGGATGGAACAAGTCATTTTCTTGGGTCATGTGGTTAATCGTGAAGGTATCGCAGTGGACCCTGCCAAGGTAGAAGCTGTAACATGTTGGGAACAACCTAAAACACCCACTGAAATACGCAGTTTCTTAGGAATGGCAGGCTATTACAGGAGATTTATCAAAGAGTTTTTGAAAATCTCTGCACATTTAACACAGTTAACACGAAAAGCAACTGAGTTTAAATGGACCGATCAATGTGAGCAGAGTTTTCAAGAACTAAAGAGACGCCTTACGTCAGCACCAATCTTGATCTTGCCAGATCCAAGCAAGGAATATTCATTATACACAGATGCCTCGAAAGAAGGATTGGTAGCTGTATTGATGCAGGAGGGAAAAGTAGTTGCTTATATTTCTAGGAAGTTAAAAGATCATGAGAAAAATTACCCAACCCATGATTTGGAATTGGCAGCAATTGTTTTCGCCCTGAAGAAGTGGAGACATTATCTATATGGGGCAAAGTATGAGATTTATACTGATCACAAGAGTTTAAAGTACTTATTTTCACAAAAGGATCTGAATATGCGGCAGCGACGATGGATGGAGTTATTGGAAGAGTATCGTTGTCCTATTATTTACCATCCGGGAAAAGCTAATGTTGTAGCAGATGCTCTCAGCAGAAAAGTGAAGATAACAAGTTTGACCTTCATATCTACATTGCAGCAGGAAATTCGAAGTGCCCAAAAGAGTAATAAAGAGTTTCAAGAATTCGAGAAACGAATGGAAGCCAAGAAACTACATGAATTTTGAGTAAACCTGGAAGATGAAAGCCTTTATTTTCGACAGCGACTCTGTGTTCCTAATGAGAAGATGTTAAAGCAGAAGGTTTTAGAAGAAGGACACAAGAGTAAATATACTATGCATCCAGGAGAAAATAAAATGTATAAGGATTTGAAGCAGAAATTTTGGTGGAATGGAATGAAAAAGGACATAGCCGAATATGTCTCTACTTGTCTCACCTGTCAGAAAGTAAAAGCCGAACATCAAAAGTCAGCAGGGCTATTGCAATCCTTACCGGTGCCAGAATGGAAATGGGAATATGTTACCATGGATTTCGTTATGGGATTACCGCGTACAAAAGGATAGAAATATGCTATTTGGGTAATTGTTGATAGACTGACCAAAACAGCACATTTTCTAGCTATCAATATGACCTATTCTCTGGAAAAGTTAGCTCAGTTATATGTGGACGAAATAGTAAGGTTACATGGAGTACCTGTTGACATTGTTTCGGATCGAGACCCAAGATTTACCTCTAGATTATGGCCCAAATTTTAGGCTGCTCTTGGAACCAACTTGAGTTATAGTACCACTGCGCATCCACAAACAGATGGACAAACAGAAAGAACAATTCAAACTCTGGAAGATATGTTGCGAGCATGCGTTTTGGATTTTGGAAATAAATGGATAGATAATCTTGCTTGTGCAGAATTTGCTTACAACAATAGTTATCATTCATCAATTGGAATGGCACCTTTTGAAGCATTGTATGGTAGGAAATGTAGAACACCCCTATATTGGGATGAGGTTGGAGTTCGAGCTCATTGGAAGCAAAAGAATTGGATGTCGGAGATGGAAGAAATGCAGAAACAAGTAAAGATCATACAAAGCAGGCTCATAGCAGCCAAGAGTAGGCAGAAGAGTTATGCTGACCTCCGAAGAAGAGAATTAGAGTTTGAGGTTGGAGATAAGGTGTTTTTAAAATTAACTCCTCATCGGGGAAAATTCAGACATCCACAAAAAGGGAAATTGAGTCCCAGATACCTAGGGCCATTTGAAATCTCAAGTAAGATCGGTAAAGTAGCATATCGGTTAATCTTACCAAAAGAGCTAACTGGTTTACACGATGTGTTTCATGTGTCACAACTAAAAAAGTATCATCCATCACCTGATCACGTGTTGAATGATGAAACATTGGAACTGAAGGCAGATTTGACATATGAAGAGAAACCAGCACAAATTGTGGAACGTAGCATAAAAGAGTTGAGGGGAAAGCAGATCCCGATGTGCAGAGTAATTTGGAAATATCATGGGATAGAAGAACCAACCTGGGAAACCGAAGAGTATATACAAAGAAAATGCCCTGAATTGTTAGGTATGCGTATTTGAAATTTCGAGGACGAAATTCGTTGAAGGTAGAAGGAATGTAACATCCCGTCCTTTAAACATTTTATGTGTGTCTATTGTGTGGTAGAATACACAATTTCACAGTACATTAGGCCTGAGATATTTTGTATTTGTAAAAAAAAAAAAAAAACGGTGGAATCACCATCAAGTGGCACGTGGCCACATGAATGGTTGACTCACCATCGCAGGATTTCCTTCGGTGACCGCCTCACCGATACCCCTAATATATATAGGATTCAAATCAATTTGCATTTCGCTTCATTTGCACTTCAATTCTTCTCTTGCTCTCAGACTGTTTTCCTCTCGTCTCTTCTTACTTCAAAATTCTCTTTTGCAATTAAGGTAATGATTCTAGTCATCTTCTTTGTTTAATTTTCTTGTTGCTCAAAATTTCTTTAACCTTATATTGTAACTTGGTTATTTAGTAGAAATTATTTATTTTAGTATGAATTGTTATGGCATAAATATCTATCTATTTTAAAATTTGAAATAGATTCATTATTTGTGAAACTATGATATTTGATAATAGAGAAATTTGATGTCTGTGGAATTTGTGAAATTTTATTCTAGAGTTGATATTTATGGTATTTATGACATTTTTATTACCTACACCATATAGTTGAAAATAGAATAAATAAAATAAATAAATACTATTCTGATAATTTATCATAATGAATAATTATTTTCGTATAATTTGTACACATAAATAAAATCCTATGATTTTTGCATTATTTTATTGGTAATGGTATTAGTTTATTATTATACTAATAATAGGTACTTATTTTATTATGATTTTGCATTATTTTATTGGTAATGGTATTAGTTTATTATTATATTAATAATAGGTACTTATTTTATTATGATTTTGTATTATTTTATTAGTAATGATATTAGTATATTATTATACTAATAATAGGTACTTATTTTATTAAGATTTATATATATATATAATAAACTCATAATACATTAGATTATATTTTATTAAGATTTATATATATAATAAACTCATAAACTCATAAGTATAGATATATATATATAGTCTCAAACTATCCGATAAATATGTGTTTTATTTAGGCTTAGATTTACGTCTAGATTAGTTAAAAAGCTACACCCGATAAATTAAAAATTTATCATCGTTTAGGAGGGTTTTGACTAAGGCTTAGTCACCTGCATTTGTAGGAAATTCGCACACTTTCATAGGCAGCTAGTAGCCTATACACCTATATACAGTGATCAGGTGAGTTTACAAATCCCAAACTCACTATATTTATATTATTTTATTTTGAGAATTTCTTTTACTACCTGTTTTAAATTGAAGAGGTTCTCCACGAGAATTACTTTAATTATTTATTTTAAGTCAGAGAGGTTCTCCATCACATATTTTTACTGGTGCTTTAGAAATATTTCGGAGCGGTACTCCAAATAAGTATTTATTTAATTTGAATATTAAAATATTTGAACATGATCTTCAAATGCAAGTGATCTTCGAGAAATATTTTATTGTGTATTTTTAGAAAGTCATGTGCATTTTCATGGCATATTTGGAAAACTTGCATTTACATGTTTGAACTGGCGGGCGGTTGTTATTTTGAAGTTAGGTTGAAATTTGAGTTGATTATGAATTTGGAATTATTTGGGTGGCTACTTGAGTGGCCTTGATATTTGAAAATGTGCATAAAAACTCCGTCCTAACCAGATATGATTTGAGCCTGAAGCGTCAGTGGATTGCACTGTACGTGGCTAGTCCCCCGTACTAGGGCCTCTTCCGCTGGCGTGGAATGCATAAACTTTGTCTTGTGGATCCACTTGATGAGGACGTAGTATGTCGGGGAGGGCGTGGCCCAACTGGCACTACGGGTTTCTGTCTGCGGTCACTTAACAGAGAGTCAGGAGGGACTCAATGTTAAGGTTGATCACCAGGGTTGGACTGGTAGGTGCCCCAGATCCTTAGCCTGAGGCTTGTTTGGGGAGGCATAAGTTAGTTTGTAAATCGAATATTCGTACTGGTATATGGCTGGTATTGACTACGGGATGCCGTGATTTGCTTCCTGATGACCCCGTTATTTGTCCCGGTAATTTTACCGTTGAGCCACCATTTGACTGTTTGTCATGTTTGAAAATTTAGATTGATGCGTTATGCTGATGTGTCTTGATTCGCTCAGACTTTCCAGCTATACTCAATCTCTACCATCGGTTTGTATATGTTCATTTAAAATAAGAAAAATATTTAATTGCATAAAAAGGGGTTTGTACATATATAGGCATTCATTTGCATAATTTTGAAATTACAAACACACACGTAAACTCATTGAGCTCTTCTGCTCACACCTATTTTAACACATCTATTTCAGATGAAGCATACTCGGGGACCGAGCAGTGAGTCTCATGTTTACTATAACTTTAATTCCAAGAAGATTGTTCGCCCTGCATATGTACTGTTGTAACATATTGTATATTTTGTTTCTCTTTCGCTAGTAAGAGAAAATATTGTATTAAGGATCTACTTTCATATATATAAAAACTTCCGCTGTTGTTTCTGTTGATTATATTATTTTATATTTTATTATTATTATTATTATTATTTCTTCCCCGAACACTAGTACTTGAATATATCAGTGCCGAGAGGCACGCTGGTACCTTACTCAGCCGCAGTGGAACCTAGCGGCGGGGTTGGGGGTATCACACTTAGTGAATTATTATTGTAAGAATGATCGAGTATGTCCATATATGAAGAAATTATATACGTAGCTATACTTGCTATATGTATTTCTTTATTAGAAAATATCCTCATTGTACAATCTATTGATTGACATAGTGTTCTCCACATTGGGGGGGGGGAGGGAGAAAATCATCAATTAAAAGAGGATATCATTTATGACTTTTATTATCTTGATATATGTATAAGCATTAATGAACTGGAAGTTCAAAATATTATTTATTTGCATAATATTGCATATTGATTGTTTGTCTGACTCCTGTAGAGTTAGTTAATATAACATTATACTTATAAATATTCATATTTGGATAAATGTTCTAGCAGGGCAAATATATGTATTCTATAACTATATGATTTTGATACACGCCTGAAGCGTGGTTGATCTCTTGATTTTGAAAAGAGAAAATGATTTGATAATCAAGATATTTTTCCTGAAGAATTTAGAGGAGCAAGTATTGTGATCAATATTTTAAAAAGTCAATATTTTATTTTGATTGAATATCCTGAAGATGTTTAATATGGACATAGCACAACAATTGTTATTGGGTTATTATATGCGAGATCCTTTATATCTATTGAAGGATATTGAAGAACTATTTGGTCTTGAAGTACCACAATTCTGCAATTGAGTGCATGAATTTACTTGTTCACGTGCAAGTAGATATCTATTATTGTTCTTCTCTACCCAATGAATTTTAAGACGACATTAAGCTTGCCTATTGATATCTCCTTGAGATAGTTTATCTCGAATATTGAGAAAATTCAACTCTTGTTGAGATGAATATGCAAGGTATGCATTACCTATATGATCCACATAAATCATGTATTTATAAATATGTGTTGATTATAACAGCCACATCTTCAACTTATAGAAATTCATGATGTTGGTTGAAGATATGTGCAATCATGATTAATGTATTCGAGATAAATCTATATCCTCTAAGAAGGAATTCTAACTATACTGTTGGATGATAATAAAGTTTGGAATATATCTAAGGAGATATAATAAAGTATATTTTTAATCACGATCTCCAGAAGAGATGTGATATTGATATGCAATTAATTTGATCATTTGATTATTTGACAAATCTATTCACTAAGACTTTACCGATAGCAACATTTCATTGGAAAGCTTCAGTTAAGAAACCTTAAAGGGTTTTCTTATCAGGGGAGTAATAATGACATAAAGAATAATGTACTCTTTTTCCTTCACTAGAGTTTTTTTTTCCACTGGATTTTTATCTAGTAAGGTTTTAACGAGGCATATTCTTTATGTTATGAACATCCAAGGGGGAGTGTTATGAAATAATATGTGGATGTTCATATTAATCTGTTTCCTGAAGAGAACTGAACTCCCAAAATATGACTCCTAATCAGATTTAATTTCCTTTCCCCATTAGATTTTGGGTTTCCATAAACTCTTGTATTATGAGCCTATATATAGGGCCATATGATAACATTAATAATATACAGATTTTAGTCTTGATTCTTGAGTTCTACTTTCTCTCTCTATATTCTCTTCTCTTTTCTTAGTTTTATATTATTTTCCAAACATATTGAGTAACGCTTTTGGTTTTAATTCTGCGTTACGAACACTTAAATTCATAACAATAACAATAATTTGTGACGCCTATATATGCCAATAATGCCAAGAACAATGATTTCAGGACCACCAAAGTTAACATTTCTATCCTTTACTAGTTTAGTCTCTCGCACTATGTACGGAAATATTAATCAGTGATCCCATTTTTTTCATTTATTATTATTTTAAAATTTAAATAGTAAATATAAAAAAATTTAAACAAATAATATATGAGTTATAATTTATAAAAATAAAAAAATATAACTAAAACTTCAAATCAATACGTGCTTTGTTATCACACAAATGGAAGTTTCTGAATAAGAAATAAAAATGAATTATACAAATTTTTTTTTCTTGAATATTATATCTGATCTAGGACAAATCAAAGTAAAATATTATAAAGATGATATCTTGAGCAGTAGCACTATCAAACGGGCCTCTTTGACAATATGAGTTATTTGCGTGCTTAAAAAGAGTTGTTAGGAAGAAAATAATGTTGAAACCTTTGGAATCTGACATTAATGAAAAAGAAATTTCTTTGACCTCTCTGTACTTCGTATGTAATACTTATTTTCTGGATCAGATAGGGGGGGATAAATAGCATAAAAAGTCAAAAGCTTTTCTAATTTGGATTTTCCTTTGTATGAAAGATTTAAATTTAAATTCTATAAAAAAGATAGTTGTGTTGTAAAATTTGGTTGCTATAGACACAAAACTAACGATAAAATAATAATAAAGAAAACTTTGAACTATAGCAAAAGAGAGAAAGAAAGAACACAAGAAATGTAAAAATTAAAATTTTATTGAGAGCTTTACATAATATATTCACACTATTACAAGCTTCTATTTATAAAGTTGGAAGTGACCCTTCCCATTATAGATTATCAGTAGCCTTCTCTATAACTTACATAACTTACCTCCCATAATCTCCCATATTCTCTAGGATAACGGAGATAATAAGTATAGTGGTCTATAAAGGATGAATGTTACAACTTTGATTGTAACCTCTAATCTTTCATATTCCATAATATATATGAATTATCTCTGGGGATAAGGGACATTTATAATATTTCATAACAATTTGACAATTTTCAGACCCTATTCCACTAGCTAATGCCATTGATTTTGGCACGGGTGCTCTTTGTTTTCTATTTGTTCTTTCCCTTCAAGGAATCTTACACTTATTACTAATGTAAAAAGAATGGAATAGTACGCACCAAATGAGTATTGATTATGAAATTTTTCTGTCAAAAAAACAATGCTATGGCAATAATAGTCTTAGCTTGTTACAAATCATTCATAGTGTTAATCATAGTAGTTCAGCTGATTAAACATGTTCTTATTCTTCTCGAAATCAATGATTAGAATGTATATACATATATTGTGTTATCCCTTTTAGCATGTATATCTCTAGACTTTATGTATCAATACTTTTAGGAGAGATTTTAGGGATTCAATACTTATTGGATAGTTTTTGCTTTGTACACGAAGTTGTACATAAGGTGCCAGTAGAGATCAATAAAGTGTGTGAAAGATTTCCTCTGCAAATTTTCTGTTCTCATATTTTTTTCATGTTATCAGAGCATAGGTTTATTTTTTAAGGGTGTGTTTTCTTCTTCAGTCTCAATGGTGTCAAAGATTGAGATCAATTCTACTAGCCATTACTTCTTAAACACCAATGAAAATCCTTCTATGAAACTTGTTTCACCGGCACTTACCTTTGCCAGTTATCATTCTTGGTCAAAGGTCATGATACTTGCTCTTGAATCTAATAACAAGATAGGGTTTATTGATGGTACCCTCTAACGCTCCTAGCCGTCTGATCCAATGTATCGCACATAGTGTCAATGCAACACCATAGTTCTCTTCTGGATTATCAATGATATTGGTTAGCCAATAGCACAAGAAGTGGTCATTTAGATCATTAACAAGAAGTGTGCATACCGCATGAATGAATAAAAAGTATTGGTTTGACTATAATCTATCTTGATATAGATTTTCAGAGCAGCTACTTTAATTAAAATAGATGAGTAATTAAATATTAAACATTGTGCGAGTATAAATACTAGAGGAAAGAATAGTATAACATTGAGTCTCTCTTGAATTGTGCTTCTGATGACTCCGGTTCTCAGTTGTGTTGAAAGTTGAATTTATAGAAAAAAAACTCAATTTGCCAACTCTTCTATCTTTGTTCGCATGCTACTAATGTCCTTAGCAAGAGTTGTTTCACAAATATCAACTATAAGTACGAACGTCGAATTAATGCACTCCAACAAAAGATTAATAAAACTCAAATAACTAACTCATAAATTCTGTATTGAGTTTGGAAGTGATGCATACAAACCTAAAACAAACTAGTAATCATAACCTTGCATTACATGATAAAATCTTGAATAAAATTTTATCATGTATTGCTATTATATAATTCAAATTAAAAGAAAAAAATCCAACATGAATGTAGATTCAAGGTTTCCAATTCAGTAAACCTACTCAAAGCAATGCAAAAAAGATATGTCAATCGAAATGATACTTCAACTATAGCTATAGTATAAGACAAATACTATAAGAATGGGGAAGAAAAGAGATTAAGCAGCAAAAAAGAGAAAAGAGAAGATCTTTTGGAATGCTCTAGCTGAAAAGGAAGAAAATATGGAATTTCTTCTGCAAACTTCTCATAAACAACGAATCTAGACCATCAATTTTCTTTTAAAGAAAAAAAAGAAAAATGGGAAAATCAAGATTGATGCAATCAAAGGCTATCTGCACAATGCTTTCCGAATAAAGAATCTTGGCCATTTAAAGTTTTTCCTTGGTCTTGAAATGGCACGGTCTAGTAAGGGAATTAATGTTTGCCAATGCAAGTATACCCTTGAGCTCTTGGAGGAAACAGGTTTCTTGGGCAACAAACCAGCTGCCACAACAATCGACAACAATTACACACCGGCACAAAATGATTCAACTTTGCTTTTTGATATCACTTCTTATCGCCGTCGTATTGGCTAGCTGCTTTATTAACAAACACTCGACCTGATATTAGCTATGCAGTTCAGCGTTTGAGTCAATTTTTGGTAGCTCCTACAATCCTTCATCTACATACTGCATACCGTATCTTACAGTATCTGAAGCGCAAACTAGCTTTGGGTTTATTTTATTCTTCCAATACTTCCCTGGATTTAATTGCCTTCTCTGATTCTGACTAGGAGGATGTCCTGATACTAAATGATCAATTATAGGTTTCTGTATTTTTTTGGCTCCTCCTTAATTTCCTGGAAATCCAAGAAACAACCAACGGTTTCTCGGAGTTCCTCCCAAGTAGAATATAGAGTTATGTCATCTGCCACTTGTGGAATCCATGGGCTTTTGTTCCTACTAAAAGATTTAGCTATCTCCACTACGAAAGTTGTGCCATATTCTGTTATGTTAGTGCTATTCATCTCACTGCAAATCCTATCTTTCATGAACACACTAAACATTTAGAGATGGATTGCCACTTTGTTGGTGAGAAGACTCAAGCCAGCCTACCTTACCTATACCATCTTATTCTCAATTAGCAGACATCTTTACCAAGTGATTACCCCCTGCTTGTTGTTCCTTCTTGCTTAACAGTTTGGTCTTCACACCATTTTCCCGCTGTCCGGATTGCAAGGGGATGTTACAAATCATAGTGATAAACACAATAGTGCAGCTGATCAATTTATCTTCTTATTCTTCTCGAAATCAATGATCAGAATGTATGTTTATTGTATTATCCTTTTTAGCATGTAGATCTCTAGACTCTATGTACCGATACTTTTAGGAGAGATTTTAGGGAATCATACTTATTGGATAGTTTTTGCCTTATATACGAAGTATATAAGGTTCCAGTAGAGATCAATAAAGTGTGTGAAAGATTTCCTCTGCAAATGTCTCTTCTCATGTTTTTTTTTCATGAACATAAATAAAATTTGAATATATAATCTAATAAAAATAAATTTTACCAAATTATAGCTGCAGACTATGAATCAAAATTGCAAGAATGCAAACTTTAAGTGGAATCATTATATCTCATCAATTCATTCGTGATTCTGACAAAAAAATTAAAAAAACATTCTTGTTTATCTATTCATTATCTTTCCTTAAATCAAAATACAAGATTTGTGATGTTCTTATAGTATTCTAATAATCGAATATCTAATTTGTAATTTAGGAGATTAATAAATATCAAACCATGCAAATTTTTTGTGAAAATATTAAAAGATATGTTTCAGATTTGTGAAGATATGATGTGGTCATATTTATAGTATATATATTCTGTACAGTTGTAGTTTGATATGCTTAGAAAATTAGAAGTTAATTTAGGATTCTTTGGCATCATTAGTGCAGCAACGATATGCAACCATGAGGGTGATCTATTTATGCAAGAGAGAGAAGCAGATAATGGATCAGAGTTCTTTGACAAACCTCTCAAATCAATTTTTACATTTTTAAAAAAATTAAAAAACAAATCCACAACTCTATACGTCATGATTGATCCGTCCATGATAGAGAAGAATGAGAAAATAAGATTGGCAGCGTGTTTGGAGTTATGCAATATTGATCAGCATCTTCTTTGGACCTATCAACATCTATTTTTTCCTCCTCCTCGGTTTTCCCTATCATGAAACAACCATCTTCATTAAGAATTTATTTGACAAAGGGAACCTGCAGAAAATTTCCGGAGAGCAAAATATGAAAACAGCAATGAAAGTCAGTAACTTGCAGTTCAAGTAATTCGTTGGCCACTGCAACTTCACTAAATGATTAAACATCTAATTAGATTCTCCCCAAAAAAAATGCTCAAAATGAATTTTCTATTATCTACAGATAAAATAAGGGAGCAGAAATTTGCAAATATTTTGGGACGGACATAGGATTAAACATTTGGAAGACAAAATAAAATTAAAAAAAAAGCTAGGATCGAAGAAAAAATAACAATCCCTCTTTTTAAAGAAAAGGGAGCCTACTTGTCTTGAACCAGCACTACAAGAAACTTTATTTTTTGCAACGGAATATTTCATTGCAAATTCGTAAAAAATCACAAATTGCGACGGATTTGTGACGAAATTGCGAGGACGATAATCTGAAATTTTAATTATTAATTACAAATACAATTTAATTTGAAATTTTAATTTTTAATTAAATATTTTAAATTTTCTAAATAATAGTTTTCAATAATTTTTAAATAATTATTTTAAAAAATAAGCATAATTAATAGAATAATTAAAAATAAAATATTAAATTAAAATAAATATAATTAATCCATTAAATGTCAATGTTTTATGTGTACAACATTGAAAAAAATGAAACAAAATCTATGTAACTATAGAAGGTGGCGCTGCAGACGGTGGAGGAGGCGGAGGTGGATCCGGATGGCCAGTCGTTGGAGGATGGTCGTCAGGCGGATCAATCGTGTAATCCTCATCAGCCCCATCTGCCCGGTCTTCAGAATCTGCTATCGGAAAAGGAGGTGGAGGTGGAGAAGGCGACGGAGGCAGCTATAGTGCCTCAGACATCACTCGTAAATACTGGTCCAAGCTAGCAAAGCGATGTTGGAAATAATCGCGCATCGACCTCTCTCTCTCCAACTGACTATGAAGAGATGCGTACTCTGGGTGTGATGTAATCAAGCAAGCTGTTGGAATAGAGGGTGACGTGAACTGACATAACCTCCGGCCCACGTGAGCTGCCTCGGAACCCAATCCAAAAATTCAATTCTTCGAAACACCTCCACCTACTTCGACAAATAGGGACTTCTCATCCGGTGGATGCTGAGAAGTAACTGAATCCTGAGACTCTATCTGCGAATAGCGCTCCTTCAGTGCGTTAACGCTATCTTGTAAATTATATGCATCGTAAAATTATGACAACGTATAATAATAAAATAATTAGTATAAAATATTCCTAATATAATCTATAAACTTACAAGGGTATGTTGTGATTTCTCACTAATAAACGTGCCCCTTTTTTTGGCCGTTCTTATATTTGTGCGTCGCCTCATACATATCGGTGAAGTGGAAGTCATTTCTTCGCTCCTTACGCTGCAATTATATTAATATAAATATTAGGTAATTATATTATATTTAAATAACAATGATAAAAATAATTGTTACCATTCGACGCTCGTGCTCGCTGAAGGAGATGCATACACCCGTGTGAGTCGGTCCAGGAACGGCTGCTCGGTTCCGCTTAGCAGCGGTTGAAACACGCTTGAATTGTTCTGTTCTCTAGTGATCTCGCCAAAGTTGGCTCCAAATTTTAGGAGATATCCACGGTGGACATTTTTCCTTACACCGAGCCTTTGATAGCTAATCGGATAGACGACGAGTGCATTTGTCGTCCCAAATACGCCGTATCTGATCAGCATGCTCTGGGAGCCATCGATAACGGCTCTGCAAAGTCATTAAAAAATATCAAATATGTAAAATAAATATATATATATATATATATATATATATATATATATATATATATATATAAATTTTATATTTTTCTACTTACACTCAACATTTAGAACCACATATCCCAAAGCTCAAATGGGACCGCCTCAAAATTAGGGTACGGTCCAGTGAAATGCCAGTAAAACGTATCCGATATGGAATGCACCGTTCCCTCTTATGCGAAGAAACTGTTACGTTAAACAAACAAAGAGTTAGTAATTCAATGAAATATTCGAATATTTTCTTTTGAAAGTAAATAGAAACTTACTCGCTGCCATTCGGGGCTATCAGAATACGGGCATCCTCTGTCTGAATCCCCCCTGTAGAAGCAGCCGTAGAAGGTGTGGTCAAAGACGTCCTCTCAAACCCCACTGCTCGTGTGTCATCCTCACTCGGTAAAGGCATCAGTCCGGGTAAAGATGGAGACAGAGTATGATCACCCATCCCAAATGAACATGGTCTACGTGGAGGCATCTGAAAAATAATAGAATATTTCGTTAGCTATGCAATAATTAATTATATGTAAAAATTAATTTAAAATAAATTTAAACAAGTTCCAAAATAGATTCGATAACATAGACAAGTGTTAAGAAACCGTAAAAAAAAATTCTGCAGCATCTCCGCTGTAAAATGGACGTTTTCCAAGTACAAGGCCACCACAATCAATCCTCCACATCCAAATTTAATTCTCCCAAAAACTTAGTCCACGTAAATATACTAAACAGAGAGGGTATAATAGTCCTTTGAATTAGGAACATCATGCAATTTGAAAATTCACAAGCCTCACTTTTCATATAATGTAGGAATACATACTAACAATCCGTAACCGTAAGCACCATATAACACCAAGGCAAGCACTAGAAGTTTTCATGGATATCTATGAAAACTTTTAATGATGACGGGGTACATACATTAACAATTCATAGTAACAATAGTTTTGTTTGGGAATAGGTAATAATTCTATATTACAATATCTTTACTTAATCACATCATGATATTATGAATTGTATAGAATATGTTTTGGACATCGTGATACTATGAATTGTTAAAGAAAATTTCTTGTAGAAATCACAAAAAATGTTTATGGACCGAAGGTACAAGTCAAAATAGCAATATGAAGGCAATTCTAAATGCTATGTATACAAGGGAATCTGTATACACATTTAACAACTGAAGAATAATCTGTTGTTTGCAATCCCTCTTGCTTACCAAGTTCTCAAGAAATGACATGTGGTAATTTTTTCTTCTGAACTTAATTAATCTATGTTTTAATTAAATTGCCAGGTGACGTCTAAGGAGCAATTCAATTCTTTTCAAAACCTCATAAATCGATATGCAAGCTAACAATTTGGATAAGGACAAATTTTCAAGCAATTGATCAAATAGATATAGTCCAACTAAATTCTTTCCAAAATCTCCAAAACAATCATTCCAACATATCTAAATGCAACAAAACAGAAAAAAATACAAAATAAAGGAAAAGCAGAACAATAAAATTCTTGGAACAAAAAAAAACTGGAAAAAACGGGACAAAAAAAAGGAAGAAAAAACAAGAACTATACATTGACCTTGGCTTAGCAGCGGCAATGGAGGCGCGGGGGAGGCGTTGGACTGGCGAGGTGCGGCGCTGGGCTGGCGAGGAGCGGTGCTGGGCCCAGTGCGGCAGCGAGGCGCAGTGGCGAGGCGCTGGCGAATGGGAGGCTTGCTGGCGAGGCGGCAGGCTGGCGAGGAGAGGCAACGGCAATGGAGGCAGGCTGGCGAGGTGCTGGCGGAGGCTGAGGGAAGGCAGGCTGGCGAGGGGCTTGGGAGGCGGGGCAGAAGGGAGCTAGGCGACCGAAATTTGAGAAGGAAAAATGAGAGTTCAAATTTAGTTAAGAATGTGGATTTTGCGACGGATTATATTAATTAATTTTGAAAATATAATCCGTCGCAGAATAGCGACTCATTTGCAACGGATTATATTAATTAATTTTAAAAATAAATTCCGTCGCAAATCCTTCGTTATTCTGCGACGGATTATATTTTCAGATTTAATTAATTTATGTCGTCGCAAATTCGTCGCTATTTTTTTGGCGGGCGAAATTTAATGCGATGAAATTAATTTCAATGTGGCGGATTTTTTTGCGGGGGTGAAATTTTCAAATTTTGTCAAAAATGTGTCGCAAATTTGCGACAAAATTGTGACGGATTTGCGACGAAAATTAATTTCTAATGTTTTTCTTAAGTATTTTTCTTTTTCTTCCACTCCTCCAATAAGTTTATGGTTAACATTTGTTAATAATCAATATTTATAAAATATACGCATGTAATTATCATATATGTTGTGCTAATGTATATATTAACCTCATCAATACTATATATTGTATAACATTACATATTATAAAGTGGTTACACTCAAAACTATAAGTATTAGTATTATACACATATGTAATATATTTTTATATGTTTTGTATCATGTGTTATTATAGTCAATAGATATGTTATATCAAAATAAATTACGAAATATATACTCGTATGTGTCTTTATATAAAGACTGCTAACTATAGAGTAACAATTAATATTTCATAATACATATTACAACCATCGTTCATGCTATATATGTTTAATTAAATAGAACATTTATGAACACCACGAGATATGACTCACAAAAAAAAGAAAAGGATGTAAGAATGGGAGGAAAAAAAATATTTCGTTACAAATCTGTTGCAAATCCGTCGCAAAAAAAAAGTTCCGTCGCAAGTTCTTAGTTCATTTGCGACGAAAAAATATTTTCTATTTTATTTTTTACCTATCGTCGCAATTGCGTCGCAAATCCATCGTAATATTGCCACGGATTTGCGACGCAAATAATTTTTTTATTTTTATCACTGTATAGCTACAGATTTGCAACAAACATTTTAAATATATTTTAACTTTTTTTCGTCGTAAATCCGTAGTTATATGGCGACGGATTATAAAATATTTTCTTTTTTTTATTACCGTCGCAAATTCATAGCAATATGGCGACGAAATTATTAGCCGCAAATCTGTCGCAATATGGTGACGGATTATAAAAAAAAATTTCCTTTTTTTATTGCCGTCGCAAATTCGTAGCAATATGGCGACGAAAATATTTAGTCGCATATGGCGACGGAATTGCGACGGATTATAAAAAAAAAATTCTTTTTTTTATTGTCGTCGCAAATTCGTAGCAATATGGTGACGCAAATGTTTAGTCGCAATTCCGTCGCCATGGCGAAGGAATTGTGACGATTGTTTTTCCGTCGCTAATTTTTTCAACTTATTTTGTTTGTAGCATTTTTGTTGCAAATCCGTCGCCATTTTGCAATAGATTTTGCCGTTGTAAATGGCCGTCGCAAAAATGGTTTTTCCTTTTAGTGGAGGAACATTTTATAAATATGTGTATAATTATTTTTTATACAACGTCTTATGTAATAATATATCTAGGAAATTTTTTTGAAAAATGAGCAGCGTATGCAGATACGTTTTTTAAAAAAATTATTAACAAATTATTATTAAAAGAAAATAATGCTTGCAGATGCTGAGAGCAAGGAATAATGCATTGCTGGCTAATGCTGGAATTCGAGAAGATAGGATGAAATGCTCAGTAATGTTCCAATAGCTATTTCAAAAGATTCGTTCCATTTATTATTTCCGAAGCAAAGGCTTTTTTTCCCTCAAATAAGTTAATTTGGATGCTATTGACCAGGATTTATCGTTTGTTAACGCCCTATTCCTCCTCTCAAGCACATAATCTTCATTTCCTCAAAAAAAAGAAAAAAAAGAAAAAAAGCATATAAGCTTCAAGTTGTTAAGCATCTGCCTCTCTCTTTCACTTCTTCCCTGCTCTGTCCCACCAAGGAAATTCTGCAATTTTCACCTATTCAGGCGTCCAAAGGTTCTAATGGTTACTGTAATTGTAGATTGCTATCGTTGTTGTTGCGCCAGAGCATTTGTAATGTGCAGATTCTTGTTAAACATGGATGACATTAACTAGAGGATTCTTGCTTATCTGGATGCATTTCTGTATAATATTTTGTGTTAGCCAAAGTTCATACTTTCATGAATTTCCCATCAGAATGCAGTTTGAGAATCTTGCAATGGACGTTTAAGAGAAGTTCGAAATCAAATGATTAATTTTCACTGTTCTGTGAAATATGATCTAATCCTAATTGAGATTCCCAAATGTACAATAATCACAAGGGAATGTATCAAAATCCTTTTTGTGTTCCTTTTTTCAGGTTAAATAGCTGCAATGGATCCAATGAGAGGACAAGGCGGCATTCAGATGCTGCTGTCTGCAGAACAAGAGGCCCAACAAATTGTGTCAGCTGCTAGAAATTGTAGGATCCATTCTATAAAAGATTCATATGTTGCTGTCTAAAATCTTTCCGTACGATATTAGTATTTCACTGTGCATCTGTCTTCTTCTGGGTGAAAACTTTGCTAAAACGTTAAAATGGATGATCTGCAGTACACATTTGGTAAAAAATGTATGAGATATAATTGGATATGGCACCGCCACTACGTATACGTTATTGATGTCGCTGTTATAAGTTTTCTTGTTTTTTCTTTTTTTTTCCCGTTATTCTGCAGTGAAAATGACTAGGTTGAAGCACGCTAAAGAAGAAGCAGAGAGAGAAGTAGCACAATACCGTTCGCATTTGGAAGCTGAGTATCAGAAGAGCATTTCTGAGGTCTGTTTCATTTGCATTCGGGTTCTTCTTCATTCATTCTCAGTTGCTAATTAACCATAAGATTAACAATGTCTCTTGTTTTGCTTTTTCTTTTTCAGAATAATGGAAGCTCGGACTCTACGGTGAAAAGGCTTGAGGGAGAAACCGAAACCAAAATTCGCGAGATGAAGGAGAATTTCTCTAAAGCATCTGCAGATGTTGTTGCAATGCTGACCAATTATATCAGTAGGGTGTAACGTTGGTGCATGAAGATGAACATTTGCGAAGAGTTTAGCTATCTTCATTATTTATGATTTGTATTTTGCCTCACTTATAAGGCCCTATTAACAAGCCATTTGAAAACTATATATGAAGGAAATTGTCGTCTTTTTTATTTCCCCCCATATTGAGCATCTATTGGTCATGGCTATTTGCTTACAAAGTCTCAGGAAACCTTATCTATTCCAAAAACTGATAGATGATGAATATCAAAAAAATACTCAATTATCAATCAGATTAGAGTGTGCATCGATTTGCTTTATAGAAAATTCGATTTTATTATTTAAAGAAAAAAATTTTTGTAATTGAACTAAACTTAATTTTTCTTCAAATCGAATTTCTTCAATTTTTCTTTGGAAAATTTTGGTTCTTTAAAATTAAATTAGACTTGAATTATTCTACTATCTTTATATATTAAATCATTATTTTTTGCATCACCTTAATATTTAAATGGAATTGATTTTGGAGAAAAATTTTTGGTTTGAAGTAGCCTTAAACTGAAACCAAACCCAATTATGTACTTTTAAGAAATGAGATTGAACCAAACCAAACTAAACTTTTTAAAGAAAATTCAAAGCAAAAATCAAAATTAAATTCTATAAATTTTTACCAAATAATGCACAACTCTTTGGCCGAATTACATTTCTCCTAAACATTTGTTCCAAGAATTTAATGTGGAAATATTAGGAGATATATTTTGGATGCAACTCTATGGCGAAAATAACCCCAAACAAATCCAAAGATCTGAAAAGGAAGCAATATGGGAATATTTTCTTTCTCAAAAATACCCAAGGCCTTGTTTGGTTGAAAGATTTTAACTAGGAAAAGGAAACGAAAATCCACAGGAAGCTAAAAATCCAGGAAAAAGGAAGAGAATTTTCGAGAAAGTATTTTGTTTGCTTTGTGGGATTTGGAATGGAATTAGAAAGGAATTAATGAGAAAAAAGGAAATTGTAAAATGTAAACTTGAAACTTGAATTTTACAGAATAAGATTATATTAACAAACAAAAATATCGAAGACGGATTTATATATTCAATCAAAATAACCAGAAAATTGTTAACAAAATAAAGGTAAAGGAAACTTGCTACCATAATATAGGGGTTACCTTTGGAGCCAATGTCCTGAGGCTGAGATGGACGATGGGCATACTTCCCAAACATTTCTCCTTCCCCTTCTTTTTTTTTTTTTTTTATAAAAAAGAAAAAGGAATTGAGAATGCAACTCGCGAAGGTTCCCCTTCTCTCCCCTCCCCTCCCCTCTAATCTAATCTAAAAAAAAAAAAAAAAATTGAGATGGACTTGATGAGGGGTAACTTGAAATTGAGAAGCAAAGGGACATTTTGGGAAATGAAAACTAACCACAAACAAAATTAATTACGAAAAGTCCATTTTTACAAGAAACATTAATTACGAAGAGCCCATTGTTGAAAAATAATAATTAATTCATATGTTATATTTTTTTTAAATGAATTTTTTTCCATTAATTTATGAAAGAAGAATTGTTAATTATAGAATGATTTTATTTATGTATGACAGTTTTTGATAATTATAATTTTTTATCATTTTTATCTTTTTTTAAAAAATCAGTTTGGCTTAGATGGGGGGTGCCCAAGCTGGATGCCTCCACTTCTGCAGTTGCAGGCATCCCCCAAGTTTTTCATTTTTTTTTTTGTTTTCATTTTGTTTCTTTTTTCTATTTAAATTTTTAGAAATAATAAAAATTTTAAATATTTTTTGAATTTTTGTTATTAATTAAGAAATATATATGAAAATAAAAATATAAAAAATTAAGTAAAATAAATAAAATTTAATAATATAATATACAACTTAAAATAAATAAAGAATTATAAAAACTCTAAAAAAAATAAAGCATCTAAAGTAAATTATTAAATAAAATTAATAACATAAGTTATAACATAAAATAAATAAATTAATTAATTAATTAAAAAAAAGGAATGCGAAAAGCTTCGCGCCACCATCCTTGGTGGCCTGCGCCTCCACCTGGAGTTGTGCCAGACTTTGGCGCACCACTAGTCTCACTTATTTTTTTTAATAATTTAATTTATCTCAATATTTAAATAATTTTGGTATAACGATAAATTTTAATTATCTATTAAATTTTACTATATAATAATTATTAAAAAATAAATAAAATAAATATTAAATAAAAAATTTATAAATATTATAAAATATATGAATGATAAAAATATAAAAATTATTTAAAATCATCATATATTAATAAAATTATCTTACGACTAGTATTTATACTATAAAAATATAAAATATTTATATATGCTTAAAATTGCATATTAATTTCTTTAAATAATTTCAAATTTATTATCCAGATCAGAAAATGGTCAATCATATTTCTCAAAATTGGTACACTGAGTCAAATTCGGTTGTATCTTTTATAAATCTTCCTTTAGAAACTATTATTTTACCTTGCAACTCCACAATCCATATATAATTTACATTGCATGACAAATAGTGTCAATATGATAACCACGTAGATGACATTCTCAATTAGGTAGATTCATTTTCATCTTTCCGTGCAATTCTACTCATAGCGGAAAGAAGAATTGGGCCGTTAAACTTTCAAACCTTCCTCTACCCTTGCTCGTCATATCCCATTGCACATTATTACAAATAAATATAGAGGAAAAGTTTTTTTTTGGATCGACTTGCACAGTATAATTGTATCTAGATCACCAACAAATTGTATAAGATTCACAAACTTTAAACTTTTCAATTATATTATAATATAAGTTCAATTACAAAAAGCCAATTAGATGTAGTTTCAATCTCATATGGCCAATCTAATACGCTTTTATTGTTTTATCAAGTTTTGCATCATCTAGGGATATGATTGGATAGAGTTTAGTTTTAAAATTTTTATTTTAAATTTCATAAAAATTAAATTATTTATAAAAAAAGTTAAATTATTTATTAAAAAATATAAATTTCATAATTAAAAATTTCAATTTAATTTTAAAAATTAAAATTTATGCAATTTTACGGTTAGAAGCAACTTGAACAGGGAGCTATTGATCACACCAAAATAAGGGCCCATCTAGCACCCCACTTTCATATGCCAGGCTTTCCCAAGTTCTTAAATCGTCTACTCTTCTCTTTGAGTGCTACCATAATTCTTCACATTTTATCTTCAATACTTCCGACTGGATTATAAGTAAGTAGTAAATAGGAAAAGGGGTGATCATTTTTTCCTTTCAAGTAATAGGAAGGATTTTATTATGTAAAAAAAATAAAAAAATAGAGTTGTTTTTGCACATTTCCTTTATTAATTCTTTCCCACCTCAACACTCCACCTTAGTTCAATTCTTCTTTTCTTTTTCAACACTCCACCTTCTTTTTCTTTTTCCAATGAATTAAAAATTTTTACCCACTTTTACTATAAAACATAAATCATAAACGAATAAAAATTAGTAAATACATAAATAAGGATAAAAGATACTTCAAAAAATAAATCTCCTCAAGAAACCCTTGTCAATACTGTGCAGTAAAATCTCCGTCTCCCTCCACTGTTCTTCTTCCTCTCAATCTTTTCACCATTTCTAGGGTTTTTCTCAACCCCATACCTTCAATAAATCTCGAAATGCAATCTTAATTCGTCTCTCTCTCTAAACCTCTCTCTCAGTTTTCAGTGGAGAAAGGCAGAATTTCATCCAAGAACTTCGAAATGGCTCCAGAAAATGATGTAATCGGCTCGTACTTCCTTGAGCTATGGCGACTCAAATCCAAAGCCGCCTCTGCCGCCGCCACGGCCACCACCTCAACCTCCACATCTGGGATGTCCGTTGAGGACTCAGAATTTGAGGAGGCTCCCATGGAGCTGGACACAGTGAACAGCTCCGGAGGGTTTTCTGTTGTGGGCCCGGACAAGCTATCGGTGCACTACCCGAATGTGCATTTGCATGGCCACGATGTTGGTGTAGTTCAAGCCAATAAGACTGCACCATCGAAGAGGCTGATCTATTACTTCGAGATCTTTGTTAAGAATGCTGGTGCTAAAGGGCAGATGTCCATCGGCTTCACTGCTCCCGGCTTTAAATTGCGCCGCCAACCTGGGTATGTGAATTTTAGGTATTTGAACTTCTTAGTTTGCTTGTATTTCGTTTTTCTCTATTATTGTAGTTTTTGTTCTATATGCAAAGTGTGAATCCGTCATATGGATTGCTGGATTGTGGTGAACATTTTTCCAAATTGTACTCTGGATATGGTGCTCTTATCTTGCTATTTTTAATTTCCAAGCGTAAGCACCTATGGTTCTTGCTACTGGTAGAAGTCTTTCAAAATTTATTTTTCTAAAGTTATTTCAAAATTTGTTCTTGAAATGTGAATTTTCTAGTGTGCATCGCATGTTTGGTGAAGAGACAATGACAAATAGGGATGTAAATTAAGGAGAAAAGGGTATTTTTTCCCCTTCTTTTCCCACTGGGTGGGACACTGTACTTCTTGGGAATTAGGATTGGCTTCATTGCAACGGAATGTCCATGCCATAACATGGAGAGAGAAAGATGATGGTTAGTTCAATAAGAAATATACTTTGTGTATTGGTAACTGGTGCTTACAACTCTCTTGGTGTGAACAACAAAGAGAGAGGTGATGTATGAAAGAGACGGGTAAAGACCTCTGTTAAATTTCTCATGAATATATTGTATCTGGTCAATGAGACACTGGAGGCTGTGAGTTCTAGTGATAGGGAAATGAGGGTGAGGGGCAGAGTTAGAAAAACAAGTCAACAGGTGAACAGTACTGCAATAATGTTCTAACGTGGTATAAACTTAACATTACCTGTTTCCTTGTCACAGCTGGGAAGCAAACAGTTATGGATATCATGGTGATGACGGATTACTTTACCGTGGTCATGGAAAAGGAGAAGCATTCGGGCCAACTTATACTACTGGGGATACAGTTGGTGGTGGTATCAACTATGCTACACAAGAATTTTTCTTCACGTAAGATGATCTTTTGCTATCTGTTTGCTATCATTATTTAAAGTGGTTCTCCAAATTAGATATGTGGGTAAGCAATAAATAAGTTGCTGAAATTGCAAAGACAATTGGATGACCATGAAAATATTTCAGGTGCCAAACAGATTCACAAATTATCAAATACCCCAATAAACTAGCACTTAAAGGAAACGTGACTCTAGCTTTGACAAGATGTGCGACAGTATTAATTTTACTTCTAATTCATGGAAGATTCATGGATCATTATTAGTAGTAGTCTTGGGCTTTAATCAACCCGGCACCCAACTCCAAAAAGGATGCTTTTTTCTTTTTTTTAGTTGGAAAAAAATTGAGGTGGAGCACCTCCTCTTTTCTCATGATAAAATAAATTTTTTGTCAATCTGAAAATGAAAAATGAAAACGAACACTCAATCCCAAATATGCTGTTAAGTTTGATAATCTATTTATTATTGGTAGACACTAGTGCGACATTTCAGATATCAATTTAGACAGATTTCTGGACAGAATGATCTAGAGAATTGAAGTCTGAAAGATGTAGAGGAAGATAACGGAAAGTACTTATCTATTATTACTGAATTTTTGTTTCACTTGTAACAATGAAGTGATCACTAAAAAGTCCATGCAATTCATGAACAATTTTTTTCTTTTGTTTTTCAAAATAAAATGTTGTCAGTTGTTCTTGTTCTTAATTGTTTTAGTATTTACATTTCCTCCTAACATTTTGTCTTTTACGAGGTGGTAACGGATTTCCTTGTATCATATACTTGTACTTTGCTAGAGTAAGTTTGACTAGTGGGTAAGTTGTTGCTTATGAACTATGATAAATCGTGCAAAGGAAATGGTTTATTGATCCTAAAACTAGAAGATTTGGCAGTTGCAGGAAAAATGTTTTCAATGAGGCATTACCTTTGTGGTATTCATAATAGATTTTGTTGGTAGGTCTTGAAGAAATCAAGGAGGAATATTTAAGAATATATTAGAGGAGCAAGCAACTGCTCAAACATAGTGTGCAGGACTGCTCACCTGGACCATTCTAGTGATATCTATTATTTTCTTTGGATTAGCATTCTGTTATTATGCATCCTGATTGGATTATGATCTTAGTGCATTTAGGTCCCCTCATTGGTCACCTACTGATTCTAATTAAATTATGACTTCAGCTGTATTTAGTGTAGTTTGAAGTGCAAAGCTGAAATGCTGGTCCCTTGGGCTTTAACCCTAATTAGAACACATGCTTTTTAAGTGAATGCAAGTTTGATGCAGGATATATACTTGACCTATCAGTATAGTTAACCATATTAAATCTCAAATTCTTTAAATGTAGAAAGAAATAATAATTCAGCACAGATGTATATTAATGATAAATTCTCAATAAGTTCGCAACTAATAATAAACAATCCATTCTATTTGATTCTAAATCTAATTTCACTATTGTGCTACATAAATATTTCAAACAGCTCATGCAAGTTATGATAAACGGTTCTGGTAGTATACTTTCAAAGGACCAGATTCCCAGTAGAAGAGAGGAAAGAAGCCAGGAATTTGTGTTATTGCTTAAAGCTAGAACCCTATCCAATTTCTATTCTCCAAGTAACCAGTGAAGAAACTTAAGTATGCTACTATCCTTCGCTAACCAGGAATAAGAGTAACAAAGATAATCTTACAAACATCCTAGAATGGACTTTGCCTTGTTGTAACGTGTTCCCAGGCAGGAAGTTGGAAGATCATGAATTCCTCTAGAAGCATAGAACATGACTTACTTCATTAAATATTCAACAAATCCTTAAGAAACCTCAACAAATTGTGCACTGTTGTACCTTCCATATGAATTCCTACTGGTGAACTTGAATAGTGGTGTGGGGGTATCGCAATGTATACTCTAATATGTTTTTTATCCTCTTTCAATTGCGGTAGTTAATACCCCATATTTGTGGCCATGTTGAAATAGTGCTTTGATGTATTTGAAGCTTGAGCTATTCAATCTCGAGTGATGACTATTATAAATTTGCCCTACTGCGTCAAATGTTTACCAATTGCACACATTGGTGAGCCATGGCAAGTGATATTTAAATTTGTGCATACCATTGTTTTCTTGGGATTTTGCTCACATCAGTTGTGCTCTTATAGCAGGTATATCTGATACTACTGTCTCCTTTTTGATGATTGAGCTCCAATTAATTCTGTGCTCTAATAGGTAGATATGATCTGTGTGAGCGTCTGTTAGATGGCTAGCTGTAAAATACAAAGGAAATAGCTTTTTAGAACTATGAAGTTGTGCTATTCTGTTAAATTTGCACATCAACAATTCTAATTCATTTCTCTATTTCTCTTATGCCAGGAAAAATGGGGTAATAGTTGGAACTGTTTACAAAGATGTGAAAGGTCCATTATACCCCACAGTTGCTGTCCACAGCCAAAATGAGGAGTATGTAGCACCCTTTTCTCTTAGGTTTATGGTTTCCAAAATCTAAGAGAACCTGATTGTTGATAGTCGGACATACATGCATTTGGCTTTACAACTTTCGTGATTTGAAGACTATCATCCATTGAAATTTTGCACAGGCATTTGCATCTTTCTGCTAATTGTTCTTTAATCATCACGGAAGGGTTCATACTTCTATTTACCAGGGTTGCAAAAGGAGCTCTGGTCTTACATCTTTAACACATTGCATAAATGGTGAAAATTTTTGACAGAGCATAGCTGACAAATTTCTTGCATAGACTAATATTAAACACCATCCTTGCAATTTTGTGGTTGCCATTTATGTAAGAATGTCAAGGGTTCTGTTGTCTTTTTGAATACTGAGTGAAAGAAAATTGAAACTAATACAGAAAGGTCTATGTCTACTGAAATTTTCCATGCTTCCATTATTTTCAACTTTACTAGGTCATTGTCCATTTTATGCCCCTATATGGTGATGTAGCTTGTTGTGCCTCTTAAAATTAGTTTTTGTCGTGGTTGTTATTAGAACATAGTCTTCTATTTTCTTTTCCTGTTTCTAGAACCTTCTTTCTCAATCTATTACCGTGTATATCTTTTCTTCTATCACTAAATGAGATGAATCTTTCTTATGAATGAACTTATCGATCCCAATTCCAATTTATTTCCTTGTGTACTTACTGGTATGATGACTTCATCATGACAGGGTAACTGTCAATTTTGGGAAGGATCCATTTAAATTTGATATTAAGGCAAGTTTTTTTATCTTTATTTTCCTTCTGATCTTACCCTGTTTGTGTTTCATTCATGGTGCCAACTTTACGAAGCTGTGATTCGATAGTGTATTTTCCCCTTCCTTTGCATAATGCACCTTTTCCAGTTATGCACTCCCTTATGACATTCAATTAGACACTGTATTAGCATTTTTATTAACTGGCTATAGTTGATGGTACTTTTCACAGGAGACATTATATGATTTATTTTCCTTCTCTCAGTTGCTTCCATGGTCCCTTTTCTGTTATAAGACATAATATCATTAAAAACAAAGTGAATATTATTACAGTCGAGTGACATGGGACAGATGCAATTGAACTTAAGACAGTTAAATTTCCATATACCGTAGGGAAACTGGGATTCTGGGAAGGAGGTTTCTAGGTGGTTCTTGTTGATATAGGTTATAAAACATCACACACACTATTGGAGGCACAAGATTTCTAGTGAAAACTATTTCAGTCCCACTGCTGAGTTTAGATCTTAATTTTTCTTACATCAGTTTTCACCTTGTTATAGTGTCCTTGTGCTTTTAGTGCAAAAATAAGTAGACTATGAGCTAGCACACTTAGTAGATCCATGCTTTTGGATTTAGATGTCATTCTGACTATTAATGAAACTGACTTTCTCTTTGTTGTCACTTTTGGAGTGTGATCCTATTTGCATGTTGTCAATTCATTTTGCATGGTTTTCCTTTTTGCTTCAGTCCAACGAGAAGGATGATTTTGTATTTGCCTGAGTTAATGTGACTGTGGCAGGAAAACAGCAAAATAGCTGTTTAATATCTTTCTTATTGTATTTATCAGAAATACGAGGCAGAGGAAAGGAAAAAACAACAGATGACTGTTGATAACATATCTATACCGCAGAATGCCAGTTATGGGTAAGGCTATATTTTTAAGATACAATTTTACCGATTGTTTTTACAGATCTGGTGATTGTTGGGCTCACATTCTACAGGCATGGACCCTCCCCCCACCACCACCACACCCACACCACACACACACACAAAAAGAAAAATCCTTGGATCTGAGATTTAGGAAATGTATCAACTTCCATAAAAATGATAAACAGTCACATTTATATGTGAGTATGGAAGAAGTCCTTTGTGAGTCAGGTATAAGAAAATTAAAAGTGTCTGGACAAATGTGACATGCACTCCATAATTGAGCCACCAATGTTACAGAACTTACTGTGCAAAAGAGTATACTGTTCTATCAAGAGCAGTATGATTTGATCTAAATCTCATCTCGTATAGTTTTTTCCAAAGGGTAAACATCAGTTTCCATCCAAGAATTCACTATTCCAAAGATCACGCTTCATTTGCTGTCGGTTTCCTAAACACTGATTTGAAATCTCTATTGCTTGGCTTCTTCGGTAGTGACCAAAATAACGGCTGAGGACGCCAGATTCTATCTTCGTTTTCCTTCTCATTGTAGGCAGATATCTTTCTTCATTTGTCTCCAGCTTAGCAAAGAAAATTGAGAGAACCATTCGTGGTACATGCTTTTCATGCGGCTTCTCATGAGAAATGAAGCAAATTTTCAGGATCTGAAAATGAACTTTAGACGTACTCTCTTAAAAATAAGAAATTCTAGGGCAAGAGAACACAGCATGTTTTAGGAGAGTAATTGAAAAATAATCAAACTTGATCGGATAGCACCGATCTCAATTGCTAGACAAATCTATAATCCTTTTCCAAACTTGGAATTCTTGTTACACCATTGAGTCCCTTACTTGTCTTCTTTGGAAATTTTACAAGCATATTTTGGCAAACTAGATATGATTTTTATGGATATATTGCCTTTTTTTTTGTGACAAAATCTGGTGGTCCATTTTGAAAGTCGAATTTAACTTATCTTGTAAACCCGGTTTGTACAAGGCTCCTGCTATTATGGGGTTCTCAGAAATGCCAATTATGCAGATTTACTACTGAGATTGAGAAGCTGCTTCCACATATTATCCCTGCATGAATTTTCAGCCACAATTGAATGCGTCTCCATTGTTCCAATGATTTCCCCTTATTTAAGATAAATCTGGAATTTCTAAGTCCAAACCTTACAGCTTCATATGTACTTTTACATCACTATGATGATCTTGTTCTTTTACTTATTTATATTTCTTTTGTTCATCAGAATTGTTCGTTCCTACTTACAACATTATGGATATGAAGAAACACTGAAATTGTTTGACATGGCTAGTAAAAGTACTGTTCCTCCGATCTCTTTAGTTCAGGAAAATGGATTCAATGAGGAAGACACCATGTATGCAATAAACCAGAGAAAGACTCTTCGTCAGGTATGAGATAATGATGCATGCCTTCTTGTTTCATGTTAGTGATACGACCAAAATCAGGAAGAGTTCCCTTTTTCCCGTGATTTCCCTTTGACTTGTTGGTGTTGGTGCAAGGTAATATGTTATTGAAAGAATGAAGGGAAAAGCCGGAGCTGTTAACTTGGCTTAATGGAGTAAAACTCTAGTTTATTAGTAATGCTGAAAAGAATTGTTCTAGGCAGTAGTAGCCAGCCCTATATGAATTATTCTAGTGTTAAGACCTGCCTAACAGGAAATTGAAATATGAAAGAAACCAACTTTTAACTGAAGTCCTAAACCGTGTGGGAAATAAATAACTAAAGAAACAATCCTAGAAGGACTACTAGAATAAAAGAATAAGTAACTTCCTAAGAATTCAAATAGTCTGTGTCCTATTTTGTGTTTTTTCTGCATCACTTGTTCCTCAAAAGATAAGCTTGTTTCCAGCTTAGTGTCAAACATATATATGCTCAGTAAGTCATTCTTGCTCATTTTCTTCCCAAAAAAGAAAAAGAAAACACAGGAAATTACTCCTTTTTTTTGGCTGAATAAGTGAAAAACGCAAGAAATTACTCTCTTTTAACTTCTCGATGACAAAATTAGGGCTACTGCTTTCTTTTGCAACTCCAAAAGAATGACAAGTGGTCCTAAAAGGAGCACAAGTTGCCTACATTTTGGTGTTTTACTGATTTGATTTTTTAAATATAATAGACTAGGTCATCGTCCATTAATAATGGCTTCTGGTCCTTCAAGTAAATTACTTGATTATGTTTAAGTGGGGTGATGCAAAGAAGAATGATATCCTCTGCTGATTATTATGCATTTTGAGATGAATGCATCCGTTGATTAGACAAAAATGTCAAGGAAGAGTTAAAATTGTAAAATAGCTTAAAGAGATATACAGAATATTTGAGGTGATTGTATTAGGGACATTGAGTTTAAAGAGAAAGTCAGAACCATGTGGGTTCACTTGTTCATTTGTTAATAAACATTCTCCAAAGAAGTTATATTTGAAGGTGAAAGCTTTCAGTTGAGGACCGTGGACATTATTTTGCTTGGATGCTACATAGAAGTATGCTGTTCGTTTCCACTGGATAGAGTACAAACAGAGCTCATTAAACTTGTATTTGAACCCCAACCACCCACCCCAACCCCCCCCCCCAACCCCAAACCAAAAAAAAAAAAAAAAAAACTCTTGGTGTACTGTCTGGCGGATTTAAAAGGAATTGGAGAGAAGAGAAATTCTTTTCAGATTAATGCTGACTAGTTTTGAATAGTGATTTATATTTGCAGCTGAAATGTCTCCTTCATCTGTTGACGTGCATAATGAACTTGTGGAAATGATCTTAAATATACAGCAATGTCTAGCCCTAAAAGGGGATGGCTTTTTTCTTTTGTTTTCCTACACTCTTATGACACTCACTGGCAGTAGTTTGGCTTTGACTTGAAGATATTGTTTTTCTTAAGCCAAGGTTTTTGTGAACAATTCCATTGTTACTTGTTAATTGAATGTAATCTACCTGGTCTATATTCTGTCTCCTGCAAAATATAATTTAGACTTGGATGAACTTAAAATAATATCCTCTGATGTATTATCCCATCTATTTTTTTTTCCTTTTTAATATGAAATCTGAATTCTTCTCTTGGCTTTTCAGTATGGAGCGTGTGCCAGCTCAATTGTTAGCTTTCTTTTGATCTTCATTTTTCCAATCTCTCCAGTCCTCCTTGTTGCTATTACCTTTAGATTAATGTGATAATTTGTTTCTAAGAGTCAGCGTGACCTTGATTGACCTCTTATGCAGCTAATAAGGAATGGCGAAATTGATGAGGCTTTCAGGAAACTCCGTGAGTGGTATCCTCAGATTGTTCAGGTAGATAAAATCAATCTTCATGTCCTTTTATCTGTGTTTTTTACAAGGTGCCAAACAGGATGCTGAACATCTGTATTCTATGCTCTCCGTTGGCATTTTTTCTTGTTTACGAGATGAAGGCATTTTTGAAACTAGTGAAAGAAATTATTTTTGAAAGACCTTTCCTATCTTTTTGCTCTTTTACCTTCATCATTGTTTCTAGGAAGTACCCATAGGCTATAGATAACCTCTTAGGTTTTCCTTAATATATTATCATTTGGGGAAAAAAGAATAGAATTACTTTCCGCTAAATTAGCTTAGTGTATAGCAAAGAACAGGCACAAACTTGTCTAGGAATATCATCATTGTCAATGAGGCTTTGTTAAAGGATTTACAGTTCCCGAGCTAAATTTGTGGTATTTTTCTTGATAATTAAGCTTCCAAGAATCTCTTTTACTTTACTTTTGCAGCTGGCCAATTGCGTATAATAAATTGATGTGAAACAAGGAAAGAGCTCTGGTGCATATACCTTATTGGGATTCATTTTGACTGATCATGGCTTCCAACTAACGATTAGTGATGTAAATTTTAGCCCTATCTTTAAAAGTTTTTTCCATTGCAATATGTGTAAAAGTTTGATCAATGAAGTTCTTGTTTGTATTCACTGCTAAAACCCAATTTTAGGACTTGCAACAGAAACTTGAATCTTATCCCCTGCTATTTTTTGTAATATTTGGTTTTTATTTGGTTTTGGATGTTGATCAACGAGGATGTCTTGCTTATAGTTACTGATAAAACCCTATTTTACGGGCTTACAGTGAAAATCAAAGCTTGCATATTATATCCCCTGCTACTTTGTGTGGTACTTTCGTTTTTTATTTGGATACGGATGATTCCATATCCTGAATATCTGACTACTGATTTTATGTTCTGCAGGATGACAAGTCGGCTATATGCTTTTTACTTCACTGTCAAAAATTCATTGAGCTGGTTCGGGTAAATGGCTTCTGGCTGTTTTGCTGATGCCTGATCCTTTTTTTTTCCCCAGTTAATTTTTGTTTATGTTTTATAGAGTCCTTGACAAGTAGCTAGCCATTGGAGATGTTAGAGGAAAGTGAAATTTTATGCCCGTTTAGCTAATTGAGGGTGTCTCAGTAGTGTTGGATTGATAAGCATCTAGTTCTTATTTCAGTTCATTTCACTATACATTTTCAAGGATACTAGCTGAGTAGAGCTATCTTGTTGTATTAAGAAAAATACAAATTTTGTTGGTCCCAGCTAATTGAGGATGTCCAGAACTTGAATACATTTCTGGCAGTGTTTTCTGTTTTAATTTTCAAATATTAATGGAAATGACTCATAAATCATTCCTGATCTCACCTGCAGGTCAGTAAGTTGGAGGAGGCAGTGGTGTATGGCAGAAATGAATTTGAAAAGTTCTACAGGTTGGCAGAGTTTGATGATCTGGTCAAGGTACTAGAGATATTTTCTTAGAAATAATGTTCTTTTGGATATGTTAAGAATAAAATGTTTCTGAAAAATATTGATGCAGAATGGTTGGAGTCTACTCATATAGTGCCTAATTAAATTCTTGTCAGAATAGCACTCTATAACCATAAGTAATTAATGAATTGAAGTTCTATGCCATAAAGGAAAAATACTGAACTCAAATTCAAGAGCTCACACAGAATTGCTTAACGTTTCATGAAAATATGGATGCAGAATTTTTCAAATCTACTAATCATATAGTGTATAAAACTGTTACTAGAATGACACGCTTGTAACTATAAACAATTGCTCACCAGACCTAATTGTGGTTTCCCGAAAGATAGAAGGGTTCATTATCATTCTCTAGATGTGAGATGGTTTGATCTGAAGTTTATTTCTCTAGTTTCCTGAATCACTGGAGATTGGTCTTGGTAAGTCAAGTTGTCAAAAGAACTTGCTCATCAGTGGGATGGTTGGATGTGTAGCAATGATGGGCTAAGACTTGGGACGTACATATACAAATTTGAAATGCATTATATAATGTTCTCTAAAAGCACAACTTTTGATGTGGATAAGTGTATGCTCTCTCATTCAGGAATGGACCATGTGTGTCCATCAACATAGAAGCATGAGATCCTCTGGAGCGTAAATTCAGTAGAAAATTTTCTCCTTGAGTATCATCTTATCAATGATGAACACTTAGCTTTTTTTCCCACCTGTTGCAAATTGTGCTCAATTCTTGAGGACAATGTGATACTCAAGAGTGCCTGATACCTGTCGTTCTCTTTTGACTTTTCTATGCATTGTTGGACAGTTGCAAATATGTTGCAGGCATTTTCCTTGCTGGTATAAATTTCTTTAGCAAAACTAATCCCCAAGACTTCTCTTACCATTTCTGCGCCACCTTCCCTTCCCCCCTTTTTTCTTTTTCCAGGATTGTGCTGCTTTATTGGCATATGAGCAACCTCTAAAATCCTCGGTTGGATATCTTCTTGGAGATTCCCAACGGGAGATTGTGGCTGATGCAATTAATTCGTTGATCTTGTCAACAAATCCTAATGTCAAAGATGAAAAAAGTTGCTTACATTCATGTCTAGAGAGGTTACTCAGACAGCTCACCGCTTGTTTTTTAGAGAAGAGGGCCTTGAATGGAGATCAGGGTGAAGGCTTCCATCTGCGCAGAATACTTAACAGCAGTAAGAAAGTCTAACACTAGCTGATATACATGAAAGTGTCCCCTTCTGTATATATGGAGCTTGACCTCTTCAAGATCAGTGATAGTGTTGCTCAATGGTGTCCGAGAAGCAGTTGAGTAGGGGCATCAAGTCTAGTCTTGAACTGCAGCAATGGTTCATCTTCTGGGTAAGGTCACCCCTTTCTGTAAAGTTTGTAGGCTCACAAGACATCAATAATTATTTCTTGTGATGTTCTTTTTTTTTTTTCTTTTGATAAATTCTTGTGATGTTCTTCAAATATGCTGTTAGATATAAAATCAAATTCTCTTGATATTTCCGGATCATAAAGTTTGCTGTACAGTAAAAGTTTCATCTCCAATTGTGATATTTTTCGTTTGCCATTTGACCATTATGGAATGTTTTCTTCTTTATTTTTTTTTTATTGTATAACTGTTGCTACTTTGCTAGATGAGAGTGCAATTAATTCAACCTTGTTTGCCTCTTTTACTGGGCTAAATGTACAAAAGTAGAACTTCTTTTGAAGATATTGTGGGAACAGAACCCTCCCCGGAATGCTTCCGCAAGCAGGCTCTTGCGAAAATGTTATCTCATTCTCTCGGAAAAGGAAAATAAAAGAAAGCAAATGCTCGCTTCATCCTTGAGACATTTTTTTTTCTTTTATTTTCTTTCCTTAGAATAAGACCAAGAAACCTATGAATCTCAAATGCGCACAGAATTGCCGTTGTATTTGTCGAATTAGGCTTCAGAATCCTTGTCAAATTACGTAGACCTAGAAAGACCATATTTGATCCCTGAAATATAGGTGGTAATTATATACAGTTTTTTTTTGGACTATATGTAGTGCGAAAAATTTTCATTATTTCGTTTTAATTTCGAAGAGTTTCTAGAATTCTCAAAAGCATTCGGACAAAAAATTAAATTTAAGAACAACGACTGAAAAATCTTGCGAAAAAAATGTTAGTTTATCAAATTACTTATAATTTTACATTGATTTAGACATAAAAAACTTAAAAATCGGTCTTAAAATGACCGATTTTGAAATCGATCAAAAAAAATTGAATTCTGCCAACTGTGTGGCGGAATTCATCCATGAGTTCCGCCACCAATTGGCGGAATTCATGGATGAATTCCGCCAATTGGTGGCGGAACTCATAATTGGGGTTGTACCCAATTTTGGTACAACTCCAATATGGAGTTGTACCAAAATTGGGTACAACCCCAATTATGAGTTCTGCCACCAATTGGCGGAATTCGCGGAAGAATTCCGCCAATTGGTGGCGGAATTTCGCCAATTGGTGGCGAAACTCATGGATGAATTCCGCCACGCAGTTGGCGGAATTCAATTTTTTTTGGCCGATTTTGAAAATCGGCCATTTTAAGGCCGATTTTTAAGTTTTTTATGTCTAAATCAATGTAAAATTATGAGTAATTTGATAAACTAATATTTTTTCGCGAAGATTTTTCGTCGTTGTTTCTAAATTTAAATTTTTTTGTCCGAATGCTTTAGAAATTCTGAAAACTCTTCGAAATTAAAACGAAATAATGAAAATTTTTCGCACTACATATAGTTCAAAAAAAAACTGTATATAGAAATGACGGAAATATATGGCAAGTTAAGCATGGCAGTAACGGTAGCTTTGAGGTGCTCGTGCTGAATAATTTGTCGTGGTTTGACCGTCAACACACGTACGACTAATACGTACATAATTCTTTTTTTTTTCATTTAAAAAAATGCTATGACAGAATTTAATTATTAAATGACTTTTTACATGAAGTTTATTAGGCAAAACACAGTTTTCTTTCTAATCTCTTTGTAATTTAGTTAGAAGAAGATGGTTTAAAACCTGAATTTTCTCATCAAATATAATTAAGAGTAAGCATTAAAGGCTCAACTCGAACGTTAGGGTTGGAGAGTACTATCTCCTAATCCTCCGGTCATGTGTATCTTAGGATATCATCCTCCTGTCCTATGTATCTTAGGATTAGGAAATAACTTTCCTAAACGGAAGCTTTCTTCTCAAATATATGCCATCCCTCCCTTCTTCAACTTCACAGACAAAAAAAGCTTCACAGACAAAATCCAATTTCCTCTTCCTCAATCTTCATCTTCGTATTCCCCCAGATCACCGAGTTCAGAAATTTTGAAGGGTTCCTCAGAGGTCTGCGCAAATGAATCCTTCCTCTTTCCCTCAGTATCTGCACTATAATCCGATGGATAATGAAGGGTTCATGAAAGTTGGGCAGCCCTACGGCCGTGGTGATTTTCTTGAATCTCTAGGAAGACGACGCTCCTTCTACCCTGAGACTGCTTTCTTCAATGCTTTTCAGGGCCAACTCTTCCCTTCCTTCGTCGATAGTCGGTTCTGTTATCGAAAGGCTGCAAGTTTGAACGCTTTCGAGGGTCAATTCTTCCCTTATTCAGCGGAAAGTCAGTTGTTTTATCGCCTAATCCCTCAGAGTTGCTCGCACGAGTTTCAAGATTTTCAGTACTTTGTAGTGATGGACTTCGAGGCTACATGTGACAAGGAAAAGATTCCTCAACCGCAGGAGATAATTGAGTTCCCGTCCGTGATTGTTAACGCCACCACCGGCGAACTCGAAGCTTGTTTTCAGACCTACGTCCGGCCAACCCACAATCAACAATTGACCGATTTCTGCAAGGATCTCACCGGAATTCAGCAAAATCAGGTCGACACGGGCGTCACTCTGAGTGAAGCACTTCTCTGTCACGACGAATGGTTGGAGAAAAGAGGTATAAAGAAGACCAATTTCGCAGTGGTTACGTGGGGAGACTGGGACTGCCGGGTGATGCTGGAATCCGAGTGCCAGCACAAGAAGATCAGAAAACCCTCCTATTTCAACCGATGGATCAACTTGAGAATCCCTTTTCGTAAAGTTTTTGGCAATTTGAGGTGCAATTTGAAGCAGGCAGTGGAGTTAGCCGGCCTGAACTGGCAGGGTCGACCTCATTGCGGTCTTGATGATGCCAAGAACACTGCCCACCTTGTGGTTCGGCTCATGCAGAGGGGCGTTAAGTTCGCCATTACAGATTCTTTGCCTGCTGAGTCCTTCACAGGGAAGAAGATGAAGCAGTTCAGTAGTTCTTCGCAGATGTTTTCTTTGTAATATTTGTAACAAAACTGGTTTTACAAATTGATTAAAAGAAATTACTGATTTTTCGCATTGTTTTCTATTTCTCTTTTGTTCTTTTTCATTAGCTTGTGCGTTAATCTTGATTTGGATATGGAATTTTAGGAACCTAATTTTGGGAACATCATAGTTTTGCATTCAGAACGTTTATTGTTAATTCGTAGAAAAGAGAGAATAGATTCTTTTATCTGGAAGGACTACATTGAGGGCATAAAGGCAGAGAGGTTGGTTCGATTCTCTTCTAAGCACCTGCAAAAGTGTTTTCCAAACAATTCAAAAGCCAAAGTTACCATTTACGGTTTCCTTGATTGATTGAGATTCAATCAAACCTATTTTTTTTTAATTATAAATTTTAATTCTTCTCTCACAAATAATTTATTTTTATAATTTTTAACAGAATTCAACTCAAGAAAATCTCACCCATAATTACAGCTTGAACTTAGTTTGCGAGTACCATAAATACACTCACAGAGTATGAAGAATATTTGGATAATTTCCATCTTTCAAATACCCGCAAATGTTTCCTTGCATAAACTGGCAGGTCATAAAATGTAAGTGTTTGCAAAAGCAAAGAAGAAGGATAAATCTATTTAACCCAGAAAAAAAGGATAAATCTATCTAGAAATATTTTCATGTTATGTTAAGGTATCAAAATTAGAAGCACATATTTACTCTGTTTTAAAATATGAGATTATTTATTTATTTTTTGCATAGATTAAAGAAGAAAAAAATAAGAGGTATTTTTCTATTAAATTCTTAACTAATTTAATTATTGTAATTAAATGGTACAATAATTTTAAAAATTTTATTAAAATTTATAAAATATCAAACATTTTAAAAAGAAAAAAAAATGAAAAGGTGTATATTTTGAGAGTATCATCTAAGGCAACAACAACAACAGCAGGTGTGCCCATTAGATAGGATATTTATGAGAAAACAACCGGACAAATATCATTATAATTAAGCAATGTGAAACTCATCAGTGACAAGCAAAATGGCTTCAAGATAACCCCTCAATTAAAATGGGCTTACTCACTTGTGTCCTTTAATCATTTCTTAACTCTTGTCTTCTTGAATGAGTGAATATACCTAAGATACACCTTAAAGGAGAAGATGAGAATCGAATCTGAAATTTCTATTTAAGAAGGGATTCTTGCTAATTGGACTACTAACATTTGAAATGTATTTCTTTTATGGCAAGATATTGCAACCTGGTTCTGTCTATGAATGATATAGGCTCAAGAATAAGAATTGTTTCAATTAGATATAGGCTGAAAAGAAAATTCCTTCCCCCCTTTCAAAAAAATAAAAAATTACAATAGAAGGAAAAAAAAAGATTTTATTTATATCAATGCAATGTCATAAATTCAAGTCTTGCTTATCGCATTATGTTGAAATTTAAAGGCATATCTTTTTTCAAGTACGAGTTAGACTTTATTAGCGCAATTCAAGTTGAATTTAGATTCGTCTCATTAATTATTGAAAATACTAGATGCTCTAAAAAAAAAAGAAAAGATTGTGTTGAAAAAAAAATGTAAGAAGCTGATCCATGCCATTTTTGCAAAATAAAATTTTATGAGAATATTTCCTATTTTTTATTTTTCTCAAATTTTGCAAAAACTTAAAAATCGAGAGATAGATTGAAAGTACCCCAAAACTAATCGTAAAACTGGCGGACACTTTCAATTTTGTTACGAAAAGTGCGCTCCTTTCTCACTTCTTTCTTTGATCAGTTTCGAGAAGAAAATGTATAACCCCTCCTGGTCTTGCTCTCTTTCAATCCCACGGCCATCACCAACCGCAACCTTCCAAAACTCTCATTCTTTCCGGCCGAGAGAGACTGCGTGGGCTACCCTTTCCTTTCATCAAGACACAGGGAGCCCACACACTTCTACTGCTAGCCTACTTGGCAGGTGATTCATCTCTCATGAGCATCCCATGCAATGAAATTTGGTGGGTTGGGATGGGAAGGTGGTGTGGCTAAATACCTTGTAATGGAATTTTCTATATTTGTGCTATCCTTATTGTTATGTTTACTAGGATGTTCGTCTGATCTACCAATGGTATTTACTTTTGTAGGGTTGTGTTTGTTTCTTGATTTGGTTGATCTTTTCGTGTCCTCTTTTAGGAAAGACTAGCAAGTTTGATGCTATCTTTAGAAGGGTGATGATGTGAAACTACAAGCTTATCGCCTGTTTCAACAGCTCACCAGGAGGTGGGGTTGGGTTAGGGGGTCTATGATCGGTGGATGAATATTTCATTGGTTTGAAGGATTAGACTGGAATATGATTTATAATGTCAAGAACTCAAAGCTGCATTGACTTTAGGGTAGTGTAGATATTTGCAGAACCTCTGGCCAAGGATAAGATTAATTCCTAGAATACTTGTCGGATTTCAAGAGAGGCACCATTTTGTATTAGCGTAAAGGTTGCAGCGAGTTTGCATAGGGGACAAAGAAAGGTATGCACATGACTATAATGGTAGCACTTGGATGACTCAGTAAAGTACTAATACTGGCTTATGATCATCTTGTAAAGTTGTGGACATTCATAGATTTGGATTCGTGTGGAATCCAAATTCTAATGTTCTGCTTATGATCATCTTAAAATAATGTGAATTCTAATTACAAATTACTAATACTGGCTTATGATCATCTTAAAACAATGTAGGATTTTTCCATCTTTTACATACCAATTTGGTTGCAAATGAAAGTTGGCATTTTTTATTTTCAGGCTGGCTTGATCAAGGACTGGAAAGCATGAACCCTCTTTCAGATTCTAAAATTGCAACATCCACAGGCGGGCAGGGGCCTGTCTCACCTTTCCCCTTGCCACATTTTTCACCATCCTATAGTAGCTCTAGCGTGGTAGGATTAAAAGGCAAGATAAATCCTGTAGAGGGATTAGATTACCATCAACGTTGTTCATCTGACACCTTATTCATGGAAGGACAGCCTTCTTGGCTCGACGATCTCCTAAATGAGCCGGATACACAGACAGTGAATAGAAGTCATAGGCGATCAGCAAGTGATACTTTTGCATACGTAGGAGCAACACCTAAAGAATTTGACACATGGGAGGAATCCGACCAAAATAGTGTAGCTAGGAAAACGTCGATATGGGCTCAAGATTTTGTCAATTTCAAGGGCTCAGATGATGTTAAATTAGAGAGCAGACCAACCTCATTGGAAGATAGGCTCAAGAAGGTTTGCCATTTGATGTAGAATTTTTGTTTTGCTCCTCACATTAATTCATTATCCATAATGACCATTTCTCTGGGAAACTAACAAAGCGATCATGACCATTGCAGGATTCAAATGCTGCGGTCTCTGGATGGGCCGAAAGGCATGAAAGGGAGGAATCTTGTTCCCAAAACTCAGAAGCCAAGCCTGCTGTTTCAAAATCAGATACAAAGCGTCCCAAACAGTAGGGGCTCATTTTTTTGTTTTTTTCTAACTCTAGAAACCTGCATAACTTGTGTGATTTTCTATAACTTTTTCTTTTCTTTTTATCTACGTTGCCTAAATTCTTCAGCCTTATCTAGTAATAGTTATAAGATAGATGACTGATGAGAAATGAATATAAATGCAGGCAATCTGCCCATCGTTCACGGGTCAGGAAACTTCAGTACATATCTCAGCTAGAAAGTACTGTCCAAGTTCTGCAAGTAATGCATCTAGTCTATTGAGGCACTACCATCTTTTTTTTTTTAAGAATTGCTTCAACATTCTTGTCTCAAATCTTCTTATTTAGTAATGACAAAAACAATTTTCACACATTTATTATCACATATCAGGAAACGGGATCTAAGATGTCTGCAGAACTTGAGTTCCTTGACCACCAGAATCTCATACTGAATATGGAAAACAGAGCCCTGAAGCAACGTTTAGATACTTTGTCACAGGAGCAGCTCATAAAACAATGTAAGTTTCACATCTTGATCCATTGAGCAGAAGCATTTGGCATGCCGTGTTTCATCTCTGCATTTAGACTTAGGTTCTCAGTTGTTACCATATCAGAAATATCACACGAAGAGAACAATCATGTTTTCTTGTCCTTAAGAACTTGCTTGCCATTTCAGTCCTCACTGGAATACTTGCCTGATGTAAGAGGGTGAAGTGCTTCTGTATCTTTACAAACCAAAATCCATAGTATGAATTCCTTTTTGATTGCGTTCTTCAAAGAAACTAACAGTGTTATTCTTTTTCATTTCTAATATGCTATAGTTGAACATGAGATGTTGGAGAGAGAACTCGGAAGGCTGCAGGCTTTGTTCCGGCTACAAGGGCAAGAACAGATGCGAATGCATCAGCGACAGCAACAGAATCCCAAAAATCGTCGAACCAAAAGCAAGGATGCCATTTCGTCTAGAGTCCCAGTTAATGGTCAAGTGCAGATTTAATAAAACTCTTGAAACTAGTAACGGGATCTGTTAGTTTATAAACTGCCTTTTTCTAATTTGCTTACCTCTTTTTGGCTTCCCTTTTTCCACATATACCAAAATAGTGTTTTCTTTAGACCTAACAGGCAGTATCCTTGAGGTATTTGATCCCGGATCTGTAAACTAGGCTTCCAGAAGTCCAGGCAATCCTTCGCTTGTACGGGTTACTTTAGAAGATTATCAACCTGCATATCTTGCCCATAATACTTGCAGAAATTCAGGATTTTCTGACCTACCTGCAAATTACTGTTTAAGATTAGTTGCGTTATTCTACTTTTCTTTCTTTGTTCCTGTTCGGTGAACGTGAATCATTTTTCGCAAGACCTTTGCATAAAGCTCTTGCCATACACTTCATAAAAGCACATAGCGAGGAAATACACTTGTGTTGAGCTAGTCATCATGAACCACATGCTTTAATAATTTGAACCCTTCTAGAGGATGTAATACGTAATGCATGATGTACAAGCATGTAATCCCTGAAAATGGTGTCCAGTCCACTTGTAAGTATTTTTGATCCCACAGGGAGAGCCATTTACCCAATAAGCACGGGCAAAATCGCCAGTAGACAATTTTCTCTAAACTGACAGAACAACCCGTATTGCCGGAAGATCATCTTTTGTCATTTCCTACCTCTCTTTTGTCACAGGTTGAAGTTGGTACTGAAGTTCAATAGGATTCGTAAAATGGCCCAAGCAGAGAGAAAAAAACGTCCACGTACTCTACGTGGTTTTCATCAGGACAATAATGATTGTGCTTAACTCCACGCTGATAGTAAAGAAACTCTAGTTAGCATGAATTTGATATGTCCCAGAATTTCACCAAGTAGTTAAGAAGAGAGAGAGCATCACTAAAAGAGGAACTTGTTGACATTAGGAATAATCCTTTACAACGAACAGAGCCAACAGCTTAGCATTAAACTATGCAAATCTTCTGTACAGGTAATATATGAAAGCGCGGGAAAACATGTCTAACCTAAAATATGATGCTACGTAAAATAAATTTGGCTATCTAAATATTTACAAGCGAAAGAAATCAACTTCTCCGGTACAGAGACAGAGACAGAGACAGAGAAGGGGGGGAGGGGATGTTAAGAGGTAGTAAAAAGGATCAGAATGACATTATTCTGCTTAGATTGTCCATCTTCATAATTCGATTCCCCACGGTCAATTTTCTGATTGACTTGACCAAAATCAGCAGATGAAATAGAGTTTAGTTAACTCCTTGAAATTGACTGTCCAAGCCACGGCTTGCACAATAAAACTCAAAATTATCATCAGACACCGTGTCTTGTGTCACAGGCTCTGAGAACCTATAAGCGAGAGTTTCTATTACAGTTGACTTGTAAAACAACCATGAACAGCAATGGCTGTTTTATAAAGCAACAGCATTATAGACGACCAGAGCATGCTAATATAATTGTCATTGATTCGTTGCAGTCCTGTGCAGTAGAATCAGAATATGAACAACGGTGTTCTAGGATTCTCTGCACTGTTCTATTTACTTGGGAACCACTTTCAGTTTTACCCCTTCCCGAGCAGTAAAACCGATTCTCCATGGTGTTTCTTATAAACACAAATAATCAGCCAATCCCACAGCCTAATTTTCCTACCTTGACACACTTTCTGGTATTTGTCAAGCTTCCAGTAAACACAGAGATAAACTCAAATTTGCTTACCTTTAGCAACTCTCCAAGTTCTTTTCTTTCTCTTCCATCTTAAAACTGCCATCTTCTCACTTTTCCACTTCCGAAATTTTTCTCGATCCTTTAACCAAGTAGAATAATCTTTGCTTGGTTCACAGGCAATAAAATCAGCCAAATCATCAAAATCAGACACCTTATCCTTTAGTACACAATTAAGAAAGACCTCCCCATTGCAGGCCTCCTCTGTTTCCTCGGATACGCCTACAGTTCCTTCCATGGTATCAAGAGGTGAGAGGCCTTCAACATTTTGTGAATGTGCATTCTGAGATCCTGTGGGGTGGTCTGCCAGAGTGGACCTGGGAGGAAACTAAGTAAGATGACTGAGCATTGCCATGATCATAGCAATAGTCTAAGTTAGATAAAGAAGGAAGAACATAATCTGCAGCAGAGACTATCAAATCATGATTTAATCTTTTCTAGTTTAAAGAAAAAATGGTATAGAAGAGCAGCTAATTCTCTCCTCTCTTATACACAAGCTTTTAGCATTGGAAGCTGTTTATGATTCACCAACAGTTTTAGAAATCAACAGAATGTCTGAAACCTCCAACAAATTTAAGCAAACTTTGGTATCAGGCTAAATTTGGAACATTTCAACAAAAAATTTTAGAAAAAGAAATGAACAATGGAATAAAAAAGGTTATAAAGGGAAGGCATAGGCTGATTTAGAAAGATATTAGCTACATTTCAGCATAAAAGAATGTTGATTACCTCAAGTACAGAGTTCGAATTGCCTGGAACCTGGAAGCAACGACAAGGCTAGATTTCTGGTTCAACATAGTCTGCACAAACGTTTGAATATTTGAGCACATGAAGCATAGAGAATTGAACTTTTTTTATCAAGGGACATCCATTATGTACCTGTTGGATAGTGACTAGAGGCAATTCAGATGAAAAGGATTCAGAACTACAATCAAGGAGCAGGCAGAATGGATCCAAGTTACCCTCTTCAAAGACAAATAAATTCATCACTGCCATAAGATTCAACAAGCTGCCCTTAACTAAGAAATCAAGACCACTAGCGAAACTTAGGGACAGCAAGCCTGAAAAGTGCAAGAACATTGTCTTGGAAATCCTATGTTGCATAGAGTTTGTATCGAACACGTTCCCCAATAACTGTTGCATTGGCAGCTGTTGCATTGGCAGAAGAACTTTAAATTCTTCAAAACTACTAATCTTACTTAAAACAAAATCATATTCCTTACATGAAGAAAAGTCCCTCAAGGACTTCAGATGATTTACGTCACCACTATATCTAAGACACCGGATAGCTTGTAGTAGTGAAGAGCTCATCAACTTCAAAACAGAAGCCAGAACACATAGATCTTGCGGGCAAGCTTCAATTGAAATTGAGGCTGTATCATTAAAGGAATCAGAAGCTCTTACAATGATGCAACTTAAAATTGATAAACTTTCATCCTGACAAGACTTGTCTAAAACATGTTGGCATTCCTTTACGTATCTGATAGCGGAACTCACTAAATCAGACTTCATTTTGTAGGACATGCTGGCTAAGCATGATTCCGAAAATTCATCCAGCTTTGTAATTAGCTGATTAATTTTCTTCCTAGTGACTGGGGATAGAACAGAATCAAAAGATGGCTGAAATTTTCCCCCAGGAATATCTCCTCCGACAGAATCCTTACCTTTTGTACAATGGCTATCTGGCTGCAATTTTTTCATGCATTTTGAGTACAAAATGATTGAACTTTCAAATGCAGAGAGGAAGCAGTTTACAAGTATACAATCTGGTTTCCAATTTTCATAATCAAGAACATTGCCAATGACTTCAGAACCCAATGAAATGAGATGACTCTGTACAAGTTTTGGAGAAGAAAGGATAACGGGATTGAGAAGCAGCAATGTGGCTGCAGTTGGACCAATTTCAAGAGCTCTAAGGGAATTCCTATACTGCCTGGCCTGCAATGAAAACATCTTCTGAAGGAAATCTTCAAGCACTTCTTTGTCGTGAAATGCAATGGAAAAATGAATAGAGATAACTTCCATCAGAAGTCCAATATCGCCATGACCATAATGTGATTTACACAGCATTTGACAAGTGGGAGAAACAGAGTCAATCAGCTTAAAGAAAGATCTTAATTGTCCATGCACCAAAAGTTCATCCAAGACTACCTGTATAGAAAGTATGCATTTTACTTGGAAGAAATAATCTGAAGCAAGTCCAAAGGAAAGCGAACAAGTAGCACTAGAATGAGTGTCTTATTGCAACAAAAGTAAAAAGGGATACTTTCTCAAGAATTAAGAATTCAATGCCCAAACCCATTGCCAAGTTGCTTTTTTTCAAAGTACAGGCACTTATGTATTTTTTGGGTGGATACCTATAAAAGTATAACTAAATCTAAATGCAAAATCTCAGGAAAAGAAACATATTCTACAATCAGAAGGATCAAAACCCTTCTTTTGAAAGTAAACCATTTCTTTGTCTTCAGCAAGTAATAATAATAATAATAAATGCAACTTTGACTTTCAAAGAAGGATCTTGTTCCACTTATATCAGCTTCTTTATTTTTGAAGTAGCTTTGGAACTTCAGATCTTATTTGCCACCATGAGCCTGATTGCAATGCCATAATAAGAATCAATTAGCAGTATGGCTCTCACAGAACTTAAGTTGTCTATTGCACTCATAGCCGTATAAATCGTTTTATAAGCTAAGTCATGATTAACATGTGTATAAAATTATTCACCTCCATAGGCATCTTACTATGTGAAACTACAAGAACTTCCCATCCCTTCTTTTCAGCAATGCATAAAGAACCAAACTTTTGAAAGTAGGTGAAGTTTAAGTACTTGTATTACCTCAATTATTGTGGACATAAAATGAAGGCGAGGATCAGATGGCTCTAGGAAATGCAAGGAAGCAACAAAGTCCTCAGTACTGGATGTTGTGCAGTCGTCCTCATCATTTCTGCATGAACGAGAAATAGATTTCTCAAGCCTCATTCCCTTTTTCTGTTTCTTCACATTGAAGTTAACTGAACTTAACTTTTGAAGTATTCCCAGAAGAACTTGCCCTTTTATGAGAAGATAGTTCTGCTGGTACTGCAGCAAGTTCAACATGACCAAGCAGCACCTCAACAACAAGCACACCATCTCAACAGTGCCCCACATCTCTGAGATAAAGTTATCATCTCCAAGTTCCTCACTGGAATAAGCATAGCATAAATTCAAGAAAAACTGCTCAAACTTCCTGGAGAGTTCTTGGAATAGTACATCTGAGAGTCCACATATATCCTCAGCTGTCACTTTCACCCGGTCATTACCAATCTCCAGGGTCAAGTGATTTAAGTCAACTCCATTGGTCGCACAACATGCAGTGTTCGAGCATAAACAATTGAGTAGGAAGTACAATCTCCTCAGTACTGATGAATTTAGACCCTAAAACATGAAAAAGATGATACTTTAGAAAAGCCAAGAAACTTTTGCTATCGAAGAAAATTCCCTCTTTTCAATAGTTTCAAGATGTTATTGGGGGCAAGACTTCGAGAGGAGCTCATATCAGTATCATTTTGAGTAACAAAGTCAATAAAAATTTGAGCAACTTAATACGATTAACTGAGAAAACATGGGATTAGCAGAAATTGAAGTCCAAATGCACCATTGAATTTCTCAGGATGACAGAATGGTATCAAGGAAACTTTCAAGAATTAAGCGGCACTAGCCTTCCTCCATAAACTCTAAAATCAAAGAATAAAAAAGTAATAAAATAATAATCTGGCACAAACTCCATAGATTGACTATACCAAAAAATGCATCTGAATACAAGCCCAGTAAATTACTTCAAAGCATCAAGAAAATGTATAAAAGAAAAGGGAATTAACAGAACCTGAGGAGATTGAATAGAGGCCAGAAGGGCTTGGAAAACACTTCGAGAATCAAATTTGGTCTCCGCAGTTGCCCCTTCTTCAGCGTTGCGACGCCGGCGTTTCGCCCTTCTTGAACCCATCACAGAGGTGAATCCAAAATTTAAATGCTCAAAATGACCAAAATCCTGAATCAAATCCAGGGAAAAATATAGGCCAAATTTCAACGAAAATGGAGAAAGAGATTTCCCCCACGATGTTGATGAATTTTAGCGTTGCTGGATATTGGGAGAGAGAGAGAGAGAGAGAGAGAGCTGAGAGACACACAGAGTTGGGCTTTGAGAGGGTTTTTGGCGCGCGGGATGAGACTGCTTAGTGCTGACTGCGAGTGTAGATATTTAAAAATAAATAAGAAAATAAAATGAGAAAATATTTGAGAAGGAAAAGAAATAGATAATATATATATATTAACATAAAGTACGTAATTTGTACGGATATATATTATTTTTTAAAAATTTAAGTATATAATAAGAATAGATTTTAAAAAAAATTATTTTAAATTTTATTAAAAAATATATTTAATAACACGATTATAAGTAAACTTATTTTTTTTAGTGACAAAGTCAATTTTCCTTTCAAAAATAAAATATCATAAATAAAAATTAATACGTGCTATTACATAAATAGTTATTAAAGTTCTTACAAAAAATATGAAGTAAATTTATGTATTTAATTAAAAAATTATACATTAATGATTAATTATAAGTAAATTAAGATGAAAAGAAAAGAAATGAAAATGCATTGTAAGTTATACTTTTTTTCTATATCTTTAAAATAAATTAATTTTATGATATGGTCTTTTAATTATTTTGTCATATTCATCTTTTATCCCCGTTATGTGTAAGAAAAAAAGAGAATTTCTTATCATTTAATTATTTATTTTGATTGTTTAACAAAATAAAATATATTTACAATAAAATCATTGTGAAAACTAAAATTCTTTTCCCTTTACTTGTCTCGCTCCATTCTCAAAATAATAAATAACATAAAAAATAAAAAAATTAGTATTTTATATTAAAAACTTCAAAAAAACATTTTTTAAAAATAAAAATATTCTCAAGTCACTGCTCAATTTTTTTCTTTAAGAATCGTATTCTTGATCTATCACAAAGAAGTTAGAGTGTTAATATACTTTATAAAATTATTTCTTTCTTTTATATTCACTTGGTGAAAAGACAAAAACAAAAAAAATAAAAACTATTGACTATTACATTTCATGTCTAATGTACTGCAAAATTATGCATATTTTGATGCGAATTTTTTTATTAGTCAACTAGACATTTTTATCCTTAAAACTTAGCAAATATAGGATTAAATTAGATAGTAATAGATCGAAGAAATTACATCTATTTGACTGCAAAAAGATGCAACAAATTTGCTGCTTAAAATATTCCAACAGCTAAACTTTGAAATTCTAAATAGATCATACATAAATTACTTGATATCTTTCACACCCATTGAATCTTCTGCCTGGGTTGGCATTTGTCCACGACACATGAGTGACTGCCAATCTTCGACAATAGCAGAAACTCGCTGATTTCTCTGTTCTGGCAATATTAGTTCTCCTTGAAGCTGAGGAACTGCTTGAGCTCATCTCTGTTATTAGTCTTTTTGGGCAGAGTTTTTGACCTTTTTGCTTCAAATAAACCTCGGCAGCTGATTTCTCTGCAAAATCAATTTGGGTTCTTCAGACGCAATGCATTTTCTTTTGGATTGCATAACAATGAAATGAAGGGAGAAGACGGGTTGTAGAGAGACGGGAAAAGGAAAGGGAAGACGGGTTGCAGGGGATGGGAAAAGGAAAGGGAAAGACGGGTTGCAGTGAGATGGGAGAGAGTGACAATTTTGCCCTCGAATTTTGAGTCACGGGCTTCTCACTTGAAAATGCGCCGCCTCATTCTGTCGGATTCCGCTGTGTGAGGGTACTTTTGGCACCCTAAAAATAGATTAGGGATAAATTTCGTAACAAAAATGATTTTGGATATTACTGGCTAGTAAAAAATTATCTAAGGGCATTTTTGGCTAATTTCTCCTTATAAAAATGTTTGATGTTTTATAAATTTTAAAGATTGTTTTCTAATGTTAATCATACTTATAAATTTAATTTTTTTCATTATCTCTCGTATAAATAAAAAATAAATTGAATTAGTTAAGGATATAATAGGAGAAATATCTCTTATTTTCTTCTTTCTTAATATATACAAAAAGTACCAAAAGATTTTATATGTCAAAATAGATAGAGTATTACAATAGATATTATTTATTTTTTTCTTTTAAAGAAAAAAACATGGAACAGTCTTTTCATTTTGACATCTATCCTAAAAAGTTCTCAACAAAAAAAAATTCTCTAAAAATAAATAAATTCATAAACATCTCATATTTATCTAAAGAAGTTTTCAAAAAATTAAAGAAAAAGAAATATTTTCTAAAAAGAATTAATTCATAAACATCTTTTGAACAATAAGAGATGCATTAAGCATTGATAAACTCCTCAAGAAAATAAATTATTTCTTCAAGAAAAGAAAAAATTAAATCTATAATATTATTTATCAAATTTAGAGGTAAAAAATTTAAGTAAAAGAGAAAAATAAAGAGAAAAAAATAATATATATTAAAAAAAAATTAAAAAAATTACATTTTCAATTTGAAGAAAAAAAGGGCCATAGTCAGTTGGGGCGAGATTAGGGATAAGGAAAGAGAATATGGGGCGGGGATATTTGTGTTTATTTACTTTTTAATGAATAATATGTCAAATAAAGTTAAAAAGGGCGATGTGTCAGAGAATTGTCCAAAGCCTCCAAATATTTGGATACGGCTCTTATTTAATTAACTGCTCTTTTTTGAGTTTGAAAGCAAAATTGCCAACAGCTTTTACAACTGGAAAGTTACAAACATTTCTGAAGTATCAATTAGGGGGAAAAACCTTGATTTTACATTTTTCAATCCCAATTTATTGATATCGCTCACTCACTGTATATATTTTGAGTTCTACTTTTTCTTACAAATAATTTATTTTTACAAAATTCAAAATAAAAAATCTTAAACTTAAATTTTATCTAATCCCACTCTAATCAAACTGCTCAATCGACAAATGTTTTATATTCTAAGATAAGTTACAACTTTACATTTGCGAGGAATAACTAATATTCATGCTACGACTAATTTGTACACAACAATAATCAATTCATAAAATGGATTAAAAAAGAAGGCGACATAGTTTTTAATTCTCTTCTTCTTGTTATATACTATAAAAAAGGCCATTATCTCACTATATTTCATGGTTTCCTTGAATGGACAGATAACAGTTAGCAGTGATGGAAGGTAAAAAGGAATTATTAATTTTTATAAATTGATATTTTTGTCTTCAATATTGTAAAAGTTGGCAAAAAAGTTAAATTATTTGTAAGAGAAAATGTGTGTCATATACTTGAAATTTTAGATTCGATTTCAAAACCGAATCCTATCTAAACTCACCTTTAAAATAATTTTTAGACGAAGGTCCACAAAAACAAAAGGTTAATTTTTGCAAATTATGATATTAAGGGAGTGATTGGATAGAATTTAGTTTTAAGATTTTTGTCTTGAATTTCGTAATAATTAAATTATATATAAGAGGAGATGTCTGTCTATATTTAAAATTTTGAATTTAGTTTTCAAACTAGATATTGTCCTTAAGCTTAATTTTTATGAAAGAGAATGTCCGAACTAAAAATTTTACTTTTCCAGAAAAAAGTTGAAAAAAAATTATTTGGAAACCAATCCTTTTGACACAAACAAAAAATAGTACAGTGTTAGGAGCATTTGTTTATAAGGTTCTTACTATCTTTCAAAAGAATTCCTCTCTGCTCTTTTTTCGCAACAACATTATTGAATGTTTAAGTGATTACCTTTGCCTTCTTTTTTAATAGCAAAAGAACTTCCTTTTTTGTCTGCTTTTTCCTTTTACAGCTGCATAAAGCTGTGCAAAGAACTTTAATGATACAGTATCAAAGTTATATGATTGAGAAAATTACTCTAATTACCTAGAAACAATTTTTATTTTTATTTTTTTCTTTTTATATACATAAATTATTTTCAAATCATCAAATTTTCTCATCGCTGTAGAATCCGGCAACAAAATCAGTGACTTCCCTGATGAGGCTTCCCATGAAATGCATCAGTTTGCTGGTTTTTTCTTTTCTTTCAGAAGTTGAGGTGCCAACTCTTTCTTGGTTACAACATGCCCCTTATTCAAGCCTATACTGAGACACTACTATTGGGTTGTTTTAGAGCCCTCACTAGAGATGGCGGAGGTCGAAAGAAGTTGAAGAACAGCGGTGCTTGACGATGCGGGGGTTGTGAAGTTGGAGTACCAAACTGAAGCTGTTAAAATGCATTTGAAGCATACAAGATCTGAGATGAAACCCAGTTTTAAAATATAAACACCGCGGATTCACAACTCTTAAACATATTTTGACAAAAAACAATCATTCTCAAGTATGCGTAAACCAAATACACCTGAATATTTCACAATACAAATCTGTTCCAAATCATCAAATGTGTGTCGAGATGAAGTAAAAGAACCAAAAATTATCTAAATGAAAAATGAATAAAATTTGGGTTATGAATCCGGTCAATTTTAACCCACCAAAGAAGGGTTGGTTGGACTGTTTGGGATTGAGGGAAGCATATGAATTGGCAAAAAAACCTTTCAAATTCTGCACATGTACCAGAGGTACGCAGTTTATTGTCAAATTATATTGCAAATAAGAAAATTTAACATATTAAGTAGTTTGAAAATAGTTCATGTGTATAAAAATAATTTATTGATAATTATAACAGTTTTCTCTACATTATTTGATTGCTTTTATGTGGGTAACTAGACTGAATTAGAGGGGGTTTTTTCCTTTTCCCCACCAATATAATGGTAACAGTTGACTGTAAAAAAAATTTAAAAATTTGAAACCCTAAAAATATGGGAGAACTCTGATAGAAATGAAGTAAAATAAAAACATAGGGTATCTTAAAACTGATGGAAGAGAGAACGTAAAAGGAATTCGAGGGAGAGGATTTGAGTGCAGTATATACAAACACAAATAAATTTTCCTTGAATCAATAGGATAAGTTTTAAAAAGAAAAGCACCAATATGTAATAAGATGATAATAGAGTTGATTAAAAATATCCTTTAAATCTTAAATTAGATTCACATTATTATTTTTTGATACACTTAATGACAAACTATTTATAATTTTAAAAATAATAAACGAAATAAATGACGAAAGTAACTCTAAAATCTCTACAAAAATTCTTCAATTTAAAAAATTACTAAAAGAATAAGATCTTATCGATACTAACTATCTTACCGTCACGAATAGGAGTTTTTTTTTTTTAATAGTGTAGAAGATTTGGATTGAAGTTCATTTTACGTTTCATATTTTGTTTTGAAAGTAAAAAATGAATTGTGAATCCTGAAAACAATATTTTCTAATATATGAGGCCAAGTAAAGAGAATAAATTGGCTTTGAGTGGATGGCATTTTTGGGAAATGAAAAACCATTTGAAGCTAAAATATTTTTATTCTCAAAACGAAATATTTTCCAAAAAGAGAATCAAACCAAAATGCACGTGTCAATAGTCAGAGTGGCATTTCTAGTTTTGTTTTGACTTTTGAGAGAAGACTCCAGGATTTGTAAGGAATCAATTTCAGAATTTGGTAAATAGGGCAATTTTCTTAAAGTTCCAAATGAATGTATATTGAAGGCGACTTTTTATCTCATTAATAGATTTTCACTGAAAAATGAACCAAGAAATTGAATGATTCAATGCATATATATATATATGTAAAAGATTTGCTTTTACAGATGAACACTAGGAAAAATGTTCTTTTTCACTTCAGCAGTGATTGCAGACACCGACACCCCTGGTGGCTGGCAAGCTTCTGCATACCTGTAATAACTGTGGTGAAGCTCCTCCAGCAGCCCCCAACCCAACCCGTCCTCACCTCTGACCCCAGCTCCTTCAATGTATTCAGGTTTATCAAAGTCAATAAAGTGCATTGCTTCACGCTGCAAATCGATTCTTTAGTGCTTCCAACTCCGTCGTTTTATTGATATAATACTCTTTATGACTTTATTTCCACTCAGAGAAAGATCAATTACTTACTTTGATTATAGTACAAAAGCGCAAGAACTTGCCTTCTTGCTTTTCCCATGCTATTTTCTCAATAAATCAAGCGCAGGGCAGAGATCTTTGCTTTCAGTTCCACATCCAATTTCAACCATTTGAAGATCTTTCCAACTTCTGTTGAACCCAAATTAGTTTTCATTTGTAGAAGTTGTTCTCTTGGTAATTAAACCGAGAGTAGAGGGAAAGTACAGAAGGAGTGAAAGAAAACTAGGTGAGGAACTCAAATGCACGGCCTAAGCAGGCTGGGCAACGGCGTGAGCTCTACGCCGTCGTCGGTGTCGCCTCCATTGTCGCCTCGATACCGTCATAATCGGAATAAGAATAATGCTTCTGGGGATAGCGAAGGTGGAGGAGGCGGAGGTAGTGGTAAAGGCGGGAACTTTCTACGTGGAAGTGGGGAAATGAAGCTGCAAAACGTGGTGGAAAGGGTAGTTTTTGCTGTGATAGCGACAGTATATAAGCGAAGAGGAATACTTTTGTTGGCGCCATTGTTGTATATATCAGCAATGTTGTTATATATGGGTACATCAGGCTTTGATTCAGTTGTCAATATTAGCAATAGACATGGTTCTGGCAATGGCGACGATATGACGCGGCCTGGATCGGTATACAGAAGTCCTCAGGTGTTTGAGAAGCTTTGGCCGTTTATGGAGGCTGAGAACAATGGGAGCTCCAATTTTGTAAAGTTTTCTGAATAAATATTTTTGGCTAATTGTTTGGTGCAATGATTCAATTTGTAAATTGTATGCGATGGAGCTACATAACAAATTGTTATGGCCTGTTTGGTTATTGCTATAATAACTTAAATGGCATTTGGGGTGTTTGCAAATTATGATAATTTGATTTTTCTTTCTGTGGTTAATCTTGGCAAGTAATTTTGTTTGTTCATCCACAAGAAAACAAAGAGTTATAATTAAAAGCCTTTGTTTGGGTGAAAGCTGCATATCCTAATGTTTATCAGCCCCATTGAGTGCTGTTTGCTTCAATCACTTGTGATTTAGCGTTCTAAGTATAGGACAGGTTCTGAGTTTAGTAATTTGCAATACTTAGACGGCTAAAATCTATTCTCATTCAATTCCAAAATCTTAATCTCATTTCCTGGAAGACTTCCACTTAATAGCAAAGATAGAATGAGAGGCTAATTTCAGCATTTGATTCTAGATGGCATAGATATAGACATGAGAGTGTGGATGCGATGAATGTACAACCGAAAGTGTACAATGTTGAGCAAATTGCTGCTTCTTGTTTTGCTTTTCCCCAGTGTTCATCCATTCTGGGGAAATGTTAGTTTTGCTTCTACTTGAAGAGGATAATTGGTGTAAACCATATTTATAAGGTTATTTATTTTATAAAATCAATTCTGATAGTACTTGGGTGCAACAACTTCTATCAAATTCTTGTTTCTTTCAATAATTTATTTAAGTTGCATGTAGTAGGGGCCTTGTCTTCTGTATTGTTATTAAGCTTTCTGTTCATAATGATCCTTGACAGAAGATTCATTCTTTATGAGAAAAACCCATTACTAATTTATTATTTTTATGATGGTCTGCATTTTTTGCAGCAAAATAACTTCTCAGATTTTGCATTGGTAAAGAAATAAATTACTTGGTCTTTTGGGGGAAAATTTACCGATACACTAATTTTCTGTAACCTAAGTGTCTCATATGTAAGGGTTACCCATAGTGTGGTAAACTTAGCCGACTGTCCGTCTGATATTCAGTAGGATTTGAGACAAATTATTAAACATCTGTGAAGTTATTTATAGCCGCTCAGTTTCGTCTATCTTGTAGTATTTTCCTGTTGGAGTAAACTCTTCTTTTTCACTGTATTCTCCAACTTTTTTGCTCTTATCTAAATCCTTTCCTCCCTTATCACACCTTCATTAAAAAAAAAAAAGGAAAAGGGTGGAGCCTTAGAACAAGAATTTCTTGGAAATCCTACAATTTGATCTACAGCCTTCATTTTTGGGTGAAACAATGAATTTTATGTCGCTAAGTGTGGTCTTGTCAACTTTTGCTCTTTCCCTTTTGATTGTGACTAAAGTTGATTTTTGACTGGGATGAAAGCTCATTGCTTGATGTTTTCATTAGTTGGGTGAGACTAACTTGAAAGCAATTATTTGAACATTTTGCAGTTACTGAGTGTGTGGACTTCAAAATCACGTCAAAGTTGGAAGCCTTGTGTTCACCAGACAGTTTTCCACGCAGGTTTGACTTGACTTAACAGAGCTGCTAATTAATCTATATCTACTTTTGCTGACTTAGAATTTGGAATAGGAGTTACAGAGAAAATTTACTAAAAAAGAAGAGAGGAAACTGGGAAGGACCACTAGCTATTCTCTTACTATTGCGATTTATGTATAACTTCCAAGTCTAATGTTCTTCAGATCATGAAAGCTGCAAAAATTGAGTACCTTCTGACATTCTTTTGTCTTGTAATGGAGAAAAGATTGAAGGATTGGATTGAGGCATTTCCTTCGGAGTTGTAATAGCTTTAAAAGTACAATTATAAATGAAGAAAATGAAAGAGGTCTAGTCACTTAACAAGAACAAGCAATTTCCTTTTCTCATTTTTGTAATGTACAATCATTTCTTGATGTTAGTTTTTGTTTCTAATCTACGGCTATGCTTCCTGCACATCCTCTAAACTTGTATTTGCACCATACATGAAGAAAAATGTCAGCTCCCCTTTTTGGCATGCCAGAACACCAGACATACTATGAACATTTGCACATTTCTGGAATGGTAGAGAGAAAAATAAGACTCATGTAAATGCCATTTATTTAGTGATTTACTGAACTTGTCTGATTACCCTATCTGACGTTATCTTTATCCTATTTATGCTTGAAGGATTGTCAGAGGTTCCAAAGTCAAATGGTTTCCTGATAATTGAAGCAAATGGTGGGTTGAACCAACAAAGATTATCGGTATGTTTCTTTTGATAAAACTAGGTGGTATGCTTTTAAGCTTAAGATTCATGGTGCTTTTTGTGAATTTCTACTCTTTTTTCTTCCTCTCTCTAGTGTCTGTGTCATTTAGTAGACATGTTCCATGATTAACTCCCCAATATTATCATCCTGGGCTGTTATTTAAGCATGGGATTTTAAGTTTTGTCTTTCCCTAGTTAATTACTCCTGGATAACACATTTAAACGATAATTTATTCTGCCATGCCTTTGGCTGTTGTTCCCTCGTGTTTTCTTGCTCTTTTATATTTTAACAGGTAAATTTTTCTTAAAAAAAGTGCCTTTTGACTCTGTTAACAAAGTTCTCTTTTCTTGCCTGCCAAGAATTGTGTTTCGACTTCCAATAACTTTTGTGTTTCTACTTCTTTTCTGTGATTTTACTAAATGTCCTCAAATCTTGTGATTGTTTTGACAGCAAAATGTGTCACAGTTTTTGAATGGCATTGTATAATTCATTCCACGAAGATTGAATCTTGGAAATACTATAGTTGCTGATTTATTTTTGATCGTTTTGTTTGATCCGCTGATGATATACCTGGTAACATATGGTGTCTGGTCATGTTTGCTTACTCTTCTGCTAGCATCATCAGGTATCATTACATGTGCTGTAACTTCCATGCCATACTTGTATACTATGTGAAGTTTGATTTATAATATCAGAACTCCGAAAAACAAGGCAACATTCCTGTTTTTTTTTTTTTTTTCTTCCTGGTTCTGCATCCATGTCTGCTGGTCTGGCAATATCTCTTTCTCGAATGGAAACTGCCTACATCTTAAACATAAAACGTTTCTCTGCTTCCTGAGTACTGAGAAATGGTGAGACTGGCTGGAGAAAGGGGATTATTCTTAAGATCTTTGGGCTTCTGCTGCCTCTTATTTGCCATTTTCTTCATTTCTATTTGCCTTTTTGTCTTGTGACTGGTTCGAACTCTCTACCTGTCTAGATGAGTGTACTCCATTGTTTTTGCCTTTGGATAATTTCTTCTTCAATATTCTTGGAGGGTTTAGTAGTGTTTCCGCTTTTCCTTGTCGCCTTTTCTTTGCTGTCAAGTTCCCTATGTCTTACCAAAACTAAATTTGTGAGCCTGTGGTTACATGACAATTTGATGTTAGATAAGTTAACTGAGGTATTGGACGGTTTTTGGGTATAAGAGGCACCATACTATGGGTGGAGATTACACACTCCATCGATGAAATACAACCCTTAGTAGTTACAATCAAACTTACACTACAAATAGGAGTATTGCCCCTATTAAAGAAGGAAAATAAATCCTGCAATAGGCAGCAATTGAACTCCTATTCTTCTGGTTAGAGGCCTCAGCACTGGAAGTATTATTTATATCTTTTGGTTGATATGTTAAATATAAAAAGTTGGTGACTGTATTTGCATGTCTGAGATGTCTGAATTAACTGCTGATTTTTCCCCATTATACAGATATGTGATGCTGTTGCAGTGGCTGGATTGCTTAATGCTACTCTTGTCATTCCAATGTTTCATCTGAATAGTGTTTGGCGAGATTCTAGGTGAGATGACATAATGATTGAACTCAGCTGGTTATTGATATTGTGTGATTTCTGTTACTTGACATGATGTTACTCATTGCTATATGCACCAGGAGGGGTAAAATGAAGTCTGTACCAAACAACTTATATTAATAGTTTTCTATTAGCTACTAGCATGCTTCTGCTAATCCTTTGATCTTGTTCCGTGAATAGCATGTTTCAAGTCATTTGCAGTATCATTTTGCTAATATATGAACCTATGCAACTTCTTATTGCTTGTCTGATCGGTTGAACACCTTTCTTCAATTAGAGTCCATATGCATAAAGCTCTCTCTTCTTTGTGTTGGGCTGTGATATGTGAACTGAAATTTTATTTAAAAACTATTGCAGCAAGTTTGGAGATATATTTGATGAGGAATTCTTCATATATGCCCTCAAACATCATGTGAACATTGTTAGAAAGCTGCCAGAGGATGTACTTCAGCGCTTTGATAATAATATAAGCACTATTGTCAATCTGAGAGTAAAAGCATGGTCAAGCCCGACCTACTATCTCCAGAAGGTCTTACCAAAGCTTTTGGAGTTGGGGTATGCTTTTAATTCTGTGGTCATCATTTTTATGTTTTTTTTAAAAACTTTTTTCCATTGATGCAAAATATAAAGGATTTCAAGGTTTTTTAAATCTGTGTAACAATTATGGCTCCATTTGACAGTATTCATGATCAGTCAAAGTTGTTCTGTCTTTCAAGTCGCTTTTAGTACTCCTGGAACAACGAATTCTGATACAGTTGTATCATGTTGTAGGAGAGAAATCTCCATTGAGAGGACTGTTTTTGTTCAGTCTACTAATCATTACTTTGTTCACTGTTAAACTGTCTTTAATTTGTGAGTATTTCTGGTTTTCTGACTGATTATGTTTTATTATTTATTTATTGTTATTATTTTTATTATATATTTGCTTTGCATATGATTGATATCCTTGGCATGTATTTTTGATTTATGAAATTTAAATAAGGTATGAAAGAGTTCAAAAGTTATTAGAGCATGCATTATTCTATTAGAGTACGTAAGTGTAAAATAACTTCTATTTGTTATTCATTGTCTCTCCTTTCCCAAGTAAATAATGAAACAATACCTATAATCTTTTTGTGATTCCATTAGTTTGTTATTTTAATTTGTAATAGTTTCATTTGTTTCCAAATTGATGGTACAGGGCTGTGCGGATTGCACCATTCTCTAACCGTTTGGCCCATGCGGCTCCTTCTAATATCCAAGGGCTCCGATGCTTGTCTAATTTTGAAGCACTTCGGTTTTCAGAATCCATACGAATGCTAGCCGCCAAACTAGTTGACAGGATGGTTAAAAATAGCTTAAAAAGCGGGGGAAAGTACGTTTCTGTACATCTCCGATTTGAAGAGGTGCTCTCATCATCTCTATCATTCTCTATTCCCAAATTTCTACTGGTTACTATGCCAAGTTAACTGTTGTTTCCCCTTGTTATTAAGGATATGGTTGCATTTTCATGTTGCATATATGATGGCGGTGAAGAAGAAAAACATGAGATGGATATTGCTCGTGAAAGAAGTTGGCGAGGAAAATTCCGTAAAAGGGGTAGAATAATAAGACCAGGTGCAAACCGGAGGGATGGAAAGTGTCCGTTAACTCCACTAGAGGTATGATGGCCACGATTTCATTTGCTCATCTCGCCTGTACCTCCCTGCCTCTTTCCCTTGAATCTTCACTCCTTTCTTCTCTCTCTGCATTTCAGTTGCATTGTCATGAGGCATTCTAATTTGTAGTGTCATTGAACAGAAACTGTTATAAAGTTAAGATATGGGCCAAGAGAAAAAAGGAAGAAGGGTTCTTCCTTAAATTGTACCATTTCTCAGTTATGAATTGACCTGAAAGCAAGCGCCATGATTAGACTGTAAAGTGTCTCCATGTGAGTCTAGAGTAGCTTAATGTTACTTGTTATATCTAGAATCAAGGTAGTTATCCTTCAGGAATTTTCTGTTTAGTTCTCAAGTTTCATCCTAGATTGGAAAATGAGAGTATAAAGCTTTATGGAGGTGGTGAAGGTTCTCCGTATTTCGTAAAACATATGCCTTTCTTTCAAGAAACTAGCACCATGCACACGATATAATTTTGATAAATTGTATTATTGTTTGAACCTTTTAGTTTGTAAAAGTATATCCCATGTTCATTCTAATTTTCTGGTAGATGAACAATGTTTATTTTTCCTCTTTTTTCTCTTTATTCCTTTCTTTATGTGATTTGTAGTGTGTATTTATTAGACGATAATGTAAACTATTTCAAAAGCACAATCTAACCGTCCCATTACACTACCATATTCAGATACATCTTTTTTCCAGTAGTGACCTACTAATCCGACGATCGTTAGTTACAAAGGCATATTAGACTATTTAAAGAATGAAGGCATATTTTTAAGTGTGATTTATCCTCCCCTTATCCACACTTCCTATTTGTCCCTTGTGCAAGTTGCAGATAGATATTTTCTTGGCAATGGTGTCCATTGGGCATTGATGTTCCTTAGAGACTAGTAATGTCACTCCAAAAATATCTGCTGATGCTATCACAAAACTAAAGTTAAAATTTTAAATACTAAATGTACTTTTTGAAGATAACTTGACTCCAGTTTAATTGCTTTCCCTTGGTTTCCCTTAGCTTTTAGAGGAATGATACAATTGAATTTCTTGGTTTCGTCTTTCCCTTGTTAATATGTCCAATTTGATGCTGCAGGTGGGAATGATGCTCCGGGGCATGGGTTTTGATAATAACACCTCTATATATGTTGCAGCTGGCAAAATCTACAAGGCTGAAAAGTATATGGCCCCACTTAAACAGATGTTTCCACATTTGCAGACGAAGGAGACACTAGCATCCCCTGAAGAACTTGCTCCGTTCACGGTATACTTTCAAAGCTTATGGCTCTTGGTATTCTTCAATTAGGAGTTAGTTATATACTTACACTCATAATGTAGGGGCACTTGTCTAGGTTGGCTGCTCTTGATTATACAGTTTGCCTGCACAGTGAAGTTTTTGTTACGACTCAAGGTGGCAATTTTCCACATTTCCTGGTTGGTCATAGACGATATCTATATGAAGGACATGCCAAGACAATCAAACCAGACAAGAGGAAGTTAGCTTTATTGTTTGATAGCCCAAAAATCAGGTAATGGAAATGTTCTCTTTCTGTTTGCCTTTGGCATGCTTCTTTAGAAGAGTGAATAGCAGCTATCAAAGATGAAATTTCAGTTTCCGTTTGATTGCTATTCTGGCTAAACTGCAGGAGTGTTTTGGTGACCAAGTCTGGAGAGTAATCACCTTCCTTTTTAGAGTTTTTTTTCTCAACTATGTGATCTTTTGTCATTACCAGCAACTAACCTCTCCAAATAGATTCTCTTCTCCTGCTGCTTCTGAATTAGAGTATTTTTATAAGAAAAAAGATTGAAATGTCCTATATATAAAGACGGGTGATCTTCTTCTTCTTCTTTTTTTGGGGGGGAAGTGAGGGGTGATCATATTTCCCTACTATGATTTCTTGCCTATAATCATCATGCATCAATATTCATAATTTCCATTAATTACACTACAAGGCAAAGAACTCAGCTAGAAGCACCGGCAAGCCTTCCGAAAACAGCTTTTTACTTCTCTATAGAACTTCATCTATTGTCTGATCGTAGTGCATCTGGCGCACATCTTTTGCCTGGTGCAATTAGTATCCCGCTCGTGGCCTTCTTTCCTTCTTTGGTTTGTGTTAAAACTTATATTTCTGGTGATGGATGATCTCCGCTCTACGCCCTTGGTCTGGATCTGAGTCATGTGACCCGTGTCGATTTATCAAGTTCTTTCTACATAATAATTTAATGTAGTTTTCATTTAACCGCATTAATCTGGTCCTTTGTTATCCATTTCTTGGATAGAAATATATGACAAAATGCACCAATGTCCTGGCTTACTTTTGTGATAAATTTATGTTCTCACATCAGATTGGTTTTGGCTGTTTGCAATTGTGATTACCACCAGATGTGTGCATCATGTTAATAACCAGTACTAATCACTTGTATTTACAGATGGGAAAGCTTTAAGTGCCAGTTGCAGGATATGCTTCGACTTAGTGACATAAAAGGGATTGAAATAAGAAAGCCCAGCAGCTCGCTGTATACATACCCGATGCCAGATTGCATGTGTAAGCAAGGAGAAACAAGAAATGACAGTGGTAACTCAACAGGACTTGAATAAATACTTACTAACCACAGCACAGAAGATAGATGTTCTCCCATTCTTATACTTGTATCCTATAGATAGCTCAACAAGGCTTTTGAAGCCAGTTCTTTTACCGTTGTCATTAAGCGGTTTATAGTTCTCAGGTCTTGATTCATTTAGGTTCGTTGACAGAGCTCTAATTTGTAATATAGTCCTCTAATTTGATTGTACCACATGTTTAACTGCTTACCTGGACCTAATTCTTTATATGAATAAAAGCTCCGAAAGGTTTGCATTTGCCAAAACAAGGTTTTTTTCGGTGCCTCATCTTTTTAATCTTCTTCTATTAGGTCCTTTTGGCACAGGCAGACTTGTTCTTTGAAGAGAGAAACATGTGGAGTTAGCAGCAGATTTCAATATAAAGTTGAATCAGTCTTGATCTGGAAGTCTAAAGGATCATTCCTGTGCTCATATGTTGAATAACTTAGTACACTTTCCAAAGGTGATGTAAGGCCCATCCCGGCCTGCTGATTCCCCTTAAAATATGGCATGAAAAAAGAGACTTTGTTTAGCAAATGCTAGCATCATCACTTTGTCTTTAATATCAGAAAAGTTGCTCTAGTTTTGAACTTGATTTGAAGTCCTCCATTCAATCAGACATATTCCTTAGCCTCTTGAAGTCTGCTGAAGACCTGCACTTTGAATCAGCCAAACATTGAAAAGCTTCTTGAGATATTTCATATTGCTTAAGCCACTATAATCAACTCTGTAATATTAGAGATATTTCATATTGCTTAAGCCACTATAATCAACTCTGTAATATTAGGGCTTTTAGTGTGATGGACTTTTTTTTTAAGAAATTGTACTAAAATGGACCTGAGCAAGGAAGGGTTTTACCGGTATAGCTATAATAGAAGGAATTATGACTTCATTGACTCTGCAAGACTAAGTGCCTTTTAGTTTTGCTTTATGTAACATGTACTGCTATTTAGTTTCAATATTGTGTTATGCTTTCCTGACCTTTTGTCTAGTAAAATAAACAAAAATTTAAATTATATGAAACACTACCATTGGTTTTTGAAATTCTTAGTTTTTCCACGGAAGAAATTTTTAAAATAATTTGTATTATTTAAGAGCATTTTTTTAAGGACAAATTTATGCAATTAATCAACCTTTGGGACTTCTCTAATGTAAAGAAGAAAATAAGTCATTTTAAAAAAATTTAAGACATTGTTTGATTTAGTTTTCACAATTTTGATATGTTTATATCAACTTCCAACTCTAACATACCATGATAAATTAAATAAAGCTAAAATTTTATTCTAAACATTTTCAAACTTGAGAGACTTTGAACTATTCACAAACTTTAAAAAAAAAGGTAACAAGGGAAACCGAAAAAAAAAGAAAAATACACAACAATGGAAAGAAGAAAAACAAAAGGGATAAATTGGTAATGTAATATAACTCTTTATCATTTGATATTATATCAAAATAACGAAACAATTTTTTAGCATGATAACGCCTTGTCATTTGACATGTACACTAAATGACAAAGGCATTATGGCTATCCAAGAAACAATACCACAACAGCATAGCCTTTTCTCTTTCATTGCTTTTAAAAAAACAAGACCAATCACATTAAAAGCCTTAATATTAGGGTAAAAGGAGGAGAATTGAAAAAGAAGACCAATTATGGATATGAAGAAGCTAAACATCAAATCACCAATTTTCTGAAGAGAGATAGCATTTGCTACTGATCAAAACATCACTAACCCCCACAAGGGCGGAGAATGATAATCAACACCTTTGAGTTTCTCTTTTACTATAGAAAGGTAAATTTGTTCATTGTATTTCCAGTATATTTGGAATTAGAAGCATCTTACTCTGAAAGCTAATACAAAATTTCAGCTTTGAGATTGAAATGCAAACATGTCTCTCGTTCTATGCCGACAAGGTTACAAGTGAATATTTCATGCGAGTTGTTTACTCTCCAACCTTCATTCATTAGCTATGACTCAAAAAACGGATTTCTAACTAGGAGGGGAAGTAAGGATTTGGACAGTGACAATAGAAAAAGGAAAAAGTTGGTAGATTTTGATTCAATCATTGAAGACTGAAAATGACAACTATGCCCTTTAGACTACAACGATAGTATAGAATAATTTGACATATCAATATGGTAACATATATGTTGTTTGGACCAATCATGGAAGGCAGAAGTATGCCTTCAAGGAATGCAAATTGGAACGTAAATCATGTCCCCAGGATTTGTGCCCATAACTTGTAACTTGGCTCAGTGGGCGAGTTTAAATTCTACCCCATTAGGTTAACTCCCACCCGAAACACTTCCCCGGGGCTGCCCTGTAAGATCATGGGGGCACTGACAATGTAAATACTGATTTTTGTGAGAATAATAGAATTGGCTAAGCCTACTTATCAAAACAAAAAAAAAAATGCGCTGTTTGGATCAAAATCCTGAGGAGCTGATGTTTTATGCGAACAAAGCATGGGAAGATGGAAGTGCCCTAAAGCCCACATTAACTCACGTGGCAGCATCTCTAACTCTTGACTACCAACTTATCATCACTATTTGATTGTCAAATAACTTTCCTCCAAAATAAAAAAAATCAGACAGGAAAGAAAACATTAAAAAATAAAGAAAAAAGAAAAAAGGGAAAAAAAGTAGGAGCCCACAGCACAAGGCCAACTCATCCAAAAAGTAAAGCTACCTACCAAATCCAACCCCATCTTCTAACAACTTGTCTTTGTTACCAACTTGGTCAAATATCCCGACCCCCCCGCGCCCTTACGCCACCCCCTATCTGCAATCAAAAGCATCCAAACTATTGGCTGAAGCAGCTTTCTTCTTGCCACTCCCTGACTCAATAACCCCTCACCCCCACCCCCCCCCACCCCGGGCAACAGGCAAAATCGCCCCTATATATCCTCTTTTCCACTTTCTTTCGATCAAATTCAAACCATCACACAATCCCTATCTCCATCTTTCCACCCGCAGTTTCAGACTCATCTCTATCAGAAAGAGAAGAGACAAAGGATTACTTACATGTATACAGTCCCCTTTTGAGGTTTCTGGAGCCTTAATCTCGTTGCAAGAGTTAGGAAAAACAGCCAAGAAGAGGAGAGAAAACTAAGGAGTTGAGAAGGAAAGCTATATATATTCATGGGACGTTCACCTTGCTGTGAAAAAGCTCATACAAATAAAGGCGCCTGGACTAAAGAAGAAGACCAGCGCCTCATCAACTATATTCGTGTTCATGGTGAAGGTTGCTGGAGATCCCTTCCCAAAGCTGCAGGTACCAGTCTTGCAGCAAACTTCGTTGATCAGGGGTTGGGCTGGGGATGTTATAGTTGCTTTAGGACTTTGTTTAGTTCAAAGCCTTCATGGCCTAAAGGCTTATTCTTGTTTCTTTTGTGTTGTAGGATTACTGAGATGCGGCAAAAGTTGCAGGCTGAGATGGATAAACTACTTAAGGCCTGATCTCAAGAGAGGAAACTTCACTGAGGAAGAAGATGAAATTATCATCAAGCTTCATAGTCTTCTCGGAAACAAGTATGATAATTTTCTCCTCTGCTCATTTTAACGGATGGTTCATGCCGGGGGAAAATATAGGGAACGAGGAAAGTTGAAGTATGTTAATCTTTGCACACTTTCCACTGTTAAAGAATTAGGGCCACATGGAGAAAGAAACATAGGTGTTCCACAAACAAATTTTTAACAACAAATACCATTAAGTATTTGACTTAGTTGGTAGAAGGTACTTATTTTCTTGGAAAGCTAAACCAGCTAGCTCTCATCAGACTTTGTCTTTCTTCATCAGCGTTAAATCCAGTAATCAATTGTCATGTAGTAAATGAAGTTATCCAAATTTAGCAGGTTTTGGAAATCGTTCCTTAAATCTGAACTCAAGAGTGGCCAAAAGAGAGAGTCGACATTCATTTCATGATCAAATTCAGCTGACAATTTTGGACCGAAATCAAGAAAAAGTTGATGTGTTCTGATGAAAGCTGTTGTTTAATTGCAGATGGTCTTTAATAGCCGGAAGATTGCCCGGAAGAACCGACAATGAGATCAAGAATTACTGGAACACACACATAAAACGCAAACTCATTGGCCGTGGGATTGACCCTCAAACCCACCTGTCACTCAACGCCACCGCTGCTGCGGCCTTTACCAACAGCGCCTCCGCTGCAGAAACCTCAAAACTTCAAACGGCTCAAGGCATTTGCCTAGATTTCAGAAACTCAACCGCAGCATCTCCTCCAGTCGAGACCAAACCATCTTTGATCAATGATCACAGCAACAACAACGGCAAGTTTAAAGTCACAGCAGCAGACATCTCAGCCGAAGATAGTACCAAGTGTTCCAGTGGCACAACCGAGGAAACTCAGTCACCACAGCAGCTGCAAGAAGAGCAAAACAGAGAAGAACTCAATCTTGAATTATCCATCGGGCTTCCGGTGCCGTCAAAGTCTAGCACAGCTTCTTGCAGTTCAGCAGAGTCCAAGGTGTCTTATGGGTTCTGGGTCGGTGCAGGACCGTTGCAGACCGCTCCGGCAGCTGCCACCGCGGAGGTTGTGGGTGCTGCACGTGCAGCAGGATGCTTGTGTTGGCAACTAGGGTTTCAGTCAGGTCAGCTATGTAAGAATTGCCAAAAGAAAAATGGTGTTCTCAGATACTGTTGACTCTGGAGAACTCAGATTTTTTAGTAGATGTTTTAGTAAATTTAGTACTTTTTCTCCATATTTTTCTTCTTTGTCATTCCAAAATCACCATAATTGTAATATTTGTAACAGCCATATTTACAAGGGAAAAATGTAAAAACTTTGGTTTTACCCTTGGCCTCCAAGTATAGTCTTTCATTCCTTCTTTTTTTTCTTTTGACATTTCTTAGAGCACTTAACAACTAAAAATTTTGGGGTATATTTGAATTAGAATTTAATTTAAAAAAAATTATTTTTTATTTTTTATTTTTTAATATAATTTAACAAAAAAATTTAATCTAAATACAATTTAAAGTTAATGATGAATATGATTAACACGTAAATATCTATTAAGAAGAAATTTTTATGTTTTTTAATAATATTTTAAAAGTATTTAACTATATAATATCGTCATATATATTGATTAAAAATAGATAATATTAATATATCACAATCAGAAAAACTTCAAATTCAAAGCCTTTGTAGTAGGTGTCAACTCAAGTATTTTCTTGTATCAAATGGCGTTGGAATAACGAGACAAGGTGTGTAAGAATAGGTATGACACATTTTGGCTTGTCTCCCATGCCTTAATCACGTTCTAAGTTGATTCAAGTAGGGGAAAAGTAAAGTCAATGTAATTAATTAATTATCTAAAACAGTTAGGAAACTTCGATAAAAAAACCTGTTAATTAAAATCTACCAAATGCGTGGGGGCTTCTCTTTGTCAAATCAAATAGATATTCTCAGTTACGTAAAGAAATCAAAAATTCAATCGATTTTCATAGTTGAGCAGATACTTTATCTATCTAATGAAATTATCTCTTTTATTTTTTTATAAAAGAAATCGACTTTCATACTAAAAATAGGTATGAAATTCTTTTCTTGTTATTTTCGAGTAAATTACGTGGGAAAATAGAATATGGATAACAATAGTTTCTTAATGCTACGTCTAATTAATCACGAGGCAACCCTGAAACATTTCCTGATTAGGAAATAAATGACTCATTTTTTGCTGTGAATGATGTGGAAAAACACTTTTTCACGTTGTGGGAATTACTGTTAAAAACTGCTTTTTAAAATTTTTTTATTTTTATCTGTGGTTTGGTTATTTGGAATATATTGACTAATGTCACACCTATGCTTTATGGAAAACATATCCTGACAACTTTTGACCGTCCCAAACCAAATCTAATCTACAAAGAATTTATGGCCACTAGCGTCACATAAACATAAATTCTAATTCTCACTTATAGATTAAAAAAAAAAAAAACCTTTCGGCCAAAAGAAATTTTTTGAAAATATGACTTTTCTTGTTTACTTATTGAAGAAGCTTCCACAAAATTCTGAATAATTGTTCTAAACCAATACCATTAAACAATGCCAAAAAAAAAAAAAAAAAGTTCTACAATCCTAGTAGCTAGTGGCTTTGGCACTTACATCGAAATAATTATTCACAAGACAAAAAAGTTAATTAATCATTTCAGATTATCTTCCCCTTCCCCATTTGTCAATCGACATAGTCCCTGTTATAGTAATCTGTGAACTCCTTTTTCTTTCTAGGACAACAATAGTTAGGGCTTCTTGTTGCACGCTATCCCTCCATTCCAAAGTAACATCCATTATTTTATCCAGTACCCTATTCTCCAACTGGCTAATAATTCGTGCTATAATCTTTCTCATTTCGTGATTTTTGTAGTCCGGCATAAACCAAGTTATGAAGCCCACTTGGAGGATGTGCCACTATTTACTGCTCCATATTCCAACACACATGTGATACCTCCAAGATCCCACATGAGATAGCTATAAAACTTATGATATGTATATGAGCGTAGACCTAAATATCCATAGTTAATTTGGAATATCTATTTTAGTATAGTGTGAACGGTTACTAAGTAGTTGATTGCAGATACTGCCAGGCGTATGAGTCACACGCTCAGGCTCGCAAGCAGGGGGCGCGACATTATGGTATCAAAGTAGTTACCAAACATGTAAGAGCTAAGTGCTACACCATGCGCGGTAGAAGCCACATCTAGAGTCTCACACCCCTAGTTTGATTCTGGGGGTACTTAGCAATGATTCTAGGGCCTTAAGGGGGTGAATATGATACTTTCAAGATCTTACATGGGATAGTTATAAAATTTGTGATCTATATATAAGCGTGGGTCTAAGTATCCATAGTTAATGAGGATGGTTGCCAAGTAGTTGTCTGTAAATGCTGCCAGACCTATGAGTCACGCACTCGTCACACAAATTCGAGGGGCGTGACAACACAAACAACTTATAGCTGCACAAGTCTGCTAAGTTGGCGCAACAGGCATATGTCACACAAATTCGCTAAAGTCCACTTGGGCTTCACCTCATTTCTTAAACTATAATATGAAATACTGCACAACAATCTTTCCAACCGATTGATGAATGTTTTCGAAAACCTCCTAACACGGCATGCTGTTTAGGCAGAGGAACCTCTTGGCTTGCACATCAATAGCGAAAAGAAAAAAGTGTGAATTCCAAAGTGATGGGAAGAAGAATTGAAACATGTGAAATGGTGAACAATTATTCATTAGTGATCAAACAATGAACAAATTTTCAGCACCGAAACATCAAATATTGAATTTATCAGAATTACACTATATTATGAATAATTATTCGCAACACGAAAAATAATTATTCAAAGGTGTTAGGGATGCCTTATAAGGTTGCAGGCTGAAGGGACAAAAGGTTTATTAGGTGTGAAATATGGAAGCCCATTGACTAGGCTTGCCACTATAACAGTTTATTAGATGTGAAATATAGAAGCCCACTAATAATACTAGTAGTGACCTCGTCAATTGTTTGGCAAAAAAGCAAGGAGGTAGACTGTGAACTTACTCAACTTTAATACAAGACATATAAAGTAACATAATGGGTAAAATGTACACATTAACCTCTTACCCCTATCACAGTTGGGGAAGCAAAACCACCTGACTACACCAAATGCCACATGCTCTCGGTTCGGGAAATGTGCAAAGGCATTAATAGTGGAGTGATACATATAATGTTCTAGACAATTACCTTCAAGTTTAATTCTTGTTAGTGGTTGGATCCCGTTACAAAATAGTAGTAGTGCATTACCAACCACACGTCACACTTTTAGTGAATACCTCATCAGTATGTTGAATAATTATTCTGGTTGAACTGAGCATAATAATTATTCAACTGATGTTAACAATTATTTTGTATACGGTGAATAACTATTCTAATTATTCTCAGCGGAATAATTACACATCACTTAAAGCATAATTGTTCCATAAGCAGAAAAGAGAGGCTTTCACTCTCCTGTCGGGAGAGATTAGCAATGAGCACAAAATCGACAACAGTTTCCTTGTTTGTAGTCATGGCATTGGGGTCTACAACATTACCTAATTCATGGCTTGCAACATCTTATTCTTTGTCACCATTGTCCTCTTCAGGATTCTCAGTTGGCTCAACCATTCCTTCCTATCCCTCATGTGCAGTATGTTGGCATCATCTTCCTTCTCCCTCTCGGCAACATCTTTTTCAACTTCATTATTCTACTCATCTTCAAGGAAATTGCCCTCTACATTCTTACCAAACTTCTCTTGAAAAATGGCCTTCTCCAATACCACCTCTTCTTGAATCATTTGATAAACTATTGCCACAGATTAAAAGAATTATTCAATATCGTATCACGTATGAATAATTATTCATATACAACATAATTAATATTCTAGTGCGTACATAATTATTCATTCTATGAATAGTTATTCAATCTCATAATAGTAATTATGCAACAGTAAGTGCAACCATCTTGTTGGCATTCCTGAACAATTTTCATCACTCCAAGTTTGTCGTCTGTCGATTGTTTGACTCTGAATTCATACTTGTCGTACTCTCTTAGGACATCTTGCAAGTTACCCTCAACTAGGGCTATCAATCAGGCTGAATGAGCCGGGCTTTGCTAAGCCCGAGCTCGGCCCGATTGTTTCGGGTTGGCAAAATATGAGTCCGAGCTCGGGTCGGTCCTAACTTGATATTTTTTAAATTTTTTATATAATAATAATATTTTTAATAATATAATAATATTATTATTATATAAAAATATATATATATATACATATATAAATATATTTTTTAAGGATTGGGCTGAAATTGGACTGAGCTTTCCTTAGCCTGAGCTCGGCCTGAAAAGTTATTCGGGCTGAAAATATCAGTCCGAGCCTACAATTAAGCGGGCCGAACAAGCCAGGCTCAGGCCAGCCCCGGCCCAATTGACAGCCTTACCCTGAACATATTCCACTTTCTCATAGCGCCTTATCTTTTTTTAGGTCTTACCTGACCTTTCAGACCTTTGTTTCTTAAGGTTGATAACAGTCAACCAAGAACTATAGCCTGATTATCCTCATCTATCTCTTTTGGTTTACTTTCAATTTCTTCAAGATTCTTCAAGTACTTCGTCTTTTTTGCTTGTAATCCAGAATTTTTAATGTCTTTTTGGGCAGCAGCATGATCCCTAATCCTTTCATCATTGTCTTCTTCCCCACTTTTCTTGGCATAAATCACCTCTGGATTGATAGCTTAAGTATCCTGCTTGAATCCCACCATGAGCAAGTTAATTCCCCTTTAGGCCTTCCATATATCTCCTCAACATAAAGTACTTCTCGTTATAAATCACCTCTGGATTGATAGCTTGAAGTATCCTTCTTGAATCCCACCATGAGTAGAGTAATTCCCCTTTGGGCCTTCCATATATCTCCTCAAGATAAGTACTTGCACTTATGGTGTAGATTGTTAAATACTTATACATCGCTAAAATAATTATTCAACATGGTCAGAATAATTATGCATCACTAGAATAATTATTCAATTATATATGAATAATAATTCAAGATTGTTAGAATGATATTGCATAATTACAATAATTATTCAATCACATCTGCATAATTATTAACTATTATTAGAATAAATATTCACTACATAAATACACATACATCAGTACCAGTAATGGCTGCATGTTTCCCTTTGGCTAGGAGTTGGACTTTTTTTGGTTTTTTACAGCTAAACTTTCGCAAGCCTTGAGCAACTAAATCCTACACATGCACTGCCTAGTTGAATTTTTTGATGATTTCAACATTTTTAACATACATGGAATATTTCCTTAGGTTTATCTTGAATGAATTTTTTAGGGCTAACAATCTTGCTATAGCTAATAGAATATACAACTTCGCTTAAGTGCGACTATCCCCTCAGAAGCCTAAGATGCGTTGTTCTACTTTTATTGTAACGGATTTCTTGGAGGTTCATTTGACACCAAGCTCCGTTGCAAACTTCTCAATACGGGAGCCCTTCCATTCTACCATTTATTCACCAAATAGTTCGACTAACCCCCTCCAGAGTTCGTACACTCGTCAAAACCTACCTGCAACTTCGCGAACTTCTCAAAACCTACCTTCTTGAATGGCTTTAGTTTTAGCTAGCAATCGGTGTCTTGAAGCAGTGCTTGTTTGTCTTTGAGGGTTGCAGTTATACAATACTGAAACTGAAACCTTGTGTCTTTCTATGATTTTTTTCCATTTTCAATCTCTTTTTTGTGATTAAAGGCTAGAAGAACACCAGGGGATGAAAGCTTGTGTTCAAACACAAACAAAATATGCAAAAGATGCAACTTTTTCATTGGATTTTCTTCAAAAGAAAGATGGTAAGCTTTCATAGGGTTTCAGATTTTTTATTGCACCTTTTGGTTCCAAAGTAGTTCCTTTTGATGGTTGAGAAGAGGAGTAACGAGGAAGAGAGAGGGAATTTCAAACTTAAAGGTTGATAGATTTTCAAGCTTTTCTTTTTTTTTTTTCATTCCCAATATGTCCCTAAGCATCCTAGCTGTTGGATTAAAAAAAAAAACCATCCAACAGTTGAGAATGTTGCCTGCACGTGCAGAGCAAAATGGTGTTCAACACTATAGCTAAATCAAAGTAACCAAATAGAACATTAGTTTCAACACATTTTGTTGGGCTCATGAATTGTGACAAAGTACTTTTCCTTGATGGAATCTTGAAAATTTTCATACTTTTAATATAAGTTGGTGAAATTGTCCATATATATGAAACGATTTGTTTAAACTTTTAAATCTATTTGGTATCCCAAATTCTCATATCAAATACATGGAAAATGTAGATGATGATATTCAGTAAACTTGTTTAACCTCAACTCCAGTCGATCAGTAATTATTTTGACACGGTTCTTCTACATTTTCATATATTATGTGGTCATAATTAATTATCAGTATGTATGATTGATGGTATGAAAAATATAGATTCCTCGACTAGAGATCAAGGTACTTGAAGTAAATAAATAAAAAATTTTCAGGGGTTTCAATTGCGAAAACTTATCAAAATATTACATTTGAGTACCCCTAATTAACAATTATTTTTAGGTATCTAGTGCTTGTGTTAGTTCCACAAAGAATGGCGGTTCTTCCTCCACCAAGAAATATCATGCTAAATAAACAAATTAGTTAGTACAATTCAGCCATGTTATGGTTGTGTGTGTTTGAAGCTGTTAGATTGAGTAATAAAATGGGCTTTGAGTGAGAGGACTTGAAAATAAACAAGTGGAAATTTTGGAAGCCAAACACATGAGTGATTGGCGTTTGTGATTCCTTTTTTTGTTTGTTTGTGTTTTTGCGTGTGCAAAGAGAGTAAAAGGAGAAAGACTAAAGAAGAAAAAGCATGTGACATGTTTGGAGGGTAGGTAACCGAATATCATTAAGATATTGCAAAAAGAGGGGCCAAGAAAATTAAATAGAAAAATTTTTAAAAAAAAGGGAAAAAAAAAACAGTTTGGTTAGTTAAAAGTGGGCTGATGATATTATGGAGGAGGTGTGGTAAGGGAAGACGAGAGTCATGTGCACCTCAATAGTACATACAATATATAAAAATTTTTGTTATTTATATATCATAAATTTTAAAATATTATATAGTAAAAATTATTTATTCTAAAAAAGTATAACATTAATCATTTGATCCAAAAAACCTGATTTGTGACATAAATGTGGTTTCCAACACGGATGGGAGAATGTAAAAGAATTTTAGGCAGCCAAACATCACCATTTTTTCAAGAAACGTTTAAATTTGGTAGAATATTCCTCTCATCATTTCCACTAGCTAAGCTATAAGATTTGCCTCCTCTTTTAAGCTAAAAGCATGAATAATATTTTATTTTAAAATTAAATTTAAAATTTTAAGTATAAAATTCACATTTTTTCTAATAAATAATTTAATTTTTACAAAATTTAAATAAAAATTTTTAAAATTAAATATTATTTAATTATAATTATAATTTACTTAAATACGTCAATTTGAATCATGTACGTGTCATTTACACATAATGATCAATTAATCCAAAATCAAAATAAATTTACAGAGTCTCTCTAAGAAATTAACCGAACGGATCACTTTGTCTTTCTTACCAAATAAAGAAAGGGTTAACACATCAATTCATTCGACACGTAGATAAATAATCCAAATCACTCTACGATATGATCTAACCCAATTGACACTGAGAATAAAGTGTGATGTGTTCATGCATAGCCAATACAATCAGTACAAGCAAAGCAAACTGGTCTTTTGGGTCCCATGTGAAAATGTGCTCACTGCTCACATGCCCTCACTGCCGCACATAATCAGTAATCAGCTTATTATCTGGATCTTTGCGGCGTCGTTTTTGCTGCTTTTGCCATGTGGCAGTAATTAGATTCCAAGCTTGTGCTTATCTGTGGCGTCGTGCCCGCCAAAATTTATGACTACTAACAACCACGGTCGGCCGGTCGGTTGTGAAGGAATGGGAAATTTTTATTTTTCTTTAGGTCTTTTAATATATTAATTAAATTATATTATGCATAACAAAAAAAATAAATAAATTAAGATTAATTATATAATTTTATATAATATAATTTAATTAGTGTAATATTGATATTGAATATTATATGACTTTTTTTCTGTATTGTAATTCTTTTTTTTACCTGGATATTCTATATGGTAATTAAATTATATCATACATAATAAAAAATTTAATAAATTTGAATTAATTATATAATTTCATATAGTATAATTTAATTAGTGTAATATTCTATATGGCAATTCAATTGCATATGCATTCTTTTCCTTTTCTCTCTTTCTAACATAAAAGAAATTGCAAAAATTTTCTAATTCATATAATAGACATCATTCAATCTATTTAATCAAAGTTGAATAGAATTTATACAAACATATAGTGGAATGGGAGAGAAGGTAAAATTGGACATAAATCCATACTCTAGTTGTTAATATTTCTATCCACACTAAGAGGCCTCTTTTCTCTTTTCTAGTGATTAATAAAGGATATATTTTTAACCAAAACCAGTATGCATTTCTTCATATTTTATAGTACTCAGTCTCCTCATATATTTCACATTAATTTTTATTTTTTCCACTCAATCAAATTTTCCAGCCAAGATCAAGTGATTAAACAGTAATAAAGATAAATATTTTATACTGTCTCTAGGAAAACATTTCCTTTGAATAATCATAGCAAGTCCAAAAGCCATTAACACTTTCTGTTTTTTTTTTTTTTTGCGGGGGGGGGTGGGGGTGTGGGGGGGCTGGTGGGGTAGGGGGTTTACATATTGTGGATATGTTACAATAATGAACAAAATAATCTTTGGTTAATCTTAAAAGAGCACACTTTCGCAAGGAATGATTCCTTTCCAATCCAACCCAACATAATTGACCAAAACTTATGTTAAAAAGTTAATAAGAAAGAGTCAGTTGTCATAATCACTAAGCTTCTTAAGTGACGCCTAATTATCTTTAACTAAAAATAAATCAATCGTTCGTTCTTATCATATAATTAATTACGCACAAAGTGACTTTCTAAATAATAAATAATTAAGAATCGTCATTTCAATATATAGTGATTGAAAACCAATTTGAATATTTTGTAAAAAAAACAAAATTATAGTTACCGAAAAATAGATCAGTTTGCTGATTGTCTCTTCTGGTTTTCGCCGAAGGAATGCATTAATCATCTTCACATCCCTTTCAAAAGAGTTAGGTCTCCAGCAAAGAGAGAGAGAGAGAGAGAAGAATTTCACCAGAACACACATCCGGGCTGATAAGAACACAGTAAACCCATGCCGCAGAAGGTCACAGGAGAGGAGAGGAGAGAGAGAGGGAAAGAGAACAGGGTGGGTGGAGGTTGGTATGGATGTGACGTTAGATATCGCAACTACCTCTGTCATTTCTCATCAATTTCTGGGGTCTACTTTGGCCCTTTCTGCGCTAAAATCTTCTCGTCATTATTAATGTTCTTCTCCTTTCCCTACTCTCCATTGATAAATCAAAAGTTCCTCTAAAGTTCATACTTTCTATTTACACTTACCGGCAGATTTTCACTTTTTAATTTTACATAAATATTTAGGAGAATAATTTTTAAAAATTTGAGGGTTTTCCATATATTTATTTACAAGTCCTGCGTACTTAAAAACTTAAAATTCAGTGAGTAAAAGTGAGATTAGATTTATAAATTATTTATTAAAAAAATTTATATTATATCTAATAAAAAAAAGAGAGAAAAAATACATGGCTGAGATGGAAGAAGAGAAGCGGATAAGGAAAAACTCTTCTGGAAGGGCAGGCAGAGAAGCCACGTTATACCACACCTAACTCACTTGGATTCATCTGCTTCCACTGTATGAAATTGAAATAGTGTATGTATGTGTTCGTGCGTCAACACTTGAAGAAGCAAACATTTTGTCTCTGTCAACAGAAAGTATAAAATAATGCAAAAGAGTTGGCCACTTTCTACCCATCCAAAAAAGAAAAGGCGGCCACTTTCTCGTGTTTGTAGTTATATCTCGATACGTATACATATACAGGGAGGCGAATTGATATACGGATGCGATTAATCTCACCTTATAAGAACAGATGAGATTCTGACATTTGAGAGTGTATTTTATAGATTGAGATTGAGGTCATCATCAACATTAATTTGATTTGAAATTCCGTATTTATTTATCTGCCAATTATAGGGCCGGCAGACATAAATGTATTTTGAAATTTATAGGTCATTATTGTTATATAAAATTTCATCTTTGCTACCCAACTGCTTCGAAAGGATGGAGTTTAGTGTCGAGCATTTATTAATTTGTTGGGTTATTATGATTACTTACTTAAATTAAATACTTATACCTAATATTATATAAACTATATTTAGTTCCGAAATTAAGTTTAAAATTTTAAGTGTGAATTCATTTCTCCTCTCATATATCATTAATTTTTACGAAATTTAAAATAAAAATATTAAAATTAAACTCTATCCAATCGCTACTATTTTCAGAGTAAGTTGGGAAAGATTTTATAAATGGTTATGTTTTCATGATTAGGAGAATCAGCACAACGGAGGATCCTTGAAAATATGACGAGGAAAGGGTAAAGTCAGGACTAATAAACAATCTCTTGTTCCCAATTTTCTCCCTCGTAGGTATATGTTCTTCTGTCATTACATTAATTTTTACAAAAGTGTAATTTTTAACTAATTTATTGAGAAAGTACTTGGGTAGTTTACCTAACTAAGAGTTGTTTCAAGTAGTATGGTCCATTGTTGGCATGAAACTCGCGACTTGCACCTTTAGGTGGAGACCATTTTCAAGACTTGTACTTTTCCAGATCCTCAGGTTGTTCAATCTCAAATCTTTGATGACTATCTTGCCAAACACATTATACAGCTTTCCCATTTACATAGCCCACAGAAGAAGCTAAAAAAGGTGCTTCTGTTCTGCACATTGGACTCTCTCTCCCTCTCTACTTGTGCTACTGCAAAACGTATGGTCCAAATTAGTAAGCCGTAACCCTCCTTTTGAATTTGGCATGGTAAGGCATATTCTAATGGAAGTCAATTTTTCCTTTCTTTCAATTTCGGTATGAAGAAAATGATGCCAAAAGAGAGATTCCTTTAAATAGGCTTGAACATGTTCTGGTCATAGTGGCTTCAAGATAAAGGGGAAACCGTGGAATGTTTTCTTGATAGACAGTTTGACAATCAAAATTTTTGTTTTACTTTTATATAAAGAATTTATTTATTATTTTTTTTTCAAAATTTTATCTATATCGTTGACTAAATATTAAAATACTTTAATTTTTCAAAACCACGAGTTGTTCGACAAACCATTCAAATTGTATATTGAAATATCTACCTCAATGTTGAATTTGAAATTTTTATTGGGATTGAGAATTTTAAATAAGGATATCATTAATATTTATCAAAAAAGTTTATAAAATTTATCAGAATATTAATTCCCGTATAACATACAACTATGACAATTACTTTGAAATGGAGGGGTAACTACTACTATCTTGAAATTATAGGCTTAGCTTAGCAAAAAAAAGAAAAAAAAAAAGAAATTATAGCTTTACAATTTCCCCTTATTGCTACATGAAAGAAGAGAGAAATAATAATTTAACCGAGTTAATGTCTCTTAGAAATTATTATTTTTAACTAATTGAGTTATTATCTTGTTACTAAAAAAAGTAAAAGAGTTTAATAAAATATAAACGTAAAATTTTTTGTCATGTTTGAAAGGGTAAAGGCTTTGACCAGGGAAAATCCGGAACTGCATTTTTGTGGAGAGTTTCTTTCATAAAGAATATGAATATTGGGCTTTCACTATTGGTGCTCTGGACGAAAAATTTTGGAGTATGATTACCGTTGAGGCCCAAATTACAATCCAGTGACGTAATGGTTAAATGTCAAGATTGCACAAATTGGGCTTTGTAAAAGTATTGGGCTTGAACAATTGAGAACTTGGATAAAGGATCTGTTTCGTTTTACCCTTTTCTCCTTGTCCTCGGGCTTTTCTCAGACAGAGCAGTTATCAACTACGAATGGACTGAGATTTTCATTTCCAACTTTCGAGTTTATTGGATTATGATTGGAGTTTAGATTAATATTCAAAATTGTTGGTTTAATGATTTCTCAATTTGTGAAAATTATTGACGCATGAGTTGCATACCAGCTGAGTTTGAATAGCCCAATTAGTGCTTGAACTCAAGTTCTGTTTGTTTAACCTTTTCATGAATTTTATATTAAATAAAAATCTACGTACAAAAAAAGAGTAAAATTTACAACGTCAACATATATAAATTATATATTAAATAAATAAAATATGAAAAGTGATATTTTCGCTTCACTTTTATATTTTTTCACTCTCTTCTCATTTTTTTAATAATAAAAAGACTTTAATATCCATAGTTAATTTTTCTGAACAAGATTTGACCTGATATTTTGATATTTTCTTTAAGTATTAAAGAATTTTCAATTATGAAAAGAATAAAAGAGAAGTGAAAGAAGGTAAAGAAGAATTGAGAATATCACTTCTTACAAAATATCTATAGACATAATTTTATTTTTAATTTATTACCTTCCCAAAACAACTCAAACATGTTAATGAATAGCTTATATTCGTTTGATTACTATTCTATATATATATTTTTTATTTTTCATGTTCAAACTCAATTCAAATGACAAAAATGTACATAAACAAGCCGAAAATGAGCTTAATTCCCAAATAGTTCGACATTGAAAAAGCTCTCTTGGTGGATGAAAAATGGAGTATGTATATATAACCTCTCATAATTAAGTTCAAGTTTCACTAGTTCGAAGGCAGGCGGCCAACCTTCGGACCTAAAACTAAAAATATAGTAGTTTAATTAGTTAAAATTATTTTTACCAATAAATTTATGAGTTTAAGTCAATAGTCATATTAGAGAACTAATAGTAGAGAAACTCTTACAAGCTAAATTGCCGAATGTCTCATTATGTTAACTGACAAGATTGGCCCTTAGCGTATGATTGGATCAAAAATTTTTTTGAACCATATATAACTGAGAAATATTCCCTGGAAAATTCTATATGAATTATATCTTCTTACTTCTTTCTCAAGGGGGAAAAAATATATAGAGAACTTGTTTCTCAAAGACATATTAAAGGAGCCTTTGCGTAACAAAAAGGGCAGGAAACTTGTGTTGCAGCTTATTTTAAAATTGCTCTCTTTTTCACTTTTTTGGGTAAAAAATTGCCCTCTTATCAGACAAAAGAAGAAGTTGTAATTTATTTTACTTTTAATTAATATTTTTAAAAATATATAAAGGAAAAAAGAACTCAGTTGCCTTTGAACTTTGTCAAGTTTTTTGAATTTTACTTTTCAACTTTAAAATAAAAAATTCTTGACTTTAGATTTTTACAAAGCAGCGAAAATTGTCTTTTCATCTAATTTTTCTATTATTCCATGACGACGTGGTGTCACGTGAACTATGAATAAGGTATTCATTTCATGTTGACACTAACTGAATAAGACAAAGTAGAGATTAAGGTATTCATTTCGCTGTTTGAATAACTAACTAATTGTATTAATTTCTATCAATTCTTCACTGTAAATTAAAAATTTCTATCTTTCAAAGTCTTTTGTCCATATATACATTTAACTTAATCATTGATGGCCCAGTGTACTTAAATTCAATTTTCATCAGGGCTATTTTGGTTTTACCCCATGATTTTCACACTCTTCAATTTCGTGGGGCAATCCACAACTTCAATTATCTCTTAGGCCCAACTTAGATTGAATTTTGTTTTGAATTAAGTTGTAGTACAAATAGTAAAAGTAAATTGTTTGTGAGAAGAAATCTAAAACTCAAAATACAAAAAAGTGAGAAAAAAGTAAATTTTTTTTTAGATTGAAAAGCCAATCCAAATACCCCTTAATTAGTCTCTTTGCATATCTTCTGTTTTGTTCATGATATGGTATCTACTTATGATGCAAACAAATTGGGTCACTTGTCTCCAAATCTTAGCCACCTAACCAACAAAAATAAATGTTTTTGGTTGTCTTTAGTTTTGGCATCGTATCCATCTTTGCTTGTCATCTTCTATGGGCACACAGACACACCTCATGTAATGATGTTTGTTCGTTTCCTTAACCCCTTTATTGGTAAATTCATAAAACTTTTCCATATGCTGTTAGGTAATTCCCCTGTATTCTACAATCTCGAGTCTGGATTCTCAATTCCACCATGTGTGATTATTATTAAACTGTTACTTAATAATTCTTTCTCTCTTTTATTTTTTTAAAATAGAAACAATAGAAAAAAAAAGGAACCTTAAGAAGGAAAGTGAAATGCATGACAATGGCTATTGAATTAATAAAGAGTGGGTTCGGAGATCTCAAACCTAGGATCTCCATTGTAATAAAATTTTCAGGCATATGCACGCGAGAAAGGAGATAAAAAGAAAGTGAAATTTCAAGAGCAATATTTCAATGAAGGGAATATAAATAAGGCCACATCATTATCTACAATTATTTCCTGTATATAAGTTTTATTGTATTCTAATGGGTTGTATTATATTTAATTAATGATTATGTGTAATTTACACTGAAAATATAACACTTCTTGTATTCAAAAAATTAAGGTCACATTTTATTACATTTTTCTTTTCTATAAGAAGTTGTAAATAATGAAACAATATTTGACTCATATAATTGATCATTCTAAGACTAAAGGAGATAGATAATTATCAAAGATTAAATATGATTTGCTTCTATATTTAGAATATATTTTGTACTTCTTTATCATAAAGGTACGTTAAAAACCTCAAATCTTCTCACTCGAGTCTATACGTCATCATCAATTGGTTATCCATACATGAAGAAATTATTTTAGGTTTATGTAGACACATCGAGACTCCCACCTATCTACTTCTATCATTCTTATATTCCTTTCATCTACTTTTCTCTTTCCTTTCTTGTTCTTTCCAATATATCCATCGTTGTCCTCTACAATAATAATTGGCCATCTTCACGTTGTTTCATTTGTTTTCGATTACCAATTCTAAGAGTGAGATTGGATAGAGTTTGTATTTGAAATTTTCTATCTTAAATTTTGTAAAAATAAACTATTTTTGAGAGAGAAAATAAAACCAAAAATAAAAAATTTACATTGCGGAACCCAATCTAAAGTGTTCTTCAAGTTCACAAAGATACTCCATAATGGTCCATTAGGTGAATATTATTGTACTCACAAAGATGCACAACATGCATTATGAAATAAGTTTATATGCTGTTGAAAAGCACAGATCTTTATACAGAACTGATACACATTTTAAAGATAATAGCTAATTGAGGAAAATTCTAATAAGAGATGAGCATCTCTTTTATTAAATTCCCTAAAAAGCCCCAGTACTGTGTGAGAGAGAGTTGTGTTTCTCTAGGCCAACTGGACAATGATACATCTAAAAGAGTACTTTAATTAGAGTTCCATGGCTTGGAAGATAAAAGCCATTTGGTGAAGTTTTCAAACGTAGCTCCATCTGCTCTGTAGTGCTTGAAGGTATAGTCCAAGAAATCAGACCACGTGAAGTCAGGGTACTTTCTTGGCTCTTCTCTGCTAATGAGATCTTCCGGAGGCCTTATCACTTTGTCCTCTTTAGGGTTCAAGAAATACGTCAAAGATATTCTATCTTGATGCTTGTTCACGATTACCCTATGCAGGCAACTCTTGTATATTCCATTTGTTATTGCCTGCACATGAACCCGTGAAACTTGAATCAATAAACTTTTCATAAAACTCAATGCTGCAGAGACATGCAAATTTATGCGGTTCTTAGTTGGTGTTCTTTTTGTCTTTCGTGGAATAGTTTTCTGGGTGGCTAGGAATGTGAATGCATAAAAAATGAGGCTCAAACAAAGTAGAGTAGAATCGAGGAGGATGTATTCCATGTTCTGAGTTGAAGCATTTATTTCTGAATGTGTTGGGGAATGCAAAGAACCGTACCGAGAAAGTGTCACCAATGTTGATAACAAAGGCATCATTTCTTGGTAGAACTGATTTCCATTTGTCGTCAACCAAGACTTCCAAACCCCCAACTTGATCTTGATGCAGAATAGTCAAAGAAGTTGGGTCATGATGTGGTCCGACGCCAAGGGTTAAACCAGGTTCTGGACAAATCGGGTAGCAGTTGGCTCTCGCAATAGCTCCACCATCTTCATAAAACTCTTTGAAATAAACTCGATCCACCCCCAAACTGATTGCCAGAATCTCCGTTAGAACAAGAGATAATTTCTTCATAGCCTCACTATATTTTTGGAAAACCACACTGCAAGATAAGAGTCATTTACACTTGTGAATAGGGGAAAAAGGGAAGAGAAAAAAGGCGCAAGCGGCAACTTAGGGTATAGATACAACCCACAGAAGCCTTACCCTGTTTCTTGAAATTCTTTGCCGAATTTTGATTCGAAAAAATCAACTGCAGCCGCATCAGAGCCATTATAAGGGAAAGGAAAAGCAATAATTTCCTTCCACGGCAATTTTGATGAAAAACGAGAAGAATGGGCAACAGAATAGCCAAAGCGGCTACCAGGCTGTGCCTCGCCCTTTAATTTCTTAGCAAAGGGAAGCACAAAGAAAGCTTTAGCATGATCATGAACCTCTCTGATAAGATCAGAATCAACTCCATGGTTGATCACTTGGAAGAAGCCGTGCTCCAGACAAGATGCTCTAACGAGATCTGCTGCATGCTGTATAGCCTCTTTGTCACCTTGAAAGAAGCCTTTGAGATCGATGACGGATTCTTGAAGTTCTTGTTGAGCAGGAACTAAGTCCTTCTCGGGCCAATAGTATTCGCTGGGAATGCTGCTGCCGTTCTGGTTTGCAAAAGCCAGAGAAATTTTCCGATTGCTAAGGTAATTTTGCAAGCCAGATTTTGTAGAGACAGTTGATTCCATAGCCATAGCGACGGATGCTGCATAAACACAAGTGACGGCTGGTCAATTTATTGGAAAAAAGAATGAGAAGAGACAAAGTAACACTTAGAAATGAATGCATTATTTTTAACTATTCACCCGGAAAACAACAGGGAAAGAATTTTAACTGCACTTCAAGGCAAAAACAACAGTGTAGGATGGATGATAACCCTAATTTTTTTTCTTTTAAACATCATAAAATCGTTATTAGTTCTGGAAGAATTATGCATGAACATGGAATCTCTAAAAGAAAGATAATGTTTGATAAAACAGAAGTTCTTATTAATTCGATCTGATTTCACATACCATTAGCTTATCATTTCTCCTGCAGATTGTCATGCTAGTATTTTTTATTTCTTTTTTCACAAGAAACAAAGGTTTTTTTTTTGTTCTGAAAAATTTATTGGATAGAATACTTCCAAGATGTCCAAATATAGGCTGATTACAAAAATGACATAACTAGTAAAAGACATGATTTAAGAATAAAGATACTAATTGCACAAAGTTTTTTGTTGAAAAATGATGTAATGATTCACAAACAAATGAGAAGGAGAAAGAAGAAGATGACCAATGGAAGATCTAATCAAGACATTGAGGGGCACAAAAGAGAGAGAGTTGTGTCTGTAGGAGCAGTATAACTGGCCATTTATAGTGGAAGATGAGAGGGAGAGAGGTGAAGGGGTAGAAAGTTTACTCATATCGAATTATTTGTTCCAAAATTAAGAAAATAATTGTTTATAAGAAACGTAATGAACCTAGCCTGAATGGTCAAATTCAATACATTTTGATTTTTTTTGCTAAATAAATAGGTGGACCAATAGTCTCTGACTACCCAATACATTTTGATTAACTTATTGTTAGTGAATAGAAAAATGAGATTATATTTTTCAAAATATTGGTAAGTAATCAGTTATAGCAACTAATACATTTTAGGAAGATTAATTATTTCCCAATATGGCCCTCTCATATATAGTAAAATGTTAGAACAATTTTTTTCCAATCTGGCCCTCAAATATTCATAAATGAGTAGTATTACTAAATTGGCTTGTTATAAATAATGCTTATCTTTACACCTTTATAACTAACATGGACACTTTTAAGAGCCTCACATACTACCACAAATATGGAAGAGATGAATTTTCAAAATTTTGCTCCGTTAAATTTTTTTTATTAACATAACATTTAAGTTTAATTTATAAAACTATTTATTAACTCAAAGAAATGGCAAAACTTTAGTTATTAATCCTTTTCTAATGTGACTTAGCAACTGATAAATAAAATCTTAATATACCTTGAGAAAAACACTGACAGACGTGGTTGTGTACTAAGGAAAAAGGGTTCCCTCCTTGGGTACTCATTAGATGATGAAGATGAAAAATTTTAAAATAAAAGTAGAACCATATTCTCTAAAAGATTTTCCATCTATTTGGTGAAATGAATTTCCAGACCATCAATGTCTATGCATAATTTTTTCTTTTGAGGGAATGTTTAAAGAATGTAAGTTAGTGAAAAATTTCATAGCATAGAAAAAATTATATATATATATATATTAAAATGAAGATGAAGATATGTTCTATCTAAAATTTCATGTTTTCTATTCCTTCCGTTTTAAAATATAAGTCTTTCTCAACATATTTGGCCTTTTTGTGAATTATTTTTTTCAAGTTATCCTTATCATAAACATAAACATGATTCTTTTATTCTCTATTTTCTACTTATTTTCTTTGAGTAAAAAAATATTACTTATTTTATTCTTTTTTAATCTATACAAAAAGTATCCAAATGTTTTATATGTTGAGACAAAGGGTATCACACGTTTATTTAGTGTAAAGAGGTAAATTACATAGTTTCCTCTGAGTGTGAAAAATGTTAGCTAAGGATCGGCTCTATTGATAAGCAAATTAAACCAGTGGTGGGTTAAGAGTTATAAGCTAGTCGCGAGCCCCAACACCCAAGTGATTCTGCTTTCATTATAGGTTCTGAAGCCACTAACTGACTTGGAACCTAAAGCTACACTCAATTCACAGCTAGGGTAAACAACTACTCTAAGTGCTAGAAAAGTGCAAGTGAGTAGAGCAACTGTAATGAACTGCAGAAATTGGAAATTGAATCAACCGGCTGAAAATAAGCTCTGAGGAGGGCATATATACAACTAGCAAATATAATATATGTAATTAAAGCTAAAAACAGCCACATAAATGTAATTTATGATTGATTGGCGTCAAGTAATTTTATTTCTTTTCTTGATTTATCCTTCTATTTATACTATGTCTTTCTTGATAGGTGTCATGACCAGTTTCTTATTTATATTCTTATTTGGAAAATTAACTTTAAACGTCACTAAAGAAATGACCCACAGTTGATCATGTTATTTAATTTAATTTTTTACTTTTCATGCCATTAAAAAATTTTCGTGTGTTTTTTATACTATTTCATAATATTTTAACTTTTTATTCTACAAAACATTTTACGTTTCTCTTTTTATACTATTGAATAAAGTCTTCTTCGTAATTGTGGAGTACCAACCATGGCAACTACATGTGCTACTTCAGTAAATTGGGTTGAAGTGCCAACAGCCTATTCTGCCTTATGTTTTACTCTTTTAATTGGTTTATATATGATAATATTAGCCAAATTTGGTAAATTTATGACTTTTTAGGTGGCGACATTTCCCCCCCCTGCCGTTGGTAGCCGATGAGGTTGAGCTGAAAGGATGCAAGAGGCAAACTACTAAGAGCTCCTCAATTCACAATTTGGAAGAATCATCATTACCCTTCACTTTGTCTGCTTCAGGTAGGTATGGTGCTTCTTTAGCTTTTTGACAATTGTGTATCACTTGACAAACCACTTCATCTCTTGTTACTAATTTGAAAATATTTGCATAAGTTTTGAACATACACACGCTCGTATATATTCTTTTTGGAGGGGACTAAATTCTCTCTCTTAGAAAAAATTAGCATTTTATAGACGTAAATACCCTTCGTTTTTTTTTTGTTTTAAAAAAAATATAACAGTCATCATATAATTACAAAACAATCATTTCTAACAATTTGGAATCAAGTGACTTTACCTCGGGGATTGAGCCGGCCTGGGGTTTTATTTCCTTACCCGGCTGGCCAATTAATCACAACCTTCTTGTCGGATTGTCCGCCGCTTGTTGATGTTCGGGTCGCCCCAGATAACCCGTATACTGACCTTTAAGTATGACGAGTTCCAACACCCGTGCAACTGAAGAATTGGTTATCCTGCCCGCTATTTTCTATCACCCTTTAACGCAATAGAATAAACAATTTAGAGCATGAAAAGTCAATCAGTAAATAAAAAAATGATCGACGGATTAAAAGTGGGCATTATAGTATCTCAAAAGAGAAGAAAAAGGAAGGTGAAGTTTTGAATATAGAAAAAGAAAAGGGCTCCCCACAAGGACTAAAAAAGGCATCCAAAACTGTATACCTGGGGAAAAAAATATTACTATCTTGCAAATAATACAAAATAAATTACTGGAAGGACATTTTAGGAAAAAAATCATAAGAGTGAGCTATCATACTTTTTACCATCAATATAATAACTTATAATACTTGATCTACCATTACTGTAAGAAAAAAATAAAAGAAGATGATATTTGTTATCACAAAATAATTAAAAAATTAATAATGTAATTCCTATATGTACTTCTTGGAAGAAAACTCTAAGACACAGGTAGAGAAAGGTTGGTCTGAAAATTGAAACCATACCTGTATACAAAAGTTCAGACCATCATATCTTATATTTATTTAGCTATGCACTACGAAGCCAATTTTGTACTGCGAGTCAGCCGTGTTATTAGCATCGGCAAACTTATGCATGAGTGGTAAATCCAAAATGAAAAAAATACCGTAGTTGAAGATATGTACATCCGTTGAGTTTGACAATACATTTGCTTTGCACATGTTCTTGTCATATTACTTGTACCTTTTACATTTAATAAATGCATGTTTTGGAACTCTAAGGAGATCGTATGTTTTCCGGCCTTAGTTCTATCATTTTCTAATATATGAATGTTTGTCATAACCTTTGCAAGTTGCAAAGTTCGGACATTTGAAGATATTTGCAACTTCCAAAGAAGAAATGATATTGACATTTGCCTGTGAGGTGTATGGTTATTGTGATCATCATTTTAAGGTTATTTGAACTTTGTTTTCAGTTTGGATATATTATGTACAGCTAGATTTTATATTTGCCATGCCTTCTTCTAGCTTAGAAAACTATATTGATTTTTCTTAGAATTCTTTTTTTTAGGTTAATACGACAAAATACAATTACAAAGTTTGATCAGCCCTATGGTTCCCGTCTATCGCCAATAACATAGGCATAATGGGCAAACAGAAGGGTCATTATATGTTTTGCACACTGTAGATTAATTTTATTCTTTGGTGGTTTCCTGCAAAGCTAAGTTTGATATCTTAGGCAAATGGTGCAAAGCATACGCATTCCGTCTCAGCTGCCAAAACGATATGGATATTGTTGACATGAAGTCCATAAAGGATACAATTGATGTCTACTTCATTAAGTTTGATAAATTAATGACGCAGAAGAGACGAGAACAGCTGCATGTGAACAAGTGGTTCAATTCTACTCTTAAGGAGGCATTATTATCAAAATGGCCTCTAAAACATACCCTACTTGTCTCCTTTAGATGTACTCATTCTAGTCCGCACAAAGGCTTTATTGAACAACCCCATCCCTACAATGGTGGGGGCTTATTTGTTGATTGAGATATCCTTTTTCGGCTTCTTGTTTGACACTAATTTTACACCCTTTTATGGGATTTCCTTGTCCTGCATAAATGATGCTAGTGATTTGTGTTTAATCATCAAGTAAAGTACTAAATTGTAAAAAAGGTCCTTATTCTTTCATCTTATTTCGTTATTTGAAGAAGTGATGTATCTAATTTGTAAATTGAAATATCAATGTCTAATTTATCTCAAGTATGAAATAAAAGGTATTTGGACTACTAATCTCTTAAAACTTCAAATTATATGGAGTGACCTATGCTGTTTGATGCCAAAGGGTAAGAAGAAAACCACACACATGAAATGCAAGTGAGAATTTGATGGGCAATAATGATTCCATAATTGGTTGTCGAGCTTCGGTATTGAATTATTCAGATTATTTCTGTTGAGACTTGACTGATGCTAAAGGAGACCAAGAATTTATCAACATCTGTATACAATTTCCAAAAAGAAAAAAGACAAGGAAACAAAAAATGATTTCAAACTCGACCTTCTATCTAGAAAGCTTTGATGAAACCTAATATGATGCATATTGTTTAGATAGGCATGAGAATATTGATTAAAAGCATTTAATTTAAGGGAAATGATATTCTCACTCACCATTTATTCTCTTTCCCTTTTATTCAATTCTTTTATAAATGAAAAGACTTGGGTACCTATAGCAATAAAATCAGCTGTCTCCACAAATTTTTATAGGGCTAAATTACCCTCTTTAAAAAAGAACATAAACAAAAAGATTTTCTTTTTTTTTTTGGGAAAAATCTGCCTTAAACAAATAAGCAAACCGAGAACAGAGATGTTCTAATCTTTCCCTTGAAGCCCCTAACAGTAATCATGGGATCACTTCCTAGAATAATGTACTTCAAGTTCAGCTTATTTGCTGCCTGTAGCCCAGCTATAGCCAGTTGAAGCTCCTAACATATAAATTTTGTTCATGGTCGTTATAAATTACAATAGTATCGACTAACAAAATTGGCCAAAACTGAAAAAGGAATATAGGGAAAACTTCTTTTTTTTAATCCAAATTTATAGCGATTCCCAAATTTGATGGTCCTAAATTTTATTCTGGCATTTCTTAAATTTTTTTGACGCTTCCTCTTCTTTGTCACCCAAACACGGCATGCCTATTATAAACGGAAGATGGTGAGATGACAAATCAGAATGGTTGGACTAATTCATGTTGCTTCAAAGATCTGATGAAACGGTTTAAGTTTAAAAAGCAAATAAGAGAAAGAAAAGTTTCTGATTTAGGCATGAGAAAATGCTCAAAGTTTTTTGGATTTGATGAATGGATTTAGGCACGAGGGTAACATGTTTGAGGTTGCTTTACTTGGGGTTTTGTTTTGAATTTTGTGAATGCTACAGAGCGAATGGTCTTTGAAGGATCTTCCCCTAATAAGTTGTGGCTTACAGCTGGTGTGAAGATAAACATGAGGGAAGCATAAGAACTGGGAGTGATCAGCATCATTTTCTTCCCTAGTGCTGAGCAATACGCACCGGTAGAACATTGTACATAAAGACACAACATGTATTGAGTATCCCACCAAAAAAAGAAAGATATGCACAACATTTATTATTAGTGTGTACTCATAAAAAATACAACATTTTGTACATATAATTACATATTTTGAAGATAGTGTCTCACGATAAAAATTTTAATAAGATAAGCAAGTCTTCTTATTAACTTCCCAAAAGAGCCCTAAGAGAGATAGAGAGATCAGTTGCGTTCCAGCCCCACTGAGATGAAACATCCAGAAGAGAACCTTAATTTGATTGCCTGGAAGAATAAAAAGCCATTTGGTGAAGTTTTCGAAGGTAGCTCCATCTGCTCTGTATTGCTTGAAGGTATAGTCCAGGTAATCAAACCAGGTTAAGTTCTGGGCTCTTCGATCTCTGCTAATGACATCTTCCGGGGGCTTTATCACTTTATCCTTTTTAGGGTCCAAGAAAAATGTCAATGTTATTCTATCTCCATGCTTGTTCACGTTAACACGATGTAGGCAGCTCTTGTATTTTCCATTTATTACTGCCTGCATATTTGAACCAACAAATTTGAATCATTAAACCTTTTTTCTACTGTTGCAAAGACATGCAAGCTAGTTTTATGCACTGATGTTCTTTTTATTTTTCTTCTACTCTTGTAGGTGCCAAGAATGTGAGTGCATATATAAGAACAAAAACACACAATGAGACGCGATTAATGAGTGGAATCGAGGAGGATCTCTTGAATATGAGGGATTAAGTCGTTATTTTTCTGGAAGGAATAACTAGACTTGACAATTTTACCCTTACAAAATATGCCACGAGAGCTGCACTCGTGATTCTTCACCAGAAGCCGCTGCAATAGTGGTGGCAGACCAATAAAAGATACACGTAATTAGTTCATGGGTAAAAAGAATTAAAATAAAAGAATATAGGTAGAAAGCCACTTAATTAGGGTGTTCTTTTATTTTTTTCCTTTTCATTTTCTTACATTCTTTTATTAATACCGTAAATAGCGTAAACATTTCAACCCGAGTAGAATTTGTCTGAACTTGTTATTTACAGTGGAAGATGAGACTGAGATCAAAAGTAGCCAACCAGAGACTTCGCTTATATTGTATTACATGTCTCGAAAATAAGAAATGTCGTACATATGAAACACAATCAGCCTAAATTTTGATAGTCAGCAGATTTAATACATTGCGAAGAAACTTAACTTGTTATAGTGATTAATGAGTAAATCTGTTAAATTAATCAATTTTAGTAACTATAAGGTTTCAATTTTGATAATTAATTGCTCTTTTCATTTCAAAATATATGTCATCTTTTTATATAATAATTTTATTTTAAAATTTACTATTTTCTTTAACTAACTATTTAAATATTTTTATTTTTTAAAAATTACGTTTGAGTTTTCTGACCAATTATTTAAAACAATAATTTTTAATGTTTAATTTAAATTTTTATTGTAAATATTTAACAAACATTTTATAAAATTTACTTAAATTTTAATTTTCGTATAAAAATAAATTATATATTTTAAAGTAGATAAAGCATTTTAATTTATCGTTACAACATATGTAAAATTTTAGGCAGAAGATTATGGTGCTTGACTTACTGTAATGCTAGCTTGAGATTGGATTCCTAATTAATGGAGCCGATCTGCACAGAGCAGCAACGGCAGACTAATATCCAAGTAACTAAATGAAATCTAATCTAAATGAAAGTGAATGAGAATATCCAAGTAACCACTAACCATTATCCCAGTATTCTCTTTGCAATCATTATTACAAATAAAGAAGATAGAAAATACAATAAAGAGTGAGACAGATGACTTTTAACCTCAAATAACAAGGTAATGATTTTTCTTTTTTTCTTTGATGAATAAATAACCAGAGTAATGATGGCAATATAGGACTCAACCACTGAACTTTTTGCTGGGTCACATGGGCCTAAGGAGCTCTTTCATTTCTTAATCGGGTGAGTACTACGGACTGTCAAAACGAGTAAAGATTTGAGAGTTAGTCTGTTTAACTCATAATATAAATAGTTTGGGTTTAATTTTTTAAATGTGAATTTATTTAGCTTGTTTTATTTAGTCAACGACTAACACAGGCTAATTGGTAGTTTTTTTTTATGTATTAAAAATATTATAAAAAAGGAAAGTATGTAAAGATTTGAGAGTTAGTCTGTTTAGCTCATAATATAAACAGTTTGGGTTTAATTTTTTAAATGTGAGTTTATTTGGCTTGTTTCATTTAGTCAATGACTAACACAGGCTAATTGGTAATTTTTTTTTTATGTATTAGAAATATTATAAAAAAAGAAAGTAGGCCAATGTTGACAGTAAGCTTGCTTCAATTACACATTCTAATCATATTAACAATTAAAGTTAATTAACTCAATTTCATTAAATCAATTCCTCCATCCTTCTTGTACCATTATTTCATTTTAAATATCTTTCTTATATATATATATTAGTAATTGATTAAAGATTATTTTTATTATAATTATGAATTTATATGTTCATACACGATAGAAAGAAAAAATAAACAAAAAATTAGTGCAACGAAAAAAAAAAAAAAGATCTAGGCCCACAGGTTGGATTGTTTAGCCCACGAGCCTACTAAGGTGTATATGGGTTAGATTTTCCAACCCTTGAGAAAAATGAATCGGCTTGCTTTGTCTTATTTAATATTTAAGGTTAACCCACGAGTCAGCTCGTTTGACAATGATATCCATACCTTATATAGCATCACTAGTTCATAAAATGCAAAACTTAATATGCAAACAATAAACAAGAAACTCTTCTAGCTTTTGCTCGAAATCAAGTTTGGGCACTTGTGATAAAAAAAATATAAATATGAATATTAATAGTAGAAAAGAAATTAAGTCAGTTAACTGATACAATGTCATGACTGTGAAACGAACATTTATTTTCGTTTTTTTCAGATGCCCATTGAAGAGAAACAATGCTCATTCAACTAAAAACAATGATCATCCCCTTCCTCTCTCTTCTACCTCCCCACCCCGCCTCCTCCCCTACAGCCGTATATGCTAAAGATAAATTAGTAGAAGAATAATATCGATCTCTTTTGATCCTAAGATTATGGATTAAATAAAATTAATTGGGTTGTCCTGTCTCATATTGAAAACACCCAACCATTTTTTTTTTTTTTTTGGTTGGGTACCAAACCAATTGCTAACTTCTTGCTAACTTAGTTAGTCCTTTTCTCGATGATTCTCACGGTAGGACACCATAAATGCATTCAATTCTTAATAAGAAATATTTCATCAAGTATAAACGAGTCAAAAAATTTTGACACGCTCTCACTATATTGAAACACTTATGAAACATCTCTATTATATCTGCTATCATCATCATATATTCCAGACCCTATTCTTTTTCTCATTTCCTCCTCTTACCTCTCCTCTACTCACCTCCGCTTGTGGATAACCAGTGGCAAAAGGAAATGGGGAAACTTCGTTTTCTCCCCATATGTAGTATTATGCATTACGTGGAAACTTGGATTTATTTCAGGTTACAAATGATCTTTTCTACAGTTTGTGCAAAATCAGCTGTGCACCGTACTGGGGCTGAAGTGTTACCAGTGACTGAGGAGCATGAGAATACGAAGGAGAAAGTTCGAAGGAGAATCGTTGCAGAATCATAGACATTGCCATTTTTGCTTCCAACATAGCAAAGTTTTGTCCAACACAAAATCTTGGCCCCCAACTGAATGGGAAATACGAGAATTGGCCTTTGGTGGCATTTGACACTCCTTCGGCAAATCTCTCGGGTTTGAACTCTTTGACATCATTACCCCACAGTTCTGAATCATGATGCAGGAAAATTGTTGGCAAGAGAAGAAACACTCCTTCTGGTAGTGTTAAATTTCCTAGTTTAGTTTCTTCGGTTGTTCTTCGGATCAACGCAATCACTGGTGAGTATAGCCTTAGAACCTCGTACAATATCATCGTAACCTGTGACGAAACGAGATTTCTTTGTCATGTGAAATATTCAAGACAAGATTTAGTATAAGGCATAGCAAAAGTTCAACAAATGAGTACTTAATTACAATTTTGAGGTGATTTAGTCCATCAAGATCTGGTTTCTTAGTGCCAAAGAGTTGCAAGACTTCTTGTCGAGCACGGGTCTGCCATTCGGGTTGCCTACTCAACAAGATCAGAGTCCAAACAAGCAGCACTGAAGTGGTTTCTTGGCCAGCAAAATAGAAGAGTTTGCACTCTTCAATGACCTCTTGGATACTCATACCAAAGTCCTTGCTTCCATGTCGATCAATTTCTTTAGAATTTGATTCGAGTAGGATGCCCAACAAGTCATTCCCACATGGTTCCCCCGCTTTCATTGCCTTAGCTCTTGCATTGATAATACCAAGAATTGAATTGTTCACATTTTTCGAAATTTCTTTCATTCTTCTATTCATCTTTGTAGGCAAGAATCTGAAAAAAGAAATGATCAGTGTCCAGACAACTTCCACGAGAAAGCTAAAACAGGTTTAATTGATGATCAGTCAATAAACAACCATAGGCAAAAAGGAGAGTAATGAGAGAGAAAGAAAAGGATAGGAGATCAGAAACGAAAAGATTAAGTCATTTTAGTATTCGAATGGTTAATAAAAAGGATAAGAGAGATAGTTATTAATTCACAAATGTATCATTACTTTATGTGAATATATTTATCTTAGAATGATGACAATTTACTAAGTTAAAAAGATTCATTAAAATTGAACCTTTTTATTTTTATTTTTATCCACTTTTGGATGGCAAGAAAATCGTTGCTTTAAAATTAAAGCTAATCCCTCAATTTTCCCCCTTTCTTTCCCTTTTTATTTTAAAAAAAGAACTAAATCCCTCTATCATCTCTCTTTTTCTTTACTTCAATTTCCTCAATCCAAATGGCCTCTAACTCTTCATTTGTATTAATGGAATGAAAGGGGAAAAAAAAAAGAGAGAGGAGGCAGAAGGATTGAACTTCTAATGTTTGGTGTTAATTTTTTCAAACTCACTCTTCCAGCACTATTGATAATTTTTTTATATAATTTACTATAAATTCTCGTCCTCAAAGTCAAAATTCTGCTTAGGTCTATGTAAATAACACCAAGAAATTGAGTAAAAGTTGGAGAAATTAATGATGTGCCAATAAATAGAACCAAGAGAGACAATATACCTCCAACCCGGGATGTATAGAGCTGTTACAACTTTAATGTAATTCTGAGCTTGCTCTCTTTGAAGTTCAAATATTCTTCTTCCTTCTTCGTAGTTACTTCCAAATGCTGTTCTGGAAATTGCATCGCTAGTCAACGTTTGAAGATAGGGCCAAACATCAACCTCAGAAGAGCCCTTCGATGACACAATCTCTTCCCATTTAGTCAACATCTCACCGGTACACGTACAGAAAGCCGGGACCATGTGCTTTGATTGATCAAATATAAAATACATCATTAGCATTAATCATTACCAAAATTTCTTCAACTACCGTTGACAACTTCAAATTTGTACTCACTCACTGTGTCATAATAAATGTTATTATCAAATTTTTATTTTATTACAAAATAAATATTATTAAATAAAATTTAAAAGTTTTACTTATTTACCCTTATTATAATAAAACAATAGTATTTAAGATGATAAATACGATAGTTTCTTGTATTATAGTTTTCTATTATGAGAGAAAAAATTTAATTAAATATAAATGAGTAGTTTAACTATTGTCATAATATATATGTAAATTTTTATAATAATACTTATTATGAAATAAGAGAGTAATTGTTTTTGTCCCTTTCCTTTCCTGCGTCTAACATTAAAATAAGGCTGGGTAATAATGCCAAGGCCATTTCTCCTCCCGCCGGCGCAAATTTCTCTTAAATTATTGAGCTACACTTATCCCCATCCCCTTCTGGTTCTTAGAGATCTTCACCATCATGGTCAATATCTACTGTTCTAGTTCATCTATCTCATTTGCCTCATTAACTTCTCAATCCGCACCCTTTCTTTCTTTTAGCTTTTGTTTTTTCATCTCTGTCTCTGAGCAGATCCTAATCCTGGTAATGCTGATTGGTTCGACAAAAGAATATCTTCAAAATTCACTTCCTCAATACAAGTTTTACGATCTCCAAAAGCTATGCTTTATGCTTCCTTGATAAAATAAAAGTGTCACTTTGTTGAATAGAAGGCATGTAGATGTTGTTACTTGTTATACTCCTAATGGGTGCGAAAGACATTCGAGATGGAGTTATTCTTGAGAGAAATGCAAAATCTAGGTTTTCTGGGCTTGTTTCCTCTCCATCCCTTGTTCAAATTTTAAAGCAGCAAGTTAAGCGACAATGAGGAGAGATTAGGAAGAAAAAAAAAAAAAAGGTAGAATCAATTAGAGGGAGAAGAAAGTAGGTGAGTCTTAAATGTTGTGACCCGTGAGTAAAATATGGAAACTAAAGATCAACCGTTTTCTTCCTTTGATTCATTTAAAAGAATTTTGCTCTGGCAAGATCGTGAATCTAAAATTAATTACTCTATTTGTTTTATTTCTATTAACCTTCTTACTACAAAATATGTGACATTTTTTATAAAAAATTAATATATTATATATTATTATATTATTTTTATAATAAATTTTAAATTTTTACATAAAATTCTGTATCGAATTAAATACTATTAAAAGAAATAAGAATGAAGAAATACTAATTTGTTAGCGAAGAGGCAAACTGAGAATTCCGAGAGTGAGAAAACAGAAGACAAAATTAAATGAACTGAGTACCTTGAGCTTCTCCAGAGGGAAAGCCGTGTTAACGATTTTCCTGTGCTTTGCCCATTCATCCCTCTCCAAGGTGACAACTCCTTGCATCAACAATCTGGCCAGGGGATTTTGCTGAACCTTCTGGTACTGAAAACTCTTGAGCAAGACTTCCTTTACAAGCTCAGGCTCCATCACGACTATTGTTGGATTTGGTCCAAGCCAAACATATGAATTCTTCCCTGCAATCATTTCCCCTGGTCAACAACCGATAAAATTTCCTGCAACGAAAAGAAGAAGAAGGATAGATCTTAATTTGCAACAAATACCAAAATTTTTGACAACTTCATAGAACAGAGGTAGGACTCTAGGCGGTAAGTCATCATCGTCGAGATTGGTTGGTTTGGAGTTGGCTTCTTTGGCCATCTCTGTGAGCTTATTGAAGTCTCCAAACAAGAATTTGTAGGGATTTCCTCTGAGACCTTGATCTTTGAGTTTCTTCTCCAGTTTCTTGGGAGTCAGCCATGCCCAGTTCAGGAACTTCCACACCCCTATAAGAAGAACAACAGCAGAAAACACTGTGATAAAGCTATAGACTATTTCCATTCTGGTCTATCTATCATCTATTGTTGCTCTCTCATCTTCTCTTGCTTCCATTTATATAATATCGCGGACAAGAAGTCTTGTGGAAGAGGTTAACATTAATACAAAAGCTAGCTAATCATTAAAATTAAAGAAAGACAAATTGATAATCTCTACGCACGTAATTAAGACAGACAACCTGTCGCAGATCTCGTCCTTTTCAAGCTCTATTTTTATAGTATTTTACTTGTTTGTTTGTGAATTGCGACGTCCTTCTAATGTTAAAACAGCAGGAGCGTTGAAAAAGAGAGGCGACACATTTCTTCTGGACAAGATTCTAAATTTGCACAAGATGAGATCTTTCTATATGCTGGAGAGAAGTGAAACTTTCTCACTCTACCTCTGGAAAAGACTTCAGATCATTGCCGGAACTAATTCTTATTACTCTTAATTCAAGAAGACCGGAGAAGTTTTCTGCTTCTACCACCATCAATGATCTCAAAAGTCACTGTGCAGTATTGCGCATCACCAATTCTTCCAAACAGGGAGAAAATGGAACTGCCATCAACCTTGGAGAGCCCATAATTGTCAACTTGCTGAGGGATGGAAAGCATGCCTTCCTGAAAGTATCGGCTGGAACTCTGTTCGCTCTGTTGTTGTTCCGTTCCTTTCTGTGCTTGAAAAAGTTTCTTCGCCAATCTCTCAAGAGAGGCAAGTTAAAGAATATAAGTTCTTTCAAGCATTGGTAGTGCTATTGCAAATGTACTCAACCACATCAACTGAATAGAGTTTCATAATCCTTAGAAAACGCAACTGACCAAATGCTGGAAATTCTTGGCATCTAGAACGCCTCTCATTAATGGTAACAAAAGCAATAACATCATTTGGGGGAATAAGTTCAAATAAGTCCTCATCCAAACTGGAAATTTAACATCTTCATATTCATAGACCTGTGCAATGCACTTTCGATATACAATGTTAAAAAATATTTTTATTAAAAAATTAAGAGGAAAAGAAGGTAAAGAATTGTATCAAATATAAAAATTAAATAAACAATAGTAGCTTTCTTTTCTTAATATATCAAAAGATGATGCTGCTCCATTTTCCTTTTTTTTTTCTTCTGTAAAATGCAGGCCACGCCAAAAGATAATAGTACAAAATCGTAGATGCCGAAATGTCAAACCATAAGTTTTAAGAAATTATTTCTATCATTAATTTTTTTCCAGAAATGTGTATGCAGAACCAAGTATTTAATTATTTTTTGTTAAGTACTTGGTTTTGCATACACATCTCTCTCAAAAAAAAAAAAAAAAAAAAGAAGAAAAGATAGAAAGAATATATGTACTTGGTTTATGGTCAAACTAGTTGTTCTATATGTCCATCGATCGGTCCATCCTGTTACCTCAAAACCCTTCCAAAAGAAAGAAAAGAAAAAGCAAAAGATAAATTTCTCAGATTTATTCATGATCCACCCTACTGCCACAAAACCGGTCATCACTTTTAAACATGCTCCATCAGCTCTTGAAGCTTGATAGATGCGAAGGAAGAGATTGCCCTTCTAAGAACTCAATATTCAGCTTGAAACATTATACAACAAAAGATGGGGAAGTAGCTAAGAATAAATACCTTAAAAATCAATTAAACGAATGTTAAAATTCATTAGAGAAAAAATGTAAATAAACAAAATAGAACCAGAAATGTTCCAAAAAAATATGGTTTTAAATATGAATGAAATCTTTAATTAGAACACTGTATAGAGTCCAATCTGTAATATTTAAAATTGTCAATTTTGATGGGTTAGTTGTTGAATTTTTAGTTTTTGAAATTTAGTGCTTCTATAAATGATGGTTTTTAGGGACTGTGTACGCATTAAAATTGAGTTTTTGCGTATGAACCTGCCAAAAAGAGAATCTAAAATATCCTTCTTCCTTTTCCCTGTGTCTTTTCATTAGGATTTTTTTCCCCCCAATATCCTGTCTGCTCAAACAATGTCAAGCTCTCTTGGTTAATTAGGGACTTAAGTTTTAAAAATAGTATATAAGGACAGAATATATATATATATATATATATTAATTTTAAAAATTACAACCTTTTAAATATAACTAAATACTACGAAGACATTTATTCCCCAAAGATAAGCAATTCCTTCTATTAACTTCCCTAAGGAGCCCCTAGAAAGAGAGGGTTGTGTTTCTCCATGCCTACTAACATGAAAGATATAAAAGAGGACTTTAATTGGAGTTTGATGGCTTGGAAGACAGGAGCCAATTGGTAAAGTGTTGAAGGGTTGCTTCATCTGCCCTGCGTTGCTTCAAAGCGTACTCCCGGAAATCGAACCACTTGAAGTTAGGGTACTTTCGCGGCCTGTCTGTGCTAATGAGATCTTCCGGCGGCTTTATCACTTTTTCATCTTTAGGATTCACGAAAAATACCAATGATATCCTATCTTGATGCTCGTTCACAGTTACCCTATGTAGGCAACTCTGGTATATACCATTTGTTATTGCCTGCACATATATGAACCAAGAAACTTGAATCAGTACTAAACTTTTCAAGGATTGGAAAATTTCATCTACCTTGGACTGCTGCAGAAGGCATGAAAGTGTTTATGCAGTCATATTTTCTTTTTATCTTTCTTGTAGCTTTATGGGTGGTGGTGGGGATGTGATTACATAAGAAGAAGCACATGAAATGACCTAAAATGTGTCGAATCGAGGAGGATGTATTCGATATTTTGAGTTCAAATTTTTATTTGTTATTCTATACAGGGGCATGGAATGAACCGTTGTACCGAGAAAGTGTCACCAATGTTGATGACAAAGGCATCATTTCTTGGTCTAACTGATTTCCACTTGTCATCAACAAAGGCTTCCAGACCTCCAACTTGATCTTGATGCAGAATAGTCAAAGATGTTGGGTCATGGTGTGGTCCGACCCCTAGGGTTAAACCAGGTTCTGAACAAATTGGGTAGCAGTTAGCTCTCGCAATTGCTACGCCATCTTCATAGAAATCTTTGAAATAAGCTTGATCCACTCCTAAACTGATTCCAAGAATCTCCAATAGAGCAAGAGATAATTTCTTCATAGCCTCACAATACTTTTGTAAAACCAACCTGAAATAAAATCATTTACACTATTGAATCGGAGAAAAAGACAAATGAAAAAAAAGGCGCAAGCTGCTACTTAGGGTTTGGATACAACCCACAAGCCTTACCCTGTCTCTTGAAATTCTTTGCCGAATTTTGATTCGAAAAAATAAACTGCAGCAGCATTAGAGCCATGGTAAGGGAAAGGAAAAGAAATGGTTTCCTTCCATGGCAATTTTGATGAAAACCGAGTAGAATGGGCAACAGAATAGCCAAAGAGGCTATCAGGCCGTGCCTCACCCTTTAGTTTCTCGGCGAAGGGTAGCGCAAAGAAAGCTTTAACATGATCTTGAACCTTTCTGATAAGACCAGAATCAACTCCATGGTTGATCACTTGGAAGAAGCCATGCTTCAAACAAGATGCTCTAACAAGATTTGCTGCATGCAGTTTCGCCTCTTTGTCACCTAGAAAGAAGCCCTTGAGATCGACAACAGATTCTTGAAGTTCTTCTTGAGCAGGAACAAGGTCCTTGTCAGGCCAATAGTATTGACTAGGAATGGTGCTGCTGTTGTTGTTGTCTGCCAAAATGGATGAAGTTTTCTGATTGCTGAGGTGATTTTGCAACCCAGAGTGCGCAGGGACATTTGAATCCGCAGCCATGGGGACAAAAGCTAACTGCCGATCAATTAGTTGGAAAAAAGAAGGTACTTAAGAAGAGAAAAGAAACAATTAGAAATGAATGTTGTTTATTTGCATTTTTTACCATTCACAGGGAAAGCATAATATATCGAGTTTAAAAGGAATGATAAACACAAACCACCCCCCGCGCTAGAAGGTCTTTCTTTTGAAAATTATAAAATTAATTATTAGTTGTGGAAGAATTTAGCTTGAAGAAGGATCTCTAAATTAAAGAATGAAATTACTTGATAACACAAAAGTTCTCAAGTGGGTTGTGAAACTAGTAATTCTGATTGTGCTTTTTCTAACTAACAAAGAAGCAAAGGTTTCCCCCCTTTTTCCCCTTTTATAAATATTTTTGGATATATAAAGGAACCTCCAAGATGTCAAAAAAGAGACCTATTTGCAAAACTGATATATAAAATTATTTGATTTAAGAAAGCGAAGATATTCATTCTTGCACCTATCACATGATTCAAATATCAATTGAGAAGAGTAGATAACGATGGAAAGGTCTAACCAAAATGCAGAGCCAAACGGAGAACTGCCAGGAAGAGGGGAAATAGCCACGTTGAAGAGAGAATTGTGTGTAGAGGAGTTGTATGAAGTAGCTATTTATAGCAGAAAATGAGTTGGGAGAAGTCATAAATTAGAGGTTAACTTATATTGCATCACGTGTTTTATAATTAATAAAATATTGCACATATATCGTCTCTGGTGAGATATTAATTATGTAAAAATTTAAGCAGATTAATTATTTTCCAATCCATCACTAAAATATATGTAAAATTTTAGGTAGGCTAATTAATTTCTGGTCCATCACTCTAATATAGGTAAAACTTTAGGTAGATTTATTATTGTCCAGTGCACCACTCAAATATATGCAAAACTTTTAAGTACATTAATTATTTTACAATCTGCCTGTCCAATGTGTATAAATTTCCAGATAGAAGATTATTTTCTTATCAGGCCCACCAATATACCCATAAAGTAGCGATACCAAATTGGTAAGAGGGCTGGCTGAGTTGGCCAGTCGATGCAGCTATTTCACCTGGCTTGTCAAGTACTTGGTTACGGATGCGAGTTTATAATCGAGTGTATGCCGCATATTTGGCTCCCACGCTGCTGATTTTGGCTTAAGTAAATTAATTGTAGCTATGGAGATGACGATTATGTTTGTGAATACTTCCCCAGTTTGGAATTATTTGTGCGTTGAGGCACTTTATTGGTTTCCAAATATCTATGACTTTGTATTTTTGGGGCAATATTTATTTATTTTTCTTTTCTAGATTCATACTTATCTTTTTTTTTGTACAAAAAGTGTCACATTATTGATGAATATTACATGAACAATAATCAACTATAGTACAAGTTAATAGCTTTATGAAAGACGAAAATGAGCTCTATTAAGAAGGATGACAAATCTTGCATTATGTAAGAATTGAACTGGTTGGGATATTTCAACACTTACCACTAGAATAAGACTTTACGAGCTATCTTTTTATTACTCTTAACCATATTAATTAAGTTTTCAATTTTCAACAAAATTTAGATGTCATTTTACTCTTCTTTAATAAGATGCCACAGTAAAATCTAAATGGGCAGTAGGAACACCGTCTATTCGTAGATTTTAAATTGAGTTATTTATCGTAAGATAAATAAATTTGAAAATAAGAAATAGTTAAACTATCACTCAGAATTTCAAACAAAAAAAAATAGTGATGGAATTTATTACCTTAATTTGCATATCCATTATTAAAGAGTTCCCCTCTTTATTCGATGGATGGTAAGAAAATGAAAATTTCGAAAATAAAAGCAGTACTAAATTCTCAAGATTATCCATCTTTTTGATAAAACTAGTATTGGTCACTTGCATTCACGTGTAATAAAGTTTTTGGTAAAATTATATCTTATATTTATATTAATTATTTGATAATTAGTATTTTAAACTTTTTTTCCCTTTTAATGGTCTTTTTTCAACATCTTTATCTTAATTTATTTTTCAACAATTGTTATTTTCTCTTGAATATTTGGATGTTTCTTTCTTTTGAATTATTTGTATATTCAAAAGAAATTCAAGATCAAAATGATCATTACATAAAGTACAAATATGATACATATCAAACTCCCCCATACTTAGACATTGCTTGTCCTTAAGCAATATGGCTAAAAAAAACTAAGAAACTTGAATAATAACCACAAGACATAAAGAGTGTTCTGAAGCATTTCAAATGAGCACAAAATAGATAGAGCATTACTTCTTGAGAAAATTTTGAACATGTCTACACAATCAATCTAAAAATTATCCCAAATACCCATCATAAAGATTAAACAATCACCTCATGTCTCGTAATACAAGAAAGAACATGTGTGTGTGCGTGTGTTCCTAACCAATGCAAATACTCAATAATTATAGGGATTATTGGCCAAGGAATTCACATCAACAAAGTATAATGCCCCATAAGCCTGGCATCCACAAAACATCTCCAGTAATACGGTAACCAAAGTTCAATCTAGATTAAGTAGGACTTTCAAACTTGTAACGTTAGGTTAATGGAAAATTAGCACTGTCAATACGGGCTTAAACCCGCGAATCACCCATGGGTTGGCTCAAATGGGCGGGCTTGGACTTAGTAAGTCTAAGCCCGTTTTTAAGGCGGGCTTTTTAGCCCGCGAGCCAACACGGACCGTATTTTTTTATTTTTTATTTTTTTAAAAAATATTTATTTAAAATGACGTCATTTTATAAGTTTTTAATATTTAAAATTTAATAGAATTTATATAATAAAATATATATATATATATAATAAAATGTATTAGCCCTCGGGCTAGCCATTACGGGTTACAAATTTGAGGTTTTCAGCCCGCGGACTAAACGAGCCAACCAATTCCAGCTCGTTTAAGGGTCAGCCTGTGACAGGCAGGGTCGGGCTGAAGTTGGCTGGCCCGTCTGACACCACTATGGAAAATTGAAGGTGCCAAACGAAAGGTAAAGAATTCAATGTCAAAAAATGAGAGTTAAAGAGAAATGAATGAGATATAAAATAAAAGTAATAACCCTTTTTAACTGCAAAGGAATGTCACCATTCCAAGAAGCTTTATGGTGGTAGCTGACTAACTTGTCAGCATACCAAAAGTTATATTTCATCCACTAATTTTAAGCCATGTGGATTGTGTTGCCACCTCAATTACTCTCTACTTCACTAACGACAAGATCTGACGATGGATGTCGTTACTTCATAATTCAACCACCCGCGAATCTTCAACATACGAAAATCTGATCCAATTTTGTGTGCCCGCCAAAAGCCCATCAAACACCGCTCCATTCAACTCCAACCCAGTCGGTGGAAGCCATTAACAATGCATCCTCAACTTCTGAAGAGACATCCTTTTTTCCCTACATTTTTGAGTTTCAATTCCCAGAAGACAACGGTAAAAATCAATGCTTCAAGGGGATGAAATAATGCTAGAAGACAACGGTAAAGGCAAAGCTACTATCTTTACAAATTTTTTATTTACTTATGATTGAGACATGCGGTCAATATTCATGGAAAAGGCTTTGTTTATAATTTTTCTTTATCTATGTATTTTTGTTTTACCGTGAAGTTTATTCCCACTATTTCCTTGTCGGTCCCAAAAAGTTATATACATTGTTGTCGTATTAATAGTTTGAAATTCAAATTTTTATTTTTTTTGTAGGCGATAATGCTGAAAATAAATTAGAAGATGCATTTATTCATGTTGATTCTAGATTGAAGAATGGAATGGTATTCAAATCTAAAGATGATGCATACACTACATATAATACTTATGCCATTTCAAAGGGTTTTGGAGTAAGGAAGGGACAAAAGTTTTGGGGTAGGAATAAATTAGCTAGATCTATATTTGTTTGTTCATATGAAGGAAAATTTGCGTGCTTGCACCTCATGAGCAAAGAAAAAGACAAAGACTAGAATATCGATGTGGATGTATGGCTCAGATAAAATTTAAAATTTTTAGTGGGTTACGTGAGGTAGTTGAATTCAACGATGATCATAATCATCCAATGGTAGATGATAAACAAAGACATTTCATCTCATCTGCAAGAAAACTTGCACCGGCTACTAAACAAATTATTACTTCATTGGTTGATTCTGGTGTTGCTCCAAAAAAAGCCTATAGGTATTTGGTGAATCAAGCTGGTGGAATTGAAAATGTTGACCTAATAGAACAAGATGTTCATAATTTTCATCAATCTTGTAGAAGAAGCTTGATTAGCTTGGGAGATGCACAATCTCTTATTAATTATTTTAAGGCTAGACAATTAGAAGATACAAATTTTTTCTATACCTTTGAACTTGATGATGAGGGCAGATTGTCTAGTGTCTTTTGGAGGGATGGAATGTCCAGATTGCACTATGAGTGCTTTGGAGATGTGATGATTTTTGATATTACATATAGAACAAATAAATGGAATATGATTTTTGCTCCATTTGTTGGTATGAATAACCATTGGAAAAATATATACTTTGGATGTGCTTTCTTGAATGATGAGACAATAAGTTCATTTGAGTGGTTATTTAAGTCATTTTTAGATTCTATGGGAGGAAAAGCACCGATATCTATTTTCACTGACCAAGATCATGCAATGGGGACTGCTACCCGTCATCGCTTATGTGAATGGCATATTGAGAAAAATGTTGTAAAGAAGATTTCTCATCTTCTTCAGATATCAGATTTCATAAGATATTTCAATAATATTTTTTGGAATTGTGAATTTGAGAGTGAATTTCACTTAATTTGGCAAAAAATGGTTGTTGAATTTAATGTTGAAGATAATGATTGGCTTAAGAGGTTATCTGGAATGAAAGAGAAATGGTGTCCTGCATTTAATCGTGGTGTATTTTCTGGTGACATTAAATCTAGCCAAAGAAGTGAGAGTGCAAATAGAATTTTTAACGAAATGGCTGGAAAGAGATTAACTCTTACTGAATTTGCATACCAATATACGGCAAGAGCAAAGGAATTTCGTGATATTGAGTCTTCTGATGATTATAAAACTCAGGGAAGCCCTAAAGTGTTGGTACGTAATTGTGGAATTCTAAAGCATGCAGCACAAGTCTACACAAGGACTATTTTTTTTCAAATTTCAAGATGAATTTTTGCAAAGTATATCTAAAAAGGAAGTTCATGTGATGACCAATGGGTCTCTTCAGTTTTATACAATGCAAAGTAGTGTAAAAAAAATCATGTTGTGCAATATGATTCAGCAAATTCTAGTATCACATGTAGTTGTCAAATGTTTGAAAGTTTGGGATGGTTGTGTCATCATGCTTTGAGAGTCATGTATATGAACTTGGCTCTTGATCATATTCCGGATAAATATATCTTGAAGCGCTGGACTAAATGTGCAAAGCAAGGGATTGTATGCAATAACTATAATGTAGAAAATGTTGATACTATTGCATCTTCATCGACTATGCGTCTTAATAGTTTGATGAGAGATTCGTTTTCTTTGATGAGCATGGTTGGAGATGATGTTTCAGAAGATATTGTTCGGTTGCACCTTAATATTGCTAAGTATGAAATTATTCAGTATCAAAATAGTGTGTTTTCAGAAGAAGATGGAAGTGCTGGTAATGATTTTGAGCAACATTTGAATATCGGTGCTTGTGTAGTGCAAGATCCTGTTACTAAGAAGAAGAAAGGGGAGAAAAACTCCAGGTTAAAACAGCTTCATTGAAAAGAAAAAGGTGAAGCGTCAACAAGTATCAAATAGTAGTCAGAGACATCAATCACGCAAAAAATGTCAATCTCAGGTATTTAATGATTTATTTCGTTTATTTTATAATTTTCTAATATTATAATTGATCAAGTTAGTGTATGTTTTCGTAGGCTTCATCTCGTTCGGTGATTCCTTCTCAAAATCCATCAATTAGAAGTTATTCGTGGCAAGGAGGTGAAGAAATTGTTATTTCAAAAGAGATTGGGAAGTGATAAATTACGGTGTTACTTAGAGTTAGCTATTTCAACTTGCTATTTGTGTAATATGTATTGACGAAGCTCTTTGGTTCATGATGACTACTTTGAGAATTTTTCTTCCCTAATTCTTACTATTCGTTAGTGGATATTAGAAATTTTAAGTGGTTAAAGATAGTAGCATTTTGTAAATCCAAAAGGAAATACTTGATTCCTTTTTCAAGCATAAAGGCAATGATTTGCTTGTAATTTAACCATTGGGGGTTTTTCAATTGAAAAGCTGGATCCAGTACATCCTAATGCTTATAGTTTCTAACAGTGTTGCTCTTTAGTATTGGATGCCAGACCGCAGGTTATTCATGCAATTAGGAAGTAGTATGTTTTTACTTATTCATGCATGAATAAGTAAAAACATACTACTTCCTAATTACCTGATGCACAGGATAGTTATCAGTACCATTGTTAGTGAACTTCACTCAGAGCTTATCACATCACATCCCAAGATGCTACCTTCTATAACAATTATCTCCTCAAGACTTCTAATTGAACCTACAACGCGGTCTCATTTACAACATCTAGATCTCATTTGAAGGAGCTGATGGAGACAAAGCTTGTCATAATGCAAATCAATATCACAAATACAAAATAGATGTTCTCTCCTATTCCTCCTTCCCGGTGTAGTGATGACTGCACACAAAGGGCACCAAATTATGAGTTTTCAAGTTGTTAGATAGATATACTGGATAGGCATATAAAGGTATCGTTTGGGCATTTCATCAAACACTTCATGTACATCAGAAAAACCGAAAAAAGAAACAAAATGAAAACAGTACATTTGTACCATAAACCAGCAAGAAGATTTTTATGCTTTTAGATAACAGATCTTATGATATACTATCGACTTTAATTCAAAAGATTTACAGCAAGAATCTTTCTCCTCTAATTCTTCTCATCAATTTACAGGAAGAATTACAGAGAAAAAATCTCAATATAGTACAAGAATATTGAAATTCAATGGGATTGCCTGAACGATATATAATGTTTTAGCTAAAATTACAACGCACGAAGATAATTTCCAAATAGGCGGAGCAAATTTGCATCTGATTCAACATACATATCTCCTCAGATTACTCATCTCTTCTAATTTATTCTCTTTCTTAGTCTCAGCAACAACTGCTGCAGTGGCACTATATTTGTCAGTGATAACCCCAACACAGCAACACATCTGGGTTAATCGCATTGGGAAGATTGTTTTTGCAGATACGGCTTCCACCGACTGGGTCGAAGTTACTTGCGGAAGCAAAGAAAGAGAGTAATTGGAGGAAGAAAAAAGAACTTTTTGTACCAATAGAACCATAAGGATGGGTGAATGGAGACTGCACTTTTTGCAATGTCTTGAAGATTCAAAAAATGAGAACAAGAAAAATCAACGAAAAATCATGAAAATGAACTGCACTACTGCCAACTCCCTCGTACTTAATATTGTCCGCAATGTTGGGAGAGAGATAGACAAAAAAAAATTATAAGATAGAAACAGGAAAGCAAATAGAAAAAGTAAACTAAGGAAACAAATAGAAAAGCATAGTAAGAAAATAAACAAAAACACATAAACATAAAACAGATTACTCTCTTTGATATCGCCTAAGCATTACTCGCTCCACCACTAGGTTATAGACCAGTTATATATATATCAATTTGTCTTTACAATTTTAGACATAAAAGTATTCTCATCAAGAAACATTAGGGTTGTAAAAAGAGTTTCAATACACACTATTGAAATCGTTGGATTACAATTGATCCAATGATACATATTAAAGAGTATAATAAATAAAATTATATTAATCAGGTTATGAGACTGTCAGATCCAAGATAAGATGTACTAGACACATATCCATTAAACAATACTTTATCAGGTCCAGGTTCAGGTAAACAAGTATACTTCTTTGTCCATACTCGATCTTATCGAATCGGAGCTGTCAATGATTCACAATGCTCCTTACTAACGCAAGCATATACAGATTCTAACCAAGCCTTTGGTGCACCCTCATGATCAAGAATGATAAGCCATGTATCCGGGCTCTTTGTAGCCTTCAAACAATCAGTATTGGTATCTATTTTATGGTTCTTGACTAATTCAATTCACTGTGGAGGTAGAGATGGAGAAGGGAAAAAAAACTAAGAGTTGAGCATTTGGGGGAGTAGCACTTGATCAAGTGTGAGCAGAGGAAAAAAAGAAAAAGGATAATGTAGCGACCACCAGTAGCGTTGGCGGCCCAAAAATGGCATCAACATAGGCCAGGTTAGAAGAAGGAAGAGGAAAGTGGAAATAGATGCATATGGATAGTGGCTTGGGCAAAGAGAAGGAAAAAATGAGGAATTGTAGTAAGACGTAGTAGTCTTAATTCTTTTTTTTTTCAAATTAGTACTTAATTAGAAGAAAGGCGACGCGAAGCTAACATTTCTTGAAAACCCTACTAAACAGACAACGAATTGAAGTAAATTGTTTATTTTTTAAAATATTAACTAAAGCGATTTTACCCTAATTTCATGAGGTTAATTTGCAATAAACCCCGACTATAAGTTCGCGGCGTATTTGATATTTTAGTTTGGTCCTAAGGGTAGTTTGACTCTCAAATCCTTGACTAACAGTTATCATGGTAAACGGGGTTAATGGGGCAAAGCACCAAGTTTTTAAGATTAGAAAACTGCCAATCTTTTAAGATTAGGGACTAAGATGGTTTTACCCTCAACTTTACAAAGCCAGTGAATTTATTAAAAAATCTAAAAATAAATAAAATTTACCAGATAACATATAACAGTGGTAGATGTCGCGTTCAAGGGTTTAATGAAAAAGATGAAAATTAAGGGGAGGAAGCTGAATGACATATTCTGAATGAGTTGGACATCTATTAATTATTTGAAAATGTCATTTGGTATCTCTTTTTGTTTTTTTTTTCCTTCGTATTTAAACTGCAGCATGTATATGTCTGGTTTAGGGGTGTAAATGGGTCCTAATTAATGGGTCTGAAATACCCTATCTCGGATCCAGACCTGACCCTGTTACCCGAAGAGTCTGAATAGGATGAACTCGAATCCTACCATATAGGGTCTCGGTTCTAGTCCGGGTAGACCCGATTATAATTAAAAAATAAAAAATCATAATAAATATAAAATACAATTCAAATATCATGCCATAGACTCAAGAAAATAACAAGTTTAATATCTTCAAGTACAATCATTAAATATACTTATTAACCAAACCAAAATAACAAACTCAATGTCTTCAACTTAAGAAAATAAATATATAAATTATTTATTATTAAAAATTTATTCGGGTCTCGAGTCTATCGGGTATGAAACTCTGCATACTGTACTCATACCCATTTATAAGATACATTATAAGGTCCAGATCCGGGTAAACATGTATATATTTTGTATCATATCGAGATTTATCAGGTCAGGTCTAGACCGAACTAGATAAAAGCCTGACATTGACAGCCATAGTCTGGTTACCAATCGCAAAAACCCTTGAAGTGCAAATTTGTAAATATTTAACATTCATCGCAAACTTTAAGGTTGTAATTTGATTCTTCTTTTCATCGTGCTGTTTGTTTGCATATAAAAGAAATTATAGGTTAGAGGATAAAATATTGGCCTTGTACCCCCAAGTAGCTTTTCAGAAAAAAAAACTTTCCTCAAGTAGCTTTTCATTTTTCGACTCCTTTAAGCAAATAACCAATTGAAAATAGTTTTAAAATAACTTTTAAGTTGAGCAACTTTTTATTTTAAATAATTGAAAATAATCGCGGTGGCAGCCGCAATAGTGATTATGGTGAAACAGAAGATAGAAAGGCGCAAGGGCTCTCCATAGCAGTACTGAAGATATATTTGTCTTTTTACCCTTATTTTTCTTGATAATTAAAATACTTTATTCATATGAGAATGGAAGATGTTAGAAAAATGTGTTAGAAATAAAAACAAAAACATATTATGGTCTTCTCTACAGTAAAAATAACAAAAATAAATATATTCTAATCTTTTCTTTATCTTTTTCGCTATTCTTGAACGGACAAGGATAACTCAACTTTATAATATTTCTTAAACAATAATTTAAAAGACTTTGGATGTATAATGACATTAAAAATTGCTAAGAGAAAGATAAAAAGTTCAAAATATTCTTAGATCTAATTTGAATATGACAAAAAAAAAAAAAAAAAAAACTCCGATACTCGACTGTTGGTTGATGGGGCATAGTATGTTGCAGATGCTTCCATGGGTTTGAATTGCACGCACAATATCCACACTCCCCGCGGGGCAGGTAATGTTGGTCTGCATCTACGGCAACTGAATTTTTTTATATTTTTCTCAATTCTTTAATTGTTTCACTGCAAGCAATAAATTCGTTATTACTCCTTTTTAATTTTTTCTAACAAAATTCAACAAAAGAGAGAGACATTTAGAGATTGAGAGTTAGAATTTTAGATACAAGGACTAAGCAGGCTTGAGAGAAGAAGATGTGTATAGGAGCAAAATTAAAAAGAGTAGGTAGTAAAAATTAAGGGTGAACTTGAATTAATTTTTAAATTAAAATTTTTCAAAAAAAAATTATTTTTAGTTTTTATTTCTCCTCTATTAAATAATTTACTTTTACGATTCTCAATACAATTTAATTCAAATAAAAATTCAATCTAAATATACCCTAAAATGTATACTGTGAATAGGAATTGTGCAACATTTTCATTTTCTTGTTTTAAAAGGATCCAAGTAGGGGAAAATGAACTTTTAAATAAAAAATGCAATACTTATAAAATCATTCGCCATTTAGATAATAACTTAATGATCGAGAGCGCTAATTCATAGTTTAAGAATTAAGGGTGTCAAAATAAATAAATAAACTATTCTCCTTGTGGTTATCAAGTGAAGAACATCCAAGATCCAAGTAAGTAATGTCCATTGGAGACATCAAACGCTCAGGAAATCTTCGACGCTATGAGGGGTGAAAGTAGCAGTGTCATTCTGTTTCAGGCCTGCGAATTTTTCTATTTGCTTGCTATGTCCACGGGAGGCAAATCTTTCTTAAGTTGAATCGCCATTATCATTTTCTTTTCTCCCTGCCCTTGGCTTCTTTTCTCTTGGAGTTTAGTCCACTGATCATGCCACTTGGAGAATACCTCAGCTCTATCCTAATAGATAAGCCTGCATTGTGCCTGCGACTGAATAAAATATCTCAATTAGCACAGCATTGTATCTGAAGTTCATTTTGCCTTGAATCTTAATGTTTATGTCTCAAGCATTCGAAATTCTTGGGTCTATGCCGGCCAGTTCTAACTTATTCTGTACCTCTCAATGCTTTTGGACGAATCAGTTGTAAAACAGCTAGTCCCCACCTTGCAGAGGCCTGCAATTCACATAAAGTTTGGCAGAATCTGAAGAACTCGCATTCTTAGGCAACGAGGAAATCCCATACATGTCTTTCCCAGCTATGTTAGCCCCAGTATCGGTAGTACTAGCTATCATCATGTCTGCAACACTAATTGATGGAGCAGTTTCATTTCCTATAGCAAAACCAGGTTGCGAGGATAGCTGTGGAGATGTCAAGATCCCCTTCCCTTTTGGCCTGACTCAAGACTGTGCTCTCGATTTTCGGTTTTTCATCGAATGTAATGCCACCTACAATCCTCCTCAACCATTTGTAGCCCGGAGCACTATCAATGTTACTAAAATATCACTTGATGGTCAATTGAACATCCTCAAGCTTATAGCGCGAAAATGTTTCAACGGATCGCGGGAACTGCCTGATCAGAGACTTTCACCTACCTTCTTTTCCCAATTCAGGCTCAATGATACCTTAAACAAGTTCACAGCAGTAGGATGTGATACCTATGGTATCATTGTTGGCTTCCGGGGCAGTAGGAGGTTCACTGGTGGTTGTATGTCAATTTGTGGAGACACGGATGAGGTGCTTGACGGGGTTTGTTCCGGTGGAGGCTGCTGCCAGACAGCGATCCCAAAAGGCCTCACACAACTGAACTTGACGGTCGGCAGCTACACGAACCATGCTTTTGTACAGGATTTCAACCCCTGCAGCTCTGCTTTCATTGTTGAACAAGGAGGGTTCAACTTTTCGGTTAATGCTCTTAAAAATTTAGAGAGCATAGAAAAGCTTCCTTTAGCATTGGATTGGACAATTGGAGATCAGGCATGCGAAATGGTTCATAACTCAAGCAATTATGCTTGTCAAAATAATACCAAGTGTATGAGCGATCCTGATCGCTTTACCGGTTATCGCTGTTCCTGCTTAGATGGCTTCGAGGGAAATCCATACGTCCCTGGAATCGGTTGCCAAGGTAAACATGGCATTGCTTCCCCTGATTTCATTTCCCATGTTGCACAAGACTATTAAAATTTAACATTTTCGTTCCCTCTGATGATCTTTCTGCAGATATTGATGAGTGTCAAGACGAAAATCTAAACACCTGTACAGTTAAAAAGCTGTGTGTAAACTTAAAAGGAGGTTTTGCATGTTCCTGCCCGCATGGATTCTACGGTGATGGCAAAGGTGCGAATGGTTGCATTCCTAGGAAAAGAAGATGGCATGACCAGTTGCTGTATGCTAGGATTCTTGCAGGTAATGTATGTACAACCTTTTATTATAGGTTCGTCACAGCATGAACCCAGTCCAAAAACAAATTGAGACATTGATTGTGTGCATGGAGACAAAATTTGTTATAGTTTTTCTGTGTCCTGGGCTTCTCCTTATCAATGTTAGAAAATCAAACATTTGTATCTTGCTAAAACTTTCAGGATGGTGTTTTATCTTTAGAAGCAATGAATGCAAAATTCTTCTTCTTTTTTTTTTTTTTTTTGGCCTAATTGTCTTCTTTTGGTGAAAACAACCTCGGATGTAGGGACTGCTGTATCAATTGCTGCTTTGGTTGTATTTTGCGCCTGGTTGTGCTTCTTCATCAAGAGAAGAAAGTTGATGCTCGAAAAGGAGAAATTCTTTCGCGATAATGGTGGACTGGTGCTGCAAGAGCGTCTCATCAAACAAGAAGGATCTGCAAATATTGCCAAGATATTCTCTTCAAGAGAGCTTGACAATGCAACTGATAATTTCAATGAAAGTAGGATCATCGGTCAAGGAGGCTTTGGAACTGTGTACAAAGGATTCTTGGCCGATAACAGAATAGTAGCCATCAAAAAATCCAAACTTGTTGATCGAACACAGATTGATCAATTCATCAATGAGGTTGTTGTTCTCTCCCAAATCAATCACAGAAATGTTGTTAAGCTGCTTGGTTGTTGCCTAGAAACAGAAGTTCCCCTCCTTGTCTATGAATTCATCAACAATGGGACTCTTTTTGATCATGTCCAGAACAAAGTGAAGGCCTCTGCTATTTCTTGGGACATGCGTTTGAGAATAGCCGCAGAAACTGCTGAAGCCCTCTCATATTTGCACTCTGCAGCTTCTCCTCCCATCATTCATCGAGATGTGAAATCTGTGAACATCCTCCTAGATGAGAGATACACAGCAAAAGTGTCAGATTTCGGAGCTTCGAGATTAGTTCCTATTGACCAAACTGAATTATCAACAATGGTTCAAGGAACTCTTGGATACTTGGACCCCGAATATTTACAAACAAGCCAACTAACAGAAAAGAGCGATGTTTATAGCTTCGGAGTTGTACTGGTGGAACTACTGACAGGAAAGAAAGCACTGTGCTACGAAAGATCAGAAAGGGAACGAAATCTTGCCAATCATTTCCTTTCTTCATTGAAGGAGAACCAATTATTTCAAATTCTTGAAGATGGAATAGTGAACGAAAGAAACATCGAGCAGATAAAAGAAGTTGCTATGCTGGCAAAAAGGTGCCTAAACGTGAAGGGAGAACACAGGCCGACCATGAAAGAAGTAGCAGCAGAATTAGACGGATTCAGAGCAGCAACAAATCACTCGTGGGTTCCAACTCCACCAGAAGAGATGGAGACCTTCCTTGAAGTGCCATTAGAACCTCATGAATATGTAAATGTTAGCACCAGAACTGCTGCTTATGACAGCATAATGAAGCACCTAATCATTCCAGTGACCAGAGGAAGATAAAAGATTGGAGTACATAGCCAGAGAATTAGTTCCATAGACAACCTAACATATTCGCTTCATGGTGTGTTGGTGTTATTTTATTTTCGTGTTCTTTCATTAAATCAAATATATGAGAAATGGCAGTCTGCAGTCTGCAGTCTGAAGCAACCATTTTTTCTTCTGCTGATGTCTGTTGACTTTTGGCTTTATATTTGAATCCCACATCGGTGGGCTTATTATTGGGGGAGGTTTTGGAGGGTTAAAAATTAACCCCTCCTCCCCCCATTAGATTCATCCCAAATTTGTATCACTTCTGCCACTATAAATAAAAAGCGGGCTGCTTGAGTGGTGCTCGGAGACTAAGCAAATTTTGCCGAACTCCGTTATCAAATTTTTCCGGGTGTGTTCTTTCCTTATCTCTTTTTATTCCGCATTTATTTGTTATTGTTGTTTCTTTCCAATTATAGTATTCAATATTATTTGTCGGGTATATTTGTAGTGTTTTGTATTTTTCAATTCACTAGAAGTTTATTTTAGAGGGAATTATTACCCGAAATTCCCAACAAGTGGTATCAGAGCCGAAGGTTCGTCCTTGGCTTGTTTGTAGCTGGGGATTGTAGCTTTAATTATCTAGGAAAATTTTGTCTAAGGAGGTTGGTATTTAAGCGGTCCCACTTGTGACCCTCCAATCTTTCCCTGAAATTTTCTTGGAATAATTTTTGGTACAATACTCAGTATTTTTTCTGAAATATTGAATACTATATTTTATTTTTGTAATGGCACATATTAGAAATGTAGTACCTGAGACATCAGTTTCCTCTTCATCATGGTCGAGGATTCCGGTGTCTAATTTGAAATTAGCAGTAGAAATATTTGATGGTACTGGCCATTTCGGTATGTGGCAAGGGAAGTTTTGGACTCCCTTTTCAGCTAGGTCTTGACATTGCCATTGCAGAAAATAAACCGGAAGATGTTGAAGATAAGGATTGGAATATTATGAATCGGTTGGCGTGCGGAACAATTCGATCATGCCTGTCCAGGGAGCAGAAGTATGCTTTCAAAAATGAGACTTCTGCGTACAAATTATGGAAGGCGTTGGAGGACAAATTTCTGAAGAAAAGTGGTCGAATAAGCTCCTTATGAAGAAAAGGCTGTTCCGATTTGATTACCGACTGAGTACAACTATGAATGAACACATCACCATGTTTAATCAATTAGTAGCAGACTTGTTGAATTTAGATGTGAAATTTGAGGATGAAGATTTGGCTTTGATGTTGTTATCATCCCTTCCCGATGAATTTGAACATTTGGAAACTACGTTACTTCATGGGAAGGAAAATGTGTCGTTAGATGCTGTTTGTTCTGCTTTGTATAGTCATGAATTGAGAAAGCAGGATAAGATGAAAACCAAATCAACGGCGTCAGAAGAAGCATTGGTGGCAAGATGGTCAACGAAAGCCAGTCAAAGGGGAGAAGAGGAAGGTCCAAGTCAAAAGGTCGAGTTTGTTGCACAAAGATGAGTGTGCTTTTCGTCATGAGAAAGGACACCTGGAAGAAAAGATCGTCCCAAAGTCGAAGAAGAAAGGGGAAGACTCCGCAAGATGCAAATGTTGCAGAATGCAAAAGTAACGCGGAATCAGATATCTCTTTAGTGGTTTTGCCTTTAGCATCATCACATCCAGATGAGTGGATATTAGATTCAGGTTGCACCTATCATATGTGTCCTATTCGGGAATGGTTCTTTGAATTTCAGGAACTCGATGGTGGAGTTGTTTACATGGGCAACGATAATCTATGTAAGACAATCGGGATAGGGTCAATCAAGCTGAGGAATCATGATGGAACTATCAAAATTTTGCGGGATGTGCGGTATGTGCCAAAGTTGAAGAAGAATCTAATCTCATTGGGGGCTTTAGAATCAAAAGGCCTAGTTGTGACGATGCGAGATGGAGTTCTTAAAGCAACTTCAGGAGCACTGGTGATGTTAAAAGGCGTGAGGAAGAATAATCTGTATTACTACCAAGGTAGTACAGGTGGTGAGGACGATGGCAGCAGCAACTTCAAGTAGCAAGAAGGATGTCGAAAGCAACGAAGTCGTGGCATATGCGGTTGGGACATCTTTCGGTGAAAAATCCCTTGCAAATTCTTGCCAAGCAGGATCGTTGAAAGGTACAAAGACTTGCAAACTTCAATTTTGTGAGCATTGTGTTCTTGGAAAACAACGAAAAGTGAAATTTGTGCACCGCAATCCACAATACCAAGGGCATTCGGATTATGTGCACTCGGATGTGGGGGACTCGCCAAGACTTCGTCAATCAGTGGTAGGCATTATTTTGTTACTTTCGTTGATGATTTTTCCAGAAGAGTTTGGGTGTTTACTATGAAGAACAAGGATGATGTGCTTGAAATTTTCCTTAAGTGGAAAGTTGAAGTTGAAAACCGAGACAGGGAAGAAAGATCAAGGTTCTCCGAGCAGACAACGGTGGAGAATACAAGAGCGATCCATTCTCGAAGGTATGCCAAGATTGTGGCATAAGGCGGCACTTCACGATCGGAAAAAACACCGCAATGCGAATGGGGTGTCGAGCGTATGAACAGGACACTCGGTGGAGAAAGTTCGTTGTATCTTTGTCTAATCGTTTGAGCTAGGCAGAAAAATTTTAGGGCTGAGGCTATAACATATGCTCAACATCTCGTCAATCGTTTGTCATCATCTGCTATAGATGGAAAAAACTCCTTTAGAGGTATGGTCCGGAAAAACTCGCTACCGATTATGATACTTTGCGTGTTTTTGGTTCTACTCGCATATTATCATGTGAATGAATCAAAGTTGGATCCACGAGCAAAGAAGGCTCTATTTATGGGTTTCAACGCTGGAGTTAAAGGATACCGTTTGTGGTGTCTAGAGGCAAAGAAAACAATAGTCAGTAGGGATGTTACTTTTGATGAATCTGCCATGATAAAAAATGTAGATGCAGGAGGAGTTGTTGATGACACTTCGCAGCGAGTGGAGTGTATTTCGAAGCAGGTGGAGTTTGAGCAAACAGTGGTGATCCCAGCAAATAGCACCACTAGTGACTCTCCGAGGGCAGAAGAAGAGTTACATGAGGAAGAGGTTTCGACCCAAGAACCTCTACAGCAATCGGAGCCAATTGTCAGTTAGAAGAGCAAGGCGAGAGATTCAAAACACTCGCTCGTTTTCTCGACATGGTAGCTTATGCACTTCCAGTCGTCGATGATGTTCCATCCACTTACCCAGAAGCCATCCGAAGTTCAGAAAGTGCTAGATGGGCGGGTGCAATGGAAGAAGAATTGCAATCTCTAGAGAAGAACAAGACGTGAAAGCTGACGCAACTACCGAAGGGCAAGAAGGCTATTGGATGCAAATGGGTATTTGCAAAGAAAGAAGGATTTCCTGATAAAGATGAGATTCGCTACAAGGCAAGATTGGTGGCTAAAGGCTACGCTCAGAAGGAGGGAATTGATTATAATGAGGTATTTTCTCCAGTTGTTAAACATTCCTCCATTAGAATTTTGTTGGCCTTAGTAGCGCAGTTGAATTTGGAGCTAGCTCAACTTGATGTGAAGACCGCGTTCCTGCACGGTGATTTGAAGGAGGAAATCTATATGACTCAGCCAGATGGATACAAGGTTGCTGGTAAGGAGAATTGGGTTTGCAAACTAAGTAAATCGTTGTACGGACTGAAACAATCTCCGAGGCAATGGTACAAGCGATTTGACAGGTTTATGAAGGGTCAGAAGTACACAAGGAGCAAATACGATCATTGTGTATATTTGCGCAGGCTTCAAGATGGTTCCTACATCTACTTACTCTTATATGTTGATGATATGCTTATAGCAGCAAAGAGCCAATTTGAGATTAACAGATTGAAGGCTCAGTTGAGTAAGGAGTTCGAGATGAAAGATTTGGGAGAAGCCAAGAAGATTCTCGGCATGGAGATAAACAGGGACAGAGAGAGAGGCAAGCTTTGGCTGACACAGAAGCAGTATTTGAAGAAGGTATTACAACGTTTTGGTATGCATGAAAATACAAAACCTGTAAGTACCCCACTTGCTCCTCATTTGAAACTTAGTAGCCAGTTATCTCCAACAACAGATGAAGAGCGGGAATACATGGCCAGAGTCCCGTATGCAAATGCAGTTGGAAGCTTGATGTATGCAATGGTGTGTACGAGACCATATATTTCACAAGCTGTTAGTGTTGTGAGCAGGTACATGCATGATCCGAGCAAGGGTCATTGGCTAGGCGTGAAATGGATTCTACGGTATCTTCAAAATACCGCAGATATTGGATTGGAATTTGAGCGGGATGAATCACTTGGTCATTGTATAGTTGGATATTGTGATTCCGATTTTGCGAGTGATTTGGATAGCGGCGATCTACAACCCTGCTATTTGTTCACTTTAGCAAAAGCACCGAGTTAGTTGGAAGTCTACCTTACAGATCAACGGTGGCTTTGTCTACAACAGAGGCGAGTATATGGCAATTACGAGAGGTCGTGAAGGAAGCAATTTGGCTTCATGGGTTGCTTAAAGACTTGGGAGTTGGTCGAAACAACTTGAGGTCTATTCTGACGATCGAGTGCTATTCACTTAGCAAAGAATCAAGTCTTTCATGCACTGGACGAAGCACATTGATGTACGCTATCATTTTGTACGGGGAAATTCTCGAAGAAGAGGAGATCTTTTTCCGAAGATTCATACTACCGAGAATCCTGCGAGATATGTTGACCAAGGTGGTTACAAGGGCCAAGTTTGAACATTGTTTAGACTTGGTTAATATCTTCGCACGTTTGAGTTAGCGTACTCACGGCGCAAAAATTTGGAAAGCACCACGAGGATCGTTTTTATTTTTTTGTTTGTTTGAGAAGGTTTGTATTTGCTTGGGATTTGAAATTAAGCCAAGGTGGAGATTTGTTGACTTTTGGCTTTATATTTGAATCCCTACATCGGTGGGCTTATTATTGGGGGAGGTTTTGGAGGGTTAAAAATTAACCCCTCCTCCCCCTATTAGATTCATCCCAAATTTATATCACTTCTGCCACTATAAATAAAAAGCGGGCTGCTTGAGTGGTGCTCGGAGACTAAGCAAATTTTGCCGAACTCCGTTATCAAATTTTTCCGGGTGTGTTCTTTCCTTATCTCTTTTTATTCCGCATTTATTTGTTATTGTTGTTTCTTTCCAATTATAGTATTCAATATTATTTGTCGGGTATATTTGTAGTGTTTTGTATTTTTCAATTCACTAGAAGTTTATTTTAGAGGGAATTATTACCCGAAATTCCCAACAATGTCTTGCTTCTATTTACTCTAGATGGTCTCAATATTCTGGCTAAAGAGAAGTGTACACAGTTCGGTAAAATCTGGAAAATTTTTTGCCAAGTTATGAGCTCATAGAGTTTCAATCTCTGCTTCTTCTCTTGTGTCTGGGAAATATTTCAGCAGAAGATGGGATTGCTCGTAATCTAATTATTTTGCGGAGGTTAGTTTCCCATCTCTGTGATCAGATACAAAAGATGTCAGTGTTTACTATCAATATTGAAGCATTAGTTCAAGCAAGAAGGCACAGCGAAATTAATTACACCACCAAATTCTAGTCCTGGCCTTGGCTATTAGATCAAGAAAGTAATCAAGTCCTTAAGTGTTAGTTTGGTTCACAAAAGGGGAGCGGGAGGGGAAGGGGTAGGGGGAAGGGATCATATACTTCACTTAAGAGACATTTTCTTTTACCTTCCTTTTATTTGTTACGCGGAAAAGAGGGATGAAATCAAAAGAGGAAAGGAAAGAAAATTGAGCAATTGCAAAATCAATTTTTAAATTATCTTAGTTATTACAATTTAATATCAAAACTAACATTTTAATATTTTTGATCCACCATCTTTATATATTTCAATATTTATAATTTAACACCATTAATATGGTAAAAAACGGTACCAATAGAGGAATAAATTTGTCCATTCAAAAAAATTTTTTAGTATCAAAAATAATATTTTAATATTTTTAATCCACCATCTGTATATATTTCAATATTTATAATTTAACATCATTAATGTAGTAAAAATCGATACCGATAGAAGGATAAATTTGTCCATTCAAAATTTTTTCCTCCTTATAATCTGTAGCACATGCAAGGAAAAAGAAAGATCATATTTCTTAAATTCTAATTTTTTTACTGTTGAATTTATTATTTTACCTTTTTCTCAATTTTAAACCTACTCCCAAGTTGACAACAATCAATTGCGTCATCACCAGATTAAACTTAGGCATTTCATTTCGAATTAGTTCTCTTGTCCGCGTGTTCATATTGTATATTTACCGTACTTTTATATTCACCTCAAGGAGTACCTGAAATAACAAATGTAAGAGGTAAATAATGTAATATAAGAGTACAATGAATATACAATATGATCACGCAAACTTAGGAATACAGAATAATGCTACACAAGAGTAATCAGCCATGCTTCCATAAAAGTCAACACAAAAGCTAAATTAACCTTCAATGGAATGGAAAAACTCACTGTTGATAACGTCCCCAACTGCCTCTCCTAAGTTGCGTCGAAGTAAACTCCGTCTCGTGTACAATCCGCTGTCAAATAATTCCTCAAAGGCCAAGGAATAATCAATGGAGTGTGAGTAGGCCGAAATGAAATGAAATGAAATGCCTAAGCCTAATATGGTGATTTGATTGTTGTCAATTTATAAGTGGATTCAAAATTGAAGAGAAGGTAAAATAATTAACTATACAATAAAGAATTAGATTTTAAAAATTATTGTCTTTTTTTTTTTCCTTGCACGTGTTACATATTTTGGAGAGGAAAAACTCTTAAATGATCAAATGTATCCCTCTACTACATTAATGGTATTTAGACAGTAAACATTAAAACATATAAAGATGGTAGATCAAAATATTAAAATATTAATATTGGTAATAAATTATAACAATTAAGATAATTTGAGAATTATTTTTATAGATTGTTCAAAGAATATTATTGCACAATTTTAAATATTTATCTATTTTCTCTATCTCATACAATAATTTAAACTAAAAAGTGAGATCAAATATATTATTAATACCTTCAAGTCATTCTCTCTCCTTCAATCCAAAACAAACTTATTTTTTTACTTGTTTTCTATGAATTCTCACATCTTCTTTATAAAACGTAAATTATAAATTTCACTAAAAATTTACTTTTACACGTCTAAAAAAAGAAAATTTCAAACTAGAATTCAATTCAAACTTTATTTTTTCTACTTTTTGTCCCATTTTCTTTCCACAGTAGACTCCAACCGAACTACCAAGACTCAATTGGGTTATTGACTCTGTAGATTAGATAGTACAGTTCTCTATCCCTCTGGACGGGAAATAGGTGAAGCAGTTGACCTATTTAATGTTCATTAATGTTGAAATATTACTTTGTATTTCTAATCCCAAAATGATTAGAGTCACTTTGCCACACTTGACTTGGTTAGAAAACCTATTCTTATATGGGGAATTTGGGTTGAAACTTTTAGCATGTGAAAAAAACTTCGTTCATTGATTAAACTATAAGCTTTATTTTTCCTTTGCCCGTCACATAAATTCATGTGCTCTCTTTCCTACTTTTATATTAAATCTTCTGTTTAAAATTAAATATCTACTATGATATTATTATTAATTAAAGAAATTAATAATAAAATTTATAAGTTATTAAAGTTTAAATCAAGAAGTTACTAGCGTAATTATTGTGTTAATAGGGTTTAATTCTTTTAAACTAAAAAAGTTATTAATAAAAATTTAAATAAAATATATAATTATTTTTATAAAATTAAATATTCAATTTTGAGCATTTTAAAAAGAAAGTGAAGACCCAATTCCAAAGAAGCTTATGTAATATTTTCTGTGCTGCCTCGTTTAATTGTTTTTATGCTTAACCATAAAACTTTGTAGGGCAGCACGGCAGTACAGTATTAAAGAGAAAATGATGCATGCTGGTAAAGCAGACCCCGATCACAGACTTGGTGGGTTTCTTTGAAAGTCTTCTGAAAGCATTCGCGGATGCAGAAATTAATGGAACAAACAAATAACTATTCAATCGCCATAAAATGATGTGGACAACATGGTTACACATCTCGCGTGACTTAGAACGGTATGAGTCGACGGAGAAGTCGCCGCAGGACCCAGACTCAGAGTCTACGGCCTCCGGTCGTCTTTGGCCTTCTTGGATAAGGCATTCTCCTTGAAAGCTATAAGAAATTGGCCAAAGCACAGTTCAAGAATTTAAACCCAGAAAACCTTTCAAGTTTCCATGTGAATTGCTTCAGTTTACGCCTTCCCAAAGGGAAAACCATGTCTGCACCACCCATACTAGCAATCTTTATGCTTTTGTCGACACCATTACTTTCACTAGAAGCGAAATTCCCTTTAACCAAGCCTAACTGTAAGATGAGCTGTGGAACTGTAAGCATCCCATATCCATTCGGCATGACCAAAGATTGTTGTCTTAACAAAAACTTCATGATTGCTTGTAATGATTCTTATAATCCTCCTCAACCATTTTTGGACGCCTCTCCCATAAATGTGACAAGAATATCCTTGGAGGGCCAGCTGCATATTCTGAAGCTTATTGGTCGCCAATGTTTTTTCCCCGGAAAACCCGAAGAAGCCATTAGACCAACCTTCACATTAAATCATGCATTCACTATCAATAGTACCATAAACAAGTTCGTAGCAGTCGGCTGCGACACTTACGCATTTCTACAAGGTTATGCTGGCAATAGAAGGCTCACTACAGGATGCATATCCTACTGTAACTACGCATCTGATGTCGCCAATGGCACCTGTGCTGGTGGTGGTGGCTGTTGCCAAACATCCATCCCTCAAAATTTGTCCAATCTTAACTTGACTGTTAGCAGCTTTCACAATCATACGTATGTACGAGGTTTTAATCCCTGCAGCTATGCTTTTGTTGTTGAAGAAGGTCAGTTTAAATTTTCTTTAGATAAACTTAAAAAATTAGAAAGCATACAGAAGCTCCCAATGGTGCTTGATTGGACTGTTGGCGAAAAGAATGAGACCTGTGAATCAGCAAAAAGAAATATGACTAGTTATGCCTGTCAAAAGAACACAATATGTAGGGATAGTACAACTTCTAATTACTCCGGGGGATACCGTTGCTTCTGCAAGGAGGGTTACGAAGGTAATCCATATCTCGTTGATGGTTGCCAAGGTACGAGTACATTTTCAAGCTGTCTTCTCTCAGTTATCTTCACCAGTTTAAATTTGATTTTGCAACTGATCCATTTTACTTTGTTGTCAAGTAGATATTGATGAATGTAATCTGGATAGAATAAACAATTGCACGCATAAAAAACTCTGCGTAAACAGGGAAGGGAGTTATAGCTGTAATTGCCCAAAAGGGTACTATGGTGATGGAATGGGAAGCGAAGGTTGTTCTCCTAAAAACAAAAGAAGCCTTGTGGCCTGGATTCTTGCTACAGGTACTATAAACTACTTGATCATTACTAGTTTGTAATTCAGAAGCGCCATACTTGATTTATTTATGAAGATAGTTTTTTTCAGTGTAAAAAAAAAAAAAAATCTTTGGTGCTTCCACAGAATGACAAGGTTCTCTCTTTCTTTTCCATTTCTTGGAAACTCAATGGCCAGGAATCCCAGTGGGAACTATTGTTTCAGTTGCAGGATTCTCTTGGGGTTACTTATGGATGAGGAGAAGACAGTTGTTGTTGATGAAGAAAAGAAACTTGGACAGGAATGGAGGTAAAATTCTAGAAGAGAAACAGAAAGGATCCTCTGTAACAGTAAGAGCCTTTACTGCAGAAGAGCTTAAGAAGGCAACAAACAACTACCACGATAGCACAATTATTGGTCAAGGTGGAAATGGAGTTGTCTACAAAGGATGTCTCAAAGAGAAAAAGGAAATAGCCATCAAGAAGTCCAAAACTGTGGATCATGACAAAATTGAGCAATTCATCAATGAAGTGATTGTTTTGTTAAGAACCCACCACAGAAATGTGGTTGAGCTATTAGGTTGTTGTTTGGAGGACGAGGTCCCTTTGCTTGTTTACGAGTTTATCAGCAATGGTACTCTCTACGAACATCTTCACAAGAAAATCGATGCAAATGTTCTTCCATGGAACGTCCGATTGAGAATAGCTGCCGAGACTGCTAATGCACTCTCGTATTTGCACTCTGCAGCCTCTCCTCCCATCATCCACAGAGATGTAAAGACTATGAACATTCTCCTGGATGAGAATTGGACAGCAAAAGTAGCTGATTTTGGAGCATCAAGATTGGTTCCTCTAAATGGAAGTCAAATATCTACAATGGTGCGAGGAACTCTTGGATATTTAGACCCTGAGTACTTCCAAACAGGCCTATTGACAGAAAAAAGTGATGTTTATAGCTTCGGAGTTGTTCTGCTCGAGCTACTAACAGGCAAGGTTCCGGTAAGCTATGACAGACCGGAGGACACAAGAAATCTTGCCAATCTTTTCCTTTCTTCGGCAAGGCAAAACAGATTGGTCGAAATACTTGATCCTAACATATCATCTGAAGTGCGAATTGAGGAGGTGAACGAGGTTGCCATTCTAGCAAAAAGGTGCTTGAACGTGAAAGGGGACGATAGGCCAACCATGGAAGAAGTCTCAACAGAGCTCAAGGGGTTGTTGAAGGCCAACCAAGGTCCGCTTCCAGATGCCAATGTGCATTCAGAGGAGATACAGTCTCTGGCTGGTGAGCAATCCGTAGATGCCTTGATCGATCTTGATAGTCTAATGACAACCACTACATTTAGTTTAGAGAAGCATATGATGCTACCACCGGGTGGTGGGAGATGATTGTTTGGGTTGCTTAAATTGTTCAACAAAATCTGTTCTCTCATATTAGCTATGGATTCCTTGCCTTTAATTAGCCTGAATATCATGTTTGTTTACAACTATATATATAAGTGTTCCTCAAATTACTTTGTTCACATTTTTCGTAATTTTTTTCGCTCAAAGGAACATTTTTTATTGTTGAATGAACACTTTCTAAAATAGTAAATAACTTTTAAAATTCAATAGTGACTAAGCGAGCATTTTCCCTCTCAAAAAAGAAGAAGAAGAAGGAACATTTTTTATTGTTGAATGAACACTTTCTAAAATAATTCTTCTTCCTCTTCTTCTTCTAAATTCAAGAATAATTATTTACGAATGAATATTTTTAAATAATTATTTATAATATAATTGAATAATTATTGATTACGTATGAATTTTTATCCGTATTTATTTTTTTATAACTCTTCATCATTATAGTAACTAAATTGACTTAATACTGTTAGAAAAGTGGATTTGGATCCATTTATGTTTCTCCCTTTGTTTTTTATTTTTTCCTTTTTCTTTATAGGATTGGTTTGGTTGCTAAATTTTGGGACTTTTGTTTGCCCAAGTTACAACAGCAAATACCAATGCATCCACAAAATAATATGTAAAAATTGAGGGCTTAAAGCAAAGCACAAGAACTTTGGAACACCATCAAAATTGAATGTCTACTTTTCTAAATAACTAAAGCTAGATGTCCATATTCTTAGTAGAAAAAATGGAGATACTCAATTCAAAATGAAAGGAGTATTATTTTAAAGCCTACTTTCCATGTGCAGCCAATGCATTCCTGCTTTCATTACCCGAAGGAACTCTTCATGGGCATTCCATTCTCCAAAATTCATACTTATTCTATTTTAAAATATAAGATTTTTTTACACTTTTTTATAGATTAAGAAAGAAGAAAATAACTATTTTTTAATTATATATTTAACTAATTTAATTTATTTTCTACTAACTTGAGAATAAATTGAGAAATTATATTTGTAAAATAAAAATAACTTTAAAAATAATTCTTAAAATATACAAAAGAAATCAATTATTATTGCATATCCATTTCAACCCAAAATCTTAATTTTTATTTTTGTGTACCCATTAACAATTTTTGGAGTGCCACCACTTCGCCCAGCGGTTTTCAGTAGTAATTCTCACTAATATTGCACGGAAACATCACTACAAGAAAATGCGCGTTTAACGACGGATATTAGTGACGTCCACTATCCGTCGCTATATTAGCGACGACTTTGCGAGGAATAACGTGACGTTGACCGAAAAATTTTACCCTCGCTAATCCCTCGCTAATTAGCGAGGGATTAACGACGAAAATTAAAATTTAAATTAAAAATAATTTTCTAATAATGTAATCACTATTCCGTCGCTAAATCCCTCGCTAATTAGCGAGGGCTTAGCGAGGAACCTGAAATTTTAATTTTTCAAAATAAATTTAATTCTGATATTAAGGCCGTCGCTAATCCCTCGCTAATTAGCGAGGGATTAGTGAGGAAATTTAAAATTTTATTTTTAAAATATTTTTTAAAATTTCTGATATTATTTTCGTCACTAATCCCTCGTTAATTAGTGAGCAAGTAGCGAGGGCGTTTGCTTCAAAATTTTAAAAAAAATTAAAAATAAAATTTACAGTCCCTCGCTAATTAGCGAGGGATTAGCGACGAAAATAATATCAAAAATTAAAAAAAAACTATTTGAAAAATAAAATTTTAAAGTCCCTCGCTAATTAGCGATGGATTAGCGATGGACTTTTAATTTTACTTTTCAAATATTTTTTAAAATTTTGAATTTACATTCCCTCGCTAATCCCTCGCTAATCAGCGAGGTATTAGCGACGGTATTTTAATTTTTTTTAATTTTTTTTAAATTCTGAATCAACAGCTGTCACTACTCCCTCGCTAATTCGCGAGGGATTAGCTATGAAAATAATATCAGAAATTAAAAAAATATTTTAAAAATAAAATTTTAAATTTCCTCGCTAATCCCTCGCTAATTAGCGAGGGATTAGCGACAGCCTTAATATCAGAATTAAAATTTTTTTAAAAAAAATTAAAATATATCAAGGCCGACGCTAATCCCTCGCTAATTAGCGAGGGATTAGCGAGGGAATTTTATTTTTATTTTTTTATAAAAATTTTTTAATTAATATATCAAGGCCGTCGCTAATCCCTCGCGAATTAGCGAGGGAATTTAAATTTTATTTTTTAAATAAAATTTTTTAATTATTTTTAAAAAATATTTTTTAATTCAGATATAGCATGGGACCATTAATTTTAATTATAAAAATAATTTTTTATATTAATTTTCTGTGATATTCATAAGTATTTTAAATCTATGAATGACCACTGCATCTTCATTATATTATGTCTTACTCTCATTGCATATACAGTGTTAGCGAGGGAGTAGCTACGGACAAGTCATGGTGAGGACATGAATTCGGGGCAGTGTACGTCAACAATACTTGAAACCTCGTCTCGCCCGGCCTCAGTGAATCAATTGCAGCAGATGGTCGTTGATGGATTTGGTGGAGACTTTCCAACACACCCTCAGTCATCTATTGATTGTGAGGAACCACCTAATGCAGAAGCTAAGAGCTTTTATGATATGTTGAAAGCGGCTGACACTCCTATATGGGAGGGATGCACAAAGCACTCGTTGTTATCGGTTGTTTCCCGAATGTTAAACATTAAATCAGAGAATAATATTTCAGAGCGCTGTTTTAATCAGGTGATGCAACTGATGAAGGAGGTCTTGCCAAGTAATAATAAGCTTCCAGATGATTATTATCAGACAAAGAAGATGGTCTCGGGACTTGGCTTGCCTGTTCAGAAAATAGACGCTTGTCCGAATAGTTGTATGCTTTACTGAAAAGATGATATAAATAGAAAAGATTGCAAATTTTGTGGTCATGCCCGATATATGCCGAAGAAGAAGATTGGAAAGAATAAACAACATAAGGACGTTCCTTTCAAAAAGATGTATTACCTTCCTTTAACACCAAGACTCCAAAAACTATTTGCATCTAAAACGACCGCCGAACATATGAGGTGGCATGCAGAGAGTCAGTCGGAGTCGGGAGTTATGAGCCATCCAAGAGATTGTGAAGCTTGGCACCACTTCGACCGGACATATCCAGAATTCGCCAAAGAAGTTCGAAATGTTCGTCTTGCTCTATGCACCGATGGATTTTCTCCTTTTGGGATGTCGGGAAAGTAATATTCTAGCTGGCCAGTTATCGTTACTCCTTACAACTTGCCACCTTGGCTGTGTATGAAAGATCCAGTAATGTTTCTCACAGTGATTGTCCCAGGGCCAAAGAACCCGAAACAGCTCATCAATGTTTATCTCCAGCCTTTGGTAGATGAATTATTACAATTATGGTGTAGTGGTGTTCCGACGTATGACATTTCGACGAAAAATAATTTTTAAATGCGTGCATCACTTATGTGGACTATTAACGATTTTCCTGCTTATGGCATGCTAAGTGGATGGAGTACAGCAGGAAGATTAGCATGTCCTTATTGTATGGAGTTAACAAAATCATTTCAGTTGCAGAATGGCTCGAAACAATCTTGGTTCGATTGTCACCGGCGATTCTTGCCCTTAGAGCACCCATACCGGAAGGATACAAAGTCATTTCGAAAAGATAGGGGTCGAGAGACTTCTACACCCATAAGGTGAGCTTCTGGAAATGACATGTGGCAAAGGGTGTGCAATTTGCCTAAGATAGTGGAAACTGCAACAGAAGTTGGAAGGGACGCAGGCAGGGGCCTCTACCACAATTGGGCTAAAAGGAGCATCTTCTGGGATTTGCCATATTGGGAGACTAATCTGATTCGTCATAATGTAGACGTGATGCATAATGAGAAAAATGTCTTCGATAATGTGTTTAACACTGTAATGGATGTGAAAGGTAAATCAAAAGACAACGTAAAAGCTCGTCGTGATGTTGAAGTATATTGTGATAGACCTGAGCTACACGTTACGGTGAAAAGAAAGTAGTCATTCCAAAGTCTAAATATTCACTTACACCAGAACAAAAGAGACTTATTCTCGGCTGGGTGAAGGAGCTTCAGCTTCCTGATGGATATGCTTCTAATTTGGGAAGATGTGTTGATATGAAAGAGTTAAAAATGTCAGGTATGAAATCTCATGATTGTCATGTATTTATGGAGAGATTACTTCCAATTGCGTTCAGAGAATTTCTTCCGATACCAATATGGAACATTGTGACAGAGCTAAGTATTTTTTATCATGACTTGTGTTCTCCTAAACTATCGGTATCTCGCATGAGAGAATGGGAAAAAACCATTACAGTCCTGGTTTGTAAGTTAGAAAAAGTTTTTTCGCCGAGGTTCTTTGACGTGATGGAGCATCTTATGATCCACTTGCCTTATGAAGGCAGGGTTGCTGGTCCGGTTCAGTACCACTGGATGTATCCATTTGAGAGGTAACTATTTGTTTGACGAGATTCTTGTATAAATAACTTTTTACTGGTATAAATAACTTTTTACTGATATTTCAGGTTCTTGTATCGCTTGAAAAATAAGGTTAAAAATAAGGCGAGGTTGAAGGATCTATTTGCAATGCTTACTTAATTGAAGAAGCATCAACATTTTTCTCCTATTATTTTGAACCTCACGTGCAGACAAGGTATACAACCATTGCTCGAAATGATGAAGGTGTCAACGAGAATAAATCGCATGGCACTAGTTTGTCAATATGCAATGCTCCAGGACGGGTGATTGGGCAAGTTCACACTAGATATCTAACATCAGAGGAACTTAAGGCAGCTACGACTTATATCTTTCTCAATTGCAAGGAGTTGCAACCGTTTATTAGGTAAGTTTGCATAATATTACCACTACATAAATCATGTGTTGCATCAAATCTTATAGACTAATTCAAGTTTAAATGATTTCCATATAGTAAATTCAAGAGCGAATTACAAGGCGATGCACAACATATAACAGACATAGAAGTTGACAGGAGAATGGAGGATGACTTTCCAAGATGGTTTAGAACTTATGTAATTCTTCAACTTGTCCCGTTTATCCAGTAATGTTTTATTGACCGTTCGTATTATCCGGCTAACATGTAATTGTATTATAAGTTAACCATCCTAATAATCAAGTGAGTGACAAAAATCTTAAAAGCTTAGCTTGGGGTCCTTCGAGGCAGGTCAAGTCTTTCCATGGGTATTTCATAAATTGTTTTAGATTTAACACGGTTGATTATGAAATGGGAAAGAAAACCGCCAATAGTGGAGTTTGCGTCAAAGGCGGAGAAGAGAATATGGGTGACTATTATGGAATTTTAAAGGAGATTATTGAGGTGCAATTCCCTGGGTCTCCCTGTCAGAAGGTTATCTTGTTCAAATGTGTTTGGTTTGATATAAATGTTAATAAGGGAGTGAAAGTGCATCCACAGTTTAAAATCGTAGACATTAACTACCGGAGGAAATACCCAAAGTACGATACATTTGTGTTAGCTCAGCAAGCCAATCAAGTATATTATGCACGCTACCCAGGCTATAAAAAGAACAAGTCTGATTGGTTAACTGTTTGTAAATTGAAAGGTCGTCACGTAATTGACGCACCAATAGTGGATCGACCATATCAAGAGGAGGTCGACGACTCCATGGCCGTTAATGTAACCGTTGATGTTGAGATGATTGGTAGACTTGCAAGTGAAGCGGGAGAAGGTGAAACAGTTGATATTCAAGAATTGGGAACACAAAAAAATGTGGATGTGAATGCAGAAGAAGCCAATTCGGATACGGATTTTTCCACGGATGATGATTTGGGTGATGATTTATTAGATAATGAAGAACATGAATAGGATTGGTTTCTTTCAAACGTGAGCTAACATTTTACATTAATTTGTTTGCCCTTTTATTTCATATTATTATATTTATATTCTAACTTGTTTACTGTTATGTATATTTAGATTATGTCTACCGGCATAGCAGTACCAGAGCCCCTAGAGTCTACGAATGATCGGACTCCGTCTCCAATTCTGGGTTCGCAGATACGTAGGATGCTACCTTTACACTCTCCAGACTCTTCAGGACAACAACGAACGCCAACATCGATACCTTCCACAGCTGCATCTACGCCTGGAGCAGATATCTCAGAGACACGCATTTTGATTGCACCTGATGGTGACAGGTAAGTACTAACTATTTTAAAAATTATTTCGACTTGGTAGACACCGAAGCTATCTTTGAAAACCATATCAGATTGTCAATGTGTTAAATAATCTTTAAAATAATTTTTTAAAATTCGTTCTGATGAAACAGTTTCTCACCATCGACGGAGGCTGTTAGAGAGATATCACTGATATTTCAACGACATTATACTGCCCCTTACGCCAGATTTGCAGATATTCCTGTAGATGTTAGGAACATGTGGTTCGATTTATGGACTGTAAGTATAAAAATATATAAATTTTATTCTTTTCATATTCTGGAGGTAGGTGTTAATATAATGATCCTAGTAATTATATAACAGACGTTTTTTAATCTAATGGTTTTGCAGAGTCGCTTTAGGTGGCTCCCAGAGCACAGCGTTCAGATACGGGAGGTTTGGAACAAGAAATGTCGCGAGCGACTCTCTGATCAGTTAAGCAAGGCACGCACTAAACAAAAACTTCCAAATTGGATTTCACCTGAATTTTGGGAGCAGATGCTACAGGAGTGGACAACTGAGGGGTTTCAACATGTTTCTTATGCAGCTAAACGGAATAGAGCTGTTGCTAGTACACATCTCACACGGGAGGGTCTATATCTTTTACAGAGCATGAGAATCGGATGGTACGTGTTATTAGTTCACATTTTTTTAAACTTGTTCTTACATATTTTTAACAAAAATTAATATTTTGTATTTTTTGTATTAAAATTATAGCGGAAAGAAAAAAGTGAGGACTTTCGTTATGTTGAGCTATTTAAGAAACTGCACACTTTTCAAAAAGGGTCAAAGCAGGGCGAGTTTGTCAATGAGAAGTCACGACAAACTTTGGTATGAATTAACTTTATTTTACTATTATAAAATAACAATTATAGTTGTTAATATTTATACAATATTTTTTATTTTTTATTTGTACAAGATAATGTTAACGCAATTAAGGGACGTTATTCTCAGACAGAGTCTGAAAGTTCTGTGACTTCTCGACAACTGCCTGATGAGAAATCACTATTTCTTGAGGTTGGGGGAGGATTCAAGAAGAATCGCGTCTTCGGATTAGGCTCTGAGGGATCGAAGGTAAGACGGAGGTTAGATTATTCTTCTACTTCTGAGGGAGCGACTACTTCCTCGTCCCACGATGTTATCCAGCTACAGAAGAAGTTGAATGATGAGACGATGATGCGTAGAAAAGTTGAGAAGAAGTTGCGTCACGTGCAACAGAGTATGACAGATTATTTATCGTTTCTGTCACAAACTCTGAATCTGCCCCCGTCTCCGTTGCTTGGTGACAATGATGATACGGATGATGAGGATGACGACGAATACACAGTTGACCCACCGGATGACCATCCTCCTCCCCAGGGCCCAACAGATTCGCCACCGCCACCGCCACCGCCCTCAACCCCAACTCCAGCATCTGCCGTGATGGCAAATTAATATATTAGAATTTCATTTTACAAATATATAAATTTATTTGATATTTCATATTTTACAAATATTTTATTTATCATTTTATATTTGTAAGAGTATTACATTTATATTTATCCACACACAGCAGGTTATAAGGTTTTAAGTTTTGAAATTTTACAGGGAAATTATATATAATATTTTTAATTTTTTAAAAAAAAATATTAAATTTTAGCGACGGACTATTAATTTTTAAAATTAAACAATAGCGATGGATTAGAGACGGAATAATAAAATTTAAATAATTCATAAATAAAAAGCTGTCGCTAATGCGTCGCAACTTAGCGACGGATTTTACCACGAAAAAAATTAATTTAAATAAAAAATTACAAATTTCCGTCGCTAATCTCTCGCAAATTAGAGAGGGATTTTGCGACAAAACAGTTAAATTAAAAAAAAATTATGAAGTTCCGTCGCTAATCCCTCGCAAATTAGCGATAGATTAGCGATGGATAAATTAATTTAAAATAAAAAATTAGAATTTCCGTCGCTAATTACTCGCTAGGTTGCGACAGATTGGCGACGGATTTGTCCGTCGCTAATGCTCCATTTTCTTGTAGTGCATGCTTGGAGAGTGTGGTTTTAAAAGAAAGGGGGTGAGTGGATATTTTTGCCCCTTAGGAGATTGATACGGGTATTACAAGTAAGGAGCTCCTCCGAAAATCGCTATGTAAAGTGGCGGTGATCTGAAAAAAAATATTAAAAATTTGTTGATGGGTATAAAAAATTAAAAGTTAAGGGTCAATTTGGATTGGTTTTAAATTTATATTTTTTTTTATTTTTTTACTTTTAGTCTCACTTCTTCTTTCATAAATAATTATGATTTTCAATATAACTCAACTCAATTCAAATACAACCCAAATATGCCCTAAAATATTGGGTAGAAATCAAAATCCATATACACTTTAATGGTATTATGAACTATAATATATACTCTCCCCCTCTCTCTCTTTATATATATATATATATGCTAAAATTCGAGACAAACAACCTTAGCCCAAAAAAGAAAAGAAAAAAAATTAGAAACGAAAAAAGAAAGTGTTTTTGGATTACAATCCAACTTAAGTTGGATTCATTTTGTAAGTTTTACTTTGGTTAACGATTGACTTTCGAAAAAAAAATTGAAGAAGTTAGAGTCATAATAAAAAAAATAAAAAAATATAGTTATTTTTAAATTCATCATAAAAGGTATAAATTTTTTCGTTTACAAAAAGTATTATTTTATTTATTTAAAATTAAATATGTATATTTTTTTATGATATCTGAAATTAAATATTTATATTTTTTAAAATATTCATATATTTTATTTAGATTTCTATTATTAACTTTTTAAAGATATTTAAACTACGTTAAAATATAATTTCTACTACTAACCTTTTTAATTGATATAGATATTATAGTAATTTATTTTTAGTCATACTATTTTCTTAGGGTGAGCTTGCGTCGCACTTTAAAGTTAAAAATTTTTATTTTTTATTTTAAACATTTACTTTTTTCTCACAAATAATTTATTTTTATAATTTTTAATATAATTAAACTAAAAAAATAGCAAATCCAATAATTCTTAGAGATTTTGGTTCTAAATGCTACTAAAGAAAGATTATATTTCAATTAGTACGATTAAACTGTTATGAAATTAATATTATTATGAATGTTCATTATCAGAGTTATAAAGATACTCCAACTATCCAGAAGATAGATAGTAGAGTTCTATCATATCTTTGATTAGTGATAGGATTTATCTTCTGATTACCCTATACCTATTCTGATTTGGATGTACCCCTGAACCCTATAAAAAGGGCTCTAAACTGAGGTGTTGTATTCACTCATTTATTGATTGATTTACTCTCAGAGAATTAATAAAGATCTCTTGTTCTTTCTCTCTATTTTCTCTCTATAGTTTTCTCATATTCTCTACATTATAATTTCTTTATTAAGCTCTCTACATTAGTATTACTATTTTGCTGTGCCGACAACGACTATGCGTCAACGAATTCATAACACGTTATCAGTACGAGTCTCTGCCACCGAAGTTGAGAGTTTAATCAAGAAAAAAAGAGGTATTTTTTCTACCTTTGAATTCCCATGACACTTTTCGAAACTCTGTTTGTTTACTCTTGATATTTATAGAAAGAATTATACGTCATAGACATTAGATGCTCAAATTTATTGAGATATAATGGGTCTGGCAGACACCATCTTAAAATCGTATAAAAGCCATGATTTTTCACCGCCATAATTTCTATGAGAATCTAAAGGCGGAATATCTTATTGTAAGAGATCCATTTTTTTATGGAATGATCTAAAAGAAAGATTTGACTACAGATTTGACTACCAGAAGATAGTCATTCTATCAAAAATACAGTTTACTTTAAATTTGTGAGTGAATGCATTAGAACCAATGTTTATGGCCCTGGAAGAGGCCGTAGTCATGGTTGAAGCCGTCAACATAGACGCGGATATGGTAAGAATAATCCATATAATCATGGTGATTAGAATATATATATGCATCTGGCTATTGTGGGTCCTGAAGACACCATTTAAGAAATACAAAGCATCAAAGCCACTTAATTACTAGCAAATTGTGAATGAAACATACAATCACCAGAAGATGATTGTTATATAAATGCTAGTTATGATTTGTTATAAGTGTGCCTATAATATTTTATATCTATCAGTATGCAAAATTGTTATTGCGTTTAAAATTTCTCCTCAATTAAAGTTATAAGGAGAAATATCACTAGTAATGTGATGGATAAAAGAATTTTCCTTTCTCATATCTCTAACATGCTCCTGAAGTAGCAATATTGAGAAGAAGTTTTTCAGAAGGATTTTGAATTTATATCTTCTGAAACTAAATGAGTCATGGATAAAATATTTTGACGCTCGATCAAATATGTTTATGACATTCCCTGAAGTGAATGACATTAGAAATTATAATGTATTTATGTACGAGATTTTGGTCACAGCTAGTAGAAATACACTTTGTTCTTATACTATAAAAATGACTCATTAAATCCCCAGTGAATGGATACTCACCAGAAGTGAGAAAATAATGAGAAGGAAAAAGGGAAAGTAATAATTCTAACATGTTATTGATGTAATATGAAAGTTTGTCACGTACCTGTAGTACGTTAAGCATGTTATGAATCTCTATTAATTATTGATAATTCTTTACTTTTCTAAATTATGCTACTGATAGTAATGATGCTTGTGTTGATAATATCGATATGGCACAGAATCTAGCCGGTTCTTTTAAATATCCAGAAAGAGTTTTTAGCATTTTGAATGTTAATCAAAAATTTTAAATTATCGAATTACTACTTTTCTATGTTATTTTAATTCATTTTGGATCAAGAATGGTGAAGAAACAATTTGTCTAAACAATATTTGTTGTTTTTTGGACAAAATTTAAAATATATGTTTAAAGTATAAATATTAGTGCAAGGTTCCTGAAGAACTAATTAATCAAATAACTCTAGAAGAGTTAATTACTTAAAAGCTCTAGAAGAGCTACTAAATCTTCACCTAATAGTCAATTGTTGTAATATATTATTCTATGTATAGTCTCGTAAAGCTTTTTGAGCTTTGATTATATTATCAGTATATCGAGACGTTGGATGAATGAACTTTTGAGGCATATGCATTACCATTATGATATGAAATATACGTCAATTATAAATACCACTATTTATCTCTCCTGATTTATATTGCATAGAATTATAAATTTAAGATGCAATATTGAGTAAACTTGAAGTTTACTGATAAATAATTTGTTAGTTGGCATGACCGGTTGGACCATCCCAGATCATTAAAATACGAAAAATGATTATAAATTTATTTTGGAACCAGAAGTTTTTGAATATGACGAATTTATATGTGCTACTTGTTTTATTTAAAGTTGCTAGTATTACTTGGGGTTGAATGTGTTATTTTGGGATGAATATGGAGAAATTATTAGTTGATGCATCAACAAATAATCTTATGAATATTATTGTTTTTGCAACCTGTAGTTTGCACAATTCATTGATAATGAGCTCATATTTTAAGATTCTCTCAAAAACATAATTTGTCCTAATAATACTGGTTGTATTGAGATAAATATTGAACATCCTGCAGAATGTTTATGACTGTGATATATTAGCACTTATTTCGTATTTTGCCAACACATTGTAATTCTCCTCATAGTAGTTGGTTTGTGGTTAGAAACCAAATATTTTTCATCTTAAATTTAGAGATGCACTATGTATGTTGCTCCACCACAAAGGAAATGAGATGGGTTCTCAAAGAGATTATTAAATATGTTGGGAGCAAATCTCAATGGAGAGATTCATATTTTGTTAATTTTGAATATGTTACCCCAACATAAAGAGGAGAAATCATAAAGTTGGATAAAGATATTAGTATGTGTCTCATCTTGATCTTCTATTTTGATCCTCATAGAAGATACATTGAACCAGAAGTTCAAAGGATAATTTATATAGTCAGGTATATTAATTGACCAATATCCAGCAATGAATGCTCCTATTTGATATCCCTGAAGGATAATCTACCACTACAAATAAATTTGAGACACAACTGAAATGTGGTAGATAAGTCGATTCCAAATATACAAATTCCTCATTGGAGCAAAGGTTTAAGATGGTTATATATGTTAAATCGAGGAGATTTAAATTCCAGCAGAATTTTTCTCCCAAAACATGATTGATAAATTATTTACAGAAGAAATTCAGGTACCTGAAAACTATGATAAATGATGAGATCTCAACATGATTGGGAACTATTGGAATCGCACAAGTATATGACTTTAAAGATATTAATGCGCATAATGTGTTGAGGATTTTCAAATCGAGGTCTGCAGATTCGAAATGATAAAGTTCGCATGAGAAATATGAAAAGTTTAAACTATTCACAAGTACACTTGAAGTGTACATGTATTCCCAGCAGGAATAATACACCTGAAGTGTAATCCCCAAAAAGATATCAATTAATATTTACTTATAAAATGCGAACTATAAAAGTGAATATTTGCCATGGTTTATGGCGTATGATTCTTCGTAAAACCTGACACTGATAACGAAAAAATGTATTTATAGTGGTGGATATAATAGTGCATGATAACACTTAATATGTGTTTATATTTATTATCATTTGATAATAATATTTATATTTGAAGTCCCTGATGGACTCGACATGCTTGAAGCATATAATTGTTCCTGTAGAACATAATGAGATTATCTTAGTGAATTTTTATTGAAAGAATGATTGAGTATGTCCATATATGAAGAAATTCTATATGTAGCTATACTTGCTATATGTATTTCTTTATTAGAAAATATCCTCATTGTACAATCTATTGATTGGTATAGTGTTCTCCACATTAGGAGGAGAAAATCATCAATTAAAAGAGAATATTATTTATGACTTTTATTATCTTGATCTATGCACAAGCATTAGTGAACTAAAAGTTCAAAATATTATTTATTTGTATAAAATTACATATTGATTGTTTGTCTGACTCCGGTAGAGTTAGTCAATATAACATTCTACTTATATATATTCTTATTTGGATAAATGTCCTAGCAAGACAAATATATGAATTCTATAGTCATATAATTTTGATACATGTCTGGAGCGTGATTGATCTTTTGATTTTTGAAAATAAAATCCTCAAAAGAGAAAATGATTTGATGATCAAGATATTTTTCCTGAAGAATTTAGAGAAGCAAGTATTGTGATCAACATTTTAAAAAATCAATATTTTATTTTGATTGAACATCCTGAAGATGTTTCACATGGACATAGCACATCAATTGTTATTGGGTTATTATATGCGAGATCCTTTATATCTATTAAAGGATATTGAAGAATTCTTTGGTCCTGAAGTACCATAACTCTGCAATTTAGAGTATGAATACACTTGTCCACGTACAAGTAGATATATGTTATAGTTCTTCTCTACCCAATGAATTTTGAGACGGAATTAAGCTTGCTTTTTGATATCTCCTTGAGGTAGTTTATCTTGAATATTAAGAAAATTGAACTCCTGTTGAGATGGATATGCAAGGTATGAGTTACCTATATAATTCACATACGCCATGCATTTATAGGCATGTGTTGATTATAACAGTCACATCTTCAACTTATAAAAATTCATGATGTTGGTTGAGAATATATGTGATCATGATTAATGTATTCGAGATAAATTTATATCCTCTGAGAAGAAATTCCAACTATATTGTTGGATGATAATAAAGTTTGGAATATATCTAAGGAGATATGATAAAATTTTTCTTTACTCAAAAGCTCTAGAAGAGATGTGATATTGATGTGCAATTAATTTGATCATTTGATTATTTGACAGATCTGTTCACTAAGACTTTACCGATAGCAACATTTGATTGGAAAGCATCGGTTAAGAAACCTTAAAGGATTATCTCATCAAGGGGAGTAAATATGGCATAAAGAGTAGTGTACTCTTTTTTTTTCACTAGAGTTTTTCCCACTGAATTTTTTATCTAGTAAGGTTTTAACGAGGCATACTCTTATGCAATGGACATCCAAGAGGGAGTGTTATGAAATTAATATTATTATGGATGTCCATTATCAGAGTTATAAAGATACTCCAACTATCCATAAGATAGATAGTAGAGTTCTATCATATCTTTGATTAGTGATAGAATTTATCTTCTGATTATCATATACCTCTTCTGATTACCCTATACCTATTCTGATTTGGATGTACCCCTAAATCCTATAAATAGGGCTCTAGACTGAGGTGTTGTATTTACTCATTCATTGATTGATTTACTCTCAGAGAATTAATAAAGATCTCTTATTATTTCTTTCTATTTTTTCTCTATAGTTTTTCATATTCTCTACAGTATAATTTCTTTATTAAATTTTCTACATTAGTATTACTATTTTACTGTGTCGATAATGACTGCGCATCAACAAATTCATAATATAAACTATATTTTTTATCATTTTATAAGGCTACTTTCGTGCGCCTTCCATGCTGCACTGCCCTCTGTATCGTAGAATCTAACAAAAAGTGGTATGTTTGCTCGCACGTGACTAACTTATTTAGAGGTTTATCATTCAAGTAGGGTGAACATGTTATTCTTAGTTGAATTCTACTATAAAAATAACGAAATGACAGAAAAAAACGTATAATGACATTAAAAGATATAAATAAAAATTTAATATTTCTTTTATTTTATTTTATTTAATAGTATTTGATCAAATATAAATTTTTATATAAAATTTTAAATTATATTATAAAAATAATATATAATAATTAATTAATAATATATACTTATAAAATATTTTTTATAAAAAATATTAAATTATTTTAAAAATTTTTTATTAATATAATAAGAAGTGAAATAAAATAAAACGGAAGAAGACAAAAATTGAGGACAAAGTAACAGCCCCATTTAGCACAAAAAAGGAACAGGTATTCAGGAAAGGAACAAGACCCGAGATCCTTGAGTCTGTGGATCGTGGAACCACCGGACACAGAACCCCAAATTCTCCGTAAATAGTTTTCAAATGGCTTAAAAATTTTTCAAACTGATGACTGTCACACTTCCAAAGCAACCGCACAAAATTGCGATTCTACGGTAAGGAGATTATCTATCATTTAATTTTAATTTAATAATTAAACAATTATTTAATTCAAAATAAATAATTCATTACAAGTTAAATAATTATTAAAATTTAAATAATTATTCATAACTAATAAATTCTTAATTATTAAATTAAAATTTAACAATTAAAATTAATTTAATACAAATTATATTTTTTTCTTGTATCATAACCCAAACAGACATAAAATGAAAAAAAAAAGATTTTCTTTCTTAAAGAATTAAATTCTTAACCGTCAAAAACAAAGGATTTTGGATTTTATTCTAATTTACACAAGATTTGATTACTTAATGAAATTCCGACTTTCCCTTAGAAAAACGATTTTCTTCCTTAAAATAAATTCCTGCCCTCAAAAACTCTGCATCAACCCTAACTCACCCACCAAAAACCTTCAGTTTCTACTTTCCACTTCCACTCTACCAAAACCCTGCGTCTTCCCGCTCAGTTTTCTCTCTCTATATCTATCTCTCCATATCTATCTTTTTCTCTCACTACATCTATCCACCTAGACGCTCAAAGGAAGTGTGTGTATATATATCTTGGGTTGTTCTTGAAATGCTACAGAGGAAGAGGGATGCAGAAGCTGCTCAGAAAAAGCCCTTCTTTTGGAATAATTGGAAGCTCTCCAATTTCTGTTAATTCTTCGCTTTCTGTGGCTTTGGACTTTTACAAGACCCCCCATTTCTTCTTTACCTGTGCTGTTTCTAAAGTTTCTGTGATGGGTTCCACAACAGCCGGTGTCCACCTTCACTCCAGTGCTTTGTCAAACTCAGGTACTCCTAACACCCATTTATCTACAGCCGCGGCTGCGGGCACCTCGGCGGGAAAAAGCTTGAAGCTCGCCTTTAACAGTTGCCGTATTTGCAAGTGTTCGATTAATAATGGTACGGAGAGGGCTTGGGTTGTTTTGAAGGAAAAAGCTACATGTGGGTCCCCGAAGGCTTGGTTTGGAACTGTGGCGTCGGCGTCCCGGGAGGATGGGTCGGTTACGGAGAGTTCTGAGAAGGGTGGTTCGGAGGAAAGGGCTCAAGTGAGGGTTCAGAGGAGACAGAGGGGTGGTTCTGATTTGCCGGGGAATCCTGATTTGTTGAGTATACCTGGAGTTGGGCCGAGAAATTTGAGGAAGTTGGTGCAGAAGGGTATTGGCGGTGTTGCTGATCTCAAGCAGCTTTACAGGGATAAGGTCTGCTTCAAATGCTCCCCCTCTTTCTTTTCCTGTGTTTATACTTTTGATGTTGCTTGAAATGCTTCTTTTTTGGGGGGTTGACTGAGGGGGAAGGGATTTTTCTAGAGGGTTTATTTGTGATGAACGCAGTATATTAGAAAATATCTGTCCTCTGTTTCTTCGTTCATTCTTCTTTCAGCCAATGACGTTTGAGTTGGTTCATAGCTTTCGTAAGGAGGGGTCTTTTTCGTGCTGGAGTTTGTTAATAAAAGTTAGGAAATAGATGTGAATACTTCCAACCTATTTTGATTTGAGATATTCTTGTCTCTTGCTATTCCATAAATTCTTACTAGAAGATTTATATAACTCTGCTAATTTTCTCCTAATTGTAGTCTTCTAAGGGTTATTGTTGTCTTGGGAAGTTTTGGAACTGATGTCGACATATTCTGTGAGAAACTTACTTCAAAGGAAAAAAAAGGTGCAAAAAACAACTGATGGGTTATATTTCAGATTAGTTAAGCATATTTATTATGTACTATCCTACCTGTATATCTTCTCAGAAGCTTTGTATTACCATGGTGCAGTTTTTTGGGAGGTCCAGTGAGAAGATGGTCGAATTCCTACAGAGTTCGGTAGGAATAATACATAAGAACCATGCAGAGAGCATAACTACTTACATCAAGGAGAGTGTGGATGAAGAGTTAAAGGAGAAGAGTACAGATGTTAAGCCTGCCCCCAAAAAGCGCTTAACATTTTGTGTTGAAGGCAACATCAGTGTTGGAAAAACAACATTCCTGCAAAGAATAGCTAATGAGACCCTTGAGCTACAAGACCTGGTGGAGATTGTTCCTGAACCTATTGATAAGTGGCAGAATGTTGGGCCAGATCACTTCAATATATTAGATGCATTTTACGCTGAGCCACACCGATATGCTTATACCTTCCAGAATTATGTTTTCGTGACCAGAGTTATGCAGGAGAGGGAATCATCAGATGGTATCAAGCCTCTCAGACTGATGGAAAGGAGTGTTTTCAGTGATAGAATGGTGTGCATTCTCTAAACAACCTTTTATATGATGAACTTTTTGAATTGCACGGTGCATCTTATGAATATTGTCTTGACATGAATTGCTCTCATTTCTTGTATTCAATTATAAAGTTAGATGATCTAGCTTCTGTTGAATGACTGTCTACAGCCAGATCCCCATGCTCTCACTCTAAGAGACAGAGGGTAGCAATGGACTAAGCTCTAACATTAAACTTAAGATACAGTATATGCTTAATTTTGCTGCTCCCTTACAGTATTGAAGCAAATGAGCTTTATAGGATTGTAAAAGCTGATTATTCCATCTCCTTTTTTGCTTATAAGGTCTTTGTGAGAGCTGTTCATGAAGCAAAATGGATGAATGAAATGGAAATCAGCATTTATGATTCGTGGTTTGATCCGGTTGTTTCAGTTTTACCTGGGCTTATTCCTGATGGCTTCATCTATCTTCGAGCAACCCCTGATACTTGCCACAAACGAATGTTGTGCCGTAAAAGGGCAGAGGAAGGTGGAGTCTCACTAGATTATCTGCGTGACTTGCATGAGAAGCATGAGAGTTGGCTTCTCCCATCTGAAAGTGGAAAGCATGGGATATTATCTGTCAGCAAGTTACCCCAGCAGTTCGACAGTTCTCTGCATCCAGAAATAAGAGAACGTGTCTATTATTTGGAGGGTGATCACATGCACACAAGCATCCAAAAGGTAAGTTTCCTGAAAAGGATTTTTTATCTGTAAGTAATACTTGATAATAATATCCTTACGTAGTTATTTGCCATGAACAGGTTCCTGCTCTGGTTCTTGACTGTGAGCCAAATATCGATTTCAGTAAAGATATTGATGCAAAGAGGCAGTACGTCTAATCTTTTCTCTCTCTTTGGGGAACTACGTTTACTGCATTCATGTTGTCACGTTCCTTTGCTTCATTGATTACAATCTGCAATTAGTTGGCAATGGTGTCACTTTGTTTGCTAAATTAGATTAATAAGCACACTTGTTCTGTCTCTTCTGAAACCACAATTTCGCCCTCTTATTATTATTGTTGTTTGCATTTAGTGGTAGAATTTGCTTATTTATGTGCTTCTTGTAATTAATATTTATGATTTCATATCTGATTTTGCCATGCAGTTATGCTCGCCAAGTTGCTGCCTTCTTTGAATTTGTGAAAAGAAAGAAAGAAGATTCAGCTGGAAAACTTGATGAAGATGCAGCAAAGGGTAATCAACACCAGTTGCTACTGCCTCATAAAGGATTGTGGGTACCTGATGGAAAGAACTTCCCAGAACCACTAAAATCGTTGGATTTGAGTAGGGCCATGTCATTCATGTCTCACTAGTTAAGCTTTTTGGCCTTAGCTATTCTAGGTTACACAATCCCAAGTCTGCCAAAATGTTTGTTTTGATCCCCTCCTTGTAAAAAGTTGTCTAACCCCCAAACCTTGAAACTGTAGTAATGTAGAGCTAGTTGGCTTTCAGTGGACGCAAATTGTGCTGTGCAGTGGTAGGTATCTTTGGTTCTTTTCAGTGTAGAAGTGTGTGTAACCAAAATCTTGTTTCCTTGGTATAGACTTTTCTGTCGTGTTATCATTCAGTGAAGGCATGAACATCCACTTGCTTATGTGCCGCCAAACTTCCCCCTCCCCCCCCCCCTCCTCGGGCATCTTCCAATTTTACGTTTTTTCCTTTCATAGACAAACGAATTTTTTTCTATTTTTACTAGGGCAAAAATGGTAAACAAGTGTCAGCAGAATTAGCATGGTTCTCAACATAGTCCAGGAAATATCCGGAGTTTGAGTTGACCATTTTCTCCAGAAGCAATTCTTAGATGGATTCTGATTGCCGAAGGTTTCACGGATTGCATTTCTTTAAAAAGAGAAGTTTTTAATGATCTTGCGCTGAATGGTGGTTTTGTACCAATGTGCAAAAACACAAACCAATCCAAATAAATGGTGTAAAAGGAACAGAAAGGACTTTTGTCCTGTAAATTACCAGCAGAATTAAAATATCTAAAATCCAAGTTAATCAATATCAAGAAACCTGAAGAATCAAATGTACATCCGGGTGGTATATACAGGTACTGATTGTTTATTAACTGATTAACAAATATACATTCTGCCCCAAGACATTTTTCACAATCATAAATTACGTGATAAGATAGATCGGTACGCGAAAAACTTGTTCCTATTGCCAAAAAGCCTGGAATTTTGAAAACATTAAATTCCAAGATCAAATGAAGGAGAGCCTAAAACATCAAGGTTTCGGGGCTTTGGTTCAGGAATTGTAACTTGTTTCTGCAACGAACAATGTGATCTGTGTCTAAGTAGTTTGGCTGCTTCTTCCTCCATTGCATCAAGATCAATAGCATCGTAAAATTGATCGTCCTCAAAAGCATCCCTGTTGTCAAGATTTTTATTTTGATTAGAGATATTCCTGTTTTCTTTTTCTGCTTCTACCGCCAAGATTGAGCCTCTTACTGTTGGTTCAGAATCATATAAAAACTTGCTTTCTAAATTCTGCACTGGTAAATATCTCGCTTGACAGAGGGTCAATTTTCTTTTTCGACTCTCCATCTTGCCCTCACTTTCTTGGTGATCAATATATCCAGACGGCATAGCATCCGAGGAGAACCTGCAATTATCTACATGGACGGATGCTGCCTTCTTGGCAGTAGACTCTAAGGTATGTTCAGGTGTTTGAGAATGATTTGCTGTTCCAGATGTGCTAGTATTCTTAGTCCTTGAAACTGCAGAATTAGGAGTAAAATCCGAAGAAATGTTGGGTATTCTCTGGACTGGGGATTGACTGAGTAAGGAACGCCTGACAAAAGACTCAGGTTTAGCTAAGTAACCCAAACAAAAAATTACAATACGAAGACGAGATTAAGAAACTCGCTAGATCCAGCTGAGAGCATCATAATTGCAAGAAATATCTAACCAGGTAATTCCTATAAGCATAGTAAAAATTTATGATTGTCTGAGCTCAAAATTTTCTAAATTCTTTAAATTATTCATATAAGATACTATTGCTACATTATCTGTTACAAATTGCAAAATTTGTTTAAGGCATTATCCAACTGTTTGAACTGGGAGAAATCTCCCAGGGAAACATGATTAGGAATCATTGAAAAGTTTTTAAGATACAGCATCCTCCACCAAAAGAAAAGTATAAAAGGAAACTATATACAGGTAAATCATCAAAAAGTTCATAGAAAACAGCGGAATGGTACTTGGGATAGGGAGAATACATTAAGAAACAGTTGAACCGAATAGAGGTAACTGTACCTGTAAACGGCCATCATGTCAACTCTATTCCCTTCTGCTTGAGTACTTGCTGCTGTAGGATTTGTTCTATCGTCTATAAAGCTGTCACCAAATGAATTGCTCTCTGCTTCATGTTCCTCATCATCAGATATCATATCATCCGAAGCCACCCTAAGAGTAAAGCAATTAAACTAACATTAATAAGGCTCCCAAATATATTTTGCAAGGGAAATATCAGAATTTTTTATAACTTCTTTGTTTCATTTAGAACCTTTTACATTTCTCATTTTCTTTTTTCCAACAATTTGCTTCTTATATTTAATGCTAGTTCTCAGGGGAATTTGTCCAAATATCAACAATGACAAATACTGAATTTCTTCACTATGATAATCCATTTCCCAGAAAGCCCCCACCTACTGCCAAAAAGAAAAGTTAATTTTTTATGGTTCACTTGTTTTTTCCCGCTTTGTTTTTATGAACTACATAATCCTTTAGTGCCCACAATGAATGCAAAAAGTTCTCATGAACAATCACATTTATCATTGCCAAGACCCAGCTCTATACAACCATATGCAAGTCAGCAGTCTCAAATGATAAATTGATCACCTCAGCATAAGTTCCATATAAATGCTCGCACTTTCATTTAAATTAGTGATAAGCCTCACATCTATTACTTTCAAATATTTAGCATGAATAATCCATTAAAAAGGGGAGGGAAGGGAAACAAAGATTGTGAACGCACCCAGCTTCTTCTTCAATATAGACTTTTACATCGTCTATACACAGTCTTTTTCCTGTGAGAAATAGCAAACAGTGTAAACTCAGTAAGCATTCAACCAAAGTCAGTTTCTGACTTCTTAATATTGAAATTAGCCTACACAATTCCAGAAAACATGGATAAATATTACTTGCAGCGGTGCAAAAGCTCTTGAAATTTGAGGTCTGGCCATTTTTTTTCTTTATGCAATCTGGAGAATTTTTTCTATGGAGATCTCCAAGCTTGCGCAACCTCTTTAACTTGCATTTCTGTTTAATACTTTCTGACTTGCCCAGCGAATTCAAGGGGCAGTCTTCACTAAAGCTTGAATCCATCAATTTCAGCGGAGGAGTTTGCATTTCAACAGTTGGAAAGTTAGACTTGCACACTGAGGAAATGCTGTCCATATTTGGTCCAGGAGATTGAATCTCATTAAATCTCATTTCACACGCCTGAGCATTCTGCTGAGAAGGCTTCAGAACCAACTCACAATGCAGCCCATCTGGAACCATAGACTCATCTACTTTAAGCTCAGGGTTTCCTATAAAAACAAAAAGGTTTACAGCATAGTTCATTTTTGAGAACTGGTGTACTACTTAGACAGGATCATGAACAGAACACAAAAGTTCAGAAGTAAAACAGAAGCATACCAGCAGCATTTATGGGAGACTCTGGAACAAAACCACTCAACATATAATTAGTAAGCCTGGGACTAAGCTCAATATTTCCTGGATTATCCATGGATTCATCAGGTAACAGAGTTGATATTCTATTTTCTACAGCCTTAGGACTCTCACTAATGCTTTCCTCTTCATTTGACTTCTCTGAAAGGGAAGGTTGAAGTATCTTTTCATTGGTAATCAATGCTGTTCCTTGCTGAGCAACAGAGTCTGTCGATTTAGATTCAACAGCTTCCTTATCTTTGTGGGATCTCATCTGGGCAACAAAAATGTCTTTTGTTTGCAATGTCATTTCTTCATTTCCTTTAACTGAAGCCTGATGATGCACAGAATCTTCCTTCAAAGGTGATTTTGATCTGCTTGGACTCGCAGATTTGGAATGATATACTTGTTTCCAGAAGAATTGTGGGGGAGATGAAACCTGTACTCTCCCAAGATCATCGACAAAGGCTAATTGAGAGCCAAACAAGAAGAAATGATCCAAGTTTTCCTCATTAGCTAATACATCCCCAGGTTGTTCATCAGTCTGCAGAACTTTTCGTTCACAATCATCTTTGGATATGTTCTCCAAAAGCTTCAACTCAGAAACAGAAGCTTCAGAAGGTAATTCACCTGAAATTTGAAAAAAGCCAAGTAAATCTGTCATCATGCATACATGGAAGAACAACAAGATTTTCATATCCACTTGCATAATATCAATCATTAACAGAAAATCATCATTATGCAATTAGCCAAAAATAATTCTTATTACAACAGTATTTGCTAAAGTTTGGCAACAGACCAAGCATTCGCTAGTACAAAGGTCCGATGATCTAGAAAAAAGCTAGTTTCAAAAAATCAAGAAAATTTAAAATGTACCAATTCTTTGTCAAGAAACTAAAGAATTCATTGTGCAAGCTGAACCATAAAAACAGTATATCACCAAAAGATGAGCATAGGTCAATCAACAAAAAAATGGTGATTTCTAATGTATAATATGTAATTATCAAATAACATTCATAATTTTATAGGTCTATGGAGATAAAAAGAACTTATCCGTTTTGCTAGAGAAATTTGTTTATTCTTCCCAACTAATAAAGAAATGGCTAAAATAATTGTGTTTTATAGGAGCAATAATCCATAAAGTATCCCTTGGAATCGTGCAACTAAGAAAAGTGCAAAAATATTGGAGAACTTAGCTTGGTAAGCAATACATGAAGAAGTCAACCTCCTCCCAGATTATGGCTTAGCTTGGCATGTAACGAGAATTATACCAGAGGTCAAATTTAATACGTGCCAAAGAGAATTTAGGAACCTCTGGCCTCTGGGGTTAACATATTGGCTAATTCAAGTTTGGGAACACAAAATACAACTTTCCCACTTTTATGGTCTGTCTTCTATTTTTCTATTCAAAGTTTTAAAATCGATAAAATAACTTCTTGTCAGTAAAACATTCTACATCAGGAAGCCAGATATGATCCTAGGACCAAACCAAAGAAACTTAAACACAGAGCAATACAATGAATATACGACTCACAAAACGTCTTACAAAATTCATAAAACTATTTGTAATACTTTTGTAAGGAAAAAAACAATGAGCATAAAAGTTGCAGTTCCTCCAAAATGCACATAATCTTTTCATTTGCTAGAGAAAGGATGGCAAATAGAGAAAGTGGCGCAAGCCTTAAGATGTCAAACTTCACCTTTCATATCGTCAACACATTGCTTATGAGCTTCAGTGTTTGAATGTGGTTCAGGGGGCGCTTCACCCTGAATTACCAACATAAATTTGTAAAAACAGCAATGATGCATCAGATGAGAAGCAAAAATTAGTGAAGGTACGAACCTCGGTAGTAGATGGTTTACCATCTCCAAAATATGATAATCCTTGTAGATGTTGCATTGTGTCTATTAGCATCCCTGTTCTAACAGAGTGTGCGACTCTGTGCACCCCAGAAGGAAATGCTTGGCAATGTAGGAATGCGATAAGTGAAGGTCTCCATGTGTTCTCTCTGGTTGATTTGAAATATTTAGCAATTATTTTTTTCTCTGAATCAGTTAACATGATTCTCCTTGTAGATATCTCAACGTAGTTATCATCCTTGACTTTTTTGACACGTGGAACAAACTGTTCAACTGAAAGCTCATGGAACTGAACTTCTGGTTTGAAACAATGAGGTATCTGCGAACACAAAAAAATTTACCACAGAGGTTAAGCAGGAAGTACCAAGATGAGCACAACACTTTCTGTGACTGATAATACATACCATCCGAGGACTTGCATGGAAACGAAAGTTAGCTGTTCCACCATTTCGCATGTACTTCTTGATTGTCTTGCTGTTTGCTTGCTTTCTCTTGTAGCCCTTCAATTCAGATCCCTCACATGCTAAAACTAGTAAACTTTGTTAAGAAAGCTAACCCACAAAGATATGAATTGCTATTACAAAGGTCTGCATGAGTTCAATTTTTAATTGCACATATAGTAGAAGCTCTTTATTTCATTTTGCACGGCAAACTTGCTAGCATCTGATGGCCAAGATATTTGATAAGTTCTTAGAAGGGAAACTTCCCAATATACTTTATGCACTGAAAAGAAATTCAATACAAACCTGATAGTTCCTTCTTTATTCTAATAGCATAAGCATCCCAAAGGCCAAGATTCCCTATGTTGTCCTTATCTATAATGTAAAAGATGAAATCCTCAGAAGTACCAATTTCTGATACTGCCCACATAAAAATTCAATTGTATAATTCTACCCCATAAAGAACTTATGATGTATTGCATACATAGAATTTGCCTTAAAACTTGAAAAATTACAAGATTGCTCATATGCACTCGCAGGTGCTATAAAGATGCCTACACATAAAGTGAAAAAGATTAGATTCTAAAACTGATTAACAGAACACTGGAATTGAGTAATATTTATAGTCCTATAAATATTACTTTCAAGTACGTCTGATGCCAGTATTATAGAATAGGTGATTTCTAGTAATGAGAATTATTGCATACTTGATTGTGTTCTTTCATGGCACTTCTGAGAATCAAATTACCAAAATTGCAGTTACTTTGAGGTTTGACAGATTGTTTGGATGTGAAAATTATATTTTTTTAATGGAGTGAGATGCAACTGAACATTGAGGAGCAATGTCAGAAACTTGTTACTTTCAAGTAGGCAATGTGAAAGTTAGTCCAAAGTATTTCAAATCTTGCCTAAAGCAACAGGCCAGGTTAAACACTGAAACAAGATCTAAAGTACATAGCATAATTGGTAAATTTTAACCATAAGAACCTGTTTATTAGGTTCCAAGATGAAAGGATATCGACTCGTCCTTGATGTTTCCTTCCAGTGCGTCCCATTCTCTGAATCATTCTCAAGGGTGAGATGTTGGCATCAAAACATATGACAAGATCGACTTCCATGATATCCAGACCTTCTTCAGCAATAGAAGTTGCAACAATTACATTATACTGACCGGCGCGAAATTTCTATACAGAAACGTCAATGTTAGCAAATTTGAGGAGAAAAAGGCCACGAAGAGCAACAGAAACATACCTGCAGAACAGCCTGTTGAACTTTTTGTGACTGGCCCTTTAATGATTTCCCTGCAGAGGATAGCAAGTGGAAAATATGTTGACTTTTAGTCACAGTTTTGTCTTCCTACATAGACACTATTATGAACTCCAATGCAGAAAATGAGGAGAAGAAAAACGAGTTCTAAACAGTGGACAAAATTTTAAATTAAAACAACATTCTTTTTCTTTCTCAAATCACAATCCCTTGCTTGTTTAAATGTATCTATCAAGGAGGAAGCAGGAAGCTTTGAACTTAATCTGAGTTCCTAAACAAATGCAGGGAGTATAATCTATACCTCAAGATGTATGTCTCTCAAGTCTGAACTCAATTCAAACTCCAACAAGTGGCATATGGATTTCGGATATAATTCTTTTAATCCTCCTCCATTCTACTCTATCAAGAGCCAAAATTTTTCCTTCTGCTAGTAAACGTAATTCTTTAAACAAATAAAGATTTGGCTGTATAAAATAGTCAAATATCAAGAGTTCTAAATGGAAGACCATAGTAAAGAAACTGACAGCTTGATCAGTTCTGTCATAACAGTATCTTTTAACCGCCATCAGTTTTACTTGAGTAAATGATTCTAATATTTTAATTGACCTACCTACGGAATGTCCAAAAACATTCAATACTTTCCATAAGAGAAAAGCTTATAACATATTGTTTACTGCTGGAAAGTTGATCTCCCAACTATATGTTACTCGTATATCTCTAGATTTGACACAAAGCAAACACCGGTGCATATGTTTCTAAAATTTTCTACTCTCACATAAGCTATTGTGCCTCTTAAACACTGTCTAGATAAGTGGGATGGAATATCATCTCTAGACACTTTTGGTCTATTCAGAACAATTAGGAAATATAATTGGTAATGACGCTTATATAATGTAGTTAAACGAACAAAAATATGAGAAAGCAAACCTGAGCTTTGGCCAATAAACTCAGTTGCTTTCACAATCTCCCCAATGTTTTTTAGTGCATTCATTATATCCCTGAAACAAACTGTTAGTTACAGAATGCTACAAACCTAGGAAAAAGTTAGAAAGAAGTTATCATTCCACTTTCAGGGAAAGGACAACACAACCATCACACAAAAAGTGAATGATATATTTGTCTAACCTCACACTGCCCCTGTAATTGGAGAAAATGATAACCCTTGAATTCTGTGGATCTTTCCTTTCTGCAAAAAGTACAAGAATATCAGATTGTCCACAACATGAATGTTTTCCTAAATTTTGCATCTTCAGCAGCTCAAAGTATGACAATTTCTATTCCCATGCAGTTAAACTTAAGCCCAGTTTCAAGCTTTCATCTTTCATAAACAGAAAACTTCCAAACATGAATAAATAAATTTAAAAAATGCATCATATCTGTCACGCACCGTACCCACGAGCCAGAGCACGTGACTCATGGGCCTAGTAGCACCCACGGCCAACTACTTGGCAACTAGTGGTGTCAAAATGGGCTCCAACCCACGGGCCGGCCTGTAATATGGATGGGCTTGGTTTTAGTTTTCCAAGCCCGTTTAAATGCGGGCCAAATCCTTTTTTTTTTTTTTTTTTGCCTTTGTATTAGAAACATTATAAAAAAAGAATGTATGGCAATCTTAACACTAAGTTTGCCTACATCACACGTTCTAATCATACCCACAATTAAAGTTAATTAATTCAATTTCATTTTAAATATTTTTCTTATATAAATTTATTCATATTAGGAATAATATATATAATTAATTATCATTTTCTATTTTAAAAGCATTGGTTATTGGCCAAAGATTCTTTCTATCCTAATCATAGATTTATATTCTCATATATGATAGAGAGAAAAAGAGAGGAAAGAAAAACATAGCATAAAATTTAATTTTTTTAAAAAAAAGGCTAGGCCTGTGGTTTAGCCCGCGGGCCTAGTACGGATGGATATGGGCTAAGTGTTTCCCAGCCCGTGAGAAAAAAGAGCAGCCCACTCCGCCCCGTTTGACAATACTATTGGCAACCGTCCTCGTTATGCCAAAATAGACATCTCAAGTTAAATATAAATACTTAAACCCATGCATATATACATATCACAATTCTTCCATGCAATCCATGTGGGAACTTTGGGATATCATATTCACCCCTCCTTAAGGCCCTTTCATCCTTACGCAATCCATGTGGAAACTTTGGGATATCATATTCATCCCTCCTTAAGACCCTAGTGTCCTCGCTAGGCGTCCTATTGTCCTTAATCCAAGACTAAACCAGGGGTGTAAGACTCTAGAGGTAGCTCCCACAACTTACGGTGTAGCACTTAGTTCTCACACGTCCTGGAACCGCTCTGATACCATAATGTCACGCCCCGTACCTGCGAACTCGAGCGCGCGACTCATGGGTCTGGCAATACCAACTACTTAGCAACCGTCCTAGCTATGCCAAAATAAATATCCCAAATTGACTACAGATACTTAGGTCAATACTCATATATAGATCACAATTCTTCTATGCAATTCATATGAGAGCTTTGGGGTATCACAATATCTATATGCAGAAACCAATAATTTTATGTATATAAGACATTTCGAACAGCAAAAGTAGGAAGAGCCCTCACCCATAATCAATTACTTCATGGACCAACAAAAAGAATTTGATTTAGTAACTCATCAACATTTACCCCCCAAGGGCATCAACTCTACTGGTGCCATTCAATTCAGAATCATACACCTTCTTTAACCCTCTTTCCTAAACTACATAGTCACTCCCGTGTATTTTCCATTTTCCTTGATTGTGCTACATTAAATAGAATTTATCATTTTACATTTTTGAGACCTCTTTCAGTTGTGATTTTATTATAACCATGGAGAACACTTCTTTTAGCACTTTATAAGCAAGCTTTGCTAATTTTCATTGAATTACCCTGCACCATAGTTTGACTAGATACCCATAAAAGATGAGGTATCCAGAAGCTGAAGCAAAACAAAAAAAAAAAAAAAAAACTCTCAACTATGTTAATCTTGCTCAAAAAAGCTGGCACTTAAGGTCATTCTCGGCCTCTTAACCTATGCAGAATTACTGATCAATTTAGTAAATGACTTAATGACAAGACTGAACAAGTTCTCGTACAGCAGCGTTGACTAATCCACCTTGTTTCCGACTTTCATGTCATAATTCCAGATGTGTGGGGAAACAGAACGGAATACAAGTAGGTACTTTTAAACAATGGGTGGAAAAGAAAAAACAACATAAAAACAAAGGCATTTTCAAAGAAGAAAAGGAAAATCTAACAGTGACAAGTTAGCTATTTCCGCTGTACATAAAAAAGTTAAGCCCTGATATACAAGAATACAAAAGACAGCATAGAACCAAATGAAGAGAACTCCAGGCTTTGAATTTGATCAAAGCATAACACTATTACTTCATTTTATGCTGCAAATGTCTAGAAATATTTCTTGCCCAAAATCATATGTCATAGAGCTAGTAAATAAAGCAGTCAGTATTTAGTTATGCTTTAAAAAAACAGAGTAGGCATCAAATGGCCAAGAAAAATTTGCCATGTCACTTACTAAAATGAGTAATTAGTACATCCAGCAATTTTGACAATTTAGGACTGGAAGCACCATGAGATATGTGGTGCTGCATTAGAAGTTTTGCTTTCAGAAGCCCTTCATTCCTGCTAAGACGTGCAAAAGAGCTACACAAAATTGACCTCAAACTGTAAGTTTAGAACTTAACTGAAAAGAATCTCTGAAATCTGAAAACAAGTAAAGGTCATTTTGCAGAATTAACTAGGCTTGAAATAACCAGCTGAGATCTCAAAGCAAATGCTTTGCATCAAATTTCTCATCATTAGATGATAATTTAATAATGGATTAAGCTCCACAGCAGACAAGTACTGGAAATTAACTTGAATATATTTCAATCAGATGGCACACATGATGTCAACTCTTTAACTGTTGAATAGATGCACAGAGACGCACAGAAAATGGTACTGATGTTGACATAGAGATTTAACACAGTAGCAATTATTTGGAATTCACATGTTGGCTCTTTCAAAATACAGTATCATGATGTCATACCGCTGTTTCAAATTTTCTTCAAACTTCTCGAATGCTGGCTTTATTCCATGGCTTGAGAGCAATTTCCTTATATGGTAAAGAGAGACAAGTACTCCAAAACAGCCTTCAATTTCCCCATACTTCATCTGAGGTAGGCTTTCGGGCGGTTTTTGCCGAAATTGATCCCTTGAATTAAGTATATCACATGGGCTTAGCTGCCAATTGGCAAAAGAAGTTTTAGAGAATGCACATCTAAAGCTAGAAGGAGGGAGGCAGGGAGTTGTTATCCTACCTAAATAGGTAACGGCTGAAAAATCATGCAACAAATAAAGGTGCAAAGAGAAGAAATTCAAGTGAAATTCATCAAGAAACCAGATTACAGCATAATAAATTCTTGCTCTATAGTCTGAACAAAATGACCAAAAGAATTTACAATGGTGCTACTAAGCACTGAACGCTGAAATATCTATAAGTAGTTTGGTCTACAATCTACAATATAATAAATATAGAAAGACCATTAGATTTCTAACTTCTAAGAACTGTCATTGTCCCTCAACCAATGATTTAAAAAAAGGAGCACTAAGAAAAACTGTTGAAGCTCATACTTTGAAAGAAAATCTATTGAACTTGAATATGATGTTCAGATTATGAACAAAATGCTAATAAATCATTTACATTAAATTAACATTTTTCAGCCTTGATAACTCAATTTGAGAAGTCATAATGTTATATAAATATTGGAAGTCGCATCTCTAAAAGAAGCTGATGCTTGCATAACTATAGAACAAATGGGTTCAACTAGGGAATCAGATTTTGGAGGGAAAACATATTCCATGCATTTTATAAGAGATAAACACCTAGATAAGTTTATATTTCCCTATGGCTATCAGATAATTGCTGAGAAACAGGCTACTGCAAAACGTAGCATGTGACGAGTGATGATTACTTCAATTCAATGTTGTCTCTCCTGGGAAAAAATAACCAAAAAGATTTTTAAAAAAGAGGAAAGCGTACAGTCTGGAAGTCTCTATTCGGAAGTACTCCAAGTGCAGATAGCCGAGCAGCATACGGACGTATTACTTCTAAGATCAGATTGTTTGTTTCAGTAGCATCTGTGCCCATTGGTACCTAGCAATGTTAGAGTGGTACCTAATAAGAATAATCTGGGAGTCTGGAAAGCAATTTTGCAAAAGAGTCAAAGACAGGCATGTACCTCTATTAGCTCAATCTTTCTATCTTGTACATATGGCTTCACATCAGGGTCAGTTTCATCTCGATATTCAAGTGTCGATATTTGAAGATTATCAATTATATGCTGTACTGTGTCCTGTTTAGCTGATTTACAGAAAATTCAACAAGGAGAAAGAGAAAATTAAGATACCAAATCAATGCATAACTGTTCTGAAACTCCAGTGTGGATAGGGTACTTACATCCTGGTGTTGCAGTCAGTGCCAATATTCTGAGTGGCACAGGAACAACCATTAACTGCAAGATTATTGGAGTAAAGAGATAACTGCAGTTAGATGGATATAGGTGTATAAGCTGCAGAAAATAAAATATTCTCCAGGAACCAATCTCTATAAGCTGAGAATTCTTTGGATAACTTAACTATTAACAATTCCATCAACTGCAGGTACACAAACTAAAAACAGGCAAAAGGAAAGCAAGTTTGCAGGAGAATTGTTGAGCTGAAGATATATGGAGCTTCCAAAGCTAGCCAGTGCCCTTATTTTTCCTTTCTAGAGTAAATTAAAATTTTTGCAATCTGTTCATTTAGGCCCCAAAGTAATAAATGCCTCATTTGTTTTCCTCCATTTTGAAGAAAGAGAGAGAGATAGCAGATGTGCGAAGCACTCCTCTAAGTGGATAATTTTGCAGTCACTCCAATCTGAAATTCTGTATGAAGAAATTAGAATTGGAAACATGAAATTTTAGAAACGCAGAATTTTCTACATCCAGTAAAAATCTTATAAAAGTAATTCCACAACTAAGAATCAGAATGAGTAGGCAAATCAAGAAACTGCATTCCGTGATCCACATTACAAGAAGAAAAAATTATTAGAGAAAACTAGATAGATACTAGGGGGACAAACCTCACGAACTGCTACACAATATGAATAATTGCCTGTTGCACGATGAGCCTCGTCAATCACCAAACAAACCAGATGTTTGACCAAACATGAACCTACAACACAGTACCCGTTGCTTAGGCAAACAATCAGGATAATACAGAAAGATTAAGTGATCAGTACGAATTTCCTGTCAAACAGAAGGAAAAATCTAATGTCTTGATGGCATGAGGACAGTACCATTTAAGATAAGAGGTATAAGAACAATCTTCTAAGCTCCATCTAGAATGCAAGATTTATGAATAACTGAAAAATATTTATATAAGCATAAAGAAGACGAAGCTAAACTCGAGTTTCTTCATGGCTATCAGAGAAAATAGGTATAGAACTGGAAAGATGAGTGAAAAGCTAAAAGCAATCCTCATTTGCTTCATAAACTACTGAAGATCACATTAGGTTCCCTGAAACTCGAACTCTTTTAGAAGCAAAAGCATCAGACTATCATTAAAAGGAGAATACAGTAAGATCTCACACATGTTTCTCTGCAAATTTTGACAGCCTGAATCAAGCTCCCTAGAATGTATATAAATCTAAGGAATTATGCCATAGAAAAAATGTTCCTTTTTTTTCTTCTACTGAGACAGAAAATTATCTTAGGTTTACAGAACATTTCCATTGCAAAGTGAACATAATTTCAACTTGGACAACTAAGTTTGTTAGTACATTCCCCTTCAATCTGCTATTTACTCTCACTTTTCAGCAAGTGAGTTAAGACTGATTCTCTAGCCAATAGAGCAAAACATTTAAGACAAATTACACATGGAAATTGGAAAATATACTCATGCCTTCAAAAGCATACTTGATCTATAGTGAAGAAATTACCAGAATTTATGTCTTTCTCAAGAACTTGTGGAGTAACAAAGAAAACTCGTTTGCTTTTCCAATGATCTGCTCTTCTCATGGGACTTGTTTGACCTGTTAGATCAATTGCCCATTCCTGCAATCAGTTTGGTAACAACCTACTCAAAATAGCACAAGAAATGGGAAATTTGCCTTAAAAAAATACCATATCAGAAGAAGACAAGTGAAACTAGTGCCTTACTTGAGGTATTCCTCCAATATTATGGCATGCTTCTATTTGTTGCAATACAAGTGGTCGAGAAGGAGCCGCAAATACAATTTTTCCTGCCAAATATGTAGCCCTTACAAAAGTTTCATAGCTCAAGTATCAAATATGATTATCAACAAATAGATGGAAAGATGTACTATCATCCTTTAAAATTGACAGCACCTTAACCTATTTGCAAACTACTTTTTCTGTACTCATCTCAAAGTGGAGATACTGAAGATGCAGAGTGCAAAGAGAAATTAAAAGAATGTACTTTAACAACTTGATCATCAGTACTCGGTACGTTAGATCACCGGAAAAATAACTGTTTGCTTCTAGGCTCAACAATTTACTTTTTCCCCGACATCTACTCATGCAGATTGTGTAACCAATGAAATTAAGGAGTAGTCCTAATATATTAGCTACTATTGCTAATGTCAAATTTGACCAAGCTTCACCATTCAATCCATCGAATAAATGAAAGCGCAGAAATTTTGAGCTTCGAGCATTTTTTGGAACCAGAAAAAGTAGCATTGAATCAATCAACTGAATGAAACAGAGCTGACAGCTAACTTGGTAGGAAGTGAGTGTTGGACCAATTCAAATAAAATTTAAGGATTAGTAAAGAATATATGCAACGTAGAATAATCTAGTGTCGCATTACCTTCTGGAAACCATCTGAAGTAATTGTACATCACAACAGCAGCAATAAAAGTTTTCCCAAGTCCTGTAGGCAATGCCACTAAGGTGTTGGAAAATAGAGCTGTGCGGCTGATATTGAACTGATAATCACGAAGAGGGTAGTCCTTTTTAACTGCCAAAAAAATTATAAATCAACAAATTAAAATGATAGTTTATAGTGAAAAATGCAAGCAAATAGCTTTTTACCTCTTAAGAAACCAGAAATTGCAAAGAAACTGAATAAAAGCTGTTACATTAACCTATTAGAAAAAATACTGCTATGATTTCAGAAAGATAGACCACTTCCAGTAAACATTTTGAGAAGCAAGAAAAAATCAAAGAAATTTCAGTTGAACATCTCCAATATTCCCAAAAAAGATCATAAAGGGAAAATTGTCATTTTGATGCTTTTATATGAACAATCTGAAAGTGGCGCCAGCCATTTCAAAATACTATGGATCTTTGTCTTTTTCCTTTCTTTCTTTTTTTTTTTTTTTTTTGTTTTTGTGTGGCTTATAAGTGTGACACATTTCTTTTTCTTTTTCGTCCTACAATCCAATTCGAAATTCTGAAATGGAATCAAAACCCAAGATTCTTGAGCAAATAGAAGAACAAAAAGAATTAGTTTTGACACTAACCAATAAGAAATGGGATCCATAGATTGATAATAATAGCCATAAAAAGGAGAAAAAAAGCTACAATAAAACAAGAAAAAAAGAACCTGGGTAAATCCACGTTTTAGCGGCAACAGGATCAATCTTAATGAAGTTGATGTCCCCTTCAGTATCGTCCTCTTTCTCTTCTTCACTCTTATTACTCTTAACAATATTACCGTTATTTTCACAAACCCCATTACTACAGAAATTGGGCTTTCTTTTCTCTCCCTCAATCTTATTATTGTTTGAATTCGAAACAATGCCAATGAACCTATCGAGCGTCGATTGCCGTGAACAAGAAGAAGAAAGCTCAGTAGCCATTTTACTGTAAACTTCTCTTTTATGCGTCTCGTCCGCTTTCGAACTTGAATTAGAGTGAAAATTACTGTGAGCTGCGGTTCGAGCGCAAGCAACGTCAATCTCCTTAACTGCTGCTTCCCAATCAAATCCCTAAACATACACCACGTTTTGCACACAAAAATAATCAGGAACTTATAATATTTTGAGCATACAAACATCATCTACTGATATATGAGGATTTACCTCGTCTTGCACATCATCGATGATATGGAGAGGGGTAGATGAAGAAGCCATTGCAAATTTGCTTGTGGTTCCTTGGCAATGGTGATGTTGGAGGGAAAAGCCCTTGAAGGCGGTAAAGTTTTCATTTTTCAATTTTTTTCTCCAGACAACAAAAATTGTGTGCATAGCAGAGGGGCATTTTCGGAAGTTTACCAAGCAGTGCGTGATAGGTTGAAATTACACTTTGATCCTCAACCTTCTTTATACCTAAAATCACACTTTGGCAACAGCATGCATACCTCATATGTAATAATATAAGTGAACGAGATAGTCCAATTTGTGGAATCCGCAAGAAAAACACTGAAACTCCCCTGCATGCCATGAGGAACTGCACTTGGGGCGACAAAATCTGGAAATGGTTTGTCCATGGAGACGAATGGAAACAATTCAAGACCGAACAAATAATAGACAAACGGGCGGACATAAATTTGGTAAGGAGCTTGGCAGGGAATGCATGGAACTGGCTTGGAACCTAGTATTCAGGGAGGTGGCATACGTTCGGTTGGAGCAACCCACCAACATATGTTTTGATTCAGGACATTTTGTATAAATTTAAGAATCTAAAGATAGTTGTAGAAAATACTAGTGATAATGGAACAGTTACGGCCGAAGCCAGCAGTGGCACGAACCTTGGCTAATCTTTTGTGGTCTGTCTGTAAACAACCTAGCATAGCTCAAAGTTTTTGTTCATGTGATTCATATGCATATTAAATTATTAATGAACAAAGATTCATTTTAGACAAAAAAATCTGTCACATTTTATTTGACAATATTTGACAGGACACAGAATTTTATAAAAAAATTTAAATTGTATTATAAAAGTAATATACTATAATAGAAAAAAGAAATATGTAGGCCAATGAGTACTTTATATCAAATCTAAATATATAAAAATAATATATAATAGAGTTAGCAGTTGATTGATAATCTATACATATATATATTACCAAAACACTTTTATTCTCTCTCATCCTCCACAACTCTCAAATCTCCAATTCTAATTTTCTAAAATTTTAATTTTTTTTATTAATTAGAAGAGTTATCATTAGCTAAGAGATAAAATAATATAAACACTTTAGTTTATCTTAAGCAAATCTTTTAATTTAAATTAAATTCTTAATACTTTCCACTATCTCCACATAAATTCATCTACTGCTACTTTCTCCACAAACTTTTTCACAAACTTTTTCTTTCTTCACAAATTTTCCTCATAAGATTTTTTATCGTCAGATCTTCTTATTTTTCTCTGTTTAGGATCTTCTTTTTTTAAATTGAAGAGATAATCTTTTCAATTTCTTTTTTGATACATGTTGCTCTTATTCTCTTTTTTTTTCTCTTTCACTTTAATGTTTGACCTCTGAATTTGATAAATAGTATTATATATTTGATCTTCTTGAGGAGATTATCAATGCTCAATATATCTCTTATTGTTCAAAAGATATTTATAAATTAATTATTTTTAAAAAATATTTCTTTTTCTTTAATTTGTTAAGAACTTTTTTTTGGACATGTGAAATGTTTATGAATTTATTCATTTTTAGCGCAGATTTTTTTTTTTTGTTGAGAACTTTTTGGGACAGAGGACAAAATGGAAAGACTGTCCATGCTTTTTCTTTTAAAATGGAGGAAAATGCATGGATGTTATATACGTTATAGACATCAGACACATTTAGAATATTTTAATTTTTTATTCAAATAAGATTTTTAGCTTCATTATTTTGTAAATTTTAAAATATATCTTAGAGGCTTCTTCAGTTAAATCCTACGGAATGAGATATATGTACTTTTTTTTAAATTTTTATTTATATTTTTATTCTTTAATATGAGTCTTTGTAATTATTTTTGAAAATAAAATATATATTTTTAAAACTTTTTAAATTTTTTGATTATCAACAAATCTGCAAGTTGTACATAACTTTCATATGTAGTTATTCCTTTGCCTCTTTTTTGTCATCTTCTTTTATTTTTTAATTTTATTTTTAGCATCATTGATGTTTTCTCTTTTTACATCTTTCATGTCTTTTCTTTTTTTATTTTGATTGAATGATATAATTTATTTTATATTTTTAGTTATTTTAATAGAAAATTAATGAGTTTTGTTTTTTCCTTTGATAGGTTTTGAAGATTCAAACTTTTTTTTTCCGTTTGTTTGAGAAGATGACTTTAGAAATATTTATCTGTTTAGTTCTTACTATCTATTACACCAATTAGAACAATATCTATTACTATCTAATTTGATCATTCATTTGCTATGTTCTGATGATAAAAGTATCAATTGCCCAATAAAATATTCTGCACTAGAATATGCATAACTTTACAGTACATTAGATATAAAATGTAATAGTCGAGAGTTTTTTTTTGTTTTTATCTTTTACCAAGTAAATATAAAAGAAAGAAATGATTTTGTAAAGTACATTAACATTATGGCTTCTTTGTGACAGATCAAGAGCACGATTCTTTGAAAAAAAAATTGAGTAATGACCAGAGAATCTTTTCATTTTTAAAAAATCTTTCTTTGAAGTTTTTAATATAAAATACTAATATTTTTTATTTTTTATGTTATTTATTTGTTAGGAATGGAGAGAGACAAGCAAGGGGAGAGAAATTTTAATTTTTAATTTTCACGATAATTTATTACAAATATATATATATATATATTTTTAAAAGTCAAAACAAATAATTAAATGATAAGAATTCACTTTTTCTTACACATAATGGGAATAGGAGGTGAATACGGTAGAATAATTGAAAGACCATGTCGTAAAGCTAATTTACTTTAAAGATATAGAAAAAAAGTACAGCTTATAATGTATTTTTGTATTTCTTTTCTTTTCATCTTAATTTACTTATAATTAACCATTAATGCATAACTTTTTAATTAAATACATAAATTTGCTTCATTTTTTGTAATAACTCTGATAACTATTTATATAATAACTCATGTTAATTTTTCTTTATTGGCACTTTTTTTTAATAAAAAATTAACTCTATCACTAAAAGAAATAGACTTACTCATAATTGTGTTATTAAAGATATTTTTTCAATGACATTTATAATAAATTTCTCTTTTTTAAAATATATTTTCATTATATACTTATTTTTTAGAAAGTAATATATACACTGTGCAAAGTACGAATATTATGCTAGTATAAAATATATTAAAATATTTTTTTTTTATAAAAAGTATCAATTATTTTAAAACGTTCTAATATAATAAGAATGTTAAATGAAATGGGATGAAAGAAGTAAAAAATAAACCTAACTTCTAAAACTAGAAGATGTGTACAAGTTATTAAGCGAATTTCATCCTCAAACTTTATAAAACATAGTATGGCTAATATAGTAGGCAAATTGGTATGTTTCGTCCTCTATGTTTTTTTTATTGGTATATGTAGTCTCCTACTGTTTTATTTTAATTTTTTAAATCTCTTATATATTTTTGAAACAATTATTAAGTACTCTCTATTATTGTTACGTGATCTTTTGCCAAAAATCACCGCAATAGTGACAAAAAACCACGCAACAATGCGAAGAGTCTTTAATAATTGCTTCAAAAATACACAAGAGATAGAAAAATTAAAATAAAATAATAAGAACTGAACATACTAAGCCAAAAAACACCAATTTACTCCGATATAGTACAAAGCTCCAAATGGAGTAGAGATAAGTTTTTTCATCTTGCTTATCAATTATCTCTAGTTTATTTTAACCTTAATGATCCTTGAAAAAATTAAAAAATCTATTATAACGTTTAGGTAGGTTATTATTTTTATCTAATTCATCAATACAAAAAAAAATCAAAACTTAAACCGGCTGCTTCATCACATTATGCATCAATGCTCTAAACCAACTCAAATTTTGAAATTTCAATTTTCTCGATCTGTACTTTGTTGATAAGAAAACTTACATTTAGTATATGGTGCCAATCTGAATATTTTGAAAAATAGTACTTTACAACATCATGAATTTCAAAGTTGCCAGAACAATTTCAACAACCTTCAATATAAAATAAACATATCTCAAAACAAAAAAAGAAAAAAGAAAAAGAAAAAAGAATCCGACAGTTATACAATTTACAATATTATAATGATTGTTGTTCTTTTTATATGCTCTTCCTTTTATTAAGAAATGATAAAAAGTTTAAAATAAGGGTTTTCAATAATTTCCATGTAATTATAAAATTAGGAGGATATCAATTCTAAATATACACTAAACTCCATGTAAACAGACTTCCTCTTTTCGTTTTTTTTGGAGGAAGGGGCTAGTTGTCATGATATATTTCTAGAGGGAAATTATTGAATTTGGTATATTTTATAGAGGAGAAATCGGCTATTTTTACCTTCAAATTGTTTGTGCTTTTCTTTTTTTAAATAAAAAATAATAATTTTATCTTTTTATATACATATTTTTTTAAAAAAATTTATATTTATTAAATTATAAATATTACAATCAAACTCCAAGAAAGACACTCGTAACACATGTCACAATTTTCAACAACAAATTTATTCATTCATGGCTTGGAAGGATAAGAAAAGAGAAGATGACTTAAAAGATGAGGAAATATTATTTTATTACTATTTTTTTTTTTGTATTTAAAGTATTTAATATGATTAATTTTTTACTAATATAAATTGAATAGAGTTAAAGAATGGAATGAATATCATAAAATTTTATTTTTTTCAATATGTACTTTGTTGATAAAAAAACTTACGTTGTAGTTGGTGCCAATCTGAATATTATTAAAAAATAGTATTTTATAATATTGTAAATTTGAAAGTTACAAGAACAATTTCTACAACCTTCTCTATGAAATAGATAGATCTCAAAGAAAAAAGAAAAGAAAAGAATTCAACATTTACAAGATTAAAATTGTTGTACTTTCTATATGCTTATCCTTTTATTAAGAAATGATAAAAAATTTAAAAAAATTCAATAATTTCTTGTAAGGATATCAATTCTAAATATATACTGAACTCCACATAAACAGACTTTTTCTTTTCTTTCTTTCTTTTTTTTTTTTTTTGTGGGGTGGGGGTAGGGACTACTTGTTTGTCACAATATATTACTGAAGGGAAGTTACTGAATTTGGTACATTTTATGGAGAAGAAAATGAAAAATTAAATCACACGCGCCAATCCGCACACGTGCCTGTAACCATTGAACAAAGGAAACCCTCGCGGCAGGGCCTTCAAATCTCGAGGTAAACACTTGTTGGTGTTTCTCTGTTGATTACTCTCTTTTGCTCACAGTGAAATGGCGTTGAACAACGGAGTAAGATCGTGCGCTTCCAAGCTCGTCGCCACCACGGAATCATTCCTCTCCAAGTCCGGTGAGCCCTTAAATTTTTTCTCTCTGTTTTTCCGGTTTTTGTTTATTTATATGGTTCTCCTTATTCCGGTAGCACAGAAAGCGATTTCAGAATATTCTTGGTGATTTCTTCAGATCTGCTAAGTGGGTTCTTGGGTTTTTGTGTGGTTAAGATGTATCCTGTTTTTACAGAGAGTATTTAGGATCTGTATGATGGTTCATTGACGAATCAAAAGAAAAGGCGTTCCTTTTTTTTTTTTGTTCTTGAATTTTGTTTTTGACTTTTGGAAGAAGCAGGTAAATTAGTTGGAAATAGTTCGGAGCTTGAAAGCTTAAAAGATTTTCGGAAAAAAAAAATCTAATAGTAAGGATATTAGCATATGAATTTGTGAATAACTTAAGCGCCTTAGGCCGAGCGCTTCCCTCACAAAATAAGGGGTGGCGTGGTATTCCACGGGAGAGGTTGATTAATCGTGGCGCATTTTAATGCGATGGGCGCAAATTAAACATTTTTTTGGGGGCTCCTTGTCCGCTTTGCTGCCTGGAGGTGCAACAAAAGGGAGGGGTTTGCCCCTACATGAAATGAGGACTGCAACTCTATCGGTTGGTGCTCTAATATTGTTGATTTGTTTTAGGTATCAAGGATATTGTTCATTTAGGTGGTCAAATGCAAAGTTTTAATCAATTATCTGGTTTCCTTTGTCATTTTTTTTGTAATCAACATAAACAAGTATGAATGGATTATAGTCAACTCTAGCAGGTCCTTTAGTCATTTCCTGCTGGCAAAGGATGAGATTGTTTACCATGCATTCAACATGTTGACGTGTCAAAGTATCAAGGTTTTGATTCATGAAGTAGTTAAGGAGCTTTTGTAAAAGGAAAAATTATCATGGGTTTGATGGTCAAAGAAATTATTATATTTATAGTTGAATTTGGACAAAAACTCAGCACCTTAGGCTGGCACACACCCACCCCCTGGCCCCGGGCCGTAAAAGAAGGTATAGCATGGTATTCAACCAAGAGAGGTTAATCAGTGTCTCAGCATTTTAATGTGATGGGTGCAAATAAAAATTTTATGCACTGGCTCTATGGCCACTTGGCTGCTTAGTTGTTCAACTGAATTGTGGGGTTTACCATATATGAGATGAAAATTGCAGCTGAACTGTTAATTTTTGTAATTTCCAAGATGATGATTTTGTTGATGGACCAAGAAAACAAATTTAATGTTCTACATCTTCGTAAGCACATTTGTGTCATCGTGATAAATAGTTGTAATATTTTCTGGATTTTAGTATGTACTTCACTTAGTTAGGAGTTCAGTCATCTTGTATGCTGAGACGCCATGACATAAATATTTATTTCTTGGCGTAGTTCTATATTATGTTCGGCAAATTGCTAGATGGAAGGGTGTTCAAACTACAGCTTAGGTTGAGAGAAAACTGACTGAACTTGGATTATTCTGTTTACCATTTGCTTTTGGCTTGAGCCTCTCTCTCTCTCTCTGAGAGGACTTGATGTCAAAGTGAAAAGATATACTGTGGTCTTTTGGAGATGGAAAAAACCAATGTTTCACGGCTAACTTATGAGAGGCTGATCTGGGTAATAACTTTATGAAATGAATTAGAAATATTATAATTTATTCCAGATATCTACCAATCAATATAGCCATTTTTCAGATACGTTATTCACATGTAATCTTGGAGTTAAAAGTTAGTTTTTATCCTTCAGGTTTTGGGGGCATTCTAACCAGCATAAATGTTTTTTAAACCTGAATCTAATTTTGAATGCCTAATTTTGCAGTGGATGTTTTACCTCTTAGGATCCAAATTTTTGGCCGAAAACAGAATTCGATTGACTAACCAAAGTTTGAGCCTTCACAGTTTTCCATTTAGTTGTAGCGATAACTTGATAAGAAATCAACGGGTAACTGTGACTGGATTTTTGTTACCAATTAATGTATGGATTAACTGAGCCTGCTTCTTGATACACCTTTCCCATTTTATAGTAACTTTGTATGTGTGGTTATTTTATTTGGGAGTACACAAAGATTTATTGAAGTAATATTTGAATTTCGCAATAAAATAGCGCCTTAGGCCGAGCGCTTCCCTCGTAAGAGAAGGGGTGGCGTGGTATTCCACAGAGTGAGGTTACTAATTGTGGCACATTTTAATGTGATGGGCGCAAATCAAGCACTTATGGGGCTCCATGGCCGCTTTGCTGCTCAGATGTGCAACTAAAGCGAGGGGTTTACCCTACATAAATCTGAATTGCAACAAAATTCTAACCTAAGATTATTTTGAGTTGTTCCAGGGCACCAAGAATAGTTTTCTGGTGAATGTTTTTGTTTTTAGGTCATCAACTTTGATATGGTATCATTTTGATGTGTATTTTTGTCCAAGTGCTTCTGAGTCATATTGCATGTGAACCACATTATTCCCAATGCTTTCAAAAAATCAGATTATATACAATCCTTGTTCATTTAGTGGAACTTCTTCCTTCTTCCTTGCCTCCCCATATATATTCTCTACCTTGTTGAAGGCAAAAGATATTGTATGTTTATGGAGAAAGATCTATACTTCCTGGTCTAGGATTCATGAGGTATTTGAAATTGAGCACTAGAATGGTAGCGGTATAAGTGAAGGGTTTGACTGATAGGACATGAGAAACTTCAAAATTTGATCAGAAGGGTGGGGGTAGAAAATAGAATCTGATGCTAATTGGGCTTCCTGAGTCTTGATTCATTTGATATCTGCGCAGATGAGACCTCATATGCACTTTTTCGTTCTCTCTCTACTTGATTATATCAAAAGTTAGGTTTTAACTTTCATCGTATAGTGACATGAAAACTAATTATGGAAATCATCAAATTTCTTTCCAGCTTTCTATCATGTCGAGCTTTGGTGTTTGAAGATCAAATTGAGATTACTCCTCCCATAGGGGTTTGCGGCATAGGTTATGTTTTCCAGTCTGTTTCATAGGTCCATCTTGCCCCCGCCTCAATTTGTTTCTGCTTCATTCATAAAGTGAAGGGCATGACCCATTCTTCTTATCACTGAATGGCAGAGATGATGGCTAAGGAAAGATGGTTGCTTTGTAAGGCAGCCTTCAGAGTTTCCTGTAAACAAGAACGAGCTATATAACCTTGTAGATTTTGACACAGTATTTGCTGTTAAGTAACTACTAATTCTTGTTGAGAAGCAATCATTGAGCTTATATAATTTTTCTTGGTTATCTTAAACATAGTTTCTTTTTACTCAGAATTAACACTTATATCGCATTTTGCCTGGTGACAGTGAACCGAGGTTTTCACTCCACTGGTGCTAAGAGAATGGCAGGAGGACACGCTCATGGTCATGATGAGCCATTCTACCTTCACGCCAAGCACATGTACAATTTGGACCGGATGAAGAACCAGAAGTTGAAGATGACACTATTTGTCTTTTCTGCATTCAGTATCGGTGTTGCAGTCCCAGTTTATGCTGTCATCTTCCAGCAAAAGAAGACCGCTTCTGCATAATTTAAAGTTATTCATCCACCTTTTATGGCAATAATGGAAGGTGCCCTGTGATTTCCTTTTGTAGACTATAACCATGAATCTTTGGCTCAGAAAACAGAGTAGTGTTCATCTCTTCTTCGCTCTGTTCTGTTCTCTTACTTGGTATAGATTTTGCATTCTACTTTCCTGAATAAAACTTCGTTGAATGTCTTTCAAGTAACTCTTGTCACTGAATGTAATTTTTGCCGAATATCAAAATGCCAGCGATAGTTTAGTTTCGTTTCCTTTGAATGGTTTTAAGAGTTCTATCTGCATCCTTGTAAAACACAAAAAGAAAGTCCTACAAAACTCCGGGGGGGGAATATCTATGTCATGGTGCAGGAAATGAGAAGATCAAAACCGGTGTACGGAGTTACAAATGTGTTTTCAATTCTATGTCAGCTACTTTTTGGTCTGTGAGGGCATAGTGGGAGACAGGTATTCGGATAGAAAGGAAGAAAGGAAGGAGAAAAGTAGGAAGAGAAGAAAAGAAAAGCTTTAAATGTGTGCTCTACTTCATCTTCAAATCAAATAATATATACAATGCAACGTGAAGATTTGTCTATGTTATGTTGTCCCAATGTCAAAACGTGTAATTTGTGGAAATAAACATTAAAGGGTAGCAAACTAGCAATTACATCATATGACCATCTTGCCAGGAGGTGTATAAATTTCATGTCAGATAATGTCACATCGTCTTTATTTTCTCCTTTATTTTTGATATCCATTGAATGATAAATCAAATACAAGCAATCCAAACATATGCCTATGAGAAAGCTCCTCTAATGCTACACCCTTCGTGTGATTTAGGAGTATTTGTCTGAACTTCAAAGTTACCACTTCTTTGCAAGACCCAAAATTGACTTTGCTTTTCTTGTCAAAATTGCCAGGTTTGATGTATATTTTGGCCCTCTAGAGCGTGATCTTTCTCAGAGTATAGTATAGGATACCAAAAAGGTTTGGTGGCTTTGTGAAAGAATCGAATACCAGAGAAAAGGGGTTGGTTTTGCTTTGCTGAATTTGGGTACATGATGGTCAGACCACAGGAGCACACCAAGCACCCCTCAGTTCCTCGCTTAGTACTCTTCTGTAAACCTTTCTCCAATTTGAACAGTCAAACTCAGACCCACTAATTTGATTGATTTTCATAGTCGTATTAAGATTCGTCCAGAGAAAATGAACTTTCTTGAATTAATAGAGCAATTTTGTCTCAGAGAACCTAATAAACTAGTTATATTGACTCCTAGAAGAGAACCTAATAAACTAATTTTATTGACTCCTAGAACGATAGCAGGTAGAGTGGCCTTCTGTGGCAAATTGTTTACACGTTCGGGTTCGTCGCAATAAATTCTTTCTACATAAAGGATAGTGATGAGGCATCATTATTTCCATTTTTAGAGACTGCGCTTGGAAATGGTGAGTCTGTCCAAAAGGCGAATAAGGCAAAAATCTCAGAATGCAGTTTAAGCTCAGATATAAAGAGTAGCGGATGCCTTTTTCTGTCCAGAAAACCCATCAGAATTATACACACTTTCCGCACCAAGAAATTGAAAATGAAAAAGAAACAAAGAGATGATTCTTTTCTTTTTTTTTTTTGGGTGGGTGTGGGGGAAGGAAGAAAAGGACAGTGGTATATAGCAAACAATCAATGAAATTTCAAATATGTACAATTTTCTTGAAATTGGATGTTTTGGAGATGACTTCGCACAAACTTGTCTGGGGCGTAGACTCACGAGAGTGGACATACTGTTACCCAAAGTGAACATTAATTTCACTCATTTCCATTTCAAAGCCAACAAGCATTCTCCATCGTTCCTCCCAACAGCACACCAATCGGCAAAAACAAAGAATTCAAGACAGCCAACTAGCAACACTCAGAAAAAGGCAAAAGGAGAAATGTACAGTGAATAACAATGGTCACCTCACCTGGAATAGCACTAAAAATTCTACAATCATTCAGCAGAATAATAAAAGGGAAGAGAGAGAAAGAGGAGAGAGAGAGTGGGCAATTGTTCACACCCCAAAAAAGGATCATCATGAAATTATTGGGAATCTTTGGGATTTTCATCACCACTTTCACTCCCTTGACGCTGGTTCTGATGATGGTGATGTTGCTCCAAATTCATCCCCAAATCAACCCTACTACCACTACCACTATATGCATTAATGGAGGCCAACATTCCCATGTTAGTCTCTGAAACACCTAGTCCCAGCTGCTGAACCGGCTGTGATTGCTGCAGCACCATTGATCCCAGCTGAACCGGCGTGAACCGCCCTCCTCCGGGGAAATCGTAGCCCGCAATTCTTTGCATTCCTGGTGCCTTGTACTGCCACATCTGGTGGTCCTGCTGGTTTAAACCGGCTGTCGTGGTGGCTGCCCCAGCTCCACCGCCTGTAACCGGCAGCATCCAGAAGGCGTTTCCGACGTTGGCGGCAGCTGGAGCAACTGCCCACATGGCTTGTGCTGGAATGAAGCTGGAGGATTGTGCTGAACCGGGTTTTACCTCTGAGCCCGGTTCCTGATCTTGAACGCCTCCTGTTCTCGGCGTTTTAGCATCTGAAGGAGAGGTTGCGCCGCTTGCGTCTTCTCTAAATCGCTTTTTCATGAAGTTGTCATCTGGGTCTTGGCCGAAACCGCTGTTCGCGAGCTGATGATGAAACCCCAGCATAGCGGTGGCGCTGCCGCCGTGGAGGAAGAGGGGCGCAGACTTGGAAGGGGGAGCTGAAATTGTGGTGCCGCTGCGTAAAGACACATTAAGAGTTGAGAAATTGGCCGGAATTGTACCTGTCCCGGTGGCGGCTATAATTGCCGGTTCAGCTTGGTGTAAGAGCCATTCAATAGTTTCGCCATCGGACTTGTGGCCTAATTCTCTAGTCAGCTGGAAGACCCTGGCTGCACATAAGGCCGGCATACGGATGCGCCGCCCGCGACCATCGACCTTGGTGTGGCGGTCCTTGGAGGGTTTCTTGACAACTTTAGTATTGGCAGTAGAATTGTTACCGTTGTTGCTGTTGTTATTTGCAGCCGTAGTAGCGGTGGCAGGGGCGGTTGTGGTGGTGGAAGAAGGATTGGAAGAGGAAGAAGAAAGCAAGTTTCTTGAGTGCATGGAAATGGAGCCCATGAAGGGACCATGGCCTGGGGTCTGAGAGGACCCAGGTCCACCTGGTTCTGGCTGTTGACTTTGGTTTGGAAGTGATGAAACCAGCTGAAGAGAAGCAACTTCTTGGGTTTGTTGTTGTTGTGCATGGTGGTCTGCACCACTACTACTACCACCTTGGTTTTTGCTATGTGGCTCCATTAATTCCATCTTGGTTTTTGGGGATTTCCAAGAAAGAAAGTTTTCTTGATACTCAAAACATAAACATTGTCCAATTGGCAAATTGATGTGGAGCACAGCACAGCCCCCAGAATGAGAGAGAGAGAGAGAGAGGGGAAGAAATCTTGGCGATCAAGTTGATGCCAAGTCTTTTGAGCCAAACTGAACAAGTGGAAGTAGTGGGGTTGGTTCCTCCTCTCTGCTCTTTGTGGTTGACTGCTGTCTTCTTGAGAGAGAGAGACAGAGAGAGAGAGAGACAGAGAGAGAGAGAGAGATAGAAAGAAGGAAAGAGTAGGTGTGGGTGCCTACACAGAGCTACAGAAATTAAAGAAAGAATCAATTGTGTGTTGTGTGTGTAAGGTTGGACTGCCTACACAAAGGAATCATTCAAAATGCTAATACTATTCCTATTACTTGATGGTTCGGACCACTTGAGTTGTAGAGATTCAAATGCATCTCCGAATGGAACACGAGAGACTCGACAATGGTAAAATATTACCAGTAATAGTACTAATTTGAAGAAACTTAAATCAGATCGAATCACATCTGTTCAACAAAAAAGTTTAAAATAGAAGTATTTTTACATGTATGTAATAGTATTTGGTAGTATTACAAATGCGGCAAAGGGACCTCCGGGGGCCGTGGGGTGGGTGTAGGGCTGCTGCTGGTGGCAGGTGGGGACCTGTAAAAATGAGTAAATGTAAGAGGAGGGGCAAAGCCAACGCCAAAGACCGCTCGTGCGTGGGGTCTTTTTTGTAAGGAATGTTATAATTAGCTAATTAGCTGGCTTCAAGCAGTGCAATCACCACAGCCACACAATCACAAGCTGCGAAATTTTCTTTTACACGGCTACTTTGACAAACGTCTGTGGTTTTGTGGGGTTTCAGCAACTATGTTTGCTTTGTCTATTTACATTGATTTTATTGTCAAATTTAATAAGTATAATTTTTTTTATAAATAAATTATTTTTATAAATTTTAATATTAAAATTATATCTAATTTTATCTTAAGTGTAACATAATAAATCACTATTATGTTATATTATATATTTTTTTATTTGTCTCTTTTTATTTTTTTATACATCGAGTAAGAAAATATAATTCGAATTTAATCAAATTGCAACCTATAAAGAAGAAGTTCTTGGTGGATAGCTATAGGAAAATGAAAGGGAAAAAAAAAAAGATACTCCTCTGCTACTACAAGATATTTCTTTTGTTTTCTCGCTGCTTTCTAGTGTGAAAGGATTGAATTAAAAACCAGCAAAACGTGAGAAGTCTACATTCTCCATCAAAAAGTTATTGCCAAGTCCATTTCACAGTCCTTTTGGCTTTTTCTCTCTATCCATTCTTCCCATGTCATCTTCTTCAATCTTCATTGCTTTGCTTTTCTCTCACTACTCACTGATTGATTAATGCAATACTTGGTTGTGACGATCATAATGACGCTTATCCAGTCAACCACCACAGCCAGCCAGCCAGCACCCCACTCCCCTCCCCGCCCGGCCCCGGGCTGCGCCAACCTTCCAATTTCCAACCTACGTTGAGACATGATATAACGAGTGGATTGGGCCGAAACATGGTAAGATAAGACCGAAATCTGCATGTGTTTGTGAGCATAAAATCTGAGCAAACCGCCTCGCACTATTGATGGCACTGCTCAAATGGATTTTGGGGCATCCCTTTTTGAGACAAAGTAGTTAAACGGTGAGCTGAGAGGACTACGTTGTTAATCGTAGTGAAAATAGAGGAATCTTCGTAACATCACATTCAAGCTTTGAAGGAAAGCTTGTAAGAATAATTCTTAGTGATAAAAGTAAGATTTCTATATTTTATAATCGAGTTGTCTTAACCCCACCCCCGCGTCATTTTTAATTGTTGAAAATGACCAAACTATACAAACTCAAGACTAAAAAGACTCTTTCATCCTTGCAATGATTTTAAGAGGAAAACTGTTGTTTTCTCTTTCTTCCTTAATGAAAATGGTTAACTTGGTAGTTTATTGTAAAAATATTTTTGGAACCACAAATTTGACAAGTAAAAGTAATCAAGATAAAGGTTATTTTTTGACAAATGAAAAAGACCAGAGGGTATAGGTGCTACTATTTATATCCACAAATAGCTGTCATTTTCGATTTTTTTTGTGGTACGTATTCACTTGTAATTTTGTAAAATTAAGAGTACATTTATTATTTTATTTATTTCAAAAAATATATTTTTTTACACAAAAATTAAGAATTTAATAAATTTTATAAAAAATTTGATAACTATTTAAAGTATTTCTATTTAAAAATAATTAGTTAGTGTGTTGAATTCAAATTAAACATCAAAGATTCGTGTTTTAGTGGTTGGTTGAAAAATTAATAATTTTTTAAAAATATAAAAAATTTAAGTAGTTAGTTGGAGATAAGGATAAAGTTTAAAATAAAATAATAAATAAAATTTTATATTAAAAAAGACATATATTTTGAAAAAAATTAAAATAAAAATATGACTATATTTTGAAATAGAGGAAGTAAGATTTTTCTAATTTTGGTCATTTAGCTCATTAAAAGTCTAACGCTTACTAATGTTATTCTTAGAGTAGGATTGAATAAAGTTTAAATCTCACTTATTTTCGTACAAATAATTTACTTTTATAAAATTTTAAAAAAAGTTATATTGATTTTCGTAATAGAATTCGATTAAAACACACCCTTTAATTTGTAGAGAATTCCAAAAGAGTGACGATTATTTGTAAATTGAAATATTCCCTCCATTTCAAAATGACTGACCGTAGTTACTTTTAGGGGTATTTAAAAATCAAATCGGACCGAATTAAATTTTTTCGATTCGGTTCGGTTTAATTTTTTAAATTATATAAATTTTGGTTCGGTTTAGGTTATTGAAGCGAAAACTGAACCGAAAAATTAAAATTTAAAAAAAAATATAAAAACGCATTACCATAATGCGTTCTTGTATTATTTTGGTTTAAACTGAACCGAATCGAAAAATTAAATAGTAAAATTAAATAGTAAAATGATTTAATTCGATTTTTAAAAAAATAAAAAAAATTAAATAAAAAATTAAATAGTAAAACTGAAATGGAATTGAAATCCAATTTGAACACCCTAGTTGCTTTTTTAACAGGTATTAAGATTTCAGATAAAAAGATAAAAAATGATTCGTTCAGTTCCAATATTCATCATCGGAAATCTTAAACCAACTAATGAATGGAATGATACGCACGACTAACGAGACGATGCTCTCCTTATCCATTAGAAAAGTCAAAAGATGCACTTTATGTTCAAAATCCTTTTGTTTTTTTTTAAAGAAATGTGAATACTTAATATTGATCCAACTGTTTAGTTATGAGCTTTAAAATGTCAATATATTTATTTAAATAGTTTGGATGAGAGGCAAAATTTGAAAAAAAAAAAGAATCATATATGCCTTTTTCATTTAGAAATATGACACTTAATTTGAAAAAGATAAAAAATGAAAATAGAACAATTATTGTGATAGGGAAGAAGTACTATTTCCCGATACTAAGGCCTCATCTCAAGTGTAAAAAAAAATATATATATATACTATTACATGAGACTCTCTCCTTAATTCAACAAGGTGTTAAGTCTCGAAATTTTCTAGAGTACTTACTACTACTGAAGTTAACATCTATGGATGCTATTAGATAAAGTTTGTGTTTGAAATTTTTTATTTTTAATTTTGTAAAAATAAATTATTTGTGAGAGAAAGAGTAAAATTTTAAGTGAAAAATTTATATTAAATTTTACAACAGAACCAAATTCAAATACATCCAAATTAATGTTGTATTGTCATGTTATTGGTTCAATCTACCCCCCACCATGGCTTTGGAGAAAGGAAGTATCTCTTTTTACTGAGTATGCACATAATTTTTTTCTAAATAAAGATTATTCATTAATAATAAAAATGGCCAAGACTATTATAACTAAAATAATCTTTAAATTTTTGCTCTAATATATCAAAAGAAGAAAATTAATATACTACGATAATCTAATAAGAAGAACAATAAAAAGTACACAATGATTCGAAAATTATGGTAACAGAAAATATTTTACACCCTAGATATATAATGTAGGTAAAGTACAATATTACTAATACTAGTAAGATAATAAACAAATATAATTTGATTTTCTTTACAACATCTTCATCGCCATCCTTGAAATATGAAGATAAGCAAAATTCAATATCTATTTCTTCTTTAAAAGGCAATAATTTAAAAAATTATAGGAGAATAAATTATTTTAAAAATTATCTTAAAAAGAGGCGAAATACTGAAAGATTGTCTAGATCGAGTCCGAATAGATAGATTCCTCCAAGGCAGAAGAGAGAAACTGTAGGATCTATAAAGATTTACAAAAGAGCTCGTCTGTGCAGCTTAAATCTTGATGAAATTTATATAGAAAAAGATCCATCATGATTTATAATTACAATACGAATTGAAAACACAAAAAAAAAAGACAAAAAAGAAAAAGACCTGGCCAAAATTTGACCTCCACCTAAGGCCGGTGGCCAGATATGCCCGGAGAAGAAAGACAATGGAATTCGCACGCAGAGAAAGGAGCTTAGAGAAGGAGGAGAAAGTGGATAAAGAAATATGTACTTAATTATTAATTAAAAAAATTAATAACCTTCTTCAATATGCAAATGAAACAAATAGGAGTAAAATTTAATAAGACGGCACATTGCAATCAAAACTAACGAACCAGAGTCGTCTTATAGATAGATATATGGCCAAGATTTTCCAAACTCACATACGAACACCCCCAACCAACATTTTTCTCACACACACAGATACACGCACTGTCTACCGTCATATAAGTAAAATACATAAGGGCATAAGGGCGGGGCTCAGTACGGACTGTGGCGCAGGAGAAGAGCAGAAGAAAAGGGACCAAAGAGGAAAGTGAAGTCTCCAAGTGCAGCACACGGAAAGAGAGAAAAAAATTAAGAAGAGTGGACCTGCAGAGGACAAACACTGAAAAACGTACACAATCAATAAATAAAATGAGGCTACATTGGGTCTTTTTCTGCACAAATTTTCCTCTATTCGGATGCAGAAATTCATAGACATTTTTCTTCTTATATTCAATTCTTCTTTCACAATAATTAATACAAAAATATTCTAAAAAACTCATAAAATTTTTTTCTTAAGACCTAATTGGTATTCATATATAATTAATTCCGCTCTACGATCAGACCCTTGAGCTTCTAAGATTTGAGACCTTTAACTAAGGGACATCAAACTGTTTTGATTTGGACCAACTCAGTCCAAATATACTAGTGGAACAGATCATCTCCCCTATCATTTCCCGCATTGCTATAGTACTATTACGTGATAATTTAAATGTATAAAATTATATTATAAATTAGAGAATGTTAGACGAATTAAAATAATATAAAATTGGTAACAACTCCAAATAAATAGAAAAAAAAAACGGGAGTGAATATGTTGGTCAGTGAAGAAGAGAAAAGGAGGACAGCGCAGCGAGAGAGAATGATCTAATGCTACAAAGAAAAACAGCTCATCACAACTCAGACCACACTGTTTCTCACCTAACATTTGTTTCTTTTTATTTTTATTTTTATTTTTATTTTTTGTGAGTTTGAATTTAAAATTTTTTTAAAAGAAAAAAAGTTTCTGAGTCAACTCCGCTAATGTCAACTTTGCATAGTGTAAGGATAGGGCGTTATAGTGTCGTTGAATTAATGGCTATTAAGCAGTGGAATGAGATGTTGATACCAAGGAAAGTGGAAGCAACAACGGAAAAGGGACAACTACCGGAAGCCAAATTGATTTGGATTTGATTGTTTCGACTTTTAAGACACGAATCGCATGCTGCTTTTGAGTTCATACTATTAAGCGGGTCAGGATGATATCATTAAGGTATATAAATAAGAATTTGAATTTGTTGCGATATTATATATATATATATATATATATTGTTTTGACTTTTGAGTGTAATTAGACAGAATTTAGTTTTAAAATTTTTATCTTAAATTTTGTAAAAATTAAATTATTTATGAAAGAAGATGTGAGTCTCACTTTTAAAATTTTGAGTTTAATTTTAATTTTGAGATGAGATCCTTTTTAAGAAACAGAATGAAATATTTTGACGGGAGAAGAATTAGTTAGACTAGCATGGAATCTAGAGTTTTAATGAAGACTTGCCTTCCTCAATCCCCAATCAATAAATGTAGCTGGAAATGAATACTTGTACAAAAGGGGCAGAAGAATTAGGTTCCCTCCGTCCCTCACCAAAGTTTTCCTTTGGATATTTTCAAAAAAAAAAAAAATCCATTCCTAGCAAGAAGTTGTGGAATATGAAAAAAAAAAGAAAAATTGAGTAATAATACATGAAGAGAAAAAGTTTACGATGCGGGTGTATTTAAATTGTAATTTAATTAAAAAAAATTTAAAAATAGTTGAAAATTTTTCAAAATAAGTTAGAATTAAAAATAGTTGAAAATTTTTCAAAATAAGTTAGAATCCAAGTATTAGTTTAAATGTTTTTGCTTGAAGGGTAGTAATGTTGACACTTAATAAAATAGTGTATACAATCAGTTTGGAGGATTGGGTACTGACACCTCTATTCTGATCATTCATATGAGTCAATGACAAAACTATGGTGAGGCTGCTGGGGGCAAACTAATTCCATGAAAAAAGAAAATAAGAAAATAAATCTTCATTCAAAATGAACACTTGTTTGCCTACCTTATATTTTTTATTTTTCACTTTTTTTTATATAAATTAGATCATGTTCTCTATTGCTTTTTTAAAACTGTTAAAAATAAATATTTTTTAAAAATTTGTGCTTCAAATTATTATTTTGTAACATTTTTAATAAACAAAGTTGTTTTAAAAGGCACTTATATAATAGTTTCTCAAAAATAATATTTTTTATTTTATTCAAATTTAAAATAAAAACTAAATAAGTAGTTAAGAACAATTTAAAAAATAACTTTTAGTTTTAAAAAATTATAAGTGAATTATTTTAAATAATTGAAAACAAACATATGAATGATTAATTGAACTAAAACATTTGCTTATTATGATGCTGTATTTAGATAAAGTTTAGCTGTAAAATTTTTTATTTTGAACTCTGTAAAAATAAATTATTTATAAAAAAATATAAAATTTAAAATAAAAAATTTTCATTGAGCTTCGATCCTAATACACCCTCAGTCTCTCTCTAAATTTTTTCTTTTTAAATTCACGAAAGAGACAAGCATGCAAGTCGAATCCATCACTTATTACAAATTTCTTCGCTAATTTTGTAAGTGATACTTATCTAGACTTTTTCCTACTTAACTATGTTCTTGTTTTCCCCGTTACTTTTGCGTCATTTCCTCTTGCATGCCTTTTTGTTCAAAATAGCAAACGCGAAATCCATGTTCCAGAAAAGGGAGCATTGTCTCTTTATTTATTACTAATATATCAAAAAGGAAAATTAAATTGCTTTCATCCTTCCGGATATTGTTAATAATGAAGAACAAGACTAACAGAGGGCCTTTTCAGTAATACAACCCGCACAAAACCCCATCAAAATTTGTTTATTCTAACAAGAAATGGAAACCACCTGTGCTAATAAAGCGCCGTCCGACTGACCAGAGTTGAACTTGCTCTACCAATAACACGTTAATTTGACCCGCTGCCCACATAAATAACCACAACTGGACAAGATTAATTTGAAAAAAAGAATGTGTAGTACAGAAGTAAAGCGGTTGGGACCCCTTGAAATTGGAAGCACGCAGAAGGAGACAGGAACAGCCAACCATGCCACAGAAAATATCGTAAAGGTTCTCCACTATCTGAGCATAACTATTTGTATTTCATTGCATAATTTCCTTGAATTAAATCGTCTTCTAAACAATCAAGACTATAAAGAGAAAATAGGAAAGTGTACTTCATTATTTGAGAAGCAAGATTGCCAGTCCTGAAGATGCTAATGTACATAAAAACAAGCTCAAAAAGGAAAACAATGGCGGAAATCGCCAAAGAATTAGTTTAGTTTCTTGTACCGCAAGAAAAGATCTCTCCCCTTTCCTTTTTCTCTACTATTCTCTGGATATCACTCTAGCCATTTTTTCTGGCTTTGTCAGCATGTCCATGAAGAGGATCGCCTAATCACGGGCTTAATTTGCCTGTCTTCTTCAAGAGAGATCATCCCCAAGTGTGAAGGATCTTCTAGCATCATTTTTGCGACCAGATATCCGGCAATTGACCATGTCTGGAACTTCCTAGCCTGTTTACCAGTGTATCTGCCAAGTTTCCCATCATAGTACTCAGGCCAGCCGTCCTTCAACAAGCGGCTTTCAGCAAGATCAATTGCGCGTCTGGCAATTTGGGGTCGTCCAGTCTTTATGCATGCAGCCGTTAGCAACCACAAAAGCACTGCAGGATATATGTCCAAAAAGAGGTTGTTATAGAGAACACTGGGGCCAGCAATTGTAAAAAGTAAAAAAAAAAAAAAAACACAGATCTATGCGTCATAGAGGATAAGAAAAGTCATTGGCATTAAATTCTCCAACCATTCACTTACTGGAGGATACTTTTCATTCAAGGGGAATATAGATGAGAGGAAGGGAAGTACAGTATGGTGAGATTTCAAGTCAGAGAGTCAACATATTGCAAGAGTAATTAAAGATATCTACAACACAATGTACAAATTAACGGGTGTGCCAAGAATTTAATACTACTCTTATCGCCCATAGCCAAAAGACATGACTAATTCACTAAAATACTGGAACTTGATACTGTTTTATAGTATCAGGCACCAGCCACCTTTATCATTCAAGTTTCAGTAGCAGACTAAAACACACACACAAACACACACACACACACAAACACACACAAGAAGAGTGTGATGGCAAGTACCTGGCCAAGAACCTCCATTATGGTAACTCCATCTTGTATTCTTTGGATCACAACCAGTTACAATTCGCCATTCATGACTTTCAATTGCAGGATAACATATCTTGAGAGGCATTTCTCCAACAAGCTCTTCCCAACGGGCTTCTATGAGATCCATAATAGCAGAAGCTTGCTCTGCAGTAGCGAGACAACACAAGATGGCAACACAGTTACCTAGGGCGAACCATCTAAAATCCATTCTTGCTGGACTAACATTGCCTATAAAGTAACCGCCACGTGTGGGCATAAAATCAAATACCCAATCTGGTATTGAGTCTGGAATAACATTAAACTTGTTTACTGCAGTATGTGAATATTCTTCTGTTTTATAGCGATATATGGTATTTAATTGTTGGAAGTCAAGCCAGAAATAACTTCTCATGTGATAACTTAAGGCAGTCAAGCGCTTTGCTATTCTCTCAATGAACTCTTTCCCTTCTGAATCTGGCTTTAACATTACTATAGCACATCTCAATGCCATAAAGAAGAGTGCTTGGATTTCAATAGGATAACCATAAATCCCCTGTAACATCAAAACACACATGTAAACACTGTGAACATAGAAAAATTAAGGAAACTACTGTTCTGATAGAACACCTCTAATTAAGTGTATTGAATATGCAACATCATGAAAACCAAGAGAACAACCGAACAAAAGTAATATGCCTTTTCTCAATCAAAATTATTATGTAATAGTCTTAACAACAAAGTACGGTAACAGTGTCATGGAGACAAATTTGTGCAGGTATCACAGTGATCCTTAGCAAGTCATATAGGCAACTGTCCTGATTATCCTTGACCAATCTAGGCTGGCAAAGCCATATGTCCAGTAGAGAATATATTGATGATTAAGTAAACCAACTCCATATATATGCCAATTAGCTTTCAGGAAGCCAATAAGCGTCCTGCATAAAGAAAAAGAAAAGGAAATGCAACACAACCAAAAGTAATGGTGGAGACTATCCATCATCAAGCAAAAACAGCATAATTAGTTTCATCTCCTGAGAATAAGTATAATCCATTCACTTGCAATACCTAGGAGATCTGGTAAAAGATTTTGATACAGATGCACACAGGTCTTATATCCAAAAGTACTTGAGTTTAGACTACCACTCAACATAGTGAATCGAGATCCTCTTTACCTTCTCCAATGCTTATACATAAAATAGCAGGATTAAAGATTCCTAATCTTACATCACCCTGTCTACTGTTTCTTACATGATCTAAATTTGACGGCACAGTCATTACTCAACAAGAGAAAAAAGGAACAAATAGAAACATTTTAATTGAAATTTTCTTGATACCTACTTCCGGACAATGGATAAATCTAATCTAGAGAGCAACATCATCGCCAAATCACTGCTAGTCTCAGCATATTTAGGTGCTCTTTTATTTTCTCCAATCAATCCATCCATTTCTCGCTACCTTTCATGATAAAGAAATCACTCTTCCAAAAACACTCCACAAGGCAATGCAATTAGTTTAAGCACTAGTCAATCTATTAAGGTGGCAATATTGAGGCCATTAATTGAGTACTGTGAAGGAAAGAGCCAGAAGTTTATCACTAATTGTATAACAAGAATCTTCTCCAACTCTAGCCATGAATGACATGTCTATCCCCTACTATAAGAAAATGAAAAAAAAAAAAAAAGGAACTAAAATAAAACAGAATCTGGTCAGTTTAAAGGCGGAGTTGAAGCCTGTAAAAGCTCCTAATGATAGTATCATTTGTCCAAAGTTATTTTGAAATCATAGCTATGAACTAGCCGCAATCCATTGCCACCATATCTTCATAAAGCAAAGCAATTGCCACTGGCATATTTTAATGAAAGTCAACAGTCAGTAAGTAGATAAGCAAGAGAGTTGACCCAATCAGACATGTGAATTGAGATAATCCCCAAAACAAAAACACTTGGTGAAGTGACTTTTGAACAGGAATCCCTTCTTAACATTATCAAATCCCAAATGAGTCTATTTTCCGCCAATATTCAGAAGAAAAACACCATTAGCATTATCATTTACAACAATATGGATTTCTTGAAATATTGTAAAAGGATCTTGGCAAGACATCTTACCATTCTCCTATCAATCATTGAGCATCCGTCAGCACAAAGCAAAGTTGGAAAAGTGTCAAATCCTTCGGATAGACATAAGCTCAATATTAACCTCATGCCCTTTTGGCATTCTGATGATTCAGCCAGAGTTTGATCTCCGGTAGACTTCGTATATGCACGGAGAAGAATTATCCACCAAAACCCAGAGTCAACTGGAGCCACTCTTCCAATCGCACTCTCTCCAAAATCAGCAATTATGGTATCTGTCTTGCGAACTGGATCATGCAGAACTTTGAAGCTAGCTGGCATAGCTCCTTCTCCAAGCTTGAACCTATCAATTCTTTTTTCCCAGCCTTGGAGCTGAAGTGTCTTCAACAGGAAGTTCTTTACAATATCAGGCTCACCATTCATCAGAAAGGCCAGCGCACTAGGTACAAAATCTCGAACAAAAACCTGAATTTTTGAATAGTATAAATGGATTAAGGATCAGAAGGTCAAAACATTACTATAGTATCAAAATCATCCTCTCCATAATAATATTTTCACATCCACTTCGATACCAAATCTCAGAAAATGGATATGTGTTTCAAGTTTTTTCAGATAAAAGTAATCCCTGATAAGTGTGCAAATACATGCCTATTCCAACTTGAAAAATATTCAATCTGCAGTGTGAAGCGCTTAAGTTATTTAGAAAAAATTCTACCTGATCATAATTTAGAACTTCCTCTGAGGCATGATCATAAGCTGCAATAGTGCCAACAGGTTGACCACGAAAGTACACCAAGGATCGACGGAGAGCTTCCCAAGCATCAGCAACCATGGGATGGGGCTCAAAGGAGTTCCGAGCAGATGAGGCAGGGCTGTCCAATGCTGATCTTCCCGGTGAGTATGCATTGTCGTAACTGTCTAAAGCTCTAGATAGACCAATAGACAGCTCGCTCAGGGATCTCTCATCAAAGGATCTTTGTCTTTCTATGTTTAATCTCGGTTTATCTGGCTTATCAAGAAGCTTTGTCAGATCATAGTCATCCATTTCGGGGATTGAACAATGGGAACCAACATATCTGAGTGGATACTCTCTAACCTCCATCCTGAGTCCTTAAATCTCCAAACCAAATAGTGTTCTGTATCACAAATCAATACTTGATGTCAAACCAAAATATGACATATGCAGAGGGAATCACATATAAAATAGGAACATTAACACCGATATTCACGTCTGAGATACAGAGACTGCTATTCAACAAACACTCTGTATCCGGAAAGAGGTTCGTACTCTCATATATGTGGGTGCAAAACAAGTCAAATACAAGAAAAAATCATTATTATAGAAAAAATTCATGTGGGATTTTTTTTAATAGACAAAAATTTATGTAAAAAGAACAAAGCTGAAATAGAAAGGTAATTCCGTTTCTTTTGGCGGGATATTATCTAGTGAGGAGAAATAGTAGCTAGGAAAGAAGCATTTCAGCTACCAAAATTAAGATAAACTTATCCCTACAACGAAGTCTCTCTCCTAAACTTTTACCACAAGAATGTTTGACATTTTGGAAAAGATTTTGCAAGAAAGAAAAAGCATTGGTCCTTCTTTATTTGAGTTATAAGAAGAAACCATAACGTCACACAAGCAGACACAATATTTTAACCGTAATGAAGAGAACAATATTATCAGGAAACAAAATATTTTCCAAAACACCAGATAACTTGCAAGATCAACCCATTAATGCCTGTACGTTTGAAAGCACAACCTACACCTGCATTACCAAATCGACACACAAGAGAGAAAAGCAGAGAAAAAAAAAACCCAATAGCTGAAATTACAAGATCCCAGAAAACCAAACAACAATGTACAAAGCAACGAAAGTTGAAGAAGAAGAAGAAGAAGAAGTTGTAAATTAATACAGCAGATAAAACATCCAAACAATCATCATAGAATATGTCAGATCTGAAGCTATTCACAAAAGAATAACAGAGACAGAGCCACACAGAGGGATATATATATATATAGAGAGAGAGAGAGGGAAATATATATGACCTGGAATTGAAGAGACAGGTAAGGAGAGTGCCAAGATAAAGAGACAAACTAGAGACAGAATATTCCGGCGGGAAGGATGGTCGGAGAACAGGCCGGCGATGTCGCCGGAGCGAATATAGAGGGAGGAAGAAGAAGAGAGAGGAAAAAAGGAACTCGTGCAGAAGTAGAAGGTATTTATAGGGAAAAGAGAGCTCACCCCTTTTCAACGGTCCATTTGGTTTCCATTGCGGTCTTACGTACGATTACTACAATAGACCCAATTTTAATCTGAGGTAATGAAGCACGCTTGTAAGAACGCTTACCTGTATTAGCCGGTTACGGATTTGCAGATAGCGTTTCGTGTTTTTCTTTCCTTTTATTTTGGATATCGGATGAGAAATGGATATATATTACTACTTCCTCCATTTTTAAATATAAAAGTTTTTATTTTTAACATAGATTAAAAAATAAAAAATAAAAAATAAAAAATATTTTTTTATTAATATCAATAAAAATAAAAAATTTAATAAAAGTAATTTTTAAAAAATATTTTAAATTTTGTAAAATGTAAAATATTTTGAGAATAAAAAAAGTAAAGAAATTAAATTTTAAAATGAAAGAAGTAAAATATTTTTACAAAATTTTGGGAGGATTGTATTAGTCATTTTCACTCAAGATCCTTTCCCTTATTCTCTCTCCCATAATTTCTGAAATACCAAGTGTTCTAATATTACTTCATTTCCCTTAGCATTTTCCTTAGGGTTCTCTATTTTTTTTAATTTTTTCTTACAATAATTTGGTAATATTATATTGGTGGAGGAGATTGGAGAAAAGATTTGGACATTTTGATAGGTCAATTATGGTAAGCATACAAAAATTTGTACGAAGAAATATCTTATTCTGTTAACTAGATGATCGTGTTGGTCATTTTGGCAGGTCAATTTTGGTAAAGGAAAAAAATTTATATGAGTAGATACTCCGATATTGTTGCTGAGATATTATTAACTTTCTTTATTTGATTTTGAAACAGTTAAAATTAAAAGCGAGCATTAAAAAAGATTAATTGTGCTTAATTATGTAGTTTTTGAACATTTATGAAAATAGGACCAGAAAAGGAGATAAGGAGAAAATGTTGACTTTCATTTGGATGCTCTTTTATTCATTTTTAATTAAATACAAAAGTTTAATGCTTTTGCTATTCTTTTCATCACTTCGTTGTCAATAAAATGGAAAAGAATCGGTACATCTCTCCTTTATTTCGAATTAAATAATTATTCTCCTTTTGGTTTGGATCGTTGCACACAATTTTTTTTTTTAAAGAAAAGGTAATCTAAATGCCTCTCTTATATTATACTAATGAATAATATGTTGGAAGTTTAGTTTTTATGACCACATTGGCTAATACTAATATGTAATAACTACTGTTTGTATAGTACATATAATTTTTGATATATAAATATACTACGAAAAACAATCAATTTGGTTTTCAAACTTAGATCCTAACACACTGTGATCTTATAAGTATTTTTCTGCCATTTATCCTCCTCAAATAAATTATGTTCAATTAATAAATTTCTAACATTATCCTTCATCGTAACTTTTGACTAGAAAAACTCACGTTTCTACTCGTGTAACATCTTTTCGATGACAAAATAAGCATACTATATGTTTCACTTCAAAACACACTCGCACTGCAAGCATATGAGCCCTAATTTGGCAAAAAAAAAAACTAAATCATAGAAATCCACCGACAGTTGCCGCAAAAAATTAGGAGGCAAGAGAGTAGCAAAAGAACAAAAAAATTATCAATGTACAAGAATGTAGCGTATTTATTTTATCATTCAAAAAATATTACGTAAGTGAAGTATAGGTTGTTTCAGCTAAAGACTACGATAGAGGATAATACTAGAAACTTATTGGTTGAGTGTAACTTTTTTTAAGACCATAATAATAGAAAAAAAAACTTTTTAAACCATAATGTTTAGATCCCTAAGTTTGGCGATCAAAATAATTGTTTTCCCAACATATTCAATGCATTCAGTGGCGAACACACATGTATCATCGGGAGCCTTGGCCCTTCCCATTCTTTTGAAATAGTGACTATATATATATGTGTATATCAAAGTGACAAATGTATTTTGTCATTTATTTTTGTCTTCGTATTTAACCCCTAAATATTTATTTTTGCATCGGCCACTGAATGCATTACAATCATGGTGGTACACTACCTTAGTAAAGGACTACTATCTTGATATCCATTAAGATTTGAGCAGATAAGTTGGTTGGCTTTTTCGACTCCATAAATAATTTGTCTCTTTCCCTATACAACCTACGTCTTTTTTTCTTGGATGAATGCCTACCTTTGTCTGCTTCCCACGCTATTCACAAACATAATAAAGAGTCAGGAAACTAATATGAAGTGTATTAATCCTTCATTATAGTACAACATGCAAGAAAGGATATAATAGCAAAATATAATTTCTCTATTTTCTTTTATCTATAAAACATACTAATTTTGTTTTAAAATATAAGGTTTTTGATACCTTTTATATAGATTAATAAAATAATAATTTTTTTATTTTATTTTTAACTAATTTAATATATTTTTTATTAACGTGAAAGAATAGAGAAAATATATTTATAAGTGGGAATATTTATTAAAAAATTATTTAAAAAATTTATAAAGGATCAAATAATTTAAAAATGAAGAAAGGATTTTGAAACGAATGAAAAAATTAGCGCAACTCATTTACAAAAATATGTTTAAAATTTTCGCATCTGATATTTTTATGAGATGATATACTTATGAGTTATGTGATTTTACCATAATGAACTTTATTTTATATGCATGGAGTTTTGGGCTAGTTACAAACTAAATTCACAATTTAAATAATAAGCACTGTGAGTTTTGGACAGCATGGACAGAGTTATCATGGGGGGGCAGTATATTACTGGCAACCGGTATGGGCGGTGGAGGTTGGTGGGATATTCATCGGATACCCCCCAAGGACTTACGAAGGAAAGGGGAAACAGAGGAGCACGAGGAAATTGCCAGAATATTACTGGCAACCGGTATGGGCGGTGGACGTTGGTGGGATATTCATTATTCCGTAATGGATACCCCCGAAGGAATTACGAAGGGAAGGGGAAACAGAGGAGCACGAGGAAATTGCCAGAATTCGACGTGGACAAAACGACGCAGTACTGACGGAGTTTTCCGATCTGACCGGCTTTTGTGCTGTAGTAGTTGTTTTTTTTTTTTTTTGGGGGTTGCTAAGTTGCTGTAGTTGTTTTTGGCCGTTGGATTTTGCTCTCCAACAACCAAACTGTCTTTGTTTTTTTATTTGTTCCTTTTTTATTTTTTCTTTATTGCCCTTATTTTAGACTTCCAATTAATGACGTATGATATAGGTAGGTTAAAATAATCACATTGGTTACTCGTGGCAGCTCATTATATATTCCATCAATTTGAAAATATAAAATTTTTTAATCATGTTTTACTTTTTCAAATTATTTTCTAATTTATAAATTTTAAAGATTATTTTTTAAAAAATTATCCTCAATATAAATATAATATTTTCATACTTTATTTACTATATTAGTAAAATTAGTTAAAAATATAATAAAAATACTCTTTATTTTTTTCTTAATCTATGTAAAATATATTAAAAGACCTTATATTTGAAATAAAATAAAGTAATATTACAGAGATTATCTTTTATATAATGATTATGTATTAGGTTACTCTCCGTAATTTAATTAAAAATTTATGAAACTATTTAGTTTTTAGTATCAAAGGATTTGAATCTTGATTTTTTGAATTTATAATATTCATAGATTTTTTGGGAGTACTTAGAGTTAAACTTCAAATTTGTTTAATTCAGAGTTTGATGGACTATAATTTTAATTTAATAAAATTAACCTAAGATATTTGGATCAACCAAATTGTTTCTTTTTTTCTTTCCTTTTTTGAAGTATCATCTTCTTGTGTTATAAATCATTACTATAAGGTATTAGTACAACATTATGACAATATCAATCACCTCAGTAAATAGATATAATTACCAGTTACTATTATGGAATGTTTGTCATTTGTTGCATTGTTGATAGATACTTTGGTTTGGTGTGATATGTTTAACTTGACCATTGCATATTACTTCTTCCATTTCAAAATATTTGTTAAAAATTTTATTAAAAAATAATGCGCAATCACCGAAGTAAAGCTATTTAATAAGCGTAACATTTAAAAATACCAAACCCACTATTTAAAATGACTAGGGATAAAATTAGAACGACACCAATAAATACACTATTGATTTACAAGATTGAAAAGTATTTTGAACAATATAAATACAACATTGCTTAATTTTATTTTTTTGACAGCAAATTTCCAATCAGGTCATAACCAAATGTCTTATTCTGAATTTACGTAATATTTTAAAAGGTATTCGACTTTGTTTTAAAAAAAATAATCGTTCAATTTTCACATGTCAAGAAAAAAACATAAATATTCAACATTGGACAAAGTGAATAAATCTTTAAAACTTCAAATAACACTTTTAAACAACTACTATAAATTACATGATAATGTCACTAAAACTACACAATAGTATTTCAACTATCATAACTAAAAGAACATGTAAACAAATGGCACACTTGGGAGTTAACTACTATACATTTTTTTTTTAATGAATGGTAGTGGTAAATTAGTAATTAAGTATACACAACGCAAGAAAAGATCCTCCTATGCATGTTGCACTCCTACCAACGTGGAGGGAACATTGCAATAACATTACTCTACCAAATTGTACTAGCTGGATTAAGACTTGAGATGCCTCTAACTTGGAGATTCTAAAAATAGATCTCTCAACTACTACAATTTTCTCCTTTTTTTTCTATGTATACCAAACTTTTCCTTTCCAACCAAGGGGAGGGGGGCGCGGGGGGTGGGGGGGTGGGGGAGGGTAAAGAAGAAAAAAGCAGTTGAGGGGAGCTGGTCAACTACCTCTACGGCGGCCTTGAAGTGATTAACCTCGTATGTCTAACCGCAGCTCTTACTTTCCAACATGTGGGAAAAGAGGAACAAAAATGATTGTACGGTTCAAAACTCGTATTCAAATTACCCAGAAGAAATTTTTTATGCAAGTTTAATTATCTTCTAAAAGGTATTATAATTCAAAACTTTTAATACACACAAATCTAAATTTGTAAAATAGTATTACTTAAAAATTAGAGGAAAATAAGTTATTGAGTATATAATTTAGAGAATATTCTTGTAATTTTGACAGATATATTCACATACGATCAGAAGAAATATAATTAAAAAATATTTATTGATTATGTGAAATATGAGAAATGGCTCGACAAATACGAGAATCTTTTGTGCTCAACAATAAAAAAGAAAAAAAATAAGGAGATATTTGTTTCAAGGTACATAAAACTTGAATTACAGAATCACTATTATTATTAAGTAAAATTTGGTAATTCTATAAAAATTTTAGAAATGTACGAAGAAATATCATTTTCAGTGTACCAAATGAAATTAATTTGCCGTACGAATCTGTCCTTTATAAAAGCAAGCTTAAAATTATGGACAGCTGTAGCAAAGGTTATGTTCATGAAGTACAAGTAATTTTTTTACTGCCTATTTTTCTTTTTTCTTATCTTAATTTTTGACAAGTTTAAAAGTCTATATGTACAAGCCTAAATATTTGAAGAATGAAAAGATTCTTTTTTTAGGGAAAGAATCTTTTTTTTTAAAAAAATTATATCTCTTTAATTAATTTATAATATATAATGTATATATAATAAGATACGTTTTTACTAATTAAATTACTATATCGCATTCTATATGTCATTATTATTTAAATATTTTAAAGTGAAATTTTATAGACTACAAGAAAAGTGGGCATTTTTCTGGTTGGGCGACTTTCCTGACCACGAGAATAATCCCTGTGATGTACCTAAACAAGGAAACATGTTTAATACTTACAAATTACATATAGTCCATTCTTGTGAAATTTGACAAGAATGCCCACTTTTGATAGGAGAAGCTGTCTTCAATTTCAGTGAATAGTTCACGATTAAATTTTTGTCATCGTCTTTCTAATTTTTTGTTTTTTCCATCCAAATTAACATTTCCGTCTCTTTCAACTTTGAAAAAAAAAAAAGGTTAGGAAATAAAATTATCTTAATATTGAACCGCTTACCGATTCCTTGTTAGTCTGTCTGTTAAAATTCAGCAAGAAGAAGATCTTCTGTTAATTTCTTTCACACCAGAGAGGAGATTGCTCGGATTTTGATCAACAAGAGGGCAGCCTTTGACTGCATGGATATTTCTCAACCCTAAAACTTAAAGCAAGTGAAATGGAAAAGATAGAGAAAGACTTGACAGGGAAATCTATGCTTTCATTGTCAGTCCATTAATTCAAGAGTTCAAAACTTCCCTACTAAGTTTCCTGCTGGATCACAATCGTCATATGGCCTAGTTAACAGGGCACTGAAGCTGCCACTGCAACTTGAATAATAAGTTTGAGGGACTGTATCGATCGATACTCCATTTCATTCTTAATCATTATAGTTTGATTTGAACGATTGTATATAAGTCAATAGCGACAAAAATGTCTGAATATTTTCTACTAAAAAAAAATGATGAATGCTCTTATCTTAAACTATCATTTTCGTATATTCAATGCAAGCCTACCATGAGGAGAATTTCAAACAATCCAGAGCACCACCCCGGAGTCGGAGCCCTAAGTTGTAGGGCATTTCTGAATTAAATGGTGGAGGAAGGCTAGCAAATTTGCTGTAGCAATGGAAAGAGCGTAGGTTAAACAATGAGAGTACTTGGCAAATCTTGAAGTTGCACCACAGCCAAAGAGCAAAGATTAGAGGTCGGACTCAAGCATGACAAACATCGTCAGCAAATATGAAAATATTATTTATTTCCAGAATTTTTTCTATTTATATAAAATTATTCTGTTATTAATTGTTGATACAACGGATCTAAATAATATTTCATATAATAAAGAAAAGTTAACATTGAAATGGTCTTCTCGATAATCTCTTTTTCTTTTTTTTTTTTAACAAATTGTGTAGCATATTATTATCTATTGCCACTTTTTTTCTCTCTTAGGTTGAGAAGTACTTCATCACCTATTGAAGCAAGCTTTTTAATGAATATTAAGGGAAATAATGCCTCACGTAAGAATAACCAAAGGCCGTTCTCAAGTCTTGGTCAGAACATTTGATTAATTCTTCAAGAGTAATTTGTAAAATAAGTCTTATCACTATTTTATTTATCTTAAGAATATTTTTTAATATTAATTTCTGTAATTTTAACCTAAAATTTATTTAAAAAAAATATAATTATTGCCATCAATCTCAGAACGGAGTTAAGCTCAAACATTAACATGTGTTGCACATGTGAGTTTGATTTGAAGAGTAAATTTATTAAACCAAATCCATTATCCTAAAAAATACATTTACATAACTATCACTTGCAAGCTATAATTATAATTCAGCTCTAAATTTAATCGTGAATTATTTAATAATTTGATAGTAGTATATTTGGAAGAAATATACGTCGTCTTCATTTCTAATCATTTTAGATAGTGTTGAGCAAAATATGATAAATTTGTATTTCAAATTAAATTCATGTACTCCACATGTAAATTTCAACTGAATTTTACTGTAAGACTGATAGCAAAAATGATATCTTTTAAAAAAATATTTAGAACTAAAATTACAAAGTTAAAATTAACAAATATTATTAAAACAAATAAAATAGCTATACAACTCTTTTTACAAATTATTCATTATTTAATAAGCATTATTCAATCTCGTTCTTCTATACATTATAAAAAAAAATAAAAAACCTATAGAAAGAGAGAAGCGAACAACTTTTTCCCTTTCCTTTTAGAATTTGTCCACCGCGACCCGCTGTTGTTCATGCCCCTCTCTTATGACTTGATGTGCCGCTGACCGTAGGCGATAATCACTCCAGAGGCAACCCAAAAAAAAAAGTCGATAGAAAATAAGATAGATGATCCAAAACTGAAGTCTGAAGATTAAAGAGGGAAAAATGAAGACATTTTGAAGTCAAAACGTGGAGAAGGATTCCGATGTTCTACCCTCTATGACATCGAATTGTCGTTTCGTTTTTCTCCTTTTTTGCCCTTTTGGCCAACTCTTTGTTTGACGAATTCCAATTGATATGATCCATACAGGCAACAACGATTGATCATTTTGTTTTGTTGAGTTTAGGATGCCTTTGTCGGTCAGCAACAGCAAGGCCAACTAATTTCCAGGTATCCTTCCAACTTCCTACACCACCAAAGGCACCAATCCCTAGTCTACTTAATTTGGATCTTCTCAAGTCAAGTCATACACGTTTCCTTTCCAAAATTGATAAAATGTAAGGGCAGGATCAGACAGTATTTTAATTTAAAATTTTTTATTTTGAGTTTCGTGAAAGAAAATTTTTTATAAGAAAAAAAGTAAAATTTAAAATAAAAAATTTGAATTGTGCTTCGTAACACAACTCAATTCAGATACAGTTAAAGTTCTACTGTTATCCGTATTTGTTTTACTGTTCATAACTACTTTAGTCAGCTTTTAGAATAGAACCAATGGAAAGCAAAGCATAATTAATCATTTCATTATTGTAAAGAAGAGCATAATTAAAGATACTAAATAATCCCCCAAGATGTAAATTACTTATTGGAATATTCATCATTTAAAAATTGTAAACTCTGTACTTCAACTTAGATTTTGATCTGAGGTATTTTTCTTCTTTTAATAATTATTGATACTTGGGACACTTAGAGAAAGACAAGCTTAGGAGTTCATTTTCATTAATCAAACGTTTGTAAGATTTATTGTAATATACCATGTATATTTTCTTTCTAGTTCATTTAAAATAAATGAAAAGATTATTCTACTTACTATATATTTTGAATCGACCAAACAAATTGAGAATTACTTCATCCGTTTCAAAATATAAGTTAGTTTAGTCTTTTTTTTATGTAAATTAAGAAAGAAGAAAATAAGGGATATTTTTCTTATTAAATATTTAACGAATTCCATTAAGAATGAGAAAATTATATTTATGATAAGAATAACTTTAGAAAAATATTTTTTAAAATTCACACAAAATACTGAAAAAATAACCAAAAAACCTTATATAATAGTGGGGGCTCTAATCTTAAAATGTAGATTCAGTCACGTGTTTCAGCACTGCCACCTAAAACGTTTTGGTTGTTGGCAGTTCTCCCTCTTCGTTTCCAAAGAAATGTTCCATCATCTTTGGAAAGAGAAAGAGTGATTCTCATTATGATCTTCTTGCAAAGGATAAAACTCGAGATTTTTGAAATATAGTCTAATTTTTTATATATCAATGCCATTTACGAAAAGAATTATCTATCTATGTCTGCTCTTTCTTGAACAGCAAGAAATTTTCTTGTCTTATATTTTATGAAATCAGATTCTGAGATTCTGCCTACTTTTCTGGGTTGACAGACAGTAAGTATCTAATCCTTCTGTATATGGCCCTTCTTTGCTGAAATGTCAAGTTTTATTACATGTATACTTTGTTTGCAGCAGCTTTATATTGACTGAATTTCCTCATGGATCACGAGGATCCTTTCAACAAAATCTATCGTGTTTCTCGGATCTGATTTCTATTTTGCCACATCTACAAGAAAAGAGAAATAAAAACATGTGAATTGGCGTGCGTTTGCAGATAAGCTTTAATATATAGTATTTCCATGGATTCTTGAAAGAAAGAAAGATATTTCAAACAGTCTCTCTTTTCCCCTGTAACACTGCAAAACTATTTCTGTACTCCTCATTCTTTGTGAATCACATATGCTAAAAATCAGGGATGGAACCATTTTTTCAAAAAAAAAAAAAAAAGGGGGGGGGGATGGGACCATTTTATATTAAGAGACAAATTCTAGAAAAACATAAATCCAATAACAGTATAATAAATTTTCAATAATTTTTAAGGGTAAACAAAAGGTAATATTTTCAAAGATTTTTTTGTGAGTGCAATTTCTAAAATTTTGAGGGGCCCTTAGATCCGCCACCGACTGGATTTAAGCATTTGCTTTGACATTGAAAGAAGCTTATGTCTAATTACGCTTATAAAATATACAATAATTATAAGTCAAATATATGACTTGTTAAAAAAAAAAAAGAAAGAAAAACAAAGGTTGAATCTTAGGAAGTATAATAAGTAGGTTCGGAGAATCGTATCCATGATATTCTAAAGCTAGCAACGATAGGATGAAGTGGAAATCTTATCCATTTATGAAAGCAAAGAATTCAACACGGGAAAGCATTATATGTGCTGTAATGTGTTTGCTTCTCAGTCAAGAGAGGGTCGTTTTTTTTTGGTGGGGGGAGTGTTTTTTGGTGGGATTGATGAAAAGTGAAAAGGCAGGTGAATATGCGAAAAGTGGGTTGGCTTTGCATATCATCCATTTTGATAGTGAAGTTTTCTCTTCCAAATCATAAAGAAGACAAAGAATATATGACTTTGGTACAGTTTATATTCTCTTATATTAACATTATTGGAGAAAGAACCAAACCAAAGGATGTTCGAGATTTGAATCCATTCCTTTTTGTTATTGTTGTGGTGTCCATTTTTCATGCTTTCCCACGAGGCCATGAAACATGACTTTCATATACATTTTTGCATTGTATAACTCTCTAACGTGACTTCTATGCCCCCTCAGCCCTAAAACACCCACAACCCTAGCCCACCCCACCCCCATCCCCCCAAGAAAAGAAGAAAACAAAGAAAAGAAAACATGTGGATTCTTTTTCCCTTTTGACTTCTTCTTGTGCTTTCATTGTCTGTTTTTACTGGTTTCTGTAAGTTATTCTTTGTTAGTCTTAATTAAAAGTTAACGGAAAATGACAATGAAGCTACTAAAATTAGTATAGATGTATTGGATTCTTGAGGGTGCGACAGAAGATGTAGAAGATGGGAGCCTGCAACTTTGAGTCATAGTTGTGATATTAACATGGTCACTGGCGTCTGATGGTTCGCTCTGTTCTGCTTCCCACAGATAGACCATCAGAGATATCCCAAGGGAGCTTTTTTCTTGGAGGGCCACTTTTGCAAATTTTTCGACTACATAAGCAAAAAAGTTCGTATCTTTGGAATATTTTACAGCTGGGAGCAGAGATTACTCAAGAATTTCCATGGCCAATGCCCAAGCTTTATCTCCAATTCAGTCTTGCCTCTCTTGAAACATAGATAGCATTCTTACTTATCCAACAGAATAAGTATTGTACAATCCAAAATTTGTCAGATATGTCCTGCCTCTGAACTAGAGCACAAGATTATGTTGCCTCTAGAGGAGTCAAACTCACAACCAAAGGCTTCCAAAAGCTTCTTCCAGTGCTCGTTTCTTGCTCAATTCTGCGCTCCATCCGCCTGCCCTTGCAGCTCTCTCAGCTCGGAGTTTCAATTTTTCTTCATCTTCAATCTCGTACATAGACATATCAGGACCGGTTCCAAGTGGGAGTGGTTGGGGGGCCATGCCGGTTGGGCGTGGTTGGGTTCCACCAGGAATTGCTGGGGCATATTGTCCCTGTGCACCAGTACTTGGACCTGCCTGAGCGTTCTGGCCCAAGACCTGCGTCAATGCAGATGGAAAAACTGGTGAATAATATGCGATAACACATGGAAAATGCAAAAGTTAATTACAGTTGGTTACGGCATAGAATGAAGGAAATAGAATACTCATCTGCAAAACTGATAGGGGGTTGGGGGAGGGGGGAAACCACTAACAGAGAGCAACAGTATGAAAAATGCTAGTGTCCAACATCATTTTCAGCAATAGGAAACCAACCTTTGCAAGCTACAGAGATCATAGATGCCATCATTCAGAATCTTAAACCAAATTTGTTGACCGGCTCAAAGATGCTACATATAGTGAAGCATATTAAAGCAATATTGGGGGGAAACGACATGGACTCACAAAAGTTGCACATAATTGCAGGACATATTTTGAAAACAAATTACATAATCTGGATTTGTGAAATGACATCACATATTCCCACTCCAAGACTTCAAATTTGGAGCGAGGCAAAATCATTTGGGTTTACTAAAAGCATTACCACTAATGTGAGTAGAATTTGGGGCCGACAGAAATTTTGCTTCACATTATATAAAAGAGGTAAAAATTTGCTTTCTATGTGGGAATTCTACCTCCTATTGTGCCACATTAACAGCACTTCAGTACTCATTTGGCTGGAAGCTGATAATGCTCATTTTTATTCGGAAATTAAATCACTAACTCTGCGAATCAAGGGACCATGTGATTTAACTTATATGACTTTGTAAGGTTTCTCAACATCTTGTATTCCCATTAGAAGATGGTTCATATCCCACTTAAGATAAAGGAAACCAGGATACGTGACCATGTTTTATTGAATGGATGAAAAAAGGAAATGCAAGTCCAGTGCTAGTACAGAATTCTTTGGTTTCATTTTTGTTCCTCTTTCACACCCACAATTTTGCATTATCACTTATCCTCCTCTAATCTTTGTTAATCACAGGACAAGATATTTTGGTACTTTCACAGCCTCTATTTGGAAACTACTCATCTAAAGACATTCTATAATCTCATATCCTCCTGGTAACCACAAATCAGATTACGCTTCAACTTACTGAAGCTTATTTTCGACATACTCCTTAGGGGAGAGAATACACTGCAGTTTTGGCTATCCATATAAGATTTATGCTAATTAGAAAGCAATATTTAGAATTTGAAACTCTCTTTCTAGTACTGCACCAAATATGTAATCACTTTAACTTTTTTAAACATACAGCGAAAAGGGATGAGGGTAAACAAAAAGATCAAATGAGCATAGGCCTTTTCATGTCCATTACAGTGTCAAAAGCAAAAAGGTAAGATTAATATTCGAGTAGATCTTTTCTAGACTAGTGTATGATATTGTATCTATATGTGACTAGTTTTCAGATTTGCTCCAGTAATCTCAGCTGTTCCCTTTTCTAATTCTTCCCTTCCTTTTGTATTACTGTCTTCCAGTAAACAAATTCAGTATCAAAACCATTTAAGGAAGCATATAGTTCTGCAGCCTAAACTTATACCCAGTTGCCTATCAGTCTTCTTGTACATACCAGCTTACTCAGAAATATTCAAATCTATAAGCAAGGCCATATAAAATCTTCTGCCTTAGTTCAACCTAACTTCTGCCCTTTCCTTTGCCATTATCGAACCATTATTGATCAACAAGCCCATTAAGCATTCCTTCCAATTTATTTTGCTTCTATTATCTCATTGGCAAGTATCATTAGCTCCACTTAGTTATCTTCCCCGTGTAATTAGGCTCTCTAGATTATTCAAGAAAATCTTGCTAACTAGGCCCACAGATGCTTGACGTTAATAGATTTGACGCCCTGTAATTTTTCAATATACACCTTGATTTCTGCACCCTTTGGCAATATAACTTCATTGTCTAAGAATGTCCTACATCTCCATGGAAATTGAGATATACTTGAGCTTTCCTTTACAGCTAAGTTTTGGCATTGGTGATTCATCCTTGGAATTAAAATCTTGCAGCATAAGAAATTTCAAACTCTCTTAGTGGAAAATAAAGAGAAAATTTTCCTTTCAAGCAGTCTATCAGGTCCAAATGCTTCTAGAATTAATTTCTTTTAGTTTTTACCATCTGACAAGCAATTATTAAGCCTTTATGACGAGGAGGTGAAACATCCACACTTGGAAAACTAATAAAATAAAATGAGGTACTTCCTGCAAGGAAAACTATAAGAAGAGTCCATGTAAAGGCCAACACAATTATCAAGAAGAACAGCCAGCAGTAAATGAAAAGCTTCAACCTTAACGTCAAAAATTCATTCTAGGACCAACACCACACTGATAAAAGGAAAAAAGGCCTATAAAGAAGACAAACTTTTATGCTTTTGTGTTTCAAGTAAAATAGAGTCACCAATAAACTTCAACAATCAACTAACTCTTGTTTAATAAACACCAACATATTTTTATAAGAAAAGCATAGAATAACAGAGCATGATAGATCCTCAAAGAAAGAAGAAGTTCTAAAAAAGTGGCCCTCCAATACTCTATTTAAAGTTCAAATCCTAATGAACCCATAAGACAAACATAAAATAGACTTAAGATAAAACTGTCCAAGACAATGCAAGTTATATTAGTAACCAATTAATCACAAAAAAAGTTCAACTGCAATACCAGATATGTACTTACCTCATCATTTTCAGTCTGTGTAGGTTGTCCCTTGCTTGCTGCAAGAGCTGCTGCATATTCTTCTGCCTACTCAATCAAAAGATAAAATGAAAGATTATACATGACTCATACTTTGTAAGTGACAAGTGCAAGAGGTTCTAACACCAACCTTACGGGCTTGAGCAATCATGATCTGTTCTGCATTTTCCTTCTGGTACTGTGCAATCTTTGCTTCAATTGCAGGAACATCAATTCCTTCAATTAAATTAAATACTGCAAGCAATGAAAATGTTTCATCAACACAAATACTATAAACCTGTGTACAATAAGCACACTGGAGCTTACTCATATCCTCCACTTCTTCCAAATAGTCATTGTACTCCCTCAATGATGGGAAATCTTCTTCCATTTTATTGAATCTGTCACATTTTAAGATCGAATAATAAATTATTAGAGGAAAGAAAGATGACAATACAAAATCAATGCATAACTAGTACTTGCAACACAATGCGAGACAATACACAAACAAGCTGGAATTTTCTGTGGGAAGCCAGCACGCCCTTTTAACTAGCTTGGTACTCTTTTAGTCGGGGAGGATATCAGTACTTCAATGCTTTCGGGAGGCTAGGCTGTATGCAAAATACCCTCCTTGAAAATTAAGGGCGAGGGCACTGCAACTACTTTAGGAGTCCCAGAGTCGTGAACATGCAGATGGAAATTTATGCTCCACAAGGCAAGAAACCCACTGCACCATGATTATGCATGCAAGGAGGGTGTTCTACCCATAGCTTAACCAAGATTTTACGGAAAAGAGACCAGGCTTATGGTTTTGAAGGAGGCATATCATAAGTGAAGATTTAAGGAATTCCACTTACTAAGTCCAAAGATTCTACCTTCAAGTCCTCAAAGCCATCACAAAATTGCAGTCTTTCAGTTAAGAGCAAAGAGATTAATTTTCATCCTAATTACTGATAAATAATATTTTTTTCTTCTTTATTCATTGTCGACTTGACCCACATTGCCAATTATATTTTACACATTCATCTCGAAGATAAGCAACTTATCTTTCTCCAAATCTAGGAAAACTTTGCAAGTAAGAGTGAAATAACCTAGCTTAGAAATGAAAAGAAAAGAATGTCAAAATAAACTCTGAAAACATAAAAAATGACCTCCATCTCTCATATTTTGATTATTCTAAAAAGAAAAGGCACAATATTTTAACATTTCTTTTTCTTTGGTGGATAGGACGGGGAGGAAGGCGGCGGCCACCTCAGCCCCTCCGTGGATCCGCCTCTGCTCTTACTGCTCTGTTTGAAAGTCTCAAGAATACTTCATACTAATCCAACCAAGTAATCCAACAAAGTTAATCATACTAAAAGAAAATAGGAGTTTTATCCACAAAATCCGTGTCTACCAGTAGCCCAGTAAAGCATAATCATTCCCAAGTATTGCGCAAAGAATAGACTAAAATCAGCAAAATATCCTCAAGAAACAAAGCAGAGGATGATTAACAACGGAGATTCATCATCCACAGGAAAACGATGAAGAAGGCGGGCCTAGGGTTTAACTTACATGCTTGCAATGCGTTTTCTGATGGCTATTTCTTTAGCAAACGCATTGGTTCCAGGCGCAACCACCATTATTCCTTCAAATTCAATTCGATCCCTTCACCTTCACTTCCATTTCTCCTCTTCTTACTATATCAAGAACGAATGAACAACGATGAATTTATTCAAGTTGGGATCTTTACAGTAAAATCCATTGATATTCTGAGAAGAATAAGCAGAACATTTTGTATATTTCATATTGATTTGTCGTTCCAACGTTTCCAATTTGTTTTTGTGAAAAGAAATTTAAATAAAATAGGAAAATTTTGTAATAAATTTATTGGGCCTCGGCCAGGAAGGATGACATGGGGCGGCCTTTCTCTTTATGCACTAGTAATCTATTTCCAACTCAAAAAAAATATTTATTTTAATATCATACCAAGGGTTAAAATCAAAATTACCCTTCAAAATATGGTTTTGTTGCAACTTTACCTTTCTTTTAAGTAAATAAGAGATTTTACCTTTACAAATTTGAAAAAATTTCAATCATACCTTTTTATTCAAAAAGTGAGGTTGACATCTTATTGACTGTTTAAGAAAGAATTAAATACAAAAATTTTTATTTTAAAAAAAAGTTTATAAAGAATATATTATTAATTTCTATTTTTCCTTTACTTTTGAATTAGAATTAACTTTTGTTCTTCTTACAACAACAAGGAAAGGAAATTGAGGTGTCTTAATTGAAAAACTAATCGAATTAATTTATTTGCTTTTTGGATATTGATTTTGATTCTCATGAGTTAAATTAGAATTCAATTTGGTTTTTGTTTATAAGTATAGAATTAATCAAGCCAAAAGTTTTAAATTTGTGGAGTGTGTTGATTTAGTACTTCTTATATGATTTATTGCAAAATGGGGATCAATTAAGAAAACAACATTCAATTTTCATAGTTTAATGCATTTTTATAAAAAGTTAACCTGTAAAAATTTAAAAAAAGAAGAAAAATTTCTGGTTTATCGAAAGATAAATAAAGATTTTCTTAATTCAAAACTCCACTTATTGAGAAAAATAAATTAAAAATATATTTTCATAAACTCTCTAAAAGTTTTCTTTTCTTGAATTTAAGAGAATCCTTATGAAATAAAGAACAATCAATTATAAGAAGTGCATTTTGCAGACAAAAAAAAAAAAAAAAAAGAAAAAGAAAGAGAGAAGTGCATTTTTGCATGCATGTGTGCCCAGTTATCTGTTTACAAACCCCGAGAAGGAGAAGCCTTTACGTTGAGACCTGTCAATTTGTACTCTACCATGGGATCTCAACCAACAAGTATATCAGAACTAATATTCCTTCACCCAAAAGCAAATGTTTGAGCAATGATTAACAAATGAATTATTCTTTCCTGTTCATTTAATAAATTCAAACGTTCATAAAAGTCTTCAAAGCGATAGTTAGATTATATGATCTTGACGGGTATTAGATAGAAAAATTCATAAAATATTTTTTTAATACTGATACACGAAGAAAAACCAGAAGTAACCATTAAAATTAGATCCAAAAGAGGACTAAAAAGTCTCCAGCCCAAGACGAACAAGTAACAGTTGGCCAATTTGCCAGTAGGCTCTAAGGCAACAACTTTTGGACTTAGTTAGAAGTACAACTACTTATACATGCATCTTGCAAAACCACCCTCTCCAAGAATGTTGGATGCTAATGGGAGTTACAAACTGGTTATCAATGAGCTAGCTAGACTTTGACAGCATGACAAGGAGCTGTTCAAAGTTATACTCATCGCAGGGAAGTACAATTCTGCTTCTGTTATCAAATCCATACTCTTCTGCAGCCTTGTCCAGCAGCTGTTGGAACAATGTTGGATGCTAATGGGAGTTACAAACTGGTTATCAATGAGCTAGCTAGACTTTGACAGCATGACAAGGAGCTGTTCAAAGTTATACTCATCGCAGGGAAGTACAATTCTGCTTCTGTTATCAAATCCATACTCTTCTGCAGCCTTGTCCAGCAGCTGTTGGAACAATGGATGCTTCAAGTAAGACACAGGTACAACAAATCTTGTCATCTCAGTACCCACGTAGACCACAAAATGCCCTTTTGGTGCTCTTGTTCTGCATTCTACAATCTCTACTTTCTTAGGCATATCCCAAAAGATTTTATGAAAGAAAAAGTTAAAGAAAATGAGTAGAAATTGGAAGGCATGTGTTCTCATGTGAAGGAGTGGGAAGCAGTATATATAGGACTTGAAAGGTGTGCCCGATTTTTATATTGAACAAGAGACCCCCCCCAAAAAAAAAAAAAGAAAGAAAGAAAGAAAAGAGAGAGAAAAAAGAATAAGACAAAAAGAATGATTAATCATGAAAAATGAGGCAAATATAACGTGGGCTGATAGTATCCTCATAGACATGATGAATCATATGAACTCATTGAAGATCAGATATTGATCATGAAAGCAGTAGTTGAATATATTATGATGAGTGTGCCTATACAATGGAAATATATTATGTAGCAGCCATAGGGTTCTGAGTTCTGAGCTCATGAGCACTTGTTTATAAGTAGCACATGGTGTAAGCAGTTTTGGCAGCAAGAAGTTCCATACCTTCCACTGAGTTGAAATTTTGGAATGCATTTTCAGTATAAGAAGCCCCTTGCATTTTTGTTAGGGTATCCGCATCTCCATGTACGGAACCCATAGGAAGCACCACCCAACCCACCCCTTTCCTTGAAAATTTAAGTGCATGCAAAATCCAAGAAAAAGTATGCACCGTTTTAGTATCTGTCGGTAGTTGATCATATATGAAAATTATTGGTACATGTTTGATATATAATTTTTGTTTAACTTGAAGTTTATTAGTTTAGTTTGTTAGATGAAAAGAACTGAATTTGAATTAATCTTGAAAAATGTATGTATATCATATGTATATATTAGTTTCCAACAATTGAGTATACTATATAGCCTAATTAGCTTGTCTTGGCTGTCATGTTCAGAACACTTGTTCACAAATTGCATTTTCTTATAAGGAAAGTACCTTAGAATCTCTACTATAGAACATATATAGGAGTATAATTAGTTTCTTTCTGGAAAGAAAACACTCATTTTTGGCTTCAGACATAAATAGAAGTAATGTTCCAATGAAATCATGAGTACAAGAGCAAAGATTTTGTCAAAAAAAAAAAAAAAGAAAAGAAAAACACTAAAGCTGATCATCTAGTTCAAATGATCTCAATCTCTCAACTAGAACATACATGCTGGAAATTGAGCAAAAGAAATTATCAATTTGAGAAACACGAGTCCTATATATGAGCTCAAAGGTACTATCGAGGGATGGAGATAAGAAGAGCCCCTCAGTTTAGTTGACTAGACTAAAAATGTCATTGAAACCGAACCAGACCATGAACTAAAAGCAGACAAAGTCACATCAACAGACATAACCAGATTCAGTCAGCTGGTTATAGGAAGCCGGTTTTGGGAGTTCTGAAGCCAAAACTGTTGGCGGCCTTCCAGAAAAGAAGTAAGTAATAATATGAATGGGAGGACAGATGTGCATGCATGCACTAACTACTGATCAAATCCACATATATAGTCCTATCTTTACCAGCTGCTTCTATGCTCTCTGCTACTCAGATGAGCGTGCTGCCCATCTCACAGTTGGCGACAAGAATATTGAATGTGCTAAAGGGAGAGAGATAGACAGAAAGAAGAATATTGAATGTCCTTCTATGCTCTCTATTTATTTCATAAAGAGTAATACATTACTACATAAAACTTGTTAATTTATCCGATGCATATAATTCGACGCCTATATTGGACAAATTAGTTCACTTTATAACGAGAGAGGCTAGTAGTATAATTTGGTAGGCATAGGCATATAGGCATTTAGGGAATGGAGAATGTGGAGAGGATGGTTGTGGGTTGGTCTGCATAGATGGCCCCTCCCTCCATTCCCAGTTCGGTGGAGGATGACATATATATACATGCAAGGATATCCAATCCATATATATCAATGATTACAAGATGATCTGAATCATTGCTACTTCTTGTTAGAATCGTCTTTCAGTTTCTAACTTTAAATCTTGTTCAGTTCTTGTCCTGTTATGTTCTTGCAATATGCTTTCTCCTTAACTCCACTGTCTTTTCCGGAGAAAGCTCCAATTGTTTTTGCAAGAGAATTCAAATTTCAACCCATGTTTTTCAAAAAAGAAAGTAGATAGATAATCTAAATTGAGCCTTAGCTTTTCATTTCACAGTTTGGCAGTTAAGCAAAGTTAAATTATAATAATAGGGAAGATTCTTTCACAAGCACTTTTTTATATTATTCTAGAATAATTTTTGTCAATTTATTTTAAACTTAAATAATACATTCAGTTATACTTATTTTGACCCCTAAAGAGGAAAGCCATCGATTTATTTACAAACTTGTAGTTTATATATACTGTAGCAATCCTTATTAGTACCTATTATTGCAAATGAAGAATTATTATTATATGTTTATTAGCAAATTGAGAAAGATGTGAAGATTTACATAATAAATACATTATTCTAACAACTCAAATTTCCTTTAATTCACCATCTCTAATGATGCATATGGACAAGATTTCGTCCTGATAAAAATACAATTAGACCTCACTTATCACCTGATAAAATATTTATTTTAAAAAAATTTAAAATAAAAAATTTCAAATATAAACCCTAAGTAACATATTCCTTTTTGTTCCCCTACCTTAAAATCTACACATGACTCCAAGATTCGGCCAAAAAAAAAAAAAAAAAGGACTCCAGGCTTAAATAGGACGTGTTTTTTTTTATCTCTCTCAATATCCCTCTCTTTCCCATTTAAGCATGTCATTCTCACCCTTGATCAGTCCCTCTCCCATTGTGCTGCAGGATTTCCACCTTCGATTTATGAAACACCTATGATTTTTGTAGTTTTGTTATGAGGGAATTTCTCCTTAAAGTGTCTCCGTGATTTTCTCATATTCACAGGTGCAAAAATGTCCCGTAATATATCTAAGCTCGTAAGCACTAGGTTTTTTGCCTTCTGAACAGAAAAAAAAATCAAATTAAAAAAAAAAGATTTTGACTGAATTACCAAGCTCGCTTGAATAGGATACCTTGAACACCAACTAATAGTATAAATTTTCTCCAAAAAAAGAAAAAGAAAAAAAGAAACTAATAGTACAATGCCAAGTACTAACTGGCAAATTTAATCTGCCCAATTATTTTTATGTTTTATTTTGAATGCATAAATAGTAATTAATTTTACTAAACTTTAGAATTTTTAAAGTTCAATTATTAATGATCAAGAATTTTTTTTATATAATTACGAGCACCCACAAAATTTGCATAGAACCTGATCATTTCAAAAAAAAAACTAAAAATAATTTCAAATTATACTTTTTCTTAAAGAGTTCAATAAAATAATATAATAAAACACCCTAAAAATTTTGCACAGAGCCTTTGCCATAAAAAAGAGAATCAAAATATTTGAAGACTTTTTTTTTTTGAGGGATTTTAACAGTTAGTCAACCTAAATATTTTTTCTTTAGTCTTTAGTCTAAAAGAAGAATTGGACAGAGAAAACAGGAGACCTTCGTTTGGATCCGCAGTCATTATCCCAAAAGTCATGTTGTTTGCCACCTGCATGTCCTGCCTGAATCAAAAGGGAGACAGAGATCGATGATCTAACAACCACTTTCCTTAGAACACAAAAAAGATGCAAAATTTCCCATTATACTAACGGTTTCTTTTTTTCTTTGTGTCTGATTTTTCTCTCCTCTCTTCACAGTGAGAAGGGAGGGGAAGAGGAAGGAGCAGCAGAGATTAGATGCAAATTTTCTCTTAAATCATGCTATTGAAATCCTCCATCAACACTATTGCAGTAGCAATCATGTTGGCTTTTGCACTTCTAATCCTCTTGTTTTCTGGTTTTGTTGAATTTCAACCTGTATCTTCTTCGGTCGTGTCTCCAAGAGATTCAACCTTGAGTTCACTCTCCAAATCAGCTTCGGAACCATTCAAAGACTTGTTCAGTGCGTTCAAGAAATGGGATTCTCAAGTGGGTTGTGCTCAATTTAGAGAGAAACATAAAGGTTTGTTAAGAAATGGGTCTTTTTCTTCATCTTCTTTGCAAGATGTAGATGGTCAATTGGAGTGCAGTGAGTTGAAGATGAACCATGTGAGTGTTTTGGTTAAAGGCTGGACTTGGATACCTGATAATTTGGATAATTTCTATTCTTGTCGATGTGGGTTGAGCTGTTTGTGGACTAAATCTCCAGTTCTTGCTGATAAGCCCGATGCCTTGTTGTTTGAAACCACAACTCCTCCGCTTCAGGTACTTCAGTTCACCTATTTCTACTCAATTAACTCATCTTATTGCAGAATTCTTGATTTTATCTGTAATTTTGTGAATTGCCGATATATATCTAAATTTCTGATGGAAGATAAATGTTATAATTGACCTACGTGGTAGAATTTGTATTTATCGTTTTGGGGCAGAGCTCGAAAGTATCAGCATTTATCATTTATCGATTTGGTTTCTGTATTCTTTTATCATCAGAACTCTGCAGTTCAAGTTGATGTGGTATAGAACTTTCTTTGAAGTCAAATTGTACTTGTATATTCTTCTGCCTGTCTTTCATAGGTTTCTAACTATTATCTATAGTTAATGCCAATGCTGATTCACAGTCAAAGTTGAAGTTCTTAGAGATTTATCAATATGCAATGATTATTGACTAGAGGTCTATTTGGTAGTCTGTTTGGACCAGCTTTTGCTAATTCTTATTAGACTGTATCTCTTTTCAAATAACTAAGAAGGACCAGGGAAGCTATTTCAATGCCAGATTTCTTCAGATAAGGAAGGGGAAACATAGGAAAGGGTAAATGAAATATTTCTTGCTAGGTAGAGTCTGATTGCCTAAAGATAAGATACACCAGTTCTGGACTTCAACTATGTTACTTCTTTCTGCGCCGTACTGATGGGAAGATTTGGAAGATCACTTCTGAATTACTTTATAATCTAACCAAATATGTTTATTGGATAAAACAATTTTGCTCCTTAGAAATGTTATGTTCATAAAGAGAAAGTTGAGGATAATTGTATGGTTAGATGATTCTGATAAATCAAGAAAAGATAGTATAATCGTTGATGAAATATGTTAGAATAGCATAGGCAGTACAGGAACAAGAAAAGTTGAAAGAAAGTCAATGAAGACAGCTAACCCATAGCTTTCAGGACAATAACCAAAAAATGGTTCGAATATATTTGAAGAACTCTTAAGATATTGGTATAAAGATGTATGATTAGGTAACATCTGAGTTAAGACTAGAGAAAGAGTATGGAATTGCTTGATTGAAAAGGACATGTAATGTGTTTCTTGTAGGAAACATTGCAATTTGAGCAGGGAGGATCATGTAACAAATCCTGCTTAATAAATTTTCCTTTTCTCTTCAGGATCCTCTTCCATGTAAGGAACACATTCTTGATCAAATTCTTGAACTGTAAGAAGCGAGCATTACTGGAATCCTTTGTAAAAAAGAGTTCTTCACTGGAATAGGAAATCTTGTAGTGTACTTGCACAAAAGTCATGTCATCATCCTTTGCTAATTTCTGAAGTTTTTGCTATAATTGCAATTCTTTAGACAATAGACAAGCAATAACTATAGAATCTCCCTTGTCTTTGGATTTGCTGTTAAAAATTTAGTCAGACATCCTTAGCAACTCACACCTCTTCTGTTTGACGACTATCATTAGGATAAAATTTCCTTATCAAGATTGATGAATTTCCTTGGAAGAGAAGAAAATGCGTGATTAATTATTATTTTCAACCCATAGCTAATTTATTTTTTTTTTTTGGGTCATCAAAAGGAGTTTTCATTAACTAAGTGTTAGTCTTTTTTGTTGCATTGTGTGAGGATTTCTTGAAACATGGCTTCAAGTTTCTGAATCCACTATGACTAAGAGTTTGTGAAAGGTAACTTGCCAAGGATAGAATGAAATTTCTGTCTTTTCAAATTTCGAGTTCAGAGATGAGTATAAAGTTGTGCAGACATTCAAAGCACGACATCCTCAATGTAAAAGTGGGCGTAATAGATCAATTTGACAGTCTATTCAAACTGCCATGTGTTGTTTTAAGAGAGTAGATTAAATTTTTGCAGCTTTCACCAGCAAAATTGCAATTATATAACGCAATTATTCTTCCCCAACCTAGCATGATTATTGCTTGAAGTTTAGCTGTTGGAGATGTCAATTGGCATTGATGATCTATGCATGTACCTATATTAACACTGTACTGATTATTGATTTAATGATCTTCTAAAACAGATGGATGCGTTGCCATATTGACTGTGCATACATAAAATGAGTCAATACCTGTTTTTGCAGTATAGCAGCTTAGCAGAATATCCTTAGTGGAATGTTAGGGTTGCTTCATAGTGACTGAAAGTCCAATTCTGGGTATAAATTATCTTTTGAAGCATTTGGCCCCTACACCCCTGAGAAAAGAAGAATATCTCTGTGTCTCATTTGCCTTTCTCTGAGTAACGAGTAGAAGATAAGTGGAATTACTTTTGGGCCATAGTTAGGCAAAAGTTACTTTGCAGTTGAAAATTTTTGCCCATTAATTTTTTCCATGAATATGTTTAGCAGACTCGAATCTCCTTTAATTTAAGCATGATCTATACTCTGTTACGAAAAGGATAAGAATAAATCCTTGCATTTCTTCTTCATCTTCTTTAGAGTTTATGGAGACACAAAGATATACGTATAACCTACTACCTGGAGGTAGTAATGAGCATTTGAGTTATCCTATCGAGTACTTTGGATGATCAAAACCTAATAAAACTAATTCTTTAGTCAACTTATTAAATTGTGAAGAAAGTAGGAATTACCAAATCCATTTCCTTTAAGAAGTCAATGTTCTGATTCTTGGTCTGCTCTTTCTTGTCCCTTCTCAACTGAATTACTGAAGGGTACCTTGAGATACTTCGAATTACAGTTGGCAAAGACAGAGCAGAAGTTTTCATCTAACCGAAAGCTGTGAGTATCAATGAGCAACCCAAAAAAAAAAAACAAAAAACAAGAGCTGTGGGTATTATTTTACTGACTGTTAATTAGAATTTTTGGCAATCCTGATTCTGTTGTGACTTGAGCTGTATCCATGATTTCTTTTACCTACTATAATCCAGGACAACCCTATATGTATATGTGTATATATATATTGAAAAAAATTTGAGCAGGGGATAAGTCATGTATATATATATATATATATATATATATATATATATATATATATTGAAAAAAATTTGAGCAGGGGATAAGTCATGGCTGATTTTTGGAATCAAAGGGATATATACAGTCTTCTGCGGGAATCACATTCACATAGAATCTGGTTCTGGAGTGGTCCTATTAGTTGAACATCCGTACTTAAACTTGCATCCTCATGATGATGATTTTCCATGATATGTTGTGCATTGGCTCTTTTGTATGTGTAACTGGCAATGTAAGGATAAATTTCCTAACTTGTTTGCTCCCCAGCCCAATCTGGTACCCCAAATCCTGAAGCTCAGGAACTTGCATGTGTTTTGCAGAAGAAGTTGTTTAACAACGTTGATGTTTTGACAGAGAAGAAAAGGTGAACCAATTCGTGTATATATGGATCTTGAAGCTGGTAGAAAAAGATCAGGCTATGAGGATATTTTTGTTAGTTATCATGCTGATGATGATGTCCAGACAACCTATGCTGGTGCTCTTTTTCATAATAATCGAAATTATCATCTCAGTTCTTACAAGAACAATGTAAGTATCACGAACAATCTTGATCCTTTTGCCCCTTCTTTATATTTCATTTCCTTGTCTTGTTACCTACTGCTGATAGAACACATTGTTATATCCTACCATCAACTTTTAGGCATCATAAGAATAGTGGGATTTATCATGCTTTCTGCATTTGCAGGATACATTGGTTTATTGGTCTTCATCACGTTGTCTTCCTGCAAGAAACAAGCTTGCCAAACGCTTACTCAGCTTGTTACCCCACCATTCATTTGGCAAATGCTTGAATAACGTAGGAGGCCTGGACATGGCACTATCCCTCTATCCTGAATGCATCAAGGACCCTCGTGTGACGCCAAAATGGTGGGATCATCTACACTGTGCCATGTCTCACTACAAATTTGTCCTGGCAATTGAAAACACAATGACAGAGAACTATGTGACAGAGAAATTGTTTTATGCTCTAGATTCTGGGGCAGTTCCCATCTATTTTGGTGCGCCAAATGTTTGGGACTTCGTTCCTCCAAATTCAATAATAGATGGCACTAAATTCAGCTCTATCGAGGAATTGGCTTCTTATGCTAAAGCCCTTGCTAATGATCCTGTAGCTTTTGCTGAATATCATGCATGGAGGAGATGCGGTGTCTTAGGTAACTATGTAAAGACTCGTGCTGCAAGTTTAGACACTTTACCATGTAGATTGTGTGAGGCTGTGAGTAGGAAAAATGGGAGAAATTGGATATGATGTAGAGCTTGTTTTACTTAGGCGAAAGAATCCCGTTTAGAGGACTCCATGAATATCCTGTAGTTTTTTCTATATTTTTGCAGGGCGTTTGGCATTATTCTAGTAACATTCCGTTGGTAGGTTAGAATTATATACAGATTCAGAGAGAATTATTGTATCTTGTACACTCACAAATGAATGAAATACTAGTTCTTTTCTTTTCTCTTTTCTTTCACCTCAAAGCAGCAGCAAATTTTGCTCGAAATACGTTTTCTTTTACACTTTATATGCCTTTTAATCTTTCACTACCTTTAGTTTGTTAATCTTTTTTCATTTAGAGATGGACTGATAGTAGATGCAAATTTCCAGCTTCTACTTGAGTTCACTTGTGAGTTCAATGCCCAATCTACAGAAAAATATGATAGGACTACGCAAATTTGATTGTAAAGCCAAAAAGTTGAATTAAGGTACCAAATGCTAAAAGTCAGTTGGAAAATGTACTTGTTCTGTGATCGTTGTCCTCTATATCAATTTTACCGGGTATCCGCATCCAATATAAGTGCATAAAAGATCAGTTTGCAATTTATTTTTTACTGAAACAACTCTATTCTCTAATAAGCAGGAACAGAGTTACATTCTTTGAACCCTTTCTTTTTGTTTCCATTTTTAATGAATCCTTCGAATTAACACCTTCACTATCTGCATATAGAACTATGTTTCCTTGTGATTACTCTAATATCTGCACCTCTTAATCTCCTCCTCCATAGTTGTCAGACGGCTGATGGTTGTTGCACTCAGTAACCTGTTTCAATGATCTACTGAATTTCCAAAACCAAAAGGTTTGTACCCAAGAATTTACTCCTCTACGGTGACTTAATCTAATGCTAGAAACAAGTTGTTCAATTACCATAAAGCAAGAGCAGACTGGAGAATAGCAACTTGAAAAGGTACCTTAGGGTGAAATGAACCAAACACAAACAGAAGAGAACAAGGACATTGGTAAAAAAATATGATACCATTCTTAGGCTAGAAACAAGCTGTCCAGTCGTTTTTCACAACATCAGAATGGGAAAAACATATAGTATTAGACCAGATTAAAGTTAACAGAATCTAAGAATCGTCATCGTCTTCTTTGTGGAACTTCCAGACAGTAGCCATTATTCCACTGTAATTTGATCTCTTATCTTTTCCGCTCTGAACTGCAATAAGTCAATAACAAATAATAAAATCAACAATCCATCTACTATCTTGAATGAACTACAGCCTAGGCTTTATGTGGATAAGCAACAGTAGTTACTATCTTTAGAATAAGGTGCCAGAGATGCTTATCTTGATCTTGCCCCAACTCCAATTTTCTCCCTTTTTGTCATTTTCAAGCTTTTTGGCCTATTCTTTGCATAGTGTTTCAGTTCATTGTCATCCATGCCTTCTATCATATCAATCTGCGTGTGTTTTTTTAAAAGAAAGAAGCTACTAAAATCAAATTATAATACTGTAAATACCAAGAATCAATGACAAAGTAAACAGCTTATTATACCTAACACTAAATCAAGTACGTATATCCATAGTTTCTTCTGTTTTCCTCTCCCCTTTTCAGTTTAGTCTTAGTATGGGAGTACCTATCTTGAGATTTAGTACCATAGATTTCCCCAAGTCCACTTAAACTCATTGGTGAAGCACTTCCTCAAGTTAAAATAATCAGATCCATTTATTACTACTCTGAAAGGAGATATGAAACTAATTGTGAATGCTAAAGTAGTTTACCAAAATTACGAGGAAAAGATGGAATGAGAAAAGAACAATTATGAATATACTACTTCCGTAACTACATGACAAACAGAACTCAGTACATTGTTATCCACCATATCCTTTAGCTGTGTGTTTCTGAATAATATATGATTTGGCATGTAATTGCTGCATGTATTCTGAAAACAAAGTCTTAACTCTTGAGCCTTTGTGAAGAATATTTCACATTAGTTCATGTATTTGGTTGACTGTTGCGAGGGTGATTTTTATCTCACCAACAAATTAGTTATTAATTTTCATGTTCAGTTTGTCTTGAAATTAACAAGAGATGTTGTTAATGACACTAGAGCTAATACTAATCGCTAGCACAGGGCTAAATATATTCCCAAGCGATCAACTCCCACCATTAACCAATATCTCACAATTGGAGAAAAAGAACAACCGTTCCTTAGATCTTCCCTTCTCTCACCTTCCCTTCAAATCCGCCTCTCACTTCACCATGAGTTGAAATTCCAGTACGTTAATTTCCTTATACCTAGCATTGTTCATCCACCAGAATAATCTGATTGACTCACTGTATGCATGGCACAGCAGAGTTCTAAATTTCCATACCTGCTTGTATGAGCACCTACATAAATGAGGTCTCTACCAATGGGACCTTTTCCTCATTTGTGTCTTCTAGCAACCAAATGAACCTTGTAAATGATTTTATCCTCTGCCTTGTTTAAATGTGGAAGAATACAGGATCCTACTGGTAGCAGAATATATATATATTTTTTCTTCTAATTCTTTTCATATATCAGCTCACTAAGCAACCTTAATCTACAGTTCTGGATCCTATGCTGTGTCTGACTTCTTGGAACCAAAAATCCCTGCCTCTTATGATTTGCTTGAAAGAAGATGACTAACAGTGATAGGTGAATAAGACTACAATGAAGGATTTTAGTTCATAGGAAGTTGGAACCAAGAAGTTTCAACTCGCAGTGAGGGTAAGGGTGGAAGGGGAAGAGTGGAGGAAAGGAGAGAGCAAAGGGACAAAGTGTAGAGCTTGTTGTCCAATTTTATTGATTAATGATATTTGTGGTTAAGTATGTGGGACGTGGATTTAGCCCTATCCTAGACATAGGTTTTAGAACCGTTAATTATTTACTGTGTAGAAAGTCCAAGGTGAAAAATTACAATGATGTGTCACAGATTAGTAGCCTATAAAACCACTAGTTACATAATTGTAACCAATATAGCACGATTGAAACTCGTTTATAATTTTAGGCACTTGCTTGACTTTCTACATCTTTATATAACCTCAGGTATTGGCAGGCATTTCTACATGCACATAAAGCTTTTCAATCAGGGCGTGTGTCATAATGAAGAAAAGCTAGAGAATAATCCTGCAACACTTAATAAAAAACCAAGACAAAAGCAGAACCTAAGAATATTCATGATATTGTATAAATACAAAAGCTAGTCTTGTCTCATTAAACAAATAAAGAGAAGATTCAAGAACGTGTAATGGTTTGTTCGTTATAAGGAATCCTTAAAAGTACTCTTGACTTCAGTTGACTCCGGAACACCATTGTATGATCATTTACTGTGGTTATTAAAAATAAATGATTAATTATAACTGATTTTCACCTTAAAGAATCAATTTGTTTCTAAAGATCTAATAAAAACTTTTAGCATGTTTATCTTCTTTAGTATTAATTATCAAAGCTTCAGCCTACATACATAATTACTCTTCATTTAGTCATGAATGGCTGACTAAACAGGCCTCAAAGACAAAGAACAAACATAAAATAGGGAGAACTGAAAGATAAAAATTAAAGTGTGCCAAAGGATAGAAAGATTAAATCTATTAATAAGGCTGTTTTCTCCATCCCATCCTCCTATCCCTTGTCATTTATGAGTCATCTTCTAACTTCCATACAAGTTTAGGAGAAACTCAAGTACTCAGACAGAGCAATTAACCATGTCTATAATGTAAAATCTCTTAAAATTTTCAGGTTTCCGTAAATTACTAAGACAACTCCATTATACTGAATGCCACTCATCAAAAAACAAATAAAGAATAGATGAGTGTAGTGCATACCCAAGCTAAAAGTTCTTTTACTTCCTTCTCCAGAGCAACTTCTTCCCGTTCTACAAGTTCCTTTCTCTCTTGCAGGTTCAAAGCCTTGGTATTTTTTTCTGGTTTCAAACTCTTCATTTCTTTGTTCAGAGTAGTTATTGGTCCCTCTCGAATCGGTAATTGATACAACGTATGTGATAAACATGGAGTTATGAATCATGAGAAGATTTTTTATCAGGATTCTGGAATGCATAAGGAGAAAGTACTGCACTTTCAAGATATCTTAATAGAGAAGTGAACAAGGAAACTTTTTCCCCATATAATCATTATTGTCAAACACATGTAACTGAAACAATGTCATAATTAGATTAAGACATCCACTCTCGAAACAGTATATCCCTTCAGACCTTGTAACAGATCAACAAAATCCAGGAGTAAGTCAAAGTAACGGATGTAACTGCCAAAAGAGAATGAGGAGAACTAAAAGCACCGGCATATTTTAGAAGGCCTAAACATGTGAAGAATAGCCATGTAATGAGTCCCTACTGGACAAGTCCCTCCCCCCCTTTTTTAAAAGTTGTACCTTCCTATTAGAATCCAAAGGTCGATTTTCAATTGAAACGTGATTTTCACTGTAATTGAAGTTCCTGCTTTTGTTCTTCATCGCTTTGACCAGCAGGTGGTCCTACTATGTCAGTTAGCAGATTTCAACTTGAGACGAAGTTTGCATACATTCAACTTGAGATTGAAGCGCAATAAACAGATCTCTTGAAATAACATTGAAGCAATTAGAGAAACCATTTGCAAAATATGTAACCTAAAGCTTTAGCAACAAATGAACAATTACTTTGAGTGTTCCATGCAAAATTCCATCTTGTAAACTAAATTTTCTTCATGTCGAAAGTAAACATTATTCTCTTTTTCAACTATTTTTTGGTCTCTAACAATCATAAAAACTTAGAGGTAATACTGAAATGAAGTGATATACAAGAAGCTGAATTTCTACCAATAAATGCGATCTTGATCCTGTGTACACGGAGTGCAAAACTAATAACAACAAGAAAACAGCATCATCTTTATCAATCAGTTAAACCATCTACCAGCTCACGTATCACATCTAGAATGATAACACAATCAAATTCTTCCACTTTAGAACTTTCCAAAAAGATATTTTTTGCGCCAATAAGAACCTGACCTAATTCATAGGAGAACTAGTCCTCTTTCCAGTTTCTAGTTTTCTTATTTTCCTTGCAAAAGCTATCTAAACAAATGAACATTTTCATTGGAAAAGTAATTCTATGAGTAGGATTAGACCATAAAATGAATGAGGTTTTTGCATACCTATGCAACTCTATCCATGACAGAAATAATCTCTTAATACACATACACCTGAATGTATGATTCTCCAGTCCTAGAGGTCAAATATAATGCACATATGATAAACATAAGATGCAACTGATCCTTATGGAGTTACTTACAGAGAAACATGAAACCTGACAAATCAGATTATAATATTTCTTCAAGAACAAGCAAATGATATGAAAGAATGGAGGTCACTTCTGAAGCAAAACCTTGTTGATAAACAGGAGAAGAATGACCATAATTAGAGAGATTCTCTTTCATACAGTTGAGGGAGTCAATTAGTCTTACAAGTTACAACTATATAGTACAAGGAAAGTCACTTGTGGCTACCATACATGCAAGAAGCAAATGAAACTTGGCACAGAAGCCACCATACCTATTTAGCGACAATTCTTCAGGGAACCATTAACATTACAAACACACAGCTATTGTTACGAAAACTTCTAGGAAAAAGAAAAAGAAATAGAAAAGGATTAAATCGGCATTGTACATTTTTTTTGAGAATGCCCTAACATATGGCAGCGACCACATTGAACAACCTTCTTTGGACGTTTTAAACTCTCAATACGAAGAACCTTTTTTTTTGGCCTGCCAGGAGGCCGGCGAGTCCTAGGTGGGCGAATAGTAATATCAACTTTGGCTCCTCCACCCTCAGCCCCCTCACCTGGCTCCTTCCATAGGCTTCTATCTGGGATTGGACAGATCATCTGTGAATAGGTTTCACAATAACTGTGCACCGTAAAACAATGCTCAGCAAATAAATGAGTGTTTTGGCCACAAGAGATGAGTGCTGCTGCAGCATGTGCACATGGTAGACCATATAGTTGCCAGCGACGACAAGAACACACACGACTACGGATATCCACAATGTTTGTTCGTTCTGTTGATACAATTTCAAATTCAACTTCATTTGCACGAAGAACTTTATAGCAACGAGCATCTGCTATGGCTTCTGAGATCCTCTTCTCAGCGGATGGTACCAGAATTGATGTCAACCTCATTCCCATACTCTGGCGGTCATTGAACCATGATGTCATCTCTTGACGAATGTGCTCCATCATCTGTACAATAGGAAGCTCATGACATTCCAGTGCCCAGTTATACAACAACTGGGTAACCCCCAAAGTGAAATGACCATATCGTACACCCTCAAAGTAGGCCACAGCCCAAAGTTGAGGGTTGAATTGATGAAACCAGGACAGAACATCTTGAGAAATCTCCACCATTTCAGATATCCTGCTTTCAAATTCAGCTGATGTAAGTGCATAAACAGCATTCCAGAATATATTAACCAACTTTGAGTTCTTAAATGTATCGCGAAAGTTCTCACTAATATAACGCAAACAAAATCCATGAAATGCATTTGGGAAATGTGTCTCAACAGCATCCACAATGCCCATCGTTCTATCAGATAGTATCGTAAGCCTTGGCATATTGTCAGTATTTACCCCAAGAAGCTTTCGAAGTTCAGACATGAACCACATCCAATTCTCATTACTTTCTGAATCAACAACAGCTATTGCCAATGGAAACAATGCATCATCAGCATCCACTGCAGCAGCACATAACAATGTACCCAAGTATTTCCCTTTTAAATGAACTCTGTCAAGTTCCAAAAGTGGCCTACAAGCATTAAGAAACCCATATATTGCTGCTCGGTAGGAAACAAAAAGCCGCTGGAAACAATTATCTTGTCCTGTTGCAACAACTGAAGCAATGCTCCCTGGATTTGTCCTCCTTATCTGTTCACAATAGGCTGGAAGAAGCCGATAGCCTTCCTCAAATGTCCCATGTAATGCAGCCATGCTTCGCTCTTTTCCACGCCATGCTTGCATATATGAAACAGCAACACCATGCTTGTCCCTAATATCTTGCAGAATCTCCTTGGGTTTGTACTGCGGATTATTCCTCACCCGTTCTTCAACAGACCTTGCAACCCATCCTACAGATGCTTGCTGATGGTGGAGGTTCTGAACTCCTTCACATGTATGCTCCCCATGGAGTGTCCTTATTGTAAATGTGGGAACACCCGGGCATTTAGCCACATGAACACGCCATGGACATCCCTCTTTTGAGCACTTAGCTATGAACCTACTCCTATCTGATTTGACAATCCGGATTTCAAAGTGCATTGCTATAGCTATGTCCTTGAGTGTCCTCCTACAAGCATCAACATCTGGGAACTCTTGTCCAATCATTAACGGCTGCTCAGCCAATGCGAGATTAGGATTAGATATTGTTGTCTGTAATTCCTGCTCGCCGACATTCCTTCTGCAAGGATCAACATCCCGGAACTCTTGTCCTATCACTAAAGGCTGGTCAGCCATTGCAATATTCGAATTGGGTATTGTTTTTGTCATTGCCAGTTCAGCCATATTCCTTCAAGAAAATACCTAGACAAGAGCTCCAAACTTGTCATGCAAACATAAATAAAATCATGCCCTCCCTTCCAATTGCTGCAATTCCCAAATGGGCATCAATAAAAATCCGCAAACATTCCCAGATGGGCGTCCCAAATCCTAAAAGTTTCCAACTTTTCTTGCTTCAACTTGCCAAATCCAAAGAATGGAGTCGTCCAACTGCATAAACTTCCAAATGCCTGACCAAGGATTCAAAAAATTCTCAAATGGACATACAAGTTGCACCAAAAGGAAAAACAAAAGAATCAGAACTGGCATTAGCTATTGACAGAACCTATATACTCGACTACACACACCCGAGTTAATGATGGTTCTAGCAGAACAATGAACGAAGAATAGAGCTGATTCCAGTAAGTAAAATCAGTATATAGTGCAGTTTTACCAATCTTCAATTTGGGTCAAGGACTGGATAAGGTCTAACGCAGACCCGGATAGCTCCACGTAGATATACATATAAATACATACACAGAGAGAGAGAGAGAGAGACGACGACCAGATTGAGAATTACCTAATGAAAAATGGGTTGCTCCGATTCGGGTCTTTGTCAAGAGATCTGAATCACTCTGCGTATGTTTTTCTGGGAGTGCAGAGACAAAGGGCGAATGGGGACGATAGAGTGAGAGCGTAAATTATTTGATTTTGGGGGGTGAATGATGGGGAGAAAAATAGGGTTTTTCCATTTTCTTTGGGACTTTTCTATATATTTTAGGGTTTTAATTCAACATCTCTTTTTTAAAAAAATGATCAACTTACCCACCTTATAAAACTTAGCTTTTTTTTTTTTTTAATTCAACATCTCTTTTTTAAAAAAATGATCAACTTACCCACCTTATAAAACTTAGCTTTTTTTTTTAAAAAAAAAACCTTGGCTTATGTCAAATATATCCGATTAATTTTGCTAAATAGGGCTTATACGTTTGAAGTCAACATGTAAAATATTATTATTGTCAATATTCTCGTTATATTCATTTATATTAAATTTATAATATTATATAGATTTGTAAAAAAATAATATTATGTGAATTTTTATTTTTAAGATAAAAATTACATCATATAATGCAAATAATATATATTTATAAATTAATAAATTATTAATATAAAATTAAAAATAAATAGTATTTAAGTATTATTATCTTTTAAAATATTCATAAAAAATATAACGAAAAAATCTTCTAAAATCTTAAAGCTCTAGTTGCTATTAATAGTATGTTTTATTTGAAATACTTAGATCCTAAAGATTAAATAAAGTATATATAAAATATTTACAAAAAAAAATGTAATGCAAACAATTAAAGAATTAAAAAAACACACATTATGTGCTAAACATATATATTTTGGAAGTGATAAGAAAATGTTTTGGTTATGATTTAATAGTTATTGTTGTTATAATTTTTTCTTATTAAAATACTCTCTTTTTTATTGTTATTTATATAATTTATTATTACTTTATATGCTATTTTATTATAAAAAATGATTTTTGCTACTATTAATAATTGCATCCCTCGTAATGCTTTTATAAGCATTAATATTTTTTATAATAAAAAGAAAACTAGTTTTGAGAATTGTAATGGATATCTTCAAAGTAAAATAGTTTATAACGTGAAAGAAATAATAAGACATAAATAGAGAATTTTAGTTTAATTATAAAAGAATTATTAATTGAGAGAAAAAGCTAAATTAAGTAAATATTTGTGTTAGTCTTCTTATTTTCATTGTTGGAAGTAATAAGCACAATATATTTTTTTGTATGAATAACGAATATATTTTATTTTTATTTTTATAATAAACTTATATACTTTTCTTTCCACAAAGATGCTCTCTCCTATTTTCAAATCTTTATTTCAATTTGAATTAAAATTTATTGAGATTTAAAAATCAAGAATGGATTCTTTATTTATTCAAATTTGATAAAAGTTTTAAAGTAATTTTAATATAATAAAATTACAGTTTATCGACTTTAATATAGCTTGGACAAACTGAAGTAAAATTCCAATTAGAGTTTTGTAAGTTCTGGCAAAGGTCCATCTAGATAAATTTTTTTACGAAATTTCTTTTTAAATATATACTTTTAATTTTTATAAATTTATTTATTCAAATAAAAATGTTAAAAATTTCTATCTAATTGTACTTGAAATTTGTTTTAAAATGTTTGCAAGATGAAGAGTTAGACAATAATTTAAATAAAAATTTAAATTTTGTCATATAAATAATTTTAAATTTATTTCTAAATTAATATTTTTAGATAAAAGAGTTGGGAAAAGATAAAAATGTGAAAAAACTATATTTGTATAAAGAAACAAAATAAAAATATATTTGTCGTGTCCATAAAAAAATTCGTTTTAACTTATTAAAAAAAAGTTTTTTTACTATTGTTGAATTGTGCCATTTCAAACCATAACCCGCCCCGTTTCGACGCTTCCACCTGCTGGCGTCATTAGTATAACAATATCAAAAAGACGCAGCCTTTACTCTTTTCTTCTCTCTCAAATCCAGGAAAAAGCTCTTCGGACTTCGGTCTTTCTTTGTCATTGAAAAACTATGGAAAATTTGAGCTTGGTTTCTTCTCCTAAAATTGTCCTGGGTCTCTCTCCGAACCCCAGAAATTCAATTTTCAACAAACCCTTTCTTGGTTTTTCACAGAAGTCCAGCACTAACAGCAGAGAGAAAAGGGCTTCAAATTCTCTTTTAGTTTTTTCTTCCCTTCAGGGTCCAAAAAGTACCAAAATACTTGGTAATCTTAGTTTTCCTTTTAAGTGTATATGAGTCTCACTCTTCTCATAGATTCTGTGCTATGTTCGTCTGTAGTTGCTGCTTTCTTTTTACCATTAATGGTGTAAAAAACTTGACAATGCTGAGACTGTTTTTTTTGACATTTATGTACGTTTGTTGGGCATTTCAAAATTGAAAGTTATAATGCATGAAGAATGCCCTTTCATTGATTTTATGGAAAATTAATATATTGATTTTAGTATCTCCAGTAATTCAGTTCTTGCCGATTCTATTGTGGATTTATGCGTCTCGTTACTCTAGTTTTTTATGCCTATCTATGAAGTTGATTCAGTTTCCTGGTCTTTTTCTTTTTTTTAAGCATTATTGTTACCTTTTTTTTAAAAAAATTGAGATGGAGGCATTTGATAGGCTACTACAATATGTTCAATCAAGAAATAAGTTAAGCAGGAGATAAGAAATGTTGAAAGCATGAGTTCAGAATGTTTCCTTTTTAACAACATTACTAGTATCTGGTGATTTTGAATTTAACCCTGAAAATGAATATTAGCAGCTGGGTGGAGCAAATTTTACAGTGTTAGAGCCTTGTAATTAGTATGAATTGGGAAAGGAACAAAGTTTGTGGAAAAAGTTATGACGGAGGACTTGTGAAATTTGGGAATCTCAGTATGTTCATCCTCTTTTTGTGATTTTTAATGGCTGCAAATTTGCCCCACACATGCTAGTAAGCTTATATATGGATTAATAAAAGCAATTTACTCAAAACTCCCTAGAAATATGTTAGATCTTCAGGGTGTGTGATGATAATTTGAAAAGGAGAGTACGTATTGAGAAAGTTAATGCACCTTTGAAATGTATTATGAAAATCATGTGATTTAGTTGATAAATAGATTTGCCACATCTTACATTATTGCTAAAAATTTTTGCAGGAGACATTGTTGTATTCTCTTTTGCCTAATAATATCATCTTTTTCCATCTGTAGATGACTCTCGTCATGGTATCATTTTATTCTTTTATGCATGGACTTATCACATGCCTGGTTAAGCTAATATTGTGCCTAAATTTTCACATGCATTCTCTGACAACCTTAGCATGTGACTAACCTAGAGAAAACCTTAACTTGTAGTTAACATTATCTTGGAATGTCATTGATCTGAAATTGTGGGTATAATTAAAGTCTCAATACAAAATTGCTAGGAGAGCCAGGAGGAAGAAAAATGGATCCTTGAGTCCACATTCTGGCTTTTACTTTTCAATCGAGTATATATATTATTTTATCATATTTATTCTATACTAATATTGGAATTCATTTGTGTTGATCTATCTACTTCTTTTTGTGAGAAGAATGAGCTAATTACCATGAAAATGCATATAGTAAGTGTAATTGACTCAATTTCTTAAGTTTTCTCGTTTGCTGTCAATGCCAGATTTCTATGTAACTCTTTCTCTTTTTTTTTTGTTTTTGTTTTTTGTGTTTTCTGTTCCTCTGCTGCATGTTCTTTCTGATACATTTTCCTTTTCGCTGCCAGAGAAATTAAGGAGAGACTATTTTGCTAGTGTTACTTCTTCAGGTGGCAAACAAACCTCTTCGGTTGGTGTAAATCCCCAGATTCCTGTCCAACCTCCGTCTTCTAATGTGTAATCATTTCTTTTGATCTTATATGACATTTCCTTTTATGTTTTATTCTACTATGCAGTTAGTTTCTTTCTTTTGATCACCATATTATTTTACCTGTAGGTTTTAACATCCTGAGACCTTTTTGTTGTAAGGTTTTTATTTTTTATAATCATGGTAAGATTACTTTTAATCTTTGCAGTGTCTGTGTCTGTGCAGGGGCTCTCCTCTTTTCTGGATTGGAGTTGGTGTTGGGCTCTCAGCACTTTTTTCATGGGTGAGATCAAGGATCAACTAATTGTTTCAGCTTGGCAGAAGTTTTCTTCCTTTGGTGCTATTTGCCTTTGTTTCTAATTATTTGATTATGTGACAGGTGGCTGCAAAACTTAAGGTGAGTTATTTCTCTCTCAAGTACACTTACGTCTAAAACATGTTGTGTTTAATGATTTCTTCTGGGTTCTACATGTTTTATTTTCTAAAAAATTTTCATATTATTAGAAACTGTAAGCTTAAAATTGCAACTTCAGATTCTTTTGAAAAAGAAAAAGCTTTGTAAGTTTTTACTCTTGCAGACAAATTATCCAATTGCTATTGGTCCTTCTAAGAATCCAGATATCATATAGGCATTACAAATTATGCTCAAGAGAAAAGAGATAGGATCATCGGTCATGGCCATTCCACTGATAGAAATTTGCAACTTTTTCCTTTTTCTTTTTTTTTTTGGGCAATAGAATTGGAGTGAAAATGGTTGATGCTGGTTATACGCGCTGCTATAGCAACCAAACCCGTGCAAGGTTTGCTGTTTGTCTTGTTTCTATATTTTTATATTGATAGAAATTTCCATGTGAATCTGGCCTTTCCCCAAGGTTAGGAGGTTTCGAGCTATTTCTCATCATATGTTCCTTTCAAACAATTTATTTATTTTTTCTTTGAGATACATCTGGTAGGGGGATATGAATTGAACCTATGACACTTGATTGGTAAGTGGTGCATCCTTACCAAGTTTCCACCTTGCCACATTCATTTCAAACTGTCATTAATTATCTTTGAACTTATTCATGCTTTCATTTCTAGGATGAAGGTCGTCTAGTCGACTAGATTAGTCATTAGCCTGGGGATTGGAGTCCTTGTTTTAAAAGTGATTAGTTTATATCCATATGCAAGAAGATTTTTTGTTGCAAAATAGCTTCAAACTTGGAAATTCCAGGATTGATCAATGATTCTGTCTGTAGTAAGTTTTAATCTGATTGATAAAATAACTTTACCATGACAAGTTTCAAAAGAATTTTTACCTATTATAAATGCTTCTTTCCCTTGGTAAATGTTTTGAGGCAAGAGATAGAGGGAATTGTGTGTGTCATGAAGTTGTTGTGGCAAAAGCTGCTGCTTTGACAATTGATGGGCTGAAATTGTTCTTTCTCGTAACAGGAGTTCTTAAATTGCGAAACTTTAGTTCTGTTTGCAAGAAATTGTTTCGCCAGGATTCTTTTCTCCCTGCTTACTTGGCCAACGTCAGTTAGCTTGGCGTTTTTGGTTTATGCAGTCCAATTAACATGTGAGATGAATTTCAGAAGTTATTCTCCTCCATGCATGCAAGATTCTTGTAATTTTAGTATGGTTAAAGGGGGCATCTCCGGGTGCTGGTGTTGAATTGAAATTCAAAGTTTGTCTCTGAAACTTGTAAGTTATACCTGGGTCCAAATGATATAGTCACTTCTGCATGTGCGGATTTTTTATGGGGGGTTCAGACTTTTGCTTTTGGATTCATTTTTCTGAAAACAGTTATGAACCTAGAAAAGTTAATGTACTCCAATAATTGTGCTAGTTAAGCCCTTCTAAAGCGGAAAATGATGGGAGGCATACAGTGGAAATGAAATGATTATGTAAGTTTTGAAGTGACATTAATTATTTTTTAGGTGGTCTCCATTGAAGCTGGGAAGAAGACCGTAAAAATCATTCCAGTTGAAGTTCAACTGCTCAAAACAAACCGTTCTCCCTAGTTAATGTCTCTTTCCTGAAGCAATTCCATTTCGATTTTACCTATTGACATTTCCAACTTGAGTTTTGTGAGCATGAACAAAACAGAACTTAGTACGGTTAAGAGTTTCGAAATTGTAGCATAATAGAGAGTAATAAATTTGAAAATTTTGAAAAGGAACTAATCTCCTCCTTTTGCTGCCCAAAAATCTATCCCGGTTGAAGGTAAAAGCTTGTGAACTTCCTGTGCAAAACTTTGCCTGACTTGAGATGGATTAAAACGTATCTGCATCCTTGGTATGTAAAGTACATGCCACCATATTGGATCTGTAAAAATTAATTCGGCAAACCATCCAAAATGCTGATTTTAAGGTAGCAAAATATCTATTGATGTTGTCTCTGGGCTATTGTATTGCTCTTTCCTCCAGCTCCTAAAGTTGAATGAATTTTATTATCATTAAAGTTATACACTTTGAAATGCATAGCAAGGTGGCCTAGTGCTTTAGGGTCTCTGAGGCTGAAGTTGGGCAAGAATTCAATTGATTTACCATTGTAACCTGCAAAGGAGGTTTTCATGCATATTTAGTTCTGTTAGCATTTATACATTAAAATACCTTTAAATGAGATCAGCAACCTAAGTAGTGGCGGTACACTTCTACTAGAATGTATTCTTGTCCATTTAATTCTCTTGAATGTTTCATCCTTGCAGGCCTATGCAATGCAACAAGCTATCAAGACAGTAATGGGTCAGATGCCTACTCAAAACAGCCAGTTCAGTAATGCTGGCTTTTCTCCCAACGCACCTTTCCCATTTCCTCCACCTCCTGCATCAAGTACTGCAACCTCACCTCCAACCTCACCATCTCCGGTTTTATCTCAACCAGTGACTGTGGATGTCTCTGCCAGCAAAGTTGAAGAACCTCCAGCTACAGAAACAAAAGATTCTACAGAACAAAATGAGCAACCGAAGAAATATGGTACTAACTACTACTTGGTGTTGCCTTTTGCATCATACTAAGGCTTTATTTGGAAAGCAGCTCAACTTGAAAGAAAACTCACTTTTTTCAGTATGTGCCCCCCTTCTCCTCTTACAAAACAATTCACTTTTACAACTCAACTCAAAACAAACCTCAATCCAAATATACCCTAAGAATGGTTCCTTTTCTGACATCTGGAATTGGCAAAGGATTAAAATTTAATTCTTCTGAGAAACTTTTTTCTTGGAGGTTCTTTCTTAAATACTCAGAAACAATTGCCATGGCTCTGTAGCCCAATAATGCACCCAGATAGTTTGCTTGAAGAAAAACATGCCATTTGTATGGCTGGGTACTTTTTTAGGTGATATAAGATAAGACACCTTCACTTAGGCAACAAATTATTGATTTTTGATGGGAAAAAATACAATTCTTGAGAAATAATGTGGTCCCTTGTGGAAGAACTTTATATATTACTCTTCACCTTGTGGTGCTATGATATGTTGTTGATACTGATTTGGTTTGTCTAAATCAGTCAGACTGACTGCAAACTGGGAACAGACATTTTTTCTTTATCTGCAGAAGTTTGATCCCTTGCCACATTTTCTTTTGGGTTGGCAAGGGCGGGGAAGGATTGGAAGAGGGAGGACATTGTCTGCAAATAACAAAGCACTATTGAGGGCACAGAATCAGTCAAACCAAAAAAAAAAAAAAAAAGAAGTTAGATCGGTTGGAGCAATTCTTGCTTGTTCATTCATTGATTGAACCTTCCATTTTCTTAAGCTTGATTTTATGCTTGATCTTTGCTCCTCCTTTGCTTCTGGTTCCTGTACGCCTCAGTCTTCTTTCAGATTTCATTAACAACCTTCTTTCTGCTTCATCTTCATAAGATCAAGAAGTCATCTCTTCAAGGTTTAAGCTCTTTCATTTTCTCTGCTTGACATCTTTTTTTTTTTTAAGACTTTTGATACCAATAGGGTTATGTGGTACTGAGGGTGCTTCTACTCTGCCAATGATTGGCCAAAGGAAAAAATCCATTCTTCCCAAATTCTCCTTGTTCCAACTTCATGGGCTCTGTTGCAGGATCACGTGTTTTCTATACTTGCAGGAGCTACTTCCGTTTTAAGCATAATCAATGTGCTCTAGATCGTCGTGTGAAGTACTACAGCAAGCCAATATAGGTCTTCGAACAAATTTTATACGTGTCAGCTCCACTCTCTATCCTACCCCTTAACTTCAAACTTTCTCCTACCTTTTAACCAGTGATGGAATTTGCCAAGTTGCATGGAATGTCATCTAGTTTTTATGCACACGTTTGTCTTCATGAGTGAGATCCATTGCAAAGGATCACTAGGAAGGGGAGGATTTGCTGATTTTCTAAATGATTGGAGAAGAAAACTCAACAATCAAAAAGTAAATTTCAGAATACAATGTTCTTCAGAACACCATGAGATTTGTTCATATCTTTTTCTTTTGAAGATTATCTACTTCTGTTAGACAAAATTTCACTAAACATTGGCTGCAGACTTGCACTTTCATCCTCTTGTTGGTTGATGTAATAATGTTTCAATTGACTTGTGAAAAAGAATAATCAGCTACATAATCTGTGCGCTCCACTTGTTTGGATATTCTTGTTTTTTATTCAAAGGTGAAACTACTATGGAAAAGATAATCAGCGTCTCTAAGTTGCACCGGCCACTTTTCTTGTCTTACATTTGAAGGGGAAACTAATGGTTGAACTTTCAATTGCAGCTTTTGTTGATGTTTCCCCTGAGGAAACTTTCCAGAAGAGTGCTTTTGAGAGCTACAAAGAATCATCTGAGGTGGATTCATCAAAGGTTCCTCATGTTGCTGACCCTGTGCTTGGACCTATTACCCTTTTTAAATTATTTTTAATAGGAAAATTTTATTTTATTTTATTTTAGAAGTATGGTGCTATTGCTTATGCCAATAAACATATATTTTATCAGATTGCTGAATCGTTTGCATGTCTGTGAAGGTTTTTCAAAATGGAGCTGCTTCTAAGTCTGAAGAAGGCACCTCCCAAGGTTCTTCAGCCAGTAAGTTAATTGCTTAACATCCATAAAACCAATATGCTTTATGTTGTTTTATTGACTTCAAATTTTCAACTTCTACAATCATATCTAGTTCACTCATGTTGGCCTGCATTTGGTATGTCATGTGGTGGTGAGCTGCTTCTATAAATCACAAACTGTTTTAGGAGGATTTAAAACAGCCTCTAGGGATGTGCTACTTAAGAAAGCATACTTTTGGAAAGAAAAGCGGACGATTTAGGTTTGTCCATACTTCTATGACTAAACTGAGTGAACAAAACAGAGGTGGTTTATTAAACTGCATGAGGTTTAGTGGAGCCAATAGATTGTGGTTGTTGCTTGATTACCAAGTTACCATCTGTTGTAAGTAATTGCTTATTTCTTTAATTAAATATCATCTATGACTGAGTTATTATCATCCTTGCCTAGGGTTATGGGGAATGTTTGATTGTTCAAACAAATTTGTGGATCATTTCAGAATAATACAGGATCAATAGACTCCAAGGGGAAGGTTCAAGTCTTAAGCAATAATTTAACATCTCCTATTTTATGTTGCTCAATTATTTTGCATTTGCGGATTTTTCTCTATTCTCTAATGAAAGACAATTGTCGTTGACTCATTATCCTACTGGGTTAGCTTTGTGGAAAATCTGTACCATTAGCCTGGTTGAATCTCCTGTTGCTGGACTTATTTTTGATTACTCCGCATAAACTGGAGGGTTCAGCTTTATGATTTGGACTTGTTACAGCTACCATTTTGATTATGTGCATTGCATTTATTAAGAGTTTCTCTATCCATTTTTCTTAAATATAAAAAAACTGGACAGGTAAAACAAATCCTCAACTTTCGGTGGAAGCTTTGGAGAAAATGATGGAAGACCCAACGGTGCAGAAGATGGTCTATCCGTAAGAATGCCCTGGCATCTATGTTGTCTCTGTAATTCTGTTGTTCTGTCTCTTTCTTACTGGTGCAGTTGTATATCTTGAACTTGTATACTTACAAAGTCTTTTGTAAATTGTCTAACAGCTCCTAATACTATATTGTTCTAACTTTTTGAATTTCTTCTACTTCAAATTATGATAACTTAATTTATATTATTCCAGTTATCTTCCTGAGGAGATGAGGAATCCTACTACGTTCAAATGTGAGTACTCTCTAGCCCTTTCACTGAAGAGACTAATGTTTGGTTCAGTTTCCAAAACTACAAGTAATGCTATATAATGTCAATCATGAAAATGAGTCTGAGATGGCCAAATTTCTCGCTTATATTTCACCTGTGGAGGCAACATAATTTGTTAGGTCAATTTTTAGCAAGAATTAGTAACAGTTTGACAATTTGCATGATAATCCATCCAACATGTCTTTGATCTTTCTATTTGTGCCTTTTCTGTTCCTTTTACTGCATGCTTGTTTCCTAAGCTTCTTGATTGTTTCAAGAATGTAGTATTTCTGCTTTCGTACTGCAAGTTCTTTTTGATATTTATTCTTTTGGGTTTACTTGATTCCAACATAAATATACTATTAACATTTACATGAGCTTGTGCTAACTTGTCAATCTTTCTTTCATATTTGATGGCAGGGATGCTACAAAATCCTATGTATCGTCAACAATTGCAAGATATGCTGTAAGAAACTCTCTCCCTCTTTCTCTCTTTTAAGTTTACATTTTATAATTTGTATAGATAAATTAAATTCAATGGTGTTTACATTGTGAATATTTTCTCTCAAAAATATCTGTACATTATTTGTACTATAGGATGCCATGGGACTAATAGTCTTAACAAACTTGTTTAATTAATGTACTTCTCTTTCAAGTAGATGATTTGCTCCTGTTTATCTGTTTGAGTTGTTGCTGAATCAATTAAACAATATGTGTCTTTTTTGCTGTGATATTTTTTTTTCTAAAATTATTTAAGGGAACCTATTTGCTCTGGTAGGTACCTACCTTATTCAAATATCTTTGGTTTCTCGAATGGGAATAAATTTCAATTTCTATCTTAAACTTCATAGCATTTTATTACAACATTGACATTATGACTTTTTACTCCTAAAATGGTTGTGGGAGGTGCAGAGGAAGCGAAAAATTTGCATCTTGTTTTTGGTGTAGTTCTTCTGTCTCTTCAGAGTTCATCCAAACTTATATATTTCTTTGTTTGTCCTTGTCCTTTCAGAAACAACATGGGGGGAAGCCCTGAATGGGACAACAGGATGACAGAAACCTTGAAAAATTTTGATCTCAATAGCCCAGAGGTCAAGCAGCAGTTTGGTGAGTTTTGCCATGGTTATTCTTGCTGTTTTCTCTACTTTTGAATTCAAACTAGTTTCATATATGTGCGTGCCGTGTTTAATAATGTACTGAACTGTGGTCAAGGAGCCTATGGGAAGGTTTCCAGTATTTCTAGGCTTACTTCTCTTAAATTGGATAATCCTTCGATTGAATTATATCCTGCCATTTTCTTCTATGGGTTGGTACATTTTTTATTTGGGGGTGGGGGAACAGGGAGGGGAGGGAACGGTAGGTACTGGGTGGCGCTCCTGGAGTAGTATTATCACTCTCATGAAAAAAAACAGTTTTTATTCATGACCTGCATGTATCCTAAAGGTAATCATGGATAAAATGGTTTGTTCTCAATTTTACTTGTAGATAAAGGTGTTCATTATTTGGTGTAATCCAAAAACCCCAACCAAATTCACATTTGGGTTCGGCTTTTGGATATTTTTGTTCAGTTTATTAAAATTAAGTATAATTTGGTTCAGTTTTGGGTTTCTGTGCTCATACTGAAAACCGAACTGAAAAATCAAATTTTTTTTTAAAAAAAATGCATGAACGTATTACCAAAATGCTTTCTTGCTAATAACGCATTTACATAATTTGTTCTTCAACTGAATTTTAAAATAAAATTAAAACTTAACACATGATGGACATGCTTTTTTGGCATAATAACACGTCTGTAATGCGTTTTTATTCTTTCCTTTTCAAATTCAGTTTTGCAACCGAACTGACCGAAATAATTATTTTGGTTCGGTTCTGATAGAAATTTGGTTTGGTTTGGTTTTCAAAAAATTTTGCCAAACCAAACTGAAAACCGAATTTTTGCACGGAATACCGAACCATAATCCGAATGAACACCCCTACTTGTAGAGATGGAGATGCTGAAAAAGAATGATTATCACTCAACAGCTGTTGAAAATTTAGAAATATAATTCCATTTCCAATTTAAACTTTTATAAGTATAAATTACTCCTCCATACCTCTTAGCTGTATCAAGGTTTTTTTTTTTCTCTTTTTGGGTTGTTTTATTTTAGTTGTCAACCTTGTAAATCAGGAGTGTAATTATTGCTTTTATTCCTGTTTTACCCTGATCATCTTTCTTCTCCTTTTACTTTGTAAGGATAAACTGTTGTACCAATGCCATACGAAAAATTTTAAACTAACCTATTGAATATATGCACATTTCAAAATGTTGAATATTGACCACTTTTAAATGTTTTATGAGAGAGAAAGGAAATTATTAGAAAAGAGAGAAAATGAATACTCCTTTTAATAAGATTATTTAGTCATTTTAAGCTATATTTTTAGGTATTTATGAACTATGTTAATTTCTTAATCTGCATGCTTGGTCCTAAATTAACAACTAGAATGTAGAAAAGGTATTTAAGGGACGTAGCTCCTCTCTACTCCTAGAAGCAGAATCCTTTGCAGCTGCTTTAAGCTGAGAGCTGCAAAGGTTAAAAGTGAAAAATCTGACATTGAAACGCCTTTGAACTGAAAATTTGGATTTGGTTTTTTTAGGCAGAAGAGATAGGCCTGAAGGATTTGTGAAAAAAATTCTACCAAGCTGCAAATGTTGAACACGTGTACACAGACGAAGATAAAAGAGGACTAGAAGTTAAACCTATCTCATGTCTTCTGTTCATCTAGGCTGCATAGAAACCCAAGATTTTGTTGCTTATTTCAAAGTTCATCTAAGCCATATTCACAAATTTCGAATTTTTTACTTGTAGAATCTGATTTGTCAAGGATAATCTTCTTGATTGATGGTCATGATATGAAGAGTACATGTGGGGCATTTCTGTAGTTTCTGAACGTCAAGCCCACATCATCTCTCCCTGATAGTGGTAGTCAGGAACCACCCTGCTGCTTTAGGATTACCAACATATTGACTGATACAGTTATATGTTTGATGTTTGTACAGCGCAACTTTCTGATTAGCCAAACATTACAGCTTCACACAAGTGATGTTGCACCGTTCCTTTATCGTTTTTTCTTCTTGTTTAGATTTGAATCATCAAAATTTTGAATAGTTATATCTATTTTTCATTGTTTTTCTTTATCGTTTGTTCCTCAGCGAGAGAACATAGGTTGTGATTCTGCTCTTTATGTCTTTAAGTTCTAACTGTTTTGTCCAAGTTATTACATTAATTGCTTCATAATTTCACGAATAAGGTGAAGAATTTGGCTTCATCAGCCTTAAAATGGAAATCTACATTGAAGCAAATTGATTGAATAGACCCCAAATATAGGGTCTAATACATGGAGTTATTACATAGAGTTCAGAAGAGGAGCTTTAGTTAATTGCACTAGAGTTTGGCTGGTAGATCTGTAAATAGCATATGCTAGTATTTTGTTTTCTTTTCATGAGTGGAAAAGGAGGCATGAGTGCCTCTGAGTTTATACTAGGAACTTGGTCTGAAGCAGGGTCAGACAATTATAATTAAGAAGACAACATTGGTTCGTGAAACAAATTGAGCATTTCCCGGACAAGGGACATTGGATCAATATCTCTTTCCTGGATGTGCTGTTAGTGTTCAATTAGTTGTTTGGCAGCCTTGGATTGATACCTTCACATTCAAGGTATCTTCTCTTGTTCTCAAGGAACCTGGGGATGTATTGACAGCTGAACCCAGTTCTTATTATTGCACTTAAATGTAAATGAATATTCAAATGATTTCTTGGACCATGATCTGTAGAAGGCCTGAATTTGGCATAATTGTTGTTCTTTCTGAAGAGTTGGATGGATAAATAGTTTAGCTGCATTGGTTTTCTTATGGGGGTATGTATAAGATGGCTGTGGTCCTATGCCAGAATGCAGGGGATTACAATGAGAACCTATAATATAGGATGTGCAAGGGAAGGGGCTTAAGGCTTGATATTATGCAGTTTTCGGTTAAATTAAGGCCTTGAAGTTTGACGATCTGAAGAAAACTAATAATAGAGGAAAATTTATATAAAAATGATATTTTGGTGGATTTTCCTTTTTGAGCGAAGGAGAGTACTTCCAGTTTGTCTCATATACCGATTTATGCATAGTTAGCTGCTGCTTCTTTTTAATGGTGATTATATGTTGTTTCTGACATAAAAGCCTGACTGATGCATATTTAGAGTTTGATGGTGCCATCCTTTGTCACAACTTGTCATTTGCAGATCAAATAGGGCTTACTCCTGAGGAAGTAATTTCAAAGATTATGGCCAATCCTGATGTTGCAATGGCATTTCAAAATCCCAGAGTTCAAGCAGCTATCATGGATGTATGTGTAACATATATGTACATTACCTTGTACCTCCTTTGTATACTTCCTAGAACATAACTAATGCTTCCTTCTCTTTGCAGTGCTCCCAGAATCCTTTGAGTATTGCAAAATATCAAAATGACAAAGAGGTGAGATTAAATTTTGCTTTTACTATCCATTCTGTGTACTCCAGACTCTTGTTCACCTTTTTGATGGCGGGAGCCTTGCGCAGGAGTTTACCCAATTTTGCTTCATCTGGGCCTAATTGCTTGTCTAAATCTACTAGGCCTCTTCTGCTGTGCAGATAAAACAATGAAGGATTTAAGCACCACATTACTAAACCTTCATTTCATTTTGTGTGTGTGTGTGTGTGTGTGTGTGTGTGTGTGAATAACACTTCTCGGGTTTTCTGTTTCAGGTTATGGATGTCTTCAACAAGATTTCAGAACTCTTTCCTGGCGCGACAGGTTCTTCCTGATTCCGTTACTTCGCAAGTGTTTCACAATGAGTTGAAGTAGCAAATCATAGAGAGACCCACCCTATAAACATATTTCGGTTCCATGTGGATAGCTTTGTAGTTTCAGATAGGACATTGGAGTCATTCTCAAGCAAAAGTTATGAACAAAGAGTCAAGATTCTCAGCATTTTACAGTGGTTAGCCATTGAATTTGTTTACCGTGGTCTGTTCATGTTGGTTCCTCACTTCTTGCATTAGTCCTCTGGAGCTGTTGTCTGCTGTAAATTTTGTTAATTTCTTAGTAATTTTGGTTATTAGACCAGTCCAGCCATATTAGTCTCAGTTAATTCCTTTTGAACGCACTATTTTACTATTAGTTTGTGTAATTAAAACATCTATCCACGTCTTTGCTGCCATATTGCTACACGCACCACCACCACTCCTTACCGCCGGGTCGGGGTGGGGGTAGTGGTGTGGGAGGCTGGGTTTTTATCAGCTATGTGTCAGTTTGTGGAGCCTGGAGGGGGGCTGAATATAAAATGTGGAAATCTGAGTGCACATTCCATGTTGTAGCAGAAAAGACAAATTGCGTACAATTGTAACTTGATTTTTGTTTCTTAATACCTCTTTTCATTATTCATAAAATAGATTTCCTGATCTCCTGAATGAGGAAGATCTTTTTACAGTAATATCCTCCACAGCATTTGAGGTTCTTTAAGTTAATGATTGGGAGGTAGGTTGGAGTTGATTCTTTTGAGCCCTTCGGATGATGATGATTCATTCTCAACACATGCAAAACAGTGAAAGAGCCAAAGGAGGCTTTTGTTTCTCCAAAGCTTTATGTAATGATTCGCTAAAACGTCCAATATGTGATTACGCGACAGAAGGCGAGGGAGAAGGGAGGAAGACAGAACAATATTTCACCGTAGGAAAGTATTTATTTTTACCTTTTTGTTGTTTGGTTTGAAGGGGGAGAGGAGAAGCAAGTTTTTACTTTTTCATTAATCTTTTTCTTTCTTAATTAATCTTTAAAATTAAAGAAATAAGGCAAAATTTGCTATTAATGTATTTATTTCTTATTCAAAAATTTTTCTTAAATCTCCTATCCTCTCTAATTTGGGAGAAAATGCTGATATGGAGAGTCCTAATCTACTTCTCTTCCATTTTACCATACTAATCAAATCCAAGTTTTGATTTTGTTCTCATCTTGATTCATTTTTACATTTTTATCAGTTAAACTACGCCCTCATAAATCTTTCTACTTAACATCGAAGGAGAAATCATCCCAACACGAGAAAGCAAACTAGTGGATTTGAGGTCAGCTATATTATGGTCGCTTTATTCAGCACTTTACATGTCTGGTTTCTTTACAAAGAAGTGGACACCTCGATAAAAGAATTGGTCATGAATGGAGATAGAGATTGGCTTCTCCAATCGCTATGAAGATAAATGTGCCTTAGTATGATACCACAATGGTTTTTGTGTCCATAGCATTATAGATAAAGCATGTTGGCTCTAGTCCAAACATCAAATCTAGTGCTATACTGCTTAGACAATTCCAAAAGATATGATCACATCAATCTAATATAAGAATCAATACATAGCCTTCAAATTCAAGGAACGGATCTTATTTGTTTAGAGAGAGTTAAATAGCGGTATGATATTCAAAGATAGGAACAATGCTAGCTCTATTTGGTGAGAATATAAGAGACAAAAGTGCAATTATGATGTGATATATGACACCAAGAAGTTAAGGGGAATGGATTCACTTTGTGTTAAGATTATTGCAAACTTTTACCATCGTAAAACATCATTGAGAAAGCAATTCTATTTATGATTGTTCAAGCTGTGATGTGCATTTTATATTGTTTTCCAATACAGGTAATACTTTTAAGAAATTCATTTCAGGGAATGCTGATTTTCTTTGGGGTCCAAAGTAGGAAAAGACAAATTTTTAGAGGTGACAACTTTCAGAAGAGAGGTGAAATCCTATAGGAATATCATATCTACAAACATAGAATGCAGTAAAAGGAAAAGAATATAATTTTAAATGAATTAATTTATTAAAAAGGAGTTCACTGGTGAGGAACTCCTTCAAAAACAAGTACTCAAATTAGAAAAAAATCGTAATATAAACAATCTAGGATGCTAAATATGAACACATTCGAAATTAATTATTAATTAATAAAGATTAATTACTGAAATCTAACGATATATTGTTTATAATATAATGAAGATAAACAAAAATAGAAATTTGATGTGACACTTTTTCTCTCAACGTTGAAATGAATTGGAGTTGAGATAATAATTCATCTGGAAAAATACTTTTTATCAAATTGTAAAATCTCGAATCTCATTAAAAAAACATATATGTGCTTTTAAGTATTCAATGAACGAAGAAGAAAGAATAAGCGGAGAAAAATACAATGAATGGGGGCCCATTGCTTAGAGTGGAGTTGCACTTCATTGTAGTGTTGGTAAGCATGGAAAGTGTGTGGCCCATTGCTTGGGTGTGTTTGCATAGTTTTATTATAAACTAAATGTAAAATTTTTATTTTTAATTTTATTTTTTTAAAATAAAAAATTCTTTCTCACGAAATTTAAGACAAAAAATCTTAAATTAAAATACTACGCAATTCTGCCGGAAAAAAATGACCATTCCCAAACAGTGCCACCACAAAACGCCTCAGAAACTGGTTATACAAATATATTTAACTTTTTTTTTTACATGATCACACGAGGAGGTTATATAATAGAAAAGAATAATTCTTTGTTAAAATACTTTTACATAGGTAGAAAATACCTTTACAAGTTGCAAAATGTTGATGATATATCATTTTTAAATTACATTTTAGTCTTCTTTTTTATTTTCTAATTTCTATTTATGTTTTTTGGTATTAATTTTAAGAAAAAAATTTAAAATTTTGTCAGGAAACATGAGCAAGCTTGGCCTCTATTCATCAATGAAAGCTTCTCTAACATATGTCAGCCACTTTAAGAATTTATTTTTCGAGTGCCTCAGGAAGAAGAAAGAAAAGAAATGCCAATTTTCCATTCTGTTTGGAGCAGAGAGAAAAGGATACAAACTTTAATTTTGATCGCGTTTTACATAATTATAATTTCTAATATCTTTTCTTAGGTTTTTTAGATCTTGTTTTACATCATTGTAGGAACAGGAATTTTTCTTTTTTTTTTTTATGAATAAAAAGACAATCCATTAAAGTTAAAATGGTCAGTTAAAATAATTCTCAAACATTTTCTCAGGAAGAGAGTTGTGAAAGTAAGATAATCTTAAAATTACAACTAAATAAATAAATGTTACATAAAAAAAATAACAGATAATATTTTACACTTTAAAAAATAAATAAAATATATTAATATTAATAAAATAAATAAATACATAACTATCGTCGTAGTATTTCCATTGCAATCTTTCAACCAGAATGTCAACTTCCTTAGAAATTACATAGCAAATTTGAAGATCATAGACACATCAACAATCTTCGAAATTATATTGGAAAAAATAGAATACTGAGCGACAACCCAAACAAGTACGAGAAAAAATCTAGATCCAATAAGAAATCAGAAAGTTCTCGCTTTTGAATGTTGGATCTTGAAAAAGATCGCATAGGAAAAAGATTCTCATGATTTATGGCAAAAAGGGGAAGTGAGAGCACAAAAAGCAAATGAAAAACAGGTGGCGCCGACCAAAGCCATTGCTCGGAGCTGCTCAGTGGATAGGGAACTACTGTAGCTGGCTCAGAGAGGAAGAGAAGAGAGGAGGAGGAGAGCGAGGAATAAACTGAGCTCTTTTCTGAAATCAGAACTTTAAAATTTTTAAATTCTAAAATTTGAAATCTAAACACTGAATTTATATCTGAAGAGTGAATATTGAACTTAGTATAATTTTTGAAGTAATTAATAATTAATGATCATTTATCACTAAATTGTAAAAATTGAAAATCTTACGTTCTCATCTTTTCTTTTACTTGAGAAAATTTTTAAAAGATTTTTTTTTTCAGTTCAGACCTCTAAATTTATTACCTTTACAATTATGAGTTTGGTAAAACTATAATTTTAAAAGTAAACTCTATTTTTGTAAATAATCTATCTTGACGTTTTCTTTGTCCGTCCTAATTTTGCACATAAAAAAATTAAATTTGATGGCACGGTAACGAGTATAATTTTTTCTTTTTTAATTGATTAAATTAAAGATTCAAGAGGTTGATGACGTATTTAATAAAATTTTTTATGTTTATCTTCAAAATTTACATTTAATTATGAAGTTCTTATGTTGCAAGATTTATTTCATATTGTGTTTCAAAAATTCAGGCATAAATAGAGAAAATAATAATAATGAGTGGATAAATAAGTAATGTGTTCGGTGACATTTCAAACTTAAACAATTTAGTGATAACAAAAGTTTACTATCAATCACACAGAAATACATGAGCAATTGATAACATTCATTATAAAAGATACTTAATTAAGTAAATTATCAATTAATTAATTATAAATGCTTTATTAGTTTACCAAATAGCTTACCTACATTTATTTTCTTCTCTTTTTTTCCCAACTCAACCTTACTCTCATATCGATCAAGTAAAAATTAAAAAACTTACGAGCTTGGTTACTTTTTTCTTTGTACTTATTGAATTTAATTAATCATTGATAATTGCACAGTTAGTGCATGGATATTATTAGTACAAATTGAATCTATATGAACTAGGGATGTTCATTCAGTTTTTCAGTTTGGTTTGAATTTGTAAATTTTTTATAAAAATAGATTTTTTTAAAAATCGAATCGAATCTGAATAAATGAAATTGGTTTGGTTTCAAAACAATTTAAATAATAAAAAGGAAAAGCGGAATAATAAATGAGAAGTATATATATATCCGAACTGAATTCTATAAATTTTTATAATCTGAACCAAAAATTGAAAAATTTTGTTTGATTCAGTTCAATTTTTTTGTTGAACTGAATAATGAATACTCTAATATGAACATCAACTTTGGAACTTTATGCATATGTTTCCAATGCAATACTTAAAATAAAATTTGGAAATTTTTGTGAATCTATTTGAATGAATTAATCAAATGTACTAGTACTTTTGATATTTGAGTATGATGAGGAAACAAATTGCATTTGTTTTATTATCTTCTTTCATTATTTATCTTGCCAAGGCTTGAACTCCTTTCATGTTATTGTCGTTGAAGCTTATAGTAAGAGATAGACTAATTATTGACGAAGCATGTAAAAGAAAAGTTACAATTCTTAAGATTTTCAAACAATAAATGAGACAAAAAATATTTTGTGGGTCTATATATATATGAAATATTGTCTTCTCTTAAGCATGATAGCATTTCTTGCTTTTCAAAACACTATGATAACATTTCTCTATCGCTACTAATTTGTATATCTAGTAGAAAAGAACTATGTTATTTTATCTTATTTTATTTTATGGGTGTATTTGAATTGTGTTTAGTTGGGAGAGTTTCTGTCTTGAATTTTGTGAAAATAAATTTTTTGTGATATGAGAAGTGAGACTCAGTCGTGTGTTTAGTTGGACTAAATACTATTCAAATTATAGAAACAGTAACACCCCAAAGCAAAAGAAAAGAGAAATAGCATTGGTAGTACATTTTTTGTTCAAAGAACCCTTCTCGTCACACCTATTTGTTGGGTGTTTCACGAAGTTACAAGGATAATTCTAATTACATCAATTGATTTCTTTACTTATATGTTTAACTCATAATTCATAAAATTTAATATTCAATTAATTTAAGCAACTAAAAAAATATAGTAATATCTGTTATTTCTCATAAATATTCATACAATATTAAGCTTTTCTAACATTTTATTAATTGATAGGGGGAGGAGAGGGGACGTTGGGCTTGTCGTTAAGCGCCGTATTCCAAACTGCTAGCACTATTCAACTTATATTAGGGTTAGATCTGTTAAGGCAAGGTCTCAACAAATAGCATTGATTTTTATTTTTTGATAAGTAATAAATAGCATTGATGATAGTATACAATCTACCATAATTAGCAAAGGACACATTTTCATTCTCTTTTTTTATGTTCTTTTGTTATTCTCTCCCTTATTAACATAATCACTTTCTTACAATCTGGAACGAAAGAGACTTTGCCAATAAATGCCATCAAAAGATTCTAAAATAATATTCGAAAACAATTAGATAATTTATGATGATTAGTGATGAATTACATCATTAGTTAAGTTAATTCCTTATTTGCATGTACTCCAAGAAGTGGTGACCTAAAAAAAGACATGGAGTTGGAGATATTCATAGATCTTTTGAGGCAGCTGTCCAAAAGGAATAAGACAAACCTGTGATCTTCAATTCATTTAATCAGCAGTTGGGCTAACACGTTAGTGTAGTGCCTGTTAATTTAATCCCCAATTGATTGTGAAAATGACTCAAAAGAAATGCCTTTACAACCACACAATAAACAGACACGATAGAGAGAAAGAAATGTGTACACAATGCATCCATTTCCTGATTGCTTGATTTTATCTTATTTAAATTTGAAATTGAGAGCTAATTTTTCATGTGAGATCTTACACTATTACAGATGGAGATAGGAAAAGAGACGAGCATGTACTTGGTTATTGTCAAATTTAACAATCTTTTAATATGATAAAAGGTGTTTTATGAGTCGAAATTGAAAGCAACAAACATAAGTATATTCAACTAAGGGAGTTTTCTGAGACAAATCTTTTAGTTTTGCACGCAAAGGATGTTTTACAAGGGAAGAGAATGGAACTCCTATCTAGCAAATAGACCATTTGCTACAAATTTTATTGTTTTAAATTACCAAGAAAAGAATGTAAGAGAAATATTCTCTTTGTATTTCCCTTTTCCTTTCTTTGCTTTTGAATGGACATAATAGAAAAGTGAAAAATCTGATAATTTCACTTCTTATGATTTTCTTTTTACCACTTTTTTTGCTCGTTTCTTATAGAATGGGACTCAATTATTTGACTCCATAATTTTTCATGTCCCTTTATTATCAAATCGTGAAAAGAAAATATTGACTAACAGAATAGTATTCGACATTTTCTCAATCACGAATTAGATCATATCTCTTTACAAACATGCACATGCAGTGATATCTTTCAAGTATCCTTCATATTCAATTCAGTATTGTTTGTGATATAGAATTCGGAAAATAAGCAAGAAAGGTGCAACATTAGAATCTAAAGGACATGTATTTGCTTTGCTCTTTCCAGTAATGAGATCAGCCCGTGGAAAGATTTCATGCGAGTTAGATAAATATTCGGTGTGCCTTTAGAATATTAAAAGTACAATGATTTTATTTGATACGCACACCAAAAGAAGAATCACCATAATTGAAAATTTATCACAATTACATGAACATTATGTTATAAATATATCCAAATTTTGCATAAGTTCTCGATTTATTAAGAAACTCAAGATTCAACCCCGTTTTTGTAAGAGGCAAATGCATGAGATTCCATGTTCACGCTTGACCAAAACAAGTAAATTTTTTATCATCTGCTTTGGGGGTATATATGGAAACCAGAATTAAAAAAAATTGATTAGCCTTATATATAGAAATATCTTTTCTTCTATATAATTCCTTAGGTATAAATCAAACCAGAATCTCAGTTCCTTCTCCATTGACTAAAAATAGGTTTAAAACAGTGTTAAATAATCTCATGTTTGGGGATCTAACAACAACAGAAGTCAAGTCCAAATTAGGCAGTTCAAGTGACACTCTCAATTTCAAACTTGGGGGCAACGAAAAATAGAAGTTTTTGCATATTTGCATTAATTAATTCTGAATAAATGAAATGTTTGCATTTTGTGTTTTATTTTACATTTTGCATTTCTTAAGCAGAGCTCGCGTTTTGTACATTATGTGTATTAGATATTTATATTTTCGTAGAAGATATAATTTTTAATACACGCAAAATAAAATATTTAATATATTAATTAGTTTATGACGTTCTATTCTACCTAAATATTCTTATATACTATTGGCTATCTTGATCTTTTTCCCTGTTCTTGGTATATTACCCAATAATCAAGCATCTTTCTTGATAAAGTTCCTCCTTATGCTTGGCTAAATTAGTCAGATTGTTAAGTAAGAAATCAAACTACTTGATCTAAGAAACTACAAAATGCTCCAAACCTTTTAGTTGTTTAAATACAAGTTTGCCAATCACTTATAATGAAATCATTCACACGTTTTTTGCATAAGATAATTTAATGAAACAAAACGAGATCAAGACAATATATTTGTTACTCACGTTGTACTACAATTACTAAGTTAGTTATTCTTTACAATGTCACGATTCATTCATATACATAACTCTTCTATAAAGTTATTTGTTATGAGAAATGCAGGAGACAAGATGAGATGGTTAAACAAAAACATTGAGCCTTCTCTCTTGTAAAGAAATCATTAAGTATGATTAGAAGTTACATTCCCTCCCCCGCACCCCTTTTTGTTTCTTTCTATTTAAACTCATATGCAACCAAAAAATGGTAATAAGAGACAATGAACTAGAGATCCTATGAAATAAGATGAAAGGACATGATTTCAAAACAACATTAGAAACTTACAAAATATTTCGAGACAATGATTTAAACAAATTGATGATTTTGATAGCCCAAATAGGCCAAGCACATAAACACAGGAGAAAAAGCTTATATATCTTCACTAAGCAAACATATTGCCGAAGCTCATCCCTTTCTTTCTCAAAGTTTTAAACATTTCTTTCTCATATAGCAACTGTTCTTAAATACTTTTTTCAGTATTTTTAAAAAAGGAGAATTAATGTAAATTTAAATAATTCATTTATTTTTATCGCTGCTCAAAATATTTTTCAATTAACCCTCAAAGAAAAAAGGTAAGTGATGAAATTATAATCTACAACTCCTTTAACAAAGTATATAAAATTGTAACTAAAGGAATCATAACGGTTGAGTATTTGATTCATAATACTTCCAGAAGACTAAAATCAAAACACTACTAAAATTAAAAAAAAAAAAAAGAAGTACAATTTGCAAATGAATATATATTTGGGATTTGAGAATATGTTTGAAAGAAGTGGAGATTGCTGTATCAAAGTCTGCACTAAGTAATTAGTCAATGAAATACTGAAATCGGCAGATGAATTCTTGAAGCTGTCATATCAAAACCAAAGCCAAGCCCTCTGCATATTGCGCAATATCTTAGAATTTCTTATCCAGAAAGACTCGGTTGGTGACAAAATAATTCGTGTGCAATATTAGCTACCTTTCCTTTTCTTCTTGTTGATGAGCATCACTAATTGGATTGACTCAATAATTGGATTGACTCAGGTCAGCTGCTGCTGCTGCTGCTGCTTCTGCTTCCAGCTTTTGTAGATATGCACAATGGGTGATAGAGGTCGGCAATCGGCAGTAGGGGACAATAACAGCACTGCAGCATGGAAAGTTATGGGATGGGGTCTCCTCTATTTCTCTGTCACCCCAGTTGGTACACCACTTCTCTATGTACACACTTGTATGCAAGAGATCCGGATAGGATGAACGTGTCTTGAAAGGTAGGTAGAGTTAAGTTAACGTTTATTTTCATAATTTTTAAATAAAAAAATTTATCTTTCTTTTTCTGGCTAAAAAATTTATATATTTTTGTCGAAATTTTTGCATATTTTATGGTAATTGTTTATGGTTACACTTTGTAAATAATAAATAGTTACATTCATCACATAAATTACATACATCGTTAAAAAGAAGATAAATATTTCAAAAAAATAATCTCATAAAAAAATTAACTGATTCACTGATAATGAGTTGATTTTTTTTCGATATATCTTATTTTTATTGATATATGTAAAACTTATGTTTTGAAGATAAATTACCAGAGTTGTAAACGGATTGAAACTCAATCCAAAATTTTATTTATTTTTCTCATTTGAATTTTTTTGGGTAAAAATCAAACATATGTCTTACAAAAACTAAAAAAAAAAAAATAGCCACTCTTTTTAACTTCAGTTGCAATCCAAATACACTTCCGTGATTGTACATTTTAATTATGATTTCTAATTAAAATTAGGATTATTTGATCACTTTATAAAAGTCTGATAAGTATAATAAAATTACTAAAATTATATTTCACTACCACTGCGTCAAACTCTGATTGAGTTCTGCTGCAATATTCTCCTTTTTAAATTGGGTCAGATTCGGCGTTGGTCTCAGATAATTCAATTGACAGTCAATATTCATTGATTCGAAAGTTTTAAAAATTCCTAAGTGCGAAGACTTCATGAAGAATCAAAGAATCAAAAAGCAGTTAAAATTGAACAAAAAAAATTCAGAAATTGGTCCAAATCTTTTAGGATGGAAGAAAGATATATTATATTATTTTCTTAAATGCATGATGGGAGGAGGCTTTTATATATATTTATAAATACATGATGGAAGAAGGTATTTATTTTGTAATAAAAATAAAATTTTTTATTAATTAAATAAAAAAGAATATATACTTAGACAGGGTTCGATTTTGAAACTGAATCCAAAATTTCAAGTGTAAGATTCACATCTTCTCTCACAAATAATTTAACTTTTATTAAATTCAAGACAAAAATCTCAAAATCAAACTCTATCCAATCATAATTTTGAACGGACGCATGATATTATAGAATGACGAAGACACATTCGGTGACACAAAAACTAGCGGGCAACAAAATTCTGGGTTGATTGCTCTGTAAAGAACTATGAGGTATTGTGGTCTTTGATCAAAGTACCTTGGAAGTAATGATGTCCAAACGAAAACGAGATGTCCCGTTCTTTGTTTGAGGCAAGAGAAGTCCCATTCAGGTCTAGTGCATGCTTTTTGGCCGTTTGAGAGACTTCCTATGACTCTTTTAAAAGCTTCTTTAACCATTTTTGTCACCTTCTTCTCCATAATATACTGTGAGTGATCTCACTCTTCTTTCATTATTTCATGTCATCTCTCTTCTTCTTCTTCTTTCCTATCTTCTTTGCTCTGCCTCTTCGCCTTTCATGTCTTTTCTTCCACAAGAATAATAATCACAGCTTCAGTTTTCACACCATCAAAATTCAAATTATTGGTTACAGAAACCTGCTTTCTTTTATCTCTGCAGAACTCTCGGGTTTTTCTCAAGATTCTAGAGATCTTTTCTCTCCCATCTGTCTTTTGTTTTTCTATTTCTGGCCCTCTTTGATATAGTAGAATCAAGAATCTCAATTTAGGGGGATGATTGATGCTGAGAGACAAAAACCTGGACGAAGACTAGGAAGCGGCAGCAACGGATGATGTTGTTGTCTGCTTAATGAACCGAAGGGCTCTCTGCAGCTGAAAGTTAGACTACATCACTATCGAGATTTTCTGGTAACTTTTTCTAGAAGTCTTTTTCTTTTAGATTTTTTTTATACAGATGTGAGCATTGTCGAATAAAGATTAATTCATCTATAGGCCTAAAGATCAATAGTATATTGTCAACCGACGATGTCTTGAGCAATTAAATATGCAGAATCTATACGCTTCTCTGTTTTTTGTTGATAATCCTGCCACTTTGCACCAGTGATGAGAGGAAGCTGGATTTTAGTCTCATCATTCTTTTTCTACCTTCTGCATGTTCAGAAAATGTTTTGGTAAAGCAGCATGTATAGGATTCAGGAGGTTTTGGGGTTTTTCCTCTATTAGTTGATGAAATTTCTTGATAACTTGGTGCTTTAATACCTTTTCTCAAAACTAAAGAATTCTTGTACGGCTTCACGGCTTTAATTTTTTTTAGCATAAGTATCAATCATGTTCTGCCTTCATTAGAATAAGAAAGAAGTATCTCCCTACCTGTTGAATAGAAAAGATGCAGAAAGATTGACTTGCTTGAAAGGCAGATATCTTCTTAATATTATCCACAACTAATAGCAAATTGACATTTTAACTCCTGAACATGAGCTAAAGCTTCTCAATCTCCCCAACCCACCTCAAATTCCCCTACCTCCGTTCCCCACTATAATACCTATCTGATACAAATTATAAGGTGAGCTGTTCTCTGCTTCTTGAAGAAAAAAGTTGATTTGTTCTCACAAGGGAGCAAAATTATGAGTTAATAGCTATTCATCAACTAATGACTGTTGGTTTTGGTGAAGATGATTGAACTTTTAAAAGGGTTTGTTCTAGGTTTCTCATTTTTTTAATCCAGACTTCTCAACTGTTGTTTTGCTTATGATTATTACTGTTTGTCTTCAGCTACCAAGAATGGCAGCCCATAACAATAATGGAGATCCTGACTGGCTTTGTCTCCCTTTTGTCAAATAATTATCTTGTCCTTTCCTAAATGACCGATGGCCACAAAAGAGAGTCATTATTTCCTCCAAATCTTAAACACTTTCTTGGTTCTTTTCTTCCTTTTCTGGCCATCCACAGCAGATCCAGTAGAAATTCGGGCCCTTCTTGAGTTCAAGAATCAGCTGAATGATCCTTTGAATTCCTTAGATTCATGGAAAGATTCAGATTCACCTTGTAAATTTTATGGAGTTTCTTGTGATCCAAATACTGGTCTAGTCACAAAAATATCACTTGAAAACAAGTCCCTTTCAGGTGTGATTTCCCCTTCAATTTCTGTCCTCCAAAACCTAACTTCTTTGTGGTTGCCATCGAATTCGATATCTGGAAATCTTCCAAGTGAACTGATTAATTGTGCCAATCTTGAAGTTCTGAATGTGACTGAAAACAATATGAATGGCAGCATACCTGATTTATCCAAGCTGGTGAAACTGGAGATTCTGGATTTATCCATAAACTATTTCTCTGGGAAATTTCCAACTTGGTTTGGAAATTTAACTGGTTTGGTTTCATTAGGCCTTGGTGACAATGAGTTCGATGAGGGTGAAATTCCAGATATCTTTGGGAATTTGAAAAAGTTGACATGGCTTTACATGGCTGGTTCAAATTTTATTGGAGAAATACCACAATCCATTCTTGAGCTGGAGGCATTGGGAACACTGGATATCTGTAAGAATCAAATTTCTGGGAATTTGCCAAAATCGATAAACAAGCTTCGAAATCTCTTCAAGATTGAGCTATGGCAAAACAATTTGACTGGTGAAATCCCTCCAGAACTGGCTGAACTCAGCCTTTTGCAGGAATTCGATATTTCTGGAAACCAAATGCATGGGACTCTGCCTCCTGAAATTGGCAATTTGAAGAACTTGACAGTGTTCCATGTTCATAAGAATAACTTCTCTGGAGAAATACCTGCAGGTTTTGGTGATATGAAATATCTTTTTGCTTTTTCTGTATATGAGAACAGCTTTTCCGGACCATTTCCAGAAAATCTTGGGAGGTTTTCACCGCTGAATAGTATAGACATATCTGAAAATAAGTTTTCTGGAGGATTTCCAAAGTACTTGTGCAAAAATGGGAACTTGCAGAAATTGCTTGCTTTGCAGAACAATTTTTCTGGAGAACTAGCAGATACTTATGCTAATTGTAAGCAATTACTGAGGCTGAGGATCAATCAGAATAAGCTCTCCGGTCAAATCCCAGGTGGCTTATGGGCACTGCCTAATGTAGAGATGATGGACTTCAGCGATAATGATTTCAGCGGAGGAATATCTCCCAGTATTGGGCTTTCTACTAATTTACATCAGTTGATATTGTCAAACAACAGATTTTCAGGTGCGCTTCCCGGAGAATTGGGAAAACTTGGACTATTAGAAAGGCTATATTTGAACAATAACAACTTCTCTGGTCCAGTACCATCAGAACTTGGTTCTTTAAAGCAAATATCGTTTTTGCATTTGGAAGAAAACTCATTAACAGGATCAATACCAGAAGAATTGAGTCAATGTTCAAGGCTGGTGGAAATGAATCTGGCCTCAAACCTTCTCAGCGGTAGTATACCAAATAGTTTGTCCTTTATGACCCCCTTGAACTCTCTAAATCTTTCAAGTAACAGACTTACAGGCAGGATCCCGAGAAATTTAGGGAAGTTGAGGTTTTCCTTCATAAATCTGTCTCATAATCAGCTATCCGGAGTCATTCCATCTGATCTTTTCACAATGGGAGGGGACAAGGCATTTGTGGGAAATAATGGTCTTTGTGTTGATGAAGCTGCAAGGAACTCTCTGAATTCCAAGCTAAGTGTATGCAGTCCAAAGAATGGTCGGGAAAAATTTGTCAAAAACAGATTGTTTATTTTGTGTTTCATCCTACTTGGCCTGGTTATTGTTCTAGCTGGATTGTTGCTTTTAAGTTATTGGAACTTTAAGCAAGGTGAAACTAGCATTGAGAAACACTTGGGGAAGGGAAAGAAAATGGATCCCAAATGGAAACTCGAGAGTTTCCACCCAATTGAGTTGGATGCAGATGAACTATGTGATGTGAATGAAGACAATTTGATTGGAAGCGGAGGTACAGGAAAAGTTTATCGTCTTGATCTGAAGAAAGGATGTGGAACTGTGGCAGTGAAGCAACTGTGGAAAGGAAATAAAGTGAAAGTTTTGACCTCAGAAATGGAGATCTTGGGCAAGATTAGGCACAGAAACATAGTAAAGCTTTATGCCTGTTTAACTAAAGGAGGTTCGAATTTCTTGGTTTTTGAGTACATGCCAAATGGTAATCTTTTCCAAGCACTTCATCGAGAAATTAAGGTTGGGAGTTTAGAATTGGATTGGTATCAGAGACACAGAATTGCAGTTGGAGCTGCAAAAGGAATAGCATATCTACATCATGACTGTTCCCCCAACATTATTCACAGAGACATTAAATCAACCAACATTCTTCTTGATGAGGACTATGAAGCAAAAATTGCTGACTTTGGTGTTGCAAAAACTACTGAAGATTCTCAGGGATCAGAATTTAGCTGTTTTGCAGGAACTCATGGCTACATCGCTCCTGGTAAGCTTTACTAATTGAATCCTCTGCATGCCAACATTATAATTAAAAATAGTATTAAGTAGTTTCCCTAATACACCTTTTGTATCCGTCTTGAAATATCAATGCAGAAATGGCCTATACTCTCAAAGTCACTGAGAAGAGCGATATATATAGCTTTGGAGTGGTGCTACTTGAACTAGTAACTGGAAGAAAACCAGTGGAAGATGCCTATGGAGAAGGTAAAGACATAGTTTACTGGGTATCAACTCATCTAAGTGATCGAGAATACATCCTCAAAGTTCTTGATCCTAAGGTAGTTTCTGATACTGTCCAAGACAGCATGATAAAGGTCCTGAGGATTGCTACACTCTGCACCACTAAGCTTCCAAATCTGCGTCCGAATATGAAAGATGTGATCAAAATGTTGATTGATGCAGAACCTAACGCTCTCAGATCTTCAGACAACTCTGAAAAGAATACAAAGAATTTCTTCTAGGTCATTGTTCTTGTGGTAGCAGTTTCTTTTCCTGTTCAGGTTTCAAGCAGAACATCATCATAAACCTATGTAATAGTTAGGAACTATAAGGTAATGTTATTTTCAATGAACATTAGAATCTGCAGACGTGTACAAACAGGATTATCTATGGCATCTTGGCCCTGGTATGAGAGTAGTTCTAGTTGTGTATTGGATCTTGGCAGCAGCCTGAAGCCGTTTTGGCTGTATGAAGGTACTTCTTGTGGTTGGTTAGATGTGATGTCAACAGCCCTTTGTTCGCCATTTTGGTAAGGAATTTTTTAGCAATTGAGTACCTATCTTAACTCGATTTTAGTTTTAAACCTACAAAAATTTTATACTAAAAGATTGGTTTCTAAAATAATATTTATTGTGTAATCTCTGCTTAATAATGCAAGAATATTTTCTATTTTAACTCAATAAAGCAAACAAAATCATGTGACTAATCTAAACTCACTAATAATATTTTTACATGTAGTATAATTTAATTAATATCCTAAACAATGTATTAAATAGTACATTAAAAGATTTGGCCCTTTTGGAGTCGGAGCAACAATTGCATGATAAACTAAGCCTAGTGTTTGGATCACTATGCCAACCTATATAAATTTGTAGACAACCCACCACCGGTATTGGTTATCAGTCCATTTCCTAGAGAAACGGACTCTTTCTTTTCATTGATAAATTAAAATAAAGAATGTGAATCGAATTTATTACCTATACCGATAAAGGCTCCTTCTAACCTATTGCCTAATTAGAAAATCAAAACCCTAGCAATTTAGTTAGGTCAAGTAGAATTTCATTATCTCTTGCGTTGATATGACTTTCCTACTTATCTATTTTTGTCATTTTTTCTTAAAAAAATCAACTCTATTATAAAGAGATATATAAGAAGGAAATAAATATTGTATTTGATGTACATTAAACCCAAGACTTATCAATCTCATAAAAAAAAATGTTCATCTGTTAGTTCAAAATTAAGACTGTTAATGGGCTCGAGCTGGCCCAAAGCCGACCCGTTTGGTCTCCTTAAATGCAAGTCCGAGCTTAGGTTTTAAAACCCGAGACTTATCAATCTCATAAAAAAAAATGCTCATCTGTTAGTTCAAAGTTAAGACTGTTAATGGGCTCGAGCTGACCCAAAGCCGACCCGTTTGGTCTCCTTAAATGCAAGTCTGAGCTTAGGTTTTAAAACCCAAATTAAATTCAGACCGAGTTCGGATTAAAATAAACTCGGCCCATTTAAGATTTAAATACAACTTTAAAAAGTTTTTAAAAGTATAGTATTAATTATCCTAACAAAACCAAACATATTTTTATAGAGTGAAGATAAAAACACTAAATAAGTTCATGTAAAAAATAATTAAGTTAAGACCAGCTCAAGCCCTAATGGACTGAACTCGAGCTCATAAAAATGAGCCTAAACAAAATCTGACCAATCTCGAACTTGACAAAGCTCAGCTCACCGAGCCCAGTTGATAGTCCTACACAAAAGCACTTTACTATCTCTACATAATAATTATGAACAGCAAATAGCCCTAATGATTTTATATCTATTTCCTTCTCCATTACTTTAAGGGGGAAAAAAAGGAAAAAGGGAATACTCATCCAAATAAATGAAACATTGGCCTAAATCCAATAGACCGAGTAAATTATTGGTCCAACAATTGGGCTAATTATTTGTAGGTTGGATGGAAGATATCCAAATATATTTGCAACTTCATATATCTGAACAAGCCCACAGCCTAACTTTTTTTTCATATCCACTAATTTTTCATGAGATATTTTTGCACTAAAATACTATACTAGCCCTTAAATACTTGAATTCAAGGATAAATTTGTAAGTTAACCCTATAATCACCACATCTTTTTTTTTTTGGGGTTTTTTCCCCTCCTAACTCACAAACAGTAGAATAAAACTATTTCTTTCCTTCCAAAACTCGCAACCAACATCAGTTATCTTTTCTCTTATCTTCTCTTCTCCCCTAATTTATCGTTTTCTCCCCCCCCCCCCCCCCCCCTTATAACTAACCCTTAGTTCTAATTAGTGAATGAATTATTTTGTTTCATTTTCCCTAGCACTGTTTAGAATGAAGGAACTGAAGAAGGGAAAAAGAAGAGGAGAGGGATGGATAAGTTTTCGGTATTTAGATTGATTAATTTTGGAAGAAAGAAAGGAATGAAAATAGAGAAATTTGACTAAACATGATAATACATGTTTTTCTTTGCTAATGATAAACTATTATAAGTAATGGCATCTCTCTCTGTCTCTCTCTCTCTCTTACTAATACTATGATATGGTATATATATATCACTCTTACACATATCATGCCTAAAATTTCACTTATTAGTGGTCATTTTCTAAGAATCATTTAACTAAACTTTTCTTCATCTTTTTCTCTAGTCAATCTCTAACATATACTCAAGTAGTTTGTTTTCAAATATTTTGCTTCAATAATTTCTTCTTTTATTTTTATTTTTCCTTTGAAGAAACTCTTGATTCAATCATTGAGTGCAAACAAATGCTTTCTAGTCAGTCTTTTGACCATACCACACGCCCCTTTTTCAATCTGCTCTTAAAACTTTTCAAAACCCTTAGTAGTATTTATTTATCCTTTTTAGCCAAGTCAAGGGACTTGGTATTTGGTCCTCGCGCTCGCTCTCCCACCGCGTTTTCCATCTTCTCAAATTCTCATACTTATTCATTTATAACTCCAAAACAGAAGAATCAAAACCAAGATCAAGTCTTCCTCTCTCTCTCTCTCTCTTTGTTCTTCTCACCATGAAATCATCTTCTTCCAGACCATTTCTATGGCAATTCTTTCAGCAAATCCCGTTTTTCTCTTCACTCTAGCTCTGTTCTTGATTTCTTCTTTTCCATTCATTCATTCCCTCTCCACTGTATCTATTTCTCAAATGTCCAACCACACCTTGGTGTGTGCACTGGTACGCTCGTCTACCCAACAATCTCACCTTAATTGCACAAGTTTTCCAGAGGGAATTCGAATTCCAGCGGCTCTTTTCAACACATCTTTCGCTGGCATTGTGGGTGGAGATGGTTTCCTTGGTGTTTTGAGTTCCTCTAATTCAATCATGCTTCGCTGGAGATTTGAGACCAATGGTGCTAATCTGAGTTACAAAAGGATTTATAGTGGTCAGGCTCTTAACGAACTCGATTCGGGAAATATCCGAATCTGCGGTCTTGTCAATGGGACTAATCGACTTCAATGCTGGCAGTGGCGGGAATTCGATTCCAATGGCAATAGCTCCATCTCTTCAAGTCTTGCTGTTGGAGAAAATTTTGTATGTGGGTTGGACGAATCAAGGCAAATTATCTGCTTAGGAAGTGATACTCGGGTAACTGATCGTGCTCCTGGAGGGAACTATAGCGTGGTTGCTGCCGGGGCCCGCCATGCCTGTGCTATTTCCTTGAATGGTAGTCTTGAATGTTGGGGAGAAATGGCCGGTGTGAAACCTCCGGGCGTTTTTACATCGCTTGCTTTGGGCGAAAACCGGAGTTGTGCATTGAGGCCTAATGGTAGGGCTGTTTGCTGGGGAGCAAACAACTATAGCTTGCCTGCTTCACTGGAAGAGAAACCATTCATTTCAATTGAAGCGAAACGAAATGTTTTTTGTGGGATTTTGGCGTCGGACTATTCCTTGTATTGCTGGGGCAACGATTTCTTGAATCCAAATTCCACAGTTTTCAACAATGTGGTTCCTGGTCCGTGTAGAGAACATTGCACTTGTCCTTTACTTGGATACGGTAGCTATTGCGGTCAAGGGCTAATGATATGTCAGCCTTGCCCCGAGGAACCTTCGAGCGAAAATCCCTCCCCATTTCCACAGCCACCATCACCATCACAATCACCCCAAAGGACCACAAATGGTGGTCGGTGGAACAGAAGAAATGTGTCTTTTTTGGTCGTGGGTTGCGTCGGTTCGCTGTCATTAGTATTGGTCCTCTGTTTCTTGTTCTTCAAATATTGCAAAATAAAAGGATGCCGAGTCCACGATTCGGGGCCATTGGAGGAGCCTGCTGCAGCTCCTCAACAAGGCCAAAATTCGATGTCTCGACAAGAGGCAAAAGTCTTGGAAAAGAAACTGAGTCAATTGGTTAGCATGGGAAATGGATGTCATATGGAAGAATTTTCACTTGAAATCCTGCTCAAAGCAACAAATGGCTTCTCTGAAGAGCACAAGATTGGCACCGGAAGCTTTGGATCAGTCTACTGCGGAACATTAGACGATGGCCGCGAAGTGGCAATCAAACGAGCAGAAATTTCAGCTTCATCATCATACCACGTTTATGCAGGGGGGACGAAAAGAAATCAAGAAGACAAAGACTATGCCTTCTTGAATGAGCTAGAATTTTTGTCTCGTCTCAATCATAGACACCTAGTAAGGTTGTTGGGATATTGTGAAGAATCCAACGAAAGAGTGCTAGTCTATGACTACATGGACAATGGCACCCTCCATGATCATCTTCATAAGCTTCAAGACTCACCTCTAATGTCGTGGACAGCAAGGATTAAGGTAGCCCTCGATGCAGCCAGAGGAATTGAGTACCTCCACGAGTATGCAGTGCCCCAAGTAATCCACCGGGACATCAAGTCATCGAACATATTACTCGATGCCACGTGGACTGCCAAAGTGTCAGATTTCGGACTGTCATTAATGGGTCCACAAGATGAGGGGTCACACCTCTCGATGCGAGCAGCAGGCACAGTCGGTTACATGGACCCTGAATACTACCGATTGCAACAATTAACTACAAAAAGCGATGTTTACAGCTTCGGAGTAGTGCTGCTGGAGCTGTTATCAGGGCGGAAGGCCATCCACAAAAGAGATAATGGAGAACCAAGAAATGTGGTCGATTTAGTTGTTCCATACATAGTGAGAGATGAGATTCATAGAGTTTTGGATCATAGAGTGCCTCCTCCCACCCCATTTGAAATAGAAGCAGTAGCATATGTAGGGTACCTTGCAGCAGATTGTGTCACACTAGAAGGTAGAGACAGGCCTGCAATGACTGAAATTGTAAATAGCTTAGAAAGAGCATTGGTTGCTTGTTTGGCACCTCAAAATCCACTGCTATCAAGGTCCACCACTGGCTCTACAACAACATAACTGCTCCCCAGTTGCCACACATCATACTTGCAAATACAATTTACAATTTTTCATTTTTTAGAAAATAAGAATTTTTTTTATAGTTTATTGCTTGGTTAGTTTGTCAGTAGTTAGGAATTGTAATGCACCTACCAAGATCCTCTTTTTTCTATGGCAAAAAGTTTGTGTATCATAGATCGTTGATTTTTGTCTAGTTGCATTTTTTCAAACTTGGGGGTATGTCATAGTTTCTAGAGCAAATTTTATGAGCACTATTCTTTATAAGTAAAAAGGTATCCACACAATTAACGAAATTTATACAAATTTCTGAAGCAAGTTTGGTATTCTATATTCAAACAGAGAGTCAAACATGTTCACCAACTCTTTTCATTTTTTCAAAATTTGAGAAAGGGTTTATTGCAATTAACTGCCTTTTAATTATTGGTAAAATATCAAATTTGTTCCTATCTTTTTTCGTAATTACAATTTTGTCAAATGCATTAATTGCATATTACTACTATTAACTTAGGGAAATTTTGCACATTAGTATATTAGAGTATTAACTATTAATCAACCACTAAATTGAGTTCTGTGCCCTCAGTTTATTAGAGTATTGTCTAAAACGTCAATGAAGGGGAAGGGGGAAAACCTTGAACAAATTCTTCAAATGAAAAAAAAAAAAATCTTCCTACTAGATTTTCTTTTCCTCTCTTTCATTTGTAGTAGAGAAACTCCAATTGCCACTTTTCACATTATCTCACTGTTATCACGGCCTATTCTTATAGCTTTTTTATATTTTTCTCCTTCAATCGACCTCATTCATCTTTATAAAATTTGCCTCTTATGTATCATTTTCTTCAACCTCCATCTTCAACTAACCCACATAATTTGCAATGCTTAAGATTTGATTGGACAAATGGAGCTAATATTGAAAAGAGATGAAAATCAGTGATGATGGTGCTAGTAGTGGTGTGGGGGTAGGATGATGGTAGTTAAGGTTTCTAATGAAAGAGAAGGAGAAAAAGATTTAAAAGAAGAGTAATGAAGAAACAAGGTTTTTGAAGGATTTTAGTGACTTTTATTTACTTTTCGAAAAAGTTATGGTTAAAAAAAAATGAAAGAAAAGTAGTTAATTCATTTATTTATAGGGACTAAAGTGCAAAAATTAGTAAGTTATTGGTATTAAAATGCAAAAGTCAAAACAGGGTTAAGGAGGCCATTTTATTTCAAACGAAAAAACAAGTGAGACTAAAATGCAATACCCCTAACCTAAGAGTGGTTTATTGCGATTAACCCTTCTAGAAACAAATCAGCTAAAACAATGTCAACGGCAATGTGAGAGTATGACTTTGTCTGTATCACTGAAGTTTTAAAATTGATACTTGAAAAGGTATCAAAGACTTTGAATCAATTGGTCTTGAATTACTACTTAGCAGGAAGAAAAGAAAAAAGTATTAGATCTTGAATTTCTAAACCCTAAACTCTGAAAGAATATAGAACAAGTCCTTGCCTAATACTACTCTATTTGTTTTTAGTTTCCTATTTTTCTTCTAAAACACATGCCACTACTAACTCACTTATGACGTAGGGTAGGGATTGCCAGAAGAAAAGTCAACTCACCAAAGAGGATTTCTACCGGGACGCGGCTTCTTCTAGTGGCTTCTGGATGCTATTTCCTTTCACCCCTCCCCCACCACAAAAATAAAAGAAAAAACAATTGTTTTATTCCTGTTCCTTTAATTTTCTTTTTCCTAAAACACGTGTACTTCAAAAACATTCAAAAATGGCCTTTTCATGTAATTATCTTTTTTTTTAAAGTTGTTTTGTTGAACCCTTTAATATTATATAATTTTTTACTATATATATTTTAAAATTCAAATTATTTTCAATTCTTTTCTTTCTTTATCCCATTTCTTCTTTTTCATTATCTCTTTATAATTTTGCTAAAATAAATAAATATCGTATTAATAAATAGAAAATTTATATCAGATTCTTTCGATTTTAAAGTAAAAAACTTATAAAAATATTAAAATTTGAATTTTTTAAAATCTTGAACAACATCTGCTAATTGCGCCATAAATGGTACAACTTTAGCAAGAGTAATTTTTTGCCATTTGTGGTGAAATTTCTCCACAAGTTTCGCCACGTTTGGCAGACCTTATCCAAAATTTAAAAAAAAATCAAATTTTAAGAATTTGTTGAGTTTTTTTTATCTCAAAATAAGTATAGTCTATTATAGTTATTTATCTAATTGTATTGTATAATGCGATCTAATGCTACACTTATTAACTTTTGTAAAATTATAAAGAGAGAAGAAGTTAAATAGAGAGAGATAAATTGAAAATAATTTAATTTTTTTACTATATATAATCAAAATTAAAACTGTAGATAATATATCTCTTGAATGAAAAGAATCTTATTTATTGAAAAAAGAATAATAAGCATTTTTTAATAAAATTTTTTGAAAGGTAATATAAAATTTTTATTTTCTATAATATTAATATTAAAACAATTCAAAAGGGCAAAAAAAAAAAAAACCTTTAGATAGCTTGTCCAATTTTTTAAAAAGGTTTTAAGTTAAAACAAGAAGTCGAAAGTTCTTAAGAATTCAAAACAAAATATAGCCTCTAAGGGGATAATGACAGTATTTCAGGCAAGACCAGGAAGATACCATTTTTTCAAGCCAATGTTATTGAATTTCATAACAATTAGCTTAATTAGTAAAATCATTTTTTTTTTGCAAAGTAAGAGGTTTTGAGTTCATTTCACAGCTTATCTCTTCATCTCCTCTCTCCTTTCTCTATTGACAACATTCAAAGCAAGAAGGGCTGCCAGGAAACTTGAAGGGAGGTGAGAAACAGAAAATGAGAGGAAAAAGGAAGAGAGGAGATAGAGAAAAGCAGAGGAAACTGAAGAAATACGAAAAGTATTGAAAGTATCATAGCCGGCACGGGTGCTGGTATTGACTCCGACCTGCGTGGCCTTTTGTTGGTGGTTGGGAGGTTAGGAAAACTAGTGAAGTGAGGGGTAGATTGGTCATTAACTAACACAATCCAGAATGAATTGGTCGGTTGATTCAATTGGAAATGGATCCGGTAAAAATTGTAGGTAGTTGGTACAATTTTAGTAGATTAAGGGGGAGATTGATTCAATTGAAAGATTAAGGAGGCTCGAAATGCTTGGCAATTAATATCAAAACAATAATTCAGTCAAATTTATTTGATTTAATAATTATACATATAAATTCTTTTATAGGTATGTTTCTTATTAAAGAAAAAGAAACCTTCATGTAGATGATGCACTTTGAGAACTCACCAGCAGTATATATATATATTTTTTGGTTTTAAATGAAGAGTGACTTCTTGTTAATAAAATAAAATAGGTCCATCCGCCTTAGCTGTAAAAACTGCCAAAGGTGACTTCTTCTTTGTTCATGCAAGTAAAATTGGATTGGATTTTTTTTTTGAGTTAATTAGTATTGAAAATAGTAAAAAGTGAATTATTTGTTAAAAGAGAAATGAGGTTTAAAATAAAAAAGTGAGATAAAAAGGAGAAAAAAAATTTGAATTGAAAGTCAATCTAAGGTTACATAGTAGATGTTTAACAACTTTGCAAGACTTACGAAAAAAAGAGAAGACCACAAAAATAGAAATGAGAAAGTAAATCTACATTGTTGTTTGACCAAGTTATACTATGTCTTTAATTTATACTCCTTACATTAGCGTAAAAGTCCGTGCTATGTACATATATTAAATTTTTTATTTTTAATAATAATTACTAAAATATATTTTAAAAAATTACAACTATAAAATAAATTTATGTGTTTAATAAAAAATTATTCACTTAAAAATAATTATGGATAATAATATGAAGAAGTTATACAAACAACTATACATGCTCATTATTATGTATATTTAAAAATAACAATAAACTCATAACCTTATTTCTTTATCATTCTAAATAAATAAAGAATAAATAAAAATTAAGTAAGAAATACCTCAACCTACCTGCACGAAAGATGAAATGATTAAAATTTTAAATACTAATTTATGAAGTTACTTATAAAAATAAGAAAGAATACAAATCAAATACTTATACAACTTTGAGCTCTTTGAAGAAAAACAAAAAAAACTTGAACCCGCCTAGTAAGGATACCTGTACGAGGGTAAAATGATTAAAATTTTAAATATTAATTTATAAAGTTACTTATAAAAATTAGAAAGAAAAAAATCAAATACTTAAACAACTATTGTAATATTGAAATGTTCCTAAAATAAACTAATAATATTTTAATCACAAAATATTCTTAAAATATTATTATGATCAAATCTTTAAGCGAAAAAATTATTGTAATATCTACTTCAATTTCATTTCCATACTATTCCCCCAATCCAAAATTGAATGATTATAATATAAAATATTTATTTTAATATACAAAAAAAAATTATCAAATACAATAGCAAAAACAATTTATATTATATAAAATTATTAACACTTTTTTATTAAAAATTCTCAACAAAGATTAATAATTTATAAAGTACTAATTTTATATTGATATGTCACACTTACTTATCTTTTTTAGTTTTTTTACTGAATCTTATCAAACTTTTCTGTGTTTTTCAAGCCCATCCGTTCAACGAAAAGAATCAAATTAAAAAAGTTATTACTATTAAAACCTCAAAATAAACTTATTTTAATTGTGATATTCTTACACTAATTTTTTTTAAAAAAATCTCCACTAAAAAAAAATATAATATATGTACAATAAAATCATGACAAATATTAAAATCTCTCTCCGCTTTATTATCTCTCTATTCCTAAAAAATAAATAATTTACAAAATAAAAGATATTTACATTTCATACTAAAAACCTCAAATAAAACGTTTTGGAACGCGAGGTGATTCATCGGCAACTCCATGGGAGGCCTGAGACACTGGCTTACTTTCTTTGGGTAAAGCTCTCCCAACAACTCAAAAAAGAGCAAGAGGTACTCCAGTTTTCTCTACTTTCCGATACGATTCTTTGAGGTATTGCACTAGAAGTTACCTTTTCATTCTAATTCTTAGCATAATTTCTTCTTCTTTGGACGTTTAGGAGAGAGCAGCTATGACTGCTCCTTTAGATTCTTACCGATATGCCGAGAAACGAAAACCTATTCCTGATCCTCAGGTACCAGCTACCGTCACTATTTAACTGAACTGTCAACTCTTTTAGTTGTGGTTAATGCTTATTGATCAGTGTGGGATTTGGCAAGAAACAGGATTGGTATATGGAAAAAATAATAGATGCGGTAAATCACAAGAATTTAATCGCACTGTCAACTCTTTTAGCCTCTTTTTTCTTTTCCCGTTTTGGTTTGTAAGCCTTTGCGGCAGTCGTAATCTATAGGGGAATGACAAGAATATGACTTTTATTAAATCTTTCTTCAACTCAAACGATTTCTGTTTGTTGTAGCTAAATTTGTACTGTAATGGGTTCCAAAGCTCAAACTATGTCAAAAAGTCTCCAGCTTTTGTTCTTTTTTCTTTATTGGTTACCTTTTTCTGGGGTTGCGTGGGAACTGGGAATGAAGGGTTTTGTAGTTGATCCTGATAAGGTTGGGATGTTTTGGACTTCAGTGGAGCTCTCACGGAAGAAATTGAAGCTTTGGTGCATCGCCCAGGATAAACTATCTGTAGGTTCTCTCTCTTTCTCTCTAAGTTGGATGAGGAGAGAGAGAGATGAAATTCATTCTCATATAGAATAAGGAGTGGTTAGCGTTATTTCAAAAATACCCTTGTACATCTAACCAAGGATTGGACTAAATAGTTGACTAACAGTTGACTCACCAGAAATTAGACAGATTGACCAAATAATTTACTTGCAAAAAATAAAGATTTAAAATTTTAAAATTAAATATTACGGATTAAACTCACCAAAGCAAAAATATTTGGGGACGAAATATATCAATTTGCCAATGAATCATACAAATTGGGGGATTTAATAAGGGAAGTGGGGCTAAAAATTAAGATTTTTAAATTTTAATCAAAAATAACTTTTCTTTCTACTAAAAGAATTTAAAATTCTAAAAAATAAGAATGAAGATTATAAAACTTTTAAGGGAGGAGAGAAAGTAAAGTATATATATATATATATATATATATATATATATATATATATATATATATATATATATATAAAAGTGTAGATTTAAACCTTTTTTATATAGATTAAGAAAAAAATTATGAGTAGTTTTCTATTATTTTCTTAACTAATTTTATTAATACAATAAAAAATGAGAGAATTATATTTATGATAAGTATAATTTTAAAACAAAATCTTTAAAATTCACAAAATGAAAAAAATTTTCAGAAGTAAAAAAGAGGCCAAAAAACTTATATTTTAAAAATTGAGGAAATATTTTTTCTTAATGCACTAATGAGAAATTAAGAATGTAAATTGAAGGTGATCTCAATCTTCGTAATAAGCATCTTTACCACTAAAACTACTTGTTTGTCATGTGTCATGTAATAAGTTGGACTTATCAATTTGAAAAAAATATGGTAGATAACAAGATTCTCGACTGCATGGCTGCATGGTTCTCATCATTAGATTGACATATTTATTAATTTGATAAATGTAAGTTCACGCGTGATGAATAATTATTTAATATAATAAATAATTATTCATTATATTATGAATAATTATTTGTCCATATAGTGAATAATTCACTATGTGTGAGTTTTCGGTTACTGAATCAATAAAAATGCCAATCTAATGACTAAAAATTTATTTAATACCTATCAAAAAAATTGTTCATCAGCACTGTAACTAACAAAGGAGGATGGAGGGATAATTTAGGCAGAACAGGATTGCTCATACAGAAATAAGAAGCACAAAAATAACCTCCATTGATTTTTCCCAAAATTTTTTTTGATAGGAGTGGAACTGATAGCGTACCTTTGGACATTTTAGAAAAAAAAAACTTAATAATGGCCCACAGGGGACATTAGAATACTTGATTTGGCTGATGCCACGGGAAGGAAAGATGCTCAGCCAAAAATAAAATTAGGAAGAAAAGTGTTCCCATTGTAAGTAGGGCTATCTTTTCCGATCCGATCTTTTAATATCACACTTACTATATATAATTTTTAGACTATATACAGTGTGAAAACTAATCCTTTTAATCATTTTTTTTAGATTTTAGTGGTTGAAGGGCCATTGAGTTCTGCCAAAACCTAGCAAAACTCAGTGTCTACTTCTGTTAGAACTTGGTGAAACTAGACACCTACTTCCGCCATGTTCTGGCAAAAATCTGGAGGAACTCAGCACATATAATTTAATTTTTATTTTTTAATAAAATACTATTAATGTAATTATTGGTATTATTTTATATCTCACAGTACACATGATAACGATTATGAAAACTCACAAAACTTAATAAACAAATCAATGTAGTGTTTATGAACAAAACTTAATTATGAAATATATGAGCACTGCTATGCTATTCATCATATTCCTCACCTACTGCTGCTACATAATGGTCCTGCTCAAGTGCAATTTCATGCACTTCCACGATAAATGCGACCTTCTGTTCCAACATCATCTTCGAGGGGTCATGATTAACTACTTCGAGCCGATTTATCATATATCATCTCTGCAATACAAGTCACAAAGTATTACACAAAAATAATTTTTGTTAACTTGACTAAAATTCAAAAACACAGTGAAGAAGTACTTACCACTGCGTCTATGATAGGTACAGCCCCAGGAAGAGACATCCCTATAGGAGAAGGTTGGGATTCTGGATCCTACGATGTGTGCGTTGCAGGTACCAGTCCATGTAATTCGGGACGCATGATGATGGAGGTACAACAACATATCCAAGCTGTAGTGTATCGAGTATGTAGGAGTTCAGTTGCTCCTAGTACTCGTATGAGCTATCGTACCACATGATGTACTTCTTGTTGTTACTGGGCCTATAATTCTTATACGGTAGGAAGTTCTTCAAAATGCGCTGCGCCAAGCCAAAGTTTCGTAAGACTCAATCCGGCATGTACATCTTTAGAATATCGCAGAAGCGCAGACATCCATGAAATGCTAAGAGCTAGTGCGTAGCGAGAGGGCTCGAACCATATGAAGTCTAACAAACTTGCTGATATAATATAAAATAAAAGCTAATGATAAATATTAAAAAATCGAACATTAACATTATGCTATAACATTTACGTATGTTATGTTAGAATATTTACGTACCTTTCTGGCGAACATATTGTCCAAGCACAAGTATACATTGCAGAGGTCTTCAAATTTCTTTGAAACATTTCTGTGGTGCGGTGCATGAATCGGAGTGTGTAAGGACTAGCTTCACACCATGTGTGCGATTGTTGGGGAGCCAAAATCAAAAAGTATAAACAAATCTAAGATGGCTCCGCCAAGCTGCTTATAATCAGTTCTGGAAGCTGTACCCAACTGACGATATAAGTACACAAGGTATCCAGCTCTCCATGTGTATTGATTTATGGCTTCTACTTTAGCTAGAAGCAACCAGAAGTGGTATGATATCTGATCCTTACTCTGTCTAGGAATTAGGTACAACCAAACAAGTATGTTAGATATGCACATATATGGTCTTCTGGGAACAACGATCGTACGGAGGTAGTCTCGTAAAGAACATTGAATTTTATGCCCCCGTTATCTAGCTGATTACCAACAAATGTTGACAAAAAACATAGATTGTTACAGATATCGGCAATAATACCCCCTTCTCCCAACAATGTGATGAATAATATCCCCCGTAATAGAGATCTTAAAAATGTATGACATATTTGGAAGGGTTATGGTTATCTCGTCAAATAGCATGTATAACATGTTTGTGTCCGGCTGCTACCTCTCAACGAACGCTGATTTCAGGGAATTGTTCGCGTGACTGAATATGCACTCACGTAAGTAGCCTAGTCTTGACGTTGTGACAATTGTCTCTACTAGAGGTGTTCACTATATGCGTTGATCCGAAAATCCGAACCGAATTTGGAAATTTGGTTAGGTTCTTTATTAATTCGGTTCAATTTGATTCGGATTGCCAAATTTTGAAGAATTTCGGTTCGGTTCCGGTTCCAAAAATTAAATCGAAAATCGAATCGAAAACCGAAATATAAAATAAGAACGCATATTTATAATGCGTTCAGTGGTTAAAGAAAAAAAATTCAAACGCATTAATAGAATGCGTTTATTCACGGTCGAAGACTTCTGAATTAGGGCTTTCAGTCTTCTGTTAGACCATTCTCTTCTCTTCTTGCCGACGCCGCCTCCATTTTGGCAAGGTTGCGTTTCACAGTGTTTGGTCTCTCGGAGGAAGAATCACTAGGGCAAGCTCGAAACTTCTTCAGATTCGGATTTCTATTGCTTCCGTGGCTTTGGGCTGTTAATTGCTTCTACTTCTGGCCAGTTCTCAGAAAATCCAATTCTCATTCTTATCCTCAGCTCCGTTACTGTAACCTCTCTCTCTCTCTCTCTCTCCATCTGTTATTGAATATTGATATTTATGATTCGAGAACTGAGGGGATTAAGTTTCATAATTAGATAAAGTATGGTTGATTTGAGAAATCTCTCTGCACAATCTTCACACTTCCGCTGTTCACTCTCTCCGATTCTTTCCACACTCCTAAACCGCACTTTTTTCCCTTCTCAACTCAATCCAAACAAGGAAAGGGAGCCCTTTGCGGAATGGAAGGAAGGGCTCATCTTTAGTCCATTTGCTGGTGATCGTCTTGAGCTTGACGGCTTTTGGATTTGCCATTGCCGCTGAACGTCGCAGAAGCACTGTAAAATCTCTTCTTTTCTCCTTTTTTTCTCTTTTTCCAGTCAAAGTTTAACTTACTGTCTGTATGTTAGTATGACTACTCTGAGCTTAAGTTTATGGAAGGTTCTTGAATTATAATTGAAGTGGGTTTTGTGAATCCCATTTGAATCTCACACTTTTTAAGCTTGGATTCTGTTTGGTTAAGTAATTTCTGTTGCAAGATCTAATCTTTTTGGCGAAGGAAATAGTTTTCCCGAGTTTTCTACTGATTAATTAAGGTTGAGTTTGTTTGTGCATTTGTGGTTCTTTTCCCATTTTGTTTTTGTTCAAACCGAACCGAACCGAAATTTATTATTCGGTTCGGTTCGGTTAGGTTTCTGTTAATAATTTGGTTCGGTTCGGTTTTCTAAAAAAAAAAAAATCGAACCGAAAACCAAATTATCACGTTGAAACCGAACCGAAAAACCGAATGAACACCCCTAGTCTCTACAGTAGAGTCTGCCACACTCCACTTATCTAGATAACCGGCTCTCTGGTGCATACCGAGGACCTACCGCTCCTAAAGGATAATGTATATTGTTCATAAAATAAACAACATTCCACACATTAATCTAAATTGAAATATAAGAAATAACTTGTGCACATGCATCGCTACTTTATATACGGTTAGCTACATGATTGAAACATGATGGGATAAGCAACGCATCTTGAGTCCTCTAAGGAAGGCTCCGGTAAGGCACCAGTCATCATATGCACCTCCCCGACCACTCGGCCTACCCTAGAAGCCTTAGAACGTTGCCTATCCACCATCGACTGTCTCCCAATATCAGGACCCAGACGGGTGACTTGCCTCTAAGCAAACTCACTAACTCCTCCTGGGAGATGACCCAGTGACCTCTCCCTTCGAGATAAGCTGATAGCTTCGGATACTGAACATGCCAGGTTGCCAATCCTCGCAGCAACACGTCACAATAATCCTCATTGGGGTCTCCTGACAGAATGCGTTGGTGCTGTATCTGGGGCTGTCTGCTCACCATCAAGTCCCGCCTCGTTTATGGGATCCTAGACATCTTCAGTTGTCTGCATCTCCTCCACTAGCTGCTCAGGATCGTCAACTAAATGCTCTGCATCTTCAGTAAGAGTATCAGCCCCATCATCGTAGTCTTCTGGATATTGAACTGAGGTCATGGGGACATGTGGCGTGTAAAAGTAAGACGAACCTGCCTCTTCTATGTGTCACATAGAACCTCCCAGTACATGTTGCCTGGATATGGGAAATAATATGGTGCAATTGACAGAGTATATGTCGTCGGGGGCTAAGGATATGCAGAATAGACTGGAAATGGAGGGTATATACCCGGCACCCATTGCATGGATGGTATGATCGATAGTGAATCGACAGCTATTGACACACTCGGTGCTAATACCGAAATGTCACTCGTATTGTGTCTCGTTACAACACGCGCTCGCAGTAATCGACTGCCGTCTGTGCAAGCAAACCTACAGTTAGCCACCGATCCCAAATCAAGTGATGCATCATGCTGTCTCCTTGACTAGTCAGCTATTTGGCATATAAAAAACAATAAGTTATATATATATTTTTTAAAAATGCGATAGTGCAGATTAAAGTACGTATAAAATTAAACCAATTGTCGAAAATTCTAGTGTATATCTATAACATAAAGTTAAATACATAAATTAAGTACGAGATAAAAAAATACATTAATAAATTCTTAACATGTCCATTTAGCATATTAAATATCGCGCGATAGATCCATTTATATATTCATTTAGTATTACAAATAATTTTTGACATTATTATGCAGATAGGTGTTAAACTAATTGTCATAAACTACATTGTTTATCTATGAAATTAAGTGACATGTAAAATTATAATGTAACTAATTAATAAGTCTAATTATGCAGACATGCGTTAAACTAATTGCCGTAAACTCTAGTACATATCTATGAAATAAAGTTGAACACATAAATTAAGTACGATGAAAAAATTATTAATAAATTCTTAACTACATATCCATTTAGTTTACTAAACATTGCACCACAAAGCCATTTGCATATCCATCTGGTATTAAAAATAATATTTGACATTATTATGCAGACAGACGTTAAACTAATTGTCGTAAATTATAGTGTTTATCTTCAAAATTAAGTTAGATATGAAATCACAACGTAACTAATTAATAAATATATTTATTAATTATATTTATTATTAAATATAATTATACTGGGAGAAAGCAGAAACAAAACCTAGTGCAACTGCACAGCAAGTGCAATTTTGACAAAAAATTAGCCGTTTAAAGGTTGATTTTGGTATGTTTATATGCACAAATACATAAAAATAGATATAGTATGAAGAACTAACATTTGTTCATGCAAAAACAAAGTGATTTTTTATAGATTTGAATTTCAGTGTTCCATACTTAAAGAAACTTTAAAAATCTAAAGTTAAATAGTAAATAATAAAAAATTTGATTGTATATAGTCCCAATAGATACTATACATAGATACCCCAGCAATATTCCTCTAGTTCCTACATATCCTGATGAGGTCATTACTCTAAACACCACTATGGTTAATGCTCATCAAACTTCAATGTGTCTAGCCGTACAAGCAGATATATGGTGGGTTCTAATTTTGGTATTTGGTGTCCTTGTTAAGGTAACGTGAAGGTTAATGTTGATGCTACTTAGAGTTGCTGTGGTGCTGCAGAGCTGAAATATGATGTGCCATTGATTGTTAATTGTTTTAAGTCATCAAGTGAGGATTTCTTTGAGTTTGGTCATAAAATTCAAAAGATTAAATCTTTCATGAGTCCGCTAATTTTCTATTTGTTAGCTATATTAGAAGAGGGGACAATATTCTAACTCATTTACTAGCTAAACATGGTTTGCTTTTGTATGAACCTCAACTCTCGAGGGAAGAAGGTCCTTCTCATGCATTTTCTGCTTCCACAGCAGATTTTTCTAGTTGATGAGATTTCATTTTTCCATCCAAAAAAAAAAAATTCCTTGAGTTTACTAATGAAATAGATCACGATCCATTCTAATCGAATTCATTACAAATTAATCTACTTAATTTAATTAAACTTCACATCTTTTATTTTTTTGAAGAAAAAGACGTGTCTACCATTTTAGAAATAAGTTTACAAATCAAATTAGTTAAAACGTTTATACGATTCACCAAATTTCTTTGTTAAGAAAAACTTTAACAAGAAAACAAACTTCTAGGATTACTTTAATTTATATGCACCGTTAGGCGGAAAACATTATGCAAGAATGCTAAGGACAAGTGTGAATCGAACCAAAAACATAAAATTAGTTCTTTTAACTAACAAAGCTACTTCTTTGTCCATCTTTTCCCCTTTTTTCACTCTGTTCACTCTTTTAAGTACTCCGTTCATCTCATTTCATTTGACAATGTTTGAGCGAGCATGAAATTTTATACAAAAGTTTAAATTTTATTATAAAAATAATATAATATAATAAAAATAATAAACATGTGGATCAGCGAGTACTTTATATTAAATCTAAATATATAAAAATAATATATAATTGAGTTAATAGTTATTTGATAATATAAAATATATTAAAATATTTTTTTATATAAAAAGTGTCAATTATTTTGAGACGTCTTAATAAATATAGAAAGAATATCAAATGAAATGAAATTGAGGGAGTATTATCATTTCCTTGATAACCGAGCAGTCTCGTGAAAAATAATAGTAATTTTGAATATTTCAACAAAATAAATTGGACACCATTAAATCGTGGAAAACAATAGTAATTTTGAATATTTCAACAAAATAAATTGAACACCATCTGATTCATTTATTAAATCATCGAGTCATATAAAACGCCACGCCTCAGTGATTTTTTTTTCCCCGGTGGTAGGGGAATGGGGGTTTGGGAACGCGGTTGCAGCAAAATGGATGTATAAGTAACATCTCGTTCCGGAAGACACTGAAATGTTAAAGCATTTATTACTCTATTGAATCCCATCTACTAAACTACGTATTATATTGATTCTATTGGAAGCATGCCAAAATGAATCACATGCACAGCCTGTCCTAATGACGAGTTAAAATTTCTAACGGTAATATTATTCTCTTTTTATACAGACATTTTTCACTATCTATTGGGATATTTTCTATAGGCATATAGTTTTGAAACTAAAAAATTATTTTTTATTAATTAATTATATAATCTCCATAAATATTATAGCATCGCTTATATTAAAAAAAAAACGCACATAGAACAACATATTACATCACACTTTCACATTTTCACTTGGGTTACAAAAGGAAGGGGCTAAGCCCCTAGCCCTTCCTAAAAAAGGGTAGACATGTAAAGCAGCATCCTTGGGGTATGTATAAATTGTTGAAAAATGGTATAAGAGGAAAGAAGACTATTTCCCTAACGAACAGATCTGGAGAACATTTTGCACCTAGAGAAATCCATATTATTCTCCAATATCGTTCCATACTTTTCAGATTTACTTTTTCATGCCGCAACAGATCCCAACGTCATCCCCCTTTGCTCAAGTAGCTTTGCTAATGCACCATCAATCTGTGCAAATACAGCATCCTTGGAAACACTTCCATCCACCTGAAGAGAAACCATAAAGAGTAGACCAATTTACTCCACTTGTAATACAACCCATATCCATTCATAACAGAACTTATAGGGCAATTATTTCGCAACTGAAAGGAAAACTGAAACCCCCCTCCCTCTCGTGTTCCCAGTTTCAAACTTTCTCCTCTATTATTTTCCATTGTATCCCTATCTTTTTCCCAAAACTTTCTTTTCCTCTTTTGTAGTGGCCCTGGACTGTGACCTGTCCTCTACAGATCAGATAGTTTTGCAAGCCCAGAGCGGACAAACACTATTACATGGGACAACCAGAAAATCAGAAAGAGAACAAAAGAAACGCAAAGCAGGAACCTGTTTTCTGTGTCAGAAGATAATTCTTGACTCAAAATTAAACTTCCTCCTAGATTGGTTTTAGTTAATCGGATTTCTGAATCAATAATTTTCCCAAGAACCCACATTAAGTATCAGAAATCAAGACAAATTCCAGATTGGGTTTAGTATTCAACTTCATAAAACAAAATTTTTTAAGCTTCTCAACCAAAAATTAGAATTTTACCACCCCCAGAAAAAAAAAATTATAAATCACCATTCTAAACATAAGTTGCACATGGAAAACAGATAGCTTCCTGTTAGTTCTATTACAATAAGATATGTCACGATAATCAAGTGGTTGTAGATCACCCATTGATGATATTCAACAATCAAATGCAATGCAGATATACTAGTTTTAAATTCTGCAACACTAAATGAGTCTAGGTAATTTTTTCAAAACTTCCTGGGATATGGGTCTCGATTTTAAGCTAAAGAGCTGCAGATTAATGGCAATTCTCGCAAATTTAGATTTCATAAGTTCTGAGGCCTTCTTTAGTACCAACAACAAATAAAACTGATAAAACTGACTATACTACAGAATTAGTTCAGATGACATTAAAACTTAGAAAGGAGATTGGCAACTGTGAAGAATTATATATATGTCCAAAAATACAGAAGAAGAGGAGGCAAACCTTGGAAAATAAAAGCATCCATAATACGATAAGCAAAGAGAAGAAACCATAGAATGATTGAATTTCAGAACCATCACTGTTGTCTTTTTTCAATTATTTTTAGTTTGATCAGTTGGTTATAATTGACCAAATTTGGACAAGAATTCAATCTGTTTCTGAATTGCTGGCAATTTCACAATACAACTAGAGAATGCACAGATTGGCTGCAATGTACCTTGACTGTAATATCTTCATACATTGAGAGCACTGATTCCACGTTCTGATTATGCGTGTGCAACCGCAGCTTTACCTATGTAGATGATTAGGGAAGATAAATTAGGAAAAACAATTACGATATTGCTGCTTAAAAGAAAGCCATTCACATACATGCAATAGGAGAGTCAATATACAGATCAATCAAACCAATCAACAACAAATGTCAGTTCAAACATGCCTTTTCTTCAGTGTCATCAAAGCGTTGAGTAAGCCTTGCTGCAATTTCTTGAGTCTCTGGGGGAGAATACTTTAAATGGTAGATCTTGCCAGTAACGGGATCTAACCGACGGCCAACGACTCTCTCAATTAGGATATCTTCAGGTACCTGCAAACATCAAGTCACTTTCTCATCTAAAATGACAATAGTACTTTCAAGGCTAACAAATTAGAAGTACAGGATGATCTAAGATCCACACAGAAGCATACAAAGTGTGCCAAGTTTCAAAAGCTAACAGTGGTGAGCAAAACATATGCAGAAGTAGATGATGAAAAGAACAAAATGGCAGAAAAATGCAAAGAGACTTCCATTCAGCTCCAGGACACCTGCCTAAAAGTTCCCTTTAGAATTCCATTTTACCTCTATGGATAATAATTAGTTGGATTAGACGTCCTAAGCTCAAATTCGAGAGCACGTTAGGGAAAACAGGGCTCAAATTGAAATCTAGTATTGATCCCTTGGAATCTTAGTTCTGGACAGTATGCATTTTCCACATTTTATCTATCCAAATCAAATGGATCCAAAAGATCATTAATTATCAAAGGAAACTGCAAAACCTCACTTCAAGGAGAATGAAAAGATCTGGCTGGAAGCCTAATGCTTTAAGAGCATTTGCTTGTGATGAACTCCTAGGATATCCGTCCAAGAGCCAACCTTTTTCTTGAGAATCTGGACACAGTAATCGATCTTTTACCATCTGCATCCAAGAAAGTTACAAAATTTATTTCAAGAGAGACCTGAAGCAGATAAAACTTCTAAGATTTTTCCCACAGATGCTCAAGATAGTACAATCTGGATAAACAAATATTTAATGAGATACCTACCGTAACAACTATTTCATCTGGGACTAATTGTCCTTTCTCCATATAGTTCTTTGCCTGCTTCCCATTATCAGTCCCTGCTGCAATTTCAGCCCTTAATAAATCACCAGCCGCAATGTGTACCAAATCATACTGCACATATTAGGATGATGTCGTTCACTCTGTTTTTCTTGTCATGATGATCCAGAAAGCGATATGAATGCACTAAATCTTGTGATTTCTAAAGGGGAATCAGCCACTAAATGAGGGCCAAATGAATTGCCAACTGAGGACCAGAAGTATGATTTACCACAAGATAATAATCAAGCAAGCAAACAAAGAAAACGATTGATGTCATTACAGTTATTCTCCAGCAACCCAAACTGTATTAGCAGTCCAGTTGGCGGACTTTCACATGTAATTGGTAAAGTTCACCTCCGCAGCAAAATGTGAAGATAACTACATGAAGAAGGACTCAGGAAAAGCTTATAAAAGTGACTATAAACATTTGTATTATCATCTCACTTTCTCAACCACATTATTCAAAGATTAGTTTAAAAGTCTTCCTTTCAGTCAACATCATTCCTAAGTTATTTTCAAAGTTCAAAACAACCAGGTTTGGCTTCAGAAAGTATGATAAAGTTTACTTGGTTTGCTCATCTATCAGAATCCAGCAACGCCAAAGTTAGAAACAAAGACCCAAAAGGGCCGCAATTAAGCTCTAGGAAATTGATAAAATAGAAGCTATCCAATTTTCAACATTGAAGTAGCTTTGACGGAGTTCATGATAGATCAGAAGGAACAAGATTTTCAATGCCCATTTTGCATATACTTCGGCAAGCATTTCAAGTCAGCCACTAATAACCATTTAATATGTTTTCCAATATATCATTAATATTCGCTTTACAATTAGTTAGTAAATGGATAAATTTCAGAATTGCAGCCCATACCTTCACAATCTTCTTCTTATTTCTTATTGGACACATACACTATTTTTAAACAAAAACATCTTTCAACAAAATTAGAGTAGGGCAAATAGTCAAAAAATTTTACGCTTCAGTAAAGTAATAAATAACTAGACAAAATAAATATCAGCACAACTTTAAGTAAGACAATCTGGCAACAGCTCTATTAATCACATTGGACCAAGCAAAGTGTCCACATACACAAGCATAAGAAAATGTGCAAGCCACAACAAGTTTTGCAATTTCCTTACCAGCATAGTCCCCCAAAAAGATAAATGATTCATCCAGGAAATTATGTTTGTTCTGATTTAAGTGATGCTAAATGAAGTTCCAACCAAACGACAAACAAATGTAAACAAAAATGATGAGATAGTGGATATTCAAGGAGATAATGGAAACAACAATGTATTTAATTGTGAAGCTTAAATCAGACTATTAGATATAGTCGTCTCATAACCAAAAAAAGAAAAAGAAAGAAAAAAACAATTTTCTGAAAAACAAAGGGGAAAAAAGCATATTCTTTATGGCTTGAAACTCAAAGTTCTTTCAAGGTAATTTACTTTCATCTATTTTCATAATTTATGATTAAGGCAAAGCAAAGGTTTTCAACTTAGTAAATTATGCACTGCCACTTAAAATACTATGGAACTAATCACCACTCACCTAAATTAGAAAAGATTACACCAAACCACTAATTTGGTAGTTTACAACTTGAAACTTCAGAAAAAACATGGAAAAATATTCTCAACACCCCCATTTATTCCAAATCCTTCTAAATGCATAAGAAAATTGCAAAAGTAAAACAACAGGACATAAAAACTAAATAAAATAACTCAAATTCTTTTATCAAAAAATTAAATGTTTTTGATTGTCCGTAAGAAACTTCTTTTTTCCCCTTTTCCTTTCTTTTCACCATGATAACTCTAGTAGAAGCCATATATTTGTCTCAAGTGACTCAAAACGTGAACTGTTATACAAGCAGGTGAAGATAACCAATTTTCCTTGGAGTGACTCATAAAATAGACATATATAAGAGAAAACACATACAGTTATTGCTAAATCAAGATCAATAGCAGCAGATAGCGTAATTATTCACGACATTTAATTTGTAAGTTCCAGAAATTACAAGCAAGATGCTTAAAGTCCAATTGAACATAGAATTTATAGCCTTTCAAAGCCTGGAGAGAGCTTAGTGACCCGATCTATGAAGACTAACACCTCAGGAACCCAGAGCATATGCTTTAAAGGTTTTGCATTCTAGAGAAGACAAGCATTTCCAATCCTCGATTCATTTTCTTTGCAGCTTTCCAAATACAAGGTTTGAGTGAAACACCAAAGATAAAAGAGATTCCTATACGTCACTCAACATAAATATGACTAAATATAACATTCAGTAATACAGTCATACAAAACCTAAACGAGATGAAACTTGAGCAAAATACGGGAAAAAAGAGAAAGAAACTAAAATGTAACAATTTCATATTTACCTTTCTCTTTATGAGCTCACATTGTGTTCCTTTACCAGAAGCAGGAGCTCCAGATATCATTATCTTCAAAGGTTCCCGTTCATTAGCAGCTGCCGACGCAGTAATCTTATGAATTCATAAATTTCCATTTCGGTAAGTAAATCTATAACAAAATATCAATTCAAGCTTCAAATCGGGAATAAAAATTAAAAGTTGGAGTTGAACTCACACGGAAATTTGAAGCGCTCAAAGACAGAGTTTGAGCAGACCGCTGATGATAAAATAGAGTACGATTGGATTGTAGAAAGGAAGATTTAGATAGCGCTAGTGATTGTGAAGTCGACGGCAGCTTAAGAGGAGAAATCGAAGGCCTATTTGGCTGAGAAGAAGATGAGACTCCATTGAAGAAGCTCACAGAATAGCAGCACGCCATTGTTGGTGCCTCTGCTGCCCTGCGAGTGCTTCGCTCCCCACTCCTCTTCTCTCGCACGAAATCAGTGTTAGGTGGTTTGAAGTCTTTTAATCCTCAAAAAGAATCTGACTCCCCACATATTAACGTAACATTTTTTCTTTTTAGAACATTTTCTCTTGTTTTACTGGCTTTGGTTTTCTCCCAAAGGAAAAAAAGAAAAACAGCCATACTAATACGAACTCGTGCACAATGGAAAATAAATTAAATTTTATGGCAGAAACACTCCGCGTGGTGCACGAGAGTGGACCCCACGAAACCGAATGCACGAGATAAGAATTATATTATATTTAAATAAAGTTTATATTTTTAAATTTTAAATTTTATAAAAATAAATTATTTATAAAAAATAAAAATTTTATATTAAATTTTATTACATTACAAATACACCCTTGCGGATCCTAAAGAAATTTCTCAAGGTAAGGCAAAGCCGCAATGGGCCAAGTCGGACTTGTCCTTTCCTTTTCTTTTTTTCGTGAACTCCTAACTGTGAATATGTACGAATTCATTTTATTTTTATTAAAATTCTGAGTAAAATAACTTTAAATATAGTATTTTTTTTTACAAAATACAAGAGTCACTTTTGAAAAAGTTTTTATTTTTGTATTTGAATCGCTTTATTTTTTTAGTAGTTATGGTTAGGTTTGTCAACGGGTCGGGTTTTATCCGAACTCAATCCAATAAAATCAGGTACGGGATAATATTTATATCTGTTTACCTGACCCGAACTCGATAATATATAGGCTAAACGAGGATGAGTACGGTATGTTTCGAACCCGTATACCTGAGACCCAATTAAATTTTTAATAATAAATATTTTATATATTTAATTTTTTACGATCGTTAGATATTTTTTAATTCAACGATGGTGAATGATTCACAAATTATATGAGAATTTCTAAACTCTAAGTCTCTAACCCTAACAACTTCCTTTTTTCTTCCACTATCCTACTCTTAGCCGCCACTCCGCTCTGCAATTACAGCCCTAGTCGACAGTTTTCTTTTTCTGGCCGATCTCCTTAGCAAGTCTCCGGCTCCAACCCCAGAACTTGCACTCGAGACCTCTTCATCAATCGCAACACCCGTTGCTTCTGCTCCTGTTCAAGAGTCGGCCACAACTCCTTCGCCCTCGAGGTCCCCTCTGGCTCCACCAAACAGTTTAGGTGCCTCTACTAACCAAATTCTGATAGCTATTTCTTCTTTTGGTTTAGGCTGTTGCCGATGATGAAAAAATATTGCATTTGAATTTCGGTTTTATTTCTGTTTACTTAGAGGAAAAAAATATTATTCTTTCTTGTCTAGAATCTCCAGATGATAAACTGTCAGAGCCTAATATGCACTTAAGCATTGAACCATTTTTTTGATTGTCGGATCATTACCCAAAATCCAGAAGTACTAGCGAAAGAAAACATCATAAATTGGTTGCAAATACATAGTGCCTCTCTGGAAATCTGCTGATATCCTAATAGATCTGAGCATGGTTGTTTTGTCTCTATGTTTGTGTTGATTATTATCCTAGTTGAATATTCATGTATTGTTATCTAAGACATGCTTTCCAATTTTTGGCAGATGGTGTTAACTAATACCTCATCACTTCTTAGTGGTTTTACCTATTCGATATTGTCATCTATGCTTCTTTGCATCATAACTTGCATTTGGCAAGGTTGAGCACTGAGAGAACTGCAGCTCAAGTTCATGATCATCTTTTAATAAAAAACCATTAAATGCTTATTGTTATGAACTAGAGCCAGTATAAGATATAGGAGTAATGGATATAAGTAGAAAAGCTAAAGCAATGCGTACACTGCGATATAGACTGTAGTATTTTTGTTTGTAGATTGGCATGTTTCTTCTACTCTACTTATGTCAAAAATTTCTGACTCTTTTTTGGATTGAAACCGTTAGTTGGAAAACTAAAAGCATGTGGCACATCATGAAGTTGAAGACTTTAAATGTTTCTGGATAGCTTTTCAGGTGGCATTTTCTTGGCATCCATTGTCATAATAATGACTTAACTTGGGAGGATTATGAAGTATTTTCAGGGAGTGCAGTGGGCTTGTGTCCATATTACTAATGTTCCTTCTTTCTGCTGATTCTTGGCTTTCTTTCTTCAGAAAGAATAAAACTTTTTCCAGTGGTGTCAGTGGATGGGTTGTTTTTTCCCTCCCTAACAAGGTTAACAAGAATCTGTGTGCTCAGTAAAGTTGTTTACTTTGTTCTTGGCTTTAGAACATAATTAGTTTTAGATTCTTATTACATGTACTTTTGCAGAAGTTTACTACCTCTGGTCAGTTTCTATCAATCTAATGACAGAGCATTAACAATCAGGAGTCCAGTCTACTCTCATACACCATTTTCTTTTACTGCGCATGAAGCTCTACCAGGGCAATAGAGATAATATTTCAATGTTGCCCCAACAACTTGCTCTGTCCGTTTGCAGATATTGTTAACTAATACCTCATCACTTATTAGTGGTTTTACCTATCTGATATTGCATTGGACTTCCCCGAATTTGATAAAAGTTATAATCTTAAGTAATGACTATATGTTAATACATGACTAAATTTTTTTTAACTAACTTCAATTTTGGCCCATCCCAATATAGTGATTTATTTTATTAACATAGTTTCTTTTAATATGTTTTATTTAGGATGTCAAGTGTACCTAATACACTAATACCAACTGCAAGTTCCAGAGCTTCTACCAATGAAAATGAGATTGTTGAGATAGATGATGAGGCAATACAATTGCAAGGAGGACACGATCAAGCATTTCCCTCTAAGCGTACTAGAAGATTAACATCAAAGGTATGGGATGAAATGTCTAAATCCACTAACTCTAAAGGAGATGTCATAGCTCAGTACAATTGGTGCCGAAAAAAACTTTCTAGTAGTAGTTCTAGTGGGACTACTCATTTGAGTAAGCATTTGACAGGATGTGACAATAATGATTATCAAGCATAACTATCCTTTTAATATTTGTAAGTATGAACTTTTTGAAATATTCTGCAGTGGTTTGAATCCCAATTTCAAGCTTGTTTCTCGAAATACAATTAGGGCAGAAGTGATGGAGGTACATAAGGAAGAAAAAAAAACATTATACAAATTCTTTGAATATCTTACTTGTAGAGTCACACTCACTACTGATTTTTGGACTTCAGAGCATGCTAATATTGCATATACTTGTTTGACTGCTCATTATATCGACGACAATTGGGAGTTGAAAAAGAAGATTCTTAATTATAAACATACTCCTTGTCCTCATGATGGTGAGACTTTGTTTTGATTCATTAATAATCTTATTTTGGAGTGGAATTTGGATAAGAAGTTGTTTTCTATGGTTGTGGATAATGCATCATCAAATGATTCAATGGTTAGACATTTGAAATCGTGGTTGCTTGAGAAAGCGTGGCTTGCTCTTGGTGGTAATTTGTTTCATGTTTGTTGAAATGCACATGTTCTTAATTTGATTGTGCAAGATAGTTTGGCTATTATTAGTGATTTACTTGTAAAGATTCAAAAAACTTGCAAGTATTTGAAAAAGTCTACATATCCAAACCAGAAATTTGAGTGGGCAATGCAGCAATGCAAGTTAAAAAATAAAAAAAATTTGTCTTTGGATGTTCAAACTAGGTGGAATTCTACTTATTTAATGCTTGAGACTGCATTACCTCTCAAAGAAGCATTTAACCGTCTTGAACAAATTGATAGAAATTATAAGTATTGTCGAACCGAGAATGAATGGAAAATTGATAGTATAGTTCATGGATATTTGAAGGTATTTTATGACTCCACCACTCATTTTAGTGGTTCCAATTTTCCAACTTCTAATGTCTTCTTCCTTGATGTGTGTAAAATTCAGCTTAAATTGAGGGAATGGGAAAATAGTCAACAAGATTTTCTTAAAGTTATGGCTGGTCCTATGAGAGAAAAGTTTGAAAAGTATTGGGAGGAATCTAATTTGGTGTTGGGGATTGCAGTAGTGCTTGATCCAAGGTTTAAGATGGATTTGGTGGAATGGTATTACAATGCAATTTATGGTAGTGATGCTTATCGGTATGTCGAAAGAGTTAAGAATGCTTTTCAAAATTTGTATATTGAGTATGACGGACAAATAAGATCTGTAAGTGATGTTTGTGATGAAGATTCTACCCAAATGAATGAGTTCAGTTCAACAGTTGATGATTTTAATGCTTTTAATGAATGATATAAGTAAGCTCGGTCCTCTTTGCTTCGTATGTACCAAAAGGCTGAAATAGAGCAATATTTAGAAGAACCTGTATTTCCTAAGATTGAGAATTTTAATATTATGCATTGGTGAAAAGTGAATTCTCCTAAGTATCCTGTCATAGGAAAGATAGCTCATGATATTTTAGCCGTTCCGGCTACTACTGTTGCTTCAGAGTCTGCATTCAGTGTTGGAGGAAGAGTAGTTGATGAGACACGTGCATCGTTACTGCCTGATGTGGTGGAGGCATTGGTAACTACTGGTGATTAGATTGAATTGCCAAAAAAGAGAAGTAAGTAAAATACATGTTTTTATTTTGTTTCTCATTTTTTGTTCTTTTATTTTTCCTTTTACTTGTTAATTGATTTAATTTGTCTTCAGAGTTGGATAACATTGGCAAGAATATTCCTCTGCGTCAAGTTGCTAAGACAGATTGATTTTGAATTATTTGTAACTTCTTTTATCATTAGCTAGTATTTATTTTGAACGTTATTAATATTTATATTTTTTGTCATTGGATAATTTTTCTCATTACACTTTTTTCCTTTAGCATTGGCAGCAGAATTGCAGATAAAGAGATTAAGAGAGACATTGGTCAATTTTTTGTGTATGAACATTGATTCTTCGAGTTTACTCCTCAAATAATTGTATTTGTATTTTTTTTAAGACATGCTGTTATTTTTATTTGGTCAACTTGTTTATGGCATGACATTTGATTTTTTTTACTAGATTTTCTTTATTTTTACAATTTTATCGGGTCTACTTGGACCCGAACCAAGATCTTATCGGGTAGGGTAGGGTCTAACTTATTCATACTCGTCAGGTAATCGGGTCGAGTCCGATATTCTTTATAGTCAATCGGGTCCGGGTCCGGAACAGGGTATCCCGGACCCGTTTGGACCTGTTGACAGCCCTAGTTATGGTGATAAAAAATATTTTATATGATGCTACACTCATCAATGAAGAAGTAAAATCATTATTACAACTCTTTTCCATTTTCTCTCCTCGTTGATTAGGTTTTTATTTAAGAATTTTGTTTATAGTTTTATATAAAAAGTAAATTATTTATAAAAAATATGTAAATTTAAGGCAAAAAATTTTCACTAAATTTCAAAATGAATCCTTAGTGATAGCTTGATAAATAGAAGATAGAAGATCATTACAAATTTTTGCTCAAATAAAAAATCTCTATTTTATGAAAAACATAACTTAATTTTTTTCATTATTTGTAATAATCAACATTAAATAATTAAAATTTATTTTATCTAAGTTCCTCTTAAATACATGACTTACATACCTGGCTCAATATTCTTGGAAAATAATTATTTTTTTCTTAGAAAGTTGTAATCTAAGTCTCCTCAATCGCTAACACTAAGTAAGAATTTTAAAAGTTTCAACAACCATTACTTAACCAACCGTGAAGCAATGGTACTTTTTTCTTTCCCTACGACCTCCAGTCTTCCCCCTCTTTGATCATTTTCTTCTCCTGCTTACTTCTCTTTTTGCATCCTATCAGCTTCGCACATTTTTTATCCTCTCTTCCATTCTTTCCCCTCTTTGTTCCTTACCTCAACTCTTTTTACTTCTAAGTATTGTAAAAGAAGGTTATTGTCACTTCTAAGTATTGTAAAAGACGTTCATCGTCCTTTTTTAGTTAATAAATTTATCGTAGTGAAAGATAAAAAGAAAGAAAGAAAAAAGAGAGGATGATAGTAATTAGAGATTGAAACAAAGTTGAGAAAGAGACAAGAGACCAAATTGGCCCTTCAAAGGTAATTTTTGGATGCTAAGCTAGATTAACAACTTTTCAATTATAAGGTCAAATAAGTTATAGTTCACCCAAAAAAAACAAAGAAAAGTTATGAAATTTGAAATATCAAAACCTTGAGGGTTGTTCCATAATATATACAAAAATAGACGGTTGTTTCGTAGTGTGAACAGACTTGAGGGCATTTCTCTAATAATGCCAAAAAAGGGAAATGGAAGATAAAAACCTTTCCGTCACGACATAGCAATATGGCATTTGAAGCCATTGAAAAATTTGGCCCCAAACGCAACGGCGAAGAAAAATTCCTGAAGCCAAAATCGCCGATCGGAACCAAAAACGCGGACAGAGAGAAACAATGGCTAGACCAACGAGGCAATTGGATCCATCCACGGGGACTTCAACGCAAACCCTTACTATTGCCCCATCGTCGTCTTCATCGTCATCGTCTCAACAGCAGCAGCAAGAAACGTTGGTGTTGAAATTGAAGCCGAAGCCAAAGAAGAAGGTGACATGGACCGAAGATACGGTGGACAACGAGTTCCTGAACAAGAAGAGTTCCAAGAAGTGTTGCATTTTTCACAAAGAAAGGCCGTTCGATGAAGATGACAGCGATGATGAAGGTTTTGATGGGTCCCCGAATGGAAATTTGGGCAAAAATCATGAGCATAATTGTCACCGTGCCCATGGAGATGGCTGTGGTGGTGCTGGTAGGAGTCATTCTTGAGGCCGTTAATGAATTGAAAAATTTTCGGGAAAGCTGTAAGCGAAGTATGAATGAGAATAATTTTGATAAAAGAGAAAAATGAAATTGACGCATGTTTCTTGTCCGGGTATCTTTAGCTCCGGTGAATATTGTGATTGGCGGCCGGAACCTTTTCTTCAGTAAAAGAATCGGGGATTTTCAGAAACTTGAATGGATATTGTTCAGTAATTTGCTTCTTGTATTTGATACTGTTCGATTTTTTTGGGTTATAGAAATTTGGAATTTTTGTTGAATTCTTTTGGTGTATTGTCGGATTTTATTGTCCTCCCGCGATCTGATTTTCCATGGCGTCCGCACAAAAATGCATATTCTGGTTTTTCGAATTTTTTGTAGATCATGTTTACTGTGCTAGTTTCTTCTTGATGTATTTGAATTCTAATAGGATGGATGTCTTGATTGTGTTTTTATTGTTTTGGAATTTATAGCCAGTTTGGAGGGAATAGCAAATTCTTTTGGAAATTTGGAAGATATTAGTTGTGGGGTTGCTGACTACATTTTTTTTCTTTCCTTTTTTTTTTTTTAAAAAATGAATTCATTTGCTTATACTATTTGTCTGATCTTCTGCTAATTGATTCGGTTTGATCAGATTCCATGCTTTGGATGCTATACTGGGAATTGTACCTCCATTTAGCCAAAAAGGAAAAAAGATGCCTTGCTTTCGATATTTGGTTCATTGATTGAACTCGAACATTAAATAAAATAGATGAGTTTCAAATAGAACTCCGTTCTGTTATTTTCCTTCAAAGCTGGATAGGGCCAGTAAATGGATTGTCATTTTTTATGATTCCCTGATATTTTTCCATGGATATGAATATTCTGTTAGACTGATTTCGAAGATTTTGGGTATCTTCCCAACATGAAAACATTTATTATTTTTATCCGTTTGCATGGTAATATTTTAAACTATTTTGCTGACTAAAGGCATGTTCTTGGACTTAATCGTTTCCTTGCTTCTCTCTCTCTCTTCAGTATCTTTTTCCCTAATCTTCTTGAATTGGATGATGGGGACTATGATTTTGAAGGATGACTAGGAAATTTTTTTTTTTTGGAACATCAACTCAGAAATCAAGTTCTATTCAAGAATGACTGAAGAAAGAAAATTTGTAGTAAGCCAAATATGGACAAATTTCAATACCTTATCAGAGTTGTTAGTGAATCAGATATTGCAAATTGTTCTTTTACATAATTCTTCTATTCGAAACTTGAATTGGGATTGTTGAGTAATTCATGTTTGTGTTTGAAACTGTGAGACTTGGAATTGGTTGGGTTATCAAAATTTGGTTTGTAAGGTGAAGTTCTTTTTGATGTATTATTTGATTTGATTGGCATCCTTTCATCTGATTTGGCATAGGTCTTGCAGAAATATGCATATGGTCTGATTTATAATTACTTTGTTGGATTATATGTACTTTGTTAGGTTTCTTGTGGATGTATTTGAATGCATATGTACTGGGTTAACTTGATCGGGTTGTTATTTGTTGAACTTGGAGCAAATTTTGGAAGTGGAGGTATCTTGTTGTTTTGTATTTGTGGATAATATTTGTTATATGGTTGTTGTTGTTATTATTCTTATAGATGCAATTATTTGCTTTACAATATTTGGTTTGGTTTGATCACATTGCCGGCTTTGGATGCCGTTAGGCAATTGCCCTTCATTTGAGTAAAGGAGAAAAAAGTTGGTTTGGATATTTGATTCATTGAGGGACTTGGATTTTAATGGAACAAAATCATTAGTAATAGGGTTTCAGTTCTGTTCGTTTTCCTTCAAATATCTGGGCTTTTACTTTTCCTGTTTTTCGTTTTGTACACTAGTTGGATATTTATCCCTGATATTCTTTCCATATGCACGGATTTTCTGTTAGAAGGATTTCAATACTTTTCAGGGGAATCTGTTGTTCTTATCTGTTTGCACATGAGTCTGTTTATATATGTAGCTGTCCATAAGCATCATAAACACAGATTTCTTTGTCTTCATGCTTCTTTCCTTCTCTTGTTTTCTTGATTCTGATGGATAAAGGGGGACAAGATTTTTGTAAAACCAACTTAGTAACCAAGTTTGGTTCTAGAATTGTTGAAGAAAGACACTTGAATGCTACTATAATGATCTCTGATTAAGTTCGATTCTAGAATTGTTGAAGAAAGACACGTATGCAACTATAATGATCTCTGCTACACTATCAAAGTTATGCTTGTGTATGAGATATTGAAATTGTTCATTCCATTTTGATGCTGTGTGTGGAATTATGGTTTTAATGGTGTTCTTGTTTACCTAGCTGTTCAATCAACAGTGGTTTTTCAGGCTTGAGTAAGAATTTTAGAAGGAACATTAGACTTTTCGTAATTCTTTGGGTTTTTACTCAGTTTAACTTAGTGGGTGTCTTATGATTACTGCAACGGGACTCATTCTGGATTTATCCACTGCCAATACCTGGTTCTGGTTTTGCGAGCTGCACTTGCTTGCAAAGCATAGAGTGTAGAACCTTTTGGTTAGATTGGTTGGTTAGATCTAGCATTTGAACTTGATTCAATTTTAAGGTTTTCTAGAGACGATCATATTCCATTAATGTGATATTGAAGAGAGAGTGGTAATTGTTCATCATTGTGGACCTAATTACAAACTTTTTGCACAATTAAAGATTCTAAATCTGGAGAATTAGGAGAATTGTCTGTGTGTAGTGATTCATTACGCACAAGTGGAGCGACAGGTTTAAGCTGATTTTTTAATCTTGGCTTATGCATCCCTTTTGGTTGATTTTAGATTATCTTTTCAGAAGTATTCGGAGGCAGGATTAAACAAGTGGTTTTGTTTTCTATCCCTGTCTATGGCAATATGACATCACTAATAGTGGCCTGTGGTATGGGAGTATTTTGATAACTTTGTTATTTTATATTTGATTATATTACAATCTACTAAAATTTGAGGTGCCTTAGTCAATGTTTTCTGAGGACAGAACAGTTTGCATATATCCCTACTATCAAAATGGCTGGTTGCTGGGGGTATGGAAACTTTTCCTCCTCAGTCTTCTGATGCTCAAACGAAAGAAATGGACTGGTTAAAGTAAAATAACTGTTGAATAGAGTAACAGATGACAAAGTTATAGGACCAAAGATTTTGTAGAACGTGTTGCTTCTGGTTGCTGAAGTAATCTTGGAATCATCAAAAAGAAAATGAATGTAATCTTGATAATCTGATAGGAAAAACTTTGAAAAAAATGTCACAAATAATTCTATTTAATTTCTTAAATACTACCAATATTAGAAAGGTAACCAATTAATTCTTCCCCCCTATTTTTCTTTTAAAGAGTACAAGATTAATATTGGTTTTGGTGTTACAGGGTTTGTATAGGTAGTAGGATTTTTGGAAAAAGTAAGGGTAGATCTGAAAAAAAAATTTATAAATACATTCTTTTATTTATAAATAAGATAATTATTTAAAAAAAGATAAAAAAAGAAATTAAAGTTAGTTATTGTGAAAGGGAGAAAGTAGTATACCTTGATGCTAATGGATTTAGGAATGTGAGTTTGCTTTGCTTACTGTGAAGTTGTTACTAAGTATTGCATTTGAGCGTCCAATTAGTATACTTATTTATCTTGTTGGGATTAGTTTTTTTGGAAAACAACAATCTTTTTTCAATAGACGTTGAAGTACATTTTTTCAGTATAGTTTATTATTTCATTGATATTTCAATAAGATGCATACTTTTGATATATTAAAGAGTAAAGGAAGCGATTTGATAGAGTACCTCCTCTGGGAATTCTTTTTTTTTTTCCCCTCCAATGTGCCCGGCAAGTGTATTGATAATTGGCGGCCTGGAAATGCTTGTAGAACATCCCTTATTTATAGGTTTGTTCCTTTACAGTTGGATATAGCATTAATTGAAGAAACTTGATCGATCTTAATTAATTGGACAACCTTAATCTTTTATGTAATTACATAAAGGTGAATTAGTAACTGTTGCGGAATTGGCGTGGTAATGGATAAATATTTAGTTCGGGTAGTTGATGATAAAATGAGAAGTAAAATAATAAATGGAAGAGACACAAGATTTACGTGGAAACCCTCCAATGTAGAGGGAAAAAACCACGGGGCAAAAGAGGAGTAAATGCACTATGAAAAATATGGAGAAGATACAAATGGTTTTACACCCACACAAAGAATACACTCAAGATAACACCTCACTACACTCAATAAATATAACAAGAGTGTGTATATATATGAAGAGGTAGTATATGAAAAAAAAAGAGAGGATAGTTTAGGGAGAAGCTCTTGGAGGATTTCTCTCTTGGATGAATTCCTCTCTTTTGGATGTCTTATGGATGTCTTCTTTGCTCCAAGCAAGATTGCCTTATATAGAGATATATCACCATGTGAACAAACTTCAAGTCTTCCTACCATTGTTGAAAATGTGTTAAGTTAGCTCACCAAACATAGCCAACCAATATTGTACCATCTTAGTCCAAGTTAGGTCACCAAACATAGCTAACCAATATTGAATTTTCTTAGCCACCCAAAGACTAAGATAAATCATGAAAAACATGTGACCAACCAATATAGACTTTGAAGTGTGAATCTTAGAATTATAAGGCAATTTTAACAATCTCCACCTTGACTTAAATTCTAAGATGATCTCCTTATAAAATGATGTGCATATTCCTCTTTTGCCATGCCCTAAAAGGCCTTTAGAATTGGTGAACACCAATCAAGTCCCAAGCAATGCTTAAACTTGATATTTGGAACTCGGTTTCGTGAGCATATCCGCAGGATTATGAGTCGTCGCAATTTTTCTTCACAATGATCTTCCCATTTGCTACAACATCTCGAATAAAATACTCGTCTCACATCAATGTGCTTGGTCCTTTCATGATACATCTGATTTTTGGTTAAATGAATAGCGACTTTGACTATCACAAAATACGATAACAACATCCCCGTGTTAAACCAAGATCGATGAACTAAGCCTCTTAACCAAATTGCTTCTTTGATACCTTCAGTGATTGCAATATATTCCGCCTCCGTCGTTGATAGTGCCACAATAGATCGTAGGCTAGCTTTCCGACTAATGACGAATTGCATAAAGTAAAAACATAACCCGACAAAGACCTTCTCTTATCAAGATCACCCGCATAATCGTAGTCAACATATCCAACAACAATATTTGGTGTCACCTTATTCCTATCAAAAACCAATCCAGTTTCAGTAACCTTTCAAGTACCGAAATATCCATTTAATCGCTTGCCAATGTTCTTTACCCGGATTACTTATGTACTCGCTCACAACACTAATCGCTCAGTGCAAGATTAGGTCTAGTGCATACCATAGCATACATAAGACTACCTACTGTACTAGAATAAGGTACATATGACATTTGCTCTTTCTCTTCATTAGACCGAGGGCAAGAATCGGATGATAATTTAAAATGAGTTGCAAGAGGAGTACTTTCACGGGTTTTGAGTTATTCATGTTGAATCTCTCAAGAACTTTCTCAATGTAATTTCTTTGAGATAAATATAATTTTCCAAACTGATCTGTCTCTATGAATCTCCATACCAAGAATTTTATTTGCGAAAGCACCAAGATCTTTCATCTCAAATTCATCGCTCAATTGATCTTTCAATTCTTTGATTAGTAACTTATCACGAGCAGACAATTAACATGTCATCAACATATAACAATAAGTAGACAAAAGATCCATCTCGAAAACTTCTTGTGATAAACACAATTATCATACCGACTATGACAATACCCATTTTCAACCATAAAAGAATCAAACCTTTTTGTACCATTGTCTTGAGACTGCTTTTAGTCCATAAAGAGACTTCTTCAAGTGACAAACGTAGTCTTCTTTTCCGAGAATAACAAATCCTTCCGGTTGTTGCATATAAATCCGCTCCTCGAGCTCTCCATGTAAGAAAGCGGTCTTGACATCAAGTTGTTCTAACTCAAGATCCCTGCAAGGCAACAAGGGCAAGAAGTACACGTATAGAAGTGTGACGAACAACGGGAGAAAATACTTCATTAAAGTCTACACCATATTTTTTGAGTATAGCCTTTAGCAACTAAACGTGCTTTATATCTTGCATCTTCAACTCGGGGTTGCCTTCTTTCTTCTTATAGACCCATTTACAGACCTACAACTCTTTTGGCCTTTTGGCAATTTCACCAATCGCCAAGTATCATTCTTGTGTAGAGATTCAATTTCTTCTTGCATCGCAACTTTCGCCACTCGAAGAATTAGGACACAAGATTGCTTCGTAGTATGTGTGAGGTTCTCCACCTTCAATTGTATCCTCTGCAACTGCAAGAGCATAAGCAATTAAATTTTCTCCATTATATCTTTCAGGCCGTTTGATTTCTCTTCTGGGTCTATTTTTGGCAATAGAATAATTTTCACGATGATCTGGTTCAATGGAATCGTGAACCTCCGATGTGATTGGAGATGAGGAAATATTCTCTTCACTAGGAGTTGGTATTTCAAACTCAAGCTCCACCTTCTCGTTGGTATTCTTTGAATCACCTGTGTCAAAAGAACTGACAATTTCTTTTCCAGGGAGAATTAGCACATTTTCATTGAAAGTAACATCCCTACTAATAATTACTTTCTTAAGTTCTGGACACCACAAGCGATACCCTTTCACACCAGATGCATAACCCATAAATATGCATTTTCGAGCTCTAGGCTCTAATTTTCCCTGGTTTACATGTGCATATGCAGGACATCCAAAAATTTTCAAATTTGAATAATCAATCTGGATTACTCGACCAAACTTCCTCTGGAATCTTGAAGTCAATCGATGTGTGTGGGGAACGATTCACCAAATAACATGCGGTAGATGCAACTCGCCCCAAAATTCTTTAGGCAAGGCAAAGCATTAGAGAGCATACAACGAACTCTCTCCATCAATGTCCTCGTTTCATCCGTTTCTGCAACGCCATTTTGTTGAGGCGTACTCGACAACCAGTATAGATGTCTCATAATTCCTTCATTTTCGCAGTAACGTGTTGAAATCACCTCCACAAAATTCTAGACCATTATCGGTCCCGAGTCGCTTGACCTTCTTCCCTCGTCTCGGTTTTCTATCAAAATCTTCCATTTCTTAAAAGTGGAAAAAACTTCATCTTTGTGCTTTAAAAAAATAAGCCCGGACTTTACGAGAAAAAATCATCAATAATGGTCGACATGTAACGATGTCCTCCTTTTTGAAGGAACACGTGAGGGTCCCCAAAGATCCGAATGAATATAGTCAAGAGTACCTTTGGTTCTATGAATTCAGTACCAAAACTTAATCTTTTACGCTACTGAGAATGCAATGTTCACGTAACTCCAACTTACCAAATGATTCGACCACACAAAAAGACCTCTCTTGCTCGGGATGGTCATTCCTTTTCACTCATATGGCCAAGACGCATATGCCATAAGTTTGTGACTTTTGAATCGATATAGATGATGATACAGTACAGGAACTCGTAATGATGAGATCCTTGCAACACATATAAAGTCCCAAATCAGTTAGCTTTCATTAAAATAAGAGCACCTTTAGAGACCTTTAGAACTCCACCTTCAACTGTATATTTACACCCAAGGGACTCCAGGGGGTGCCAAGAGAGATAAGGTTCCGTTTCAAATCGGGAACATGTCTAACACCGTTAAAGTTCTAATCATGCCATCATGCATTTTAATTCTAATTGTTCCTTTTCCAACAGACTTTACATCGAGCATTATTCCCCATTAAGACAACACCACAATCAACTCGATTCATAAGTGGTAAACCAATCTTTATGAGGACACATGTGATAAGAACAACCGAATCTAGAATCCATTCCGTTTTAGATCTAGTTCCAAAATCGAGTATGATAAAACTTCACCTTCGGACTCTTTTTTGAGCAATACTTGCTTCAGCTGAATTTTCTAAATTCTTTTGATTATTGTTTTCGCCTCTTTGTCGCTTATTCTTCAACTTAAAGCATTCTGAAATCACATGTCCCTTTTTCTTGCAATAGCGACAAAATTTCTTATTATCTCGGCCTCTAGACTTTGATCTGGATTTACTTTTACTGCTAGTATCTTGATCCATAGTTCTCCCTCTAACAATTAACCCTTCAGCTTCATCCTTTGAATTATTCTCATAGTCATATTTTTCTTTAGACAAGAGATTTTGTTTGACTTCATCAAATGTTAGGGTCTCATTACTACCGTATAACATAATATCCTTAAAGTTACGGTATGACCGGGGGAGTGAGCATACTAACAAAACAGCTTTATCTTCATCACTGATTTCAACATCCAAATTTTCCAAATCAACTATGATGGAATTAAACTCATTAAGGTGAGTTTGAATGTGTGTACCTTCAACCATCTTAATGGTAAAGAGGCGCTCCTTGAAACGAATCTTGTTGGCAAGATTTTTCGTCATATACAATGACTCCAACTTGAGCCACATACCTGCAGCTGTATCCTCCTTGATAACCTCTCGCAGAACTTCTTTGGATAAACAAAGTTGGATTGCTGACAATGCTTTTTCATCCAACTCTTCCCAATCTTCATCCGACATGGTGTTCGGCTTTTTTGACTTTCCCGCAAGGGCCTTTTTCAACCGATGCTGGGTGAGAATGACCATCATCTGAACTCGCCAAATGCCAAAACTAATTTTTCCATCAAACTTCTCAACATCAAATTTCATGATAGAAGCCATGTTGTCAAACCCAAATAAATATTACAACGCTCTGATACCAGTTTGTTGCGGAATTGGCGTGGTAATGGATAAATATTTAGTTCGGGTAGTTGATGATAAAATGAGAAGTAAAATAATAAATGGAAGAGACACAAGATTTACGTGGAAACCCTCCAATGTAGAGGGAAAAAACCACGGGGCAAGAGAGGAGTAAATGCACTATGAAAAATATGGAGAAGATACAAATGGTTTTACACCCACACAAAGAATACACTCAAGATAACACCTCACTACACTCAATAAATATAACAAGAGTGTGTATATATATGAAGAGGTAGTATATGAAAAAAAAAGAGAGGATAGTTTAGGGAGAAGCTCTTGGAGGATTTCTCTCTTGGATGAATTCCTCTCTTTTGGATGTCTTATGGATGTCTTCTTTGCTCCAAGCAAGATTGCCTTATATAGAGATATATCACCATGTGAACAAACTTCAAGTCTTCCTACCATTGTTGAAAATGTGTTAAGTTAGCTCACCAAACATAGCCAACCAATATTGTACCATCTTAGTCCAAGTTAGGTCACCAAACATAGCTAACCAATATTGAATTTTCTTAGCCACCCAAAGACTAAGATAAATCATGAAAAACATGTGACCAACCAATATAGACTTTGAAGTGTGAATCTTAGAATTGTAAGGCAATTTTAACAGTAACTTTTGTGGATTGTTATGTTAACAGTTTTTTTTTTTAAAGTATATTAAGTTGTTATCATGTCAGTATTTTTTTGGGATAAAAGAGGAATCTTGTTTACGAAGAACTATCTACCATAACAGTAGATAGAGGAATGCGAATTGTTTATATTTATAGTGAATTGATAAACATCTGTGAATTGCTGCATTAAAGGAAGTTACTTAGGCCTTCCCTTCTGCAAGACATCATCACAAAAGGAAGCTTTCAACACAGTAGTGGAGAAAGTAGGCAGGAAGCTAAGTGGATGGAGAGCTAAACTTCTACCCCAGGCAGCAAGGAGCGCCCTTACTAGATCTGTGGCACTCTCAACACCGGTTTATCTTATGATGACACATTGCCTCCCCATTTCTACTTGTGATTAACTGGATAGACAATGGAGGAATTTTTGGATGGGATTTCAAGATGGCAATAGACACATCTAGCTTGGGTCATGGGAGACAATTTGCAAACCCAACAATATGGGAGGCCTTGGATTCCGGAAAGCAAGGGAGATGAACTTAGCATTTGATTCCAAGATGGCATGGAAAATGTGCACTGAGGAAAACGAGACATGGGCTGAACTACTAAAGGCTAATATCTAGGGACACGACTTCTGTTCAATCAGGAAACACTAAAAAAAGATGCATCTTGGACGTGGAAGGCTATCTGGCAAGGAAAGGAAGTCCTAAAACAAGAAGTCTGCTATAAAGTTGGGACCGGAGAAAGCATTAGAGTGTCAAGTGTGGGAAGATCCTTGGATCCCAGGGATTCCCAATTTTAAACCCCCACAATCTGCACAGACTGAAAAAAGCCCCACAAGGTCAAAGATCTAATTACAGAAGGAGATTGCTCTTGGAATATTGCTCTGGTCAGAAATACTTTCCCCCCTGAGGAAATTGAAAAAAATTAAAAATTCCACATTTGTTGGAACCGGAAAAGCTGATTTGGGCCTCCTCCAAGACAGGGAGCTTTACAACAAAATCAGCTTTTAAAAGCATCATTAAAAGGAGGACAAACCAGAGTAGCGGAGAAGATGTGAAATTGTGGAGCCACCTGTGGAAAGCAAATCTTCATGAAAGGCATAAACTTTCTTTTGGATTTTAAGGGGGAAAGTTCCGAGGCGAAACTCCTTCTCACACCTGTGTAGAGCTTCCTTGACCAGATAGGGTGAAATTGAGAGATCTGCACGAGTGGCAGCTCTGTCAGAGAGAGGATTAACGGACTAAATTTAGCAATAGTCTCCCGTAATATTTCAGTGAAAACTGTCACCACTCGGATTCGAACTCGCATTGTCGGAGTATCTTTACCCTAGTCACCTAATCACTCATCAACACGTCTATGCCCCTAGGGCTGGCATAAACTTTCTTATGGACTATGGAGAGTGGCTACCGCCCTTTTTAACCAAGGTAATGTTCTCCATTCGCAAAATACAAGGGATGAATCTTTTGGAGACCTTATTGAATGCAATGGCCCTGTGCCAACTTCTTTCAATGAATGAATTTCCGGTTAGCAAAAAAAGAAAAAAAAAACTACCACATTAGCATGGAAAAACCTTCCCTGCATATACTTTCTATACATTCAATGCCTAACTGAGCTAGACGATGTGCACATTAGACAAAGGAGAAACCTACTGATTGAGAATGAGCTTCTGGCTTGATGCACCAAATTCTCCAAAGAAGAAAGATCCTAACTCTTTTGCCTTAAGCTCCCCTGCAATAACTACTGAATCAATCTCTAAAATCATGTAAGTGAAACCTTCAAAAGTTGCAATTTTCAATGCATCCTGCAACCTGCCAACGTCCCAACAACAAGCAACAATAGCTATCCCCTAAAGGAGCAATAAATGTAACCAAGTGGTCAAGATGATTTTAACAAAATTTTGATCCATCTTTCCATCCATTATAAATGTAAACAAATTAGATATTTTTATTTCATAAAATGACATAAAAAATGAAATTATGCTCCTCTAAACTTGTACATACAATTTTTAAACGTAACAACACAAATTTCTAATATAACAAAATTATTTTCAAATATCCCTTCTCTCTCTACTTTCTCTCGTCGCTCTCTCGCTTTCTCTCTAATACTTTTAACATTTTTGAATCCCAAATTTGCCGGTTTTGAAGACCGTTCGCACCTCTCTGTCCATGTTGTTATAATAGTATAGATATAGATATATCCTCACATGCATCATGTTGGTCCCAGAACAATTCCCTCCTTTCTTCGCTCAAAGATCATTAAAAGTCAATTTGGCTCTTCCTACTTTGTATGCTAGATGGTCCTTACTCCTTACCGCTTACAAATCGCGGATCTTAGGTTTGGTAATTAATAATGGCGGAGCAAGCAATTACTATCTCCGTTGGAAACTTGATGAAGAGCTAGTGGGTGGCACAGAAATATCCGTACGATATAAATTGCATATATAAGAAAGAACTAAAAACAGACCATGGACTGTGGATGCAAATAGAAAATGGCAAAAAATGAGAGCAAAATCCTCATCTTTGGGGGGACTGGTTATATTGGTAGCTACTTGGTGGAAGCCAGCATCAACTTGGGGCACCCAACTTATGTTTATTCAAGGCCTAACTCAACCAAGACGGAGTTGCTTAATGAGTTCCAGCCCTTGGGTGTAAAGATATTCAAGGCACAATACTTTTCTTTATTCTTCCGTAATTCTTATTTAAAAAATAAAGTTAAATGGTATATAATTTATGCATATTAATTTTTGTTAGTCCTAAAATACATAATTTTGGCCCCCCAAAACATTTTTTTCCATTGGCCTTTTCTTGCCTTTTCCAAAGTTATTTTGATTTTTAATATTTTGAGTCCTATTTTTTCCTTATTTTGAAAAATTTTCGTGGTTGGATGAAGGGGGAACTAGACGATCATGAGAAGCTCGTATCAGTGCTTAAAGAAGTGGATGTGGTGATATCTGCACTGGCATATCCTCAGGTTCTTGATCAGTTGAAAATCATTGATGCTATCAAAGTTGCTGGAAATATAAAGGTACTATTTCACAAAGCTGAGGAAAATAAATTGAGTTTATGGGGAAAAAAAAAGAAAAATACAAACTCAGAAAAGAAAAAAAAAAAAAAAGGAGCAGCAAAACCATATATCGCTGTAAATGATGAACAATACGTGAACGAAGAACCGTATTTTTACATAAAATTTTTCTAGTTACAGGCAAGACAGTCAAAATTTTCTAGTTACAGGCAATAGTGAAATGAGGCTATTATAGGCAAGACAGTCAAACTCCTACAGATTTCCCTCAAATATTATTGAATTGCAAAATAACATACCAAAAATTTTACAAACAAATTAATTAATGCACTCTGACGTAGTAAATGGATGCATCGAAAGGCCTTCCTAAATTTTTATAGCTCAAAAATATTTTTCTTTTCGAGAATGAGAAAATTTCAAAGCCCTTTGAAATGTTATGCTTTCTATTTCTTTTTTTCTCTTTTGGGGGTCAGAGGTTCCTTCCATCAGAGTATGGAGTTGAGGAAGATAGAGTGAGTGTTTTGCCACCTTTCGAAGAATTTCTCAATAAAAAGAAGAAGATTAAAAGAGCCATTGAAGCAGCAGGGATTCCATACACTTTTGTGTCTGCTAACTGCTGTGGGGCATACTTTGTAAACTTCTTACTCCATCCCCATGACCAAGGCAAAGATATCACAGTATATGGCAGTGGCCAAACCAAGGGTAATTGTTAATTTCTTTTGTCAATACTAACATTATTTATGAGCATCTGTATGTAATAAAATTTTTGTAAAAATTAAAATTATTATTTAATTTATTTATATAAAAAATAGCTTTGTGTTTTTAGATTATACTGAATTTAGTTTGTTACGTTTTACCTTCAAACTATTACTCTTGGCTTTATAAACTTGTTTTGCCGTTATAGTGTTTTTGTCTAGTTTGCCAAGTGTGTGTTGTCATAATAACCTTGTTGATGCATGGTCTATTACGCCTAGTGAGCACTTAGAGTAGGTTTGTGGTTACCCATCAAAATAATAATAATAAAATTTAGTTATAAAGAACATTTTAGGTTATTTAAAAAGAAAAAATAATTAAGTTTAAATTTCCATGAGTCTTGTCAATTTTAGTATAATACTAGCATTATTCATGTGCATACACATATAATAGAATTTTGCTAAAAATTAAAACTATTTTCTATTTTTTTTTGTGAATTTACATTGTGCATTTGTTTTAATTATTTATGGACTAATACTAATTTTTCTCTTATTATTTTTCTTGATATTATTTGTTTTATTGATTATGTTAACTATTTTTTATAGTTTATAGTTTATTATTATATCACATCGCATTATATTTTAGAATAGAAAAAGTTGCAATTATAAATAACTAATGAATTAAAATACTTAATATTAATGGTTACAAACTTACTGATTCTTACTGTTTTATTATTTTTATAATAATTATTGCGCATTTAATAATTATTAAAAGAAATCATAATAAATTTACTATTTTATCCTTCAAGTCTAATTATTTATTTTTAACATGAAGGTTAAATTTGTCTAATGAAAAAAAGAAGAATCACCATGTACGTACAATTGAACATTTTATTTAATTTTTTATATAAAATAATATTTTTATTTATTTTATTTTTTCCAATGATAGAGAATAAATAGTACTTTTATTTAACGTTTAATCATTTTTATATTATTCCAACAAGATGTATACTTTCAAAAGGTTAAATAATCTATTTTTACATCTTATACCATTATATTTTTCATCAAGTAACATTAGTATTTGAGATTTTTATTTAACATTATAATTTCTCGTAATCATTTTAACCCCTTTTTGGTAAAATAATAATATTCTCTTTATTATTTTTTGCAATATTTAAAAATTTGGCGTGCATTTTTTTACCATTTTCTTAATTATTTTCAAGATATTCAAATAAGATATATATATATTTTCTTCATGAAAGGTTAATTAATAATTTTTTATATGAACAATAACATTAAACAAAATTAACTAATTAGTGATTACTAATTCATATAATAATAATGATTTATTATTAATAATTAATTAGAAATTCTAAATAATTATTAAACAATGCTAATCATTATTAATTGAGATAATAATTAAAAACTTGAAAAAAAAAAAGGAAAGAAGCATGCAAGTTCCACCTTAGCAGAAGTTCCCGTAAGCCTGTGGTGGAACTCTTCTCCTGTCTTTAAACAAAATTTCGGAACTTCTTGTCAAGTTATGTGCTTGCTTTCCGAAACTTGACAAGAAGTTCTATAAAACTCTATAGAACTATTTTAAAATTAAAAAAAATCAAAATTTTAAGCTTTTTGTGAGTTTTTATGTCATAATCGAAGTTATTTAGGTTCCGTTCATTACTCATTACACTTTTACAAACTCATAAACCCCTAAAGAGTTAAAGATTTGATAATTTAGAGTAATTGAAGATTTACGATTTTTTATCTTCTATTATTCTTTTTGTTTGACTATGAAGGAGTGAGTTCTTAAAAATAAAATATAAAAGCTCTGTGTTACGCCCCTAAGTTTATATTCTATTCCAAACATAAGAATTGCTACAATTGAAAATTATACAGATAATTTGATAATGATTTGATAATGAAAACTTACATGAAATTGCAATCTTAGACTTCGATCGATCACCTTCTAGGTTTCGAAAGTTGTCTGTTCTCCTCCTCCTTCTCTACAGCTTTCCAGAATAATTGACGATTATTCAGAATCGTATTCTTAATGAATCTAAATATCTAATTTATTGAAGAACCATCAGTAATCTCTAAATATTACCAATGCACCCCAAAGGCTTTTAATCCTCTAAATCAACCCCAACTCCTGCATGGGCTTTACTAAAGACCAAGCAAAACATATTAACGCTTATTCAAGGCCCAAAAACATGATATAGTTACTAAGCTTACTGATATCTTACACTAATTACAAGATTTTTTGGGCTGAATAATTACATATTATATATAGTAAAAAAAAATATAAATAAAAAATAACTTTAAATCTAATTATTATGAAATAATATGTGAATGTTTATATTAATCAATTTTCTGAAGAGAACTCGACTTTCAAAATATGTCAGTTTCTTAAAAGGAACTCGGCTTCCAAAATATAACTTCTAATTAAATTTGATTTCCTTTCTCTATTAAATTTTGAGTTTCTATAAACTCTTGTATTATGAGCCTATATGTAGGGTCATATGATGACATTAATAAGATGATGAGGAATTGGTCTTAATTCTTGAGTTCTACTTTCTCTCTTTATATTCTCTCTTTCTTTTAGATTTATATTATTCTTCAAACATATTGAGTGACACTTTTATTTTAATTTTGCATTGCCAACACTTAAATTTATAATACTAATTATTTATTTCGATACTTTTAGTATAGTCAATAGTATAAATATATATAAGTATAGATGGATTTGGTGAAATTTCTTATAAGTTGAAACTAACCTCTCTTTCCTCTTCTCTAGCTGTGCTAAATTATGAAGAAGATATTGGACAATATACTATTAGAGTAGCAACCGATCCACGGGCACATAATCGCATCGTTATATATCGGTTATTAACGAATATCATATCGCAACTTGAGTTAATATCCCTTTGGGAGAAGAAAACAGGTCAAGGGTTTAAGAGGGTTCATGTCTCTGAGGAAGAAATTGTGACACTTTCAAAGAGTAAGAAAGAATTCTTTTTCTTTATCATTCTCATGTATTATTTAGTAACATTTTTTATTCAGATTATAACTAATATATCTGCTGTATAGCTCTACCGGATCCGGAGAACATAAAGATATCCATTCTTCATAGTGTGTTTGTGAAAGGGGATACAGCAAACTTTGATCTTGAGGATGAAGACTTGGAGGCTTCAAAAATGTATCCAGATTTGAAGTCAACCACAGTCGAGGAGCTACTGGACATTTTTCTGCATAATCCTCCAAAGCCCGCTTTGGCAGCATTTCAATGACTATACTTTACAAGAACTACAAGAATATAATTTCAACTTGCAATTAGACATAGATATAGATAATAGATATGAGAAAATTTCCTTTCCCAAACCAAAAAAAAAAAAAAAAAGAAACGAGAAAATTTCTACAGCTATAGAAACTGTCTACTTGCAATTATAAGAATTAGTCCTTGTATTTGAAAAAACTATATTAAGAAATAAAATTACCATTCCCTTCCATGATATTTTTTCAAATCTCGCAAGACATTATTCTTTGTTTGGAAAACAAGACTTCATTCCCTAAAAGATCCACTAGTTTGACAGAGACTGAAACAGTAACAGAGATGAACACTAAATAGCGTTTGGATCACACAAAGATGTGGTCGTCAAATCCTGCCTGACACCTTTACCTCTATTCTACATCCTTGAGAACCAGTGCACTAGATGAAGTCCTCTTCTTTGAAAACCAAACAGACTATGAAGTTTCTTTTCACGCATAGATTCCAGTTTTGGCATGGAAACAACTGAATTTGCATTGAAACACATCTACTCGTAATTGCCAATTCATACATGGAAGAACATGAGATTTGTTCTAAAAAATTTGTTTTCTCCTAATAATATTTCCACCAATGGATGAGTTTACAAACTGAATTAACTCAGAAACAAGACACTATTTGAGGTTGGCTATTATCCGAATAGGATGATGAAGATCTACAAGAAAAAATAGACACAAGCAAAGCTTTCTCTATTTCTCTAGTTGCGCGCCTTTGGATTAGACTGGTCAGGTAATCCATGAACCCAGCATCACAGGGGATTGTGATCGGTCCATCACCAGGCAATCCAAACTCTTCCTCTGCCCTTCTCAAAGCTCTCCATAGACGTAATTGTTAAGGTAAGCAATGGGGATGGAATACCGTTTATGATCAGCCGTGTACACAACAACATGGCCTTTCTCTGCCACCGAGGTTGAAGATGAACAGGTGCTATTTCCAGCATTAACATTTTCTCCCGGGAATGAGATTCTTTTTATTCCCACGGCAGCTTTTCTTTGCCATTTTCTTGCCATTCTGATGAGTTTTCTGGTGCTGATCATGATTGATTTCTTGATTTTAATAAAGCAAGAAGTGACGGATATTGATGATTGTAGCACTCAAGCAATGTTCCTTCCACTGGTGAGTTGAAGAAGCTGGAAGAGATCAGTCATATAGTGTCAAGCCCATAGAGCACTCCCTTGATTGCAGTTATTTCATGTGGGATTTCTAGGGTACAAGGCCATGTGAAATTTGGTGAAGTGAGGATGACTGTCTTACTAATCTTGAATTGTTTATTTCATTCTAGTGCTATTCTTTTCCTGTATAGTTGTTAGCTAACATATAGACTCCCCACTGCTTAATATCAATAGCCACATGACAATGCTAAACCAGAAAAGAGATCACAGAAGAGAAGAGACGTGATAAAAAATGTTTGGTCTTGTTGTTCTAGCAATTGCAGGTATATATTTCCAAGCAGCTTGGGCCCAAAATGTAATCAAACAATTTGACAGACCATAGAATACCTTCAATATGCAATAAAATTAATACTTGCTATATCAAAGTGCAATTCGACATGGTCCTGCACCCTTGAAGTTGCTCATGAAATTGGAGAAACTAAAGGAGTTGCCTTTATCCTACCGCTATATATCTTATTTCTCCTTGACTTTCCAACTGAACATCATCAAGAAAATATCAGATGATTTTCTTCACCAGCATTCTTCACATTTTTTTCCTAAGTATTGAGGAAAAGGATTATTTTGCGAGAAATTTTAAGTGCTGTGCTTAAGACAATTCATGTTTGATCTAAAGTAAAACCCAATCTTAGTATTAGACTTCCACACTGCCTCGGCTTTCTTGAAAATACTGCATTTTTCTCTGGTTTTGTTTTCTGATACTTTCCATGCCCCATCTTAAGATTATACGTTTAGTTTCAAGTTCTTTTTAGTTTTGCTTTCAAAAATCTTATTTCCTTGATTGCCTAATGAGCTTGAATCTTTGCCAATGTTGTAGATACCCTTTGAGTGTAACGGCATCACCACTATTAGATTGTCTCCAAAACTTATAAAACCCATCAAATTTGACCAATTGAATGTATGATTCTGGGAACCAAAAGATCTGCTTTTAGAGATGATGTTTACCCTCCGAAATGCATCATAATTCTACTCTACATTCCTGAGCCATAAAAAGCTTCAAAGCTTTTATCCAAAAATGGCAGGATGATTTTGTTTTCGAGAAGAGTAAAAGAACTTATAATTGCAAATTATGAATCAAAGGGCAACGGTAAACTAGAAATATCCATAAAGTAAGACTTTTTGAAAACTTATGGCCATTCCGTGTTTCTTCATGTTCCTGTTTTCTCTGTTCAGAAATGCTCCAGTTGGGCTTTAGTGTTTTTCATCTTGCAAGAAGACAATAAAGCTCTAGCTATATATATGATTTTATTTCATTCTCAAGAACCAAACATGCTTTAGGATCTCATGTTATGCAGCAATTCCGGTCGTGGGAAATAATTATGCATTCAAGAACATCTAATGAAACTTCAATTTCATACTTGAAATTTCACAAAAAATGTATACTCAACTAGTATTTCAGTGAAGTCGTGTGTATGCAGACTCTGAAACGACTTAGAAACATGCTACTGGATGTTGCCTATTATCTGGATAAGATGATGAACATTTACAAGCAGAAATGGATACAAGCAAAGTTTCCTCTACATCTGTAGTTGCATGACGTTGGACTAAATTAATCAAGTAATCCATGAATACGGCATCACATGGGATTGTAATAGGTCCATCACCGGGCAATCCAAACTCTTCCTCTGCCATTCTTAAAAGCTCTGTGAAGATGTGATTGTTAAGGTAAGCAATGGGGAAGGAGTATTGCTTCTGATCAGACGTATAAATAACAACATGGCCTTTTTGTGCCACGGGGTTGAGGATGAACAGGTGGTGCTACTTACATTCATATTTTTTCGTGGGAAAGAAATTCTTTTTCTTCCCATGGCAGCTTTTCTTTGCCACTTGCTTGCCATTCTAATGAGTTTTCTGCTGCTGATCATGGTTGAATTCTTGATACGGAGAAAGCGGGAAGTGAAGGATATTGAAGATTTTGTAAATCAAGAAATTTTGTTCTTTTGATGAGTTGATGGACCTGAATGTATTCAGTCAATATATAGTGGTTTACAATGCTATAGATGCATTACCTTTATTTCTGAAATTTCATGTGGAATCTCTAGGGTACAAGATCACGTGAAATCCGGTAAAGGTGAAGAAGCTTTGCATGGAGGTTGACACTTGACAGTCTGATATTGCTTCATCCTGATTTGTTCATTTTCATTCTAAGTGATGTTCCTTTTCTGTAAAGTTGTTAGCAAACATGTCAGGGCTGGGCTGTTTGTCAAAATGAATCTGCAATTTCAACAGCCACACGACAACACCAGAAGCATATGGCATGTCAAGTATCATGAAGGCTAAGCAACCGAACATGGAGAAACATTGTCTTCTTCTATTTCAAATTTGTAGATGCTACTTTCAACTCTCCAGCAGCATCACAGCAGTACATATGTCAGCACAAAATCTGACAGGAAAAATGACACAAAGGAAATTGCATAATACCGAACATAGGCATCGTCCATTCATCTTCACTCACCAAATATCACATGATTCAGCACCCTTGAGGTGGCACATGAAATTGCAGCAATTAAAGGATTTGTCTCCAGCTTTACCACTCTATGTATCTGTAATTCCTCACCAAACTTTCCAGACAACTGAACTGAACCACTACAATCACTTGATATCTTCAGATTCAATCTCCTTCACTTCTTCGTTTCTGCAGATCAAGAAACTAATCATGATCAGCACAAACAAACTCATCAGAATGGCAAGGAAATGGCAAAGAAAGGTTGCCATGACAAGAAAAAGAATATCATTTCCTAGAAACCGTGGAAATGTCAGCACTACCGGTTGTTCATCCTCGTCACCAGTAGCAGAAAAAGACCATTTTGTCTTGTACACAGCAGATCAAAAGCGATACTCGCTCCCCATATCTTATCTCAACAATTACATCTTCAGGGGAGCTCTTGAGAATTGCAGAGGAAGAGTTTGGACTGCCAAGTGATGGACCTACCACAATCGCATGGGAGGGTGCATTCATGGATTGCTTGATCTTCCTAATCAACCGGTGCACAACAAAAGACAGAGAGAAAACTATGCTTCTGTTCGTTTCCGCTTATAGATGTTCATACTCTTGCACAGTGAATCAATTGCAGAAGCAATTATTCACTAGTGCATTGTTTTTGAGTTGATTCAAACTTTGCAAATACATTCCTTTCAAAAATTTTATAGGAAATATGCTTTTTTGATAGTTTCAATTGTTAATTCCAATCAGTATAGTTGGTTCCAATGCAAAATCACTTTCCTACAAGTGAAACTCATTCCTGGTTTACAATTATAAAGTTCTGGAGAATGTGTACAAATTAAACATACTGCTATCTAGTGAATCCATGTATATGTTATGACTGCAAGATGCAAATGAAATTGATGAATGTCCAAGTAACCTTATTATCTTCTGCTTTTCAGAATAGTAATTCAATCACAGCAGATTTTTAACATTTCTCTTCGTGCTTAGACTTATTCTTCCAAGGTAGTTTAAGCCATTGTCTCACCTCTCAAGTTACTTCTTACCTTTTCTTTCAACTATATCTTTAGAAAAGCATTCAACGGAAAAAATAAAGAATATGACCTTTTTTTATGTGCAAAAATAAATCTTTTTCAATGAATTTACCATATGTACTTTCTATCAAAGAAAATTTATGCTGCCAACTTATTTATGCACTCCTTAAATTGTCATCCAACAAATTCATTCATTCTCCAGACACTAATGGGGTTGTTTAGGGTACCCCAATAGTAATGTTAGAGCCTCAGGCCTTGAAGGTCTTTGAGTAGTTACTCTCTCAGTCAATTCTTTTAGCTACTGTTGTTAGAAATGATGTTGGCCCTGCACATGCCTTGGTCTCTCAATACATATGTTCACTTCTCACTCTGCTACTATATATATATATATATATGGGTAATGCCTGATCAACCTTAGGAAAATTTTGTGGTTCTTGAAATTGAAGGTATAAATTTCCCTGCAGTCTGGACCCAAAATGTCTGCAGACGACTTGACAAAAGAAAAATACAGCTAATTCAAAGCCACAAAACCCCAATGGGAGTTCAGCAATACGAAACATAGTCATTCTTCAACCATCTTTTTTCTACCAAATGCCACATGGCCTTGTCCCCTTAGTATTCCACTTGGTCAAGCTGCAAGAAAGGCTTTGGACTTTTGACTCCTATATAACTGGTTTCTTATCAGTTTCTTCAACACACTGCAGCCAACAAAATCCACTTGATCGTTAGCCTCCAGTCTTCTTTCACTTACCTATTTCTCCATATCAAGAAATCATAATCAATACCAGCAAACTTATCAGGATGGCATGGAAATGGCAAAGCAAAGCCTCCATCAGAAGAAACAGAATCTCCTTCCCGGGAAATAATAAGCATGCTACCACTAGCACCTGTTCCGCATCATCACCAGTGGCAGAGAAAGGTCATGCTGTGGTCTACACGGCTGACCATAGGCGCTACTCTTTTCCAATAGCTTATCTTAACAACATCATCTTCAGGGAGCTCTTGCAAATGGCAGAGGAAGAGTTTGGACTGCCAAGTGATGGACCTATTACGCTACCATGCGAGGCTGTCTTCATGGATTACTTGATCTCTCTAATACACAGGAAGGCAACAAAAGATATCGAGAAAACTTTGCTTGTCTCTATCACTGCTTATAGATGTTCATTGTCGTGTTCTGTGGATCAGCTGGAGAATAGCCAGCATTCACTTGTACATTGTTTTTGAGTTGATTAGAAGTCTGTAAATACATGCTTTTGTGGGAAAACACATTTTTGACCAGTTGAACTTGCAAAGTTGTATTTTTGTTTATTTGGTTTTGATGCAAAATCATTATCCCACAAATAAAATTTATGTCTACTGGAAGATTAAGCGGTTCTAGTCAATAGCCATTAGTGGACAGTTAAACAAAACCACATTAAGGATTAAGGCATAACTAAAACTAATTGCTGTGCTTAAGATATTAACATTTGCTCAAAATTAAACCACTTCTGATATTAGCTTTCACTTCTCTTATCATCATCTCCTTAATATCTTTGCCTTGATCAAATCCATTATTCCCAATATGAAACTGTGTATTAACCTTCAAATTTCACAAGATCTTGAATTTATGACTTTAGAAACCAAAAGATTTCTGAGAGGCGTGAGTCAAGTTCAATTGAAATACACTTCTGCCCTGCATTCCTTAGCTAGAACTAATGCTTAAATCTTCAAGTTGTTTGGTCAATTTCAAAATGAAAAAGTAATGCTTTTGTACTGAAAACATCTAAAAGAACTAGTAAAAAATGAGTATTACTATAGTAATTGCAAACTCTGAATCACTAGAGAATGATAAACCTGATGAACCCATATCCAATAGTTCACAGTATAAGCTTTTTAATGTCAGACCTTACGCCCGTTCCATGTTTCTTCAACTTCCTGTTTTCTTACTCTTCTGAAAAAAAAAAAAAAAGGAAATTCCTGTTTTGTCACCGACTGAAACCTTTTCCGACAAATTTATGAGTCGAGAACCCATGAGCTTTAGCTTTTTGCCAAGCAGCCAGGAACATCAGCTTTAGCTGTAACAAAGCAATTTGATCTGATCCTCTAGAACCAAACACATTTAAGCTTTCTGTCATGCATCGATTCCAGCAGGGGAAAAAGATTTTGCAAATAACATATAACTGCAAATTCGAAATTGAAACTTGTTAAAAATGTGCTTTCTTCTAATATTTTCTTGATAGACTGTATTTACAAACTCTTAATCTACTCAGAAACAATAGACTACTGGATGTAATCGCCTATTGTCTGTATCTAGTAATGAATATCTACAAGAAGAGATAGACACGAGTAAAGCTTTTTCTATGTCTGTAGTTGCACGTCTTTGGATTAGAGAGATCAAGTAATCCATGAATACAGCCTCACAGGGAATTGTGTGTTGGGAGGTTGGGACAAATAAAATAACACAATGAAAATAAATCCCAAAATAAATAACCCACACTACTATGATTAAAATGACTCTCCCAAAACTCTAGTATTGATAAAGTGAGAATTTATCAATAACCACCTAACAAATATGATAAAAATATTGAAAATATTCTGACACCAAAATTTACGTGGAAAACCCCGAAACGGGTAAAAACCACGGGTCAAAATATTGACCAATACTTCCACTATAAAAATGGGGTAACAAATCTTCTTCTAGATGTACTAGAAGGTAACACAACTATCCTCACCAAAATAGGTGGATAACAAGAAAAAGAGATGAAAAACAAACTCACAAGAAGAATAGCAAAACTTTACTCTATTCTCTTCTCTCTTTTCTTTCCTTCTCTCCCTTTCTTTTCTTTCTCTCTTGGTGCCTATTCTCACTTCTTTTCTGCTTCTTGCTGGTGTAGCATTCTGCTTCAAATGCCTTCTATTTATAGGCGAAGCTGCAGACAATTTCCTCAAAGGCGCCGCAATGTTCGGCTGTCAATCTTTGGCCAAAATTGACTGCAGCCATTTGTGCAGCTTTTATTGACTTCTTGGGTTTGGCCATTTGCTTGGAATTGCAGGCGCCGCAATGTTTGAGTTGAATCCTACAATTCTCCCCCTTCAACTCATTGAAGGAGTTCCACCACACCAGCTTCGCTTCTGCAAAAATCAAACTTTTCTTTTGACAATGACTTGGTCATCATATCTGCACCATTCTCATCAGTGTGTATCTTTTCAAGTACTAATTCTTTTGACTCCAAGACATCTCGGATCCAATGATACCGAACATCGATGTGCTTTGATCGAGAATGAAAAGTTGAATTTTTGCAAAGATGGATAGCACTTTGACTATCACAAAAAAGTTCATACCTTTGTTGCTTAACTCCCAATTCTTCTAGGAATTTCTTTAACCACAGGATTTCCTTACTTGCTTCAGTAGCGGCTATATACTCTACTTCTGTAGTAGAAAGAGCAACACACTTTTGTAGTCTGCTTTGCCAAGAAACTGCTGCACCTCCAAACTTCATCAGATATCCTGACGTGGATCTTCTGTTATCAATGTCTCCAGCCATGTCTGCATCTGTATAGCATTCTAATACAGGTTTTTCATTTCCAAAACACAGACAATATTTTGTTGTACATTTAAGATACCTGAGTATCCATTTGACAGCATTCCAATGCTCTCTACCAGGATTAGAGAGAAACCTACTGACTATGCCAACTGCATGAGCTATATCTGGCCTTGTACACACCATAGCATACATTAAACTACCAACTGCTGAAGAATAAGGAACCTTCTTCATATCTTCCTTATCTTGCTCACTTTTAGGACACTGCTTCGTACTCAGCTTGAAGTGACCTGCTAGTGGAGTAGAAACCGTCTTGGCCTTACTCATGTTGAAACGGTCAAGAACTTTCTCAATATACTTCTCTTGAGACAACTAAATTTTACCTCGTTGTCTATCTCGAGTAATCCTCATTCCAAGAATTTGCTTTGCTGGCCCTAAGTCTTTCATTGCAAAAGACTTGCTTAACTCTTTCTTTAACCTGGCAATTTTGGCAGTGTCATGTCCAACAATTAACATGTCATCAACATAAAGTAGGAGGATAATAAAATCACCATCAGAAAAACTCTTCACGAACACACAATGATCTGGTATAGTCCTGCGATAGCCATGTTCCGTCATGAAAGAATCAAATTTCTTATACCATTGTCTTGGAGCTTGCTTCAACCCGTATAAGCTTTTCTTGAGTTGACAAGCAAGGTGTTCCTTTCCTTTGACTTTGAACCCCTCCGGCTGCTCTATGTAGATTTCTTCTTCAAGATCTCCATGAAGAAAGGCTGTCTTCACGTCAAGTTGTTGAATCTCCAAGTTCAAGCTAACTGCTAATCCAAGAACAACTCGAATAGAAGATATTTTAACTACAGGAGAAAATATTTCCTCAAAATCAATACCTTTCTTTTGATAGAAGCCTTTCACAACCAATCTGGCCTTATATCTTGGTTTGGAAATATTTTCTTCTTCCTTCAGCTTGTAGACCCATTTGTTCTTCAACGCTCTTTTCCCTTTAGGAAGTTTCACCAAGTCATACGTATGATTGTCATGTAGGGATTTCATCTCTTCTTGCATAGCTTTCAACCACTCATTCTTACTTTCATGGTTTATAGCTTCTTCATAAGTCTCTGGTTCTCCCCCATCAGTGAGCAACACGTATTCTTGAGTACTATATCTGGTTGATGGTCTTCTTTCTCTGGTGGATCTCCTAAGTTCTGGCTGTGGTTGTGGAACTGGTGGTATTCCTGGCTCAGCTACTGGGACATCATCATCATTGTCTTGTTCTGTCTCAGCTCCCCCGTGCTCGTCATGATTGATCTGTTGAGGTGCTAGTTCTAGGTCGACTAGAATTTCTGGATCCACTCTAGGTTTATCACCTTTCTTGATGTCTTCAATGGTTTGATCTTCAAAGAAGACAACATCTCTACTTCTAATTAATTTCTTATCAACAAGATCCTAGAGTCTGTATCCAAACTCTTCATGTCCATATCTCAAGAAAATACATTGTTTGGCCTTACTATCAAGTTTAGACCTTTCGTCTTTGGGAATGTGAACGAATGTTCTACAACCAAAAACTCTCAAATACTTGTAGGAGACTTTATTACCTGTCCAAACTCTTTGAGGTACATCACCACCCAAAGGAACTGAAGGAGAAAGATTGATCAAGTGGACTGCTGTTCTCATTGCCTCACCCCAGAAAGGTTTTGACAGTTTGGCATGAGAAAGCATGCATCTGATGCGTTCTGTGATTGTCCTATTCATCCGTTCAGCTACACCATTATGTAGTGGAGTCTTTGGTACACTTTTTTCAAGTCTGATGCCATGACTCCTGCAATATGCTTCAAAAGGGCCTCTGTATTCACCACCATTGTCAGCCCTGACACACTTCAATTTTCTTCATGTTTCTCTTTCCACTTTGACATGGAAGTCTTTGAAAACATCTATAACCTGGTCCTTTGACTTCAAAGAAAAACACCATACCTTCCGAGAAAAATCATCAATGAAGGTCACAAAATATATTGCACCACCAAGTGTTCTTTCACCCATATGACATACATCAGTATGAACCAACTCCAAAGGAAATAATTTTCTAGATGGAGGCAATTTCTGAAATGCAACTCTATGTTGTTTTCCAATTAAACAATGAGTGCAGGATTTGAGACTTACACCTTTTATATCAGGCAGGAGTTGTTGTTTGACAAGTCTCTGGAGCCTTTTCTCACTCATGTGGCCAAGTCTTTTGTGCCAAAGGTTTGAGGAGAATTCTGAAACTGTATTTACTTCTTCATTGCTTAGCTTTGCTTTCATCACGTAAAGTGAGCTTGCTTTTGTACCTTTAGCGATGACAAGATTTCCTTTTGTCAGCTTCCACTTTCCGTCGCTGAATTGGTTTGCATAACCTTCATCATCAAGCTTGCCGGTGGAGATGAGGTTGAGACGAACATCTGGAACATGTCTCACGTTCTTTAAAATTAATTGACAACCGGTATTGGAATTAAGGTGAATGTCTCCAATACCAATTATTTTGCAAGAGCCATCATTTTCCATTTTTACATGACCAAGATCTCCTGGAATGTAAGATGAGAAGAATTCCCTATGAGAAGTAACATGATAAGAAGCTCTTGAGTCAATAACCCAGTCACTGTTGTGACAGACTAGGTTAATACTGGAATCATCACAAACAAGTTCGATTTCATCATCTGTTGTTGTGGCAGCTGTCTCTGAATTTTCTTCCTTGGCTTCTCCTTTTGTGTTGGCTCGATCTTTCTTCCATTTCCGACATTCATTCTTGTAATGCCCCCTTTTGTGACAGTAGAAGCATTCAACATCTCTTTTAGATTTGGACTTACCTCTTGATTTGTCATATCTGTAGTGGGGACCTCTGGACTTACTTCTCCCCCTCCTGTAATTATTTTCTGCAACCAGTGCTTGAGGCTCCGGATTTAATCCTTGATCCTTTCTCCTGGTTTCTTCATTGTACAAAGCTTCTTTGACCATCTCCAATGTAATAACGCCACCTGGAGCAAAATTTAAGACAGAAACAACAAGTGTTTCCCAACTATCAGGGAGTGAAGTGAATAGTAAGAGTGCTTGCACCTCCTCATCTAACTTCAAATTTACAGTATCGGTGCGATTTATTAATCCCTGAAAATCATTCAGGTGCTCGGACATATTTGCTCATTCTTTGTACAGCAGCCGTGTAATCTGTTTCAGCAAAGAAACTTTGTTAAGGCCATATTTTCTTTCAAACATGGTCTCTAATTTTTTCCACAGCACATCTGCTCTTGTTTCGCCTGAAACTTGATTGAACACACTTTGGTCAATCCAACTCCTAATATGACCAATAGTTTTTCTATGCATTTTTGCCCATGCAACATCAGATGTACCCTCTGGTTTTGCAACATCACCAAGAATAGGTTCATACATATCTTTACAATATAACAAGTCCTCCATTCTAGGCTTCCAAACAGCATAGTTACTAGAAGTCAATTTAATCATGCTACCAGAAGAAGAAGAAGTTGACTCCTCCATTTTTTTAAAAACTGACCAAAGCTCTTATACCACTTTGTTGGGAGGTTGGGACAAATAAAACAACACAATGAAAATAAATCCCAAAATAAATAACCCACACTACTATGATTAAAATGACTCTCCCAAAACTCTTGTATTGATAAAGTGAGAATTTATCAATAACCACCTAACAAATATGGTAAAAATATTGAAAATATTCTGACACCAAGATTTACGTGGAAAACTCCGAAACGGGTAAAAACCACGGGTCAAAATATTGACCAATACTTCCACTATAAAAATGGGGTAACAAATCTTCTTCTAGATGTACTAGAAGGTAACACAACTATCCTCACCAAAATAGGTGAATAACAAGAAAAATAGATGAAAAACAAACTCACAAGAAGAATAGCAAAACTTTATTCTATTCTCTTCTCTCTTTTCTTTCCTTCTCTCCCTTTCTTTTCTTTCTCTCTTGGTGCCTATTCTCACTTCTTTTCTGCTTCTTGCTGGTGTAGCATTCTGCTTCAAATGCCTTCTATTTATAGGCGAAGCTGCAGACAATTTCCTCAAAGGCGCCGCAATGTTCGGCTGCCAATCGGCCAAAATTGACTGCAGCCATTTGTGCAGCTTTTATTGACTTCTTGGGTTTGGCCATTTGCTTGGAATTGCAGGCGCCGCAATGTTTGAGTTGAATCCTACATTGTGATAGGTCCATCACTTGGCAATCCAAACTCTTCCTCTGCCATTTTGAAGAGCTCTTTGAAGATGTAATTGTTGAGGTAACTAATGGGCATGGAGTACCGCTTCTGATCAGCTGTGTAAAAAACTATATGGCCTTTCTCTGCCACTAGAGTTGAAGATGAACAGGTGCTACTGCCAGCATTCACATTGTTTCTTGGGGAAATTCCTTTTCTTCCTGTGGCAGCTTTCCTTTGCCACTTTCTTGCCATTCTGATGAGTTTTCTGGTGCTGATCATGATTAGCTTTTTGATATGCACAAAGAGTAGTGGAAGATATTGAATACTGTGGTACTCAGGCAATGCTGTTGCCACTGGTGAGTTGAACAAGCTGGAAGAAATCAGTCATATATAGTCAGCAGCTATAGAGACACTCCCTTGATTGCAGTTATTTCATGTGGAATTTTTAGTCTGCAAGGCCATGTGAAATTTGGACAAGTTAGGATGATTTTGTTAATTTTGAATTCTTCCTTTTATTCTAGAGGTGCTCATTTTCTGTGAAGTGGTTAGCTGGTCCACGTTGCTACCTACAATTTCAATAGCCAGAGGATAGTGCTAAGGTGAATGGAAAGCTTATGAGAGTGTACAAAAAGAGGAAAGCACAGAACGTGAGCATTAGCCTGAAACCTTATTTTATGTAAACATTATGAAGACAATCCCATGGTGGCCTCATCGACCGCAGGACCCTTATGTATGAGCAAACAATTTGACAGACAAAAGAAGACCGCAAATATTTAAATGAAAATCAACGAATACCAAACACAGCCATCATCTTCACTCAGCCAATTATCACATGAAGCTGCACCCTTGAAATTTCTCATGAAATTGAAACAATTAAGGAAGTTACCAGATCGACAATGTAGAAATATAGGTATAAATTTCAAGCAACCTGGACCCAAAGTGTCAGACAACAACTTGACAGGGCAAATAAACTCTAAAAATTCGGCGATTCCCGACATAGCCAGTCAGTAATCATCTTTATTTCAACAAGTATCACATGGTACTGCCCCATTGTTATCCCACAGGAAATTGCAGCAATAAATGGAGTGGCTGCCTCTGACTCTATATAACCTATTTCTCCAACTACAGCAGCCAAGAAAAACACTTGATCACTCTATCTCCAATCTCTCCTTCACTTGCGTATCTCTGCATACCAAGCAATCATGATCAACTCCAGAAAAATCATCAGGGTGGCAAGGAAATGGAAAAGGAAGGCCTCCATCCGAAGAGAACGAATCACCTTCCGTGCAAACAATCAGAATGTTTCCACAGCACCTGTTCCTCTTCATCGCCAGTAGCAGAGGAAGGCCATGCTGTCGTTTACACGGCTGATCAAAAGCGATACTCTTTCCCCATAGCTTATCTTAACAATAACATCTTCAGGGAGCTCTTGAAAACCGTGGAAAAGTTTGGACTGCCAAGTGATGGATCTATAACACTACCATGTGAGGCTGTGTTCATGGATTACTTGATCTCGTTAATCCACCGGTGGGCAACAAAAGACATTGAGAAAGCATTTCTCATCTCAATCTCTGCTTATAGATGTTCATTGTCATGTACAGTGGATCAACTGGAGAATAGCCAGCTTTCACTGGTACATTGTTTTTGAGTTGATTCAAAATCTGTTGATACAGGCGTTAATAGAAAAATGAGTAGGAGATATAGGCTCTTAGCAAGTTGCCAGTATAATCACATTTATACAGTTGGTTTTGATGAAGAAACATTTTCCCAAAAGTGAAACTGATCCCTACTTGCAATTGGCAAGGTTGTAAGCTATTCTGATGATGGTACTTCTAAGCTCCGTAGCCTCCTCTCTTGTTTTCCTCTTAGTTTTAATCATGAATTGTCTTATTTGGAATATCCGGGGAATTTCTAATTCGGCGTCCCTTGCTAGAGTTAGGAAGTTAGTTCATGATCACAGTATCTCTTGTCTTGCTCTTCTTGAGCCTCTTCTGTAAGTTTCTAAATTGCATTTTTTTGTCAGAGATTCGGGTTTGATTGTTCTTTCTGTAATGGGAATGGGAAAATCTGTAGACTTAGTTCTAGTGCTGCACGTCTTTTTTCTAGTATATGCTGGACTCATTTACGACCGTCTGATCGTGATCCAACGGTTGAAATTTTAACCATTGGATCACGATCGGACAATCGTAAATGAGTCCAGTATATACTTCAAAAAGGACGTGCAACATTGAAATCGGACCAAAAACTTGGCTGGTTTGGAGGTCTGCCATCTATTATTCGGTTGTCACATCAATTTTTTTATGTTTCCATTAATTCTTTTAATGGAGAACCGTTTTCAAATATATATATATATATATATATATATATATATATATATATATATATATATATATATATTTATTTATTTATTTATTTATTTATTTATTTATATATTTATATATAATTATGGATAGGATAATGAGAATTTAAACTTGTATATTTCTTTTTTTTTGAATGTCCTAAAATATCCTTTGATAAAATTATTATTTTATTTTTTTGAAATGCATTAATATCAATTTGATAATTTTTGACATTTAAACGATAATTATTTAGGAGTTACATAGAAATAATTAACTTGGAGAAATTAGTTGTTAGTTAGGTTTAAGAAAGATAACTTAAAGAATTAAAGAGCGAAGTAAGTTACTAAAAAAGAGTGTTAAAAAGAAAGACTTTATTGTCATAAACAATTCTTTTTTTCTAAGTATAATTAGTAAATTAGTATATATACGTCTCAAATCACAACTTGATGAAGTGTTTACAAATTTACAAAATCAATAGACATGACTTGAAATTTTCAAAAAATAAAATATTTGAAAGGTTAAAAAATCCAATATCTGAATAGAATAGTGGTAGTAATAGTAGGTAAGATATATAGGAGATTAAAACTTATATTATTTTGAGAGTTTTTAATATCTTTAATTTAATGAAATAAACGGTAAATGGGATTTAAACTCGTATTCTTTTTCCTTTTTTGAATGCCCTAAAATGCTCTTTGATAAAATTATTTTTTCATTTTTTTGAAATGCATTATTGTCATTTTGATAGTTTTTTATATTTAAATGATAATTATTTAGGGGTTACATAGAAACAATTAATTTGGAGAAATTAGTTGTAAGTTAGGTTTAACAAATATAACTTAAAGAATTAAAGAAAGAAGTAAGTTACTATAAAAGAATATTAAAGAGAAAGACCATATTGTTATAAATAATTATTAAATTATTTTTTAATTTTTAAGTGAAATTATTAAATTAGTTTACATATCTCTCTAACCACAACTTGATTATGTGTTTATAAATTTACAAAATCGAAAGACAGGACTTGAAATTTTCAAAAGAAATATATTTGAAAAGTAAAAAAAAAACTAATTTAAAAAAGAATAGTGGTAGTGGAAGTAAGTTAGATATATAAAAGATTAAAACTTACATTATTTTGAGGGGTCCTTAGTATCTCTTATTTAATAAAAGTTATTTCAGAGTTATATACTGTGATAGTGAAACAAACAATTAATTTGAGAGGTATTTATATTTTAATAATAATTATATAAAAAATAATTAATTATTTATTATTTTTTAGCGATAGAGAATAATGATATTTTTATCTCCTATTTAATTATTTTTATAATATTAGAATAAAATATATATTTTTACTAATTATATAAACTATTTCATGAAGTCATGTTTTATCCCATTGTTTTATTCGTTAAATAACATGAATTTTTGATATTTTTAATTAAATAAACAAATGAGTTGCTAGAAGAAAAACTCTACACATTAAAGAGATAAAAAAGAGGAAAAAAAAAACTTTAAGTATTGAAGAGAAAAGTAACAATTAACTGAAAATAGAACATTAAAGGTAATTGTGTAGATAATATATTACTAGGTATAAAAGAAAAATAGTGAGATTGAGATTCAGTATGATAAAAATAAATCATAAAAAAGTTTTGATATATTAGTACTTAATGCATTAAAAAGAAAATTAAAATATATAACTCTGATTATTAAAAAATGAACCATAAATAAATGGCTAAACATGTCCTGTAAGAATGAGAAACATCAAATATCACTCTAATTTTCTCCAATAGGGGGTCATGGAGATTTAAACTTAATTATTTCTTCTTTTTTTTAATTTCCTAAAATGTCATTAGAAAATATGTTATTATTTTTATTTTGAGGATTTCAACTTGTATGTTTCTTCCTTTTTTGAATGCCCTAAAATGCCCTTTGATAAAATTATTTTTTTATTTTTTTGAAATACATTATTTTCATTTTGATAGTTTTTGACATTTAAATGGTAATTATTTAGGAGTTAGATAGAAAAAATTAATTTGGAGAAATTATTTGTAAGTTATGTTTAACAAAAATAACTTATAGAATTAAAGAGAGAAGTAAGCTACTAAAAAAGAGTATTAAAGAGAATGATCTTATTATAATAAATAATTATCAAATTCTTTTTTCTCCTATTTTTGTCTAAGTGGAATTATTAAATTAGTATATACACCTCCTAAATCACAACTTAATTATGTATTTACAAATTTACAAAATCAATACGCAGGACTTATTTGAAAAGTAAAAGAATTGAATATCAGAATGGAATAGTAGTGGTAGTAGTAGGTTATACATATGAGAGATTAAAACTTACATTACTTTGAGAGTTTTTAGTATCTCTAATTTAATAAAAGCTATTTGGAAGTTATATACTGGGATAGTAGAACAAGAAATTAATTCGAGAGGTATTTATAATTTAAAAGTATTTTTAATCTATAAAAATATAAAGTGAAAGAGTTTATTCTTCATAGTGGTTGTAAGTTAGATATAAAAGAGATTAAAACACGCCTTACTTTGATATGCTTTAGTTTCTCTAACTTAATAAAAGTTATTATTAATTCATTTTAAATTTCAGAGTTATATATTGTGATAGTGAAACAAATAATTAATTCTTGAGGTATTTATAATTTAAAAATATTTTTAATCTATAAGAATATAAAGTAAAAGAGTTTATTCTTCAAAATTTATCTATATTATATTAAAAGTATATATAGATGTCATGAAAATTTAAACTTATATGTATTTTCCTTTTTTGAATGCCCTAAAATTCACTTTGATAAAATTTTCATTTTTTATTTTTTAGAAATGCATTATTGTCATGTTGATGGTTTTTAACATCTCAATGATAATTATTTAGGAGTTATATAGAAATAATTAATTTGGAGAAATTAGTTGTAAGTTAGGTATAACAAAGATAACTTAAAGAATTAAAAAGAAAAATAAGCTCCTAAAAAAGAGTATTAAAGAGAAAGACTTTATTATCATAAGCAATTATCAAATTAGTATATATACCACTCAAATTAGTATATATACTAAAGGTCTTGAAATTTTTTTAAAAAAAAGTATTTGAAAAATTATAAAATACAATATTAGAATAAAATAGTGGTGGTGATAGTAGGTTAGATATAAAGGAGACTAAAATCTAGTAGTTATATATTGAGAGTCTTTAGTATTTATAATTTAATAAAAGTTATTTAGAAGTTATATGTTGTGATAGTGTAACAAAAAATTAATTCAAAAAGTATTTATAATTTAAAAATATAAAAATATACAAATTAAAAGATTTTATTCTTCAAAATTTTATCACCACGTGGACGATTCTAGTACCCTTTGATTGGATGAATTATTTTGATTTTAATGGTCTAAATACCCTAAATTTATATATAAATTTTGGACAATTTATTTTGGTTAAAAGTAAAACAGTGGATCTCTATTTTACTTTCAACCCTAAAATATATATAATGTGATGCGATATAAAAATAGACATCTAACCTCCATAAAATAATAATATCAAGATCAAATAATAGTAAAAAAATATTAGAAAAAAATCTAACATAAAAAATGCTATTTAACCTCTCTAACATTATAAAAATAAGATAAAGGGAAAAAAATAATACTATTACTTTATAAAAATAAAATAATAAAAAAATAATTATCCTCATTGTAATAAAAAAATTTATTATATCAAGAAATAAAATGTAAAAATATTTTTATAATATTATTATATTGGTTAGTTAGTTAATTAATTAATTATTATATAATTAATTAATAAAAGATTAGTAAGCGCTATTTGAGAGTTAAATTAGTTGAAGAAGAGTAATTATAACAAAATAATTATAATTACTAACTTAATTATAACAAAATAATTATATTTGGCACTTAATTTAAGCAAAATTATAACAATAAAAAGAATTATGAGTTAAAATAAATTTTCAAAATAAAAGAATTATGAGGAATAATTATAAAAATTTAAAAGTTTAAATACTAATATAGTTTATGAAAAAGTTCAAAATGATAGCATGAAGTACAAAAAAAAGCTATTTAACATTTTATGAAGAAACAAAATATCTGTTTTATTCAAATATCATGTAAATAAATAAAAAAATAGTAAAAAATATACTTCAATCTTTATCATTGTAAATATATATATTATTATAAAAAGCTATAATTATCATGAAAAATTATAATATTAATTAATAAATTAATGTTATTTAATGAAAAATATAATGGCATAAGATGTAAAAGAAAATTACACGATCTTAATGAAATAATTTGTATAATTAGTGAAAATATGTATTTTATTATAATAATATAAGAATAATTAAATAGCAGATCAAAATATCATCTATTCTCTATTATTAAAAAAAATTAAGAAAAAATATTATTTTATTAAAAAATTAAATAAAATATTTAATGCTTGCAATTACAAGTCAATAATGTTAGATTTGTTTTTATTTTGAGGTTAAAATTAATAAGATGTACATTCCATTTTGAGATATGTATAACATGTTTTTATTGTATGAGTATCTTGAAAGAGGTAATTTGGCCAAAATTCTCTTGAGTATGAAAGAAGAAGCATGGAGATTGAATTGTACCGCTAATATTATCATTCATAAAAGACAAAATTCTGAATAATATGCACCGTGTAAATAATTAATGAACATATGAGCTCTAGAGTATTAGTAGAATAATACTCTTTTCTCCGCATGTGCCTCTTTGAAATGAAAACAGATCTTTCAAATGCTAGCTGCATTTTGACTCCTTGTAGATATAAAGGTTTGGAATTATCCGTTCCCTCCACTATCACTTTTCCTTTTTTTTTCATATCTTTAAAATGTCTTACATCCTGCCTTTAAAAAAAAAAAATATTAGATGTCCTACTTTTACCTTTAAGTTTTAAATTTTTTTTTATAAATTTTACAATAAAAAATAGAAAAATTTTGTGATAACTTGATAATCAATGATATATAGAATGAGACAGCATCCCTACCCATAAAACAAACAATAATGGAGTAGAAGCCAGCCAACTAGGACAAGGAGGCTTCCAGGACTTGAGAGCAACTGAACATGGTTTACCTATTCAGTGTACTGAGATTGGATTAGACCATCACTTTGTGAGTTCCAGCAAACAGCTCCACTTCTCAGTATAAATTAATAACCACTTCGAGCCACCATCGGTTAAACAAAAAGGAAACAATGGATCTGTTTGCTGTAGAAAAATCTCTCTTCACATTTCTCTTCTTCCTCTTTCTTACGTTCCTGTGTTCTCTTGAGGGTGCTTGGTCTTCTGCTCAAGAGGCAGCAGCTCTTCTCAATTGGAAAGCCAGTTTTCTAAACAAAAACAATCCTCTCTTCACTTCATGGAATCTTCAATCGATCAATGGCACCAATTCTAGCAGCCCATGCTCTTGGTTTGGGGTTTCGTGCTTTGATGGGAGCGTTAGAGTTTTGAACCTCACCAATTCTGGTATTTATGGTACGCTCAATGACTTTCCATTTTTATACCTTCCAAATCTAGAATATCTTGATTTGGCTGAGAACAACCTTGTCGGTCCATTGCCTTCTCAGATTTGTAATCTCACCAAGTTGACTCATTTGCATCTATATCTCAATCAATTTTTAGGTTCTGTTCCTAAAGAGTTGGGTTATTTGGAACATATTAAAAATCTATTATTAGACAATAATCAATTTAATGGTTCTATTCCTAGTTCTCTTGGCAATTTAACTTATTTAACTAGTTTGACACTCTATACTAATAAGCTTTCTGGTCCAATTCCTCAAGAATTAGGCAATTTCAAGTTCCTTATTCGTCTAACATTAAGTTATAATCAACTTAGTGGTCCCATTCCAAATTCCCTTGGAAATTTGACCAATTTAAAATTTTTATATTTTTATAATAATACACTCTCTGGTTCAATTCTTAAAGAGTTGGGTAATTTAAAAAATCTTCATGAGTTAGATTTTGGTAGAAATCAATTTACTGGTTCCATTCCTCAATCATTAGGCGCTATGACCAATTTGACTTATTTGGCTCTTCAAAACAATCAACTTTCTGGCTCCATTCCCAGCTCATTAGGTTCTATGCACAGTTTGACTTATCTAAATCTTTTGAGCAATGAACTTTCTGGTCTAGTTCCTCCATCCCTGAATAATTTGACCAATTTGTGGTTTTTTCAAATTGGTGGTAATCTATTCAATGGACATTTGCCGGAATATCTTTGCCAAAGTGGAAGACTCCAATATTTCAATGTATTCAGCAATAGATTGACTGGGGAAGTCCCACAAAGCTTGAAAGATTGCTCAAGTTTATATAGAGCCCGTTTCCAAGATAATCAGCTCTCGGGAGATATCTCAGAGATGTTTGGTGTCTATTCGGACTTGGACTACATAGAGCTTAGCAACAATAGATTATATGGCGAATTGTCAAGCAACTGGAGCAAATGCAAAAACTTGACAACACTTCTGATTGCAAATAACAGCATCACGGGTCGCATACCTCCAGAATTTGGGAGCTCACCTCGCTTGCAAGTGCTTAATCTGTCTTCAAACCAGTTAGTTGGGGAAATTCCAAATGAATTTGGGAAGCTTAGCTCTCTGCTAAAGCTAGACTTGGGAGTTAACAAAATATCTAGTGGTATACCTCAAGATTTAGGACTTTTAACACGACTAATCTACCTTGATCTTTCTTCCAATTTGTTGAATGGGTTGATTCCAGTAAATTTAGGTGATTGCCATCAGCTTTTTCACTTGAACTTGAGCAATAACTTTTTCAGTGGAAAGATTCCAGCACAGATGGCAAAGTTAATTAACCTTAATCAGCTGGATCTGAGTCATAATTTCTTCATAGGAGAAATACCATCAGAATTAAGAAGTTTGAAGGTTCTTGAACTACTAGATCTCTCCCATAACAAACTTTCAGGGTTCATTCCAAAAGTTTTGGAAGAATTGCCTACCTCAATGCGGATTGACTTATCTTTCAATACTTTGGAAGGTCCTATTCCTCGCAGTGGACCATTTGTGAATATCACGTTTGAACAACTGCAGGGGAACAAGGGCTTGTGTGGCAGTGTCCCAGGCCTACAACCTTGCCAAAGCCCTTTTTCCACTGGAAAGCATGGGAAAAAGAAGAGGCATAAACTTGTCATCATGGTTGTACTCCCTCTGCTTGGAGCACTGCTACTTCTTTGTGCCTTAGTTGGAGTTCTCATTTTATATGACAGGAGAAAGAAAAATCCAAATGCAAACGAACGCGTGCATGTAAATGATGGAAATTTATTTGCCATATGCACATTTGATGGAAAAGAAATGTACAAAAGGATATTAGAGGCCACAGAGGAATTTCATGCATCATTCTGCATAGGAGAAGGAGGTCATGGGAAGGTTTACAAGGTGGAACTCTCTTCAGACAACATAGTTGCAGTGAAAAAGCTTTATTCCTCTTCCGAGATGGCAGATCATAATGGATTCTTGAATGAGATAAGAGCCTTGACAATTATCAGACATCGAAACATCGTGAAACTTCTTGGTTTCTGTTCAAGTCCTCAACACTCATTTTTAGTGTACGAGTACCTTGAAGGAGGTAGCCTGACCAAAATTCTTGGTATAGAAGAAGAAGCAAAGAAACTGGATTGGCTAAAGAGAGTGAATATCATCAAGGACATTGCAAGTGCTTTGGCTTACATGCACCACGACTGTTCACCACCAATTGTTCATCGAGACATATCGAGCAACAATATTTTGCTTGATTTAGAATATGAGGCTCGCATTTCAGATTTTGGAACTGCAAAGCTTTTGAAGATTGACTCTTCTAACCAAAGTGCAGTTGCCGGCACATATGGATACATTGCACCAGGTAATTATACAAGTTCCACTTTGTTAAAGTACAAGGGGCTAATGTTGCCACCACGTAATGCATGCATGAATTCAAGTCTTCATGATCTTTTGCAGAGCTTGCCTACACAATGAGAGTAACCGAAAAGTGCGATGTATATAGCTTTGGAGTACTAATATTGGAAGTAATCAAAGGGAAGCATCCCAGTGACTACATTGCTGATCTCGCATCTCAAACTACTGACGGGAACATACAATTGACGGACTTGCTCGATGAAAGGCTTTTGTATCCTACTGCTGAGTTCGAAAATCTTCTGATATTAACAATCGAACTTGCCAGGGCATGCCTGAATGCAAATTCTGAGTCTAGGCCGACGATGCAAGTTGTTTCCAACTCCTTATCAACTGGCACTCCAATTCAGCAATAATATCTTGGTAAGTGTGACCTGAGACATTGGATCAGTTTGTTAACAGTTAACTAATGCTCTGTATTTGATATGATGGACTTTCTTTGAAGGATTATCAATTCTTTTCTTCCATTTTTGTGAAGGAACACACACAGGATCGACAAAAAGAGTTGGAAGCATTACAAATAGCTTGGGAAGAACAGAACAATCAGAAAAATCAATTGCATTTTCTTTTGTGTTCAAGATGTTTTTGTATCGCATTTCAATGTACTTATGCTTTAATTTCATATGAGCTATTAGTGTAAAAAAGCCATGAATTAAATGAATATCATTGGGCCGGCAGCTGATAACAATTCTTGCATTGTCCATAAAGCAGGGAGCAATAATGGGGCCTCTGATATATACTGTGGTAGTTGCATTGAAAGAATTGTATGTGGAATTTGTTTTTGATGAACCAAAGGCAGACAATAAGTAGGATGCAGTTTTATCATCAGGGCCTCATTGGAACAGGTTTGGAAACTATGGAGTAAATAGTTTTTTGAGGTGATGTAGTGCAGTTACAGGTCATGTTACAAGCTTGGAAGTAAGCCCTCCGTTTTAGAGGCTTTCATCTCCAACCCTGTTATTATATAGTTTTCTGATTTTCCCTATGATGCGATTACAAAGTCATTTTTGGTGTACTTTCAATTTTGATGACTTGTGTGTAAAATTGAAGGCTAGCCATTTGTTAATTGGGTTGTCTTTAACATATTTTAAGTAAATTGTATATAACCAGAAAGTGTTTGCTTCTGGCAATGGAAATAGAAATTTACCGCTTCTATATGGCTACCTTATTCTTTGCTTCCTCTGCAATGTCTGTTACTTCTGATGCAAGCTCTTGTGAGGTGATTAATTCTAACATACCAGTAACTTAAACCTCAGGACTTAATAGGAACTCTACATTCCCCAAAAACTGACTTAAAAAGCCTCTCTGTGCCAGACATGGAAAGCCAATGGCAAACTGTAGACCACCAACAGAAACAGACCAAACCCTGTTTCTGCTTCTCTTCATGTGTGTTTAAGAGACAGAGAATAGTAAATTTGAGGTTAACAGAACTAGAAACTAATGATACCTAAATATGAAAAGAATTCTTTTTATGAGTTATTTGTTATGAATATATCAATTATATAGATGTCTATTATCCTAAGTATTAATTCATATTTGAGGTTATGAAATATGAAAGGTTAGGGGACTACGAAGTTGTAACATCTATTCTTTATACACTATTAACCCCATTACCTTCATTATCATAAAGAATATAGAAGATCATGGGAGGTAAGTTATAGTGAAGGCCCCTACTGACCTATGATGAGAAAAGTCACTTCCAACTTTATAAATAAAACCATATGAAGTAGTTTGTAAAATAATATATGATGAAAACTCTCAATAAAATTCTTGCTTCTACATTTCTTGTATTCTCTCTTTCTCTCTTTTATTATAATTCAAAGTCATCTTTATTGTAATTTTGTAGTTAATTTTCGTGTCTATTGCGGCCGAATTTTATAACATTATTATTATTATTTTGTTAGATTTACCAATTATTAGCTAGATAACGGACTAGACACTTTATATTTTATTTCTTGACAATTTATGTTAGTGTTCCCAATATTCAAAAATAACATTTAGAATATGGACAATGCACTAAATGCTCCACTAACTACTAATTTATTTTGAAATTAATGGAAAAGTTTGTAACTACTTACTAATAAATATATACTAAATGTCCCACTTAAGTTATAAATTTTCTACCCAAAGTATATAAAATGTAATAGAATACAAGAACACACTATCTAACATCTAAAAAGAAAAAAAGTACATTGCTATTTTAAAAAAGTGAAATCACTTGAAAAATAATTATACTAATTAAATATTTTAAATACTATTATAATTTATAAAAAGTCTAAAGTATAACAATACGAGATTAAGTGATTTTCACGAAAATATTTTTCATAGTTAGTAAAAATAATATTTTCTTATTAGAATAATTGATTAGATAAAAGGTAAAAGGTAAACAAATATTTATTTCTTAAAAAATAAAAGAATTATGAGGAATAATTATGAGAATTTAAGAGTTTAAATACTAATATAGTGTATGCAAAGGTTCAAAATGATAGAATGAATTACAAAAAAAGTCTATTTAATCTTTTTATGAAGAAATAAAATATGTGTCTTATTCGAATATCATGTAAATAAATAAGAAAATGGTAAAAATCCAATTGAATCTTTAACATTACAAAAAAGAAAAAATATTATTATTAAAAAAAGTTAAATTATCATGAAAAATTATAATATTAACTAAAAATTTTAAAAATTAATGTTATTTAATAAAAAATACAATGACGTAAGATGTAAAAATAGATTACATGATCTTTATAAAATAGTTTATATAATTAGTAAAAATATCTATTTTATTCTAATATTATAAAAAATTATTAAATAACAGATAAAAAAACATCTATTCTCTATCATTAAAAAAATTAAGAAATTTTTATTATTTTATAAAAAAGTTAAATAAAATGTTTAATAAGTATAATTGCACGTAAATGATGCTAGTACCTTACTAAAAGTGTAGATAGAGCTTATGGAGATTTAAACTTATTGTTTCTTTATTTTTTGGATTACCTAAAATGTTCTTAGAAAATAAATTATTATTATTTTAATGGACTAACCATAATAGTACACTAAGTGTATAAATATAATTATTTTATATAAATCCATCCTTGAAACTCTAATTTAATCACAATTATCTAGGATTTATATAAAGGGGAATAAAAATTAATTTAGAGAGTTACAATAATTACACATGCTAGAAATATATTATTAAAAACCTTCAAGTTTTAAATAAACACAAATATTTATTTATTATTATTTGAATGTTAAACTATATTATGAGAAAATTAATAGTGTTAAATAGACAAGTGAGTTACAAGAAGAAAAACTCTACATATTAAAGAGACAAATAATGATTTACTGAAAAAAGAGAAAAAAATCTAACTGTTGAAGAGAAAATTAATAATTATTAAAAAATAGAATATTAAAGATAATTGTATAGATAATATGTATAGATAATACATTACTAGATATAAAAGAAAAGACATTGAGATTTAGATTTAGAGCGATAAAAATAAATGATAATTTTTTTAATACATTACTACTTAATGCATTAGAAGGAAAATTAAAATATTTTTTTTAATTATTATAAAAAGAACCATGGATTCTTTAATAAAGTGGCTAAGCGTGTCCTATAATAATTAGAAAAATCAAACATCACTCTTATTTTCTCCAATACAACTAAAAGATAATAATTAATTAAAAATATGTGTACACATTAATTTTTTAAAATTTAATCACAAACTTAGGTTAGAAAATAAATTAAACCAAGGACAAAATATTAAGAATTAAACCCTATCAATTTCAAAATTTTTAAAGAAAAAATATAAGGACAAGAAATGAACATGAGTATTATAGTTAATTAAAATGGAAAATTTTTAATAAAATTATTTTTTATTTTTTATAAAATGTATTATTGTAATTTTGAGAGTCTTTGACATCTATATAATAATTATTTGAAAGTTCAAAGCTTTGTTGCTTCCATGAGGCTTTCACCCCTTGAAAGGAGATTTAATAAGGTAAGGGACACGAATTTCAGATTTCGATTTCAGGAATTGCTTTCGGGTGAGGAAGTCAAAGGCACATACCTATAGGCCGACATAGAAATAATTACTGATGGTTTTTTGGCAAGAGGAATCTCCTTCTGCATAAATTCCTCCAAATGTTGGTATGTTGGATTCCTTGGAGCAGCAGATGTTCATATTTCTTTGAGGGCAAGGAATCTTCTTCACTGGGCCTTCTTCATCACTGGGCCTTCTTCATTCTTTCAACTATCTCTTAGACGATGTCTCCGTGGCCAAGGGTTTTAAAGGATCCATGATCAATGATTATGGGCATATTCAGAGATCTAATACCACAATTATTGTAACATGGTTTAATGACTCTTTCGGAGATTGCATTATATTAAACACAGCTCGTGCGTCTAGGGAAAATCTTGGACCTTGTGCAACTGGGGGCATTTTTTGGTATAGCTCAGATAGTTTTATTGCGGGTTTTTTCTCTTTATGTTGGGCAATTTGGCTCTAACAACTGGGCAGAGTCTTTTGCACTACCTGAATTTGTCAAACTGGCTGCTGATTTTATGATTCAATGTGCTTCCTGTATTGTTAACAATCGGTCAAAACCGCCTGAGAGGCTTGACCGAATTTTTCAAGAAATTCTTTTTTGGGTTGAAAACCTCCACCTCTCAACAGTGCATGTATTCAAGGAAGCAAACGCAGTTGCAGATTCCTTTGCTAACCTGGGTTGTGATCGCGAATCCTCTTGCTCTTCCACAAGTTTTTAATCTCTCCAAACTTACATTAAAGGGCTCTATATGCTTGATATGTTGACTTTTGGCTTACGTTTTTGTATCCCACATAGGATATTTTTGTTTTGAGGGAGTAGTTTGAGAGTTATTGAACTCATTCTCCTCCCATTTAAAACCATCCCAATTTGTACTCTGCTTCCACATATAAATATAAGCAAGGTTGCTTGAGTGATGCTCGAAAACTAAATAAATTTTTGTCAAATTTTGTTATCACATTTTTTTGAGCGTATTCTTTCCTTATCTCTTTTACTCCACATTTATTTATTGTTATTATTATTTTTTTATTATAATATTTAATATTATTTGTCGGGTATATTCATAATGTTTTGAATTTTTCAATTCACTAGAAGTTTGTTTTAGAGAGAATTATTACTCAAAATTTCCTACAATTGGTATCAGAGCCAAATGTTCATCCTTGGCTTGTTTGTTTCTCTTGTAATAGTCATAGTTGGGTATTGTAGTTTTGGAAATTGTAATTTTAATTATTTAGAAAAATTTTGTCTAAAGAGGTTAGTATTTAAGCGGTCTACTTGAGACCCTACAATCTTTCCTAAAAATTTTTTTAGAATAATTTTTGATACAATACTCAGTGTTTTGAAATATTTTGGTTCTGTAATGACACCTGCTACAAATATAGTACCAGAGACATCAGTTTTCTCTTCTTCATGGTAGAGGATTCCGGTGTCCAGTTAGAAATTGGCAGTATAAATATTTGATGGTACTGGCTATTTCAGAATGTGGCAAGGAGAAGTCTTGGACTCCTTTTTCCAGTAGGGTCTTGACATTGCCATTGCAGAAAAGAACTGAAAGATGTTGAAGATAAGGATTGGAATATTATGAATTGGTTGGCATGCGAAACAATTCGGTCGTGCTTGTTCAAGGAGCAGAAATATGCTTTCAAGAATGAGACTTCTGCACACAAATTGTGGAAGGCATTGGAGGATAAATTTTTTAAAAAGAGTGATCATAATAAACTCCTTATGAAGAAAAGACTGTTCCAATTTGATTACCGATCATGTACAACTATGAATGAATACATCACTGTGCTTAATCAATTAGCAGCAGACCTGTTGAATTTAGATGTGAAATTTGGGGATAAAGATTTGATTTTGATGTTGTTATCGTCTCTTCTTGATGAATTTGAACATTTGGAGACTACGTTACTTCATGGGAAGGAGAATGTTCGTTAGATGTTCTGGTTTGTATAGCCATGAATTGAGAAAGCAGGATAAGATAAAAATTAAACCAACGATATCAGAAGAAACATTGGTGGTAAGAGGTCATCATCAAGGCCAATCAAAGGGAAGAAGAGGAAGGTCTAAATCAAAGGGTTGAGTTGTTGCCAAAGATGAGCGTGCTTTCTGTCAAGAGAAAAGACACTAGAAGAAAGACTATCATAAGTTTTAGAAGAAAGGGATAACTCCGCAAGATGCAAATGTTGCAGAATGCAAGAGTGATGCGGAATCAGAAATTTCTCTTGTGATTTCATCTTCAACATTGCATCCAGATGAATGGATATTGGATTCAGGTTGCGCCTATCATATGTGTCCTATTCGAGAGTAGTTCTTTGAATTTTAGGAATTTGATGGTGGGGTTGTCTACATGGGCAATGATAATACATGTAAAATAACCAGAATAGGTTCAATCAAGCTGAGGAATCATGATAGATGTGCGGTACATACCAAAGTTGAAGAAGAATCTCATCTCATTTGGGGGCTTTAGAATCAAAAGGCTTAGTTGTGATGATGCGAGATGGTGTTCCTAAAGCAACTTCAGGGGCACTGGTGATGTTGAAAGGTGTGAGGAAGAATAATTTGTATTACTACCAAGGTAGTATAGTGATTAGGTCAGTGATAGCATCAATTTCAGGTACCAAGAATGATGCAGATGCAACAAAGCTGTGGCATATGCAGTTGGGACATGCCGGTGAAAAATCCTTGCAAATTCTTGCCAAGCAAGGGTTGTTGGAAGGTACGAAGACTTACAAATTAGAATTTTGTGAGCATTGTGTTCTGAGAAAACAACAAAGAGTGAAATTTGGCATTGCAATCCATAATACCAAGGGCATTCTAGATTATGTGCACTCAGATGTGTGGAGCCCGCCAAGACTCCGTCAATCAGTGGTAGGCATTATTTTGTTACTTTCTTTGATGGTTTTTCTAGAAGAGTTTGGATATTTACTATGAATAACAAGGATGATGTGTTTGGAGTTTTCCTTAAGTGGAAAGTTGAAGTTGAAAACCAGACAGGGAGGAAGATTAAGGTTCTCTGAATAGACAACGGTAGAGAATACAAGAGTGATCCATTCCTGAAGATATGCCAAGATTGTGGCATAAGGCGGCACTTCACAGTTAGAAAAACACCGCAGCATAATGGGGTGTCAGAGCGTATGAATGGGGCACCGATGGAGAAAGTTCGTTGTATACTATCTAATGCTGGGTTAGGCAGAAAATTTTGGGCTGATGCTATAAAATATGCTTAACATCTCGTCAATCATTTAGAGGTATGGTTTGAAAAACTTGTTGCTTATTATGATACTTTGCGTGTTTTTGGTTATGCCATACATTATCATATGAATGAATCAAAGTTGGATGCACGGGCAAAGAATGCTCTATATATGGGCTTCAATGCTGGAGTTAAAGGATACTTTTTGTGGTGTCTAGAGGCAAAGATCACAATAATCAGTAGGGATGTTACCTTTGATGAATCTACCATGTTGAATAAGGCAAATCCAGAAGGGGTTGATGGCATTCCGCAGCAAGTGGAGTGTATTCCTAAACAGGTAGAGTTTGAGCAGACAATGGTGATCCCAGCAAATTGCACCACTAGTGAATCTTCGAGGGCAGAAAAAGAGTTAGATGAGAAAGAGGTTTCGACCCAAAAACCTTTACAGTGATCGGAGCCAATTGCAGTGAGAAGAACAAGACGACAGATTCAAAAATCTGCTTGTTTTACTGACATGGTAGCTTATGCAGTTTCAGTTGCTGATGATGTTCCATCCACCTACTCAGAAGCCATCCGAAGTTCAGAAAGTGGTAGATGGGTAGGTGCAATGGAAGAAGAAATGCAATCTACCTGACACAACCAAGGGACAAGAAGGCTATTGGCTGCAAATGGGTATTTGCAAAGAAAAAAAAAATTCTTGATAAAGATTAGGTTCGTTACTAGGCAAGGTTGGTAGCTAAAGGCTACAATCAGAAGGAAGGAATTGATTATAATGAGATATTTTCTTTAGTTATTAAACATTCCTCCATTAGAATTTTGTTAGCTTTGGTAGCGCAGTTGAATTTGGAACTAGCTCAACTTGATGTGAAGATTGCGTTCTTGTACGATGATTTGAAGGAGAAAATCTATATGACTAAGTCAGATGGATACAAGGCTGTTGGTAAGGAGAATTGTGTTTGCAAACTAAATAAATTATTGTACGGACTGAAACAATCTCTGAGGCAATGATACAAGTATTTGACAGGTTTATGAACGTCAGAAGTACACAAAGAGCAAATACAATCATTGTGTATATTTGCGCAGACTTCAAGATGGTTCCTACATCTACTTACTCTTATATATTGATAATATACTGATAGCAGCAAAGAGCCAAGTTGAGATTGACAGATTGAAGGCTCAGTTGAGTGAGGAGTTCGAGATGAAGGATTTGGGGGAAGGCAAGAAGATTTTCGGCATGGAGATAAACAAGGACAGAGAAAGAGGCAAGCTTTGGCTGATACAAAAGCAGTATTTGAAGAAAGTATTACAACGTTTTGTATGCATAAAGATACAAAACATGTAGGTACCCCACTTGGTCCTCATTTGAAAATGAGTAGATCTCCAACAACAGATGAAGTGCGAGAATACATGGCGAGAGTCCCGTATGCAAATGCGGTTGGAAGCTTGATGTATGTAATAGTATATACGAGACCAGATATTTCGCAAGATATTAGTGTTATGAACAGGTACATGCATGATCAGAGCAAATGTTATTGGTTAGTCGTGAAATGGATTCTACAGTATCTTCAAAATATATTGGATTGGAATTGTAGTGGAAGGAATCACTTGGTCATTGTGTAGTTGGATATTGTGATTCTAACTATGCAGGTAATTTGGATAAGTGGCGATCTGCGAATGGTTATTTGTTTACTTTAGTAAAAGCACTAGTTAGTTAAAAGTCTACTTTACAGTCAACGGTGGCTTTGTCAACAACAGAGACAGAGTATATGGTGATTACAGGGGCTGTAAATGAAACAATTTGGCTTCATGGGTTGCTTAAAGACTTGAAAGTTGGTCAGAAACAACTTGAGGTGTATTCTGACAGTTAGAATGTTATTCATTTAGCAAAGAACCGAGTCTTTCATGCATGGACAAAGCATATTGACGTCCACTATCATTTTGTGTGAGAGATTCTCAAAGAAGAGGAGATACTTCTCCAGAAGATTCACACAGCGGAGAATCCTGTAAATATGTTGACTAAGGTGGTTATAAGAACCAGGTTTGAACATTGTTAAACTTGGTTAATATTTTGCACATTTGAGTTGGGGCCTAATGGCGCAAAATTTAGAAGCACCACGAGGACCGCTTTATTTTTCGTTTGATTGGGAAGCTTTGTATTTGATGGAACTATAAGTTAAGCCAAGGTGAAAATTTGTTAACTTTTGGCTTACCTTTTTGCATCCCACATTGGATGACTTTGTTTTGAGGGGGGACTTTAGGAGTTATAAATGAACTCATTCTCCTCCCATTTAAAGCCATCCCAATTTGTACTTTTTTTTATTCCACATTTGTTTATTGTTATTGTTTTTTTTCGATTATAGTATTCAATATTATTTGTCGGGTATATTCATAGTATTTTGTATTTTTCAATTCACTAGAAGTTTGTTTTAAATGGAAGTATTACCTGAAATTCCCTACATGATATAAGAGAATCCCTTATTTGGGACACTCCTAGTTTGTCCTCTTGATTGCTTTTGTAGATAGGAATTTTTAATGTCTATTTCTTTCATGCATTTTTCTTTTCCTGTTGCTCTGTGTAAGAAGTGGATTTGTTTCCACCTCCTGAGGTTAGGCCTTATGTCCCCCTCATTGTAATTTTTAATTTGACTTTAGTAAACCAATAAGGGTTCATGCCAAACTAACAGGTAGCTTCATAACAGGTGGCTGCCAGAGACACTTGAAATTTGAGAAAAGATTAACCTATTGAAATAGGCAAGCGCTACGGCAGTTTTCTCCGGTTTCCTCTCTGTGATGTTTCTACAAGCTCTAACCTTCAAGAAGCTTTTTCTTGTCGCTAAAGTGCTCTAGAAAAATCAACATTGCACTATACGTGTATTTTTGACCAATTAACTCTTTACAATCATTGCACTGAGTTCATTTGCTCAAACTTAGACCAGTTCTAAAGCCTCAGAATCATTAGATTAAGCTGGTTTCTTCAAATTGGACATATTGTATGGCACTTGACTACAATCATTTGTTGCACAGATAAGGCACTATTACCTATATGATCACATCGTGTTCTAGTTTTCTTTTCCAAATTCTCGTTTCCTGTTATCCTTGAAGTTTTTGTAGTCTTCATATCTATGACTCGAGATGGAGAACCCGGATAAGAGGCATTTTGCCATACTTTGCAGATTCTGGTAGGGTGGATAACCATGCTCTAATTCAACTTGATAACCATTGAGAAGTGTCATGTTGCAGGCCTGGCATCTGCTTGTCCTAAATTGTTCCCAAAACTTGTTTTGGCATTCAATTTCATCCAAGCCTAAGCAAATAGCTTTAGGAACCGGAAGATTTCTGGTGCTAGTCTGCTAGATGTAATGGTTCAAATGGATAAACTTAGCACAATAACACTACTTTTGCCAAAATCCCAAGTCAAAAATGTTTCAAAGCTTCGAAATTTGGATCAATTTCAAACATGGAACAGAAATTTGTAATGAAACCATTCAAAGGAATTGCAAACTTAAATTTGCAACTTGTCCAATATGTGTATCCTCCTGGTATTTACAATCTCTAGATCAACTCAAAAACAGTACAATGGTTCATGTCGCGTACTTTCTGTATAAGATGAGGAGCATCCACAAGAAGAAATAGACAGTAGAAAAGCTTTCTCTACATCTTTTGTTGCACGCCTTTGGATTAAAGCGATCAAGTAATCCATAACTACAGCCTCACAAGGGACTGTGATAGGTCCATCACTTGGCAGTCCAAACTCTTCCTCAGCCATTCGCAAGAGCTCCCTGAGGATGTAATTGCTAAGGTAAGCAATAGGGAAGGAGTACCGCTTCTGATCAGCTGTGTAAACAACAACATGGCCTTTTTCTGGCGAAGAACAAGACCTGTTGCTCTCATTCTGATCTTTCTGTGAGAAGGAAATCCTTTTTCTTTCCATGGCAGCTTTCCTTTGCCATTTCCTTGCCATTCTAATGAGTTTTTTGGTGCTCAGCATGATTTCTTGGTGTGGATAAATAATGAAGTGAAGCAGATCTGAGCTTAAGAGAATCAGATGATTTTTCAGCCTCTGGTAAGTTGAAGAAGCTGATGAAAACTAGAGATATATATAGTCACATGGTTAGAGACAACTTCTTAAATTTCAACAATTTCATGTGGGATCCTTAGGTGCAAGACCTTGTGATATTTGGCGGAGATCAGAAGATGAATGGAGGGTACTTAGCTATATTTGGTACTGCTTAACTTTCATTGCATTTGGATGTTTCCATTTTTCTGTCCAGTTGTTTGATGACACATTGGGTCCAAGCTGCTTCCTGAAAAGGAATACTTGAAATTTCAAGAACCCCATGAGCTATTTCATGTGTCTATCTATGCTCCTTTTATGTTAATTTCTTCATCCACTTGTGTGTTCACGTGGATGAATTCTTTGCCATAATCCTTTTTGACATTGTCTTTCATCATAGCATACATTTGGGAAGAAAATAGAACTGTAGATGACTACAAATATCAGATGTAATTATACCTTGAATACCAATCCATGTGCAATACGCGCACCAAACTTAGACTAAATTTAGTGAATCAATCTGAAAATAGAAGAACCGATGTTTGGTGAAATAGATTCTTGTAAGGATCAAGCAAAGAGTTAAATGCACCAAGAACTTACATAAAAGGCATTATGATCAAGACTTTGATTAGTACAAAGTTCAGGTTCTTTCTTTCTTTCCCTCATGATTGAGAGACAATGAATACTCCCCTATCCATTACTAGTTAGGATACATATTTATTTTGCATGAGTCCTATTTTTTCTATTAAAAGCTGCGCTCCATACTTGCATGTCAAATGGTAAAAACTTATTGCCTTTTTCTTTTCTTTCCTAACACTTTTCTACGAGTTATTTTAACTTGTGATGTTATTTTAAAAATTATAATACATGAGATAAATAAATTTAGAATCAATTTATTGAGTAACAACCAAGAATGTGCTTTTTAGTCTTGCAAAGTAATTTCCTTTCTTCCAACTCCACTGGTGGGAAGCAACATTAATTTTCACCCAAAAGAGTTACTTCTGTAATTTAAAAGAAAGCAACATTAATTTAATGGTAGTTGCTTTTCTACTTTTTTTTTTAATACAATTATTCATAAAAAAGTTAAAACTCAATTACATATGTAATTAATGAAAAGTAAAAAATATAATAGTATGAAAAGAAAAATAAAAGGCATTGGTATTTTATTAAAAATCAAATGAATACTGGAAAATACCAATATCAATATTAGTTTTGAAAAGTTTAACGTGCACATGATTTGTGCTAGTTTGATCCAAAACATAGACACTTCTTGTATTTATAACCAGTCAATTAATATGATGCAGGGGTTTTTCTAGTCCTTTTAATATTAGGATGTAATGTAATTATACCCCTGACAGGTTTTGTGCTCGCACAATCTATCATCCTAATATGCAAGTAAGTACTTGGCCAATTCCAATCTTAGGTAGTATAGTTATCTTAACTTTAAAGTTAGACCAAATTCTTCCTCTATCATTTGCAAGAGCTCCCTGATGATGTTGTTGCTAAGATAAACTGTGGGGGGGAAAGCAGCTTTCAATCAGCCTGTGTACACAAACAACACTATAGCCTTTTCTGCTACTGGTGTTGAAGATGGACAAGTGCTAATGATAAGCCTTTTTATTTGTTCAAAGGGAATGATCATTCCTTTTCTTCTCTTATGGCAGTTTCTCTTTGCTATCTTCTTGAAGTCTTCCTGAGTTTGCTGACGTTGATCATGACATCTTGACATGCTGCTTGGAGACTGGAGACTAAAATGATCTACTGATTTTGCTAGCTGAAGTCAATTGAAGAAACTTCTGCGTGATGAGTTATATGTAGAGCAGAAGGCTAGAGCCACTCCCAATGCTTGCTGCAACTTCAATTGTTTGGAATTGTCTGATTTTCATCGCCTTTTTGTCGTGCTGTATTATTATTATTTTTTTTTTTGTGTCAAGTTGTTTGCTAACATTTTGGGTCCGGACTGCTGGATACGTATACCTCCAATTCCAAGAACCACGAAAATTTCTAATAATATCATAGCAATATCCATAAGTTCAGATATACAAGAGTTAAATTGAAGGTAACACAAGGTAGACAGGTCATAGGTTGTGAATGGAAAGGAAGATAAATCACTTTCATCCAACTTTTTCACGAGTATGATCGTTACTTATTTTTTGTCAAAGCAACAATAGAGAGACCAAGGCATGTGCAGAGGCATGATGAGCCTCCATAATCCATCTATCATAGAACTTGATAATGTTCCTTCATTGCTCTGTGTTTTCTTTATCTTGATACTAAACTTGTCGTGTCTTGCTCAACCGCAGCATTGATTGTCCAGTGGTTCCTATTAATTGAAGGTACCACTTGCTTGCCAAGCAGCCAGAACCCTCTATGTTTTCTAACCACTGAACATAAAAAGAACATCACCAAAATGAAAATCGAGATTTGGAAATTATTTGCCCTTCACCAAATTTCACATGGCATGTGCCATTGAAATCCTACAGCAATCAAGGAATGTCTCTATAGTCTTATCTTATGCCTATATATATTACTGATTTCTGTTAGCTTCTTCAACTATTCAAAAGCAACAACTTTTCTTGATTATCCCATTGTGAGACATTCTTTATTTTCCTATTTCTACCTTTCAAGAAATCAGTCATGATCAGCACCAGAAAACTCCTCAGATTAGCCAAAAAGTGGCAGAGAAAAGCCGCCATTGGAAGAAAAAGAATTTCATTCCCAGAAAACAATCAGAATGCAAGCACTAGTTCCCGATCATCTTTATCCCCAGTCGCAGAGAAAGGCCATGTTGTCATGTACACGGCTGATCAGAAACGGTATTCCATCCCAATTTCTTATCTTAACAATTACATCTTCAGAGAACTCTTCATAATGGCTGAGGAAGAGTATGGACTGCCAGGTGATGGACCTATCACTATCCCGTGCGAGGCCGCATTCATGGATTACTTGATCTCTCTAATCCAGAGACGTGCAACTACAGAGATAGAGAAAGCCTTGCTCTTGTCTATTTCTTCTTGTAGACGTTCATCATTAGATACAGACAATAGCCAATTATATCCAGTAGTCTATTGTTTCTGAGTTGATCACAAGTTGGTAAATACATGCCAAGAATATATATCTTTTACAAGTTTTAAGTTTGAGTCGGCTATTATTTTTTATGTTTCTCGATGCAAAATCGTTTTCCACATCTGAGATTTATAGTTGATACATGACAAGAAACTTTAAAGTGTATTTAGTCCTAAAGGATCAAGTCAAATTATTTTGTAGTCAGAGCACCACATTCTTGGCAGCTTGGTGAAAAGCTAAAGCTCGATAAGTTCTTAGAGTCATAAATTTTGATGGCAAAGAAGTCAGTCAATTAGAAAACAGGAAGATGAAGAAACATGAAAAGGCATAAGGTTTGATATCATAACGCTTATGCTTTTTACTATTTGCAGTATGAAGAATATGGCTTCGTCAAGTCCATCGTTGTCTTGTGATTTAGAGTTTGCCATTTCTAGAATAATAGGCATTTTTGAAAAGTTGTTTAAGATGGTTCCAATGCAAAAACATTGTTTAATTTTGAAATTGATCTAAGAAATATAATTTGTGAAGCATTCGTATCTCAGGAATGTTGAACCAGACTTGTGTCTATCAGAAACCTTTGTTTCTTGAAGTCATAAATTCAAGATTTCTTGAATTTCATGGTTAATACTGGGTTTAATACTGGAAATGACACAGTCAACAGTCAGAGGTATTATCAAAGCCCTGGGCAAGTAAGGTAACATCTGATAGAAAACAGAGAAAATCCTGTAGCATTGCCACTGCCCTGTATCAGAAAAGCCGAAGCAGTGTGGAAGTCTATGTCCAACACTAGAAGGGTTTACCTTTGATCAAACACGAATTATGTTTCGCCCAGCATAATCCTTTGCTTAGTTTTCTTTAACTTCCCTTCGCTATTGTCCATTCTCTCAAACCTTGTAATTGTCAACAAGGATCAATTTCAATTGTGGGATAATAATTTTGCGTCAAAACCAATCCATCAAATATAAAGTACTACTTGCAAGTTCAATCAGTCAAACAATTGTATTGCCTTGTAAATTTTCCACGATGGCATGTATTTACAGACTTCAAATCGGCTCAAAAACAATGTACTAGTGAATGATGGTCGTTCTCTGATTGATCCACCGTACAAGACAATGAATATCTATAACCAGAGACGAAGACGAGCAAAGCTTTCTCAATGTCCTTTATCGCCCGCCGGCGGACTAGAGAGATCAAGTAATCCATGAACACAGCCTCACATGGTAGTGTAATGGGTCCATTACTTGGAAGTCCAAACTCTTCCTCGGCCATTTGCAAGAGCTCCCTGAATATGTTATTGTTTAGATAAGCGATTGGGAATGAGTATCGCTTTTGGTCAGCCGTGTATACCACTACATGGCCTTTTTCTGCTACTGATGATGATGAGGAACAGGTGCTGGCAGTAGCTTTCTGATTGTTTCCAGGGAAGGAGATTCTTTTTCTTCTGATGGCGTCTTTTCTTTGCCATTTCCTTTCCATCATGATGAGTTTGCTGGTATTGATCATGATTTCATGATATGCAGGAATAGGCAAGTGAATGGAAAACTGGAGATTTCAAGTGGGTTTCAGTGGGTGCAGTTCGTTGAAGAACTGATGAGAAACCAGTTATATATAGTCGGAAGTTTAGATCCAAACCAAACCCTTGATTGCTGTAATTCCAAGTGGGATTCTAAGGGGGCAGGGCCATGTGATATTTGGTAGAATGAAGGAGATTAGAGAATGGCTATGTTTGGCATATATATTTCTAACTTTCCATTGCAATATAATTTTGTGGCATTCAATTTGCTCTATATTTCTTTGTCAAGTTGTTTGCAGACATTTTGGGTCCAGACTGCATGGAAATTTATACCTATAATAACTTCAAGAACCACAAACGTTCCTGAGGTTGATAGAGCAATACCCATACGTACCTACAAGAGCAGAGAGAGAATAGAACATATATATTGAGAGACCAAGACATGTGCAGAGACAACAGCATTTGTAATAGAAGCTAAAAGAATTGATTGAGAGAGTGACTACTCAAAGAACTTCAAGGCCTTGCACCATAGACATTCAAATCTTTTGGATATGCTGGTTCTGTTGCTTCTCAAACTCACGCATTTACACCAGTGTAAGATCTGAGGCCTAATAACAATGATGGGGGGACCCCAACAACCACATTTTAGTTTCTGGAGAATGAATGCTTTGGGTGGCAATTTAAGGAGGGTATAGTGGCAGCATAATATGTCTCTGACAAAACGGATATATAGTAAATTGGTTTAGAAGGCTTCGTTTTTATAGACAAAAGAAGGTGAAATGTAATTCTAAAATACTGATCTTAGAATCTTTTTCTTGCATCATGTTCATTTTTAAGTTGCTAATTATGTTCTATTTTTGTTCCTCTATTTCTTCCATTTAATGCTTGTGCTTTTGCCTATAGATATAGTTGAGAAGGGTGAAGAAAAATTAGTATTAGTAACTTGACAGCTTAGAAGAGTCACATAAACCACCTTGGAAAGATACGAGTCTAGGCAAGAAGAGAAATGTTAAAAATCTGCAAGTGATCAAATTACAAGACTGAAGCGCAAAAGATAACAAGGTTACTTGGACATTTTGGAATATCAATTTAATTTGCATCTTCCAGTCCTAACTTATATATCGATTCATTACACAGCAGTATGTTTCCTTTGTTCACATTCTCTTGAACCTTATAATTCTGAACCAGGGATCAGTTTCGCTAGTGAAAATGTGATTTTGCATCAACTAAACTAATTGGAATTAACAATTGAAACATATCAAAAATTTATATTTCCTATAAAATTTCCTGCAAAGGAATGTATTTACAGAGTTTGGATTAACTCAAAAACAATGCACTAGAGAACAATTTCTATCCTCCAACTGATTATCCGTACAAGAGGATGAACATCTATAAGCAGAAATGGACAGGAGCACAGCTTGGTCTATGTCTTTCGTAGTGCACCGGTGGATTAGGGAGATCAAGTAATCCATTAATGCAGCCTCGCATGGGATTGTGATAGATCCATCAATTGGCAGTCCAAACTCTTCCTCTGCCATTCTCAGGAGCTCCCTAAAGATGTAATTGTTGAGATAAGATATGGGGAGAGAGTATCGCCTTTGATCTGCTGTGTATATTATAACATGTCCCTTGTCTGCCACCGGTGATGAGGATGAACAGCCCTTGGTGCTCACATTTCCATTACTTCTAGTAAATGATATTCTTTTTCTTGTCATGGCAGCCTTTCTTTGCCATTTCCTTACCATTCTAATGAGTTTGCTTTTCCTGATCATGATACTTTCTTGATATGCAACAATAGAGAAGTGAAGGAGATTGAATGTCAAGATTTCAAGTGATTTTATTGGTTTGGTTGTGATGAAAGGCCGGTAAGGAATTAGAGAGATATATATAGTGGTAAAGTTAGAGACACTTCCTTTAATTGCTGCAATTTCTTGAGCCATCTGAAGGGTGCAGAATCATGTGATATTTGGTGGACTGAAGATGATTGGAGGATGCCCATGTTCGGTATTATGCAATTTCCTTCGCATATTTGTGGTGTTATTTTTCCTGTCAAATTTTTTGCTGGCACATACTGGGCCTTGCTGCTGCTCTCTTGGAAAGTAGTACCTACAAATATGAAGTGCCAGAAGACAATGTTCTTCATGTTCTGTGCTCTATTCTTCATGGTACCTGATATATCAGAAGCTTTGATTGACATTGTCGTTGTCCTGTGGCTCTTGAAATTGCAGATGCATCTTGCCAAGCATCCTGGGCCTAATATGTCTGCTACCAACTTTACAGTCAAGGAACACCACTAGAATAAAAATTGTAGAAATCAAGATTGAGAAATATCACTCTCAACCTCCAAGCCAAGCATCTTCCCTTCACCGAATTTCACATGGTCTTGCACCCAAGAAATCCCAACAAGAAATAACTGCAATCTAGGAGGGGTCTCCATTTACTTGTGACTATATATGACTGGTTTCTTCCAGCTTCTTCAACTCCAGTGGCAAAACCATTTCTTGAGTACCACAATCTTCAATATCCTTCACTTCTCTTTGTGCATAGAAAGAAATTAATCATGATGATTAGCACCAGAAAACTGATCAGAATGGCAAGAAAGTGGCAAAGGAAAGCTGCCACAGGAAGAAAAAAAATTTCTTTCCCAACAAAAAACATGAATGATAGCAATAGCACCTGTTCATCTTCAACCCCAGTGGCACAAAAAGGTCACGTAGTTGTTTACACAGTTGATCAGAAGCGGTACTCCTTCCCCATTGCTTACCTTAACAATGCTGATCAGAAGCGGTACTCCTTCCCCATCGCTTACCTTAACAATGCTGTTTTGTGAAATTAGTTGAGAACTGGCTGCATTTACTTCCAAATACTGATCAGCATTTTGTCTCAAATATAGAGATTATAGAGTCTATGTTCCTAATAAATCATACTGAAATTTCAAGAACCACAGGATAATACTGTTGTTGATGCAGCCATCTCCATTGCGAACACGCAGAGCTTTCGGATAATATTTTTCATGTTCTGTGTCTTCTTTTTTCACATGCTTCAGGTACCACAGAGATTCATCTTCCTATGGTTCTATGAAATTTAGGTACTATTTGCCTTAGCTTGGACCCCATGTGTTAGCCAACAACTTCACAGAAGAACACCATTGGAATTGAAATGAAGAATTGAACGGTAACAGATAGGCATCCTCCAAGCAAATCATGTTCATTTCATCAAACTTCACATGGTCTTGCACCCCAGAAATGAAATCCCACAGGAATGACTACGATCAAGGGAGGAGTCTCTCTACTGCCTTATGACTATATAACCGATTTCTTTCAGCTTTATCATCAACTCAACAGAAGAAATTAAATTGCTTGATTATCACAATCTTCAATATCCTTGCCCTTCTATCTTTTTGCACATCAAGAAACCAATCATGTTCAGCACCAGAAAACTCATCAGAATAGCAAGGAAGTGGCAAAGAAAAGCTGCCCTTGGAAGAAAAGAATTTCATTCCCCGGGACCAACGAGAACGCAAGCACCAGTGCCTGTTCGTCTTTGTCCCCCATGGAAGAGAAAGGCCATGTTGTTGTCTACACGGCTGATCAAAAGCGGTACTCCCTCCCCATTGCTTATCTTAACAATTACATCTTCAGAGAGCTCCTGACAATGGCCGAGGAAGAGTTTGGATAGCCAAGTTATGGACCTATCACAATCCCATGTGTAGCCATGTTCATGGATTACTTGATCTCTCTAATCCAAAGACGTGCAACTACAGATATAGAGAAAGCTTCGCTCGTGTCTATTTCTTCTTGTAGATTTTCATCATCTTATACAGTGAGCAGCCGGCATCCACCTTTGTGTTGTTTCTGAGTTAATTCAGACTCTGTAAATACATGCCGTGATGATGGAAATATTAATAGGAGACCATACATTTTTTTCAAGTTTTGACAAATTTTTGTTCCGAAATTACTGATCAGTTTAAAACAATATTCCAACTAACAGCATTTATTGAGGATATTTACCACCTTATTCTTCATTTTTCACATTTTAGGACAAAAGACTATTTACAATAATTCTAGGCCAACTTGAACAGATTGAGAAAGAGCATTTGAAGTCTATGAAAAGATAAAGTGGTGATCAACATTGGAGCAATTGCCGCCATCTCACAGTAACTTCTGCAAAACATAAAACATCAGCAAATCTGGGTGTCTTTTTTGGACTTCATGATCTGATATCTCCAATTTGTTATTACTCAATCAACTTTGCTTCACAATCTTGTTGGGTTTCCATTTGAGTTTTATTAACACAATTATTCTCCTTCAACAAACTTCTATGTGTCAATGGCAAAGGCTTGCAGTCCAGGCTTAGTTCAAATTTGATGCACTTAAATTCTGAAGTTTGGGTCACTAATGTAGATTTGGCATAATATTTGGAGTTCGGTACTTTGGTTAAGATCTAATTGTGATGTTTTGTGAGATTTTACGCTTTACAAAGAATATGGCCAGATAAAATTTAGTACTCCCTTCGTCTGCAAATGAATGTACACATTTCTTCTTTTTAAAAATATCAACAGTTGAATATTTATTTTTTTAAAATAATTATATATTTTATTTAAATTTTTATTAATAACTTTATTAATTTAATAGAATTAAGCTCAACTAACACAATAGTCCACTACTAACCTCTTTCACTTCTGTAATTTATGTTTTAAGTTTTACTAACATATGAGTCTTACCATTAACCTCTTTGATTAATAAAAATATCACAGTAATTTTTTTATAGTCAAATTACTCTTTTTAATTATATGTTCAGTCAAAATCAAATATTCAATTATAGACGGTGATTGTACACAATAAGTAGTGGAATTACACACATATCCTGCTATCCCTCAAGAGTCCTATGTTACATCCAATCATATCTTTTTCGTTTTTCCCCTTTTTCAAAAAATATACACTATTACAAGGAGAAAGAAAGGAACAGAGCATGCACCTCGAAAAATCAAAGGCAAGATCTTCAATTCATAGGAAGAGCATTTACCAATTCATTCAGTACCACCTCTGTGCGATAACTTCTTAAACAAGCAAGTTAGTGAAGAAAGCACGAATTCAGCCCAAAAAAAGAATAAAAATAAAGCATGAGCAATCTCCTCCAAGAATTTGATTCAGTTGTTTTCAAGCTGATTATAATTTGTTACCTTCTGAAAATTGACTAGAAATAGCTGTATTTGCTTCAAATGTGCTCAGACACTCTGGTCATACGTAGAGGTTTCAAATGCACTTAAATTGGTCTAAATATAGTAGTAAAATCTTTGTCCTTAACTTTTGCCCTGAAACACATACAACTATAAATGTAAACTGATATTTGAAACTTGTCAAGAATATGTATTCTTCAATGCATATTTCTATTGCAGCTGGTATTTACAAACTCCAAATCAGCTCAGCAACAATACAATAGTGCATGATGGATATAATCTTGCGTACAAAAAGATGAAAATCTGTAAGTAGAAAGACACAAGTAAAGCTTTCTCTATCTCTCTGGTTGCACGCCGTTGAATTAGGGAGATCAAGTAATCCATGGATATAGACTCACATAGGAGTTTGATAGGTTCATCACTGGGGAGTCCAAACTTTTCCTCGGCTATTCTGAAGAGCTCTCTGAAGATGCGACTGTTAAGGTAAGAAATTGGGAGGGAGTACCGCTTTTGATCAGCTGTGTGAACCACAACATGGCCTTTTTCTGCCACCGGTGATGAAGATGAACAGGCACTAGTGCTAGCATTCGCATTGTCACCAGGGAAGGTTATTTGTTTTGTTCTCAGGGCAGATTTTCTTTGCCACTTTCTGACCTTTCTGATGAGTTTTCTAGTGCTGATCATGATTGATTCCTTGATTTGAGAAACAAAGAAGTGAAGGAGATAAAAGTTAACAAAATCAATTGACTTCACCTGCCTCTGATGGGTTGATGAAATTTGATGATAGATCAGATCAGAAATATACACAAGAAGTAGGGTATAGAGACACTATATTAAATGTGTAACTGCATCTAGGAACTATTGGGTGCAAGACCATGCGAAATTAGGTGGAGTGAAGCCCTTGGGGAATAACTATGTTTGGTATTGCTTCATTTTCATTACATATTGGCCTTGCTCTTCTCCCTGTCAAGTTGCCTATGGACACACTGAGTCCAGGCTGCTTGATATATCGTAATTGAAATTTCAAGAACCACAATATGGTTGATGAAGCCACCTTCATTATGTACATATACCTTGAGCTTTGATCAACAGTAGCATATTGTCTGATAGTTACTGAAATTGCAATTATGACATTCCAAGCAGCCTGGACCAGGATATTGCTAACAACATGACATTTCAAGAACCCCAGGACATAGCTAAACTTGAAAGTAGAAAATCACAGGACAATGCTAAGGTTGATGAAGCCACATCCATGATGTACGTACACAAACGATAGGTTCTGATCAACCATTACCATAGCTTTGTTTTGTGGTTCTTGAAGTTGCAGACCTAACTTTACGAGCAACCTGGATGCTACATGTTAGCTTATGGCTCGACGAGAAGGAATACTACCAACATGCAATGAAGATTTAAGTAATATCAGAAATAGTCATCCCCAGCATACTTCAAATGCTGGATACGAGGATTATACATCAGAGAGAGATCTGAAATCATATGCTTCAAACAGAATCATCAATATCACATAGGAAGTTTTCTTCATACTATAATCATATATAATATACAAGAATATTTTAGTCAACCACGTTTACTGGCATATGCCATGAGATAAGGCTATTAACATGTGGTAGAAAGCAGCCATGTAGTACAAAGTTTTCTTCTTTCATTTCTACCTTTCTCATAAGTTGTAAACCACAGTCATAAGCATACAGAACTCCACATTTACGCTTGAAAATAAATTCATGGCTAATCCTTGAACAGTAAAGGAGGGTCATGTCACCTTTGCATCCCTCTCTGATGCTAAATTGTTTTGTCCAACCTTCCCCATTTAAATCCCTTAAAATCCAAACATCAATTTGGTTCAGTTCAGCATGAGCAACAAATCCAAGATTCCCACCCATTTCAACAATCCTATCACGTGTTCGACAACTTTTTGGGAGTGGTATTAGCCGAAACTTCTCATCATATACTGGCATAGACACAATATACTCACTATGATCAATATGAGGAACCCAGTGTAACGCTCCAATTGCAAAAATTGGATCATATCCAAGCCACCCAAAGACTCCAAAGGCAGGTCCATCGACCATTTTCCATGACTTGGCTCCAAGAATTAGGATTTCACAGCCAATGAATTGCATCTCATCCCGAAACAAATGAACCAGTTTAAATTTCCCTGTGTTTTGGCAAAATGCTAATCCATATGATTCATTATGAGGAGGATATAAAGTACCCAGAGGAAGTGCTGACAGCTCCCTAGTAACAGGATTCATCACTACAAGTCCTCCTTTTTTGATACTGTTATCCAGAACAATTAGACCATAACAGCTTGCTCTAATGTTTCCCAAACAAGTTGTGTTATATTCTTCTATCTTCATCTTGCCATTTGTGATTTCCATGAACTTCATACAAAATAGAGATGATTGATCTATAAGTGGTCGGCTGAACACTGGCACAGATTGCAACTGAAACAGCTTAGATTCAACAGAGAAAGCATCTGGGTTTATTTGCGGGACTGAATTGCCATAAGGAAAGAAGGCACCTTTTCTTGCAGGCAATAGAAATATTATGACACTTTCAGAGCGTTGAAGATGAGCATCAATAAAGATACGAGAGTAGATAATCTTATGCCACATCTTGCAAACAAGTCTTGACCTTTGCAAGGATCCCAGAGGGAGTCGAACAAGTATACTAGAGATGCATTCTTTTGGTATATATGGAACTAAACTCTCTCTCAGCTTTCTCTTCTCTTCCTCCAGCTCCCTTTTCGATGCTGCTCTTTCTTCTGCTAACTTTACCAAGCTTATGCCCTTCTCTGCCATGAACTTTGTCATTACCCCACTGGTTTAAGCACTGAAACTGTTAAAATTTTTCTCATTAGTGATAGTTTGATGACAATGAAATTTCTGGCGGCAATCGTAATCTTATAGTAAAGTTACTACTTTCATCTCATTACTTAATTTTTATGAACTACAATTAGTACTTTCTACTGTGACAATGACTTCCTGAAAAGCATCATGATATATATACTGAGCAAATAAGAATGATGATATCTTTACAACTTACCTTATTTTCAATTTTCGGTTTCAAAAATATTATGCATATAATCTAGTGGAACAAAGTTAGGTTATATAAACTACTGCAATCTTGACAACCAATATCTTATAGTGTTTTGCTAAACCAGCAAGTATAGTTAACCATACAATATATAGGATAATGTAGCAAAATGCCAGAAGCACCATTCTCATAGTTCTCTTTCCAAGAAACAGAAGACCTGTAGCAATCCCATGACTAACATGAGTAGCCGGACATGATTTAGGTCAAGCTTCGTATAACTTACAAACACGAGTTCTCGTAGAAAACGACCATCATCCACATTTGGCATCTAAACTTTTCATAAAGCATTGATGTCTCGTCTGCCATTATCTTGCTCAAGTTGACTCATATGGTAAAAATTGGTCAATAAAAATTAGGGAAGATCATGAACAATTTCACAGAATATCAGTATGAATCTAAACAGCTTAGACTCAAATAAAAGACTATTGAAAGCAATCCAAGATCTTGTATATTAACTGTAGAGCAGAAACTTTAAGGTGTTTTGCTAGCTAAACCATCGATAAGAAAAATCCCACAGTAGATCACACTTCAAAAGTACCCATACACAAGACATGATGAGTCTCTTAGTTTCCTGCGTCAGAATTTATTGTGACACTATTATGAAATTATTACGCTTATCGGATACTTGCTCAATGATGTCTAAATTTGATCTTATAATTTTATATGAAAAAAAAAAAGGAAAGATACACGCTTCCGTATACCCTTAGGCAACAAATAATCCAGTCAATATATAAAGTGAACTTTTGACAGAATCCAAAGGCAAACTCAAAATTTTAGTTTCTTTTATTAACATGCAATTGTGCATGCTAAACATTTCATAAATTATTTTAGTATTTGAGCTTTTCAATCAGCATAACCATTTCTCGTCTTCACTTAAATTTTTGTAAATTATAATGCTCTCTTCTTTTCATATTTTGGGCTATGACAGAGGTTGAAGCATATTTTATGCGACCAGAATGGGATGCATATTTTTCATTTAGCATCAATGAAGAGTGACATAATAATACATTTGTTTACATGATCGGGAAACAGTAACCAAATTCTTATTTGTCCCTTTTCCCAAGCAAAAAGAGACTGCTAAGATGTTATGTTTGGAGAGGTTCAAAAGCATAAAATGAAAAAGATGCCTCAGCAATTATGACCAAGGCAAGCAACACAAGGGACACCCACATCCCTTCATTTATGTCAGAACATATTTGCACATTGACATGAACACAGGATACCGACAGTTGTTTGCATACAAACAAAAGTTAAGAGTAAACAGTAAGAATACCATATTGCTGCAATTGGGGAAGCACAAGATAACCAAAAAACTTTTTTTTCAATAAGTTTCCATGTTCGGCACGTCATTGACCAAGAGTAAGTGCAGCACAACATGCAGCAGACTTTTTTGTTTTTTATATATAGATAGCTGAGTTTTGCAACATGATCATAATGTGCGTAGTGCCTATATGGTATTTGATCCTTTCCAATGAATAAAAAATAGTCTTTTGAATCTCCCCAGCATTTGTTGTGCAGGTCTGGTCTAATCTCTTCTAAATTTGATCCATCGTTCTAGATTCTAAAAATTTGGGCAAACTCAAAGCAATTATCAGCATAAAAACTAAGAGGCTGCAAGAAGAAAATTTAAAAATAAAAAAATACGAATATGAAATCACCATCCTCTGAATTTTCAGTATAACCGGTCTCAGTGCCAATTATTCAACAAGAAGTGCGACAATAGAATAAAATTTTAAAGGGTTATGAGTGTCTTCGGATCCTAACATCAACACGTTAGAAGATATTACTTTGCATCATTCCTGATCACACAGAAAATATTAGAAACAGAAACAAAACAGTAACCACCTGTCACGTATATGATCAGTTTATCCCCCAACAGTAACCATGCTTCGATTATATCAATAAACAACCAAAAAAAGCCACAATTCGACATATGTGTACAACATAGTGATCAAGATTCAAGAATACTGAAAGAGATTATGATTAAGATGACAAATTACCTTAGCAGAGTTGACTGCTGTTCCGCTTGTGAGCGTCCAAACTTCTTGAAAACCCACAGGTGCATGATCCTGTGTTTAATCAGTTGATAGCCATTTAAAGAGAACTTCAACGCCTTGATCTTTCGATGGTTCTGATGCCATCTTTGTACTACATAAATGTATTATAGTGCTTCAGCTTCGGCTTCTGTGGGTAACTCGGCTTCTATGTCGTTTGGCAGGAAGAACTGTAGGAGGAGACTTGGGGATGACCTGCCATCCTCGGGCCCGCAAAAGAAACTAAGGTTATTCTTGGATTATTCTATCGAATTTAATATACTAATTTTTTTATTTTATTATAAAATTAATATAATCACTAACTTGTATTCTTTTAATATCAAATAAATAATATCAAAGATAAAAATATTATTAAAAAATAAATAATAAAAATATTTTATTCTATTAAAAAATAAATAATAAAAATTTATCATATTTTTAAATATTAATATAATTTATCTTCTTATTTTTTTATTTTTTCTTATTAATATATACCTTGAATCCTATAAATAAGAGTTTAGACTAATATATTATATACATATTAATTTATTTATTTACTTTTTGAGAATCAATAAAAGTTATTGTATTCTCTCTATTTCTTTTCTATAACTTCTGTCTATTATTTTTATTATAATTTTTTTATTTAATTTTTTATTTGTGCCAATAATAATTATACGCCAACAAATTTATAATATATTTTAAATTTTATTTTTTTATAAATAACTTATTTTTACGAAATTCAAAAATAAAAAATTTTAAATATAAACATTATTCAATACTACCTTTTTCATTTTATTTAATTTCAATGACTTCAGGCGCCATTTAACGCATTCCCTTCGGAGTGATAAACCTCCAACTCATAATTGGGCTCCTTCGAAATATTTATTTAAAAAATTTAAAAATATATATATATATCCCTCACTTTAAAAAAAATAAAACTAGATAATTGAAGCCTATTTCCTTAAAAAAAGAAAAAGTAAATAAATAACCGTACTATAGCCTAACATTTACCTATTCTGTTAACTTGAGTTTAAGCACAGCTTTGAAGATTTATCCTTAGTCTTAAGTATATCACCAATTTTTTCTTATGTTATAATATTTGAGTTATGATCTTCTAAACTATGAATCAAACATTTGATTTCACTTTTCTTCTGTTTTTGATGAATTTGACTTGACAGTATTAACTAAATGCAAAATGTTGCTCCATCTATACACCTAGCAGGTTATCATTGAGAAAAAATAATTTGGTGTATACTTAGTTCAAATTCAAAATAAAATTCTCAACTTTTGTTCAAGTTTAATGACTATTACTATATTTAATTTTGGGAAAGAAAAGATGATGCCAAAATAAAAAACATAGAAAAATAAATTTTTTAGACTAAGTTTCAATCTAGAAAGTGGCCAAATACATACTTGACGCATCGGGAAATCAAATAGTTCCCTCCTAAAATATATTCTAAGTAATGAAAATGTAACACTTACTTCAAAGGGAGGGGGGTTTAAAATGTAACATAGTAATGAAAATGTAACATTACTGAAACCTTCCTTCGTTTTCTTTTGCCGCATTTCACTCATGGGGTTGAAGGGCATAGTGCAGCAAGCGGTTTGGAAGCACCACCTTTGTCTTCTTTCTTGGATATAGACTATTCAAGGTCTCCCGCACTATGGACATTGATCAATCATCAAATTAGTAATCGTGTGGATATAGTGTCTATAATAAGATTATGTATATATATTTTAATTATTATATTGTAATTTGAGGATTAAAATAAAATTAAAAAATTAATAGATTAAGAGAAATAGACATCGCAATTATAAATTTAATGCTAAAAGATTGTCATATGAAATTATTTTAATAATATATTATGTAGATCTCAGACATATAACTAATTTTTTTTATTTTTTTACATCAAAAGAACTTAGGCATCGTTTGACTAGCGGGAAAGAAAAGTTGTACTGAAAATATGGTTACTTGGAATCTAAATCCACAAAGATTTCTTTATCTTATTTGGAATGTTAAGTAGAAAAATAATAAAAATTCTTTTAAAATATTTGGTTCAATAAAATTTCACTGGGTAAGAAATTTATATTTTTATCAATATGCCAAAAATACCCTAGATATATATGAAATAAAGTTTTAATTAATCAATCACATTATAGACTCTAGTATATTAAATTTTATAGCATATTTTACATATAGTCAGTAACTTTATAAATTTGTTGGTGTTGTGACTCTTACCGCTACTCTTGGGGAGCCCATAGATATAACGATAGCTTAATAAAGGGTTTTAAGAATATTTTTTGCTCATAATAGTCTTAGTCAAGGTCTTCACGAAGGTGCAACAGTCATTGAGACGCATGTTGCATACCTAAACTATAATCCACATTAGTATAAATTACTATAGTTCAAAAAACCAATCAGGATAATCTTCAAAGTAAGTCAAACAGGCTAAAGTCATAGTTAATTGATAACCACAAATCTTTAGCATATTAACAACGTAAAACTCTTGATAATTATATTAGTGTCAGCAATTTAAAGATGAAAAAAAACAGAAAAGTCAATATTTCAAAACTAGAAAATTAGAACAAAAGATAAAACTAGAAAGAGTAGAATCGTTAAATAAAACAAAAAATAGAATTATAGATACAAACAAATAGTAGAACAAAGATGTTGAAAAAGTTACATTTGAATAAAAAATACAAATAATAGACTAAAATTAATTTTTCAAACCTCAAACATTAATGGAAAAATGACTTGGTAATCCCAATCCCTAATGCTTGCTTGGAAATTGTAGAGGTAGAGAAAATGAGAAGAGACATAGAAAAGTTGTAAAAGAGAAAGGAAGCGAGATGTGAACATACAGAGAAAAAAGAGAGGCGAGAGGGGAAAAAAAGTGGTTAATGGAGTCTTTTTTTATTCTATGCATGCTTAAGTTTTAAAATTTCAAAGAAAGTAATCAAAATACCACTTTCATCTAGGTATTTTTTCCTGGTATTTTGCAACTACTTTCCTTAATTCAATGAATCACAATCCTTTTCAAAAACAAAAATAAATTACCAAAGACTGAAATTTATTAAATATAAATCAGATTACTTTCCCAAGTACAGAATCTTTGACAATCAAACAAGGCCTTAGTATTTAATATAATTATTCTTCATATTCATTGATGCCAACCTTCTTCACATGCGGGAATTGATTAGTGATCGAATCAGTGATCTGATGATCATATAGTTAAAATTTGAATGTATACTATGATCAAATAGAATCAAATATTATAATAAAATTTTATTTGCTCTTTTCTAAAATGAAACAAAGAGTAAGATAAAATAATATTATTTATAATCAAATTTAATTATGACCACAAAAAATAGTTAAAATAAAATTATTTATTACAAAGAGAAAATCATATCAAAATTTTATTAAATTATTTATTATTTCAATTTGTTAATAAGTTATGTATCAATGAAAGACAAAAAAAATAAAAATACTCTTTTAAAAAAAAGTTACGCGAGGGAATTGAGCAATAATCTTATGGTCAAAATTTATTAAATTATTTATTTTTTAATTTATTTTTTATCAAAAAGGCACTCTGGTAAAGCATTGTAAATCATTAAAGCATTATGATAAGTATGTATCTTACGACTTAAAGGTTTAAAGGATTCACGACGCAATAGAAGCTGCTATCACTATGTACCAAGTTTACATAAAAAATGAATAATTATGAAAATAATACAAATCAAACAAGAAATTGAAAGATAAGTTTTTCATTTTATTTGCACTAAGTTACTTAAGATATCTCAACACTATTAGAAAAAGGGGAGTCAGAACCTGAGACTTTATAGAGAAAGATGGAGAAGGGATCGATTCTTCAAAAAGCATGGGATTGGCGAGACTACAAATTTCTCATTCCTTACACTAATATTACGAAAAAATAATAAAATAATAAAATAATAAAACAAAAAGAAAAAAGACTGCAAAAACCAATAATAGAACATGTCGAGGAAGGAGAAAAAAATTATTTTCAAATACAAATTTAAACCCAAAATCTTAATTTTTCAAAAAATTCAAAAGAAGATTCTTCCATGAAAAACTCTCAACCATAGACGGTATTGCATCATCTGTCGGCTATTATGCCATTTAAACTTGAATGCATGAAGATAATGCGTCAATATTTTAAACTTCTATCTATTATGTTCTTCGGCAAATGTTTTCAGGTATGCATTGAACATATGAATGCATTACCATATTGCGTCCTTACACTAAAACACAATATGGTAATACTTACTTAATGTAAAGATTCCAAATGTTCACGATTCAAGAGAAGAATGTAATGTGAGTGAGAGAACACGTTGTAATGCGTTCTTATACTTCAAAAGTAAAAAAAAATTGACCGCGCATTAGAAGAATGCGCGCAAAGGTTAGAGGGTCAAAGCATTCACAAGAGAAGAGCTTCTGTGCAAATGGAGAACGCATGACGATCATGCGTTCTTATATAACGGATAATAGTAATGTATTCGTGTGACACAAAAATTTAAAAAAAAAAGTATAATGTTATGAAATTAATATTATTATGGATGTCCATTATCAGAGTTATAAAGATACTCCAACTATTCAGAAGATAGATGGTAGAGTTCTATCATATCTTTGATTAGTGATAGGATTTGTCTTCTGATTACCCTATACCTATTATGATTTGGATGTACCCCTGAACCCTATAAATAGGGCTCTAGACTGATGTGTTGTATACACTCATTCATTGATTGATTTACTCTCAGAGAATTAATAAAGATCTCTTGTTCTTTTTCTCTATTTTCTCTCTATAGTTTTCTCCTATTCTCTATATTATAATTTCTTTATAAAGCTCTCTACATTAGTATTATTATTTTGCTGTGCCGACAACGACTGCGCGTCAACAAATTCATAACACGTTATCAGCACGAGTCTTTGCCACCGAAGTTGAGAGTTTAATCAAGAGAAAAAGAGGTATTTTTTCTATCTTTAAATTCCCATGACAAACTTTTCAAAACTCGTTTTTTTTACTCTTGATATTTATAGAAAGAATTATATGTCATAGACATTAGATGCTCAAATTTATTGAGATATAATGGGTCTGGCAGACACCATCTTAAAATCGTATAAAAGCCATGATTTTTCTCCGTCATAATTTCCATGAGGATCTAAAGGCTTATTGTGAAAGATCCATTTTTTTTTGTGGAATGATCTAAAAGAAAGATTTGACTACCAGAAGATAGTCATTCTATCAAAAACACAGTTTACTTTAATTTGTGAGTGAATGCATTAGAACCAATGGTTATGGCCCTGGTTGAAGCCGTCAACATAGACGCGGATATGGTAAGAATAATCCATATAATCATGACGATTAGAATATATGCATCTGGATATTATGAGTCCTGAAGACACTAATTAAGAAATACAAAGCATCAAAGCCACTTGATTACTAACAAATTGTGAATGAAACATACAATCACCAGAAGATGATTGTTATATAAATACTAGTTATGATTTATTATAAGTGTGCCTATAATATTTTATGCCCATCAGTATGCAAAAATTTTATTACTTTAAGAATTTCTCCTCAATTAAAGTTATAAGGAGAAATATCACTAGTAATGTGATGAATGAAAGAATTTTCCTTTCTCATATCTCTAACATGCTCCTGAAGTAGCAATATTGAGAAGAAGTTTTTTAGAAGTATTTTGAATTTATATCTTTTGAAACTAAATGAGTCATAGATAAAATATTTTAACGCTCGATCAAATATGTTTATGACATTCCCTGAAGTGAATGACATTAGAAATTATAATATATTAATGTACGAGATTTTGGTCGCGGCTAGTAAAAATACACTTTGTTCTTATGATATAAGAATGACTCATTAAATCCCCAATGAATAGATACTCACCAGAAGTGAGAAAATAATGAGAAGGAAAAAGGGAATGTAATAATTCTAACATGTTATTGATGCAATATGAAAGTTTGTCACGTACCTGTAGTACGTCAAGCATGTTATGAATCTCTATTAATTATTGATAATTCTTTACTTTCCTAAATTATGCTACTGATAGTAATGATGCTTGTGTCGATAATATTGATATGACATATGTGAACGTAGCCTATTCTTTTGAATATCCAGAAAGAGTATTTAGCATTTTGAATGTTAATCAAAAATTTTAAATTATCGAATTGCTACTTTCCTATGTTATTTTAGTTTATTTTGGATCAAGAATGGTGAAGATATAATTTCTCTAAATAATATTTGTATTTATTTGGACAAAATTTAAAATATATGTCCAAAGTATAAATGGTAGTGCAAGGTTCCTGAAGAACTAATTGATCAAATAACTCTAGAAGAGTTAATTGCTTAAAAGCTCCAGAAGAGCTACTAAAATCTTCACCTAATGGCCAATTGTTGTAATATATCATTCTCTATATAGTCTCGTAAAGCTTTTTGAGCTTTGATTATATTATCAGTATATCGAGACATTGGATGAATGAACTTTTGAGGCATATGCATTACCATTATGACATAAAATATACGTCAATTATAGATACTACTATTTATCTCTCCTAATTTATATTGTATAGAATTATAAAATTGAGATGCAATATTGAGTAAACTTGAAGTTTACTGATAAATAATTTATTAGTTGGCATGACCGGTTAGACCATCCCGAATCATTAAAATACGAATTATGATTATGAATTTATTATGGAACCAGAAGTTTCCTAATATGATAAATTTATATGTGCTACTTGTTTTATTTAAAAGTTGCTAGTATTACTTGGGGTTGAATGTGTTATTTTGGGATGAATATGGAGAAATTATTAGTTGATGCATCAACAAATAGTCTTATGAATATTGTTGTTTTTGCAACATGTAGTTTGCACAATTTATTGTTAATGAGCTCATGTTTTAACATTCTCCCAAAGACATAATTTGTCCTAATAATACTAGTAGTATTGAGATAAATATTGAACATCCTGTAGAATGTTCATAACTGTGATATATTAGCACTTATTTCGTATTTTGTCAACACATTGTAATTCTCCTCATAATAGTTGGTTTGTGGTCAGAAACCAAATATTTCTCATCTTAAATTTAGAAATGCACTATGTATGTTGCACCACCACAAAGATAATGAGATGAGGTTCTCAAAGAAATTATTAAATATGTTGGGAGCAAATCTCAAGGGAGAGATTCGTATTTTGTTAATTTTGAATATGTTGCCCCAACATAAAGAGGATAAATCATGATGCTGGATAAAGATATTAGTATGTGTCTCATCTTGATCTTCTATTTTAATCCTCATAGAAGATACCTTGAACCAGAAGTTCAAAGGATAATTTATATAGCCAGGTATATTAATTGACCAACATCCAGCAAAGAATGCTCCTATTTGATATCCCTGAAGGATAATCTACCACTACAAATAAATTTGATACACAACTGAAATGTGGTAGATAAGTCGGTTTCCAAAGATACAAACTCCTCACTGGAGCAAAGGCTTAAGATGGTCATATATGTTAAATCGAGGAGATTTAAATTCCAGCAGAATTTTTCTCCAATCATCATTGATATATTATTTCCAGAAGAAATTCAGGTACCTGAAAATTGTGATAAATAATGAGATCTCAACATGATTGGGAACTATTGGAACCGTACAAGTATATGACTTTAAAGACATTAATGCGCATAATATATTGAGGATTTTCAAATGGAGGTCTGCAGACTCGAAATGATAAAGTTCGCATGAGAAATATGAAAAGTTTAAACTATTCACAAGTACACTTGAAGTGTATATGTATTCCCAGCAGAAATAATACACCTGAAGTGTAATCCCAAAAAAATAGTAATTAATATTTGCTTATGAAATGCAAACTACAAAAGTGAATATTTGCCATGGTTTATGGCGTATGATTCTTCGTAAGACCTGGCACTGATAACGAAGAAATATATTTTTAGTGGTGAATATAATAGTGAATGATAACACTTAATATGTGTTTATATTTGTTATCATTTGATAATAACATTTATATTTGAAGTCCCTGATGGACTCAATATGCTTGAAGCATATAATTGTTCCTGTAGAACATAATGAGATTGTCTTAGTGAATTTTTATTGAAAGAATGATTGAGTATGTCCATATATGAAGAAATTCTATATGTAGCTATACTTGCTATATGTATTTCTTTATTAGAAGATATCATCATTGTACAATCTATTGATTGGCATAGTGTTCCCCACATTAGGGGGAGAAAATTATCAATTAAAAGAGGATATTATTTATGACTTTTATTATTTTGATCTATGCACAAGCATTAGTGAACTGGAAGTTCAAAATATTATTTATTTGTATAAAATTGCATATTGATTGTTTGTCTGATTGCGGTAGAGTTAGTCAATATAACATTCTACTTATAGATATTCCTATTTGGATAAATGTCCCAGCAGGACAAATATATGAATTCTATAGTCATATAATTTTGATACACGCCTGAAGCGTGATTGATTTCTTGATTTTGAAAATAAAATCCTCAAAAGAGAAAAGGATATGATGATCAAGATATTTTTCTTGAAGAATTTAGAGGAGCAAGTATTGTGATTAACGTTTTGAAAAGTCAATATTTTATTTTGATTGAACATCCTGAAGATGTTTCACATGGATATAGCACATTAATTGTTATTGGGTTATTATATGCGAGATCCTTTATATCTATTAAAGGATATTGAAGAACTCTTTGGTCCTGAAGTACCATAACTCTGCAATTTAGAGCATGAATACACTTGTCCACGAGCAAGTAGATATCTATTATAGTTCTTCTCTACCCAATAAATTTTGAGACGGCATTAAGCTTACTTTTGAATCTCCTTGAGATAGTTTATCTCGAATATTGAGAAAATCCAACTCCTGTTGAGATGGATATGTAAGGTATGAGTTACCTATATGATCCACATAAACCATGCATTTATAGGCATGTGTTAATTATAGCAGCCACATCTTCAACTCAAGTTGAAGAAATAAAAATTCATGATGTTGGTTGAAAATATATTTGATTATGATTAATGTATTCGAGATAAATCTATATCCTCTAAGGAGGAATTCCAACTATGTTGTTGGATGATAATAAAGTTTGGAATATATCTAAGGAGATATGATAAAATTTTTCTTTACTCATGAGCTCCTGAAGAGTGGTGATATTGATGTGCAACAAATTCAATCATGTGACAATCTGGCAGATTTATTCACTAAGGCATTACTAGCCGCATCATTTGATAAATTGGTGAACAAAATTGGAATGCGGCGGTTAAGAAACCTTAAAAGATTATCTCATCAGGGGGAGTAAATATAGCATAAAGAGTAGTGTACTCTTTTTCCTTCACTAGAGTTTTTCCCATTGGGTTTTTTATCTAGTAAGGTTTTAACGAGGCATACTCTTATGCAATGGACATCCAAGGGGGAGTGTTATGAAATTAATATTATTATGGATGTCCATTATCAGAGTTATAAAGATACTCCAACTATTCAGAAGATAGATGGTAGAGTTCTATCATATCTTTGATTAGTGATAGGATTTGTCTTCTGATTACCCTATACTTATTCTGATTTGGATGTACCCCTGAACCCTATAAATAGGGCTCTAGACTGAGGTTTTGTATACACTCATTCATTGATTGATTTACTCTCAGAGAATTAATAAAGATCTCTTATTCTTTTTCTCTATTTTCTCTCTATAGTTTTCTCCTATTCTCTATATTATAATTTCTTTATTAAGCTCTCTACATTAGTATTATTATTTTGCTGTGCCGACAACGATTGCGCGTCAACAAATTCATAACATATAACGATAATACATTAAATGATCACTAAAACTCATCTTTAAGATCACTTAGATAATGGGAGTTTGGAATGGTCTCTTACTCCAACTACCTTCTATTAAGTTTTATACTAATTTTAATTTTGACTTTTTTATATTTTTTACAATTTATCTTTTTTTTTCAATAGATTCTTTAACAATATATTTTAATCTTTTTACTAGTATTTTAAAAAAGTAAATAATTGAATCAAGTATAAAATATTATTGTTGCATACTAGACAACTAAGACCTGTAATCACAATGATCCAATGACAAGAGTGGAACTCAACCAACTGAGCTGTACCAAGCTAAATGGAGTCTGCACTCCGCATGAAGCACTCAGATCTTATTCTATTCTTTTTATTAGCATGATTGGGCATAATGGACTAGTACCAGAGAACTCATTCATAAAGTAAATCATCGCATCTAAAATCCAACTAATTGGAAAAGAATCAATTGATTTCTTTTTAAGAGTGGTTCATTCTTCCCAAACAAAACGTACATAAACATAGTTAAAATTTTAATTTTGAAGGGACGAAAATTTATATTAAATTATATTAAAAATATAAATTTTAAAAAATAATTAATAATACACGTAAAAACGTTTTAAACCGCTCTCCACTAACTTCGTCCATGGTAATATATGTTTTTTAATTTTTTATTATATTACACTCTTCAAGTGTACTTATTTTTTCATTTTTTCTTATCATAACAAGTTCTTTGTTAAAAAACTCCATAAGAAGAAAAAAAAAGCTTAATAAATTAAATTTTATCATTTATTTGATGAATGTTTTTAATTTGATTTATATCCCTCATCAATGCATCAAAAACTCATATTTAGGAATGACAATTGATTTCAACACTACCGATATAATTGTCTAATTATTAATTCTTTAAATATTATATTCGTTTTATGAATAATCACAACAAGTTTATTTTTACCTAATTTTTTTATTCTCACACAAAAAACAAAAAAAAAAAAAAAGATAACTGAATCTATCAGTAATATTGTAATAAAAAGAAAAAGAAGAAAACGAAACAAAATAGGGGGAGGGGGAGAAGAAAGAAAGTCATACGCGTTACGTACGGATGACCATGAAAGTCCCATTTCGTCTTCGTGATGTCCGGAACAAAGCCTTACAGCATCTCCTCGCAACGGTCGGGAATCCTTTGCTAATATATAATCGCAGTGGTGGTTGGAGCTCTACTTCTACTTTTGACAAAGCTTGGACTCTGCAGAGACACAGCTTCACTCCCCCAACTCCAGGTAATCAATATCCATTTCTGCTTATTTTGTCCAATTCTTTAGTGGTTTTTCATTTTTTTTTATTTGTTCGAGGAGTTCAATTTTACTCTGATGTTATAGGAAAAGAGATGGTACTTTGGGAGTTAAATCTCTTATGTTAGGTTGCAAAATTTTGATTTCGTTATGTTGGGATAAGTTGGGGCAAGGTCTATGCCAACTTCTTTATGCATGATTGTGCGGACGTTTATCTGTCTATAGTTTGGATTTCGTATATGGAGGCTTTTGTAATAGCTAGTTGGGGGTACAGTTGGATGCTGGAACCTGAATTATTCTCCTGTCCCGTAGTCCTTACAGTTTTTGCGAACCTGGAAAGATTTAAAAATGAGATTAGATGAAGAAAGAAAAATTTGCATGTTGATGGAGTGTACAAGGTTTGTTAAAAGTTAAAATGCTGATTGCTGAAAGTGGGGAATGCTGCTTAACCAAAGCAGTTGGGGGAAGGGGTGGGGGGGTGGGGGGAGAATCCTGTATAAGATGATGCATTTTGGTGCTTTTTGAATCTTTTGGTCAGTGCATTGTATTTCTTGAATGCATTTCTTTGGCGATTTGTTATATAAGAATGGTAGAAAATGCAAGTAATACACTATGTTTTCTCATTTGTGAGAAAGTGAAAGATAATCTCATGGATTCTCTACCTTTGTTCATCAATTTATGTTCTTTTTGTTGAAAGGGTATTTGGATATTACTAACGGGAGTAGAAGTTCAATATCTTTTGGTTTCTTAAAGCATTCACAAGAACAGAGATCTTTTGAGGTCCTTCCTGTTCAATCTTTAGTTATATTAAAGAAAAGGCAAGCTCTTGAATTTTTTTAATTTTCTTTTTCCTAGAGAACATATATGCTTATATCAGCAGAAATCAGTATGTTCAATATCAAAGCTAAGGTTTTGCATTGATTTGGAGATAATTTTTCTGAAGAAGGATGTTATATCTGGCCCCACCAAGATGATACAAGGTAAAAACCTTGTTCATCTTCTCTTCCAGTTATGACTAGTTTTGGTTGTTGAATTGATGTTCTTTAGTCCTCAATTTGTAGGGTTGATGTACTTGCTTGAGTAATAGGTCAAGTTTGAGCTTAGTATAGATTATTTCATATTGGAGTTTATTTTTAACATAGGAACATGGATGCATTTATATCTCAACTCATGTGAAAAAGGAAATTCTGATATGAGGTGAGTTGCAAAGTCATGTACAAGCAGGTAGAGTACTTGAGATTGAAAAACATGCCTGACTTATTCATAACATGACCAAAAAATTGGACATGTGAAGTGATATGTTCCAGAGTTGGAAATGAACCTGCTTAGTATTTCCAGACCATCTTTTCGAGAATCTTTCCATTTAAATGTTTCATTCAAGGAATTAAACACCCTAGATGCATCCAATTGGAGCAGCTGCCAAGTGTTTAAATACACCACTGAGTTGGGGGTTCCACAGATTTTTATCGAATAATAGTACTGGTACTAGACATCTGAATTCCTTGCTACTTCAACCTTCTGTTTCCATAGTCTAATTGTGTTTAGCAATTTGATCCAAGTTTTCGTGCACCTTCTAGCCCTAGTAATTTGTGTCTGTTTCTTTTATGAGAAGTTGTTCCCATTGGCTTACAATGGTGTAGCACTTGATTGCAATAGCAGTATTTGCTCATATTTGGCTTTTGAACTGTGTTTTGTACAGCTTTTCCATGCTTCATCATGCATTTCTTTTTCATAGCAGGGAGGAGGGGGAAGAAACAGATAATATCTTTGACTTTTGATAGTTTGAAATTTCACATAATATTTTTTTTGACTTTTGAGCTTCTGAAGGCAGGTTCATGGGAACGTTCCACAAAGTAGCAGATAATGGCAGTGAGAAAGTCACACGTGTTCTTTTCTGCGGGCCTCATTTTGCAGCTTCTCATAATTACACAAAAGAATATTTACAAAGCTATCCATTTATACAGGTGGTTCACTTTGTTCCCTATTTGTTCTGTATGAATACCCGAATGTCTCAAATGTAGTTTGTTTTGTCTTTATTTATGGGAACATATTTCCAGCCTCATCTGTAAATGTCTTCTGTTAGTTTCCCTCAACCATGTAAGCCTGGTGTTCAGAACAAGGTTGGAAAAGATACATTGCAAAATCATTCAGATTGGAGGGATCTATTATTTTTATGGTTAGCCTAAGTTATTTTTTCTATGCACCTCTAAGGTTGACGAGTTCAAATTTAACAGATTTAGGATATTTCTGTATTGCCTGAGAAGTTTGTTGTTACACATCAGTACTCCACCACCCAAAGTGACAAAAGCGGAAGCGTACTGTCTTCTTAGAGACATTTAAAATTGTTTCAATATCTTTGAGAAATATAGTTGCAATATAGTAAACCACAAGAAAATTTCTCTTATTTTGGAAATATTTGTATTCTGGGAAAATAAACAGATAGAAGGAAAATGAGAACTACAAAGCGCTATGCAGATATGCATCTGGTTTGAAAGTAAAGCAAGAGAGAATGATCATTGCTGGTCTTGTCTAGCAAGAGAATAATTAGTATAGACATGACAGCAACCTTGACATTCGGTTTAGCACTGTCAGTCGCAAATTGGTTTTGTGCATTTATATTGATAATCAGCATAACTTTTTAGGTTCTCCCTCTTTTTCCTACTTACACTCCTGATTATAAGAAATTAAAGGCCCAATTACCCTTATCCATACTGTGTCATTACGCATTTTGTTTCCTCTGTAATGCAGGTAGATGATATTCCATTTGATGATATTCCCAATGTTATTGGAAATTATGATGTTTGTGTTGTAAAAAGCATGCGATTAAATTCAGAACTCATTTCTCATGCAAAGAGGATGAAGCTGATTATGCAGTATGGAGTTGGCTTAGAAGGTGTTTAATTATTGCATATGAAGTTTCTTTATTTCTTTGTTTACATATAGTCATTTCATTTCCCGCCCTATGTAATTGAGCCTTTCTTTTTTTTTTTTCTAATGCAAGGTGTTGATATTGGGGCGGCTTCCAAGCTAGGAATTAAAGTTGCCAGGATCCCAAGTGGTGCAACAGGAAATGCAGCATCTTGTGCTGAAATGGCAATATACTTGATGTTGGGTCTTCTTCGCAAGCAGGTACTTGAAACTTCAAAAATGTACCATTGATTAACATAACTCTTATGGATTAACTACTAGGTGCAACAGCAGATGCTTAGGTTGGTAAACATGCTTTTCACTTCACATTTTGCATTTAATGCTACAGATGGGACAATTTATGCTGTGTGTATGTCACTGCTTCCAATGAAATTAAGATAAAATGACGTACTATTATATAGTTGCAATCATGAAGACATGATAAATAATAAATTGGGAACTCTATATCCTTTCTTCATTGCCTTTCTTATTGTATTTCTGAGGCATCTGATTTTTCACTAGATTAGGTTGGTCCCTGCACAAGGATGACAAGCACAAATTGGGAAATTGTCCAAATTTTAAATTTTACCCCCCTCAAAAAAAAAAAAAAAAAAGGAAAATCATTGAAGTTTCCTTATTGACTCAATTTAAATTTGTAGACTATTCAGGTAGCAGAAAGCAATGTCGTACCTGGAATGACATCTTTGTTTCTAGTAATGCTTCAAAATTGTTCAACCATGAATAGACACCCTTGGGTTCCCTGGTAAAAATATAATATTGATTGACAGGCGCTGTTGAATTTATTAAGTTCCACATTGGATAGCTATGCAAAATTGCTTTCATAGGTCTGATATCTATTTGTCTGCTCTCTGCGGCTCTTGGATTAGGAAAAGCTGGAATCAGCTTAAGTTGAGCAAATGAGAATAGAACAGAACAGGCTCATCATCTACTTTTCCAGTGCTTGATTACATTGCTCGCAAGAATACAGTAGTTAATAGTCAAATTATATAATGTATATTTACTGATTCAAGAGTAGCGTAAATCTGTGCACTTACCTGCGTGAATTGAATGCAACTTTTGCAGAATGAAATGCAAATTGCAGTAAAGTTGAAAAAACTTGGAGAACCAATTGGTGACACTCTGTTGGGAAAAACCGTGAGTTCCTACATTTATGCATTTCTTGCCTTAAAATTTTTACTTCATTCTGATCAAATTGAATGTGATGTAGCACAAAGTTTTATGATGCACTTTGAAAAACTTGCATCCTGTCTATCTTATTTGGTTCACAGGTCATTTTTGCATGATGTGACGTTATTAATTCAAGGAAGAACAAAAATATTCCACCTCCAGAAAATGGACAAATTTCCAAACTGAAGGAGAGAGAAGGAATAACATTTTGCTTTCTGTCGTTAATGTGATTACTATATGGAGGATAATATCTGGTAGGAGCTAAGTCATGGAATTTTATGTGGAAGATACAACTGCTTGTATGGGAAACAAAGGTTAACAACATGTAGAAATGGCACTAACTGACAATAGTAGAGCCTTTAGTGAATCATAATGTTTTCTAACCCTCATCCATTAATTATTACTTATCAGGAATATGAAGTTCAATTTTGTACGCTCTCTTGGTGAATGAAGGAATTGGATTGTTACAGCATTCTGATTCTGTAAACAAGAAGGAAAACATGTGCAGTACTCAGTTGCTCCTGCTTTAGGTTCAACCAGTAAAGTAGAGCAAATATCATATAAATTGTTCTTCTGCTATATTGGGAGTCAGAGATCCAGATCTAGTAATCTTCAACTTTGCACTTCAATTAGCCCGATCTTATGGATGGAAAACATGGCAAAAAATATAATTGTCCAGAGCTTGGAAATTTCACTTGCCCTCTTTGAGTGGTAGTGAGAACATATATAATCTCATGATACACAAACAACAATTATATATATACTTCCTATCTTATATTTTCAGTATCCTCAATAAGGAATGCTTCTTTATGTTAAATGGTTTCAGCTTCAAGAGTGATGCTGAAGTCATCCTTTTGGTTCTATGCAAGTTCTATTATTACTACTGTCCATCTACTTCTGAAGGTTTTGGCTGTGAACCCAGCTGATGCTCATATGTCGAAATGCATGTAATATCTTCTTGGTTGGTCTGTATACTTCCTCATGGAGTCATAAGAAAGGTGAGGAGTTGAATCCAAAGACTGAAGGTGAAATCATCTACTGCCTTCAGCAGAGCAAATTTGCTAAAAGTTTATTATGGAGCTGTGATAGATTTCAAAATGTGTTTAGAACAGTTGTTACTAATATGATGACTCTTCATAAAATCTGAGGGATTAATTTACTGCTACTCATGGTTTCTGTCTAAGTGAAGAGGTTTTCCTGGCTCCATCTTAGGCTGAGAACTGAGACCAACACCAGCTTATTCGCTAGCATTTTGTGAAATTGCAATCAAATATCGGAATGTCTTAATATATCTTGGTTAGCTGATGATAGTGTTACATACACTCCTTTCTCTTTTTTGTCTATGTTTCTGTGTTTCTCTTTCTTCATGAGGAGCATGTCATTTTGCTGCAGCTGTTCATGAACCTGTAGCCGGTGTTTCCTGTAGGTATTTATTCTGGGATTTGGAAATATTGGGATACACTTAGCAGAGCGCTTGCGTCCATTTGGTGTTAAAATTCTTGCTACTAAACGAAGTTGGCCACCACATTTGCAGAACTCTTGCACATCCAAAGGTATTCACCTCTTAATTTGCATACAAGGTATCTATAATGTCAAATAATGTCTTAAACTAATTTCTGCTATATATTCGGCTTTGTTTACAGAAAATTGCTTTGAAGATGATTTGGTTGATGTGAAGGGAAATCATGAACATATCCTTGAGTTTGCCAGTAAAGCTGACATAATTGTTTGTTGTTTAAGAATGAATAATGAAACTGTGAGACTCCTCTCTCCTTCATTAATGGTCACCCATTCTAAAGAAACATGACCAGATAACATATCTAAATTTACTCCTGCTTCCAGGTTGGCATTGTAAATGAGGCTTTCATTTCTTCAATGAAAAAGGTTTGTTTGCCATGCCTTATTTACTTTCTTCCAAGAACTTAGTAACTATAACAACTCATCTAACTGGTATCTCTTTCATGTCGAATGACTCAATTTTCAGGTAACCAACATAATGCACCTTTATGGGCATCTTTTGCAATTCATCAGGGCAGTTCTATTCCAACTTCTAAAACAATGCATGTGTATGACAAGTGACTGATACAGAACTTGAATGAATAATAGCTCCAAAAATGTATGCTTGGTGGCTTTTGAATTCTTTAGGACATGCCTATGCTTGTCAATTTGTGCATCTGCTTGAAGGAGAGAGAAAAAAGAAGTATTTCTTTATTTTCTTATTTTCTTCCCTTCGTTTTTTGGGGATTCATATATTCCCATTATTTGCAGTCATTCTTGAATTCTATGTATCCCTCTAGTAGTATATTGTTCCATAAATTGATCACCTTTGCAATGACATGAAATTCTGAATGACACTGCAAGTGTAGAATTACAAATAATGTTATCATGTTCCAGGGTTCCATGTTAATAAATATAGCAAGAGGTGGTCTCTTGGACTATGATGCCATTCTCCGTCATCTTAGATCATGGCACTTGGGAGGTTTAGGCATTGATGTTGCCTGGAGTGAGCCATTTGATCCTGATGATGCCATTCTACAATTTCCAAATGTCATAATTACACCCCATGTTGCTGGGGTTACTGAACCTTCCTACAGATACATGGCCAAGGTATAAAGTTTTGAACCTCTGCAGTATATCTCTTTTAGTTACTGGCCTTGAAAGTAATGAAGGAAAGTTTTGCTATAGTCCCATTTCCTTCTGGTTAAACTCTGTGAGACACAGCACTCAAAATACTTTCAGCAAAAATACAGGGAATGATAGGCCAAAAAACCAAAAAAAAAAAAAAAAGGAGGAAATTCCCTACGAGGTTCCCTAATATGTTGTGTGTTGCACTTTCTGTAATCTTAGTTAAAAATTGTTGCTAATATACCATACTGGTGCTAGGAATCTCGGCTGCTATACTTCTCACAACATATTTCCTCAGGAGGGCAGTAGAGATGGGATTACGTTCTCTTTCTTTTTTTGTTATCTTTTTTCTCTTTTTGATCCTGAAACCCAGATACCATCAGTTCAGATGCAGTTGGCCTTAATATCAGAAGAATTAGTGGAGAAAACTCCGAAAGATTTGGGTGCATGGACTATGGCGCTGAAGATTGAATAGTATTTCCAATTTATTCTGTTTCCATGCCAAAGATTAAATGATTATTAACTCCAATTTAATCTTTTTCCCTTTGTCAGCAAAGGCTTCAAGGGCTTTAATTACTGAAATGCCTAATCCTAGTACAGGCACGTATATGACATTTTTGTTCGTGAAGGGCGGGCATTAAGTAGTTTCTTTGGTCACAGCAATGCATGTTCTTCTAGTTTTCCGGTACAAATTGATATGAACTTGCTTTTATTGACATTAATTTTGTCTTGACTAACTACAGGCTGTTGGAGATGTTGCCCTGCAAATTCATGCAGGTGAACCTTTAACGGGGATTGAGATTGTCAACTGATTCAGCTCAGTATTAATGAAGTTTGTTCCTTACTTCAACAGTCTGGCAGGGTTGCCAACAGTTGCTTGACTTTTTTTACCTCCTAAGGCAAAAACAAGTTTGACTATTTTCAACAATGCTGCAGGATTAGGAAGAACCAGTCAGATTGTGAACATTTTATCACTATCCTGGCATCATAAAACGTGGATAAACTTGGACAGACAGCAGACTGGGATTGCATAATTTTTTTTTATTAAAATATCCTTTTTTTTTGGGGGGGTGGGGGGTTGGGAGGGGTGGGTGGGGTGGGATCCTTCTGGTATAGTTGTGTTAATGAAGTTGGCACATATGCTAGCAGATACCATAGGAACACCTATAATGGCAAGGTGAATGACTGATTAAAGCAAACTTGATTAACTTTGTCTATATTGATCGTCGAATTCATTCCGACCAAGGCAGTACTTGAACTGTGCGAGACTTTCCTTGCAAAGATCTTAGGTTTTGATGCTCTCTCTCTCTACGCTTGTCGTTGCTTGAAAATTAGTGTGGCCAATACCAAACGGTGGAAAGAAACGGAATGGAGTCAGCGAAGACGAAATGAAACCTAAAACACCATTTTGCTGAATATTTCTTAAGATTAAAACTGAAACCCCGGTAAACAACGTGATAGACGTTATATCTTTCCTCAATCAGATGCACGATGGATCCAAACTATTTGTAACCGCTCATGTCTTGTCAGTCAGAAACGGACACTTCACATGGCCAGTTGTTCTACTACGTTTAAAGTAGCAGAAACAAACGGGAAAGAAGTTTCCCTACGCGCCTCCTGAGGAGGAAATGCGTGGAGAGAGAAAAAGGGCGGGGTGGGGGTGCGAGATAGGTTGTACTTACCACGTACTGCGGTACTGTTTCACACTTAGGCAGCATGGCTTCCTCCATCATGAAATGGAACTGTGTCCACTGTCTTTGACAATATGAGCTATAGTTTTCCACACTTCCAAAGCAATTCCAACTACCATTTCTGGCATTTACTAGACTCTTGTATGACCAATCTCTAGACGAGGAAAATGTATTTATCATATACACTGTATATGAGTTAAAACAATTACTTTTAAAAAAGTATTAAGTGTAATTGATTGGAAAGTCAGGAATTTGAAATATGAGGTGAATATGCATCTCCTTTCACTGTTTATCTATATAAAATATTCTTCACATACCAACTTGAAAACATGCTTCTCTCTTTTTAGAGCAAAGAAAGTGTTCTTCATATCTTTCTCCAGGGTCAGGAAAAGGAAGGAAAATGAATGGATACTCAAGGATCAGCAAAGTCAGCACAGAAAGATCAAATTCCATAGATTTTTCTGATCTTTCTTTTGCACCCAAAATCTCAAACCACATCTTTAACCACCATGACAACAAAGAAAACCAGAACAGGAACACTGATATCCATGAATCAGTTGAGGAACAAGAGAATGAAGAAGACACTGCAGGAGAGATATTTGGGGTCATTCTGAGCAGAAAATGCTCACTCTCGTTAAAACCTTCCAACAATTTCATGTCTGAAAAACAAAGCTCATCATCAGTTCACAGTGCATTGAAGAGAACACTGTCGTCGATCAAGAGATCGACATCGGTGTCCGACGGGTACTGTAGGATTCATCACCAGTGTGATCCTACTGCTGATGGTGAAGATATTCTGATGCTGAGTACACTGAAGACAAGATCTGTGAAGAAGAAAGGCAAGTTTTTTAAAGCCTGTAAACATATATTTGGATTTTAGTGTGTGTTTGTTTCTCTGCTAATGCTACAATATAGTAAGAATTTCCAAATGTTTAGCTGCTTTCCTTTGTCCAAATTTTGTTCCAAAGTTCTTTTTTTAATACTACGTAGGGAGAGAGATGTCAATTAAATACATGATTTTCACTTGGTAAAAAATACGTTTACCAACTAAACTATTATTTTGTCACACTTGAAAAGGCTTTTTCATCTTTGAATTTTAACGACATCCTAAAATCTTTTTCCCTAAGGAACATGAGGATAGTACTATAAAAGATTTACTTCCATTCCTTATCACTTTCCTCCCCAGTCTCTGAAGCTGCATTGGTTGGGATTCAGAGTCGGTGTAATTTGAAAAATTAAATTTAATCGAATTAAAATTTTTATTTTCGGTTCAATTTTTAAAAAGTTCGTATAATTTTATTTTATTTTTATTTTTATGCTCGAATTTAAAATTAAATTAAAAATTTTAAAAATTTATGAATGAATATATATTAATAAGCGTTATTACATAATAATGAATTACTAAAATTTAATTTTTTATAAAATTAAAATTTTAAAATAAAATTATTATTTAATATATTTAAATAATATATTTTTATATAAATAATATATTTTTAAAATATATTTTTATTTTTTTTATTTTTAATTTATAAAAAATTTAATTTACTACGTTGGATTCGATTTTATAAATTTTTTTTAAAAGCTAAACGAGCAACCCGACGTGGAGACCCAAAAGTTGAGAGCGACAAGTTCTGCTGGTGAATCTCATCTATTTTAATTTTTAGTTTGTGGTGCTTTGAGAAAGCCAATGGAAACAGTTAAGGGAGACACCTAAACCGCGTAGGTTTGAGGTTCAAAATACTTGTGACATTGGGTTTTTGTATCATCAATGGTTTGGATAGTATTTGGGTCTAAATATTAAAAATTTATATAACACGCTATAATGTTAAATAAATCTACTAATAATGTAAAAAAAAAAGTGATGATGAGTTCAAACTTTGATATGATGCCTACTTCCTAAACCAAGCATCTGAATAAATATGTGGACTTTCAAGAATTTGACTCTTAAATATATTTAGATTAAATTTTTATTTAAATTAAATTATATTAAAAATTATAAAAATAAATTATTTATAAAAAATTTAAAATAAAAAATAAATTTTTTTCATTTAAAAATCAATGCAAGTTTACCCTAAAAAAATTTCTAAAATTTAAAAAAAAAAAAAAAAAAAAAAAGTCTGCTAAGCTACTACACCAGTCCTCCGACTGCCGAAAACTAAAATTTAAAGCGATCGAAGATGGAAAAGAAACCGGTTGAGATGCAAAAATGTTTTCGTCTAATATTTCTAATCACATTACCGAGAAGCTGCCAGATGGGTCAAAGAAACTCCGCTTATACCTCTTCACTGTACAGATTACATCCATCTATTGAATCCAGATACAACCCCAACCCAATCCAAAAACATTCACAAAGCAGGATGGAAATAAGAATCTGGACGATGTAATCCACTTCAATCAACTCCTAAATTCTTATTACCAGAGATATACATAAGATGAAAAATTCATAGTTATAAACATCACTTTCACTTGCTTTCGCTGAAGTCTGCATCAATAACATCTCCATCTCCATCATTGGGTTTAGCAGAAGAACCAGCTGATCCAGCATCAGCACCAGGTGCAGATCCTGCTCCTGGAGCACCGGCTTGGCTGTACAGAGACTGACCCAGTTGCATTACTTCCTGGTTTAGCGCAGCCATGGTGTCCTTAATATTTTGCGTTGATCCGCTGGATATAGCATCCTTCAGCTCCGTTAACTTAGCCTCCACCTTTCCCTTTACCTCAGCTGGGACCTTGTCTCCCAACTCCTTCAGCTGCTTCTCAGTTTGGTACACAACAGATTCAGCCTGGTTCTTGGTATCGATGGCATCCCTCCTCTCCTTGTCCTCCTTTGCAAACTTTTCAGCCTCCTGAACCATCTTATCTACCTGCATATTTCCAACGCATCCAAATTAAATCAGTTCAGAGATACTAGATTTAACGGCTTTCCTGGTCCCAAGCACAGTATTCAGAAAGATTTAGTGCTATCCCTCCAAATGCATTCTATATGTCAACAAAAGAGAGAGTAAAAGCTCAATCATGTAGGTAATCAGCAAAACGAGCAAACAGAAGACTGCTCATGGAAGAGCTTCCCCAGAAACTAATTCTGCAGTAAAGCAGGTCAGCCCAGATCCATTCTAAATTTTAAACCTTCCAAGAACCAGGTTAATAGGCAAGGTGGAAGTTTATTGTATTCTGTAACAGAAAAAAGGCTCTACCAGTAACCATGTTAGAAAGATTACCTCATCTTTTGGCAAGGTACTAGCACCAGTTATAGTTATGTCCTGTTTCTTTCCAGTTCCCTTGTCAACAGCCGTGACAGAAAGGATACCATTGGCATCAATATCAAACTTGACCTCAATCTGAGGAACACCACGAGGGGCCGGAGGGATGCCATCGAGGCGGAAGCTTCCAAGAGACTTGTTGTCTTTCACAAATTCTCTTTCCCCTTGGAGCACATTAATTTCAACACTAGTTTGTCCATCTGCTGCTGTGGAGAACACCTCTGACTTGGAAGTGGGCAAAGTAGTATTCCTAGGAATGATTTTTGTCATTACTCCACCCAGAGTTTCAAGCCCAAGTGATAATGGAGTCACATCCAAAAGCACAATATCACTGACGTCACCAGCCAAGACACCAGCCTAAAGTCATTCAAACATTAAGAGAATTAATCCAGGGAACTCCAAACTACATCAAGAACCTAATAAAGGTTCAAACATTGAGAGAATTAATCCAGGGAACTCCAAACTACATCAAGAACCTAATAAGGCACTATGCATGCCAGAGAGAAATAGAACCAAGAAGCTTCATATCACAATATGGCTAAAATAAGACAAGCAACATAAAAAATAGTACAGCCATTAAGCATGGCAATCAAGAAGACAACAAACCTGAACTGCAGCTCCTAGGGCAACAACTTCATCAGGATTGACAGAAACATTAGGCTCCTTGCCAGTCAGCTTCCTAACAAGATCCTGGACCGCAGGGATCCTTGTTGATCCACCAACAAGAATTACTTCATCTATATCATTATAGGAAAGCTTTGCATCTCTTAAAGAAGTCTCCACTGGTGTTTTTAGCCTAAAATAAAGCATAGGCAGAGTATGATTAAATTAGTGTCATATAAGCATTTTGCACTGCAGTCAAATTAAGGGATATTAGCATGATTTATCAATCTACAAGACTCTACCAAACTAACTTGGCTGTCCTCATTGTTCTAGATGTTCCATACCTGTCTAACAAATCTGAACATAATTCTTCAAATTTTGCCCGGGTAAGTGTGGTGTCAATATGTTTTGGACCATCAGAAGTGGCAGTGATAAAAGGCAAACTGCAATAAATAAATACAAATAAGAATTAAAAAGGAAAAAATAGTTAGTGATCCCAAAAAGAGAATTAAATAAATAAACAAACAAATAAGAAACCTATGAGCAAAATCTACCTGATGTTGGTTTGGGTCAAAGAAGACAATTCTATTTTTGCTTTTTCAGCAGTTTCAGTAAGACGCTGTAAAGCTTGTTTATCTTTTAGAAGATCTATTCCTTCATCTCTCTTGAAATTCTCAGCAAGCCAGTCAACAACTCTCTATTCAACGACATAATGCATAATCATCAGTAAATAGAAAATCAGGAAAAGAAAAAAAAAAAAAAAACTAAATTAGCTGGTTCCCACCTTGTCAAAGTCATCACCCCCTAAATGTGTATCACCTGAGCTAGAGAGGACTTCAAAGACCCCATCTCCAACCTCAAGAACTGCAAAACACAGATCAATGAACAGTAAGTGGCTTAGGTCAGATAAATTCTAAAAACTGACAATCACAATCAGAACAGGAAGAAACACAGTATCTTTGTTTCTGTTTAACTTGTCTAGCTTCATGAAGAAAGTGCTCTGTTTCTGGACCAAAAGAAAAAATCACATTAAAAACAAAAGATAGGACATTGGCTTTTGGGGAACACTCAGTACCATTACAATTGAAAGGAATTGCCTTCATCTTCCAGATAGATCTTTAAAAATTCATTAGCCAGCTATACAATCAGTTATAAGAAAATAATACCAAGAAGACGAATTAATGCCAAAAGCAATCATTCATTACCTGACACATCAAACGTACCACCTCCAAGGTCAAACACCAAGATAGTTTCATTATTCTTCTTCTCAAATCCATAAGCCAACGATGCAGCAGTTGGTTCATTGATGATCCTAAGAACATCTAGACCAGCAATGCGACCAGCATCTTTGGTTGCTGTTCTTTGAGAGTCATTAAAGTATGCTGGTACAGTAATCACTGCCTTGGTGACCTTATCATTAAGAAATTTTGAGGCATCCTCAACAAGTTTCCTCAAAACCTTAAAGGAGAAAAAAAAAAGCTGTGTCAAATTTAGACAGCAATAGCATATTTCAGATATAGACAATTAAACAACCAGTAAATGCCTATTCTGATGCAATAGTAAAAATATTGAACCAAATGCATGGAAGAAGATGTCTATTATATTTCTTTCTTGTCCAACCCACAAGAGGAGAGAAGGGTGGGGAAGAATATTTTTGAGGACAAGATAGCTGCTAACTACAAACATCCAGTGTTCAACAGAGATGAATCAGGAAAAGGTTCACAACTTCCAGTAAAAGGCAGAACAAAGAACTAGAGAAGGGAAAACATAAGCATTTAGAACCATGACCTGCATTCCCTTCTTTGTCATATAAAATGCTATCCAATAGATTCTGAGGTAGATTACAATATCAATCAGAAAAACAAACTACAAACCAGGTGATGTAAACCTGATTTTAATATGCTCTCTTTTTGTTCCTTAAATACATTTTATCATTTGCGAAAAGAAGAATGCAAGAGAAAGGATTATAACTCTTTTTGCTTTTGAGAAGATTCTCCTTTGTGAGGGAGAGGAAGGTGAGCATGTCTCCTGGAGATCGAATCTGTAGACCCAAAAATATGATAAAGAGAGATTACCATACAAGCTACTATTATGGCTCGAGGATGGCAAATCTCGGAGAAAGTACAACAGTCTTCTACTCCTCCATTATCTACTTGTTTCACTACTTTAACCTAAAAGAGCCTTAAACTGAGAGGTAAAGTAATGAATGCCAACAGTAACAGAACAGATAGATAGGAGACAAAGATGGGAAATCAAATTTCTTCTGAGCATTTCCATGGCTGTTAAGTATGGTCTTTGAAACCCATATAACTGGCTGCATGTTAAAATCCTCATAATAACATCAACTTCACATAAACCTATTTCACCTTTTTTTAACAATCTTCTGCCAAAACCCTGATCAGTTATCAACACATTTCAAAACTAAAAATAAGTAGAACAACTGGCTTCCAAATCAATCTAGTAAAGATACATAAGACAAAACTGAGAACCGATTATCTCACGCTCATAACCAAACATATAAAGTCAAAATCTACAATCTGCATTGCTCTTGGGAATCTAGGATTCTGCTAGTCAATTCACTTGAATAACTGCAGAATATAAGATTCTACAAGCCAATAGTCCATTAAGCACGTAAAACTAATCCTTCCTAGACAGAAATACAAATATGCAGATATTCAAGGACGCTAATTTTCACGAAGCTTAACATTGTTGTAGCAGCTTAATTACTCACCTGAGCAGAAATCTCTTCAGGGGCGAACTTCTTACCAATAGCGGGGCACTCGAGTTTGACATTTCCATTCTCATCTCTCACAACTTTATAAGAAACCTGCTTAGACTCCTCATCAACCTCCGACATCTTCCTCCCAACAAACCTCTTCACAGAAAAAAAGGTGTTTTCAGGGTTCACCACCGCCTGCCTCTTCGCAATCTGCCCAACTAATCTATCCCCGTTTTTTGTATACGCCACCACAGAAGGCGTCGTCCTCTGCCCTTCCGCATTCGTTACGATTGTGGGCTTTCCTCCTTCCATGGCGGCCACCGCTGAATTCGTAGTACCCAAATCAATACCCACCACCTTCTCATTAACAACTCTCAAGGGCCTATAAAACTGGTTCTTCCTACCACTTTTCCTGAACTTGTAAAACGATATAGTCTGGATTGGACTAAATTTACTGCCCAAGAAGGGAGATTTGTACTGTGAAAAAGGGCTCTGAAACTGGGTTGCAGTTGCAGCAGATGAAGACGCCATTGTTAACCAAATTTTGCTCCGTATATTTCTTTCTGCAGAAGAAGAAAATGGGATTTTGATTACAGCAGTGATAACCTCAAAGCTCAAAACGCTTCTGAGATGAAACGAGATCAAAGAAAGGCCTTTATAAGGGAAAGATTGTGGGGTTGAAGGCGATATCTTGGAAGTTCTAGAAAGGTCACTCAGGGGCGTTGGATTGAGAATGGGGTCAGGGAAATACTGGCCTTAGGATTGAGATTTTGAACTCAACCATACCCTTTCCTCCATGGTGCCTCACTACAGCCTACACGGTTTAGGTCCTGTTTGGGGAAAGAAAAATTAGTATGTTTTCCTCTTTTTTGTTTTTTTCTGAGCATTTTTATTTTAATTTAATTATTTTCTTTACAAATTATTTGTTTCTTTCTTGAAGAAGAAAATATTTTAAATAAAAATATATATGCAGTATTTTTCATATCAAAATCTCTTTTGTCCTTTCCCAAAAAAAAAAAAGAAAGGAAACGTTCTTATGTTGATGGTGATTAATCAATCATTTTAGGTAAGCAAAATGTAGGATATACAACATTTATCACTTTTACAAATAGATTTACGTTTGTTCTTTTATTCTTTTCTTTTCAATAAATAAATAAAAAGAGAACGGAGGATTAAGTAAAATCTACATATTTGGGAGTAAGATATAATAATAAATGATAAAGTACTTTTTATCTTTTACAGAATATCAAATATCAAGAAAAATGTTTAGTAGGATGTAATAATATCACAAAGGTCTTCTTTGACTCATTTGACTAGGATAACAATTGTACTAGCATATTACGGTTTTTTTTTTTTTTTGGAAAGAGAAATTAACAAAATTTGCCCTATGACTATTTACTAGTCCAAACATGTGCGTTGCACATATATATTTTAAAATTTTAAATTTTTAAAATTAAATTTTTAAAATGAGTATTCAAAGAGAATATATTTTAAAATTTAAAAATTTTAAAATTAGATTTTCAAAATGAGTATTCAAAGAGAAACCTTTTTATTTCTAAAAATGTATGTGTTTAGGAGAAATTTGAATAACACTTTATTGGTTCAAAAATATTAAATATATTTATAAAAAATTTAAAATTTAAAATTTAAAATTAAAGTTAATATAGAAGTAGTTTTATGAAATTCTAAAAGTAATAATTAAAGTTTCATACTTTTACAAAGTAACTTAATGCACGAAATTTAAAATTAAAATTAATGTATAAGTTAAGAGTTTAGTTTTAATAAATTTAATCTAAATTAAAAGATTAAATCAAACAAAAATGATAAAGATAAGTAATTTAAAGTTATTTTAATAGATTAAAAATGATCCTAACTAATTAAATTTTTGAAGACTAATTAAAAAAGTAAAAACTCTAAGAAATTAGAATAAAATGTTTGGAACCATAAGAAAGAAACGATTACATTTCTATAATATATACTAGCAAAAAAAATCCGGTGTTATACATAGTAATATTATTTTTTTCAAATACAATTATTGTAGTAATATATCTAGTAAAGTCAAAAATCAGTTCTAAAGATAACTTCAAACTTCTTTTTAATTAATAAATTAAATCATCAAATTGCTAAATCTTTAAAATTAATCTAATAATTAATTAATTAATTAAAGTTTGATATCCAGTGTGAAAGTCTTAATAAATGTAATTGCCTATTTTGACAATCCAGCAAAAATAAAAAAAATACATGATAAGTAATATATATTAGAGGGGGCATAAAATTATTATTCAAAGATGATTTTACAATGAATATGCTATATTTTAATTATTTTTTATAGATGAAAATATTCTTTCACATCAATCGACACGTAAAATAAATACTATATGTGGTGAATTTTTGATAATTTTGGTATCATGTGATACTCGAACCACGAATATAAATATACGATCTTTACATGAATTGATATGCTTATGAAAATCTTTTGATCCATTCTCTTGATACACAATATATTATAATTTAGAGTTGAATCTATAAAATTAAAAATATATAAGTAATAACATATATTACTTTTTGATGTACTAAAAAAACTTTTTGTTAGAAGTATGAATATACTAATATATGTATTTGTTTGAGTATGTTGGATCATACTAAAACAAACTTTTTTTGAATTAGTGTTTTGTAATAGAAATGTATTTATGAAAATAAATATTACACATACCTTTATTGATGTGGTGGGTTGTCCTATTCGATTTTCTTTTATAAGCTAAGTACAATGTATTCTTAATTTGATGGCTCTTAAATCTTCTGATGTCAATCCAATGTTAATGTTGATTTGTTTAAGTTTTTGAATAACAGTAGCATGGTTGCTTTTTGTTTGAAGGGATATGTGCTTCCTTCTCTGTAGTCTTTAGCCAACAAATTCAAACTTGTACTGTAAAGAAAAGTTTAAAAAAATAAATCTTATCCAATAAAGTAAAAAATGATTACGAAAAATCTAAAAAAAGAATTAACTATTTATATAGGTAGTAATAATGCATATGTTTTACCATAATTATATTTTTATAAATACTTCAAAATAGAAAGATATAAAGTCTACTGTCACCATGAAAAAAAGGATACAAAGCCTTCCATCTATATATTAATATGAAACTATGAAGAGTAATGTTTGAAGCTCATTTGTCTGAGTTGCTAGAATGCATGAGATCAAACAACACTTGCCACTAATAAATTAAAATTGTGATGCTCTAAAAATTTTAAAAACAGAAACATGTAATAATGTGATAATTTAAATGGATAAATATGGAGGAAAATGTTGGATGTTTACAAGAAAGATTTGACTGTGCAGTGAAGATTCCAACAAGTTCGGAAACAAAGCTCACGCCTTTTAATAAAACATCATTCATCTTGGACAGATAGATTCGAAAGTTAAATTGTATAAAAAAAATAGAAAAAAAGGAGAAGTTAAAGAATTTAGTTAAAAATTAGCTTACTCCATCTCCATAAGTAATAAAAAATAAAAAATTAAAAACATTACAGAAAAGAATTGAATGAATTGTTACCGTTTATCACAATTGCAAGTTTCTAGGACAATTGCAAGTTTTTAGAATAAAAGAATTGAATTATAGGTTTTGAGAAGAATTGAATATGATAGGTTTCAATATTTAATAATGAATAGAATTTATGAAGATAATTAAAAAGAATTTATATTGAATTAGGAGATTTATTAGATAATAATAATTAATAGAGTTTATTAAGCATGGACTTCTATTCTATAATGAATAAGATTTATGAAGATAATTTTTGAAAATAAACTTGTTATGTAGTATCAATGAAATATTTTTGAAAGAATTTTAAAAATAAAAAATCTAAAAAATTAGGATAAGAGATTGGGAACCATAAAAAAGAAAGCGTTACATTTCTATAACATATATATATATATATATATATATATATATATATATATATATATATAAAATTTTAACTTAGTTTTAAATTTTTTTATATAATTTAAGTTTCAAAAAATTTTTCTTTAAAACTAATGGTTCTTACTACTCATCCTCTAGCAAAATTAGGCAAACTCTTGTACGTGCCCGTTGCATAAGACTAACCAGGGCAAAATCATTAATTCCTAACTTTTTCTTCCTAAATACCCCTTAATTTAATAAAAATAAAGAGATACGCAAGTGGCTTGTGCGAACATTTAAGTGGAAAAAACTAGAGATTAACGATTTTACTCTTCAATAGTGACTCATGGGAGTGGCACATACATGAATTTGTCAAATTCTATTACAAAGAGAGTAGCAAGAATCATATTGTTAAAGCAAAATATTTTCGGACTAAAATTATTAAAAAAAATATAGACAAAATATATAATTTTGAGACCAACTTTACTAATTCTCTTTTTTCAAGGTACTTTTTTGAAACTCCACTTTTTTCTTTCACATCTTTGTTCTAGTAAATTATTTTGTAATATTGTTAATTGGGCTTGGTCATGAAAAATTTATACAAAAATGTTAAACTTTAAGTAAAAGCTTAGATATTTTTTTATATGTTATAATATAATCAATGAAACGAAATCACGACAAATATAGAAATGATTAAAATATTTTTTTTACTATAAAATATTATTATGATTTATAGTCCTAAATTTTGATTGGATTAAATTTTTAAGACCAAGAGAATACAAACTAGAAACTTGAAAGTGATTTCTCAAAAAAAAAAAAAAAAACAAAAACGAAAGAAAAGAAGGAAACTTGGAAGTGGTTTTGAATTTGCCCAAACAGGACCTTACCACGTCAATTGATGAGGTTTTGTAGTGACTCGTGAGAGTGAAGGGTAACGAGGAAGGTCGAGGAGGTTCTCGTCTGAGACGGTGACGTCTAGTTTTTGTTTGGCTAAGTTACGGGCCCGTTTGCATACTTCAATGATCCTTTCTTCTTTATAATATATATATAGTAAAATTTTTATTTTTATTTTTATTTTTAACTTATGATTTTTTTCTACTCATATTCTCTCTGTAAAGTTTTAATAAAAAATCTTTAGAATTTTGCTTCAAATTTGCATGAAATTTGGATGTTGTATTTTTTTAATTTTTTTGGATCTTTTTATTGTTATATGAAAGTGACATTTGCTAAATAATATCTTTACTTTAGCCTGATGGAATTTTCTAAAACCTCATTTGAGATTTATTTTCTTTTCGATTGAATTCCTTTACTCAAGGTCTAATATGTATTTTATTTTATAATATAAAAATTGATGATTTTTTTAATGTATTTTATTAATATATCCTTAAGTAATGCAAATAAATTTTATTTATTTATTTGATTACACTAAAATATATTTAAACTTTGTATCAAAATTACTGTTTACATGATCATTTTTTGAAACTTAATTTTTAAGTGTGTTTCATAAGTAGATATAAATGTCCTAGTTTCTCTCCCCTCCTCCCTTCCCCCCTTTCTTTTCCCTCTTTAATCACATAAGTGCTTCAATTTTTTCCCTCTTTTTTCCTTTAAAATACCAGAATTTGATCTGCTTCATTCACCTTTGATCATAGGCTTGAAGGCCTAACATTTTACATTAGTTTTCTTACTTTATTATTTTACATATTATGTATTTTTTTAATATTTTATTTTTTTTGTTTAGTGGTACCGTAAAACATGACTCATAATATATGCTTTAGATATTCTTCAATTTTTTTTCCTTTTCTTCTCTTTCATAGTCCCTATATTTTATATTATATTTTATTCTTGCATCCCAAAACATCTTTCATCCTAATTATTTTTTTGAGGATTTTGAATGCAAACTGTTTCCTCATCAACAAGAATTATTCATTTTTTTCCATCCCGAGTAATTCATATGATTCGATTACTTTTGTTTCTTTATTTTTAAAATCTCATTTTTGTCACTATACAACATCTACAACTCAGGAATTAAAGGCATCCCATCTAAGGCTTTTAAATATATTTTTGAAAGTTAATTTGATAGAACTTCTATTCTCAATTCCTTATTAGTTATTTGTGCTTTTAAATTTTCTCTTTTGTTTCTAAAACTAAGTTTTCTTACATAATATCTGTTCAATGTTTTTTCCTTAACTTGTATTCACTTACTTCTAAATTTTTCTTCTATTTTATATATTTCTACCCGATTAATTCCTTCACCATTTAATACATTTCAAATTATATATACATTAAGATTTAGAAAGGGTAGACCTTCTTTTTAATATTTTTTGTGGAAAGAAGGGATGAACTTGGAGAGGGACTAGAAGATATGATGAGTGGAATGCCAATCAAATTGGAACTATTAACTTGAATAGGAACAAAGAATCCATTCAAATCTAGAATTTATTTGTGTGATGAGTAAAAGAAAAAACGAAAGGTAGTCAAACATGTCCTCAATAGGACTGTAAACGGGTCCAAACGGATCCGGGATACCCTATCTCGGACCCGGACCCGGACCCGACCCGATTACCCGACGGGGTCCAAATAGGGTGGACCCGTACCTACCCTATAGGGTCTCGGGACGGGTCCGGGTAGACCCAATAAAATATTTTAATATAAATTTATAGATAATTAACCGTTGGATCAAACACATCTAACGGTTATAAAAAATTTAAGTATATAAAATATTTATTATTCAAAATTTAATCGGGTAATCGGGTTCGGAACTTTGTGGACCGTACTCGTACCCATTTAGGAGTGTATTATCGGGTCCGGGTCCGGGTTCGGGTCCGGATAAACGGGTATGAATGTTATCCCGGACCCGTGATTATCGGGCCGGGTACGGGTAAGACCCGACCCATTGACAGCCCTAGTTCTCAAGCATGGCTATCGTTGCTTTTGCATAGTTCCTTAAATAGGCTTTTTGTTACTTAAAGTTTCAAGCTAACTTCATGATCCATAAACCAACAAACATATAAGTGTTATGGAGTTTGTAAAGGGATAGATGAACTTTGCTTAAATCTCAATGTCAGTATTTTGTTAAAATTTTCATTCGTTTTTATTCTTTTAAAAAAAAGGTCTAAGAAATGAGAAATCGTTTGGATACATTAGCTTTCAATTTCTTTGTTAAGTAATCTATTGATATCATTTTTAAATTCATCCATTATCTAATTTAATAAGTTAATTTAAAAAGTTCATTATAAATTGCGGTCCAAAGTAACTAATAATTATAATTTTTATCAATTATTGATGAAGGGAATAGAGTTTTCATTAAGGATTTTTTTTCTTTTGTAAAAAGGAAAAGGACCTTTATTAATGAGGAAAATAAGGGAACTTCTCCAAATTAAATAAGAGTTTTGGATAAGTTTAACCCTCTTTGAACTAATATATAATATATATTATTCACGTCTTACAAATGAACTTCAACGAAGCAATGTTTGTTTCGATATTTGTATGTGAATAAGAGATTTCAAAAAAGTCAAAAACTAGATCTAGTGTAAGCAATACTGTATTTGGTTTTGTAATGTGAATAAGAAAAGAGTTAAAAATCATAAGCTAAAAGTCTAAGTTGAAAAATGAGGTATTGAAGTATTGAGTATCTTTGGACTAATGAAATTTTAATGTTTTATGTGTTATTCAATTCCCCCTCCCCCCTCCCAAATACATAAATTTGGGAGGTAATTTAGATTCTTCTTTTGAAAATCTTTTTTCTAATATTATTAATTTAAAAATATATTCGTGTATCACACGAGTCAGAAAATTAGCGTGTTTCGTCCTTTATATTCTTTTGCTTAGTATGTTCAGTTCCCATTTTTTATTTTAATTTTTTCAATCCCTTATGTATTTTGAAATAACTATTAAGAATTTTCAGCCATTGTTGCGGTTGTTCTTGACCAATTTTAGTGCAAAAATTGATTGAAAATCACCGCAACAATAACGAATAGTCCTTAATAATTGCTTCAAAAATACATAATGGGCTAAAAAATTAAAATAAAATAACAGAAACTGAATATACCAATTGAAAAATCATAGAGGACTAAAATATACCAATTTGCCTATAAGGGTCTATAAACTAGTTTTTACTTGTGGAAACATATTTTTCTAGAGAACAATCTAAAAAAATAGTTCATAAACTATGTTATTTATCGTAACTTAGTTCTTAATATTATATTTTAATATTTAAAACCCAACATCTGTAATTCTTTCAGTGTTTCTAGTCCCAACCACCACTTATGAAGTGAAAACCAACTAAAAAGGTCATATGCAGCACGCGTGCACTTTAGGAGGAGGGATAAATTCATTTCTCTACAAATTTTTTCTCCAAAAATGTTAAAAAATATTTGATTGAGTGTAGGAGAACAATTGCAGAAGAAAATGTTAGTCCTAATATGGTGATTGTGATGTTTATTATTATTAGTTTGCGAATGTTCGAGCTTGAAAATAGAGTAAAATGATAAATTCAAATAAAAAAATGAATTAGTGATTGGGAAAACTATTTTCTTCTTCGTTCTTTCTTTGGACTAAGTCAACTAGTCATACATGAGTTGAACTTTTGGAAAAATTTTTGTGTAGATGAATTTGCCCTTCTCCTAAATTGCACGCATACTGCACATGATCTTTTTCACTAGTTTTCGCCACATAGGTAGTGATTGGAATTATAAACATTGAAAGGATTATAGATGTTAGATATAAAATATTAAAATATAATATTAAAGACTAAATTACGACAAGTAATATAATTTATGCACTGCAGATTGCTCTATTTCTAAATTGTATCTTCTATTTTCATACTTTTTTTTCTCCGCCTCAGCAAAGTTCCATAGCCTTTTATATAAATTTCTAATTTTGAAATTCAAATAAATCATTCCCTTCTTGTTTTATAAATTAGTTTCTATTATACTTTTATTAAAAATATGCTGAGATATGAGGGGAAAAAAAATAGTCTTTGGTCTGGCCCGTCAGGAAAGAGCATACGGGACCGGCCGAGGGCATTCGCGCGAATATTAATGCAACAGAGGGTTCTTTTTCTTTTTTGATTTACTCATATTTCCATATATTCTAGAAAAAATTCAAATTTCAATTATTTCATTAATTGCAAGATGAAGCAGATATAGGATTAGATTAATGTGTATTTTATTGTGCTTCATGAATTTAGAAATTAAAAAAAGAGAGTAGAAGAATTGACTTTATTTTCTTTTGGCAGTTAAAATGAATCCCCTTATTGCATAAGAATGATGTTTCAAAAAGCACCTCTTTCCCATTTCTACAAATGGAACTGCTGCACCACCGTTACACAAAAAGAGTGACAGCAAAAACATGCTTCTCTATTAGGAACCAGAAGAGGTGCAATGAGAACCAATTCGTGGAACCTTTGGATTAAGAATTTGAAGATGTTCAGTTTCTTCTGTTTTTCTAGACAAATATTAGATGTCCATAATAGGCAAATTTTGAAGTTCCAGAAAATTTTGTTACATTCTACTAACAAATCAACAGGTACGCATGTCTTGTTGCAGAGCCCTCCAGCAATGCCCGATATTCTAGATCTTGTTGGCTTCGTGGGTTTTACACTTTCTTAGGGACCACAGTGTTTTTCAGTACGTCGTGGTAGCAAATGAACACCTATATGTTTCTTGCCCTGCTGTACTAAGAAAGTTCAAGTTCATGTCAACATAGAACTACGAATCTTCTTTTGGGACCCACGTTTCTTTACAAAATTTCACATACTGGAGATTGACCACCTGTAAGGAGTTGTGCACAGGAGGCAGACAGTGGCAACTGCACTGTTGAACGCCTGTGAAATGCTTACCATGATAAGGGGCTTCAACTAACCTTGTATTATAGGCTCATGAAGATAACTGGGGTGTGCGAAAACTGTAGTCAAGTGCAGGCTACAGAGTTGTTGGAGGAGATCGCGCTTGGATGACGAGCTCTTATGGTTAAAAAGGAGCAAAATGCCCAGGAAATAAACAGCAGTATAGTCATATCATTAGTGTATCATCCTAACTCAAGGCCCAGATATCTTTAGCTCGTATAAGGGAAAATCTTGATATACAAGAGAAAAAGTCAATGCAGACTGCATGAAGAAATTTCAACTATACCCTCTTGAGTGTACATATAATATATTCTCCAGGAACTGCTGTGCAAAGACCGACACTGCCACTCGATTTCCCATTTCATATGCACCGATTGACTTAAGAATTGATATGCTTTCATTCCAAGGCCACAAATCAGATTTGCATTTGTCCTGTTTCTCTTCGTTGTTTCTTTCATTCTAAGGCCAACTTCAGGATCTAGCTAGTGCTATAAATATTGCACAGCAGCATGAGCAGCAGATCTGGTGTGAATCACACAAGCGAATGCACCGAAGGACAGGATGATCAAATCATTCCATCCTTGCACGCTTTGACTGTGCTTCCCTCATCCAATCGGAGCATTCCTCTGCAGTCCCAGAGGGATGAGAAAGCTGCCACTCCAGGAGCTTTTGTTGCTGTAACACACAGCAATCAGTTAGCTTAACTGAAATTAACTTCTTCACCTGGAACAAAAAATGAAAAAGCAAATTGAAGTATACCCATTCTTTAATAAGTGGTCCGCCAGTTTTGAGATTCAATATGCTCATGATCTCTTTGCCATTTAACAAAGGTTTCACTTCCCACACTTCTTCTAGACCTGCACCTCAGGAGAGAAAAGAAACTTAATATCCATAGCAGCTAAGATTTATCAGATACTGCAAGGTGTAAAAGTTCATTTATCACCATTATTGGGAAAACTAGCACATTGGTATAAAGGAATAAAACAAGCACCCACATGCATAAGTGCAATACAACCAAAGAAATTATACCTGCTTCAATATGAGGAGTAAGATATCATACAATGCAAAGAAGACATCCAAAAAGAAAACCGTGCCCCCCCTCCCCCCACCCCCCTGCGGGCGCCCTCTCTGGTATAGAGAAAATGAAAAGTAACACCTTGCTTTTAACTTAAAATATTTAGAACCTTCTATTATGCCAGTCATATCTAACTACAGGTGATATAAATCCTACTTGTATATTCTCAAGATAAAGAACCCAACCCAAGGGCTTCCGCCTGGAAACTGATTTCAAGCTGGAGCAAGTTTTGCCTTTGGTTGAGTTGGGGAATGCATGTCCTTCCAACATAATCAACAAGTCTCGAGATTGTTGTTTATGTTCTCATTGTCTTGAATTTGTTCTTTCTGTGTCATTTTTTGAGAATATAAAAGTAGGATTTATTTCCCCTGTAGTGGTGGATGAGGGTGGCATAAGAAGAAGAATGGAGAAAGAAGGAAAAGAGAGGAGAAATAAGAAAATTAGAAAATCTATTCACACGTTTGACCTTTTTGTTCGTTTGATCAATTAAATGAATGGGCTACTTTTCTATTTGGATCTAGAAAAACAGGTAAAAAATGTTCATATCCAAACACGTTCTCTAATGAATTTTTTTATTTTTTTAAAAAAAGACATCCAAATGCATACCAGGTCTTTTGTTAGGACAGATACATTTGATTAGCTTAAGGCACAACCCCAGCTACCCTACATAGTAGATTTAAAGATGGTAAAACCTCATGTGAGGTTTGCTTAAGCATTGCAACAAATCAAACCTAAAGCCAATGATTCTTTGTAAACAATTGCGGCTTCCAGGCTATGGCTTAGACTGTCCAAGGTAAAAAATTCTACATACAGACTATGAGATTGACAGTTTACTGAGAGCTAGATGCACAAATCAATCACAATTATGAATCATAACATCTATTAATTTTCAAACTGCAAGTCATTCTAAATGTATAGTACAAATTAAAGATACTAGAAATACCTTTTTTATCAATTGCATCCTCAATCATTTTATAAACTTCTATCCTCTTTTCCAATTCCGGTTGGATATTTAAAATATTTTCTGTAGAACCAACTCCCGTAGGATATAGCAGAATAGACAGCAGAAGAGCAGCATGCCAAAACTCTTTAATGTCTCGAAGCACCAATCCTGATACGTTAATATATGTCACAATCAGCAGCAATTTTTCAAAACACTGAGAATCAGATGGATAGTACCAAAACTGATAGAATTTATTACCAAGCGACCACAATGACCCCATCTGTTCTCAATGGTTATTATTAGAATATAAAAATTATCTGGTAATATTTGAAATAAACAACACAGACCAACTTATCAGAAAAGAGCATCTCTGATTATAATCACTGGACACCCAACATGTGCATCTTCATACTTGCAGGGCCTTCATCAAAGAGGGAGATCCAAAAACAGCAAAATGATTTAAACCATTTTTAATTAGAATTAATTTTTTAGTTCAAGATTATTCCTTCTGACATTCTTTTTGGGGTTAAATCAAAATACCCTCTGAAGTCAGAGGCTCCTGACAAATATATTCTTAAACTTTGAATTTCAACAATAAATCCCCTCCAAGTTACGGGCAAAAAATTGATGGCACAGACCACATGGCCCATGTTCTAGATGGTTAGAATCGACCATTTGCCACTTAGTTTCAAGGTTAGGAATGCAATGCCCAAAATACCTCGTGCCTAAAATTTAAAAAAAAAAAAAAACTACCTCCCTCTTTCTTCTCATTATCTCATCTGCTCTTTGCTCTCTGTGCGCCCCCTTCTCCTTTTCTCTGTTTTCCTCCTTCAAACTTTTCCCTATTGCACTTCATTTCTTCCTCTCTCCAGCTTTCCTCAATTTTTTCCCCATATCTCCTCGCATCCAAAAAAGTCTTCAATCCAATATACTGAAGAGACAAAAGATTTCAATGTTCCTCAAGGTCTTAATCCTTTTGCTTGTGATATTTGCAATTTGTTTCCGGGCAGAAATCTTGTAAAGAAACTGAAGTAGTAAGCCTAAATATAAACAAATTTACTCCTTGGGAAATTGTCTCCACCGGAATTCAACCACACAATACATATGTTTGAATTCACCAGAATTCAACTACCAAAATTCAAACAGATGTACTCATTCCCAAAGATTCAATAAACCAGAATTCAACCATATGCTACATATATTCAAACAAGCTACATATGTTTCAACCACAAGCATGGCTATGACTCCAAAAGTGAACTTGATTAAAAAAATTCAGTAGGCATACCATGATCAAAAACAAACCGTGACCACTGGACAGATTTACACACAAAAATAAGTGAATTCGAACCAAGATAATGTTAAGAAAATACCAAGTATCAGAAAGGGCCAGGAGTTGCACAAGCAACACACAAAAATTTTCAAAAAATCGGAGTAAACGTGTAGTTTTCCATTCATGTTAATACCTTTCAATCTTCTCCAAGCTGCTATTCTTTATTTGATCACCATGCAAAGATACACACAATGAATCTTCTTTTCATTTCAAAGACCCTAAAAGAACACAATCTCCTCTGAAACGCTTCAATTTTGTTCAGAAATTTGACCAAACACTTGAGGTGTTCAGAGCTCTTCTCCTTATTTCTAGTATGTTTGATTTTGGTCAAGGAGTTCACCTGGGGTTTTAGATTTTCTTGGTTTCTATCTTCTGCGAATTTTTTTATTTAATTACCTCTTCAACAGTTGGGTCCACTAACTTTCCCTCTCAAATGAGGGCATTTTCGTAAACACAGTAGTTTAAGGGCCTTTCTTGACATTTTTCATTTCTCGACTACAAAATCCCAATTGATTTGGTCTGAAACTGAGTGGAGGGAGAATTGTTGAAATTCAAAAAGTTTAAGCATCTTTCTGCGGCATTTTTGGATTTAACTCTTCTTTTTATTACAAATTTACTAAAGCTCAGTACACTACATTGCTAGCCAAGCTCAAGTTTCCCATTTGTTGGAACTATATAGTACAGAATCCTTTTGCTATGAGGATTCAAAATTTGAAGTTTCTCTGATCAGCTTTAAATCCTACCAATGATTCATTTGATTGATTCATGAAATGCAACTCAATTGGGACAAGCTATTAATGCTTTCAAAACACAGAAGATTCATATACCTATATAGAAACAATGATCAACAAACCTGTCCGGCTTAGGAAGTGTGTACATACATTTTTAAATCCAATAGGTCTTCCCAATAACAGTAGACAAAAAAAATATCCTAGCCAATTTTTACCATTCAAAACTAAAAGTCTGGGAATCTAAAACTATTAAGTTTAGAAAAAATGTCGCACCATATAAAAAGTAATAAAATGAGACAAGGATCTCTGACAATTGCTACACATCCACATGCAACAGACATTGCTAAAATCACAACTGACGAATGGAAGTGTGAAAAAGTTGCAGGTGTGGAGATTCTTTTTACCAGCTAACACCCTGAGTTTTGAAGCAACAGGAACATCAATGGTTTCTCTTTTCCAATCAACTTCAATGTTCTGTATATGCTCTTCTTTTATCATGAAGGGAATCAAGGAAACAAATTTCTGAGCAGCAGTGTGCAAACTTATGACCTGCCAAAACCGATGAAAGATAGTTATAAGCATGTCTTTTCCATGAGCAAGCTATATAGGATTGGGAATCAGCTAACAGTTCTTTCTCTACAAAAATTATGAAAGGGTAACTAACAAATTTTCAATGTATGAAGCATAGTTAGAAACGAAACTCCCAACTTACCCTACATTCTTGCATATTCAAAATTCAATATTTTCAATATCCACCAACATTTGTAGGGGGAAAAAGGTAAAGTGAACTTTAGATTTGAAACGGGGACAATAAACTTTCTGAAAGGAAATAGTAGTACAACTGCAGATGCACAGAGCAAAGAAGACAATAGATTTACACTGACCGTTTCAGCATCACTGGCTTTTAGCTTGAGAGAGTCACGAATGAAGTGATTGACAACCGGAATCTGTTCAAAAGATTAGGATTTGTGCTAATCAGGTGTTGCAAGCAGCAACATATAACTGGGCTGTCTAATATCCAAAAATAATTAATTTAAACCCAAGAATTACAATACAAGAGTACAATTCCGAAATTTAGAGAACACAATCTTTAAATCAGAAAATCAGCTTAAGAAGCAATCCAAGCCAACTGCAACAAGTTAAGAAATAGTAAACATCACCATAGTGTAATCAAGAATAAAAAATACATGTCCATGAGCATGAACTAGAAAATATCTTACATGGGTTCATTGATTTCTCTAATAAATATTTTCCTCAGATTGATGTGGCTTGAGTTTAGACATGAACTATATGTCAAGCTTGGACAAATTTAATTGCTGCTTAGTATTTTAACAGCAAGAGCAATGAAAGAAAAGATAGCCTTGCTAACTAATACAGAAAGAAGAAGAGAAGAAAGAACAATTTTACGGTTTCTTTTTTAATAAAAAATTAGAGGACGAGATTTTGGGTCTATTAAAATTTTTAGAGATTATATGTTGTGCTCTATAATCATTACCCAGTTTTAAAGTTTTGACAGTGTCCCCGTATCAGTGGGGCATTAGCTGGAAAGTTAGAAGACCCATACTACCTGTCTAACCTTGTACCCCAGGGACCATTGATCGGAAAGTGGCTTTGACGAACCCAAAACCTAGCTACATACTCTTAGCCAATGCTCACGCCCAGGTCCATTTAACGTAGATTAGAAACATTTTTACCTTTTTACCTTTCCTGTCTCTGTATACTGTCCCTACAAATGGAACAAATAAAGCAGCATATAGGCATAACCTCTGTTGGTCTACCTGAAACAACAGACAAAAATGTAAATATATCAGCCTAACAAGTAACGCTTCCATGAAGGACAGTGACCTATGATGATTGCAAAAGAAAATTTAGTGAGGTATATAAAACCTTGCCACCCCTCAATATTTCATTCCCAAAATCCAGAAACTAGTACGCCAAGAACATTTACTAAAGGAATTAATTTTATCATGCAAATCCTAACCCAAAAATTATCAGAAGCACAAAATTACAATTATCTTTTGAGTAAAGTTGTTTTCTAAATATGGTTTCTTTATTAGCAGAAAAGGAAAAAATAATTCACTCTATTCACCGTACACAATTAAGTATGACAAGTTATTCTCTGCAATATATGTGCCTTGGCAACCCCTCTTGCTCACCTTCAATGAGGGGAGGAATATATTTTGCTTCCTTGGATATGATCTCATCAACAATCTTAACCACTCACCCCCTTCAAAATAAATTGCCATAATGGATCATACCATACGAGATCAATTTATACTTATCTATTAATATATATTTGAAAATGAATAGGAAAAGAATAGAAGTGCCAGAAATAAGCTAGGGAAAGTGTCCAGTACTCAAGGAAAGGCAAATGTTTTGTAACTCACAGTGAAAGAATATCCAGTCATTTGCAAAAGCCTCCAAGCATAATCAACGTAAGCAACACAAAGCCTAATAGAAGATATTACATAAACCATTCAGTAGGTATACAAGGCAATGAAAAACAATATGAATAACTCTAGTGCTATTAAAATAATGAAAAATTGCCTAGAACCTATCCGAGGAAGACTATAAAGTAATACCACATTGATTACCACAGGAAACACACGGAACATTCATGACTGGGTCATATGGGCAAACCAAACACAAGGTGGAACTTGGAATGCATTAGAATACTAGTAATATTTATGTAATAAGGGTAAATAAGGGCAAACTCTCTTTTTTGTACTTCTTGGTTAACCAGTTTAAATATGAGATGAGGCTACTGAGTTCCGTTTGCTCTCTCTCCCCCCCCCCACCCCCCCCAACCAAAAAAAAAAAAAAACAAAATGCACAAGTTCTAAACTTCCTTCACCCAGATTAGGCCATGAATTTTAAAAGTTGTCCGAAAGTGTTTGTTGAACTCACAACATATGAGTTAGAAATACACAATTTTTTTGCACCGCACCTGCAGCCTTCAAAATCCCCACCCAAAAAAAAAAAAAAAGAAAGAAAGAAGCTGTATTGTGTTTTTCCAGAGAATTTACAAAAACAGGAACTTGATATAAGGTTGACCTATTCAAGATCATGTGATGCAGGAGGATTTCAGTTCAGACAGTAATTAATACTACATAATTCAATATTACATCATGTAAAACGGGTAGTGCTGAGATTTTTTCAATCAGATCCACCTATTGGAGGAAATATCCATAGAGAACTAGTGAAACTAATTAAATATTCATCAATAAAGAACGATATATACCATAGCATACTTTGTGCTATCTCTAATTAGATACTCCCTCTGTCCCGAATTATTAGCTCCATTTGCCTTTCTTATATGTCCCATAATATTTGCTCCATTTGTAATAACAATGAAAATTTAATGGAATTTTTTCATTTTTGCCCCTCTTTAACTACAACCTACACAAATTTCAAATGAATCATAGTTAAAGTCAAAAGGGCACCTACGTCTTTTTGTTTTCAATGTTATAAATTTTAGTGAATTCTTAATATGTGTGAAAATGACAAACGGAGCTAGCATTTTTGGACGGAGGGAGTATATGTCCCTTTCTGGAGGACTAGGACCATCCAACTGTTTCATCCCAAAGAATAATGACTTCTCTATAATTTGAACTTCTTCAATACATGCCACGGTTAGCCAACAGGTAAAGAATTGCATGCTTTAAATAGTATCCCAATGTACATAAAATTAACTATCTTCAGATAATAAAATTTCAAGGTTCATTACTTGTAGCCCTACAAATTCTAAATGAAAGTACTCTAAATTTCAAAGTCATTACTTGTAGCCCCACAAATTCTAAATGAAAGTGTTCTCAAAGAAGTCGCAGCGCAAAAATCCTCAGTACTGATCAACAGAAATAAACTTGGTCCATTTCTATACAATCTTTCAATCATCTGTTGACCTATTGAGTAGCAGATCATACGAGTAAAATAAAGCTCCACCAGAGCAAAACGCAATAAAGAAATTTCAGTTTCAATTGAAGATGAAAGAATGGACTGGCAGGAGTCCTGGCTGGCAAAGAGGCAAATAAGCAATGTTTGCAATTCTTTTGCTCAAAATCACAATTCAGGAGCAGGAAATCAGAACAAAGAGGTAAAATCTTACAGAAACTACTACACTAGGCAAAACTTACTTGTAATATACATATGTTACCTTTTCCATGTAACTATATACAATTATAGCAAACCATTCTATCTAGTGTTCCTATCAGTCCTTCATGATACCCACTCATTCACTCAATTGTCTACTTGTCTAAAAGCTTAGAAAATACAAGCTTAGAAAGTCAAGTAATGAGAAATGTGATGAGTAGGGATACAGTGACATAGTAAGACAACAGAAAACTAATGTTTAAATGATAAAAATGAAAAGATACTTCATTAGAGGAAAAGTATGGCAGAAAGACATAATGTACCTGTCACATCCATCTGAAATAGAAGGCTCATATTCCGAAGGAAGAGCGAATACAGCCCAAAATAGCTGCAACTCGGAAACGCAGTTCATTGCTTTTACTGGTTGGTTACCAGATATCATAAGATCAATCTGCATAACCAACATTAGACAAGGAAAGACGTGAGTCCAAGGCATGAAAACTGATTTTGTTTCCTAGACAAGTAAACCTGGTTTTGCATAGAAAAGAAAACGACTAAAAATAGATAACATGAAACAGCAAGATGGTAATACTTCATGACCAATACGTTCTCTGCTAATTTTTTCTGCAAGAGCAGCTTTCACATCTTCATCTGAGGCAGCTTTCTTCAACTCTTCATCTAGCTCAAAACAAAACCTAGCTCCTGGCACCACAAAATACCTGATTTAGACGGGAAAATCAAATAGCCAACTTAAGATAAAAGCTAACGGACATAAAAAGAACACCATTAGGATATCAAAGCATCAAAGTAACTTTCATAAAGTATGTTTACAAGTTCATGACAAATCTAGAGTTTCTTATAGCACAAAGGAACCTATCTATTTGGGGAAGGAAAGTAACCTCAGATAACGACTACAATAATGAGAAAAAACAAAACCTATAGAAAAAATTATCCACATCTCATTAGCAATGTCGACTAGAAAAGGGGGGAAAGAAAAGGAAAAAACTACCCTGGCAACTCTAATTCCAGGAGTTAGATAGACAGCTTTAATCTTCCCTTGTTTAACATTTGAAAATAATTGTCAACAATTGTAAGGCATTATGCAATTTTTACAAGACATATTAAAAGCAAGTAGCACAGCCTAAATTCCTAACATGCCCTGGAAAGTCACATCAATATGATACCAATAATTTTCCAACTTAAATTAGCAGGTACAGTTTATATGCATCTTGAGAATAACATCAATATGATACCTTACACTTTTCAAAAAATGAAATTAACATAATGCCAACATATGGCACCATGCTCCTTGCCAACATGACATTGAGTTTTCAGGAACACTCTTCCTTGTACATAGGATAAAAGCAGCACAATTTCCACCAGAACAACATAGGAGGCACACTCATACAGGCCCGATTAGCTTCCTCTCCAATAGCTAACCTATTTAATTTTTTATCCTTTCTCTCCTTTCTGTACTAGTATATTTCAAGCATGTCAAATTAACATTAATCATACCTCAGTTATCAATACTTTCCTCAGAAAATTTAGTTCACAAGTTTCTAGATGACTTGAATAATATATCAATAGTACAGGAAACTCTTAGTTTGCAAACAGCTGCCATTCTAGTTCTGTACTAGTATATTTCAAGCATGTCAAATTAACATTAAGCTGACAATCATACCTCAGTTATCAATACCTTCCTCAGAAACTTTAGTTCACAAGTTTCTAGATGACTTTGAATAATATACCAATAGTACAGGAAACTCTTAATTCGCAAACAGTTGCCATCCTAACTCGACTACTTCCATTCTAGAAATGCAGTAGCTATTTGAAAGAGCTGTATAAGTTTACATTTCACGTTTCCCTATTTCTAAAGTATACTTTGATGTCACTTTTTCAAATAACCACACTAACCCAAAACGAAAAGTAAAAGAAAGGAAAGGAAACAAATTAGTAATAGTATTGGATCTTACCAAAACGTATAGCTCGAAGAACTCGTAGGGGGTCATCCAAAAAGGTTTGCTTGGGCGGCAATGGAGTCACTATTTTTCCAGTCTTCAGATCCTCTATACCTAAATGAAGTGTAAGCAGGCACATTGAGTAAAAAGGGTCAAAAAGAAACATATAGCAGCAGCTAATTAAAACTTATAAAAGAATAAATCAAATGAACTGGAAGCCCAATCTTACCTCTTCCAGTAAAATCTTCCACTAAATCACCATTGATATTGTAGAACAAGCTGTTTAAAAGGCACAGAATAAAGAAATTAGACAATTCAGTTCATTCTCAAGTTTGAAGATATGCAGTTCTATCCATATCTATCCGTATCCAACTTTATTCACTAAGCATAATGCCCTGTTCAATAAGATTTGCAGTAACAATAATTTAAATGAACAAAAAAACCTAAGGCTATGAAGGAAATGAGCAAGATTAAGATTCTTAATTCAACCAAACCACTTTTTCTCAGTTTCTAATAACCAAAAGACATAGAAACTAAAGAAGGAAAGAATAGGACATTGCACACTTAGTATGCTATATTGGAAAATAATCAAAAGAGAATGTCTATACTATTTGAATTATCAATTATATCAGAATAAAATTTAGAGACTCCAGCAACAAAGAAATGTTAAAGAGGCGAGCACCTATTAATAGTCAAATCCCTGCGATATGCATCCTCCTTTGCAGTGCCAAATCTCTGGAGAACAGGAACACAAAGAAAAGGAGCAACTTTACAGATCATCATGCAAAAACTTATCTTCCACTCCATTTAGAGCTCAACACACACACACACACACATGTATACACAACATTATCAGCAGCAAGATGGAAAGTTCCAGCACAAGTTGCCAATGTAGTAATCATTGCTATGATGCTGGAAACTCTAGCCATAAGTGGTTACAAGCACAAATCCGCCATAACTCTCCCAGAAATAAACAAACAAGAAGAAGCAGAAAAAGGATTGTGGAGCTTTAGAAGAATGCCCAATAAGTTTCATTGCATGACAGTTGCAGCTTTTCAGGTTACAGCATAATAACATACCCAGCGAAAATTATTCCAAGATTTCCGAAGGAGGAAATCTTTTTATATGGAACTTTATCAACAATCTGCACCCACTACCGCTACCTCAAAACCTGAAGAACCCCCTGCAGAAGCCCTATTGTGTTCCGTTAGAAAGCAAAACAGCTCTGAGATAGTTATATTGTTGAAAATGGATATGGGGCAAATCTCAGTCATTAAAGAAAATAGCTTTCCGCACTAGTAGAAGGAATAAATAATAAAGGAGAATATGGTTTCTTGGCTAAAATACTTAACCACAACCAAACACAAACAACTAAGAAAATTCAAACATGCAAAACAATATACAAGAAAACTCATCAAGTAAAATCTCCAGCAAAAACCTGACTTCAAATCTTTAATTGCTATGATATGTAACTACCATTGTTGGAATTCGGCTATTCTCGGCATAGTCTTCAGCTCGTAAGTTGACAAAGTCAATCCATACATCAAAGAGGCGCATCCTAGCTGTTTCCAAGTGCTTTGACTGCTCAGGATTGCTATAACATATAAATTGAACCTCCTTAGTGCACTTGAATGATGCTATTATGAGCTTCTAAAACTGAAAGTAAACTTTCTACCAAGTGTTAACCATGCTTTTGTTGAAACAAATCAAAAACATAAGGTAACAATACAAAAAATCCAGAGGTAAATAGCCAGGGGGAGAGAGATCTCAAGCTTGTTAAAACCAATTATGAGGACAACATTGTTCAGGAGGGGAAAAAACCCTTATATCATCAGCAATTTAAGCATTGCTAGTAGAACCACTACTCAGGAAAATATTATTATAAGTAAAACTCTTTTTAAGGTTAATTAAGTCAAAATTTTTCCACGCAGCGAGTTACATTAAGTACCAAAAGGTTCTGAAGTTTTAAAGACAAACAACCAGCGAAAGTCTATATCTCGACAAACACAAGATTGAATTGATTTATGTGAAGCTCATTCTAGCCACCAAATGTAGAAACAGTTCAAATTAAACCAGAAGTCTCAAATACATACACTAGAGAAGGAAATATGCAAATAACCAAAAGTGCAAGGAAGGAGGGCATACCACTGGATTATACCAATTCCTTCGGGTTTTTCTCCGACAGACAACAAATATTCATTAACTTTTTCACAAAACTCTTTTCCCAGCGTATCATCAAGTGCAATATCAATGTCATAGCATTCTTTGCCAAGAAGCTGCATTAAACAACAATTAAAACATGATCAAGAATAGCGAAACATGAGTTCTAGTCATTATCTTCTCAGAAATTAACTACAATTTATATCCATCCACGTCTTTAAAATGATAAAAATTATATTTTTTTAAGCCTTAAAGGGCAAATATAACTATCCTCCAACAACAAAAAGATACTACAGACTCAAGTATTCCAGATAACTACACATTTCCACCATCAAGCTAAAGATGTTTTGCAGAATACGTGCCTTCTAAACATAAAAGTTAGGCATAGTTGCTAGGTGTCATGAATGGAAACGGTAGGTATTTCCCAAAAGGGAGAAAGAAGTTGGTATTTTTCCAGAATGTTTCACAAGAAGGAGAAAGAAGGAGTCGTCGTTTTCGATGCCGGAGTTATTTTCTTTCTTTTTTCTCCTTCAAATTGTATGGAAAGGCTCAAAATAATACAAGAAGACCAAAACTAATACTTCAAAAAAGGGAACAGAAGGATATAAGTATGTTTTGCCGCAGAGGTGCTTTTCTGTTTTTATCGCGTGATACGAAAAGGCACAGAATAACAGAAAAAGATCAAAACATACGGATTGAAATGTAAACTTAAAGACTAATTAAACATCTTCAGTTGAACCTTTTAATTCTCTCTTAAAGTTAAAATTTTGGAACGATACATTGTTCAGAGTGCATTACATACTTAAACTGATGCCAATATTTAAAGGAATTTTCAAGCTTGCTCATCAGCCCCAAGAAGCATTCAAGGTTGCTCCAAGATACACTTGCTATACCTTATCTCGTTTATTTCTATAAGTTTTTCACAAAATTCACCAAATCTCCCTCAACATAGCAACACCAAACCCCAAGCGATGCTTGGCGCGCTTAGGACCGAAACATCGAAAACTCTTTTCCGACTCAATAATTCAAAACTAAATCACGCACTTTATATGCATCAAAAACAAACTGAAACCCCACACTACGACTAACCAGAAACACAACTCACAACTTTTTTCCAAAGATATGCAAAACAGAATATGGATAGGCAGTGAAGGGGCACCTTATCACGAACCCAACCACCAGCAACCCGGAGCTGAGTTGGGAGCTTAAAGTGGTCGACCACTTCAAGGAGACGATAGAAAATTTGCTTCTCCTTATCATTCAAATCGATTCGATCCTTCACGACAACAGACGATGATGATTGACAGGTTAGAGTTGAATTCGCTACGGCCATTGTGGTTCTGCAAAGATTTAACAACGAATTCGACTTCAACGAAGAGAAAAAGAGCGATGATTTGAGGGTTTTGAAGGATTTGTTGGTTCTGAGAGCAGAAGGGAAGTTGAAGAGTTGGGAAGCGAAGAAATGGTGAGTGGAGTTTATACCAACGGGCAGTTTCATGGCTTTTGGTCTTTGGGGTTTCTTTAGTGTGGGAATGTGCGTATTTTGAACTTTTTCATTTTGGGGATGCCTCCCAAAATCCTACAGCATTTCTTTTTTCTTCTTTTTGGCATTTTTTTGGAAATTAAATTTACAAATAATTACGAAAAATTACATCTTTTTTGGTGAGGAAATTATGAACTTAATCTTTTCCAGTTGAATCGAATTTGAGGTACATTTAGATAGGTTTGGATCAAGTCCATAAATTTCTTTTCAATAACTTCTAATTTCACTTATTAAAAGAAAAATTGTGATTTTAAAGTTACCATACTTATAAATTTAAATTAATTTTTGAAAATTATAGTGAATAACATTTTTACTATAGTCACTACAAATCTCTTACACTTGCATAAAAAGACTAAAAAATAAAAATAGGCCATTACCTATGTTATAGTCAAAAAACCAAATAAGATATTTATAATTTTTTAAAATTATATACAATAAAAAATTATTTTTTTAATAATTCTTTTTATTCTCTTTCTCTCACTAAAAATTTCACTATGTATTCGTGAAACTCGACAGTAAATTCTGCACGACTCACCCCAAAAAAATTTAATCTTTCAAATATTATTAATAAAATAATTTATATAATTAGACAACTTTAATTTATAATTATTAAAAAATTTAATTAAACCATATAAATAGAATGATAACCTTATTCTTGCTCTCAGAGTTCATATATCAAGTTTTATTGAATAAGCATTAAAAATAATTACAAAATTATAAAACCTCAATATTATTGATACATGAATAACACAATTACTACAATTCAATTTATTATTTACATACAATAAAATATATTAATTACATAAATTATTTCGTTAATAATATTTAACAAACAAAATAATATTTAAAAATATTATAAAACTTTAAAAATTGGTTAAGCTCCGCCACGACATGAACTCCTCGTTGTGACGGAACTCACCCAATTTTTTTAAACTATGAGTCACATGAAGGATATTTCGAGGCAAAAAGCTGAAGGAAAACTCCAGATTCATAGAACAGTGGCTATCTGGAGAGGGTGCGAAGCCTTGGCACACTTGCTGCTTATTCTTTCTGGCAACATGACAGAATGTTCATGGATCTAAAACAAGTCACGCATAACAGCAGAAAACGTAAAAACCGCAGTACAGAAATGAGGTTCTTTACATAGTTTAGGGCATTCCAGGAGCTGAAAGGCCGCATTTTGGTGCAATATTAGTTGAATCCAGTTACTCGCTGTTTGTACGCATCATCCATGAATACTTGGCTTCAGTTAGTCGAAAAACTTTGGCCTAACAACACAAGACACCAAACCTATTCTTGCTTTCTTTGATTTACGGATGAGTCCTCTGCTTCCGTTGGTTTAGGCTGCTGAATGCTAGCTTTTGCTTCAGCAAGAAATTTAGGATCCGGCTCATGTTTGTTTGAAGGTTCTTTCATTGCCATGTAAATATAGAATGCTGTAACCACATTCACCGATATAACAGCAAGGAATCCACTCCAGAGTGTCAGAGAATATGGAGACAATTGAGTTGAACCTGTGCCAGAAAATCATTTTAAGCAACAAATACAGCCAAATGTATTAACTAATTCCATCAACAGACCTACGAAGTCAGACACAAATTAGATAATGACAAAAATATGATACTGAATGAGAAGACAAGGCCCAAGAAGGAACATGCAGAACTTGCAAAGGAAAAATGGAAGATACTTGTGATTTCCATTGAGGACCTTTTCCTGGAAGAATGACTTGTGAAATGAATACATTTATAACGTCAGCACAATTGATCCCCGTCATTTATATTATAAATCATCACATTCATGTGATCTCAACCACAAAAAGGCACACAGTTAGTTTAATCCGATCTTATCTTTATGTTAACAATTTTCTAGTAATCATATATCTTTAATCCAACAAAATTATTAGGAAACTCAAGAAGAGTTTATTTTAGACGAGAAACATAACTACCACTGGACTACAGGTTCTTCGTGGTATCTGTTTGATCGAGCCCAATCTAGTCATGTACCTAATAGTTCAAGAATCAGTAGAAAACCAATATTGTCTATCATAGTTATACTTGTCTAACTCAAATAACAATATCAAAATCTAAATTGACACTGCAGTAGCAAAATCTCAAACGACAAAAAACTCTTCTAAAACACACATCATCATGCTCTGTGGAAATATAGATGCAACTATCCTCAATGACAAATCCCCAAGATGCAAAGTTGGGCAATCGCCATCATGGTACACATAAAACTGTAACCGGTATGCTTGATCTATGTTCTATGAAGCTATCTTCTGAAGGTATGCATCTTCACAGACAAAGATGTTATCTTCTAAGGACCTAAAGTGTATCAGTATACTCTTTCCAAGAATTAAGGATGCATCCTACACCTTTCTTCCCCTCCCCACCATCTTCTGAAGGTATGCATCTTCACAGGCAAAGATTTTATCTTCTTAAGGCCCTAACTACAACTTTCCTAATCCAACCCCACGCCCACCCCCCGCGCCCGGGGGCCCTGCAGCAATAACCATGAAATATTAGAAGATTGATGACTAATATTAGATGACTCTTATACTACTCTCACTAATCTCATTCATGTAGAGTAATTACTGAATAAGAAAACGAAAAGAAGTGACGGAAGATAATGCCCATCTTCTTTCCCGCGTCTTATGTACAAAATGCTTATAAAAGAAAAGACATTCAAAAGAGAATTAAACAATATAATTGGCAATCATGTATATCTATAATGAAGCTGATAAGTAATCTTTCCAAGGCCTAAACCGCAATAGAAGTTCCAGAAACATATTTATCATGCACCAGAGGTATGTAGTTCCATTTTTTAAATCCGAAAACATCAAAAAGGATTTGTGTACGTAACTATCAAATAGCTGCATACATATTATAAACTGCTGACACCAAATCAAATTGCACTGCTAAAAAAATGTTTGAATAGTGTGAGAATTTTAAGTAACTAGAGAGAGAAAACTTCATTACACTAGTTATACATAAGAAAAAGCTGCAAGTACAAGTAGAAATGATAAAATGTCTACTAAAAGAAAAAACTCAACTTACCAGGAAATAGATTGTGATTGAAGCCATATAAAATTACAACTGGAGCTATCCACATTAACATTGATGCAATAAAGAACTTCTTTATTACGCCTGCCATAACATCTAGAACCTGCATATTATTTCATGATCAAATTGAGCTGTAAACTCCGGAGATCTCTCTTTTGTCTCTATAGAGATCTCCCTGCAAGAACATAAAAAAGGAGCAACAAATTAAAGCAAAGACATCAAATAAAGCACTTCTGTTGAAATACCGTAATTTCAACCACATTATTTCAGAACTGCGTGTTTCCATAAGCCATAAAGGTAAATATCACTAACTTGTTTTTTGCAATATCAGTTCTTTCTCTCAATTACCTTGCTATTTAGTCTAATGATCCCATCGACCCAACTAGGGGAAAAGGAAATAGGCGGAGCACATTAGTTAGGAGTCCCAATTCTGACATTTATACAAATGATACAATGAATTGAGTGAGTACACAATTTACAATTGAAGCAAGTGTTACTTGCCACAAAAGAGCATCTTCAGGTACACAAAACTCTGAAATGTGTTTATTACACATCATTGTTAAGAGTTATTTGCTCTATCTGTGTAAGAAATGCACAGTCCTTAGATTGACATCATATTGAAACTTATACCCTTTGGACATGCCATAAATGAATTCCGTTTTTTTTCCTGTCAAGATTCTAAACAAGTCTTTTGAATGACGCCCTTTCTCTTATTAGTTATTCAATATGTCCCTTAATGACAATGCGCAATATTGGTTAAAGCTGAGCTTTAGGCAAATGCACAAAGGACATTTTGTCCCTGAATTGTAATGCATATTGGGTTCAGAATCCTTCTCATATTAAAAAAATTTTTTTCTTTATTTAAGAGAGCATTCATTAATTATTACTATCTAGTAGCAAACAGGGAAAACAATTAAAATTATGGAAAAATACAGTGGTCAGAAATTTCAGCCTCCACGAGTAAAAACACATAGAAGTCCACGTTCTTATGCAATCAGAGAACCAGAATGGATGGTTTTGTGTCTATTACCAGTTCTTCCTCCTGAGTTGAGACCGATCATTCAGATAGACAGGGTAAACTAATGAGTTCGGATATTAATGAACTCTATAGAAGAGTTTTTTATCGGAACAATACGATCTAATAACAACAAGTAGATCTACGCCGGGAGAGACTATTCAGCATTTCTAGAATTAGTAAACGGACAAAATACAAAAAGAAGACGAAATCAAAGCATAGAATCATTGTACAAACTACATGGGGCTCAAGATTCTCTCAAAAATTATGTATAAGCGTATTTAGAAGCCATTTCGTTAGATTTAGAAACACAGAAGAAATAAAACAGTGAAGGGAGCGGAGAGAGCGAGGGAGAAGACACACCTAAACTTGTTGGCTGGTTCTTTTAGCCGGAGTCTCTCAGATGTTACTTGACAATGCTCTTAAGACCGAGGAAAGACGTCGTCACCGGCAGTGTTTCGTCGAATAAGATCAGACAATGCTATTATTGATGGAAAACTATTACTTTTTGGGCTTACAATTAAACCCTTAAACTGACAAGGAATATCTTATTAGTCCTATCTTTTTTTTTGTCCGGAAAAATAGGAAGCTAGTACTACTGCGTGTTAATAAATGTAACTCTCCTTTATTATATTTTCAATCTCCAATTTTTTATTTTCAACATTTACTTTCTCTTTCTACTCTTTTTTAAATCAAAATTTTTTGAAAATTCAACCTTTGTTGGGGGCAAGATTAAAATATAAAAAACTAATAAAACTATTTTTTTTTGTATTTAAAATTATCCCCAAAGATTTTGGAATCGCCATAGACCCTATGTCTAGGCTTCCGGGTTGACCTTTGGTGGGCCTATATCTGACGGGTCTCTTCTAATTTAACGGACTTGGCGTTTTGTATTGCGTTGTAGATGAACCTTGAGAAAGATAAAGATCCATGAGGGCATCATTTGCTTCACAACTCTAATTTCGAAAGGATCAATTACATTTTTCTGCATCCTTAATTTCCGGTTCCTTTCATCCAATGACTGCTCCACCGACGCGAAAAACTTCTCCATTACAGGAGCATCAAGTTCAACTGAGCTTGTATTTTTTGTGGGTTGAAGTTCCCCAAAGAGTACATAGTGGCCAGGAACTGAGGTGTTTCATTGTAGCTTGTGTAATCATGGAGAAGAAAGCCCGGTAGTTCGGGGGATTTTTCTTGCTTTTGTGACTGCTTTGACGAGATCTTCGTCGGTTGTTTTCCCAACATAAATACTCAGGACAATATTATGCCTTTGAACAAATCGGAACCGGGAACTTTATTACTCACTTTGTTTCATTTTATTTGACAGTGGTTGATCGGACAAGAAGTTGTATACAAAAATTTAAATTGTATTATAAAAATAATATAATATAATAAAAAATAAAAAAATATAAACTACTGGATAATTTATATTAAATCTAAATATATAAAAGTAATATATAATGAGGTTTATTAGTTGATTGATAGTATAAAATATATTAAAATATTTTATTTTCTGAAAAGTGTCAATTATTTTGGAACGTTCTAATATAGTAAGAAGATCAAATGAAATGGGACAGAGAGAGTATAAAATTCTGTCACCAAAAGAATATTTCCAACTCTATATCTTTATAGATTTGAAAACAATCATATTATAAACTAGAACAATTTGCAAAAATACTTCCTAAACTATTTTAATTGTTGTAACATAGTCTTACAGTTCATATTTTAATTTTTTGGTCTATTATCTGTAGAGCAATCTGTAAAATCAATTATAGACATAGGATAGTAGCAATCAGATTACACCTACCTGTTATAGATTTGTTTACTTAGCATATCCTGGTCCACTATCCACAGGAGAGGTGCTTCCGGCGAGTAGTACACATTGTCCTACTGATTATGGTAAATCTTTTTCTATACCATCTATGACAGATTTTTACCTATCTTAGCGGTACCTCAGTTTATGAATAGTCTGAACAGTTGTTGAATTACTATTTGACCATTCATCCTTGTCGCCTTCAACTTATGTTTTACGTTGTAAACTTTTTTATCCTGCATTGATAAGTTTAGATGCATATGTAAATATAATTTAATGATCTAATTGAAACCAACCATTACTATAAATATAAGCTCATTGCAAGTATAAATATAAATATAAATGCAACAATAATTTAAGCATAATTTAATTATCTTAAATATAAATTAAATACAATACAAATAATTGAATTTTAATCAATATAAAGTAAATTTAAATATAATGAAATATAATTAAAGATAGATATTTTATTTTTTTAAGGCATTAAGTAGTAATATATTAAATATTTTTAAAAAGATTATATTTAAAATACAATTATGTTTAAAGCAAATGTACAAATAATTTACATAACATTCAAATGTAGATTAAATATAATTTTTTATAAATATAATTTAAATATAAACTAAATAAAAATTAAATTTATTTAATACAATAATATAAATTAATATTATACTATTTTCACACCCCATTGAGTGGTAAAAATTGTATTTAAAAATACGCACCAAACATTAGCATCAAAATCCTCTTGTTTCAGATGATTCATAATCTGCATCGATTGAATATGATATCTCATCAATTGTTATGTGATGCGCAACTCAACCTCAGATGTGATACCCCAAACCCCTTCGTTAGGTTCCACTACGGTTGAGTGTAATGGTGTTTAAACGGTTTGGTTCGGTTTTACTGTTCGATTTTCTTTTTTTTTTTAATCGAACCGAACTAATTTTATTTTAGAATCAAACCGGTTCGGTTTAAACCGAATTTTATAAAGAACTCATTTCGATAATGAGTTCTTATATATATTTCAAAAAATAATATAAGAACGCATTATAGTAATGCATTATTGTATTATTTTTTAAAATTTTTGATTTTTCGGTCCGATTTTTGGTTTGATCACAAAAACTAAAAATTGAACTGAAATTTTTACAAATTCTACAAATTGAACCGAACCGAACCAAAATATCAAAAAATTGAGCAAAAATTAAAATTTTAGTTCGGTTCGTTTATTGCACACCCCTAGCTGAGTGAGGTATCAGCGTGCCTTTTGGAACTGATGTATGCCACAAATTTATTAAATTTATTAACCACGAATATCAAGTCCAACTTCATCTTCTCCTCATGCTTATTCACATATGCTAAATATTCCTGTCAATCTTTCCACAGCAATTTTTCTAGCTTTATTTCCAAAAATTAAATAAGTTTCTGGCTTAGTTTTATTTGCCTTTGAACTCAAGAATTGGCTGACCTGGTCGACTAAATATGACTATTTTCTATCAGCAATCCAGTTGTGCATACTATTTAAATAACTAGTTCATTCCTAATATCACATCGTAACCTTCAAAAGTTAAAGTAATCAAATTCCCAACCAATTCTACATTCTCGACATAATTACGACATTCAAGATATACTTCTTCAAATATTCTAAAGTCTCCCATCGGTGTACTAACCAACATATGATAATCCATCATGTAAGAAGATGTAGGGATATATGATGTAAAATGCATGCTTACAAACAAATGTGATAATACAGGGTGTATAAATACTCTAGTTGGATGAGAAAAGATTTGTAACTTGTCTTCCCCGCACAAATATATATAAAAAAAGAAACTAAATATAAACATTTCCAATACCATACACCCAATCGAAATCTCAAAGAAAACATGCATCATGCCCAAAAAAAGTGGTGTTGTATATACATATATTCACAAGTCAAACATATTGTTAGAAACAAAAGATATATGACCTACCAGGTCACCTTACCCAAAATATACAAGCAACGGCCCACTACACTACAAAATTCATAATCTTATAGGACCCCAAGCCCTAATGGACTATGGTCAAAATTCAAACAATCCTATACACACATAAACGCATAATAAAAGAGAAAATATATAAGTAATCAAATAAAGGTCTTCATCTAAGGGTCGTGACTCCATAAGAATCATACTCAAGCCCTCAACTGCTCTCAAATCCCTTGAGACTAAGCTCCAATATATGTCAATGTCTCATCCAACTACAGAATCAAATTATTGTGATCCTGAGTCACCTTGTCAATCTCACGTAGACAAATAGCATGAGCTTCTACCATTTTATCTAGTTGCTCTTCTAGCATGTTAGCTTTGATATCCTCATGCTCTCTACGCGACGTAAAGAGTTTAGCGGACGATCTAGTCATCGTAACTCCCTTTTTAACCCAACCAGACGTTCTCTCTCTGCTTGGATATGGTGCTCATATAGCACACACTGAAGATAGAAATAAGGGCTAGCTAACTTAGGCAATAGTAACAAAATCGAAAATGAAAAGACTGATCCAACGAATATAGAAATACTCCAGAAATAATAGTAGTAGGGTCAACAAGATTTGGTGAATCTAGTAACCTCTCCGTCGAAAGTATTCCGACTAACTCGACAAGTCCAGGTTCAGAGAGTAATTCACTAGGGTCATTCTTAACAGACATTCATTTCATTAGGGCTCCTGAAGTAGGCCCATCCAACGACTCACCCTCAAACACATTTACCAGCAGTGATGCTAGTCTCTTTAGAACTATCTCCTATAGCACTAGAAATAACTAACCATCTCTGAGCAGCTAAAACTTACATAACAAACACCTATTACTTGTTTAGGATCTACCAATTCGAACTTAGTAATGAACCTCAAGCCCTGATACCAATTATGATAGCCCCAACCCCTTTACTAAATTTCACTGCGGATGAGTAAGGTACTAGCGTACCTCTCAATACTAATGTATGCAAATACGAATAGCGTTTAGAAAAAAAGTGAGGAGAAAAGTATAATTATAAAATAATATGATACAATTATAGTAAACATCAGTGAAAATATACAAAAACATAGGTAAATCATGTATATTATATTATCGAAATTCAATTTCGATTTTTAACCGAACCGAACCAAAATAATTCGGGTCGGTTCGATTTTGTAAAATTTCAAAAAAAATCGAACTGAAAACCGAATTATCCCACCGAAACCGAACTGAAAAACCGAATGAACACCCTATCCCTTAGTGCTTTCTTTTCACCTTTTGTTCCTTCTTCCCCCCTCTCCCTCTTCTCCCCTGTCTGTTATTCTTCTTGTTCTTCCAACCACTTCCCAGCACCATCACTGCTTGGGTCCTTAATAAATTAAAATATGAACAATTCTACATCAAAGTAGAAGTATTTTCCCATTGAGAAAAAATTTTGCACTCGATAGAGATCTGGAACTTCTAACCCATAGAGCAAACTCCCAACCTATTGATTAGTTGGGATGTTTATGCAGACTAAGCCCCGTGGCCATTGAGCCAGCAGGCCTTTTATGTACACACATAGTCTGTGAAAGGTACTTTCGTCACCAAAAGTGGGGGCCTATGTCATTGGCTCCCACCGTCGGTGGCATAGGTTTGTTTCACTAGACTTCGTCGACAATGAGGGTTATTTGTGTGAATTTCCAAATTTTTATCTAAATATCTAATATTTAACGGTATTTCATCGAATATTATTTTAGTGTATCTTTAAAATTTTTAAATTATAAAAAAATAAAAGTGAAGAGTGAAATATAGTTGCGCTACAGAAGCCCACATTTTTTAATTTAAGAAGAGTAAAATCCATTAACAAAAGGGTCTCACTTTTAACTTTTTTTTATTTTACTCTTTTAAAATTTAAGTTTCACTGACATATGAGTCTTACTATTAATTTTTTAATTAATAAAAATATTATAATAATTTTTTATAATTAAATTATTTTTTTAATTTTATGTTAAATTAAAATAGAATATTTAATTATAGATGTGGGAGTAATATAAAAAAATCGTTCCTAGAGTCTTACCGTAGGCCTTACTAATGAGAAAACTAAACTGTGGTTTCCAAATTCCGAGTTTATCCTCAGTAAAAATAGGTAAAAGTTGGGGTCGGTTATTGATATCTTCAGTTTCATATTCGGAAAATTCATAGCACTAAAATTATATTAAAAAGAAGTGTTCGATTGACTGCATCAGCCGTACTCCTTAAAAAAAGTCGGCACTGTCACGGTCCTACATGTCCTTTCCAGCAGGACGTGTAGGACCACATTTGATTTATTATTAGATTAGATTGATTTTGAAAATTTATTAATTTTTTAAAATATTTTTAGGATGGAAAAAATAAGGTGTTGAATCAAACTTTAATAACTTAGATAGGGTCTTGTATGTCCTTTTATCCTTTTTTTAAAAAGTATTGCATTGGTTCTGTACCTTTTATAAAAATATATATATATTATTAAATTTAAATGATTGAGCGAATCAAGACACATCAGCATAGCTCCTCAAACCAAATTTCTCAAACATGACAAATATTCAAATTTTGGCTCAACAGTAAATCTACCGGAACTAACAACGAGGTCATCAAGAATCAAATCTCGACATCCCGTAAGCAATACCAGTCACACACTGGGACGAATGTTCGATTTCACAAACTACATTATGCCTTCCCACACAAACGACCAGGCTGAGGATTTCCAGGGTACCTACTAGTCCAACCTTGGTGATCAACCTCAACATTGAGCCATTCCTGACTCGTTGTTAGGTGACCGCAAACAAATAAACACAATATCATTTGGACCAAGCTCTCCCTGACATACTATATCCCATTTCAAGTGAATCTACAATCCAGAGTCTATGTGTTTCACACTAGCAGAAGAGACCCTAGTACGGAGAACTAGACACGTACAGTGCAATCCACCGACACTTCAGGTTCAAGTTATATTCGTATTCACATCATAATCCAAATCATATCTAATCAAAACGAAGTTTTTATGCAACTTTTTAAACATAATAGGTCACTCAAGTAGCCATCCAAATGGATCCAAATACATAACAAATCTAATATCATCATAATTTTAAAATAATAATCGTCCACTAGTCCAAATATGTAAATGGAAGCTTTCTAAAAATGACGTGAAAATACACATGATTTTTTGAAAAAATACACTACAAAACGTTCCCCAAAGTTTACTTGCATTTATAGAATATGTCTAAAAATTATAATATTTCAAACTAAATAAATACCTACTTGAAGTACCGCTCCTAAGTATTTCTAGTGCACGAGTAAAAATATATTGTGGAGAACCTCTCCAATTTAAAAATAAGTAACAAAAGTAATTCTCAAAATAATATATATCCATACTTGTGAATAACAAACATTCTTATTTATAAATATTAATAGTACTAAAAATATAGTGAGTCTCAATTTGTAAACTCATATGGTAGCAAGTGTGAAAGTTAGTTGTTATCTTACGAAAAATACGAATTTTTTTCAAATTCAAATAGCTAAACTTTAGTCAAAAACCCTGAAGATGATAAATTTTAAGTTATCGAGCGAGTCTCCCTAAGATATTATAGGCATAAGTCTAAGCCTAAACTTACAACAATAAAAATACTCAATTATTGAATATTTTACAAACATATATTCTTATAAATAGTCATTTATATCATAATAAAATGATAATATATATAATAAATTATTTGTCTGTTAAAAGATTATTGTACCCTCATATTCAATGGATGATTCCCAATTCATGTGAATCTCGGGCTGTCCCCTTCTAATTCATTAATGAAATAAGCATTTGTAGGTAGAATGTTGCTAAATGGATCAAGTAGATCCACACATACATGCATCAAGAGGGACATATACAATTATTACACCTAAGATATCCTTTGGAGGGAAATTTGACATTGTTCTCTCTAAAAATTTTCTTTCCCTCCAATCTCCTTCTTAGATTAACGTTATTTTTACATAGATTCATTCACAAAGAGTAAAAATCATAGAATAAATTTTCATTGAAACATCTTAACTAGTGTAGCTCTATAGTCGATTGTTATAAGAAGATAGTCGACTTTTGCATCTATTCATTTAATTTACTGCAAGAAATAGTCAATATTTTCATTTTCAATTGTTATTTTTCTTCCACATTAAATCAACATCTTCTCTAGAAGGAGATAATTTGGGTAAATTTGCTCACTTAATATTGGCAATCCTTTGAATGTTTCAAGATACTTTGAAGAAGAGTCAACTTTGTTCTTTAAGCATATTGAAAAAAACTGAGTGTAAAGAAGATGAATTGTTGACTACGACAGAAGTGTGTTTTATTAAGAGACCCATCTTTTTTATTTCTTTTTTAAGTTCTAAGAAGCCATTCTTTTATTAATATTTTTTCATTTCTATTGGTACTCAACTTTATTTATTTATTTATAATAAAGTTAACAAACAACAACTTCACATATTTTCTATCTAAAAATAATTTAACCAAAATATGGCTATTGAAAAATAAAGGAAAAAAAGAGAGGTGAGTATGAATAAATAAAAGAAATTTTGCAAGCTATGAAGCAAAAAAATGATAATAGTGTAATTATTTGAATTTAAAAATAAAAATTCATATTAAAAATATTAATGTAAAAGAAAGCTGCTAATATCAGAAAGAAAGATTTTCTAATAGATGCAGATATTAGATATATATATATATGTGTGTGTGTGTGTTATTGGACAATACTCTATTTGATCCTAAACAACATCAGGTGTCTAATATATGATTGAACTAAATTGCTTTTTTTTTTCTTTTTTGAAATTTACAACTTATGACTATTAATAACTCAATTAATAAAATGAATGTTTTTTATAATAAAATAAAATGAATCCTTTAAAAAGTTTTACCAAATAAATTACTTTTCTTCATTCTCAATAATATGATCCTTTCTAATGTGATAAAAAATTAATTTAGTTTATTTTTCTAGCAGTGTTCCTATAGTATCATATTGGAGAAAATTTTAAGCAATATGACTTTATATACTAAAAGTAAAAAAAAAATACAATAGTATAATTATAAAAGTAGTTTCATAGTTTAAGGTTGAATTGGATAAATTATTTATTATGATAATAATGTATAGTACTATTATCACTTTACTACCAATCGGAAAGTTTTGTTATGTATTAACCACGTTTAAGATTACTTATCAATTATAATAGTTAAATCAATTATATTTTAAAAATAATATATTAAATTGATGAAAATTTTATAATCGTTCCACTACGTATATTTGGAAAAAAAATATTCTATATATGAATTTTTTATTAGTATTTTTCATTTCAAATTAAATTTAATAAGTTATATTATTATAGAATTTACAAACTAAATATTACTAATGTAAAACTAAATAAATAAATGCGATCGAGTCCATGTGAAGTTTATCTAAGATATGTTATGTTCAATCTCTACTATACAAAAACTTTTCTTGTCTTCTTATTACTATGATTAAAAAAATCATATTCAATTCAAATGATTTTTTATTATTTATCAAATTTTAGGGGGAAACTTTTGCCTCAATTTTATATGCTTTGGAGGGAAACCATAGGAGAAGTTTACGCACTTTGTAAGGCAAACTTAAGAGAATTTTTCAGAAACTTTTGAGAATGATGAAGTGGCAATCAACTATTTTTGTTGAAGAATACTATCAATTGGAAATCCATTACCAATAAACAGGTGTTTAAAGTTTCAAATGCTATCTACTAACATATAGGAAAATAGCAAATTAAAATTATAAAAAACAAAATTAATTATTCTAACTTATTTTATTTTTAAAACTAAATGTGATGTCCTACTATTTTTTTATAATTCAAAAAATAAAATATAATTTCGTATAGTTTTTATATTCTTTTTAGTGTTTTGATTGCATATTATGGTGGTTGAGCTTGTTTCTAATTCCTTTTTAAGTTCTTTTTATTATTTTTGTTGTCTAATAGGTATCGTTTTATGGTCCATGACTAATCTAATTCACTTTAAGATTACATACAATATTTTATTACATATTATATTATTGATTCCTAAATATTTTTCTTATTGTCTTTTTAGGATTAACTTTTCTTATTGTTTACATATTATTATTTTTAATGGTTTTATTTTATGTTATATTGTGTTTGAGCTTGGCTCCATTAATTATTTTTTAAAGTTCTTTTTATTATATGGATAAAATATTTTTATTACATATTATAGTAGTTATTCTTAAATATTTTTATTATTATCTTTTTAAGGTTAATATTTCTTTAAAAAATTTACTGATCATTTTGACATTGAATTTTTTATTTTCCCATTAGCCAATTGCTTGTCTATTTTTATTTTAATTATTTTTTTCTAATAATTAATTTAGATTATCGAATCATTTTATCAATAGTCGACTATGATAGTGGACTATTGTCTGGTTGGTTTGGAAAAACTTTGCTTTCAATTTGGTTCGTTCATGTAGGAAAAAGCTTTGCGAATGATGGAAACGTTTGCCAAGCAATTTTAGTTATGTTTATGGATGAATGCATACGAAATAAAATATTTTTTAAAGGTTCTTTTTATTATATGGATAAAATATTTTTATTACATATTATAGTAGTTATTCTTAAATATTTTTATTATTATCTTTTTAAGGTTAATATTTCTTAAAAAAATTTACTGATCATTTACTTTTTTTGGGGAGGAAACTATTTAATTTATTTTTTATTTTTAAGACATTGAATTTTTTATTTTCCCATTAATCAATTGCTTAACTTTTTTTATTTTAATTATTTTTGTCTAATAATTAATTTAGACTATCGAATCATTTTATCAATAGTCAACTATGATCGTGGACTATTGTCTGGTTGGTTTGGAAAAACTTTGCTTTCAATTTGGTTCGTTCATGTAGGAAAAAGCTTTGCGAATGATGGAAAAGTTTGCCAGGTAATTTTAGTTATGTTTAGGTAATTTTAAATTTTCACACTGAAATCTGGCAGTCAAATAAATAAGGAACAAAATTGGTATAATATATTATACTTTGAAGATGAATCAAATTACCCTGATCAAGTTGATCCATATAGCATTTACCTTACAGGTATCAAAGTTTTCATAATGGAAATGTTGACGTAGAGGTAACTACTCCAAAACAGTGACTTTTGTCGATTTGATAAAATTGAAAAGCTCCAACAAAAGCTAATAAAAGTGGTATATCTTTTTATGAGTTTAAGAACAATGAATTTCGCAAAATTAATTAGTGGTAAGCCCTTAAGGAACAAGCATAAGTTTAAGAGTCATATTCATTGCTCTAAATTGATGCCAAATGAATTTCCTTGCCACCTGCAAAAGCTTTGGATTGGCACTGTTGGCTACCATAGATTGTCATGTTGACCTGGAAAGGTCGTGACTTCAACCATCATGTCTCAACTAGCCCTGTCAGACAGCTGGAAAGGCCCTTCTAAACACGAACAGGTTTTTGTGTGGTGTATAAGGTTAGAGTTTTGCCACTTGCATAACCAATTAAAACAGAGTAAGGGTTATGTCTCTACTTTTAAAATAAGGTATTTATTATTTAGTGTAATTTAAAAAATTAAATTAAATTAAATTAAAATATATATTTCGATTAAATTTTTTAATATTTCAATCACATTTAGTTTGATTTATAAAAAATTTATAAAATTTAGTTGAATTTTTAATTTTTATTTTCAGATTAAAAATTAAACTGAAAAATTAAAATTTTTTAAAAAATTATATATAAACGATAATATGTTCTTATATTAAAATTAAAATTTTAAAATAAAAATATTTCAAAAATAAATTATCAAAATATATTTGTTTTCTTCTTTTTTTAATTTCAATTTTCAACTTATTTTAGTTCCGTTCAGTTTTTTTAAAATTTGATTTTAGTTTTATTTTGTAATTTTTTTAGAAATCAAACTAAAAATTAAAATTTTAAATAAAAAATTGAATCAAAATCTAAATGAATACCACTACTAATAGAGATTGAAAGAGAGCGGTTAGATACTATCGGGCCAAATCTATTTTTTTCTATTAGAAACATTATAAAAAAATATATGAAAATTTTGACACTAAGTTTACCTCAATTATATATTCTAATCATGTTCATAATTAATTATCTTCATCATATAAATTTATTCATATTATAAATTATATATATACATATATATATATATATATATATATAATTATAAATTTTTATTTTAAAAATATTAGTGATTGATCAAAGATACTTTCTATTTCAGTAATGAATTTATATACTCATATATAATATAGAGAAAATGATAGACAAAAAAAAAAAAAGCCGGTTCCCAACAACTAGGAGATTTTGTACAAGCCCATAATCTTCCCTTAATCTAACGAGAATGTTACAAGGGAAATAATTTTATTAAGGAATTAGACGGAGGAGAGGCCAATCAGGAGACATCTATCAAACGGTCTGATCTTGTTTGTTGTTTTCCATTCCAAAGGGTTCAATCAGGAACACTCTTACTAGAATAACTTTCCATCACCATAGAGTTCAATACCTGAAGGGCCTTCTCAGATCTAATAGATTTGGGAGTCTTGTATTGTGTCGCAGGTGAACCTTGAGAAAGATAAAAATCCATGAGGGCATCAAATGTCCCTTGCTTGACAACTCTAATTTCCAGAGGATCAATCACATTTTTCCAATTCCTTAACTTCCTGTACATTGCATCCATTGACTGCTCCACCGAAGCACAACATTTCTCCATTACTGTAGCATCGAGTTCAAATAAACTTGTGCCTTTTTTAGGTTGAATCTCCCAAAAGAGTACATAGTGGCCAGGAACTGAGGATGTTTCATTGTAGCTTGTGTAATCATGGAGAAGAAAGCCAAGTGGTTCGAGGATTTTCATCGCCTTTGTGACTGCTTTGAAGAGATCTTCTTCAGTTGTTTTATCTACATCAATACTTAAGATCACATTTTGCCTTCTTACGAATCGAAACTGGGGAGCTTTATTATGAAAACCTGTAACCATAAGAATATCCCCAACTCTGTATCTGTATAGACCTGAGAAAGTACATTAGAATAGAACAATACTTATTAATGAAACGTGTTAAGGAAAAAAAAAAAAAAACGAGATGGTATATATTCTTGCAGACAGAAATTTAATTGGAAGGTAGTTTTCAAGGGAAATTCAAAAACTTCGGCTTTAGAATTAGGATATTATAACATCATATTCAAAAGTATAAGGTGAGAACTCGCCTGAAAAAGTTGTCACCACAAGTTCATAACACTGACCAATTTCCACATTTGCAAGATCTACAATTCCATTATTCCTGCAATTTGGATCAGCAATGTCATTTTGCCTTTCGTCTTTCTTCCTGTCCTCAACTGGTAGGAACTCGAAATATGCTGCATTTGGCATAAGAGTATATGAGACATCTCCCGGTTGGCTTAAGGGCTTCAGATTGATCCCTGCAAAGCACTCAGAAGATGCATATCTCAGTGAAACCAGAGGTAGTCCGCCACAGTAGAATTCCAGGGTTGGTATATATTGTGCCATAGAACCTGTAACTATGGTCTCAATTATCTTAGTTTTAGGCCAAAGCTTTCTAATGATCCCTTCCCATGATTCAGCTCTGCATAGCTCTTCAATCGCGTTAGCCAAATCCGGCATCTCTTCATTTAAAATCTTAGATGCTGCTTTTCTGCCGTTAGAGTCAGTGACCCAATCACTAATCCGTCCCGCTTTTATATTGGCGCAAAGTTCTTCCCAGTTTTCCTCTAAGAATTTGATTGCCCTGAGGAAGATTGTTGGGAAAATTGCTCCAACAATCACTGCTTGGTCTCGCTGGACAAGACCACAGAGTAGCTGCAGATATGTGTTTTGCTTCAAGTCTGCGCATGACATAACATCATCTGGGCTCGTGAGAATAGTGAAAGAGTTCAGTGGATGCTTATGAGTTTTCTTGCTCGTAACGATGCTGCTTACGACATTTCTTACAATCAAACCACCAGGACTTCGACTATACGGAAGGACTGCGAGGAAGACCATTCTCTTGCCCTCGTCCAGCCCATCTACATGCCTGATATGCAAATCCAAATTGATGATGAAACTTAAAAAGAAAAACATTTATAATTAACTTGTTAAAAGCACTATAAGGATCCTCTTACGTTTTCAGCACAGCAAAACTAAGATTTATCAGTAAATGTATGCGATCCAGATCTTCGGCAGTGGCCGGAAACAACTTCTGCTTCCCTCCCGAAGTACCAGAGCTGAACCAAAGTCCATTACATGTATATTGGTAAGTACTATTCGTCACAGTTAATTACCAAAAGCTGTAAGTAATTTACCATCTTTTACCTCCTAAACAGCTCTGAAATGGGTTGATCTGTAAGGATATGGGATCTGTCATGATCTGATCCATTTGCGATTCTTTCAACGAAAGGCCATATATCTTTATAATCCACAACAGGAACTTCCTCCTTGAAAAGTTCCCTATTTATTTGGCCATGTAGAAACAGTTTCAGGTACTCTGTGTTGGCATTTCTTTTCAAAATCTCTTCCAGTACTTCAGCTTGAACTCGATCTGCATTCTTCGTAAGGTCCTCTATAAACTTCATCCCTGCTGCTACATCTCTCGGAGTAGAGAGGGACAGAAACTTTGATGCCATAATATTAAGCAAATAAAAGTTCTTATACTGCCGGGCAATCAAACACATATCCGGAAGCCTCTCATATATAGCTACAGTTAGGCTTAATGTGGTCGGTTTTCTTGGACTGCAGTAATTTGTTTTAGTTTGTACAGATTAAATTTTAATTATTAAATTTTAATTTAATAATTAAAAATTTATATATTATAAATAATTATTTATTATAAAATTAATAATTATTTAATCTATAGTAAAATAATTATTTTACTATACAGTAAATAATAATTTTAACTTGAATAATTATTTACAACATGTAAATTTTTAATCGTTTAATTAAAATTTAATAGTTAAAAATTTATTTTGTATAAATTAAAAAAAGTATTGTGTACACCTAGCCAAACCGAAATAGTACAGAGTGGCGGAGAATACAAACAGTTCTTTTCCTTTTTAAAGAATACTTGCATTTCATTTTTTTTTTTGGAGAACTTTCATTTCATGTTTGACTCATGCAAATGGAATAATTTCTTATTCAGAAAAAAAAAAAAGAATGATTTCTGTACTCCTTCCATGTTCTGCCGCTGCATGGGCTTTTTTTTTAACCTTTTTTAAATACTAATAGTTACGTGAGATTACAATCTCTTTTAATCAATAAAGACAAAATAATAATCTATTTATGGTTATATTATCTCTTGAATATTTGTGTTAAGTCAAAATAAATAATCTAATTTAGACAAAGGGCGTAATAACTTTTTGAATTCTAAAGTAAATTTGTAAAATAATAATATATGATATAAGCGGGCTTACATTTAATTTTTCAAATTCGTTTAAATACAGGTCGAATTAGCCTATTTTATTTAGCCCCACGAATCATATTCTTTTTTTTTCTGTGTATTAAAAATATTATAAAAAATAGAACATATAATAAAATTGATACTAAAATTTTTTACATTACACATTCTAATCATATATATAATTAATATTAATTAATTTAATTTTATTATTTTTTATATAAATTTATTTATATTAGGTATAATATATATAATTAATAATTATTTTATATTTTAAAAAAATTAATAATTGGTTAAAAAACTTTTTTACTCCAATCATAGATTTATATTATCATATATAATAAAGAAAAAAATACATAATATAAAATTTAATTTTTTAAAAAAAGATTAAGTCCGTCAGACCTAATGTGGATGGATATAGATTAGAAGTTCCTCAACCCATTAAAAAATGGGCCAGCCGGGCCGACAGTATTGGTAACCATGTGGTACTTATTATCATTATTTTTTCGCTATTTCTATATGCAGCTTTATTTTGAATTATATGTAGAAAAAATTTCATTATTCACTATTTATTTTTAAAAATTCTTAAGTTTCTCTGAAACCTTTGAAATACTAAAACTCAAATCTGTCAATAATAACTATATTTTTTAGCAAATAAAATTTAATTTATCAAATAATATCTAATTTTACATCTTTTTACATATAAAAAATTTCAAAATCGACCACAAAACAGTCGATTTTTTAAAAAATATCAATTTACGTCACTTGCGCTAGCAAGTAGTGCAATTGGCACACAATTTCCATTCAAAATTGGCGGAAATTGAATCTTGGGCGGAAATTGTGGCACAAGTTCTGCCAATCTTGGCAAAAATTATGCACAATTTTTGCTAAAAATTGTGCGAAATTTTCGCTAAAATTTGAAAAAAATTATGGACAATTAAAAAATCACATGAGATTTCTATTAAATTTGTTATATTAGATGGTTTTTGTCAGAGAGAAAAATAATTTAAAGAACAAATAGACTTTTTTTAAACTCGAATAATTTGACCATTTTAATATTAGTTGTAGTATGGATTTGAATATAGTAGTAAATCCATATTTTTTTTCTAATTACATAATAATGAGTAATTAATGTTACTACAAAGAAACTTTGGCAAATACTCTATCCGTTTAAAAATTAATGACCTATTTTTTTACACAAAATTTAAGATTTTAGTAAATTTCATAAAAAAATTTAATAGATGTTTAAAATATTTGTATTTAAAAATTATTAGTTAGTATGTCAAAAATTTTTTCTTTAAATTATATTTTTCTCTCTTACAAAAATAATCTAATATGACAAATTTAATAGAAATTTCATGTGATTTTTTAATTGTCCATAAATTTTCTCAAATTTTGGCAAAAATTTTGCACAAATTTTGCCAATTTCCGGCAAAAATTAATAGAAATTGTATGCCAATTGCGCCATTTACTGGCGCAAGTGACGTAAATTAATATTTTGTTTTCAAAATTGATTGTTTTGTCACCGATTTTAAAGTTTTTTATATGTAAAAAGATGTAAAATTAGATATTATTTTATAAATTATACTTTATTGACAGATTTGAGTAGTATTTCAAAGGTTTTAGAGAAACTTAAGAATTCTTAAAAGTAAATAGTAAATAATAAAATATTTTTGTACTATATATAATCCAAAATAAAATTGAATATAATTACTCCTTATTTTTTTTTTCGGGTAGGTACCCATTATCATTAATTATTTATCCTTAACGAAAAAGCCAAATTACTTCTCCACGACTCCTCATTCACATGACTTGACTTTTCTCCCCACCCTTGCCGCTCTAATTCATGGCTGCGAAATTGAGCAATTTTCCCACTCCTAGAGCGAATTTTGCTCAAATTCCCACTTTGCCGTTTCATTCAATTGCCCTAAAAGGACTAATTTGGTTCTCAAACTCAAGGACTTAATACACTATAATTTGTAAAGTTAATTTTTTTATCATTATAATTTTTAAAGAAATTATACATAATCAATAACCTTCCAATGCCATCTACTATCGCAGTCTTTAACCCAAAAAATTCACATTCTACTCAATGACATCTTGTTAAGGACAAAATAAGCACACTACATTTTTATAAGAACCCTTGATTATTTTCTTATACTTTTGTCGTTCTCTTGTCTCTCTCTCTTTTTTTTTTTTTGTATTTTTGCCACAACTACAAACATATTTCTCCGATTCAATTTTATTTTAACAAATTGGGTTGTAAGTGCTTATAGCGTGAGTGAGTTTTGAAGAAAAATACATGGTATGCCTATTTTATCCTCTAAAATATGTTATGCAAGTGGAGTGTAGATTTTTTTGATTAATTTTTGCAGTGGAAAATAATGCTAGGAGTTTATTGGTAGAGCATAACTTCTTTGATAACTATAATGAGAAAAAATATTTTTGAAATAATAGTGTATGAGGCCTCTGAATTTAAGGAATAAAATGGTCACTTTCCCTACAATTTACTATCATATTTATGGTACATCACTCGGAAGAAGACATAAATAAAACACTCCCTTAGTAAGGAGTTCATTATTTGGTGCAATCTGAAAAATCGAACCCAACCGAGGTTCGGTTTAGTTTTTTAGATTAGAATGAAATTCGGTTCGGTTTTTGATTTTTATTCTCAAACCGAAAACCGAACCAAAAAACTGAATTTTTAAAAAATTTATATATGAACGTATTTTGGTAATACGTTCTTTAATAAAAATTAAGTTTTAAAATAAAATTACCTCAATAACGCATTACCAAAATGCGTTCTTTTCTCTTTTCTTCAATTTCAGTTTTTAACCGAACCGAAAAAATTCGATTCGGTTCGATTTTATAAAATTTCAAAAAAATCAAATCGAAAATCGAATTATTCCACCGAAATCGAACTGAAAAACTAAATGAATATCCCTATCCCTTAGTGCTCTCTTTTCACCTTTTGTTCCTTCTTCCCCCCTCTCCTCTTCTCCCCTCTCTGTTATTCTTCTTGTTCTTCCAACCACTTCCCATCACCATCACTGCTTGGGTCCTTAATAAATTAAAATATGAACAATTCTACACCAAAGTAGAAGTATTTTCCTATTGAGAAAAATTTTTGCACTCGATAGAGATCTCGAACTTCTAACCTGAGAGCAGACTCCCAACCTATTGATTAGTTGGGATGTTTATGCAGACTAAGCCCCGTGGCCATTGAGCCATCGGGCCTTTTATGTGCATACATTCTTATTGTAACATACTAATTTACTTATTATAGCATAATATTATAACGTCTTAATTTATTTATTACAATATAGCAAAAGCTTATGAAAGGTATTTTCGTCACTAAAAGTGGGGGCCTATGTCATTGGCCCCCGCCGTCGGTGACAGAGGTTTGTTTCACTAGACTTCGTCGGCAATGAGGGTTATTTGTGTGACTTTCCAAGTTTTTCATCTAAATATCCAATATTTAACGGTATTTCATCGAATATTATTTCAATGTATCTTTAAAATTTTCAAATCATAAAAATATAAACGTGAAGAGTGAAATATAGTTGCCATGCAGAAGCCCACCTTTCTTAATTTAAGAAGAGTAAAATTCATTAACAAAAAGGTCTCACCATTAACTTCTTTTACTCTTTTAAAATTTAAGTTTTACTGACATATGAGTCTTACTATTAATTTTTTAATTAATAAAAAATGTTATAATAATTTTTTTATAATTAAAAATTTATGTTAAATTAAAATAGAATATTCAATTATAGATGTGGGAGTAATATAAAAAAATTGTTCCTAGAGTCTTACCGTAGGCCTTAGTAATGAGAAAACTAAACTGTGGTTTCCAAATTCCGAGTTTATCCTCAGTAAAAATAGGTAAAAATTGGGGTCGGTTATTGATATCTTCAGTTTCATATTCAGAAAATTCATAGCACTAAAATTATATTAAAAAGAAGTGTTTGATTGACGGCATCAGCCGTACTCCTTAAAAAAAGTCGGCACTGTCACGGTCCTACATGTCTTTTTCAGCGGAGGACGTGTAGGACCACATTTGGTTTATTATTAGATTAGATTGATTTCGAAAATTTATTAATTTTTTAAAATACTTTTAGGATGGAAAAAATAAGGGGTTGAATCAAATTTTAATAACTTAGATACGGTGTCCTTTTATCTTTTTTTTTAAAAACGTATTGCATTGGTTTTGCACCTTTTATAAAAAAGAATATATATTATTAAATTTAAATGATTGAATTAGATCGATTTTAAAAATTTTTAATTTTTTAAAAATATTTTTAAAAAATAATTAAATCTATCTATTCATGAAAAGAATAATCTATTTTTTTATTATCTATTTATCTCTCTATTTTCTATTTCGATCACTCATCTCTCTCTCTTTCTTCTATCCCCTCCCTTGAATATTGACTCTCTTACTTTCTCACCTATCTTCTCTCTTAAATTTTTATCAGATTTCTTCTCTCTTAAATCTTTAGCAGATTGCTATTTTTCTCTCCCCCCTCTCTCTCTTCTCTATTTTGTTCAATATTGTTCTTTTGCAATCAAGGTTAGCATTAACGAAGGTAAAAAAACGTTGTGTGAAAGATCCATTACAGTTGCAGGCATTATGGATGGAGTTCTTGATATGAAAAATAGGCTATCGAAAAGAGTGGTAGTTTGTTTCATCTGAAGAGTGAAGATAAATATTCACTTGATATTTTAAGTGAATAATTATTCACTTGAATAATTATTCACTCTTAACATACCATCTAACCAAATCATATGTATTTAGTTTAATGTAAATATCCATTCAGATTGTTATGAATAATTATTTGATAGGGTAGATCTATTCACTTGATATGTTAAGTAAATAATTATTTACTCTGCAGAGAATAATTATTAACTATTAAGTAAATAATTATTCACTTAGCGGAGAATAATTATTCACTCTTAACATACTATCTGATCAAATCAGATGTATTTAGTTTCATATAAATATCTATTCAGATTGTTATGAATAATTATTTGATATGGTAGATCTATTCACTTGATGAATAATTATTCACCTAATGGAGAATAATTATTCACTCTTAACATACAATCTGACCAAATCAGATGTATTTAGTTTCATTTAAATATCAATTCAAATTATTATGAATAATTATTTGATATGATCGATCTATTCACTTGATATGTTAAGTAAATAAATATTCACTCAGTGGAGTAAATAATTATTCACTCTTAAGTGAATAATTATTTACTTAATAGGGAATAATTATTCACTCTTAACATACCATCTGACCAAATCAGATGTATTTAGTTTTATTTAAATATCCATTCAAATTGTTATGGATAATTGATTGTTATATGTAAATATCTATTCAAATTGTTATGAATATTTATTTGATATGATAAATCTATTCACTTTATATGTTAAGTGAATAATTATTCACTCAGAGGAGAATAATTATTCACTCTTAACATGCCATCTGACTTGGCCAGATGTTATTTGGTTTCATGTAAATATCCTTTCAGATTGTTATGAATACTGATTATTATATGTAAAAATCTATTCAATTTGTTATGAATAATTATTCACCATACATATATTTTTTTAAAATAATTAATCTTTAGAGTCATTATTCAAAACAATGAGAATTGTTACTAAAAAAGTCAAAGCAGATTGTTCTAAAGTTAGAAAAAAAAAAAGATCAAAGATTCAAATTCTCCACCATTATAATTGTCCTTTGAAGTCATAAGAGTATTCCACTGTCGAAATCATTCTTCAAGCCAAGAAAATCAACATATCACTTTCTTTACCTTCGCAAGTAGACCATAAATCTTTTTTCAGTAAAGATTTCTATAGAGTAGAAGCCACTTTGAAGTCATAAGAATATTCCACTGTCAAAATCAATCTTCAAGCCAAGAAAATCAACACATCGCTTTTTTTGCCTCCACAAGTAGACCATAAATATTTTTTTAGTAAAGATTTCTATAACGTAGAAGCCACCAAATAGTCCAACAAAAACTCTTAATATCTAACTTCATTTTGACTATTAGTAAATCTAAAAAAATGAGTTTTGATCTCGAAAGAAAACTTGAAGGTTCGTCGAAACCTTTTAACACAAAATGAAAATCTTGAAGAGAATGAATCGTTTTGTTTTTTAATATTTGAAGACTTTTAGAGCAGTAACGGAGAGAAGACAGAAGACAGAAAGAAGAGAGAAAGACAGAAAAAAAAAAGAATTTGGTAGAAGTGGTTGAAGAAAGTGAGTGAAAAAAGTTGATGTCAAGATAATGATAACTTTTTAAAATTTTCAAATCGTTTCAAACTTTTATCCTTTTTTTCCCTAATTTTGGTTACCCAAAATACTCTTCATGCTTCATAACTATCAGATCAAAAGATAATAAACAGTAATCAATCAAACGGTAAAAAAACTATCCGCAAGAGCTTCAGTACTATAACCAGATCGTAAAGGATCACCAGAAGAATCTTAGGGAGGACTGTGATTGCTGGGACGATTTGGTTCAGGTTCTGCACGTCCTGTTTACAGGACGTGCAGGACAAAATCTGATCTAACGTATCATAATTTTTTATACATAAATATATTTTTAAAAATTTTAAAAATTATAAATATTGATAGTTACATCTGATTCAACGACTGAGATTCAGTTCTACACGTCCAGCAAAAAGGACGTGCACCGCACTGTTGCTGGGAGGCCTGAGCTTCGACGGGGTACGACGTGCTACGGTTGAAGGCAGTCATGTTCTTTGTGGCCTGAATCTTGACATACATTTAATCGGTACACCTTAAGCCTAAGTATAGCTACATTTATGGGGTAGATTTCAGAAAATGTTTGATCGCCCAATACAAAAACCTTTCAGTAAAGATCAAGATCGACTTGATTTTTATATAATATTATATATGGCATCAACATTTCTGTCCCTCTCTTCTCCACGAGACGTTGCAGCTGGAATGAGGTTCATAGAGGACCTTACCGAGAATGCCGATCAAGTTCAAGCTCAAGTACTGGAAGAGATTTTGAAGAGAAATGCGAACACTGAGTACCTGAAACAGTTTCTGCATGGCCAGGTCGATAAGGAGCTTTTCAAGCAGAAAGTTCCTATTGTGGATGACGCAGATATCTCGCCTTTCATTGAAAGAATTGCAAATGGAGATCAGAGATCCCAGCTTCTCACTGCTCAACCGATTACAGAGCTTATTAAAGAGGTAAAAAAAAAAAAAGAATAATGCAGATTACTTACAGCTTTTATATATAATTCACAAGATTTTAGTTTAATTTCTGGACTTTGATTCAGCTCTGGAACATCGGGAGGCCAGCGGAAGTTGTTCCCAGTAACTGCTGACGGAAGGGATCGCACCCGTTTATTCGCTGGTCTCAGCGCTGCTGTCTTGAAAAAGTAGGAGGATCCATGCCTTAAAATCAAAGTTAATTGTATATAGTGGTTCTTTTGTTCATCACCTAATGGCATGATTGAGAGTCTGAGACTGCTAATTTTGATTTTGAAATCAGGCATATAGATGGGTTGGATGAGGGTAAAAGAATGTTCTTCTTTTCGGTCCTTCCGGATACCAGCACACCCGGTGGTTTGGTTGTAAGACATTCCACAAGCAACGTGTTTAAGAGCGAGAAAACTCATAAGCATCCTTTGAACTTGTTCAATAATCTCACCAGCCCAGATGATCTTGTATCATGCACAGACATGAAGCAGAACACATATCTGCAGCTACTTTGTGGTCTTGTCAGGCGAGACCAAGTAGTTAGTGTTGGAGCACATTTCCCGACAACCCTCATCAGGGCAATCAAGTTCTTGGAAGAAAACTGGGAAGAAATTTGCTCCAGTATAAGAGAGGGACAGATTAGTGATTGGATCACTGATTCTAACTGTAGAGATGCAATATCTAAGATTTTAAACGAAGAGATGCGGGATTTGGCTGACGCGATTGAAGAGCAATGCAAAGCTGAATCATGGGAAGGGATCATTAGAAAGCTTTGGCCAAAGAGCAAGATAATTGAGACCATAGTTACGGGTTCTATGACACAATACATACCTGCCCTAGAATTCTACGGCGGTGGACTGCCGCTAGTTACAATAAGATATGCATCTTCTGAGTGCTTTCTGGGGATCAATCTGAAACCCTTATGCCAACCGAGGGATATCTCATATACTCTTATGCCAAATATGGCATATTTCGAGTTCCTACCGGTTCAAGAAAGCAACAAAGAAGCCACGGACGGTGTCGTAAATCTTGCAAGCGTGAAAATTGGTCAGCAATACGAACTTCTGGTGACAACTTTTTCAGGCAAGTTCTAAGCTTTGTTGGAAATGCTATACTATGTTTCTATCTTGTAGAGATATGTTTTCTATTTTTGGTTGTAACTTAGTTGGTAAGGTTAGGTTAGAGTTATTTTGTTTTAGGTAACTTAGGGTTTCTTGATTGTACATATACGTCAGCCACTTTGGCTAAGACGTAAGGGAAAACATAAGAACATCTTTTCTCCCCATGATTGAATTCTTTCATGGTATCAGAGCCATAACAAAACAATGAGCGAGAAGGGTGGTAGCCAAACCAGCAAGAATGGTGGTGCTTACCTATTGATGTCGGGAGATAATCCAGGATTGCTGATCACTCATGTTCAACTGAGACAAGAAAATTATGACGAATGGGTCAGTGCAATGAGGACTGCGCTTAGGGCCAAGAAGAAACTTGGTTTTCTTGATGGCACAATTATTCAACCAGATGAAGGATCTTCTGAATTAGAAGATTGGTGGACAATGAATTCCATGGTGGTTTCATGGATATTCAATACTATCGAACCAAGTCTGTGCTCAACTATTACCTATATGGAGGTGGCTAAGGATTTATGGGATGACTTGAGGTAGCGCTTCTCTATAGGCAATGGACCGCTGATTCAAGAGGTGAAAGCTACTATAGCAAAGCGCAAGCGGCGAGGGACATTCCGTAATGATTTACTATGGCGAATAAAGAAGGCGTGGGATGAGTTATCAAATTATGAGCGACTTCGAGCATGCCGGTGCGAGAGGTGTAAATGTGGAATTACTGCTGCGTTGATCAAAGCGGCGGGAGGAAGAGCGCATACATCAGTTTCTCATGGGCCTTGATGACTCTCTCTTTGGCACGGTTTGTTCTAATATTTTGAGTATGGACCCATTGCCTAATGTGAGTCGAGTTTATTCAATGGTGATCGAGAGGAGCGACATAAGGCCATAGCACGCGGAAAAAGATGAGCGAGGAATTGATGCACTTAGTTTTGCAGCCCGCACTACACGTGGGAATCCTAGTATGCCCTGTGAACAAAAATTGTTTGACTTGCACGGTTTGTACTAAACAAGGTCATGAGGCAAAGAGCTGCTTTCAACTTATCGGATACCCAGTTGGTGGGGTGATAGAGCAAGAGGTAGTCGTTTGGACGCGGAAGGGGTTTTTCCTCTAATAGAGGACGCGGTGATGGGATCGGGCAAGATGTCAAGTCGGTCTCGTTTTGATCGGCAAGGAATAGTCCGAGCTAATGCAGCCTGAGACCAATTCTACTACTCGACTCGAGCATTGCTGCGAGACGCCAAGCATACCGGGTTTTTCACAAGAACAAATTGCAGCTTTGATGAATCATGTTGAATAGTTCTAACAAACAACCTTCTTACGATACTCGTGCTGGTAAGAATGTTGACAATTATTGGCTTTTGGACACAGGGGAGCTTCGCATCATATGACTGGTCAGTCGCGATCACTTACAAAATTTGAATCTTTGTAGAGCCGCGATCGGTTGGATTGCCTAATGGAGCCCAAGTATTGGCCTCTTATGAAGGCCAAGTGTCTCTTGGACCGAAACTCTCTCTTTCACATGTGTTATATGTTCTGACTTTCGAGTTGCAATTTAATTTCAATCTCTAAACTTCTTGCTGAAATTGATTGTGTTGTTTACTTCACTGACAAGTCTGTGTGTGATACGGGGACCGTTCCTCGAAGACTACGATTGGAGCGGGTGAGCAACGGAATGGGGGTTTATCTTTTTCGCACATTGCGACTTGGTTCGACTTGTCATGTTTCTCATAAAGAATCTTACTGCTCTTTGGCATACTCGTTTGGGACATCCATCGGATCGGTTATTTCGTTATTTACCATTTGTTCGATTTCCTCTTCATTAAGTGCTCAAGAGAAAGTGGAGTGTGAAGTGTGTGCGAGGGCTAAACAAACACAACTGCTTTTTCCTCTTAGTATGAATAAAGCATCTGCAATCTTTGATTTGATTCATTGTGATTTATGGGGTCCATATCGAACACAATCTACTTGTGGAGCATTTTATTTTTTTGACTATTGTTGATGATTATTCAAGAGTCTGTTTGGATTTATTTGATTGCTTTGTGAAAAGTGAAGTTCAACAAATATTGCCTCGATTTTGTTCAATGGTTAGAACACAATTTAACAAACAAGTTAAAGCGATTCGAGCGAGATAATGGGAACTGAATTTTACTTGCTTGAGGACTTATTTTTCAAAGCTGGGATCCTTTATCAAACTTCTATCGTAGGAACTCCTCAACAAAATGGAAGGGTCGAAAGAAAACATCGCCATATTTTGAATGTCGCTCGAGCATTGAGATTTCAAGCAAACCTTCTGTTGATTTTTGGGGAGAGTGCATTCTTACCGCTGGATTTCTTATCAACCGCACTCCATCTAAACTTCTCCATGGCAAAACACCTTTTTGAACTATTGCATGGGGTTCCTCCGTCATATTCTTCCATCCGAAAATTTTGGGTCTGCCTTTGTTTTGTTCATCAAAAGTCTAAAGGACAAGATAAATTTTCTACTCGCGATCAGCTACTGTGTATTCATGGGTTATCCTTTTTGGTAAGAAGGGATGGAAAGTCTATGACATCGAAACTAAGGAGTTCTTTGTTTCTCGTAATGTTGTTTTCTTCGAAGAGCGGTATCCTTTTCTGCATGTACCTCCTCCACCGGAAGCTGAGAATTTTGATTCTTTTGTGCCTTCCATTTCTTCCAATGGTCTCATTGACATTCGGCAGCTTGCTTCATCCCCAGTTCCATCAGTTTCTTCTGCTCTTGATTCCGCTCCAGGTGAGGCGAGAGTGCACAGTGGTCGATCAAAGGGGTAGTTGATCACCGTAATATCGGGTCATTTGAGAATATAGTTGACCTTCTCGAAGACTCTAATGTCGATGGTCATGAAACAACCACTACGATACTACAGTTGTTCCTCTTCGCCACGACAATAGGGATCGGCGCCCTCGGCTTATTTGCAAGATTTTGTTTGTCATACCACACGTTGCATTGAAAAAAGAAAAAACCTCATTCACGCTTCCCGTTTCAGCCTCGAGTCTTGAGTGCGAGTCTTTACCCCATTGCCAATTATATTTCCTCTTCAAAGTTTTTACGACAAGCATCAAGTATTTTTTAGCTTCGGTGGATGCAAATCCTGAACCCTCTAGTTTCAAAGAGGCCATGCGTGATCCAAATTGGCGAATGGCTATGAAGAATGAGATAAAGGCTTTGGAGAAGAATGATACATGGGTTTTGACCTCTCTACCTCTTGGCAAACGAGCTCTTGGATCCAAGTGGGTCTATAGAATCAAATATAATTCAGATGGTTCAATTGAACGTTACAAAGCGAGATTGGTGATCTTGGGAAATAACCAAGTTGAAGGGATCGATTTCACCTGAGACATTCGCTCCATTGCAAAAATGGTTACGGTACGCACACTTTTGGCTATCGCAGTTTGCAAAGCATTGGGAGGTGCATCAAATGGGACGTTCATAATGCATTTCTCCATGGTGATCTTCAAGAAGAGGTGTATATGAAACTTCCTCCTGGTTTTCAAACCCGGTTTTCGAGACAAGTGCATCGTTTGAAAAAAATCTTTATATGGATTACTGACAAGCTCCTCGCTGTTGGTTTTCCAAATTAGCAAATTTGCTTTGAAGGAAAGCGGTTTTACTCAATCTCATGCTGATTATTCTTTGTTTACATATACTAAACATCATATTTTTTTGAGTCTTCTTGTCTACGTTGATGATCTTATCATAACTGGAAATGATGCTGCTGCTATTGGAAAATTCAAACAACATTTGGGCACTTATTTTCGCATGAAAGATCTTGGTTTGTTAAAATATTTTCTTGGCATTGAAGTTGCCCGAAGTTCACGAGGAATCTATCTTTGCCAACGGAAATACACCTTGGACATTATTTCTGAAACTGGATTGATGGGCGCACGACCAGCAGCCACCCCTATTGAGTCGAATCATCATCTTGCAGAAGCCAAATGTCCATTCTTGGTTGATCCAAAGAAATATAGACGGTTGATTGGTCGTTTAATTTATTTGACATTTACTCGGCCGGAACTCGCTTATAGTGTTCATATCCTTGCTCAATTTATGCAACAGCCGCGGCAAGCTCATTGGGAAGCTGCTCTTCGTGTTGTCAGATATTTGAAAGGAAGACCGGGTCAAGGTATTTTATTGACATCTGCTAATGATCTGCAACTTTATGCTTTTTGTGATTCAGATTGGGCAGGTTGTCCTCTTACTCGTCGTTCATTAACTGGTTATTTCGTTACTTTGGGTTCTTCACCTATTTCTTGGAAGACAAAGAAACAACATACTGTTTCTCGATCTTCTGCTGAGGCCGAATATCGGTCCATGGCCATGACGTGCTGTGAGATTAAATGGTTGTTATATCTTCTTCAAGACCTTCAGATCACCCCTCATTTGCCTGTACGTCTTCATTGTGATAATCAAGCGGCTCTCTATATTGCTGCCAATCCCGTGTTTCATGAGCGTACAAAATATATAGAAATTGATTGTCATTTTATTCGAGATGAGTTGCAGGCGGGTCGCATTTCTCCTCACTTCATTCCTACTGCTTGCCAATTGGCTGACATCTTTACCAAGTCTCTTTCTGTCAACCGGTTTTGTATTCTTTTAGGCAAGTTGGGCATTTGTAACCTTCATGCTCCACCTTGAGGGGGAGTGTTGGAAATGCTATACTATGTTTCTATCTTGTAGAGATATGTTTTCTATTTTTGGTTGTAACTTAGTTGGTAAGGTTGGGTTAGAGTTATTTTGTTTTAGGTAACTTAGGGTTTCTTGATTGTACATATACGTCAGCCACTTTGGCTAAGACGTAAGGGAAAACATAAGAACATCTTTTCTCCCCATGATTGAATTCTTTCAAGCTTATACTTCAAATCTAACTGCTCACTAAATTTAGCAAACAAACACAGTACACACACACACACACACACACATATATATATATATATATAGTTTGATAAAAGGAACCGAACCTACTTAAACACTAAAATTTAGCAGAACAGACAGACATGGTGGATATTCTTGGATTTTCTTTTCTTCTTCTCCTTGATAAGGACCTGCGCTACTATTTGAAGGGTAGATCGATCCCTTCTCGTGCAATAACCCGCAAACCATACAGAAAGTAAGGATTTTTATTTTTCAATAGGTTAGCAATCCGATTATATAACTAATTACATAATTGACGGATTATCTATTAGATTTTGGCATTCTTCAAAGTCAACTTATACCAAATTTGTTAAGTTTAATAAGAGATTATTATTTTATAGAAATCTAATTATCGATTATATATATATTTCCCGTGATTGATTTTTTTACTTTCTAATTTCTAAATTATATTTTATATTCTTCATTTCTTTGAAAAATTATTTTTAAAGAATATTTTCACTAAAATTTAGTACCTATATTATCAAACTACATTGCCTCCAACCTTTTTATTACAATATGCATTATCTCTCCCCTTGTTCTGACCTGGACTCTCAGAAAAGCTTGCCAAAACTTATGTGGAGGAATCCCGCACGTTGAAGTCAGGAATCCCACCTGAGCATACATTGCTTTGTGGGGTTTTGACCCCATTGTATAAGGGATGGGGAATGAGCTGGGAGAAGTTGGCTACTTGGTCCCTGTTTTATGCCGGCTTCATGACTTGGCCCACTAAAATAGTTGCAATTTTTTACTACTTTGTTTTGTCGGATAGTCGGACGGAGAAATCAATTATCGGATCACCGAGGAAGATCTCTTCAAAGCAGTGACAAAAGCAATGGAAATCCTTGAAACACTTGGTTTTCTTCTCCATGATTACACAAGCTACAACCAAACATCCTCAGTTCCTAGCCGCTATGTACTCTTCTGGGAGCTTCAACCTACAGAAAACAAAAGCTTGGTTGAACTTGATGCTACTGTAATGGAGAAGTGTTGTGCTTCAGTGGAGCAGTCACTGGATGCAATGTACAGGAATTTAAGAAACCAGAAAGATGTAATTGGCCCTTTGGAAATCAGGGTTGTGAAGCATGGGACATTTGACGCTGTCATGGATTTTTATCTTTCGCAAGGTTCATATACGGTTCAATACAAGACACCAAAATCCATTAGATCTGAGGAAGCGCTTCAGATATTAAACTCTATGGTAACAGGAAGTTATTATAGTAAAAGTATTCCTGATTGAGCCCTTTGGAAGGAAAAGTGGGCTAACAAGATCAGACTCTTCGACCTTTCTATATCAATACATTTAAAGTTCACAACATATTCATTCCTCCAAGTTGTATGTCTTAGAAATTCACATGGTTAAATAAATCTATTCAAAATCCCATGTGAGATTTATTTGTTAAATTGAAAATGCAATGGTGTTTGTCAACCAATAAAGTGCTTATACTTCTTTGAGGATAATATTTGCAACTAAAAGATAAAGAATTTCAAAACCGGATAAGTGCATTGTTGCACAGAGAAAATAAAGGTTAAGGGGGGATCTTTTGTCCCTTTAAATAATAAACAGATAGTTATTTTTGCTTTCTGAATAATGAAACCAGATTATATATAATATTATTTTGAAATAATTTCAGAAATCACCTCATGAGGTTTTGAAATTACAGTTAGACGAATTTAAGTTATGTTCTTAGAAGTGTAAAAAGCTAAATGACTTATAAAGAACTCATCCAAAAATTAAATAAAACATACAAAAGAAAGCTGATGTTTCGTGAATAAGATTTATTTTTTTCCCTCAAAAAAGAAGAAGAAGAAGAATATATGCTTACAATTATTATATCTTCAAGAATATAGTCTACCAAAGAAAAAGAGTGTCCAAATGTAATTAATTATGTTTATAAAATTCACATCCCCTATCGTTAAAAGAATACGCCCAGCAACAAAGAACTAACTTACCAGTAAAAAGTCTCCTTACCTGCAAGCAAAAGATCCTAAATTCGAACTATATATATATATTGGTGCACTGATTTTATTTTGACCATTTCAAAAATGAATAAACAAAATCAGTTAAAATCTAGATGGCGTACTCTTGTGTTTGTACTATAGTATAGATATAGATTAAGCAGCTATATTTGGAAGATATAAAGGTCTCCATTCAATAGTTTTAGGCATATTATTGGTTATTGTTGTTTATTGAACTTTTCTTCTTCTATTTTTGGTCAGTCTTGTTTATTGAACTTTTCTTCTTCAATATTGGGTACACATTTAGTAGCTTTAGGCTTTTTATTGGCTAATTTTATTTATATAACTTTTTTTGTCCTTCTATTATGGGTTTGAATTTGAATTTTCTTGGTACCCATTTGGGCAATTCTTTTTTTCTTTTTTTCCTTGAGGAACATTTGAGCAACTTATTGGTTAGTTTTATTATGTAGATTTTCCTGGATTTTGGGTTTTTAGTTTTATTATGTAGAATTTCTTGGATTTTGGGTTTGAACTCTCGATTTCTGGGCATTCACCTCTTCTGTTATTTTGCAATCCTATTTGCAAGATATAAAGGTACGTACTCTCTAGTTTTTGGCTTAATTTCTTTTTCGGTAAATGTTTTAGGCTTATTATTGGTTAGTGTTGTTTATATGACTTTTCTTCTTCTGATTTGGGTTTGAATTATGAATTTCTTGACATATTTCGCCTTTACCATCATTAAGAAATTCTATCTGAAAGATATAAAGGCACATATTTTGTAGGTTTTGACTGCTTCGATCTCATTATTGGTTAGTTTTATTTAGGGCAAACAGTACACTTAAATTATTAATTAATTATCGAGTTTGACACTTAAACTAAAAAACTTAATGTTTAGACACTCAAACTTTAAAAAGTTATCAAATTTGACACTTATGTCTATTTTTACCGTTAACTCATGACAATATTATATCGCATGACAGTCACGTAATATTATTGAGGTTATTTTTGTCAACACACATATTATTTAGTTCAGATAATAACTACTGAAACCTTTTTCCTTTTCTTTCTTTTTATCTATTTCTTCTTTTTTTTCTTCTACTAAAAAAAATAAAAAAACTGACCGAGGCCAGTTACTATTTCAGATACAGTCGATCACTAAATCTTCTTTATATGATATATTTCCTTTTTATATGAGTACTAAGATTTTAATAAATTTTATAAATATCTAAAATGTTCTTATTTAAAAATAATTAGTTAATGTGTCGAATTCAAATTTAACATTAAGAATTAATATTTTAAGTGGTTGGTCAAAAAATTAATAATTTTTTAAAAATAAAAATATTTAAACAGTTAGTTAAAGATAAAGATAAAATTAAAAATAAAATAATAAAATTTTTTTAAAAATAAAAAATATGTCATACATTTTTAAACTAATAAAATAAATAATTATTATAAAAATAAACATCAATTTTAAAAAATATATAAATATTTAAATTCTAACAAAGAAAATATCATATATAACTCTTAGATTAGTCTTGTCTAACCGCGGTAAATAATAACTTCGTAAATGCTCTTGTTTGTCGTAGTGTGGCTCGGATTCTATAGGACTTGACTTGATGGAAGTGCTGGGTGGATGGGCGTCGGAATACTTTGCATCCGCTGTGGGGTAGAGCAAAAGGTTGGAGGAGGAAAGAAAGGTCTTCGGGTACGGAGGATTGCCAAATCCAAGGATTGTGAATTTATGATTGCTGGGGAGCTTTCAACTGTTTTCCTTCGATTCGGCTAAGGTGTAGAAGTCTTTTTTTTCTGTACATACATACTTAAATATAAATCGTCCGATCGGTTTAAATTTGATCTAAGAGTTGAGATCTTTCAAGGGTAATTTAAGTATGGAGGGATCAAAAAATTTCAAATTTTGCACGATTTTTATAGTCATCTCGTCACTCAATCATCATTTCAGTCATTTCTTATTCAAATATAAGTTTAAAAAAGAAGTCTCTCACTCTTTGCTTCTCATTTCTAATATCTCTCTCTCCTCCTCCTTCTCTCATTCTTCCTTCAGAATAAATACAGAATAATTATTCCCTAGCGATAGAATAATTATGAGACTCAAAAGAATGAACAGAATACTTACAAATAATGCCGTGTTACATGAGCAAGTTGGTGGCCATCAACGTCATTGCAGGTAATGGCAAGCATGTTCTACGCGTGCATGAACAGAGCATCAACCATGTTGAAGACCAAGCATGGCTAAGAACATCATAATCTTGAGGACATGTTTGTAAAATATTCTAAGCATTTCGAACAAACGATAGATGCATTGTAGGATTACTTGCCCAGTGTCAACGCGTACGATACTTGGTGTGGCAGTACGTAATAATTATTAATAATATTAATAATAATTGTTCCTCATATCTATCACAATTATAATCTTTACGAATAAAATACTCTCCTACGTGAGGTATTGCTCTAGAAAATCAGTTCTTTTTTTAATAATTATTCAGTAATTATGAAATAATTATGCTAATGCTTATTAGCCACAAAAAGAGTTACCATTCTCGTCATGGCAGTTACCAAGGTCCATCCACACAGAAGATGGAGGCTGGATGCATTGTGCTTCTGCATTTTCGGATTCAACCTTCAATATAAGAAATACTCGTCAGAAAGCATCTCAATTGTCCAACCCAAGTGGCTGTGTAACTTGGGGAGAGAAAAAAAAAAGAAAAGAAAAGTATGGCTGAAAATCATCTCTTCAAAACAAAGGCATGATGGAAGTTAGAAAGTAGTTTCGAATATATTATATGGTGCATGGTTTCAAATATTTCCATCAAAATTGTGGCGATTTTCGGCAATGAGTGACAAGAAAGGGAAGAGGCATTCTGGAAGGAAGGAGGAGAGAGAGGGATTAGAAATGAGAAGTCGAGAGTGAGAAGCTTCCTCTCTAAGCTTACATCTGAATGAGAAGTGACTGAAATGATGGTTGAGTGACGGGATGATCATGAAATCATGCAAAATTTAAAATTTTTTGACCCCTCTATACCCAAATTACCCCTAGAAGACCTCAACCCTTGGATCAAATTTAGACCGATCGCACGGTCCAGATTTGATTCTATACGTGCAGAAGGAAAAGACTTCTACACCTTAGCCGAGTCGGTAAAACTAAGTACATGTGGGAGACTTTTGAATAGAACTATCAAAATGGACCATACTTCTCGAATCGTTCTTTTTATCTGAATAAATGGATGAATTTGTATATAATTTTTCCAAATCTGTTTAAATACGGACTTATTTAGTTCGTTCTGTTTAGTCTACTAGTCAATACATAATGGAATGGGTCGGATTGGACCGGTCCACATTTTTTTTAAAGTCAACTTTTAATTTAATACTTTTAAATTTTTCTTTAACTCAAATATTCAATGCAATTCTAAGTATATAAAAGTTTCAATATTAAGTTAAAGATGTAATTTTTTTAAAAAAATTGTGATTAAAGAGTTTAATGAAGTTTTGATAAAAATGTTCCTAAGATGTTAAAAATATCATATAAAATAGAAAGTATGTCTACCATTAGAGTTGATTGACTTAATGTACCTGAAACAGTTTCTACATGCCCAAATGGACAAGGATCTTTTCAAGGAGAAAGTTCCTATTGTGGATTATCAAGATATCTGCCCTTCCATTGAAAGAATTACAAATGGATCAGATCACGAGAGATCCCAGTTTCTTCCTGCTCAACCCATCACAGAGCTACTTAAAAGGTAAGACACAGTAGATTGCTTAGCTTTTGAATAACTGTGTGATAAGAGAGAGTTTTAGTAACAAGGTTTTAGTTTATGGACTTTGATTCAGCCCCGGAACTTCAGGAGGCCAGCAGAAGTTGTTCCTTACAACTGCTGATGAATTGGAACGAAAACATTTACTGGTCGAACTTAGTTTTGCTGTTTTGAAAACGTAAGAAGATCTGTACAGTGCCTATAACAAGTCAATTATAAATGTTTTTCTTTTAAGTTTCATCATCAGTTTGGATTTACAATTCAGGGATGTAGATGGGTTGCATGAGGATACTAGCACTTTGGTGGTTTAATTATAAGAAGAACCATAAGCAGCATGGTTAAGAGGAAGAAAACTGATAAGCATCCCCTGAATTCTTTCAATATTTTCACGAGCCCAGATAGCGTTATGTCGTGCGCAGGCTTGAAGCAGAACACATATAAGCAGCTACTCTGTGGTCTTGTCCAGCGAGACCATGTAGCAAGTGTTGGAGCAATTTTTCCAACAGCCTTCCTCAGGGCAATCAAGTTCTTAGAGGAAAACTGGGAAGAACTTTGCTGCAATATAATAGCCGGAAAGCTTAGTGATTGGATCACTGATTCCAACAGCAGGAAGGCGACGCCTTTGATTTTAAACAAAGAGATGCCCGATTTGGCTAACGCGATTGAAGAGCAATGCAAAGCTGAATCATGGGAAGGGATCGTTAAAAAGTTTTGTCAAAGACCAAGCTAATTGAGACCATTGTTAGAGGTTCTATGGCACAATATATACCAGCCTTGGAATTCTACGGTGGCGGACTATCTCTAGTTTCACTGGGATATGCATCTTCAGAGTGCTATTTAGGGATCAACCTGAAGCCCTTAAGCAAAACCCGTTGATATCTCATATACTCTTATGCCAAATGCAGCATATTTCGAGTTCCTACCAATTGAACACAGCAACAAGGAAGAGATGCAAAATGACATTGTTGATCCAAACTGCAAAAGTTGTGCAATTGTGGAACTTGTAAGTGTGAAAATTGGTCAGCAATATGAACTTGTGGTGACAGCTTATGCAGGCATGTCCTCACCTTCTGATGCTATAAACACTTCAATGTTTTACTGAATTCAGCAGGTCTACATTTTAGAGATTTTTGTTGACTATTTCTGTGAATTTCTGTCCAAACATTTACTTCCAATTAAACTTCTGTTTTTAAGAATAACATCTCGTTTTTTTTTTTTCATAGGTTTCACTAATAAATCTATAGTTTGCTTCTAATTAATGTGCTTTCTTCAGGTCCATACAGATAAAAGATCGGAGATATTCTTATAGTGACAGGTTTTTATAACAGAGCTCCCCAATTTCGGTTTGTACAAAGGAAAAATTTGGTCTCAAGTATTGATGTAGATAAAACAATGGAAAGAGATCTCTTCAATGCAATCACAAAAGCGGAGGAAATCCTTGGACAACTTGGTTTTCTTCTCCATCATTCTCAGTTCGTGGCCACTATGTACTCTTTTGGGAGATTTGCAAATCTTTAAAATTGGTTTAAATTTTAGAAAGAATATTAAAAAAAATTTAAAATTTAAAATTTTAAAAATAATTTAAATAAATAAAAGATAACCGCATTGTAAATGTATTCATTAAAGATCCTATTGTTAACGCTTTCAAGTAAAATGAAAATTAGTTACTTCCCTTGACCTTGGTATTAATATTTGAGTAGTAGATTTCATGTAGTGAGATGATGAGAGAAGAGAGGAATATTCATCATTTAGAATGTAGGGTTGTCAAGAATTAAACATTATAAGTAAACTCCTTCATTAAATACCAGTTGGGATCTTTTATCTTTTTAAATAATAATCAGATGGCTATTTGGGCTTTCCGAATAAAGAAACTTGTTGGCACTATCATTAAGAAATAATTCCAGAAATCACCTCATGAGTTTTTTAAAATTAGAGTTAGTCCAATTTAAGTTATTAGAAATGTTTCATACAAAAGAACTCATCAAAAATAAAATAAAATAAAACGAACAAAAGAATGCTGATTTTCTTGAATAAGATTTACTCTTTTCCCTCAAAAAATGGAAAAAGTGTGTTGAAAATAATGTATTAACTTTCAGAAAATTCTATGCTTACAATTATTATATCTTATATCTTCAAGAATATGGTCTATAAAAGAAAAGTTACGTGTACAAATACAAATTACATCCCCTGTCACTAAAAAGATATGTTGGCGGCAAAGAAGTAGCTTAATAGTAAAAACACTCCTTACTAAAAAGATCATGGATTCAAATCACATCCCCCTCCCCTAATGCATCAAAAACAAAGGGGCTGATGCACTGACTTAGCTAATTGTCTTTGCTGTTGTTTTCTTTTTCCCCTTTTTCCCTTCCTGTAAATAAGAGTAAAACTGGGAAGAAACAATGAGTGACAGACAGATGTTAAAATACCATCTGTCACTAATTCTTCAGCTTAATCTGGCACTTATGAGTCTTTGGGCAGAACCCACGAAAGCCACAATTGAAATAGCCAAGCAAATGATGCTGAAAAGCTGAAGAACAACCCATTTTCTTGTCCAGGCTCCAATTTTCTTTTGCACAAAGTACATTTTAAATGGGAAATATATAGTGATAGGCCAGAAGTTCAAGGCTCCAAGGACTCCTAAAACTTGATTGAAGTAAGGAAATAGCAATGCAATTCCAGTGGTTGATACCACGTATGCTGTTCGGAAACACAGCCTAAAGATATTCAACTCAAAAGCTGGCAACCACAGCAGCTTGATATTGATATCCTTCCCATACACACTGTCCGGATATCTCTTGCTGAACCATTTTTCTACTAATTCAAAGACTGGCTGACTGTATACCTGAAGAAAAATCATTATGGAACTTTTTAATTCTTCCAAACAAGAAAGCACAAATCAAAACATAACAAGCTACAACAAGTCATGTATGGCTCCATACGTCTGTTTCCATAGAGAATAGTCTTACAGGTTTTGGCATAGAATGCACAACCAAATGCACATATATGAGATTGTTGGCAGTCTTTCAAAGATCAGGTCAAGGACAGAATATTTTGACAGGTAATAGAAAATTCAACATAGAAATAAGTAATCATACCCGATATCCACCAACAAGGTGCAGAATAATGCAGGCATTAGCAAAGCCAATAAGCCAATATGGCTCATAAAATCCAAATCCTGTCAAGAGGTTCCCTGGTGTGTTCTTTCCGAAGGCTGCATACCCAATGCATCCACAACACAGGTAGAAGAAAGTGGTAATAACAGTTGAAAGTAATGAGGCCTTCTTCATACTGTGCACTTCTGGTGGGGGAGACTTCAGAGTATCCTGGAATCAGAGAAAGATTGATCCTTCAGCACTGATCAAGCAAACGATAAGCAATCCAAAAATACCTACAAAAGTTAGCATATAAGATTGATCCTTTAGGACCTCTCTGTTATTTAGGACTCTAATGTCAAATAACATAAAGGAAGTCCGTAAATCTAGCATTAACGCATTTTCTTAAAACTGAAATGAATTTGAAACTCCAACCTGTATCTCCAGAACAATCACTGAATACGGGAACGCAAAAGCAACATCTCCAAGTGCCTCAAAAACTAACCACATCTTATCAAGTGCACTGCTTGCAGGAACTCCTGAAATGCTCCCCAGGACTTGCCCAGTCTCTACATAAGAAAAAATTACAAGCAAGAAATGCTTTTCAAAGAATTATTTTAGTTTATTCAGTAATGCTCCGAATAAAACATATTTTGATCTTGTACTTGAGATGTTAATACATCAGTGGTAAAAAAATTTTTTAAAGAAAATTCTGTCCATGTAACTTTCAAAATTGCAATTTTTCTTCCACTATTAAAGTTCCAAAATTTCAAAAGAAAAAAAATTATCGAGGAACAGGCAACAAAAACAGATGCAAAATGGAAATAAAGTATTACCAATAACTTTTGCAAGGCCAAGTCCTAATCCAGCGAAAGAGTAGGAGAAGGACATAATTGCTGCAACAATAGACAGCCATACCATGTTATGGAAATCTTGTATCTGAGACACTATAATTTGTACTAGTCCAAAAGATAGTGTGAAAATGTAGTCATCATGCCCACAGATAGCTTGGTGGCCTTCTCTGTGATAACAGTTTGCTCTCTGTATAGCTCTACAACAATCATAGAAGAAGAAGAATAAAATTAACAAAAAATTTATTTGTCATAAATAAAGCTATACTACGTGGTGAGCAAACAGATTTCTTCACCTACTTCCTCCAAGAAAGGGCAGAATATTGAGACTGTCTCAAGCAACTATGCACATGCAAATGACATTATTTTCTAGGTTATTAAAATTTTTGGTGTATTTAGCTCAGTATTGAAGGCAGTTTTTGTCTTAACTACAAAATCCTCAACTTACAGGATCTCAAAATGCATATAGATGAAATAAAAGATTGGTCTTGCAAATTTTCTTACCACAGGCTTTCACCTGAAATCAAGTATCTAAGTGAAAAACTATTGATCCCTGAAGATGCTTCTACAAATTTAAGACATCAACATAACATAGAATCAAATCCATATTGCAACAAAGTTAAGAAGGTAATCAAATTATAAATTTGTTACCTCACACTATCAGATACTGCAATGGAGTATGCCACTGCACATCCATACAAGCTTTCTAGTAGAAAAATTCCGCATATTTGTTGGCTCCTTTCCCCTGAAATAAATGGCTAACATTAAACTTCCTGGAAGCAGTCCAACTTCATAATTGCAGGCTTACCACCATGTTCAATGTGAAAGGTGCACATAGTTTCCATCCAGATAGTTAGCTCTTAAATTGCAGTGAGCATGGCTACGGAAATGTCATTAACAATTCAGAGTTTTGCATTAGGAATTCATTTTCATAATTAGATAACTTCTTTTCTAACTCTAAGATTTGCTTGTAGTGTTGTAAGATTCTTTTTCCAGTTTTACAAGAGGGAAGAACAAAATGTGATCAAGGTTGAGTACTGAATATTTGAGAAAGTAATAAAATATACGCTGATGCTTCCAGTTTCTACAAACTGAACTATCTGATAAATCAATGCCACATGGAACACTAAGGAAAAGGGAAAAGGCAAATAAAAACCTGAACTAGAAAGGGAAGAGATATGTAATACCATTGACTGATTAAAGGAATACTTTTGGTTTTCCTTTTGTTTTCCAAAGAAAGAAATTTTTGGTGGATGAGACATAACCTTTTCTAGAAAATGATAGAATAAAACAGTCCACGACTGAAGCCCCTAAAGTCAGTTCCAGATGCAAATACTGAAACTCGGCCCCTAGAAGACACTGACAGCTATTGTAGCTCCCTTAATTGGATTCCAGAAAAATAAATGAATAAACAAATAGACTACAAGGCTATATTGACAAGTTGAATCAACAAATACCAAACAAATTCATAAAATAGTCCAACTAACAACTTAATATCTAATTTAAGCAGTCTGAACTGGGAGTTATCTGACCCAACTTGTACCTTATTAGGTATATTGTGATTTGAATCAGCACCAATAATTGTTGCAAAAGAAGTTCACAAAAGAGTCCAACATACCCAAGTAGAATTTGAGAAGTTCACAAAAGAGTCCAACATACCCAGGTAGAATTTGACTGCTTCCATAAATGAAGGAAGCCTGATAGGGCCATGCTCGGAATCCGGGGACCTGTAGCAATCAGAGAGCATGTCAGCTGAAACCACCGTGATGGCTGCAAACACAATGACAGCAAGCGGACCTGCCACCCAGCCTAGCTGGGCTATGCTCCATGCCAGAGATAATACCCCTGCCCCAATTACTCCTGTTATGATGTGTACTATAGCAGTCCATATTGTCCCTTCATACGAGTTAAAGGTTAGAATTCAAACATGAACAAACACACAAATACATTGGAACAAGTTTGAGGTAAAGATTAAAAACAGAGAGCAGCTTAGACAAGGAAAATTTTGGCCTCATTTTAGGCCTCAAAAATTCACGCAAATAGTTATGCATTATTGCTCATCCACTTCAAAAAGAACTTCAAGAAAAACCCCAATCTCTAAACATAGAACAATGTGGGAGATGATAGTTTAGAAGGCAAAAGCACCCGTCAGTATGCACCTGGGGCCAAGCCAGTTAGAATGCTAGCAATCCAATAATACCGGAGCTCTGCTACCCTGGATGGCTGTGTGGTCATTGTTTGAGACTTTTTCAGAAAAGAATAAATTGAAACTGTACAAGACATAACTCAACTAAGCCATCGGTGATCAAAAAGGCAGAGTCAGTTTTTACTCACTAAAATGATTATCTATACTTTCTCAAAAAGAAAAAATTTTGATTATTTATACACTATACTGGATAATCCATTGGTCCATCACTAACTTTCTGAGAAATGAACAAATCTAAATTTTGGCATACATTATTAAACTAACTTGATCCAAGGCAGGGTTCGTTTCCAATAGAACTAACACCTTTCAGATTACCGGGACCAGATTTTTACACCATCCGCACAAGGAATGCAGAAAAGCAGTGCAGGGAAAACGATTGCAGAATCCCAAATTTATCATTTGAACTTTCAAGAACAGAATGCGGCATTAAAGAGAGTATAGAAAAAGCAAGATTTACCAGTTCTTTGGCGAAGTTCTTGAGACTCATGGGCTGAACCAGCGCTCGCAAGTAGCATTGCCGTTTCTTGATCTTCTACTTCAGCACCATTGACTCTGTTCTTCATTGAAACATCATCTGTCAACTCCATTTCCTTTAAAGGCACGCCATTTTGGAAACCATACATCTCCAGAACACTCATTTTCTATACTTCCGATTGGAAATGCCTACAAATTCGAAGAAACTATATACAAATTTGCTTCCGATTTGGCCTTTTTTCCAGTTTCAACTGGCGAACTACTCCTAACTCAGAATGTTTTTCTGAGATCCAGATTTAAACCAGAAATGTCATGAGTTGACATTTATATTGAAAAGATTGCGGTTTAGGACCCCCGAGCTTTGTAAGGTTTGGTTTGGGTAGGTACATCATTCCTTCATATTTTGGCCAACGGCTTAGAATATAAATGGTCATTTTCGAAAGTAGGTTTATTTTAATAGGTTAGTAATAGATTAGCAGCTAAATAATTACTTATCTGTTAATAAAATAAAATAAATAGGTAAAACAATCTCAAATGAATAGAATTATTGCCCGTGAGGCCTTACCACGATGGTAAGAGCTAAAGCCTCTCTCCAGAGATTAGGAGTTTAGTTTTTACTTAGTGCAAGATTTTTTTATCATTATTAGGTTTATTTCTATATTTGATATAGTTTATTTTTTTTCCTTTAATAGGGTTAGATTTATTTCTATATTTGATATGACTTATTTTTCTCCTTTAATAGGGTTAGGTTTATTTTTTTATTTGATATGACTTATTTTTTCTTTTAATAAAATTTATAACTCTGTATTTGATATTTATAATTTATGTCAGTAATATAGCTCGTGTATTTTTAAAAAAATAAAATTACTAAAATAAAATTACTTTACCATATAATGAGTTGGTTGTGCTACCCATTTGTGTTATTCCTATTGTGGTTTGAGTAACTATTAAGCTACTGATTAGATACAAACTTACCAGTAAGAGAGTGATAGTAACCTGTTTTGAAGTCTCTCTTTGCCTTCAAATGGAAGATTGTGAAGCAGTGGAATTAGCTTTCCCACAACTCGAAGAAGAATTTAAATCTTCTAATATATTGTTTGGTATACCTATAAAAATATTCCATATATAGCAATATTACTAAATTAAGAAATGTTAGGACCAACTTGAATTGATTTTTAATCTAAGTTTTTTTTCATTTTTTCTTAACTTTTTCATTTTGGCTCATCCTTCTCTTCTTACAAATATTTCGCTTTTATGATTTTCAATACAACTAAATCTCACCCTTAGAGATTTGGACTAATTACATTTTCTCCTTTAAAACAATTTAATTTATGTCTAAGATAATGTATTAGTTAATGTATTTTTTTTTTAAAAAAAAAAAGGTCTTGGAAGGATGATGCTGCCATTGGAGTAAAAAAGGAAAGACGAAAACTGTTGGTCAACTGACTACAGCATTGCAGGCACGTTGAATACTAAATGAATGAAATTCAAATTAGTACTCCTCGATCGAACTCAACTAATTTACAGCACTACACACAAGACTTTTATAGTTCTATTCTGGACTTGGTCGCAGTTTTTTCATATTTTGACATGAAAATAATTAAAAAAAAGACTAAACACATTATCTTTTATCTTAAATTAGATTTTAAGGTAAGGTAAGGTAATTTATTTTTAAAAGAATGATAACACTAATAAACAATGAAGACTTTATTTAACAAAGCAATTAATTTAATAACTAAAAAATTCAATAAAAAGATAATATTAGTAACTCTTAAATAAATAAACATAATTAAAAATAAAAATTAAATAAACCTAAAATAAATTAATAAAATAAATTATTCTATTCGTTTTAAAATATAAAGTCTTTTAATTCTTTTTGCATAAATTAAGAAAGAAAAAAATAAAGACTATTTTTTATTATATAGTTAACTAATTTTAATAATATAATAGAGAATAAGATAATTATATTTATGATAAGAATAATTTTTAAAAAATAATATTTAAGATTTACAAAAAATTAAATACTTTAAGAAGAAAAAAATAATTAAAATATTTTATATTTTAAAACAGTGAAAATAATAAAAATAAACAAGCAAGAAAAGCCACAACCATTTTTGTCCTCTTCCTTTTTTTGGCCTTTTCAACCTACAATGTTGCATGAAGATCCACAATCATTTTTGTCCTCTTCGCTTTTCACCTTCTCCCCCGCCCCCGCGTTCTTTTCAACCGACCATGCTGCGTGAAGATCCACAATCATTTTTGTCCTCTTCTGCTTTCATTTTATTTTATTTTATCTTTTCAACTGACAATACAGCATGAAGAGCGACCATCATTATTTTCCTGCGCTACTTTTGTTTTTTTTTTTTTTTTTGTCAACGGCATGAAGATGGGCGTCTTTTCGTCCATCTTGAACTGTTTAAGCCTGTGTGCTGATTTTCTTTTGTATTTCTGATTTTCATAATTTATATTTTGTTTGTGATGTCTATTCTTTATATTTTTATTTTTTGCTACGGTTTTGTTATGTTATTCTGTACTTAAATATATGTTGTTTTATGTTATATTTTCGGTCTGAAATTAAATGAAAATATTTTTATTTTAGTTTGTCAGGAAAAAATATTCACTTTGCTAATATAAAAATATTTATTCTCTAAACACTCATAATTAACCTTTTTATTTATGAGATTTAATTTTTATTTATATATAAATTCTATTACTGATCTCTCTCTCTCTAATTAATAAAAATATTGTGACAACTTACTTATAATCAAACTATTTTCCCAAACTTTTTGTGTCAATTCAAAAAGGGGCATTCAATTTGGATATATTTCAATGGACATACTCAATGCATTCAATGAAGAGGACAAATCGCTCAAGAGCAGCTTCTCAAGGAAAGACCACTACTTTTATTATAGGTAAAGGGCAACCAGAGAATTATTTGAAATATCGGGGGGACTAAGAGCGAATTTCCATAATCCAAGAGCGGTAATCAGCAAAATAAGAGTAGCATAGGAAATGTTTTGCCTGGTATCACATTTGCCCTCAATTCAATTGTAAGTAGGCATGCATTTGCTAGAATATGTTCCCTCAACTCCTGAGTTCAGCACTTCAATGGCTTTCTCCACTTTAATGCACTTCGGAGTCTTGTATTGATTCACAGATGAACCTTGAGAAACAAAGAAGTCCATGAGTTTTTGAAATGTCCCAGGCTTCACCACTTTAATCTCAAGAGGGCCAATCACATTGCTTCTGTTTCTCAACATTTTATAGATGGAATCCAGAGATTGCTCCACAACAGCGCAGCATTCCTCCATTTGAACACCATCAAGTTCGATTTCTTCTCGGTTTCCTCTTGTTTGAAGCTCCCAGAAGAGAACGTAGTGACCGGGAATTTTAGATGCATCAACATAGCTGGTGTAGTCAGTGAGGAAGAAGCCGTGGGGTTCGAGGATCTCCATTGCTTTTGTGATTGCTTTCAACAGATCATCTTCTGTTGTTTTTTCTACATCGACGCTCAAAATCACATTCTGCCTTTGGACAAATTTGAAATTTGGAGCATTGTTGTAGAAACCAGTCGGCATGAGAATATCTCCAACCCTGTATCGATATAAGCCTGAAAAGAACACAAGAATACAGAATATACCATTGATTCGGGATAAAGTCTAGTACCCTAGTAGAATGTTTCAATAGTAAATTTAAATCAAGAATCATCTTTTACAACTCTTTTCAAGCACAAGAATATAACTTCCCACCAACTTTTTTACACCAGATGAGAGTAGCTGCCATGAAAAAACCGATCATTCGAAATTATTTCTTTTTCCAAAGAGTTGTCAGTTCCAGAAAATGGAAACAGAACCCAGTATAATGCTTATCAATTTCCTTCAAACAAATGTTTCAGAACAATAGGATTCAACTTTCTTTGATTCCAAATTTGAATTCTTTGAGACCTTATCAAGATGCATATGCTGCTATATTTGAATATGTGGCCCTAAATTTTCTCTTTATGATTGAGATAAAGTAGTATACATATACGATTGTTGTGTATGGACACGTGTGAACACAGTATCTTTGTTCTTCCTTACAGATAAAAGAGGACCACAGGCATCTAATGACAAATTATTCTTTTGGGAGCTGTACTGGATTCAAGATGGAAAAGGGGTTTTACCTGTCAACCCATAAAAGCTTCTTAAATCCTTATAGTTTCATTTCAGAGATGGAATGCATTGAAATGAAGTGTAAATCCGTTTTATCATCTGAAATCTCATTGATAGGTCAATTACGAGTTTTTCATTCAAGAACATAAGCACTTTTAGATTAAATTTTTCTTGGCTGTAAAAACTATCACTGGAGGTCTATTTCAACTAGTCGCACCCTTACTCAAAAATCATTCCGAATAGCTAGACATACGAATGAATATATCTCCTCATTTACGACTCCTTCCATCCTCCTACCCTAACATAGGAATGCATAACTCAGTGCTTCTAAGGATTCTATCGCTCTTTACAATTATAGCGTCAATACCTGTTTGTTTTTATTTTCCTTTTCCAACCAGAGCGTAAACAAAGAAAGAACAAGAGTAAGAAGGTGATCAATATGATAATCACTATAATCAGTTAACCCAGCATCCTATATAATTTTGCACTAGTGCCTCTCGCGGTCATGTTTCCACTATGCTTTCTGTAGAACCTTTTTGAGGCCTCAAATGCTATAATGGCAACTTATAGAATTCAAATAGAGTAGTTAATTTACCTATCTTCCCCTTTTCAAAAGTTCATAAAATATGAACCTGAGAACTTTACCAGCAAAATGTGTCCTCAAAAAGTTCATAAAAAATGAATGTAAGAACTTTACCTGTAAATGTTGTGACAACAAGCTCGTATTGTTCTCCAACTTTTACATTTGCAAGATCCACAAGTGCATTATTCTTCACCTCCCCTTTTGGAGGATCTTCTTCTTTTCGATCAACTGGTAGGAACTCATAGTAGGCCATGTTTGGCAGAAGAGTGTATGATACATCTTCAGGCTTTGTTAATGGTTCCAGATTGAGTCCAAAATAGCCCTCAGAACAAGTATATTGCATTGACACCAAAGGCAGCCCACCAGAGTAGAAGTTAATTAAAGGCACATACTGTGCCATTGTACCAGTACTTATGGCCTCAACAATCTTAGTTCTAGGCCAAAGCTTTCTTATTATCCCTTCCCATGATGGTTCTTTGAAAATCTGCTCAATTGTGTCGGCCAAATCTGGCATTTCTTTGTCCAAAATTGAAGATACGGCCTTTCTGCAATTCGGCTCTGAGATCCATTCACTAATTTGACCTGTTCTGATATTGGAACAGATTTCTTGCCAGTTCTCTTCCAAGAATTTCATCACCCTCAGAAAGACAGAAGCAAAGGCTGAACCAACTCTCACCACCTCGAACCGCCGCACAAGGCCGCAGAGCAACTGGGAGTACATGCTCTGCTTGTTGTCTGGGCAGAAAATAGCCTCAATTGGGCTGCTGAAACCATCAAATGGGTTGTATTCTTTAGTGGGTTTGAGGTTCTTGAGAAAGCTGCATGTGGCATTTGTTCCAATTAAACCACTAGGTGTTTCAATATCTGGTCTAATGAAAATGAAGAACATCATTCTCCCTTGGTTCAATCCGTCGATATGCCTGAAAATGGGAGTTCATATTTCAGTAAAATCAGACAAAATACTTTTGGAAATATTATTAGCAACCACAAGAATAACAATCTCTCACTTGTTAAGCACAGTTGTGCTGATAAACTGATAGATTCCCCGGCGGCCGGGCTCCTCCGCCGTCGACGGCAGCATCTTGAACTTCCCACTTGAAGTTCCAGAGCTGCAAACACAAGTCCAAGAATGTTCACAAGAATTTAGTCTATGACCAGAAAATGAACAGAAGCAAAGGGCGAAAAAGATCGAATCTTTACCTCATGATCAGTTCAGTAATGGGTTGGGCTGAGATGATATCAGAGGATGCTTCGCCATTGATGATTCTATCCAAGTAAGGTTTCATATCCTCATAAGCCACCACAGGAACTTTGTTCTTGAAAAGCTCCATATCAGCAGAGCCATCTAGAAAGCCCTTTAGGTACTCAGTTTTTGCATTGTTAGCTAAAATTTCACCCAAAACCTGCAGCTGAATAAACGGAGCATTGCTGGTCAGAGTCTCTAAAAGCTTCACACCAGCTCCTTTATCCCTTGGATCAAAGTTTTGCATCAGCTTTGACGCCATGATCCTCAGTAAAAATCAAGCTCAAGAGATGGTCGAACAAAAAGTTTTTGGTTTTCCTGGAATAGAGCTCGAAAGTGCAGAGTGCTGTGGAGCAACAGGAGAGGGGGATATATATAAATTCCTTTCCTTTCAACGTAAATGTCATTTTATAAATCTTTAAACATATTAAAATATTAATTTTAATTAAATATTTTTATTTTTATAAAAATATAAAATATAATTATTTTATTATAAGAAAAAATTAAAATTTTATTTTATTTATATTTATTTTATAATAAAATAAAATTTTTGTTATAATACTTAAATTGAGTTATTTGATTATGGGGGTACGCGGATCAATTTCATAACTTTATTTTTTTTAATGAATAACCATTCACATAACCAAAAAAAAAAAAGAATTGAAGGGAGTACAAATCTAATGGTGTCTTTTAGCGATTAATGTCTTAGGATTTAGTTATTAATTTCTCTGTTGCGTGGAAAATGGGGACCACGAAAATCTGTGATTTGTTTACGAATATTGATAATTTCCATCTTCATCGCGTGGTTATGATAGTGTGGTGTGAATCCAATTGTAACCACTTTACAGACAATGACAACTTCGCACGGGAACAAATAATAATCAATGACAATTTCGTACCTTTTACGAGTAGAAAGGGTTTGAGTCTACTTCGAAAAAAACAAAAAGAAATGATTTGACTCACCTATAAAAAATTTATGAGTTAAAATGTCTATAATACCCTTTTTTTAATAGTATCTTTTTCCTTTTTTACGTTGGCTTGTGAGACAAATTGATATGTTTTGTCCTATATGTTTTATCTCTTAATATGTTAAATTTTCTTTGAAGTTTTTAAATTTTTTTAGTCCCTATTATTTTTTTGAAATCAATGCCGAAGACTTCTAGCTACTGTTGCGGTAGTTTCCGGTCAAGTTTTACACGAACTTCTCACGTGAATAGACTGCCAAGGGTAAAAAAGGCAGAATAATATCTAATTTTTTTAAAAAAAAAAAGTCATACTCGCTATGTGTGAAACAAAAGATGGAAACCTCCGTTAGATTTTTCTCCAAAACTGAAGTTACAGTATTTTCACTGAAATTGCAAAACTAGTGAAATCTGAGATAGCAGGCAAAGGGAAAATCGAATAAGATTGAAGGTTCGTCACTTCAAGGGCAGAATGGTGCGTTTGATGATGCAATTTAGGCAACCAAATGAGGAGGAGCCTCGTTACGGTAAGTGCGCATGAGTGGGATTAATTTTCATCCGAAAAATATGGGGATTGATGATAAAGTTATAATATTTAATCGAAGTTTTTGGAATCCTACTTGCTGGCTGTATTTGTTTATTAGCTTCTTGAAATAATTTCTGTCTTTGAATTGCTTTTCTATTCAAAGTGGCTGGTCTGTACTGTATTTTACTTATTTTACATTCCTGGTCCCCCCACATTCACTTCTTTTTCTGTGCATTTGACCGGTAGAACAGAGAGAAAGTTATTGATCTTTGTATTTTTGCTCCCTGAAACAATTTCTAGCTTTGAAGGGCTTTTGTATTTGTTATGGATGGACCTTACTGCCTTGTGCTTGTTTTACATTCCTAGTCCCCCCCTCACATTCACTACTGTTTTTGTGCATTTGACTGACAGAATAGAGGGAAACTAATTCTTTGTATTGTTGCCTTTGGCATTTTATCTGGTAGGAGCCTGGTGTAATGACTTTATCATAAGGGTTTTTCATGGAGGGGAATTAGTTGAAAGAGTATGGAATTAAGCATGGTAGACCCATTATCTTCCAAAAAAGGATGCACAGAGAGTACGAGCTACATGTAGTGCTAAGAACTGTGAATGGCTCTTGTATGCACACAAGTTAGGTTTAACACCTACATTCCAAATTAGGGGATTGCAAAAGATTCACTCTTGTTCAAGAACATTACATCACAAGCTAGCTAATGCAAAATATCTTTCCAAGAGATATTTAGAGCATTTTAGGTCTGAAAATGGAGTTAATGTGGCTGAATTTCAAGACAAGATACACAGAGAGCTGAATGTCAACATTTCTGAATGGAAAGTTTATAGAATTAGAGCTGAAGCAAGGATGCTAATTGAGGGAAAATACAAGGATCAGTACAGATTATTGTGGGACTACTGTGAAGAGCTGAGAATGAGTAACCCAGGGTCTGTAGTGTATTTGGATATTGTGGATGCCAAGGGAGCAGGTGCTACTGTCTTCAGAAAATTCTATGTATGCCTTCATGCTCTAAAAGAAGGCTTCAAATCAGGTTGCAGAAAAATAATAGGACTTGATAGGACCTTCCTGAAAGGTCCACATGTTGGTGTGTTGTTGACAGCTGTTGGGACCTTCCAGTTGTTTATGCTATTGTGGAGCCTGAAAATAGGGATATGTGGGCATGGTTTATCCAAGGGTTAATTGAAGACCTTGGGATGCAAAAACCAAAAGAATGGTGCATTATATCTGACAGAAAAAGGTAAGGAGAAATGCATTATCTCTGCACATTATACAGTTTAAATATAACTGCTTACTCTATATTTACTTCTGGCTTTGCAAGGTTTAATCCTAGCTGTAGGCTCAATGCTGCCTAGAATTGAGCATAGATACTATGTGAGACATCTTCACAATAATTTCAAGAGGTTACACCCAGGAGATGCACTGAAGGAAATGATGTGGAGATGTGCAAAGGCAACTTACAAGAACAAGTACGAAGATGAAATGCAGAGGATGAAAGATTTTGATCCCCGTACACATGAGTGGCTGGAGAAAAATACAAGTCTCATTCACTGGACGCGGTCACACTTTAGGGAAACCATCAAGTGTGATATCCTACTCAACAATCACAGTGAAACCTTTAACAAGTAAATAATCGGACCAATAAGTAAGCATATCCTGGGTATGATAGAACGTATATGAGCATATCTTATGTTAAGACAACAGTCAAAGAGAGACTGGATCAGTAGACAAAAGGGTAAGATATGTCCCCGGATAATGAAGATTCTGGAAAGAGTGAAGGATGAATCTGCACACTGTTACCCTTCATTTGTTGGTGGTTCAATGTTTCAAGTGAGGCAATCCAACCAAGAGCAATTTGCAGTTGAAATTCGAGCAAGAACGTGCACATGTAAGAGGTGGGGCATTTCTGGAATACCTTGCACACATGCAGTTGCTGCTCTTGGGATGGATGGTCAAAATCACGAGGACTATGTTGATGAATGCTATAGTTTAGCAACGTATACTAAGGCATATGCGCCAATTATTTATCTAACTAATGGGCTAAATAACTGGCCTAGAATAGGAATTCCCCCAGTTCAACCTCCAGCCAAATTACGGCCACCTGGAAGGCCCAAAAAATAGAGGAGATTGGAACCTGGTGAGAAACAGTCCAATGTTGGAGCTAATAGGGTTTAGAAGATGTCCAAGGCGACCATTTGGAATCAAAAGTGTACTGCTTGTGGGCAAGTGGGGCATAACAGAAGAAAATGCATAATTGGAACTGATAATCAAATTCATACTGTAGAAGGCAGGGTTGATAATAATCCCACTAATACCTATGAGCATAATGTCAACAAATGTAGTAGGTGTGGTGTATTAGGGCACAACAGAAGGACCTGTTCAATTCAACACATTACAACACAAGAAGAGGGAACTTCAGGCCTAGTAGATGAACACCAGAGTCAAGCAGCAATGCCATCTACCTAGGATCAACTGTTACTTTACAGTCACAAAATGTAGACTCTTGGACTACTGATAATGCTGCCAAACAGGTATTGTCCAAGCTGTTGGATTGGTTCAAATTAGTATCCCTAACACATTACTTAACTTTAGTCATTTAATTATAGGTCACAACAAATAAAAAAAGAAGACAAGTGAGATGCAGTTGGTGTTTGGAGGTTGGCCATAACAGGGCCAAATACAACAAATTAGGGGCATCTTTGCATTCGAGAAGAACACGTGACACATTTCTGCGAAAGGAAGATTGAGCCTAAGGGGATAATCAAGGGGCATATCATGTTTATTTGGCTTCATGATGCTGGAGTTTGCCTTCAGTTAGAATAGACTGCAGCCTGGACCTTTATCTGATGAGCTGTTACTGTGTTTTGATTTTATGCATTGTATCAACATGTTAGGCAGTTTTTGAATTTGCAGAACTAAGCTCAGGCTTCTTCAGGGTTTTCTTGCTTGACAGGCTGTTAAGTACACAACTTTTGTAAACTTTTGCCTTTAGTTACAAGAGAAATAAAGTCTGCCAAGCATTTTAAATGCATTTGTTATCCTTCTGTTGAATTTGTCTATATATGATAACAAGATAATGATCTGAAAATGATGAAAGATAATAACATTAATTAATCAAAAGGCAAATCTTTAACCATAACAGGGCCAATGCTTTCATTTTACTACCATAACTGGTATAATAACCAATACATTTGCTTCATGTGCTTTGAAATTTTGAAACTCCAAAGTCTACTTCTGTACCCATACCTAAGAACTAATTTTACACTGTGGCAACCCACATTGCCAGGATGATAAACCAAGACAACATCACAGTGATCACAACTTCCTCACCCATTTTTTTCAGCTACATTATCAGCTTCCAACTCCCTGATCTTTCTTAGTAAACCTGGGATAACAGCTGTTGCCCTTTCACGCATAGGAGGATCATACCAAGATCCACAGCAACCTATCTCCTGCAAAAGGTGAGTTCAAAAATTGTTCAAAATTTCTCCAACCCTAGAAATTTTAATGCATTTCAGACACTTCAGATAGCTTACCCTATACTTCTGGCAACCAATAAATCTTCTTCCCGGATTCAAATTGGTCCACGAAGTCCTCTTCACACAGACATTTCCACAAAAGCATCGCATTGCCCATTAGAAGCCATTTCAAGATTCTTTCAATTGAATGCCAAAGCTACTTCGACTTGCTTTCTTCTTCTAACAGAATTTCTTCAATCTCCTTCAATCTACTTCGATCTTCTTCACTCTCTCATTCGCCTGCTATCTCATATTTCACTGGTTTTGCAATTTCAGTGAAAATTCCGTAACTTCAATTTTGGGAGAAAATCTGACGGAGGTTTTCAGCTTTTGTTTCACACATGGAGGGTATGACTTTTTTTATAAAAAAAAATCGGTGTTGTTCTGCCTTTTTTACCCCTGGCAGTCTACTCATGTGAGAAGCTCGTATAAAACTTGGCCAGAAACCACCGCAACAGTGGCCAGAAGTCCTCGGCATTGGTTTCGAAAAAACAATAGGGACTAGAAAAATTAAAAAACTTCAAAGGGGACTTAACATACCAAGAGATAAAACATATAGAACAAAATATGCTAATTTGCCATTTGAAAAAATATGCTATAATTATTCCATCAGCATGTGCAATTCGGATCCTGAGTTAAAATATACTCTGCCACATTTCTATACTATAATTTTTTTTATCTATAAAAAAATAGTAGAATTTTTTATTTTAGAATTACCTTTTAAAATTTAAGTATCTTCTATTATTTAGAATTTACAAATGAAAATAGATAATAAAAGTGTTATAGAATGTGTTGCAAATGGAAGTTATAGAAGATCAAAACTGAAATAAGTTAAAGGATTGCATTTTAATTAAGAAATCTAAAATAAAAAATACAGATAAAAATATTTTAAAATATAAACTAATTTATATTATGAAAGAGTATTAAATTGGAGGTAGATAATTTTTTTATAGCGTCAAGACTCAAAATGAATGCTACATAAGTACTTTTAAATTTTTAACACTAATCTTCGGGTTATTCTGAGGCCTTAAAATACAGTTGTGAGAACAAAATGCTCTTAAAATTTTTAAAAAATTAGAATATTAATTTTGACAATATTAATATGGGCTTCTTTGATAACCAATTAAGTATTTATTGAATTAAACATGTTTGATAACAGATGCTATTAAGTATTTAATTTTTAAGTTTATTTGATAACAAATTTTGCTAATCATTTAATTGTTTAAAATTTTTTAATTGCAGTTATATATATATATATATATATATATATATATAACAAATTAAAATAATTATTTATTTATAAAAAACTGTTATAATTACCCTTAAACAATTTATGTTTTTCATTTCTTAGCCAAAAACTTTAATTTTATCCTTTCATACCTATGAACTATTTTCGAGTCACTTAAAACATCAGATTTTCCTCGGAACAGCGGATCTCGATGACTTCAAGGCACACACACTGCACATGTCTACTTGTGGAAGGGTATTTTTGCCCATTCAAGTCATTCCCTCCCCCAAACCAACGACTAATCCAGGGTGTAAATGGGTTAAACCGATCCATGACCTATGACCCATATTTTCAATGTTGGGTGTTGATTCTCCCAAATTTTCGTTGTCTTCTCTAAAATCCATGTGAACCAATATACCAGGAAACAAACTATAAACCCTAATCAAACTTTCTAGTCAGCAAACTATCCATATCTAGAGAGCAAAGAGACTTGGAAATTGCCTCGAAAAACTGTTCAAGATGAAGATTCAGAACATAGAGAAAGGAAATAAAAACCCTACATATGGTCATTTCTGTTTGAAATTTCATGGGTTTATTCTGTTGCACTGTAAATGATGCCATACTTGTAGAAGAATATTGCTCTGTTTCATCTTGTTTAATGTCTAATGTGAAAGTTGTACTTTTTGGAGATGCGGCTTTACACCAATAGTTGAAAATTTGGAGCAATACATTTGCTTTTTGTATGGAATGGGAATAGATGAAGATGATGAATATTTTTCTGAATATTACAATCATTTCAATAATAATCGGTTGCTAAGTATAATTTGCTATCCCTTTCGCGTCAACTTTAAGACTTTTTGATAGAAAATTCTGTTGCACAATTAATCTCATCACATGAATGTTGGGGATAGTGAACAAACACAAATCTATGTTTTACATAACAAAAAGAATGGCCACGGTCAAAACAACATTTTTATACTGTTCACCACACAGTATACAAAGTCACTGCTAACTCTCAAGTTAACAGTTCCTATCATTAGTAGTTAAAAATATATTGTCTTGCCAACACTAAGTCTAAAGCTACACATTCAAATTCTACTTTCTGCAATTTAGCTTCATTGTCACTAAGAACAACAGAGAAACAAATGCAACAAGAACTAAAATGGCAACTATTACTACGCATTTTCTCATCCTCTCAACCATTTTTTTCTGATCCTCTTGCCTTCTGTTTAAGTTTCTCAATAGTCTGGGTAGGATCTGTTTTGCCCGATTGCACATTGGAGCATCGTACCAATGAAAGAAGCCACAATGGCTACCCTACAATTTTCCTTTTGTTAACTGTAAATTTTGACTTCAGCAAATGGTTCTAAGACCATTTTTAGCAAAAAAAGAAATTCCACCCTAACCAATTTAACTCTTACTCAATATTTTTCACAGCAGAGAAACCTTCTCTCTGGATTTGAATCTGTACAGGAGGTATAAATCTCAACAAACTTTCTATAGTGACATATTATTGTCCTTTGAGATGCTCCAGAGGACCTTGAACTAGGCGATCGATTAGGAGGAGAAATTCTCTGACATTTTGGTATGCATTGGCTGGGAGTAAGGATTACAGTGTCTGTGTGCAGCTACTTGTAGTGGGGGGTAGGGTTTTGAAGAGAAGTCATTAGTTTGGTGGGAGAAATGACTTAAATGGACAAAAATGCCCTTCTACAAGAAGACATGTGCAACTACGTGACTTAACATCACCAGGATCTGCCATCTCAAGGCAAATATGATGTTTTAGGCGACTCAAAAATAATTTATAAGTGTAAAAGGATAAAATTAAAATTTTTGACTAAGAAATAAAATGTGTACATTGTTTAATGATAATTATAGCAGTTTTCTTTTTATTTATTTATGATAGAGAAAGTCTAGTTGGACATTTCCACTTTTTCTGTAATACATAACCATTTTAGAAAAACGAAATAAGTGGAGTAAGAAGATTCAACTTTGTCCCAGACACAGGGTTGAGATCTACAATAAAAATCCACAAAGGGACAAAGTCCCATAGCTTTTTTCTTTTTTTGTTTATGGTGTATTTGGATTGAGTTTTTTTTTAGTTAAATTGTGTTAAAAATCGTAAAAGTAAAATTTTTTATAAGAGAAAAAATGAAATTTAAAATAAAAAATTAAAAAAAAGAAAAAAACTAGTATGAATTCTAATCTAACTAGGGCCTTAAGGTCGGAATCAGGGGGATGGAATAAGCTTATTTACAACAAAGTGCACATTTTCATATGGTATATCTATATACGGTTCTTTACAAACTACATCCGCCAACAGATAGTAGAAGTCGAAGTGAACTTCCGTCAGGTGTTGATAGAAGTCACTTTTTAATTTTTTTTTTGTATTTTTTAATAATCATAAACTAAAATTATCTAATTACACAAGTTATTTTATTAATAATATTTAACAAATAATATTTAAAAATAAAATTTTTCGAATAATTTCCACCAACACGTAGCGTAAGTTGACATGAAGTCTTGCTAGGTGTTGGCGGAAGTCCACATCGACTTCCACCAAGAAGTGGGAAATTCCACTTCGACTTTCGCCACCTATTGGCAGAAATCCACATGGACTTTCACCACTTGCTGGCAGAAGTCCATGTAGGAGAGAGAGAGAAAGGAGAGAAAAAATTTTAAAAAAATAATTAATTTTTGTATTATTTATAGTCTAAAAATTATATATAATCCATGTGTTTCCATATCACTAATCCAAACGCAAGAGGAAGGAACAGTATTAAACCCCCCCAAGGCAAGAGGAGGAAACAGTGATTTTTCACCCAAAAGAAAACATGAGTATCCATTGCAAACTTGTATTGTCTGAAAGGCTACAAAGAACACAGTAAAAAGCAAATTAGAGAAATGTAATACATACAAATCAAATTATGCTCACGAAGTTTTGTTAAGTGGTAAAAAGTTGAGACTCTTTAATTAGAAAATTAAATAATTATTTAGATTGAATTTTAATACCAATTTTTTTATTTTAAAATTTTAAAAGTGAAATTTTTAGTAGGCTTATAGTTAACTTTTGTGAAAATAGATGTAAGATTCACAATATAAAAAATAAAAAATAAAAACTTTTTGAATTGAATTACAATCTGAGTGCATTTGATACTTAACATAGTGTTTGTTATCTTCTTTTATAAGAATAAAACTCTTACTTATAATATTACTAGAGTAATTTGTAAAAAGAGTTTTATAATTATTTTATTTGTCTTTAGAATGTCTTTTAACTTTAATTTTTGTAATTTTAGTTTCGAATTTTGTTTTAAAAAAATGCAGTTCTTGACGCTAGTCCTACAATGGAGTTAGACTCAAATTCTCATGTGTCACAAATGTAGGTTTGATTTAAAGAGCACATTCATTAAATCTTGTTCACTTTTATAAAAAATACATTCACATAAATACCATTTGCAATCTATAATCATAATTCATCTCCAAATTTAATCATGAATCATCTAATTTGATGGTGATATATTTGAGAGAAATGCACGTAGTCTTCATTTCCAATTATTTTAAATGGTGTTGGGCAAGATATGGTGAATTTACGTTTCAAATCGACTTCATGCTTGTCACACATATGAATTTTAACTAAATTTCATTGTAGAACTGACAACAAGGGCGTATCTTTTGAAAAAAAATAAATTCGGGACTAAAGTTATAGATATTAAAACTAAAGAACACTCTTAAAACAAATAAAATAGCTATGAGACTCTTTTTACAAATTACTCATATTGCTACAATCCAATGCTAAAGAAATGCTCACAAGACTGCACAAAAAATGCCTGATCTGACTGCCATGAACAAATGGAATACCTGTTTCCCAGTACTATTCATTTTCTTGCGAACAAAAATTTTCTTACTCTTTCTATTACTGTTAATAAAACTATCTTCAGTACCAAAAGAAAAAGAAAATTCTGAGTGGTTGAAACTTGAGAGCTCTGCTTCAATGAGATCCCAAAGAAGCTAATAGTCCGCCCAAACAGGCCAGACGTAGGACTAAATAGTTGGGTCCCCAAATAGGAAGAGGGAAATATGGGGAAAAAACCTTTTATTTTGTTAAGAACATCATAAACCTTTTATTTGATGAGTAGGGTGAGATGTCAAGATGTTTTTAAATAACAAAAATATTAATTTATTACCAAAGTATTTAACGAAATGAGAAATGGTGTGAAATTGTCGTTGAATAAAGCAAATAAGTTGAGTAATAATGGCTAATATATATTAATAACGATTTTATACCATTTTATAAATATAAATAATTTTTTAAAAAAGAAAAAAAGGAAAATGTAGCAAAATATGCAGGCCAGGGGCCATGGTGTATATATATCTATACAGGTTAATATATACTCTTACTCTTATTTTAACTTCGCTTGCTCTCTTTTCTTTTTTTGTATAAATTAATGGGCTTTTATACCTATAATCATAAAATTCGTTGGGCCCATAAATTATCAATAGATTAAATTATTTATTTTATAAAAAGAAAAAAAGAATCACTATAAGTACATAATAAACTTTTTATTACGTCTTTCATTATTATTTATATAATTTTTTTAAGAAAAATAAAATTGCAAAAACTTTAGATTAAAGAAATAAGATTGAGACATTTTATAGTATTTTTTATAAATCTTCAAATATATTTAAAAATATTACATGACTAAAAAACTTTTTGTACAAATAATTGACTACTATCATGATAAATACTGGCATTAACTTTTGTTATCGTGAAAATGCCAATACCATGAGAAAAGAACAGTAATTAAGCCTATTGATAATATGTGAAATCAGTTAATTTTATAATTAGGATATCAAAGTTATTTTATATATAAAAAAGAAGATGAATAAAAATACCATTTCTCAAAAATATATTTAATACTAAACGTATAACTAATAGTTTTTTTTTTAAAAAAAAAAAATCTTGGCCTCTCCCAAAATATCTGTCGGTTCGCCACTGTTCCTAAAGTTGGGTCTCGTTCTGGCAAATTGAAGGCACGAATGGTGCCTACAATTTGGGATTGAAAAGCAAATTGATTCCTTGAGCATCATCATCAAGGTTGAGGACCTCTCTATTTCTGGATTTTTTGTGCAATAAATTAAAAATTAATTTAAATTATATTTAATTAAAATTTTTTTATTATAAATTTATAAAAATAAATTTTTTATAAAAAATAAAATTTAATTATATATTTAATTAAATCAAATACTACCTAAATAAACTCAAAACAAATTCAGGCTCAAAGTCTCATTACGAGTTGGCGTTGCGGAATCATGTCCACAGCGAGGCCCGGCGTACCACTAACGGCGGAGTGTCACCTCATTGGTATATGAAGAGTGGCCAGCTCGACATATACTCTGAAATTATAGCGTACTTGAATTAATTTTTTAATAAATATTTTATATTTTTATTTTAAATTTTAATTTTTTACAAATAATTTGTTTATTAAAATTTTAATATAATTTCATTTAAAAAATCCACTCCGCCCTTTAAGAGAATTGCCTGATTTTGATGCCCAAGTTAAAAGCTGATAATAGATCGTTTGAATTGGACCGAGTCACCAGTGGGATATTATCAAAAGAAAAGCAGAAGGCAGAAATACAAATATAATTCTTTTCTTCTTTTCTTCTTTTCTTCATCATAAGAGAAGGCTGACCAAAAGAAGAAAAAATGGAAAAATTCAAAAGAGAAGGGAATCTGCCTGCACATAATCCAGCTCGACTTGGGCTATCTTGTCCTTCAATTTCTGGCTAGGGACCGTATGATTAGATAGAGTTTGATTTTGAGATTTTTGTCTTAAATTTCGTAAAAGTTAAATTATTTATAAGAGGAGATATGAGTCCATACTTAAAATTTTAGATTCAATTTCAAAATCGAATCCTGTCTAAATATATACTAAATTATTAATTACAGTATAATTATTTTTTATTTGTTTAAAAAATATTTTTTTCATGTATTAAAAAATAAATTATTTCATCTTACTTATTAAACTTTTTTTTACAATGTTCAGATTAGAATAATTAAAATAAAAATATAACCTTTGACGGAAATGAAATTTTCCATATAAACTTTTTTATATGGAAAGTAATTTTGAACCCTTTTTTTTTTTTTGGAATTTTCTTCACTCAAGGGTGAAAAGGGAAAAGAAGAATAATAGCAGGAGATACTAATGTAAACTTTCAAATGACATGGGAGATTTCTATTATATAAAAGAATCTCAGAAATGATTCGCGTAATTGTCATAAAATTTATAATAAAATAATTTTTAAGATTAAAAAATTAAGAAGATTTTAAAAGACAAATAAAATAGCTATTTCGATCAAAAGTGACTTAGATACGAAACAACAAGGAATTTGTCTGCATCCAACCAAAGTCAATGCCAAAGGAGTATACTCTTTTCTTTTTTTTCTTTTTTTTTTTTAGCTTTTTGGTCAAAGCCAAAGATTATACTATGGAAGATGAGGAGTGTGGATTCTCCTACTTTTCAATAAGCGCAAACACGTGATAAGTGACAATACTGGCATTTCCGTGTTGGTCACCAAATGTGGAAACGCGTGATGAAATAAAAGTGGAACAAAAAAGAAGCGGACCCAGGAGTTTCCGGTTGCATATAATAGGCTAACCCCGTGAAGTAACCAAGCTCTCCAAGTCAGTACCTCATGCGACGCAAAGTACTGTTTTCCACTATGCACCTAATCAACTATTACAATTAGGCTATTCGCACAATCTAAAAAATCGAATTAAATTAGTTCAAAATATATATTTTAGTTTGATTTTTTAAATTTTTAGTTTGGTTCAGTTTAATTTTTTGAATTAAAAATAAATTCGGTTCGATTTTTAATTTTTATTTTCGAACTGAAAAATCGAATCAAAAATTAAATTTTAAAAAAAATTATATATGAATGCATTTTGATAATGCGTTCTTTAATAAAAATTATTTTTTAAAAAATAAAATTACCTCAAGAACGTATTATCGAAATACATTCTTTTCTCTTTTCTTTAATTTTGGTTTTAACCGAACTGAACAGAAATAATTCAGTTCAATTCGATTCGATTCGATTCGATTTTTAAAAAAAATTTGGTTCGGTTCAATTTTGTAAATTTTTTAAAAAAATCGAACCGAAAATCGAATTATCACACTGAAACTGAACCGAATAACCGAATGAACACCTCTAATTACAACCATCTTTTTTTTCATTTTCTAATTAATATCGCTTTAATTCTGGATATGATAAGATAAATTTTAATTTTGATATTTTTATTTTAAATTTTATAAAAATTAAATTATTTATAAAAAATATGATTACACAATTAATATTTTAGTTTAATTTCATAATGAATGATGTTCAAGTTGAATCTTTATTTACTGTTCAAGAAAATATAATTGCTAGTAAGATTTGATCAACTATTAATGGAAAAGATAGAAATTGTGAGAGTCCAAATTGGAGAGATAGTATTTAATTTTAGGATAAATATTTGGATTGGTTTCCTTTTGAGAAATTCTATCTTCCATTTTAAATAAGTGAATTATTTATGTGTTAATTTTTTAAAAAATTAAGCATAAATTGAAGATTTTATATGAAATCGATATGGAAGCTAATCCGCGAAGACCCTTATATACAGAAATTGATGAATCTATTAAATGATTGGGGAAAGCAATTAACTGTGATCGTCCATGGAAGTAACGACGGATGAACAACCTTTTTGCCATCAAGGTCCCATCTGCCTTTGATAGAGGGGGCTGATTCAAGGGATTGATAAATATGGGTTGGCCCTACGCTGCAGATGATTATTATTATTATCGTGAAAATATCTCAAGATGCATTAACCAAAAGTCATATTGCTTCGGCCATACAGCTTGAAATTTGAATTTTCTCTCCCTGGAAAAGTTAGAAAAGACATCGCGGTAAATGGTTAGGTATAAGCAAGACCATTGATGCCGCCACGTGTAAGTCACAGAGTGGCTTTCAGGCATCACTGCCTTGTTAAATTCTCTTTAATCATCGAGGAAAAATTCAAAAGTCGATCCAAATTTATTTATAATTTTTTAAAATTTTTTATTTTAATAGAAAGTGAAATCTAAAATAAAAAGTTTATATTAGATTTTGAATTGAAATTCAATCTAAATTTTAGTTATTAAAATAACTAAAATCTAATTTCTCTGCTAAAAATAAGATTTAGCTACCTAGAAAATTGGAGCAGGGGTCCATGAAAACCTGTGATTTGTTTATGAATAATGATAATTTTATGTTCATCGCGTGGTCATGATACTCATGAAATGTTAACGCTTTTTGGTAAGCATGTTACTAATACAATTATAACTGCTTTATTGAGAAGTTTACTATGCTTAATGAATCTCTTATTATTCAGAAAATATTTATAAATTAATTTTTTTAGAAAAGATTTCTTTCTTTAATTTGTTGATAATTTTTTTATACAGGGGTGAGATATTTATAAATTTATTTATTCTTAGAGAATATTTTTTTTCATTGAGAACTTTTTGAGATAGAATTCAAAATGGAAAGATTGTTCCATGTCTCTTCCTTTATAATGTAGACAAATACATGAGTATTATGTACATTATAGGTATCAGACACATTTATGATACTTTAATTTTTCATTCAAATAAGGATGTATTTGGACTGTGTTTAGTTGAGAGAGATTTTGTCTTGTTTCCATAAAAGTAAATTTTTTTGTGAGAGGAGAAGTGAAGCCCAATTATGTTTTTGGTTGGGAGAGATGCAATGCATTTTAGATTTATTATTTTTTAAAATTTTGAAATATGTCTTAAAAGTTTCTTCAGTTAGATCTTGCAAAATGAGAGGTATGTACTTTTTTTAAAAAATTGTAATTTATTTTTTCTTCTTCAATATGAATTCATGTAATTCTTTTTGGGGATAACATATTTTTTTTGAAACTTTTTTAATTTTTCAATTATTAAGAAGTTTACAAGTTATACATGATTTTCATATGTAGTTATGCCTTTGTTCTTTTTTTGTCACCTTCTTTTATTTTTCAGTTTTATTTTTAGCATAATTGATGTTTTCTCTTTTTACATCTTTCATGCCTTTTTTTTATTGAACTATATAATATATTTTATATTTTCAGTTGTTTTAATAGAAAATTATTGAGTTTTTATTTTCTTTAACAGGTTTTGAAGATTTAAGTTTTTTCTTTTTTTTTATTTGAGAAGATGACTTTAAGAATATTTATTTGTTTAATTTTTTGTATATATTATACCAATGTGATAAATATCTATTACTATCTAATTTTAACCTTCATTTTAAGGATAAAAATATTTAATTACCTATTAAAATATTTCGCACCAGATCATACATAACTTTGCAATACATTAGACATGAAATATAATAGTCGATGGTTTTTATTTTTTTGTTTTTGTCTTTTCACCAAGTAAATATAAAAGAAAGAAATGATTTTGTAAAATATATTAACACTATGGTTTCTTTATAATGGATCGAGAACATTATTCTTTTGAAAAAAAATTTACTAATGACCTGAGAATCTTTTTATTTTGGAAAAACCTTTCTTTGAGGTTTTCAATATAACATACTAATATTTTTATTTTTTATGTTATTTACTTTTTACGAATGGAGAGAGACAAGGAAGGGGAAAATGATTTTAATATTTACAATAATTTTATAGCATATATATTTTATTTTTCTGAACAGTCGAAATGAATAATTAAATGATAGTATAGTAGAGGAATTCTCTTTTTTTCTTACACATAACGGGGGTAGGAGGTAAATACCACAGAAGAATATAAAGATCATATTGTAGAGTTAATTTACTTTAAAGATATAGAAAAAGAATACAACTTACAATGTGTTTTTTCATTTCTTGTCTCTTCATCTTAATTTTCTTATGATTAACTATTAGTGTACAATTTTTTTATTAAATACAAAAATTTACTTCATATTTTTTGTGATAACTCTAATAACTATTTATATAATGACTCGTGTGAATTTTTCTTTTTGGCACTTTTTTTGAAAGAAAAATTGATTCTGTCACTAAAAAAATAGACTTACTTCTGGTCATGCAATTAAAGATATTTTTTAATGACATTTAGAACTAATTTTTTTAAAAAAATCTATTCCTCATTATATACCTATTTTTTAAGAAATAATGTATATTCCGTATAAAGCACACACTTTATGCTAGTTATAGATATTAATAAAATATTTTTACTTTCTTTCCTCTCCAAAAAGCCATGGAGTCTATTTTTTCGAATTTTAAGCTTTTTTATAGATAGAAAAGTTATTATTAGTTAGAATTTAAACTTTTAAATTTAAAAATTTTAATGCTTAGCCCCACTTTTCCCATTAAATCTTCTAATTTGTGTTATTCATGTTTATTTTAATCATTTTTTCTCTTTCTACATCTTTCATGTCTTTTTTTTATTTTAATTAGATTATGTACAATACTATATATTTTTAGTTATTTTAATAAAAAATTAGTAAGCTTTTGTTTTCTTTAGTAGATTTTAAAAATTTATATATTCTAACAACTTCATTTTGATTACAAAGCTTTTTTTTAAGACTTTGAGGGAATGATTTTAGAAATATTTATCTATTTAGTCCGTGGTATCTGTTACTCTAATTTGATCATTCATATGCTAAATTTAAGGACAAAAGTGTCTAATTACCTATTAAAATATTCTGCATCAAAATATGCATGACTTTGCAGTACATTGAATATGAAATATAATGATTTTTTATTTTTTTGTCTTTTCATCAAGTAGATTAAAGATGGAAATGATTTTTGTAAAGTATAATAAATATAATAATACTATGATTCTTTCTAGTGGATTAAGAACACTATTTTTTTTGAAAAATTTTTCAGCAATAATTTGAGAATTTTTTTAATTTTGAAAAACTCTTTCTTTGAGGTTTTTAATATAAAATACTAATATATTTTATTTTGTAAGTTATTTATTTTTTAGGAGTAGAGAGATACAATGAAGAAAAGAGAGATTTTAATATTTGCCATGATTTTATTGTAAATATATTATATATTTTTTAGCAGAGCTTTTTTTTAAGAATTAATGTAAGAATATTATAATTAAAATAAATTTGTTTTGAGGTTTTTATATTAAAACATTTTTTAAAATTTTTAATTTTTTTTATTTGAAATGATATGCTTGGGAAGCACAAAGGGTTTGAAAGATTCAGCACAAAAAAAATAATAAATAAGTATGACATATCAATATAAAATTCATAATTTATCAATTATTAATTTCTTTTTTAGAGCCTGTAATGAAAAAGTATCAATAGTTTTATATAATGAACATGTATAGTTATTTTTACAACTTTTTCATACAATTACTTATAATTACTTAAAAGTGAGTAAATTTTTTTAAAATACATAAATTTGCTTTATAGTTGTAATTTATTTAAAATATATTTTAATAATTATTATTAAAAATAAAAAATTTAACACCTATACATAACACGATTTCCGTGCTAGTATATATATATATATATATATATATATATATATATATATATATATATATATATATATATATATATATATATATATATATATAATGACAACTTCTCACGAAAAAGAAAAAAAACGAATGACCATTCCTGCACGTGTAGAAATGCAGGCACCCTTTAGTTTGACTCAGCTATCCAAAATTTTAAATAGAAAAATTTATGAGTTAAAATGTCTATAATACCCTCCATAATAGTTCTCGTTTCCTTTCAAAATAGATGATTCATTTTTTTATAGGACAATTAAGATTTTAATAAATCTTATAAAAAGTTTTAATGAATGTTTAAATTATTTTTATTTAAAAGTAATTATTTAGTGTATCATTTAAATAGTTAATTGTACATAAAATAAAATTTAAAAAATAATAAATAAAATTTTATATAAAAAATAAATATTTTAAAATAAAATAAAATAAATATAATATATATTTTAACAACAAGAGAGTATTTTTTTTCCTTTTTATATATAGTATGATTGGATGGGTTTGAGAATATTAGAGGGAGAATGTTACAAGAGATGTCATGTAGGATTTGATGTTATATACCTAAATCTCGTTTCAAAGTGTTTCTCGTACAAAAAAAAAAGAAATAAAGAAAAAAAGCACAAAAAAAAAAGAGAGAGAAAAAGAAATGTACTTTTTTCTCGAGAAGAAAAGGAATTTTATAATCAACAAAAGCATCAGCTTACAGTCCTGAAAGTACACAAGCCTTGTGCCAAAATAATAGAAAAAAATGAAGAGAAAGTACAGAAGCCGGGGGAATAGATTACCTGTCGGAAATGATAACACATGTTCCATCTTTAAGGGCGGAATAGAGAGGTCCTCATCCTCGATGATGATGCTCGAGGAATCAATTTGCACATTAATCCAAAATTGATGGCTGCCTTCGTGCCTTCGGTGACGCATTGAAGCTCAAGATCCGAAGGACATTGAAATCTTATCGGAACAAGAACCAACTTTGGGCGGACTAATTAGCTTCTTTGGGATCTCATTGAAGGAGAGCTCTCAAGTTTCAATCACTCAGAAGTTTTTCTTTTCTTTTTCTTTTGGTAATGAAGATATTTTTATTAAGGGTAAAAAGTATTATAAATATTCAAACTTTGCTAAATTATCGATTTTAACACTTAAACTAAAAAACGTATAATTTCAACACTTGAACTTTAAATCGTGACTGACGTTAATCTTTCCATCCCACATGACCATTAAATCCCAACCGTCGTCTATTACATAACCATCCACGTGACTAGCATTAGGGCTATTTTTGTCTAATTATATGTTACCCTTAATTCTCTCCAACGTCTTCCAATTAACCGATTCAAAATCTTCAGCTTTCACTTATTGGGTTGAAAAGTTAATTTTTAATATTGTAGTTTCTCCATAGCTTTAACATCCAAAATTTGCACCCTCACATTGAAGCTTCATGCAAGGTTGGAAATCCTCTTTGACGGGAAGCAAGATGAGTTGGATCATCAGAAGCAGAGATGAATATCTCGATCTGTATATGGTATACCGTAAGTCCTATCTCCATATGTACTGAAGTTTGAAAATTAGTTTTCTGTGTCCTTACTATTATGGGTTCTCTCTTTTTGTTCAGAAATTGTGAACTTTGATGGGTTTTTCATGCCTTTTCTATTCCAAGGTTCCATTTTTGCTGAAGTATTGCGAGCATTATGTGTTTTTATGATGAAACTTGCTTGGTGCAAATTTTTGTCAACTACGTTTAATTAACTTTGAAATGTACTTGCAAAATATAATTATTTATTATTTTTTATGTATTGAAATTTCATACATGTACTTGCAGAAGATAATTGTGAGTATTTTACATAAAATTGCATCATGGTGGATACTTTACTGGAGGGGAATATAGATGGTATGAAGATGGCGAAGTAGACTACATTGATTTTTGCAGTATAGATAGGATGTCAATGCATGAAATTGATGCTATATTAAAACAATTGGGTTACAAAAGTCAGACAATATTGTATTCCTATTTAGAGCCTTCCGGGGATATGAAGGAGTGCAAGATGATAACGAAGTTCGCATGATGTGTGCTCTTATAGAGAGGGTTAGGATAATTGAATTCTATGCTAATGTTAGGGAAAGGGAGGATATAATTGAATTGTTGCTGTAACTTCCAGAGTTTAAGAGTAAGCAAAGAAAATGTAGTGTTGTGATTGAGGAAATTGAAGATGAAAACACACATAAAACTTATACTCATAATGGCGCTACTAATTATCATACATCTCAAACCCATGATAAAAATACAGTGGTGCAAGGTGTTGAACTTGTTGCTGCAAACCAGATTTTTGTTAATATGCCAGAATGTATTCAGTCAAGTCAACCATCAAGTAATGTTGAGGAAGAAGCCGGTGTGGATGGAGAGGGTATTGCAATAAATGACGAATGATGGGACAACTTTTTGTATCAGCAAGATACTGCTCAAGAGGCAGTGGATGAGGATGAAGAGGTGGTAGTGGGAATGGAAACAAGTGACCATGTGGATGGCTATCAAACTAGGGTATTAGAGCAAGAGTCTTCAGAATTCAATGACAGTTCCGATAAGGATTATGAGATAGAACAATTCAGTGATGATGATTCGTATTGCATGGATGATGAATTGGTCGATGAGGATCTTGTTGTAGAAATGGCAGGATAGAAAAATGGGGGCACTATGAAACAAAAAACTAGTGAAGCTTGTCAAGAGACAATGCAAGAAGTAAAGGATGCACTGGCAGAAGATGTCATGAAGGAGCATCTTTCTGATGGAAAATCTGATGGTTCAAATTTTGAAAGTGAGCAATTCAGAGACAGATATAAATACTTCAACTCTGAGAGGGATATTAGGAGACGTCAATTTGAGGTGAGACTACATTTTAAAGATGCACTTGAGTTTAGAGAAGCAGTCAGAAACTATTTGATCAATGAGGGAAAGGTCGGGAAGTTGAAACCAAAAAAAAAGGAAAGAGTGAAAGCAACATGTAAAACTTAGGCGCTTGCAGCTGGTTTGTCTTTGCTTCTGTTGAGAAGGCAACCAAGTGCAAAGATTTTGTGATAAAGTCTCTAAGGTTGAAGCATAGTTGTTGTTCTCATGAGTGGCAAAGCAAGTCCATCACTGCTAGATGGATAGCTGAGAGCTTCCAAGAACGTGTTAGGGTCCACAACAAAATCCATGTTGCAGCTATTAGGCAATGTATTGATAAGGAGTATAAGGCTGTAATAAGCAAGTATAAGGCATATGCTGCCAGGAGAATCGCTAGAGAAATAATTTCTAGATCAAATGAAAACCAATATGCGATAGTGTGGAGATATGCAGTTGAATTGAAGAGAACACACATTGGCACCTCAATTGAGATAGGTCATGAACCCTTCAGGGAAGTAGGTGGACAGTCTAGGTTCATGAGAATGTATGTGTGCCTACAACCACTGAAAGAGGATTCATGTCATGTTGTAAACCTCTTATTGGATTTGACGGTTGCCATACCAAAGAGTTGTACAATGGGCAATTACTATGTGCAATAAGTATTGATGCCAATAATGGGTGGTGACCCATAGCTTATGCATTGGTCAAGAAGGAAGCATTAGAGCAGTGGAAGTGATTCTTTGAGTTGTTAGCGGAGGACTTGGAGATTCCAAATCAAGGATTAGCATATATATTCATCTCTGATAGGCAAAAGGTATGGGCATTCACTTCTTTTCATTTTTTATTTTCTTTAGGCAACTTCTAACTATATTATTTTCAATTATGTGTACAGAGATTTGACTCAGCTTTGACAGAAATTTTGCCAAATTGTGAGCATAGGTATTATGTTCAACATATGTATTGCAACTTCAAGAAGTTGCGTAGAGGTAAGGCCTTAAAAGACATGATGTGGAAGATTGCAAGATGCAGCAATGAGCAATTATTTGCAGAAGTTGTGAAAGAGTTAGAAGACTATGATAGAGATGCACATAGATGGTTTACAAATGGCCCAGACCCAAAGCATTGGTGTAGGGCATTCTTTTCAGCTCACGCGAAGTCTAATATGCTATGTAACAATTTATGTGAGTCTTTTAACTCCTACATTTTGGAAGCCAGGGGCCATCCCATGGTAACCATGTTAGAGACAATTAGGATGATGGTAATGGGCAGGATTAGAGGTGTTCATTATTCGGCGCAATCTGAAAATCTGATTTGATCCGAACCAAAATTTGCAATCTAGATTGGTTTTTTATTAATTTGGATCAATTCGGATCATTTGTCAAATTTATTAAAAAATCAGTTCAACTTTCAGTTTATGTTATAAGACCGAAAACAGAACCGAAAAAGCAAATTATTTCCAAGAAAAAAATAAACAACGCATTTACATAATGCGTTCAACTGTTTTTTTTATAAAAAAACCCTAGACCCATTACTATAATACTTCAACAAGCTTTAGAAATGTCTAGATCTTCAGTCTTTTGCTATTGTTGATTCCTCTCTTTGCCTGAGTCCACTAATCAGTGAATTTCCACATCTTCTGACTTCTCTGTCCTTCTCTCCAGTCTCCATCTCCACGTTGCTCTACTTTTCACTGGCGCCGGCACTGCTGCTTGCATCTGGGTCACCACCACTGCTCCTTTTCTATTGCAATTCTGTTCAGACATTGCTTAGGTAACAGTCTATCAATGGCATTTTGCAAACAATAAATTAAATATTACCTATTTTAGTTTTTTCTTTACTTCTCTTGGTTTAGTTTTGAGTGTTCTTCACGCTATTGTACTTAAAGTATTTTCACAGATGTAGGTAGAGAGTAACTTTTCTGGTTATAATTAAGCATGCTATACTGAAAATTTTTCTGTTTTGATTAGTTTCTCTCAACCATATGAGTTGAATTTCTGACTTAGTTTTGTAATGTAATGATCATGAAAAATATATATTAGGCGTTAGGCTATAGTTAGCAGCCATCTTTTGTGTTCTATAAAAATTAGTTTTAACTGGGTGAAGATTGAAGATATGAAAACTGGCTATTAAAGCTTTCGTTTTTTCCTGCATTCAGAAATAAGGCTACGTTTCATCCTCTTATATTTGTTAACTTTATTTATTATTAATAAATAGGTAAGTTTCCATCCCAAAAATATACAATCCTTGAAATTAAAATTTTCCTATTTATGGTGCTTCACTTACTAAAAAAAAATTTTGATCATCAGAGATCATGTCTACATCAAGAATTTTACCACCATTTTCTGATAACAAAATGCAAGAGTCGCTGCTAAATTGTAACTTGTCCTTTATTGTTTGAATGAGTTCCTCTATGCTCTTTGGAACCCATAGGACAACTCCAACTTTTCTCTCATCAATTTGGTCCCAAGGAATCTTAGGCAACACTGTACATTTCTTTTGTTGCCTCCAACCTGCCATGCAAATGCTACAGTTAGCTATAAAAATAGACAAACAAAAGACTGACAAAATATTAAGCCAGAGATAGTAAAGAACATTCAAAACAACATATTTTTTAAAATTTGATTGTGGGAGTACCTTGATCTCTTTCAAAATAGTTGGAAAGGTGTAGAGACTGTGCACACTTTTCTTCTTCCAACAGATTAATGAGACTTTTATTTCCACCTACTCAGGTTTCATCAAGAGGAGTTTCGCCCTATCTGCAGGAAATTTCTTTGTTGATTATTAGGTTGTACTTGGATTGAAACTAAAAAAAAAAAACTACTACTTCTTTTTCAGTTTTAATAGGATATATGTTTGATTTTCTTTGGGACAGAACTGTGTTTGGATTGAATCAATCCAAGTACACCCTTAGTCTTTCAACTTTCAAGAAATAAGATACATATCTATGTCAAGAAATAAGAAAAATCAGTTTGTGATCTAGGGACTTCTATACACCTAATGCTTGTGTGCCCTTTAATAGTACATGTAAGGAAGGTACATGACCTAAGACAAAGCAAAATAAAGTCAATAAACTAGACATGTTCAAAATACCATTATTGTTTTCTGTGTTCTGTATTCCTAAAATTCTGTTCTGTACTTCTGTATGCCTTTGCTAAAATTTTGTTTTCTATTTTCTGTATTTATAAAATTTCATTCTTATGTCTATTTGCTGAAATTCTTTAATTCTCTTACTGGAATTCAGAATTCTGTTTCCTATTTTCTGTTTTTGTATTCCTAAAATTCTGTTCTGTATGATGTTTGATGAACTTTTGTTTTTTGTTTTTTTTTTTGTATTTCTAAAATTCTGTTCTCATGTCTATTTGCTAAGATTCTTTCATTCTCTTTGCTGAAATTTAGAATTTTGTTTGCTATGTTTTGTGTTCTGTAACCAATGTGTGACTGAATTATGTAATTATGTAATTTTGTATGCCTTTGCTTACTTGAGTTAAACAACTATTTTTTTATCGTAATAGGATGTCGGATCAAGCGGATAGTTCACCATTACCTATTGAGGATGAACCACGAAGTACTGAACCCTCCGATATGAGCTTGTTACCAAGCTGGGAAGGGTCGACTGATTGCAATGTTACTCAAAAACAGCCCAAGCAAAGAAAACAGATGGCCCCTCGATCCGCGGTTTGGTTACATTTCAAAAAGTTCACGAATGAAAAGAGAAAGAAGAGAGCACGTTGCAACTACTACAGTTCATCATATGTTGCCCATAGCTCTACAAATGGAAAACGACCCTGAAAAATCATATGAAAGGTTGTATGAAGAACCTTTACAACAATGAGATACATCAATCATAGGTGAAGCAACAACCACACTTTTCTGCTCATGGTGGGATAGGAGGTAAGGTTGGTTCCATAATTAGTTGGAGATTTAATCAAGAGGAAGCTAGAAAAGCATGTGCATATATGATAATTGTGGATAAATAGCCATATAGTTTTGTAGAAAAATCAAGATTTCGCCGCTTCGTGTATGTTGCTTGCTCTACTTTTCAAATTCCTTTTCATGCTACTATTACTAGGGATTGTTATGAATTATATTTAGAAGAAAAAGTAAAATTGATTAAATTTTTGAGGCGTAAGGCTAAAAGTGTTAGTCTTACTACTGATTCTTGGACATCTGAATAAAGAATTAACTACACGTGTCTTACTGCTCATTTTATAGATGATGATTGGATGTTGCACAAGAGAATTTTAAATTTTTGCCCAATAGATAGTCATAAAGGTGAAGCCATTGGTAAAAAGAGTTGAAAAATGCTTGCTTGATTTCGGGATTGATAAAGTCTTTACAATTACTGTTGACAATACAAGTTCAAATGATATTGCGGTCAGTTATTTGAGGAAAAGGTTGGGGAATTAGGGTACTAGTTTGCTTAGGGGTAAGCATCTGCATGTACAGTGCATTGCTCATATTATAAATCTTGTTGTAGTTGATAGTCTGAGAGAAATTTCTCCCTATATTGATTGTATTCGGGCTGCAATTCGCTACATTAGGTAGTCACTAAGTAGGTCGAAAAAGTTTAAGGAATGTGTTGAAATGGAGAAATTGGAGAGTAAGAGGCTATTGTGCTTAGATGTTTCCACTAGGTGGAATTTAACTTATTTAATGTTAGACACTGCTTTTACTCTTATGAAAGCTTTTGAAAGGCTTGAAGAAACAGATCCACACTTTAGTTTTGATTTGACACATAAGGATGATAGTTGGTTGCCTAGTAAGGAGGATTGGAGTAATGTCTCGCGGTTTGTGAAGTTTTTGTTATACTTTTATGAACTCACATTGTGGGTTTCAAGCTCATTATATGTAACTTCTAATCAAGTTCTCCATGAACTTAGTGATGTGGTAAAATTGTTGAGAGCATGGCAAAATAGTGACGATTTTGAGTTGAGTGAAATGGCATGAGAATGAAAATGAAGTATGAAAAGTATTGGGGGAATAATAAAAAGTTGAACTTCATCATTTTTTATGCAGTCATTCTTGATCCTAATTTCAAATTACATTATATTGAATGGGTGATTAGTAGAATGTATCTTCAGAACACTAATATTGTTACAAAGGTAAAGGAAGAGATGTATGCATTATTTGAGAACTGTAAAAAATTAAATGCAAGTCAAGTTCCCAGTGCACTACCCCCGCATGTATCTTCAAGTACATCTTCTAGTTCAACGCCAAGTAAGCAAAACAAAGAACAAAGTGGACCACATTTGAAGAGAAGAAATTTTGATTTGGACATTAGACGCGAGTATGATATTTTCATCAACAAGGTTAGAGGCGTTGATAACAAAAATGAATTGGATAAGTACGTTGGAGAAGAATGAGAATGGGATGAAAATGGATTTGACATTTTAAAGTTGTGGAAGTTGAATGCTCCTAGATTTTCTATACTTTCTCCGATGGCTCAAGATATTCTTGCTATTCACGTTTCCCCAGTTGCTTCCGAATAAGCTTTTAGTATGGGAGGTCATGTTCTTGACATATTTTGGAGTTCTCTAACTCCTAGGATGGTGCAATGCCTCATGTGTGCCAAAGATTGGATGAGGAATGAAACCTATCCTATTTCTATTGAAGAGGATATTGATACTCTTGAAAAAGTAGATTCTGTAATTTTCTTTATATCTAGTACTTTCTTGTTTAATTTCTTTTTGGTGTATATTATCTTATACTATTTTTTGTTTGGGAGACTAATTGACTTCTTTGTATAATTTTGCAGAACTTACAAATTTGAGTCATGAATCAACCATTTTGGATCTTTGAAGTTTAAACTTATAAGGTAAACTTGGGTCATGAATCTAAAATCACTACTTTTTGGATTTCAATCATGGCACGTTGCTAATTGTTTGCAATTTTCTGGTTCTGCCTTTGATATTCTCATGCTCATTTTCGACATTTTAAATTGATGAATCTGATTGTGATGGTTTTTCAAATTTCTGGTTGTCTTTTTCAATTTTTTGGTTCTGTCTTTGATATTCTCATGCTCTTCCTATGTGATTCTTGATGCTTAAAGCTTGAAGCCTCTGCCTCTGTAGTTCTCTTGTTGGATATCTTGACATCTCATGACCTTTTATTTTCTTTAGTTGTTACCTTTTATATTGTTGTGTGTTCTATATGTTAAGTTCAACTAATTCATGTATAACTAAGTGTAACATTTGTTAATGTCTCTCTTCTTGAAATTTTGATGTTCTTTTGTTATATTTACAGATAGATCTATAACTATTTTTTTCTGTTTTGGGTATCAAGTACAACAGTAAATGATTTAACATGACTCTTGCTGAATATGAGCAGCCAAGCTTCTCATTATGGGAAATTGACATATTACCGAAGGTTTACATAATCATTTCTCATATGTTCCTTGATTTGAGTGTCATTGGTATTGGTCGGCGGGAGAAGAAGGAAGAGGACAAGGCACCAAAAGAAGATGAGAAGAAGGAATGATGCACAAGTTTCTACTACGAGTGGATATGCTACTTGTTTCCAACCCAAAGTGTAGTTCGAAAATATGCTTCTGGAAATGGAAAACATATTGCACAGTTATTTTAAATTTGCACTATTTTATGCTCATTCTTGATAATGTGACTGTATTCTCATTTCAATTTCTACGGAACATGTGATAAGCTTCCTTTTTCTTTTTTCTTTCTGAAAGATGCTTGTGAGCTTGTTAATGATTGCTTTTTTCATATATGGTCAGCTTTTTCAATTTCAATTGCTATAGAACTTTTTTTTCTCCATGAAATTTGGTTTTTTTGTCCAAACCGAACCGAACCGAAATAATTAGTTCAGTTTAGTTCGGTTCGGTTTGATTTTTCAAAAAAAAAAAATGCAACATCGAACCGAATAACCGAGTGAACATCCCTAGGCAGGATAGAGAATATAAGGTGCTGGATGCTTAAGAAACAAGATATGCAATTATATCAATGTAACAAGTATGCAGTCCTTGGATGATGTATTTTGACTGCTTTTGCCTTGTTTATATCAATGTAAACCTTGCTTTTCCTTGGATTTGCATTGACACATGTTCAATGGCAACATTTTTAGGACAACTTGCAATGCAAAGACAGTTTTGTTTTTTTTTTGCATTGGAACCTGGATTCATGTGAAAGCATTTTTGAAATATGAAAAATAGTCTAAACCTAACAAGTTCACTCTCAAACAAAAACCCCATGCTTGTAATGTACATAGAATTTGAAATATTTACATTCACAACAACACATGACTAAAAAGACTGAAGTTTTTATCTTCAACTATAAAATTAGCAAAAAAGAAAGAACCAAAAGATTAAAAAAAACTACAGAAGTGCATGGACTAACTCCAATAGAATATCGTCCAGAGAATCACAAATGTAACGATAACCCATCTAAATCTACATCTTAACCTGTGCACTTTGACTTCAATTTCTTGATTCTTATTCTTCAACCTCTCGTTCTCTTCTTCAAATTTCTTCGTGTCTTTAATAGCTACCTCAAGCTCAAGCTCCACTCTGTCAATCCACTTCAATAGCTCCGATATTACTTCCAAAGATCTATCACACATCTCTGGATCGAGCCACTAAAAAAAAATTGCATCTCTCACCTTTCAAAAAGCAACCAAATAACACGGCAATTTACCCAAATTATTCCCTCAAAATTATGATTCAAATGATACAAACTAATGAGGGGACATAAAAAAAGCTTACCTGGGAATAATCACAACTTGCAAATCTTGTAGAAGGGTTTTTATTGGTCCAAGAAGTCCGCAGTACACAGATCCTTCCACAATAATAGTTGGGTAGCAAAAATTGAATTGCAGTTCTTGGCATCTCTGCAACGTCGGTTGGAATTGGTGGAAAAGGAAGGAGAGAAAAATAGTTGGGATTAGATAGAATGTTGACCTTTTTTGACAAAGCATTTTTTGGACATATGCTTGGCATGTAACCAAGATAATAGAGGAAAATATTGGAGCTATTACATCACCTAAGTCGTCAGACAAAAATAGTCCTGAAGATGATCATTGATCATGTGATAGACGGCGGTCGGGATTTAACGGTCATGTGGGGCGAAAAGGCTAACGTTAATCACGATTTAAAGTTCAAATGTTAAAACCATACGTTTTTTAGTTTGAATAATAAAATTGATAATTTTGACAAAGTTCAAATGTCTGTCATACTTTTTGCTCTTTTATTAACTATAATAGAAAGAGTAAGAAAATTCGTGTACCCAAGAAACTGAATAGTACTGGAAAACATGTATTCCATTTGGTCATGGTAGTCAGATCAGTCATTTTTTGTGCAGTCTTGTGATCATTTCTTTAGCATTGGATTCTAAGATAACAAACGCTATATTAGATGGAATGGATGCATTAAGATTGTAATTCAATCACAATAAAGTTTTATTTTTTTTCTTTATGGGTTTCACTTTTACTTTCGGAAAAGTAACTGTAAATTTTATTAAAAATTTACTTTATAATTTTTGAGACATAAAATTTTAAATTAAATTCAATCCAATTAGTTATTTAACTTTCTAGTTAGAGAGTCTCAACTTTTACTTTTAAACCTATTGAAAAATAAGTTTGAGACTAACTCTCAACTTTTACTATTAAACTTATTGAAAAATAAATTTGAGACTAATTTCACTTTAAGAGATACTTTAAGAGGAAAATGATTGTCCAAACCATATAAACTAATGTGAGATAATAATTGCCCAAATCATATAAACTAATGTGAGATCTTAGCACACTTTCTTACATCTAACAGTAAACATTTGGAACATAAAATTTAAAAATATACGAATAATTTAATAAAAAATAAGTTTATGCTTAATTTCATCCCAAAAAATACTTTAAGAGAAAAAGAATTGTCCAAGGCTTATGTGAAATCTCAACAAGAACAAAACTTCGTGTGCATAATTTTATTTGTGTCCATTACATTTCTCTAACTTTCTCTTTACTGTGTTCTTCAAGTTCTTCATAGCCTTTCAGGCGATACAACTTTTCACTGAATACCCATATTCTCTTCCGGGTCAGAAATCATTGTTCCTTCCTCTTGTGTATGGAGTAGTGATATTCCTCAAAATGTGCTCTTCGCGGTGTTTAGCCTTTGGTTTTTTTTGCTGGATGCTATCTTGGCTAACTAGATTCTTGATGTAAACAAGCTTTTTCCTTGTCCAATTCCATCAGTCCCGCTGCCTCCACATCCCAACCCCACTAAAAGATTCGACGTCTGGGATTTTGTCGCTTTATGGATTTTTATTGAAGACTTCTTTTTTTTTTTTTTTGTTAAAGACTTACTCCAGATGTGTGTGCGTGTGTGTTTTTTTTTTTTTTTTAAAGAGAAAGTAACTACATCATAGAAAAAGGAGACATGTCCAAGTAGTCAAGCATCTCTGACACCCTTGTATTTTTCCCCCTCCAATGCTATTATTAGACTTTCTCTATAATGAATAAATAAATAAATAAAAGATTGTTCTAATTTGTTTGAGGTAAGTTGCTTGTAAGTTCCATTTTGACCTCTATTTTATTTTTATTTTAGCAAAAAGCTAAAAGAAGCAATATTGAATATGGTCTTTAAAATTATTCAGCAAAAAAAAAAGTCTTTAAAATTACTTTGTCTTATTAATATTATCAAAAATAATATTTCATTTTAATCTTTTTTAAAAAATTAAAAGCATTTTGCTCTCACAACTGTATTTAAAGGTACCAAAATAACCCGAAGATTAGTGGTAAAATTTTAAAATTTAAAATATATTTACTTCTGTAAACATTCATTTTGACGACATAAGAAAATTACATACCTCCAATTCGACACTCTTTCATAATATAAATTATTTTATATTTTAAATCTCTTGATCTGTATTTTTTATTTTAGATCTCTTAATTAAAATTCAAACCTTTAACTTATTTCAATCCAAATCTTCTATAACCTCCTCTACAACACATTCCATAACATTTTTATTATCTATTTCCATTCATAAATTCTAAAATAAGAGAACATACTTAAATATTAAAAAATAATCCTAAAATAAAATCTATATATATATTATAGAAATGTAACCCTTTCTTTCTTATGACTTCAAATCTCTCATCTAATTTCTTAAAGTTTTTATTTTTTAATTAAATTTTCAAATTTAATTGGTTAGAATTATTTTCAATCTATTAAAATAAATTTAAACTACTTATCTTTATCATTTTTGTTTATCCAATCTCTTAATTTAAACTAAATTTATTAAAGCTAAATTCTTAACTTATATATTAATTTTAATTTTAAATTATATATATATATATATATATATATATATATATATATTATAAAAATGTAACCCTTTCTTTCTTATGACTTCAAACTTCTCATTTTAATTTCTTAGAATTTTTATTCTTTTAATTAGTTTTCAAAATTTTGATTGGCTAGGATTATTTTTAATCTATTAAGAAAACTTTAAACTAACTTACATATTTAATTTTAATTTTAAAGTATGTATATTAAATTCCTTTATAAAAATAGGAGACTTTAATTAATACTTTAAAAAATTTTTATTAGTTAGAATCATTTTCAATCTATTAAAATAATTTTAAACTACCTATATATTAACTTAAATTTTAAATTATCTTAATTTCTTAGAGTTTTTACTATTTTAATTAGTATTCAAAATTTTGATTAGTTATGATCATTTTTAATGTATTAAAATAATTTAAAACTAAATTATATATTAATTTTAATTTAGAATTTCGTATATTAAATTACTTTATAAAAGTATAAGATATTAATTATTACTTCAGAACTTTTTGATAGGTTAGAACTATTTTTAATTTATTAAAATAATTTTAAACTATTTATATATTAACTTAAATTTTAAATTATTTTAATTTATTATATTTTTTAATTAATTTTCAAAATTTGATTGGTTATGATCATTTTCAATCTATTAAAGTAACTTAAACTAACTTATACGATCATTTTTAATCTATTAAAGTAACTTAAACTAACTTATACATTAATTTTATTTTTAAATTTTATATATTAAGTTACTATGTAAAAGTATGAGACTTTAATTACTATTTTAAAATTTTTGATTGGTTAGAACCATTTTCAAATATTTACTTGAATTTTAAATTATTCTATTTTTTTATAATTTTTAATTTTTTTAATTAGTCTTCAAAATTTGATTGGTTAGGATCATTTTCAATCCATTAAAGTAAATTTAAATTAACTTATATATTAATTTTAATTTTGAATTTCGTATATTAAGTTACGTTGTAAAAGTATAGGATTTTAATTGTTATTTTAAAATTTTTAATTCGTTAGAACCATTTTCAATCTATTAAAATAATTTTATTTTAAACTACTTATATATTAACTTTTTAAATTCCATACTTTTAGATAAAACTAAATTCCGTATATTGAGTTACTTTGTTAAAGTAAGAAACTTTAATTATTCAATTTATTTAAAATTTTTTAATTGGTTGGGATCATTTCAAACTACTTATATATTAACTCGAATTTTGAATTTCGTATTTTTAAAAAAATTAAATTATGTATATGCAGTTATTTTGTAAAAGTAGAACTTTAACTATTCAGTAGTTGTCAACAAACACGATTTTTATATTTATCATTTTTTGTTTAACGCAATTTCTTAAGTTAAACTAAATTCATTAAATTTAAATTTCTAATGTCTGCCAATTTCTTCTATACATAATGCACTTCATTATTATTTTCTTCTTCTCATCATATGTATGCTTTTTGATGTTTTTGTTTGTTTGATATAATTTTATTTGATTTATCTTTTTCTTTTCCTTTGATGATATGTGAGAATGATTTTATGAGGATATAACGTAATCTCATAGTTGCCTCTGTTTGTAAATTTAAGGCCTTTGGAGTGTAATCTCATATAACGTAATCTCATAGTTAAATAATTTCAGTTTTGAAGTGTCCTTACATGTTCATCAAATCATAGTATGATAAGTTTTTATTTTTATTTGTATGACACACTTATCAAATTATTTGTGAAGAAAAATAAAAAAATATTTAAGAGATTTAAGAGCTGATTTCTCCATTTTCTATTAATGCTTTTTTGTCCTCAAACATACTTCATTATTGTTTAACCTCTGAATTGGTTTCGAGAAATACAATTAGTTAGTACTTCTTTTCCCCAAAAAAATCCTTAATATGAATTCAATTGGATCCAATCCTTTGAACTTCATTATTGTTTAACCTTTTGATTGGTTTCAAGAGATACCATTAGTTAGTGCTTTTTTTTTAAAAAAAAAGAAAATAAAATCTTTAATATGAATTCAATTGGATCCAAGCCTTTGAATGTGCTTCTAAAACTCTTAACATTTGTTCTTACTCTGTTTCATTTTGAAATACTTAGAATCATAACTGAATAAGATATTGAAAATTTTAAACTATAAAATAGAGATGATATTTTACTAAAAGATAATATATGTAATCATCTTCTTTCTATTTTTTTTTACCACATAACTATTAGTTCTTTTTTCAACTATCTCCATGGCACTCTCCATTGGTGCTCTACATCTAAATTTTCAGATTCAATAATCACCCACTCTTTTTTTAATAAGAGTCAATAATCTCTTTTTGTGATTAAATTATGAGTCATGCCTGTTTATGGGTTAAATATGTAGATTATAATAGTTGGGTAGGAAAGTAAATATTCGAACCAAAATTCATTTCACTCTAAAATCAACACAAGTACAATCTACTAAAATTCTACAAAAAATGTCTCGATATTGACAATGTGTTATGAATTTGTTGATAAGCAGTCGTCGTCGGTACAGCAAAATCGTAATACTAATGTAGAGAACTTAATAAAGAAATTATAATGTAGAGAATAGGAAAAGCTATAGAGAGAAAATAGAGAGAAAGAACAAGAGATCTTTATTAATTCTCTGAGAGTAAATTGATCAATGAATGAGTGTATACAATACCTTAGTCTAGAGCCCTATTTATTGGGTTCAGGGGTACATCCAAATCAGAATAGGTATAGGGTAATCAGAAGACAAATCCTATCACTAATCAAAGATATGATAGAACTCTATAGAACTCTACCATCTATCTTCTGGATAGTTGGAGTATTTTTATAACTCTGATAATGGACATCCATAATAATATTAATTTCATAACACTCCCCCTTGGATGTCCATTGCATAAGAGTATGCCTCGTTAAAACCTTACTAGAAAAAAAAACCCAGTGGAAAAAACTCTAGTGAAGGAAAAAGAGTACACTACTCTTTATGCCATATTTACTCTCCCTGATGAGATAATTCTTTAGGTTTCTTAACCGCCGCATTCCAATTTTGTTCACCAATTTATTAAATGATGCGGCTGGTAATGCCTTAGTAAATAAATCTGTCAGATTGTCACATGATTGAATTTGTTGCACATCAATGTCACCACTCTTCAGGAGCTCATGAATAAAGAAAAATTTTATCATATCTCCTTAGATATATTCCAAACTTTATTATCATCCAACAACATAGTTGGAATTCCTCCTTAGAGGATATAGATTTATCTCGAATACATTAATCATGATCAAATATATTCTCAACCAACATCATGAATTTCTATTACTTCAAGATGAGTTGAAGATGTGGCTGTTATAATCAACACATACTTATAAATGTATGATATATGTGAATCATATAGGTAACTTATACCTTGTATATCCATCTCAACAGGAGTTGGATTTTTACAATATTAGAGATAAACTATCT